>OZ020511.1:11271396-12689239 GCA_963971375.1 Platycheirus rosarum | reverse complement strand
AAAAATTCAAAATTTTCCAAAAATTTTTTTTTTCAAAAAAAAATTTCAGAAAAAAAATCAAAAATTACCAAAAAAATTTTTCAAAAAAAAATTCAAAATTTTCCAAAAAATTTTTTCAAAAAAAAATTCAAAATTTTCAAAAAAAATTCAAAAATTTCAAAAAAAAATCAAAATTTTCCAAAAATTTTTTTTTCAAAAAAAAATCAAAATTTACCAAAAATTTTTTTTAAAAAAAAATTTCAAAATTTTCCAAAAAAGTTTTTTCAAAAAAAATTTCATAAAAAAAATCAAAATTTACCAAAAAAAATTTTCAAAAAAAAATTCAAATTTTTCAAAAAAAAATTCAAAAATTTCAAAAAAAAATTCAAAATTTTCCAAAAATTTTTTTCAAAAAAAAATTCAAAATTTTTTTTCAAAAAAAAATTTCATAAAAAAAAATCAAAATTTACCAAAAATTTTTTTTTCAAAAAAAAATTTCAGGAAAAAAATCAAAATTTACCAAAAAAATTAATTTTTCAAAAAAAAATTCAAAAATTTCAAAATTTTTTTCAAAAAAAAAAAATTCAAAATTTTCCAAAAATTTTTTTCAAAAAAAAATTCAAAATTTTCAAAAAAAATTCAAAAATTTCAAAAAAAAATTCAAAAATTTCAAAAAAAGATCAAAATTTTCAAAAAAAAAATTTTGAGAAAAAAATTCAAAATTTTCCAAAAAAATTTTTTTTCAAAAAAAAATTTCAGAAAAAAAATCAAAAATTACCAAAAAAATTTTTCAAAAAAAAATTCAAAATTTTCCAAAAAAATTTTTCAAAAAAAAATTCAAAATTTTCAAAAAAAATTCAAAAATTTCAAAAAAAAATCAAAATTTTCCAAAAATTTTTTTTTCAAAAAAAAATCAAAATTTACCAAAAATTTTTTTTAAAAAAAAATTTCAAAATTTTCCAAAAAAATTTTTTCAAAAAAAATTCAAAATTTTGCAAAAAAAATCAAAATTTTCAAACAAAAATTTTGAATTTGTTTTTGAAAATTTTTTTTCGAAAATTTTGAATTTTTTTTTTTAAATTTGATTTTTTTTGAAAAAAAAAATTTTGGAAAATTTTGATTTTTTTTTGGGAAATTTTTGAATTTTTTTGAAAAAAAATTTTTTTGCAAAATTTTGAATTTTTTTTGAAAATTTTTTTTTGGAAAATTTTGAATTTTTTTTTGAAAATTTTTTTTTGGTAAATTTTGATTTTTTTTATGAATTTTTTTTTTGAAAAAAATTTTTTTTGGAAAATTTTGAAAAATTTTGATTTTTTTTTTTGAAAAATTTTTTTGGAAAATTTTGTATATTTTGAAAAAAAATTTTTTTGCAAAATTTTGAATTTTTTTTTGAAATTTTTGTTTGAAAATTTTGATTTTTTTTTGAAAATTTTTTTTCGAAAATTTTGAATTTTTTTTTTTAAATTTGATTTTTTTTGAAAAAAAAAATTTTGGTTTTTTTTGAAATTTTTGAATTTTTTATAAAAATTTTGAATTTTTTTTTGAAAAAAATTTTTCGAAAATTTTGATTTTTTTTTTTGAAAAAAAATTTTTTTTCCAAATTTTGAATTTTTTTTTGAAAAATTTTTTTTTGGAAATTTTGAATTTTTTTTGAAAATTTTGAATTTTTTTTTGAAAAAATTTTTTGGAAAATTTTGAACTTTTTTTTGAAATTTTTGAATTTTTTTTGCAAAATTTTGAATTTTTTTTTGAAAAATTTTTTTTTGGAAATTTTGAATTTTTTTTTGAAAAAAATTTTTGGAAAATTTTGAATTTTTTTTTGAAATTTTTGAATTTTTTTTTGAAAAATTTGAATTTTTTTTTGAAAATTTTTTTTGGTAAATTTTGATTTTTTTTATGAAATTTTTTTTGAAAAAATTTTTTTGGAAAATTTTGAAATTTTTTTTTAAAAAAAATTTTTGGTAAATTTTGATTTTTTTTTGAAAAAAAAATTTTTGGAAAATTTTGATTTTTTTTTGAAATTTTTGAATTTTTTTTGAAAATTTTGAATTTTTTTTTGAAAAATTTTTTTGGAAAATTTTGAATTTTTTTTTGAAAAATTTTTTTGGTAATTTTTGATTTTTTTTCTGAAATTTTTTTTTGAAAAAAAATTTTTTTGGAAAATTTTGAATTTTTTTCTCAAAATTTTTTTTTTGAAAATTTTGATCTTTTTTTGAAATTTTTGAATTTTTTTTTGAAATTTTTGAATTTTTTTTGAAAATTTTGAATTTTTTTTTGAAAAAAATTTTTGGAAAATTTTGAATTTTTTTTTTTTGAAAAAAATTTTGAAATTTTTGAATTTTTTTTTGAAAAATTAATTTTTTTGGTAAATTTTGATTTTTTTCCTGAAATTTTTTTTTGAAAAAAAAATTTTTGGTAAATTTTGATTTTTTTTTATGAAATTTTTTTTTGAAAAAAAATTTTGAATTTTTTTTTGAAAAAAATTTTTGGAAAATTTTGAATTTTTTTTTGAAATTTTTGAATTTTTTTTTGAAAAATTTGAATTTTTTTTTGAAAATTTTTTTTGGTAAATTTTGATTTTTTTTATGAAATTTTTTTTGAAAAAACTTTTTTGGAAAATTTTGAAATTTTTTTTTAAAAAAAATTTTTGGTAAATTTTGATTTTTTTTTGAAAAAAAAATTTTTGGAAAATTTTGATTTTTTTTTGAAATTTTTGAATTTTTTTTGAAAATTTTGAATTTTTTTTTGAAAAAATTTTTTGGAAAATTTTGAATTTTTTTTTGAAAAATTTTTTTGGTAATTTTTGATTTTTTTTCTGAAATTTTTTTTTGAAAAAAAAAATTTTTGGAAAATTTTGAATTTTTTTTTGAAATTTTTGAATTTTTTTGAAAATTTTGAATTTTTTTTTGAAAAAAATTTTTGGAAAATTTTGAATTTTTTTTGAAAAATTTTTTTGGTAAATTTTGAAATTTTTTTTTAAAAAAAATTTTTGGTAAATTTTGATTTTTTTTTGAAAAAAAAAAATTTTGGAAAATTTTGAATTTTTTTTGAAAAACATTTTTGGAAAATTTTGATTTTTTTTTGAAAAAATTTTTTTTGCAAAATTTTGAATTTTTTTTCGAAAATTTTGAATTTTTTTTTTGAAATTTTTGTTTAAAAATTTTGATTTTTTTTTGCAAAATTTTGATTTTTTTTTTGAAATTTTTGATTTTTTTTTGAAAATTTTGAATTTTTTTTGAAAAAATTTTTTGGAAAATTTTGATTTTTTTTTTGAAATTTTTGAATTTTTTTGAAAAAATTTTTGGTAAATTTTGATTTTTTTTTGAAAAAAAAAAATTTTGGAAAATTTTGAATTTTTTTTGAAAAAAATTTTTGGAAAATTTTGAATTTTTTTTTGAAATTTTTGAATTTTTTTTTTGAAAAAAATTTTTGGAAAATTTTGATTTTTTTTATGAAATTTTTTTTTGAAAACAAATTTTGAAATTTTTTTGAAAAATTTTGAATTTTTTTTTGAAAAAATTTTTTGGAAAATTTTGAATGTTTTTTTTGAAATTTTTGAATTTTTTTTTGAAAAAAATTTTTGGAAACTTTTGAATTTTTTTTTTGAAATTTTTGAATTTTTTTTTTGAAAAAAATTTTTGGAAAATTTTTAATTTTTTTTTGAAATTTTTGAATTTTTTTTGAAAATTTTTTTTGGTAAATTTTGAATTTTTTTGAAAAAAATTTTTGGAAAATTTTGCTTTTTTTTTTGAATTTTTGAATTTTTTTTGAAAATTTTGAATTTTTTTTTGAAAAAAATTTTTGGAATATTTTGATTTTTTTTTTGAAAAAATATTTTTTTGCAAAATTTTGAATTTTTTTTGAAAAATTTTTTTTTGGAAATTTTGAAATTTTTTTGAAACTTTTGAATTTTTTTTGAAAATTTTGAATTTTTTTTTGAAAAAATTTTTTGGTAAATTTTGATTTTTTTTCTGAAATTTTTTTTTGAAAAAAAAAAATTTTTGGAAAATTTTGAATTTTTTTTTGAAAAAAATTTTTGGAAAATTTTGATTTTTTTTTTGAAATTTTTGAATTTTTTCTGAAAATTTTGAATTTTTTTTTGAAAAAAATTTTTGGAAAATTTTGATTTTTTTTTTTGAAAAAAAATTTTTTTGCAAAATTTTGAATTTTTTTGAAAAAAAATTTTGGAAAATTTTGAATTTTTTTTTGAAAAATTTTTTTGGTAAATTTTGATTTTTTTTCTGAAAAAAATTTTTGGTAAATTTTGATTTTTTTAGAATTTTTTTTTTGAAAAAAATTTTTTTTGGAAAATTTTGAAATTTTTTTGAAAAATTTTGATTTTTTTTTTGAAAATTTTTTTTGGGAAATTTTTGAATTTTTTTAAAAAAAAATTTTTTTGCAAAATTTTGAATTTTTTTTGAAAATTTTTTTTTGGAAAATTTTGAATTTTTTTTTGAAAATTTTTTTTTGGTAAATTTTGATTTTTTTTATGAAATTTTTTTTTGAAAAAAATTTTTTTTGGAAAATTTTGAAAAATTTTGATTTTTTTTTTGAAAAATTTTTTTGGAAAATTTTGTATATTTTTGAAAAAATTTTTTTTTGCAAAATTTTGAATTTTTTTTTGAAAATTTTGAATTTTTTTTTGAAATTTTTGTTTGAAAATTTTGATTTTTTTTTGGAAAATTTTGAATTTTTTTTTTCAAAAATTTTGAATTTTTTTTTGAAAATTTTTTTTCGAAAATTTTGAATTTTTTTTTTAAATTTGATTTTTTTTGAAATTTTTGAATTTTTTATAAAAATTTTGATTTTTTTTTGAAAAAAATTTTTGGAAAATTTTGATTTTTTTTTTTGAAAAAAAATTTTTTTGCAAAATTTTGAATTTTTTTTTGAAAAATTTTTTTTTGGAAATTTTGAATTTTTTTTGAAATTTTTGAATTTTTTTTTGAAAAAATTTTTTGGTAAATTTTGATTTTATTTCTGAAATTTTTTTTTGAAAAAAAAATTTTTTGGAAAATTTTTAATTTTTTTTTGAAATTTTTGAATTTTTTCTGAAAATTTTGAATTTTTTTTTTTTAATTTGATTTTTTTTGAAAAAAAAAATTTTGGAAAATTTTGATTTTTTTTTAAATTTTTGAATTTTTTTTTGAAAAAAATTTTTGGAAAATTTTGATTTTTTTTTTTTGAAAAAAAATTTTTTTGCAAAATTTTGAATTTTTTTTTGGAAATTTTGAATTTTTTTTGAAAATTTTGAATTTTTTTTTGAAAAAAAAATCAAAATTTACCAAAAATTTTTTTTTAAAAAAAATTTCAAAATTTACCAAAAAAATTTTTCAAAAAAAATTCAAAACTTTCCAAAAATTTTTTTCAAAAAAAAATTCAAAATTTTCAAAAAAAATTCAAAAATTTCAAAAAAAAATTCAAAATTTTCCAAAATTTTTTTTCAAAAAAAAATTCAAAAATTTCAAAAAAAGATCAAAATTTTCAAAAAAAATTCAAAAATTTCAAAAAAAAATTCAAAATTTTCCAAAAATTTTTTTCAAAAAAAATTCAAAATTTTTTTTCAAAAAAAAATTTCATAAAAAAAATCAAAATTTACCAAAAAAAAATTTTCAAAAAAAAATTCAAAATTTTCCAAAAAAAATCAAAATTTTCCAAAATTTTTTTTTTCAAAAAAAATCAAATTTAAAAAAAAAAATTCAAAATTTTCGAAAAAAAATTTTCAAAAAAAATTCAAAATTTTTGAAAAAAAAAATTCAAAATTTTTGAAAAAAAAAATTCTAAATTTTCAAAAAAAAATTCAAAATTTTGCAAAAAAATTTTTTTTCAAAAATATACAAAATTTTCCAAAAAAATTTTTCAAAAAGAAAAATCAAAATTTTTCAAAAAAATTTCAAAATTTTCCAAAAAAAAATTTCATAAGAAAAATCAAAATTTACCAAAAAAAAATTTTCAAAAAAAAATTCAAAATTTTCCAAAAAAAATTTTCAAAAAAAATTCAAAATTTTGCAAAAAAATTTTTTTTCAAAAAAATTCAAAAATTTCCCAAAAAAAATTTTCAAAAAAAAATCAAAATTTTTCAAAAAAAATTCATAAAAAAATCAAAATTTACCAAAAATTTTTTTCAGAAAAAAAATCAAAATTTACCAAAAAAAAATTCAAAATTTTTTTCAAAAAAAAATTCAAAATTTTGCAAAAAAAATTCAAAATTTTCCAAAAAAAAAATTAAAATTTTTCAAAAAAAAAATCAAAATTTTCCAAAAATTTTTTTCAAAAAAAAATTCAAAATTTTCAGAAAAAATTCAAAAACTTTCCAAAAATTTTTTTCAAAAAAAAATTCAAAATTTTGCAAAAAAAATTCAAAATTTTCCAAAAAAAATTCAAAAATTTCAAAAAAAACCAAAATTTTTTTTTTCAAAAAAAATCAAATTTAAAAAAAAAATTCAAAATTTTCGAAAAAAAATTTTCAAAAAAAAATCAAAATTTTCAAACAAAAATTTCAAAAAAAGATCAAAATTTTCAAAAAAAAATTCAAAAATTTCAAAAAAAGATCAAAATTTTCAAAAAAAATTCAAAAATTTCATAAAAAAAATCAAAATTTACCAAAAAATTTTTATAAAAAATTCAAAAATTTAAAAAAAAATCAAAATTTTCCAAAATTTTTTTTTTCAAAAAAAATCAAATTTAAAAAAAAAAATTCAAAATTTTCGAAAAAAAATTTTCAAAAAAAATTCAAAATTTTTGAAAAAAAAAATTCAAAATTTTCCAAAAAAAAATCAAAATTTTCAAACAAAAATTTCAAAAAAAAATTCTAAATTTTCAAAAAAAAATTCAAAATTTTGCAAAAAAATTTTTTTTCAAAAATATACAAAATTTTCCAAAAAAATTTTTCAAAAAGAAAAATCAAAATTTTTCAAAAAAATTTCAAAATTTTCCAAAAAAAAATTTCATAAGAAAAATCAAAATTTACCAAAAAAAAATTTTCAAAAAAAAATTCAAAATTTTCCAAAAAAAATTTTCAAAAAAAATTCAAAATTTTGCAAAAAAATTTTTTTTCAAAAAAATTCAAAAATTTCCCAAAAAAAATTTTCAAAAAAAAAATCAAAATTTTTCAAAAAAAATTCATAAAAAAATCAAAATTTACCAAAAATTTTTTTCAGAAAAAAAATCAAAATTTACCAAAAAAAAATTCAAAATTTTCGAAAAATTTTTTTCAAAAAAAAATTCAAAATTTTGCAAAAAAAATTCAAAATTTTCCAAAAAAAAAATTAAAATTTTTCAAAAAAAAATTCAAAATTTTGGAAAAAAAATTTTTTTCAAAAAAATTCAAAATTTTGCAAAAAAATTTTTTTTCAAAAAAAAAAAATCAAAATTTTCCAAAAATTTTTTTCAAAAAAAAATTCAAAATTTTCAGAAAAAATTCAAAAACTTTCCAAAAATTTTTTTCAAAAAAAAATTCAAAATTTTGCAAAAAAAATTCAAAATTTTCCAAAAAAAATTCAAAATTTTCCAAAAAAAAAATCAAAATTTTCAAACAAAAATTTCAAAAAAAATCCAAAATTTTTTTTCAAAAAAAATCAAAATTTACCAAAAAATTTTTTCAAAAAAAAAAATTCAAAATTTTCAAAAAAAATTCAAAAATTTCAAAAAAAAGTTCAAAATTTTCCAAAAAATTTTTTCAAAAAAAAATTTAAAAATTTCAAAAAAAAATTCAAAATTTTCCAAAAATTTTTTTCAAAAAAAAAAATTCAAAAATTTCAAAAAAAAATTCAAAATTTTCAAAAAAAAATTAAAAATTTCAAAAAAGATCAAAATTTTCAAAAAAAAATTTTACAGAAAAAATTAAAAATTTTCCAAAAAATTTTTTTTTCAAAAAAAAATTTCAGAAATAAAATCAAAATTTACCAAAAAATTTTTTCAAAAAAAAATTCAAAAATTTCAAAAAAAAATCAAAATTTTCCAAAAAATTTTTTCAAAAAAAAATTCAAAATTTTGCAAAAAAAAATCAAAATTTTCAAACAAAAATTTTGAATTTGTTTTTGAAAATTTTTTTTCGAAAATTTTGAATTTTTTTTTTTAAATTTGATTTTTTTTGAAAAAAAAAATTTTGGAAAATTTTGATTTTTTTTTTGAAAATTTTTTTTGGGAAATTTTTGAATTTTTTTGAAAAAAAATTTTTTTGCAAAATTTTGAATTTTTTTTGAAAATTTTTTTTTGGAAAATTTTGAATTTTTTTTTGAAAATTTTTTTTTGGTAAATTTTGATTTTTTTTATGAATTTTTTTTTTGAAAAAAATTTTTTTTGGAAAATTTTGAAAAATTTTGATTTTTTTTTTGAAAAATTTTTTTGGAAAATTTTGTATATTTTTGAAAAAAAATTTTTTTGCAAAATTTTGAATTTTTTTTTGAAAATTTAGAATTTTTTTTTGAAATTTTTGTTTGAAAATTTTGATTTTTTTTTGAAAATTTTTTTTCGAAAATTTTGAATTTTTTTTTTTAAATTTGATTTTTTTTGAAAAAAAAAAAATTTGGTTTTTTTTGAAATTTTTGAATTTTTTATAAAAATTTTGAATTTTTTTTTGAAAAAAATTTTTCGAAAATTTTGATTTTTTTTTTTGAAAAAAAATTTTTTTGCAAAATTTTGAATTTTTTTTTGAAAAATTTTTTTTTGGAAATTTTGAATTTTTTTTGAAAATTTTGAATTTTTTTTTGAAAAAATTTTTTGGAAAATTTTGAACTTTTTTTTGAAATTTTTGAATTTTTTTTGCAAAATTTTGAATTTTTTTTTTGGAAATTTTGAATTTTTTTTGAAAATTTTGAATTTTTTTTTGAAAAAAATTTTTGGAAAATTTTGAATTTTTTTTGAAAAATTTTTTTGGTAAATTTTGAAATTTTTTTTTGAAATTTTTGAATTTTTTTTGAAAATTTTGAATTTTTTTTTGAAAAAAATTTTTGGAAAATTTTGAATTTTTTTTTTTTGAAAAAAATTTTGAAATTTTTGAATTTTTTTTTGAAAAATTAATTTTTTTGGTAAATTTTGATTTTTTTCCTGAAATTTTTTTTTGAAAAAAAAATTTTTGGTAAATTTTGATTTTTTTTTATGAAATTTTTTTTTGAAAAAAAATTTTGAATTTTTTTTTGAAAAAAATTTTTGGAAAATTTTGAATTTTTTTTTGAAAATTTTTTTTGGTAAATTTTGATTTTTTTTATGAAATTTTTTTTGAAAAAACTTTTTTGGAAAATTTTGAAATTTTTTTTTAAAAAAAATTTTTGGTAAATTTTGATTTTTTTTTGAAAAAAAAATTTTTGGAAAATTTTGATTTTTTTTTGAAATTTTTGAATTTTTTTTGAAAATTTTGAATTTTTTTTTGAAAAAATTTTTTGGAAAATTTTGAATTTTTTTTTGAAAAATTTTTTTGGTAATTTTTGATTTTTTTTCTGACATTTTTTTTTGAAAAAAAAATTTTTTGGAAAATTTTGAATTTTTTTTTGAAATTTTTGAATTTTTTTGAAAATTTTGAATTTTTTTTTGAAAAAAATTTTTGGAAAATTTTGAATTTTTTTTGAAAAATTTTTTTGGTAAATTTTGAAATTTTTTTTTAAAAAAAATGTTTGGTAAATTTTGATTTTTTTTTGAAAAAAAAAATTTTGGAAAATTTTGAATTTTTTTTGAAAAAAATTTTTGGAAAATTTTGATTTTTTTTTGAAAAAATTTTTTTTGCAAAATTTTGAATTTTTTTTCGAAAATTTTGAATTTTTTTTTTGAAATTTTTGTTTGAAAATTTTGATTTTTTTTGCAAAATTTTGAATTTTTTGGAAAATTTTGATTTTTTTTTTGAAATTTTTAATTTTTTTTTGGAAATTTTGAAATTTTTTTGAAACTTTTGAATTTTTTTTGAAAATTTTGAATTTTTTTTTGAAAAAATTTTTTGGTAAATTTTGATTTTTTTTCTGAAATTTTTTTTTGAAAAAAAAAAATTTTTGGAAAATTTTGAATTTTTTTTTGAAAAAAATTTTTGGAAAATTTTGATTTTTTTTTTGAAATTTTTGAATTTTTTCTGAAAATTTTGAATTTTTTTTTGAAAAAAATTTTTGGAAAATTTTGATTTTTTTTTTGAAAAAAAATTTTTTTGCAAAATTTTGAATTTTTTTGAAAAAATTTTTTTTTCCTAAATTTTGAATTTTTTTTTGAAAAATTTTTTTTTGAAATTTTTGTTTGAAAATTTTAATTTTTTTTTTGGAAAATTTTGAATTTTTTTTGGAAAATTTTGAATTTTTTTTGGAAAATTTTGAATTTTTTTTGCAAAATTTTGAATTTTTTTTTGAAAAAAATTTTTGCAAAATTTTGAATTTTTTTTTGAAAAAAAATTTTGGAAAATTTTGAATTTTTTTTTGAAAAATTTTTTTGGTAAATTTTGATTTTTTTTCTGAAAAAAATTTTTGGTAAATTTTGATTTTTTTAGAATTTTTTTTTTGAAAAAAATTTTTTTTGGAAAATTTTGAAATTTTTTTGAAAAATTTTGATTTTTTTTTTGAAAATTTTTTTTGGGAAATTTTTGAATTTTTTTAAAAAAAATTTTTTTGCAAAATTTTGAATTTTTTTTGAAAATTTTTTTTTGGAAAATTTTGAATTTTTTTTTGAAAATTTTTTTTTGGTAAATTTTGATTTTTTTTATGAAATTTTTTTTTGAAAAAAATTTTTTTTGGAAAATTTTGAAATTTTTTTGAAAAATTTTGATTTTTCTTTTTGAAAAATTTTTTTGGAAAATTTTGTATATTTTTGAAAAAAATTTTTTTTGCAAAATTTTAAATTTTTTTTTGAAAATTTAGAATTTTTTTTTGAAATTTTTGTTTGAAAATTTTGATTTTTTTTTGGAAAATTTTGAATTTTTTTTTTCAAAAATTTTGAATTTTTTTTTGAAAATTTTTTGAATTTTTTTTTGAAAATTTTTTTTCGAAAATTTTGAATTTTTTTTTTTAAATTTGATTTTTTTTGAAAAAAAAAATTTTGGAAAATTTTGATTTTTTTTTAAATTTTTGAATATTTTTTTGAAAAAAATTTTTGGAAAATTTTGATTTTTTTTTTTGAAAAAAATTTTTTTTGCAAAATTTTGAATTTTTTTTTGGAAATTTTGAATTTTTTTTGAAAATTTTGAATTTTTTTTTTTTGAAAAAATTTTTTGGTAAATTTTGATTTTTTTTATGAAATTTTTTTTTGAAAAAAAATTTTGAATTTTTTTTTGAAAAAAAATTTTGGAAAATTTTGAATTTTTTTTTGAAATTTTTGAATTTTTTTTTGAAAAATTTGAATTTTTTTTTGAAAAAATTTTTGAAAAATTTTGATTTTTTTTTTTGAAAAAAAATTTTTTTGCAAAATTTTGAATTTTTTTGAAAAAAATTTTTTTTCCAAAATTTTGAATTTTTTTTTGAAAAATTTTTTTTTGAAATTTTTGTTTGAAAATTTTAATTTTTTTTTTGGAAAATTTTGAATTTTTTTTGGAAAATTTTGAATTTTTTTTGCAAAATTTTGAATTTTTTTTTGAAAAAAATTTTTGCAAAATTTTGAATTTTTTTTTGAAAAAAAATTTTGGAAAATTTTGAATTTTTTTTTGAAAAATTTTTTTGGTAAATTTTGATTTTTTTTCTGAAAAAAATTTTTGGTAAATTTTGATTTTTTTAGAATTTTTTTTTTGAAAAAAATTTTTTTTGGAAAATTTTGAAATTTTTTTGAAAAATTTTGATTTTTTTTTTGAAAATTTTTTTTGGGAAATTTTTGAATTTTTTTAAAAAAAAATTTTTTTGCAAAATTTTGAATTTTTTTTGAAAATTTTTTTTTGGAAAATTTTGAATTTTTTTTTGAAAATTTTTTTTTGGTAAATTTTGATTTTTTTTATGAAATTTTTTTTTGAAAAAAATTTTTTTTGGAAAATTTTGAATTTTTTTTTTTTAATTTGATTTTTTTTGAAAAAAAAAATTTTGGAAAATTTTGATTTTTTTTTAAATTTTTGAATTTTTTTTTGAAAAAAATTTTTGGAAAATTTTGATTTTTTTTTTTGAAAAAAATTTTTTTTGCAAAATTTTGAATTTTTTTTTGGAAATTTTGAATTTTTTTGAAAATTTTGAATTTTTTTTTGAAAAAATTTTTTGTAAAATTTTGAACTTTTTTTTGAAATTTTTGAATTTTTTTTGAAAATTTTGAATTTTTTTTTTTTGAAAAAATTTTTTGGTAAATTTTGATTTTTTTTATGAAATTTTTTTTTGAAAAAAAATTTTGAATTTTTTTTTGAAATTTTTGAATTTTTTTTTGAAAAATTTGAATTTTTTTTGAAAAAATTTTTGGAAAATTTTGATTTTTTTTTTTGAAAAAAAATTTTTTTGCAAAATTTTGAATTTTTTTGAAAAAAATTTTTTTTCCAAAATTTTGAATTTTTTTTTGAAAAATTTTTTTTTGAAATTTTTGTTTGAAAATTTTAATTTTTTTTTTGGAAAATTTTGAATTTTTTTTGGAAAATTTTGAATTTTTTTTGCAAAATTTTGAATTTTTTTTTGAAAAAAATTTTTGCAAAATTTTGAATTTTTTTTTGAAAAAAAATTTTGGAAAATTTTGAATTTTTTTTTGAAAAATTTTTTTGGTAAATTTTGATTTTTTTTCTGAAAAAAATTTTTGGTAAATTTTGATTTTTTTAGAATTTTTTTTTTGAAAAAAATTTTTTTTGGAAAATTTTGAAATTTTTTTGAAAAATTTTGATTTTTTTTTTGAAAATTTTTTTTGGGAAATTTTTGAATTTTTTAAAAAAAAAATTTTTTTGCAAAATTTTGAATTTTTTTTGAAAATTTTTTTTTGGAAAATTTTGAATTTTTTTTTGAAAATTTTTTTTTGGTAAATTTTGATTTTTTTATGAAATTTTTTTTTGAAAAAAATTTTTTTTGGAAAATTTTGAAATTTTTTTGAAAAATTTTGATTTTTCTTTTTGAAAAATTTTTTTGGAAAATTTTGTATATTTTTGAAAAAAAATTTTTTTGCAAAATTTTGAATTTTTTTTTGAAAATTTAGAATTTTTTTTTGAAATTTTTGTTTGAAAATTTTGATTTTTTTTTGGAAAATTTTGAATTTTTTTTTTCAAAAATTTTGAATTTTTTTTCGAAAATTTTGAATTTTTTTTTTTTAATTTGATTTTTTTTGAAAAAAAAAATTTTGGAAAATTTTGATTTTTTTTTAAATTTTTGAATTTTTTTTTGAAAAAAAATTTTGGAAAATTTTGATTTTTTTTTTTGAAAAAAATTTTTTTTGCAAAATTTGAATTTTTTTTTGGAAATTTTGAATTTTTTTTGAAAATTTTGAATTTTTTTTTGAAAAAATTTTTTGTAAAATTTTGAACTTTTTTTTGAAATTTTTGAATTTTTTTTGAAAATTTTGAATTTTTTTTTTTGAAAAAATTTTTTGGTAAATTTTGATTTTTTTTATGAAATTTTTTTTTGAAAAAAAATTTTGAATTTTTTTTTGAAAAAAAATTTTGGAAAATTTTGAATTTTTTTTTGAAATTTTTGAATTTTTTTTTGAAAAATTTTGAATTTTTTTTTGAAAAAAATTTTTTTGGAAAATTTTGAAATTTTTTTTTAAAAAAAATTTTTGGTAAATTTTGATTTTTTTTTGAAAAAAATTTTTGGTAAATTTTGATTTTTTTTGAAAAAATTTTTTTTGGAAAATTTTGAAATTTTTTTTTAAAAAAAATTTTTGGTAAATTTTGATTTTTTTTTGAAAAAAAAATTTTTGGAAAATTTTGATTTTTTTTTGAAATTTTTGAATTTTTTTTGAAAATTTTGAATTTTTTTTTGAAAAAATTTTTTGGAAAATTTTGAATTTTTTTTTGAAAAATTTTTTTGGTAATTTTTGATTTTTTTTCTGACATTTTTTTTTGAAAAAAAAATTTTTTGGAAAATTTTGAATTTTTTTTTGAAATTTTTGAATTTTTTTGAAAATTTTGAATTTTTTTTTGAAAAAAATTTTTGGAAAATTTTGAATTTTTTTTGAAAAATTTTTTTGGTAAATTTTGAAATTTTTTTTTAAAAAAAATGTTTGGTAAATTTTGATTTTTTTTTGAAAAAAAAAAATTTTGGAAAATTTTGAATTTTTTTTGAAAAAAATTTTTGGAAAATTTTGATTTTTTTTTGAAAAAATTTTTTTTGCAAAATTTTGAATTTTTTTTCGAAAATTTTGAATTTTTTTTTTGAAATTTTTGTTTGAAAATTTTGATTTTTTTTTGCAAAATTTTGAATTTTTTGGAAAATTTTGATTTTTTTTTTGAAATTTTTAATTTTTTTTTGGAAATTTTGAAATTTTTTTGAAACTTTTGAATTTTTTTTGAAAATTTTGAATTTTTTTTTGAAAAAATTTTTTGGTAAATTTTGATTTTTTTTCTGAAATTTTTTTTTGAAAAAAAAAAATTTTTGGAAAATTTTGAATTTTTTTTTGAAAAAAATTTTTGGAAAATTTTGATTTTTTTTTTGAAAAAAAATTTTTTTGCAAAATTTTGAATTTTTTTGAAAAAAATTTTTTTTCCTAAATTTTGAATTTTTTTTTGAAAAATTTTTTTTTGAAATTTTTGTTTGAAAATTTTAATTTTTTTTTTGGAAAATTTTGAATTTTTTTTGGAAAATTTTGAATTTTTTTTGGAAAATTTTGAATTTTTTTTGCAAAATTTTGAATTTTTTTTTGAAAAAAAAATTCAAAATTTTGCAAAAATTTTTTTCAAAAAAAAATTCAAAATTTTGCAAAAAAAATTCAAAATTTTCCAAAAAAAATTCAAAATTTTCCAAAAAAAATTCAAAATTTTCCAAAAAAAAAATTAAAATTTTCAAACAAAAATTTCAAAAAAAAATTTTTCAAAAAAAAATTCAAAATTTAGGAAAAAAAATTTTTTTCAAAAAAATTCAAAAATTTGCAAAAAAATTTTTTTTCAAAAAAAAAATCAAAATTTTCCAAAAATTTTTTTCAAAAAAAAATTCAAAATTTTCCAAAAATTTTTTTTTTTCAAAAAAAAATTTCAGAAAAAAAATCAAAATTTACCAAAAAATTTTTTCAAAAAAAAATTCAAAATTTTCAAAAAAAATTCAAAAGTTTCAAAAAAATTTCAAAATTTCCAAAAAAAAATTAAAAATTTCAAAAAAAAAATCAAAATTTTCCAAAAAATTCAAAATTTTGCAAAAAAAAATCAAAATTTTCAAACAAAAATTTCAAAAAAAAAATTCAAAATTTTCGAAAAAAAATTCAAAATTTTGCAAAAAAAATTTTTTCAAAAAAAAATCAAAATTTTCCAAAAATTTTTTTCAAAAAAAATTCAAAATTTTCCAAAATTTTTTTTTTTCAAAAAAAAATCAAAATTTACCAAACATTTTTTTTAAAAAAAAATTTCAAAATTTACCAAAAAAATTTTTCAAAAAAAATTCAAAATTTTCCAAAAATTTTTTTCAAAAAAAAATTCAAAATTTTCAAAAAAATTCAAAAATTTCAAAAAAAAATTCAAAATTTTCCAAAAAATTTTTTTTTCAAAAAAAAATGTCAGAAAAAAAATCAAAAATTACCAAAAAAATTTTTCAAAAAAAAATTCAAAATTTTCCAAAAAATTTTTTCAAAAAAAAATTCAAAATTTTCAAAAAAAATTCAAAAATTTCAAAAAAAAATCAAAATTTTCCAAAAATTTTTTTTTCAAAAAAAAATCAAAATTTACCAAAAATTTTTTTTAAAAAAAAATTTCAAAATTTTCCAAAAAAAATTTTTTCAAAAAAAATCAAAATTTACCAAAAATTTTTTTCAAAAAAAAATCAAAATTTACCAAAAATTTTTTTTAAAAAAAAATTTCAAAATTTTCCAAAAAAATTTTTTTCAAAAAAAAATTCAAATTTTTCAAAAAAAAATTCAAAATTTCAAAAAAAAATTCAAAATTTTCCAAAATTTTTTTTCAAAAAAAAATTCAAAATTTTTTTTCAAAAAAAAATTTCATAAAAAAAATCAAAATTTACCAAAAAATTTTTTCAAAAAAAAAAATTCAAAATTTTCAAAAAAAATTCAAAAATTTCAAAAAAAAGTTCAAAATTTACAAAAAATTTTTTCAAAAAAAAAATTCAAAATTTTCAAAAAAAATTCAAAATTTCCAAAAAAAAATTCAAATTTTGCAAAAAAAATTTTTTTCAAAAAAAAAAATCAAAATTTTCCAAAATTTTTTTTCAAAAAAAATTCAAAAATTTAAAAAAAAATCAAAATTTTCCAAAATTTTTTTTTTCAAAAAAAATCAAATTAAAAAAAAAAAATTCAAAATTTTCGAAAAAAATTCAAAATTTTTGAAAAAAAAAAATTCAAAATTTTCCAAAAAAAAATCAAAATTTTCAAACAAAAATTTCAAAAAAAAATTCTAAATTTTCAAAAAAAAATTCAAAATTTTGCAAAAAAATTTTTTTTCAAAAATATACAAAATTTTCCAAAAAAATTTTTCAAAAAGAAAAATCAAAATTTTTCAAAAAAATTTCAAAATTTTCCAAAAAAAATTTTTTTCAAAAAAAAATTTCATAAAAAAATCAAAATTTACCAAAAAAAAATTTTTGGAAAATTTTGAATTTTTTTTTGAAAAAAATTTTTGGAAAATTTTGATTTTTTTTTTGAAAAAAAATTTTTTTGCAAAATTTTGAATTTTTTTGAAAAAAATTTTTTTTCCTAAATTTTGAATTTTTTTTTGAAAAATTTTTTTTTGAAATTTTTGTTTGAAAATTTTAATTTTTTTTTTGGAAAATTTTGAATTTTTTTTGGAAAATTTTGAATTTTTTTTGGAAAATTTTGAATTTTTTTTGCAAAATTTTGAATTTTTTTTTGAAAAAAATTTTTGCAAAATTTTGAATTTTTTTTTGAAAAAAAATTTTGGAAAATTTTGAATTTTTTTTTGAAAAATTTTTTTGGTAAATTTTGATTTTTTTTCTGAAAAAAATTTTTGGTAAATTTTGATTTTTTTAGAATTTTTTTTTTGAAAAAAATTTTTTTTGGAAAATTTTGAAATTTTTTTGAAAAATTTTGATTTTTTTTTTGAAAATTTTTTTTGGGAAATTTTTGAATTTTTTTAAAAAAAATTTTTTTGCAAAATTTTGAATTTTTTTTGAAAATTTTTTTTTGGAAAATTTTGAATTTTTTTTTGAAAATTTTTTTTTGGTAAATTTTGATTTTTTTTATGAAATTTTTTTTTGAAAAAAATTTTTTTTGGAAAATTTTGAAATTTTTTTGAAAAATTTTGATTTTTCTTTTTGAAAAATTTTTTTGGAAAATTTTGTATATTTTTGAAAAAAATTTTTTTTGCAAAATTTTGAATTTTTTTTTGAAAATTTAGAATTTTTTTTTGAAATTTTTGTTTGAAAATTTTGATTTTTTTTTGGAAAATTTTGAATTTTTTTTTTCAAAAATTTTGAATTTTTTTTTGAAAATTTTTTGAATTTTTTTTTGAAAATTTTTTTTCGAAAATTTTGAATTTTTTTTTTTAAATTTGATTTTTTTTGAAAAAAAAAATTTTGGAAAATTTTGATTTTTTTTTAAATTTTTGAATATTTTTTTGAAAAAAATTTTTGGAAAATTTTGATTTTTTTTTTTGAAAAAAATTTTTTTTGCAAAATTTTGAATTTTTTTTTGGAAATTTTGAATTTTTTTTGAAAATTTTGAATTTTTTTTTTTTTGAAAAAATTTTTTGGTAAATTTTGATTTTTTTTATGAAATTTTTTTTTGAAAAAAAATTTTGAATTTTTTTTTGAAAAAAAATTTTGGAAAATTTTGAATTTTTTTTTGAAATTTTTGAATTTTTTTTTGAAAAATTTGAATTTTTTTTTGAAAAAATTTTTGAAAAATTTTGATTTTTTTTTTTGAAAAAAAATTTTTTTGCAAAATTTTGAATTTTTTTGAAAAAAATTTTTTTTCCAAAATTTTGAATTTTTTTTTGAAAAATTTTTTTTTGAAATTTTTGTTTGAAAATTTTAATTTTTTTTTTGGAAAATTTTGAATTTTTTTTGGAAAATTTTGAATTTTTTTTGCAAAATTTTGAATTTTTTTTTGAAAATTTTTTTTTTGGAAATTTTGAATTTTTTTTGAAAATTTTGAATTTTTTTTTGAAAAAAATTTTTGGAAAATTTTGAATTTTTTTTGAAAAATTTTTTTGGTAAATTTTGAAATTTTTTTTTGAAATTTTTGAATTTTTTTTGAAAATTTTGAATTTTTTTTTGAAAAAAATTTTTGGAAATTTTGAATTTTTTTTTTTTGAAAAAAATTTTGAAATTTTTGAATTTTTTTTTGAAAAATTAATTTTTTTGGTAAATTTTGATTTTTTTCCTGAAATTTTTTTTTGAAAAAAAAATTTTTGGTAAATTTTGATTTTTTTTTATGAAATTTTTTTTGAAAAAAAATTTTGAATTTTTTTTGAAAAAAATTTTTGGAAAATTTTGAATTTTTTTTGGTAAATTTTGATTTTTTTTATGAAATTTTTTTTGAAAAAACTTTTTTGGAAAATTTTGAAATTTTTTTTTAAAAAAATTTTTGGTAAATTTTGATTTTTTTTTGAAAAAAAAATTTTTGGAAAATTTTGATTTTTTTTTGAAATTTTTGAATTTTTTTGAAAATTTTGAATTTTTTTTTGAAAAAAATTTTTGGAAAATTTTGAATTTTTTTTGAAAAATTTTTTGGTAAATTTTGAAATTTTTTTTGAAATTTTTGAATTTTTTTTGAAAATTTTGAATTTTTTTTTGAAAAAAATTTTGGAAAATTTTGAATTTTTTTTTTTTGAAAAAAATTTTGAAATTTTTGAATTTTTTTTTGAAAAATTAATTTTTTTGGTAAATTTTGATTTTTTTCCTGAAATTTTTTTTTGAAAAAAAATTTTTGGTAAATTTTGATTTTTTTTTATGAAATTTTTTTTTGAAAAAAAATTTTGAATTTTTTTTGAAAAAAATTTTTGGAAAATTTTGAATTTTTTTTTGAAAATTTTTTTTGGTAAATTTTGATTTTTTTTATGAAATTTTTTTTGAAAAAACTTTTTTGGAAAATTTTGAAATTTTTTTTTAAAAAAAATTTTTGGTAAATTTTGATTTTTTTTTGAAAAAAAAATTTTTGGAAAATTTTGATTTTTTTTTGAAATTTTTGAATTTTTTTTGAAAAATTTTGAATTTTTTTTTGAAAAATTTTTTTGGTAAATTTTGATTTTTTTTCTGAAAAAAATTTTTGGTAAATTTTGATTTTTTTAGAATTTTTTTTTTGAAAAAAATTTTTTTTGGAAAATTTTGAAATTTTTTTGAAAAATTTTGATTTTTTTTTTGAAAATTTTTTTTGGGAAATTTTTGAATTTTTTTAAAAAAAAATTTTTTTGCAAAATTTTGAATTTTTTTTGAAAATTTTTTTTTGGAAAATTTTGAATTTTTTTTTGAAAATTTTTTTTTGGTAAATTTTGATTTTTTTTATGAAATTTTTTTTTGAAAAAAATTTTTTTTGGAAAATTTTGAAAAATTTTGATTTTTTTTTTGAAAAATTTTTTTGGAAAATTTTGTATATTTTTGAAAAAATTTTTTTTTGCAAAATTTTGAATTTTTTTTTGAAAATTTTGAATTTTTTTTTGAAATTTTTGTTTGAAAATTTTGATTTTTTTTTGGAAAATTTTGAATTTTTTTTTTCAAAAATTTTGAATTTTTTTTTGAAAATTTTTTTTCGAAAATTTTGAATTTTTTTTTTAAATTTGATTTTTTTTGAAATTTTTGAATTTTTTATAAAAATTTTGATTTTTTTTTGAAAAAAATTTTTGGAAAATTTTGATTTTTTTTTTTGAAAAAAAATTTTTTTGCAAAATTTTGAATTTTTTTTTGAAAAATTTTTTTTTGGAAATTTTGAATTTTTTTTGAAATTTTTGAATTTTTTTTTGAAAAAATTTTTTGGTAAATTTTGATTTTATTTCTGAAATTTTTTTTTGAAAAAAAAATTTTTTGGAAAATTTTTAATTTTTTTTTGAAATTTTTGAATTTTTTCTGAAAATTTTGAATTTTTTTTTTTTAATTTGATTTTTTTTGAAAAAAAAAATTTTGGAAAATTTTGATTTTTTTTTAAATTTTTGAATTTTTTTTTGAAAAAAATTTTTGGAAAATTTTGATTTTTTTTTTTTGAAAAAAAATTTTTTTGCAAAATTTTGAATTTTTTTTTGGAAATTTTGAATTTTTTTTGAAAATTTTGAATTTTTTTTTGAAAAAAAAATCAAAATTTACCAAAAATTTTTTTTTAAAAAAAATTTCAAAATTTACCAAAAAAATTTTTCAAAAAAAATTCAAAACTTTCCAAAAATTTTTTTCAAAAAAAAATTCAAAATTTTCAAAAAAAATTCAAAAATTTCAAAAAAAAATTCAAAATTTTCCAAAATTTTTTTTCAAAAAAAAATTCAAAAATTTCAAAAAAAGATCAAAATTTTCAAAAAAAATTCAAAAATTTCAAAAAAAAATTCAAAATTTTCCAAAAATTTTTTTCAAAAAAAATTCAAAATTTTTTTTCAAAAAAAAATTTCATAAAAAAAATCAAAATTTACCAAAAAAAAATTTTCAAAAAAAAATTCAAAATTTTCCAAAAAAAATCAAAATTTTCCAAAATTTTTTTTTTCAAAAAAAATCAAATTTAAAAAAAAAAATTCAAAATTTTCGAAAAAAAATTTTCAAAAAAAATTCAAAATTTTTGAAAAAAAAAATTCAAAATTTTTGAAAAAAAAAATTCTAAATTTTCAAAAAAAAATTCAAAATTTTGCAAAAAAATTTTTTTTCAAAAATATACAAAATTTTCCAAAAAAATTTTTCAAAAAGAAAAATCAAAATTTTTCAAAAAAATTTCAAAATTTTCCAAAAAAAAATTTCATAAGAAAAATCAAAATTTACCAAAAAAAAATTTTCAAAAAAAAATTCAAAATTTTCCAAAAAAAATTTTCAAAAAAAATTCAAAATTTTGCAAAAAAATTTTTTTTCAAAAAAATTCAAAAATTTCCCAAAAAAAATTTTCAAAAAAAAATCAAAATTTTTCAAAAAAAATTCATAAAAAAATCAAAATTTACCAAAAATTTTTTTCAGAAAAAAAATCAAAATTTACCAAAAAAAAATTCAAAATTTTTTTCAAAAAAAAATTCAAAATTTTGCAAAAAAAATTCAAAATTTTCCAAAAAAAAAATTAAAATTTTTCAAAAAAAAAATCAAAATTTTCCAAAAATTTTTTTCAAAAAAAAATTCAAAATTTTCAGAAAAAATTCAAAAACTTTCCAAAAATTTTTTTCAAAAAAAAATTCAAAATTTTGCAAAAAAAATTCAAAATTTTCCAAAAAAAATTCAAAAATTTCAAAAAAAACCAAAATTTTTTTTTTCAAAAAAAATCAAATTTAAAAAAAAAATTCAAAATTTTCGAAAAAAAATTTTCAAAAAAAAATCAAAATTTTCAAACAAAAATTTCAAAAAAAGATCAAAATTTTCAAAAAAAAATTCAAAAATTTCAAAAAAAGATCAAAATTTTCAAAAAAAATTCAAAAATTTCATAAAAAAAATCAAAATTTACCAAAAAATTTTTATAAAAAATTCAAAAATTTAAAAAAAAATCAAAATTTTCCAAAATTTTTTTTTTCAAAAAAAATCAAATTTAAAAAAAAAAATTCAAAATTTTCGAAAAAAAATTTTCAAAAAAAATTCAAAATTTTTGAAAAAAAAAATTCAAAATTTTCCAAAAAAAAATCAAAATTTTCAAACAAAAATTTCAAAAAAAAATTCTAAATTTTCAAAAAAAAATTCAAAATTTTGCAAAAAAATTTTTTTTCAAAAATATACAAAATTTTCCAAAAAAATTTTTCAAAAAGAAAAATCAAAATTTTTCAAAAAAATTTCAAAATTTTCCAAAAAAAAATTTCATAAGAAAAATCAAAATTTACCAAAAAAAAATTTTCAAAAAAAAATTCAAAATTTTCCAAAAAAAATTTTCAAAAAAAATTCAAAATTTTGCAAAAAAATTTTTTTTCAAAAAAATTCAAAAATTTCCCAAAAAAAATTTTCAAAAAAAAAATCAAAATTTTTCAAAAAAAATTCATAAAAAAATCAAAATTTACCAAAAATTTTTTTCAGAAAAAAAATCAAAATTTACCAAAAAAAAATTCAAAATTTTCGAAAAATTTTTTTCAAAAAAAAATTCAAAATTTTGCAAAAAAAATTCAAAATTTTCCAAAAAAAAAATTAAAATTTTTCAAAAAAAAATTCAAAATTTTGGAAAAAAAATTTTTTTCAAAAAAATTCAAAATTTTGCAAAAAAATTTTTTTTCAAAAAAAAAAAATCAAAATTTTCCAAAAATTTTTTTCAAAAAAAAATTCAAAATTTTCAGAAAAAATTCAAAAACTTTCCAAAAATTTTTTTCAAAAAAAAATTCAAAATTTTGCAAAAAAAATTCAAAATTTTCCAAAAAAAATTCAAAATTTTCCAAAAAAAAAATCAAAATTTTCAAACAAAAATTTCAAAAAAAATCCAAAATTTTTTTTCAAAAAAAATCAAAATTTACCAAAAAATTTTTTCAAAAAAAAAAATTCAAAATTTTCAAAAAAAATTCAAAAATTTCAAAAAAAAGTTCAAAATTTTCCAAAAAATTTTTTCAAAAAAAAATTTAAAAATTTCAAAAAAAAATTCAAAATTTTCCAAAAATTTTTTTCAAAAAAAAAAATTCAAAAATTTCAAAAAAAAATTCAAAATTTTCAAAAAAAAATTAAAAATTTCAAAAAAGATCAAAATTTTCAAAAAAAAATTTTACAGAAAAAATTAAAAATTTTCCAAAAAATTTTTTTTTCAAAAAAAAATTTCAGAAATAAAATCAAAATTTACCAAAAAATTTTTTCAAAAAAAAATTCAAAAATTTCAAAAAAAAATCAAAATTTTCCAAAAAATTTTTTCAAAAAAAAATTCAAAATTTTGCAAAAAAAAATCAAAATTTTCAAACAAAAATTTTGAATTTGTTTTTGAAAATTTTTTTTCGAAAATTTTGAATTTTTTTTTTTAAATTTGATTTTTTTTGAAAAAAAAAATTTTGGAAAATTTTGATTTTTTTTTTGAAAATTTTTTTTGGGAAATTTTTGAATTTTTTTGAAAAAAAATTTTTTTGCAAAATTTTGAATTTTTTTTGAAAATTTTTTTTTGGAAAATTTTGAATTTTTTTTTGAAAATTTTTTTTTGGTAAATTTTGATTTTTTTTATGAATTTTTTTTTTGAAAAAAATTTTTTTTGGAAAATTTTGAAAAATTTTGATTTTTTTTTTGAAAAATTTTTTTGGAAAATTTTGTATATTTTTGAAAAAAAATTTTTTTGCAAAATTTTGAATTTTTTTTTGAAAATTTAGAATTTTTTTTTGAAATTTTTGTTTGAAAATTTTGATTTTTTTTTGAAAATTTTTTTTCGAAAATTTTGAATTTTTTTTTTTAAATTTGATTTTTTTTGAAAAAAAAAAAATTTGGTTTTTTTTGAAATTTTTGAATTTTTTATAAAAATTTTGAATTTTTTTTTGAAAAAAATTTTTCGAAAATTTTGATTTTTTTTTTTGAAAAAAAATTTTTTTGCAAAATTTTGAATTTTTTTTTGAAAAATTTTTTTTTGGAAATTTTGAATTTTTTTTGAAAATTTTGAATTTTTTTTTGAAAAAATTTTTTGGAAAATTTTGAACTTTTTTTTGAAATTTTTGAATTTTTTTTGCAAAATTTTGAATTTTTTTTTTGGAAATTTTGAATTTTTTTTGAAAATTTTGAATTTTTTTTTGAAAAAAATTTTTGGAAAATTTTGAATTTTTTTTGAAAAATTTTTTTGGTAAATTTTGAAATTTTTTTTTGAAATTTTTGAATTTTTTTTGAAAATTTTGAATTTTTTTTTGAAAAAAATTTTTGGAAAATTTTGAATTTTTTTTTTTTGAAAAAAATTTTGAAATTTTTGAATTTTTTTTTGAAAAATTAATTTTTTTGGTAAATTTTGATTTTTTTCCTGAAATTTTTTTTTGAAAAAAAAATTTTTGGTAAATTTTGATTTTTTTTTATGAAATTTTTTTTTGAAAAAAAATTTTGAATTTTTTTTTGAAAAAAATTTTTGGAAAATTTTGAATTTTTTTTTGAAAATTTTTTTTGGTAAATTTTGATTTTTTTTATGAAATTTTTTTTGAAAAAACTTTTTTGGAAAATTTTGAAATTTTTTTTTAAAAAAAATTTTTGGTAAATTTTGATTTTTTTTTGAAAAAAAAATTTTTGGAAAATTTTGATTTTTTTTTGAAATTTTTGAATTTTTTTTGAAAATTTTGAATTTTTTTTTGAAAAAATTTTTTGGAAAATTTTGAATTTTTTTTTGAAAAATTTTTTTGGTAATTTTTGATTTTTTTTCTGACATTTTTTTTTGAAAAAAAAATTTTTTGGAAAATTTTGAATTTTTTTTTGAAATTTTTGAATTTTTTTGAAAATTTTGAATTTTTTTTTGAAAAAAATTTTTGGAAAATTTTGAATTTTTTTTGAAAAATTTTTTTGGTAAATTTTGAAATTTTTTTTTAAAAAAAATGTTTGGTAAATTTTGATTTTTTTTTGAAAAAAAAAATTTTGGAAAATTTTGAATTTTTTTTGAAAAAAATTTTTGGAAAATTTTGATTTTTTTTTGAAAAAATTTTTTTTGCAAAATTTTGAATTTTTTTTCGAAAATTTTGAATTTTTTTTTTGAAATTTTTGTTTGAAAATTTTGATTTTTTTTGCAAAATTTTGAATTTTTTGGAAAATTTTGATTTTTTTTTTGAAATTTTTAATTTTTTTTTGGAAATTTTGAAATTTTTTTGAAACTTTTGAATTTTTTTTGAAAATTTTGAATTTTTTTTTGAAAAAATTTTTTGGTAAATTTTGATTTTTTTTCTGAAATTTTTTTTTGAAAAAAAAAAATTTTTGGAAAATTTTGAATTTTTTTTTGAAAAAAATTTTTGGAAAATTTTGATTTTTTTT
Source organism: Platycheirus rosarum (assembly GCA_963971375.1). Lineage (NCBI taxonomy): Eukaryota > Metazoa > Arthropoda > Insecta > Diptera > Syrphidae > Platycheirus > Platycheirus rosarum. The sequence continues at coordinate 12,664,244 of OZ020511.1, read as the reverse complement.
TTGAAATTTTTGAATTTTTTCTGAAAATTTTGAATTTTTTTTTGAAAAAAATTTTTGGAAAATTTTGATTTTTTTTTTGAAAAAAAATTTTTTTGCAAAATTTTGAATTTTTTTGAAAAAATTTTTTTTTCCTAAATTTTGAATTTTTTTTTGAAAAATTTTTTTTTGAAATTTTTGTTTGAAAATTTTAATTTTTTTTTTGGAAAATTTTGAATTTTTTTTGGAAAATTTTGAATTTTTTTTGGAAAATTTTGAATTTTTTTTGCAAAATTTTGAATTTTTTTTTGAAAAAAATTTTTGCAAAATTTTGAATTTTTTTTTGAAAAAAAATTTTGGAAAATTTTGAATTTTTTTTTGAAAAATTTTTTTGGTAAATTTTGATTTTTTTTCTGAAAAAAATTTTTGGTAAATTTTGATTTTTTTAGAATTTTTTTTTTGAAAAAAATTTTTTTTGGAAAATTTTGAAATTTTTTTGAAAAATTTTGATTTTTTTTTTGAAAATTTTTTTTGGGAAATTTTTGAATTTTTTTAAAAAAAATTTTTTTGCAAAATTTTGAATTTTTTTTGAAAATTTTTTTTTGGAAAATTTTGAATTTTTTTTTGAAAATTTTTTTTTGGTAAATTTTGATTTTTTTTATGAAATTTTTTTTTGAAAAAAATTTTTTTTGGAAAATTTTGAAATTTTTTTGAAAAATTTTGATTTTTCTTTTTGAAAAATTTTTTTGGAAAATTTTGTATATTTTTGAAAAAAATTTTTTTTGCAAAATTTTAAATTTTTTTTTGAAAATTTAGAATTTTTTTTTGAAATTTTTGTTTGAAAATTTTGATTTTTTTTTGGAAAATTTTGAATTTTTTTTTTCAAAAATTTTGAATTTTTTTTTGAAAATTTTTTGAATTTTTTTTTGAAAATTTTTTTTCGAAAATTTTGAATTTTTTTTTTTAAATTTGATTTTTTTTGAAAAAAAAAATTTTGGAAAATTTTGATTTTTTTTTAAATTTTTGAATATTTTTTTGAAAAAAATTTTTGGAAAATTTTGATTTTTTTTTTTGAAAAAAATTTTTTTTGCAAAATTTTGAATTTTTTTTTGGAAATTTTGAATTTTTTTTGAAAATTTTGAATTTTTTTTTTTTGAAAAAATTTTTTGGTAAATTTTGATTTTTTTTATGAAATTTTTTTTTGAAAAAAAATTTTGAATTTTTTTTTGAAAAAAAATTTTGGAAAATTTTGAATTTTTTTTTGAAATTTTTGAATTTTTTTTTGAAAAATTTGAATTTTTTTTTGAAAAAATTTTTGAAAAATTTTGATTTTTTTTTTTGAAAAAAAATTTTTTTGCAAAATTTTGAATTTTTTTGAAAAAAATTTTTTTTCCAAAATTTTGAATTTTTTTTTGAAAAATTTTTTTTTGAAATTTTTGTTTGAAAATTTTAATTTTTTTTTTGGAAAATTTTGAATTTTTTTTGGAAAATTTTGAATTTTTTTTGCAAAATTTTGAATTTTTTTTTGAAAAAAATTTTTGCAAAATTTTGAATTTTTTTTTGAAAAAAAATTTTGGAAAATTTTGAATTTTTTTTTGAAAAATTTTTTTGGTAAATTTTGATTTTTTTTCTGAAAAAAATTTTTGGTAAATTTTGATTTTTTTAGAATTTTTTTTTTGAAAAAAATTTTTTTTGGAAAATTTTGAAATTTTTTTGAAAAATTTTGATTTTTTTTTTGAAAATTTTTTTTGGGAAATTTTTGAATTTTTTTAAAAAAAAATTTTTTTGCAAAATTTTGAATTTTTTTTGAAAATTTTTTTTTGGAAAATTTTGAATTTTTTTTTGAAAATTTTTTTTTGGTAAATTTTGATTTTTTTTATGAAATTTTTTTTTGAAAAAAATTTTTTTTGGAAAATTTTGAATTTTTTTTTTTTAATTTGATTTTTTTTGAAAAAAAAAATTTTGGAAAATTTTGATTTTTTTTTAAATTTTTGAATTTTTTTTTGAAAAAAATTTTTGGAAAATTTTGATTTTTTTTTTTGAAAAAAATTTTTTTTGCAAAATTTTGAATTTTTTTTTGGAAATTTTGAATTTTTTTGAAAATTTTGAATTTTTTTTTGAAAAAATTTTTTGTAAAATTTTGAACTTTTTTTTGAAATTTTTGAATTTTTTTTGAAAATTTTGAATTTTTTTTTTTTGAAAAAATTTTTTGGTAAATTTTGATTTTTTTTATGAAATTTTTTTTTGAAAAAAAATTTTGAATTTTTTTTTGAAATTTTTGAATTTTTTTTTGAAAAATTTGAATTTTTTTTGAAAAAATTTTTGGAAAATTTTGATTTTTTTTTTTGAAAAAAAATTTTTTTGCAAAATTTTGAATTTTTTTGAAAAAAATTTTTTTTCCAAAATTTTGAATTTTTTTTTGAAAAATTTTTTTTTGAAATTTTTGTTTGAAAATTTTAATTTTTTTTTTGGAAAATTTTGAATTTTTTTTGGAAAATTTTGAATTTTTTTTGCAAAATTTTGAATTTTTTTTTGAAAAAAATTTTTGCAAAATTTTGAATTTTTTTTTGAAAAAAAATTTTGGAAAATTTTGAATTTTTTTTTGAAAAATTTTTTTGGTAAATTTTGATTTTTTTTCTGAAAAAAATTTTTGGTAAATTTTGATTTTTTTAGAATTTTTTTTTTGAAAAAAATTTTTTTTGGAAAATTTTGAAATTTTTTTGAAAAATTTTGATTTTTTTTTTGAAAATTTTTTTTGGGAAATTTTTGAATTTTTTAAAAAAAAAATTTTTTTGCAAAATTTTGAATTTTTTTTGAAAATTTTTTTTTGGAAAATTTTGAATTTTTTTTTGAAAATTTTTTTTTGGTAAATTTTGATTTTTTTATGAAATTTTTTTTTGAAAAAAATTTTTTTTGGAAAATTTTGAAATTTTTTTGAAAAATTTTGATTTTTCTTTTTGAAAAATTTTTTTGGAAAATTTTGTATATTTTTGAAAAAAAATTTTTTTGCAAAATTTTGAATTTTTTTTTGAAAATTTAGAATTTTTTTTTGAAATTTTTGTTTGAAAATTTTGATTTTTTTTTGGAAAATTTTGAATTTTTTTTTTCAAAAATTTTGAATTTTTTTTCGAAAATTTTGAATTTTTTTTTTTTAATTTGATTTTTTTTGAAAAAAAAAATTTTGGAAAATTTTGATTTTTTTTTAAATTTTTGAATTTTTTTTTGAAAAAAAATTTTGGAAAATTTTGATTTTTTTTTTTGAAAAAAATTTTTTTTGCAAAATTTGAATTTTTTTTTGGAAATTTTGAATTTTTTTTGAAAATTTTGAATTTTTTTTTGAAAAAATTTTTTGTAAAATTTTGAACTTTTTTTTGAAATTTTTGAATTTTTTTTGAAAATTTTGAATTTTTTTTTTTGAAAAAATTTTTTGGTAAATTTTGATTTTTTTTATGAAATTTTTTTTTGAAAAAAAATTTTGAATTTTTTTTTGAAAAAAAATTTTGGAAAATTTTGAATTTTTTTTTGAAATTTTTGAATTTTTTTTTGAAAAATTTTGAATTTTTTTTTGAAAAAAATTTTTTTGGAAAATTTTGAAATTTTTTTTTAAAAAAAATTTTTGGTAAATTTTGATTTTTTTTTGAAAAAAATTTTTGGTAAATTTTGATTTTTTTTGAAAAAATTTTTTTTGGAAAATTTTGAAATTTTTTTTTAAAAAAAATTTTTGGTAAATTTTGATTTTTTTTTGAAAAAAAAATTTTTGGAAAATTTTGATTTTTTTTTGAAATTTTTGAATTTTTTTTGAAAATTTTGAATTTTTTTTTGAAAAAATTTTTTGGAAAATTTTGAATTTTTTTTTGAAAAATTTTTTTGGTAATTTTTGATTTTTTTTCTGACATTTTTTTTTGAAAAAAAAATTTTTTGGAAAATTTTGAATTTTTTTTTGAAATTTTTGAATTTTTTTGAAAATTTTGAATTTTTTTTTGAAAAAAATTTTTGGAAAATTTTGAATTTTTTTTGAAAAATTTTTTTGGTAAATTTTGAAATTTTTTTTTAAAAAAAATGTTTGGTAAATTTTGATTTTTTTTTGAAAAAAAAAAATTTTGGAAAATTTTGAATTTTTTTTGAAAAAAATTTTTGGAAAATTTTGATTTTTTTTTGAAAAAATTTTTTTTGCAAAATTTTGAATTTTTTTTCGAAAATTTTGAATTTTTTTTTTGAAATTTTTGTTTGAAAATTTTGATTTTTTTTTGCAAAATTTTGAATTTTTTGGAAAATTTTGATTTTTTTTTTGAAATTTTTAATTTTTTTTTGGAAATTTTGAAATTTTTTTGAAACTTTTGAATTTTTTTTGAAAATTTTGAATTTTTTTTTGAAAAAATTTTTTGGTAAATTTTGATTTTTTTTCTGAAATTTTTTTTTGAAAAAAAAAAATTTTTGGAAAATTTTGAATTTTTTTTTGAAAAAAATTTTTGGAAAATTTTGATTTTTTTTTTGAAAAAAAATTTTTTTGCAAAATTTTGAATTTTTTTGAAAAAAATTTTTTTTCCTAAATTTTGAATTTTTTTTTGAAAAATTTTTTTTTGAAATTTTTGTTTGAAAATTTTAATTTTTTTTTTGGAAAATTTTGAATTTTTTTTGGAAAATTTTGAATTTTTTTTGGAAAATTTTGAATTTTTTTTGCAAAATTTTGAATTTTTTTTTGAAAAAAAAATTCAAAATTTTGCAAAAATTTTTTTCAAAAAAAAATTCAAAATTTTGCAAAAAAAATTCAAAATTTTCCAAAAAAAATTCAAAATTTTCCAAAAAAAATTCAAAATTTTCCAAAAAAAAAATTAAAATTTTCAAACAAAAATTTCAAAAAAAAATTTTTCAAAAAAAAATTCAAAATTTAGGAAAAAAAATTTTTTTCAAAAAAATTCAAAAATTTGCAAAAAAATTTTTTTTCAAAAAAAAAATCAAAATTTTCCAAAAATTTTTTTCAAAAAAAAATTCAAAATTTTCCAAAAATTTTTTTTTTTCAAAAAAAAATTTCAGAAAAAAAATCAAAATTTACCAAAAAATTTTTTCAAAAAAAAATTCAAAATTTTCAAAAAAAATTCAAAAGTTTCAAAAAAATTTCAAAATTTCCAAAAAAAAATTAAAAATTTCAAAAAAAAAATCAAAATTTTCCAAAAAATTCAAAATTTTGCAAAAAAAAATCAAAATTTTCAAACAAAAATTTCAAAAAAAAAATTCAAAATTTTCGAAAAAAAATTCAAAATTTTGCAAAAAAAATTTTTTCAAAAAAAAATCAAAATTTTCCAAAAATTTTTTTCAAAAAAAATTCAAAATTTTCCAAAATTTTTTTTTTTCAAAAAAAAATCAAAATTTACCAAACATTTTTTTTAAAAAAAAATTTCAAAATTTACCAAAAAAATTTTTCAAAAAAAATTCAAAATTTTCCAAAAATTTTTTTCAAAAAAAAATTCAAAATTTTCAAAAAAATTCAAAAATTTCAAAAAAAAATTCAAAATTTTCCAAAAAATTTTTTTTTCAAAAAAAAATGTCAGAAAAAAAATCAAAAATTACCAAAAAAATTTTTCAAAAAAAAATTCAAAATTTTCCAAAAAATTTTTTCAAAAAAAAATTCAAAATTTTCAAAAAAAATTCAAAAATTTCAAAAAAAAATCAAAATTTTCCAAAAATTTTTTTTTCAAAAAAAAATCAAAATTTACCAAAAATTTTTTTTAAAAAAAAATTTCAAAATTTTCCAAAAAAAATTTTTTCAAAAAAAATCAAAATTTACCAAAAATTTTTTTCAAAAAAAAATCAAAATTTACCAAAAATTTTTTTTAAAAAAAAATTTCAAAATTTTCCAAAAAAATTTTTTTCAAAAAAAAATTCAAAATTTTTCAAAAAAAAATTCAAAAATTTCAAAAAAAAATTCAAAATTTTCCAAAATTTTTTTTCAAAAAAAAATTCAAAATTTTTTTTCAAAAAAAAATTTCATAAAAAAAATCAAAATTTACCAAAAAATTTTTTCAAAAAAAAAAATTCAAAATTTTCAAAAAAAATTCAAAAATTTCAAAAAAAAGTTCAAAATTTTACAAAAAATTTTTTCAAAAAAAAATTCAAAATTTTCAAAAAAAATTCAAAATTTCCAAAAAAAAATTCAAATTTTGCAAAAAAAATTTTTTTCAAAAAAAAAAATCAAAATTTTCCAAAATTTTTTTTCAAAAAAAAATTCAAAAATTTAAAAAAAAATCAAAATTTTCCAAAATTTTTTTTTTCAAAAAAAATCAAATTAAAAAAAAAAAATTCAAAATTTTCGAAAAAAAATTCAAAATTTTTGAAAAAAAAAATTCAAAATTTTCCAAAAAAAAATCAAAATTTTCAAACAAAAATTTCAAAAAAAAATTCTAAATTTTCAAAAAAAAATTCAAAATTTTGCAAAAAAATTTTTTTTCAAAAATATACAAAATTTTCCAAAAAAATTTTTCAAAAAGAAAAATCAAAATTTTTCAAAAAAATTTCAAAATTTTCCAAAAAAAATTTTTTTCAAAAAAAAATTTCATAAAAAAATCAAAATTTACCAAAAAAAAATTTTTGGAAAATTTTGAATTTTTTTTTGAAAAAAATTTTTGGAAAATTTTGATTTTTTTTTTGAAAAAAAATTTTTTTGCAAAATTTTGAATTTTTTTGAAAAAAATTTTTTTTCCTAAATTTTGAATTTTTTTTTGAAAAATTTTTTTTTGAAATTTTTGTTTGAAAATTTTAATTTTTTTTTTGGAAAATTTTGAATTTTTTTTGGAAAATTTTGAATTTTTTTTGGAAAATTTTGAATTTTTTTTGCAAAATTTTGAATTTTTTTTTGAAAAAAATTTTTGCAAAATTTTGAATTTTTTTTTGAAAAAAAATTTTGGAAAATTTTGAATTTTTTTTTGAAAAATTTTTTTGGTAAATTTTGATTTTTTTTCTGAAAAAAATTTTTGGTAAATTTTGATTTTTTTAGAATTTTTTTTTTGAAAAAAATTTTTTTTGGAAAATTTTGAAATTTTTTTGAAAAATTTTGATTTTTTTTTTGAAAATTTTTTTTGGGAAATTTTTGAATTTTTTTAAAAAAAATTTTTTTGCAAAATTTTGAATTTTTTTTGAAAATTTTTTTTTGGAAAATTTTGAATTTTTTTTTGAAAATTTTTTTTTGGTAAATTTTGATTTTTTTTATGAAATTTTTTTTTGAAAAAAATTTTTTTTGGAAAATTTTGAAATTTTTTTGAAAAATTTTGATTTTTCTTTTTGAAAAATTTTTTTGGAAAATTTTGTATATTTTTGAAAAAAATTTTTTTTGCAAAATTTTGAATTTTTTTTTGAAAATTTAGAATTTTTTTTTGAAATTTTTGTTTGAAAATTTTGATTTTTTTTTGGAAAATTTTGAATTTTTTTTTTCAAAAATTTTGAATTTTTTTTTGAAAATTTTTTGAATTTTTTTTTGAAAATTTTTTTTCGAAAATTTTGAATTTTTTTTTTTAAATTTGATTTTTTTTGAAAAAAAAAATTTTGGAAAATTTTGATTTTTTTTTAAATTTTTGAATATTTTTTTGAAAAAAATTTTTGGAAAATTTTGATTTTTTTTTTTGAAAAAAATTTTTTTTGCAAAATTTTGAATTTTTTTTTGGAAATTTTGAATTTTTTTTGAAAATTTTGAATTTTTTTTTTTTGAAAAAATTTTTTGGTAAATTTTGATTTTTTTTATGAAATTTTTTTTTGAAAAAAAATTTTGAATTTTTTTTTGAAAAAAAATTTTGGAAAATTTTGAATTTTTTTTTGAAATTTTTGAATTTTTTTTTGAAAAATTTGAATTTTTTTTTGAAAAAATTTTTGAAAAATTTTGATTTTTTTTTTTGAAAAAAAATTTTTTTGCAAAATTTTGAATTTTTTTGAAAAAAATTTTTTTTCCAAAATTTTGAATTTTTTTTTGAAAAATTTTTTTTTGAAATTTTTGTTTGAAAATTTTAATTTTTTTTTTGGAAAATTTTGAATTTTTTTTGGAAAATTTTGAATTTTTTTTGCAAAATTTTGAATTTTTTTTTGAAAATTTTTTTTTTGGAAATTTTGAATTTTTTTTGAAAATTTTGAATTTTTTTTTGAAAAAAATTTTTGGAAAATTTTGAATTTTTTTTGAAAAATTTTTTTGGTAAATTTTGAAATTTTTTTTTGAAATTTTTGAATTTTTTTTGAAAATTTTGAATTTTTTTTTGAAAAAAATTTTTGGAAAATTTTGAATTTTTTTTTTTTGAAAAAAATTTTGAAATTTTTGAATTTTTTTTTGAAAAATTAATTTTTTTGGTAAATTTTGATTTTTTTCCTGAAATTTTTTTTTGAAAAAAAAATTTTTGGTAAATTTTGATTTTTTTTTATGAAATTTTTTTTTGAAAAAAAATTTTGAATTTTTTTTTGAAAAAAATTTTTGGAAAATTTTGAATTTTTTTTGGTAAATTTTGATTTTTTTTATGAAATTTTTTTTGAAAAAACTTTTTTGGAAAATTTTGAAATTTTTTTTTAAAAAAAATTTTTGGTAAATTTTGATTTTTTTTTGAAAAAAAAATTTTTGGAAAATTTTGATTTTTTTTTGAAATTTTTGAATTTTTTTTGAAAATTTTGAATTTTTTTTTGAAAAAAATTTTTGGAAAATTTTGAATTTTTTTTGAAAAATTTTTTTGGTAAATTTTGAAATTTTTTTTTGAAATTTTTGAATTTTTTTTGAAAATTTTGAATTTTTTTTTGAAAAAAATTTTTGGAAAATTTTGAATTTTTTTTTTTTGAAAAAAATTTTGAAATTTTTGAATTTTTTTTTGAAAAATTAATTTTTTTGGTAAATTTTGATTTTTTTCCTGAAATTTTTTTTTGAAAAAAAAATTTTTGGTAAATTTTGATTTTTTTTTATGAAATTTTTTTTTGAAAAAAAATTTTGAATTTTTTTTTGAAAAAAATTTTTGGAAAATTTTGAATTTTTTTTTGAAAATTTTTTTTGGTAAATTTTGATTTTTTTTATGAAATTTTTTTTGAAAAAACTTTTTTGGAAAATTTTGAAATTTTTTTTTAAAAAAAATTTTTGGTAAATTTTGATTTTTTTTTGAAAAAAAAATTTTTGGAAAATTTTGATTTTTTTTTGAAATTTTTGAATTTTTTTTGAAAATTTTGATTTTTTTTTGAAATTTTTGAATTTTTTTGAAAATTTTGAATTTTTTTTTGAAAAAAATTTTTGGAAAATTTTGAATTTTTTTTGAAAAATTTTTTTGGTAAATTTTGAAATTTTTTTTTAAAAAAATGTTTGGTAAATTTTGATTTTTTTTTGAAAAAAAAAAATTTTGGAAAATTTTGAATTTTTTTTGAAAAAAATTTTTGGAAAATTTTGATTTTTTTTTGAAAAAATTTTTTTTGCAAAATTTTGAATTTTTTTTCGAAAATTTTGAATTTTTTTTTTGAAATTTTTGTTTGAAAATTTTGATTTTTTTTGCAAAATTTTGAATTTTTTGGAAAATTTTGATTTTTTTTTTGAAATTTTTAATTTTTTTTTGGAAATTTTGAAATTTTTTTGAAACTTTTGAATTTTTTTTGAAAATTTTGAATTTTTTTTTGAAAAAATTTTTTGGTAAATTTTGATTTTTTTTCTGAAATTTTTTTTTGAAAAAAAAAAATTTTTGGAAAATTTTGAATTTTTTTTTGAAAAAAATTTTTGGAAAATTTTGATTTTTTTTTTGAAATTTTTGAATTTTTTCTGAAAATTTTGAATTTTTTTTTGAAAAAAATTTTTGGAAAATTTTGATTTTTTTTTTGAAAAAAAATTTTTTTGCAAAATTTTGAATTTTTTTGAAAAAAATTTTTTTTCCAAAATTTTGAATTTTTTTTTGAAAAATTTTTTTTTGAAATTTTTGTTTGAAAATTTTAATTTTTTTTTTGGAAAATTTTGAATTTTTTTTGGAAAATTTTGAATTTTTTTTGGAAAATTTTGAATTTTTTTTGCAAAATTTTGAATTTTTTTTTGAAAAAAATTTTTGCAAAATTTTGAATTTTTTTTTGAAAAAAAATTTTGGAAAATTTTGAATTTTTTTTTGAAAAATTTTTTTGGTAAATTTTGATTTTTTTTCTGAAAAAAATTTTTGGTAAATTTTGATTTTTTTAGAATTTTTTTTTTGAAAAAAATTTTTTTTGGAAAATTTTGAAATTTTTTTGAAAAATTTTGATTTTTTTTTTGAAAATTTTTTTTGGGAAATTTTTGAATTTTTTTAAAAAAAATTTTTTTGCAAAATTTTGAATTTTTTTTGAAAATTTTTTTTTGGAAAATTTTGAATTTTTTTTTGAAAATTTTTTTTTGGTAAATTTTGATTTTTTTTATGAAATTTTTTTTTGAAAAAAATTTTTTTTGGAAAATTTTGAAATTTTTTTGAAAAATTTTGATTTTTCTTTTTGAAAAATTTTTTTGGAAAATTTTGTATATTTTTGAAAAAAATTTTTTTTGCAAAATTTTGAATTTTTTTTTGAAAATTTAGAATTTTTTTTTGAAATTTTTGTTTGAAAATTTTGATTTTTTTTTGGAAAATTTTGAATTTTTTTTTTCAAAAATTTTGAATTTTTTTTTGAAAATTTTTTGAATTTTTTTTTGAAAATTTTTTTTCGAAAATTTTGAATTTTTTTTTTTAAATTTGATTTTTTTTGAAAAAAAAAATTTTGGAAAATTTTGAATTTTTTTTTGAAAAAATTTTTGAAAAATTTTGATTTTTTTTTTTGAAAAAAAATTTTTTTGCAAAATTTTGAATTTTTTTGAAAAAAATTTTTTTTCCAAAATTTTGAATTTTTTTTTGAAAAATTTTTTTTTGAAATTTTTGTTTGAAAATTTTAATTTTTTTTTTGGAAAATTTTGAATTTTTTTTGGAAAATTTTGAATTTTTTTTGCAAAATTTTGAATTTTTTTTTGAAAATTTTTTTTTTGGAAATTTTGAATTTTTTTTGAAAATTTTGAATTTTTTTTTGAAAAAAATTTTTGGAAAATTTTGAATTTTTTTTGAAAAATTTTTTTGGTAAATTTTGAAATTTTTTTTTGAAATTTTTGAATTTTTTTTGAAAATTTTGAATTTTTTTTTGAAAAAAATTTTTGGAAAATTTTGAATTTTTTTTTTTTGAAAAAAATTTTGAAATTTTTGAATTTTTTTTTGAAAAATTAATTTTTTTGGTAAATTTTGATTTTTTTCCTGAAATTTTTTTTTGAAAAAAAAATTTTTGGTAAATTTTGATTTTTTTTTATGAAATTTTTTTTTGAAAAAAAATTTTGAATTTTTTTTTGAAAAAAATTTTTGGAAAATTTAGAATTTTTTTTTGAAATTTTTGTTTGAAAATTTTGATTTTTTTTTGGAAAATTTTGAATTTTTTTTTTCAAAAATTTTGAATTTTTTTTTGAAAATTTTTTGAATTTTTTTTTGAAAATTTTTTTTCGAAAATTTTGAATTTTTTTTTTTAAATTTGATTTTTTTTGAAAAAAAAAATTTTGGAAAATTTTGATTTTTTTTTAAATTTTTGAATATTTTTTTGAAAAAAATTTTTGGAAAATTTTGATTTTTTTTTTTGAAAAAAATTTTTTTTGCAAAATTTTGAATTTTTTTTTGGAAATTTTGAATTTTTTTTGAAAATTTTGAATTTTTTTTTTTTGAAAAAATTTTTTGGTAAATTTTGATTTTTTTTATGAAATTTTTTTTTGAAAAAAAATTTTGAATTTTTTTTTGAAAAAAAATTTTGGAAAATTTTGAATTTTTTTTTGAAATTTTTGAATTTTTTTTTGAAAAATTTGAATTTTTTTTTGAAAAAATTTTTGAAAAATTTTGATTTTTTTTTTTGAAAAAAAATTTTTTTGCAAAATTTTGAATTTTTTTGAAAAAAATTTTTTTTCCAAAATTTTGAATTTTTTTTTGAAAAATTTTTTTTTGAAATTTTTGTTTGAAAATTTTAATTTTTTTTTTGGAAAATTTTGAATTTTTTTTGGAAAATTTTGAATTTTTTTTGCAAAATTTTGAATTTTTTTTTGAAAAAAATTTTTGCAAAATTTTGAATTTTTTTTTGAAAAAAAATTTTGGAAAATTTTGAATTTTTTTTTGAAAAATTTTTTTGGTAAATTTTGATTTTTTTTCTGAAAAAAATTTTTGGTAAATTTTGATTTTTTTAGAATTTTTTTTTTGAAAAAAATTTTTTTTGGAAAATTTTGAAATTTTTTTGAAAAATTTTGATTTTTTTTTTGAAAATTTTTTTTGGGAAATTTTTGAATTTTTTTAAAAAAAAATTTTTTTGCAAAATTTTGAATTTTTTTTGAAAATTTTTTTTTGGAAAATTTTGAATTTTTTTTTGAAAATTTTTTTTTGGTAAATTTTGATTTTTTTTATGAAATTTTTTTTTGAAAAAAATTTTTTTTGGAAAATTTTGAATTTTTTTTTTTTAATTTGATTTTTTTTGAAAAAAAAAATTTTGGAAAATTTTGATTTTTTTTTAAATTTTTGAATTTTTTTTTGAAAAAAATTTTTGGAAAATTTTGATTTTTTTTTTTGAAAAAAATTTTTTTTGCAAAATTTTGAATTTTTTTTTGGAAATTTTGAATTTTTTTGAAAATTTTGAATTTTTTTTTGAAAAAATTTTTTGTAAAATTTTGAACTTTTTTTTGAAATTTTTGAATTTTTTTTGAAAATTTTGAATTTTTTTTTTTTGAAAAAATTTTTTGGTAAATTTTGATTTTTTTTATGAAATTTTTTTTTGAAAAAAAATTTTGAATTTTTTTTTGAAAAAAAATTTTGGAAAATTTTGAATTTTTTTTTGAAATTTTTGAATTTTTTTTTGAAAAATTTGAATTTTTTTTGAAAAAATTTTTGGAAAATTTTGATTTTTTTTTTTGAAAAAAAATTTTTTTGCAAAATTTTGAATTTTTTTGAAAAAAATTTTTTTTCCAAAATTTTGAATTTTTTTTTGAAAAATTTTTTTTTGAATTTTTTGTTTGAAAATTTTAATTTTTTTTTTGGAAAATTTTGAATTTTTTTTGGAAAATTTTGAATTTTTTTTGCAAAATTTTGAATTTTTTTTTGAAAAAAATTTTTGCAAAATTTTGAATTTTTTTTTGAAAAAAAATTTTGGAAAATTTTGAATTTTTTTTTGAAAAATTTTTTTGGTAAATTTTGATTTTTTTTCTGAAAAAAATTTTTGGTAAATTTTGATTTTTTTAGAATTTTTTTTTTGAAAAAAATTTTTTTTGGAAAATTTTGAAATTTTTTTGAAAAATTTTGATTTTTTTTTTGAAAATTTTTTTTGGGAAATTTTTGAATTTTTTAAAAAAAAAATTTTTTTGCAAAATTTTGAATTTTTTTTGAAAATTTTTTTTTGGAAAATTTTGAATTTTTTTTTGAAAATTTTTTTTTGGTAAATTTTGATTTTTTTATGAAATTTTTTTTTGAAAAAAATTTTTTTTGGAAAATTTTGAAATTTTTTTGAAAAATTTTGATTTTTCTTTTTGAAAAATTTTTTTGGAAAATTTTGTATATTTTTGAAAAAAAATTTTTTTGCAAAATTTTGAATTTTTTTTTGAAAATTTAGAATTTTTTTTTGAAATTTTTGTTTGAAAATTTTGATTTTTTTTTGGAAAATTTTGAATTTTTTTTTTCAAAAATTTTGAATTTTTTTTCGAAAATTTTGAATTTTTTTTTTTTAATTTGATTTTTTTTGAAAAAAAAAATTTTGGAAAATTTTGATTTTTTTTTAAATTTTTGAATTTTTTTTTGAAAAAAAATTTTGGAAAATTTTGATTTTTTTTTTTGAAAAAAATTTTTTTTGCAAAATTTGAATTTTTTTTTGGAAATTTTGAATTTTTTTTGAAAATTTTGAATTTTTTTTTGAAAAAATTTTTTGTAAAATTTTGAACTTTTTTTTGAAATTTTTGAATTTTTTTTGAAAATTTTGAATTTTTTTTTTTGAAAAAATTTTTTGGTAAATTTTGATTTTTTTTATGAAATTTTTTTTTGAAAAAAAATTTTGAATTTTTTTTTGAAAAAAAATTTTGGAAAATTTTGAATTTTTTTTTGAAATTTTTGAATTTTTTTTTGAAAAATTTTGAATTTTTTTTTGAAAAAAATTTTTTTGGAAAATTTTGAAATTTTTTTTTAAAAAAAATTTTTGGTAAATTTTGATTTTTTTTTGAAAAAAATTTTTGGTAAATTTTGATTTTTTTTGAAAAAATTTTTTTTGGAAAATTTTGAAATTTTTTTTTAAAAAAAATTTTTGGTAAATTTTGATTTTTTTTTGAAAAAAAAATTTTTGGAAAATTTTGATTTTTTTTTGAAATTTTTGAATTTTTTTTGAAAATTTTGAATTTTTTTTTGAAAAAATTTTTTGGAAAATTTTGAATTTTTTTTTGAAAAATTTTTTTGGTAATTTTTGATTTTTTTTCTGACATTTTTTTTTGAAAAAAAAATTTTTTGGAAAATTTTGAATTTTTTTTTGAAATTTTTGAATTTTTTTGAAAATTTTGAATTTTTTTTTGAAAAAAATTTTTGGAAAATTTTGAATTTTTTTTGAAAAATTTTTTTGGTAAATTTTGAAATTTTTTTTTAAAAAAAATGTTTGGTAAATTTTGATTTTTTTTTGAAAAAAAAAAATTTTGGAAAATTTTGAATTTTTTTTGAAAAAAATTTTTGGAAAATTTTGATTTTTTTTTGAAAAAATTTTTTTTGCAAAATTTTGAATTTTTTTTCGAAAATTTTGAATTTTTTTTTTGAAATTTTTGTTTGAAAATTTTGATTTTTTTTTGCAAAATTTTGAATTTTTTGGAAAATTTTGATTTTTTTTTTGAAATTTTTAATTTTTTTTTGGAAATTTTGAAATTTTTTTGAAACTTTTGAATTTTTTTTGAAAATTTTGAATTTTTTTTTGAAAAAATTTTTTGGTAAATTTTGATTTTTTTTCTGAAATTTTTTTTTGAAAAAAAAAAATTTTTGGAAAATTTTGAATTTTTTTTTGAAAAAAATTTTTGGAAAATTTTGATTTTTTTTTTGAAATTTTTGAATTTTTTCTGAAAATTTTGAATTTTTTTTTGAAAAAAATTTTTGGAAAATTTTGATTTTTTTTTTGAAAAAAAATTTTTTTGCAAAATTTTGAATTTTTTTGAAAAAAAATTTTTTTCCAAAATTTTGAATTTTTTTTTGAAAAATTTTTTTTTGAAATTTTTGTTTGAAAATTTTAATTTTTTTTTTGGAAAATTTTGAATTTTTTTTGGAAAATTTTGAATTTTTTTTGGAAAATTTTGAATTTTTTTTGCAAAATTTTGAATTTTTTTTTGAAAAAAATTTTTGCAAAATTTTGAATTTTTTTTTGAAAAAAATTTTTGCAAAATTTTGAATTTTTTTTTGAAAAAAAATTTTGGAAAATTTTGAATTTTTTTTTGAAAAATTTTTTTGGTAAATTTTGATTTTTTTTCTGAAAAAAATTTTTGGTAAATTTTGATTTTTTTAGAATTTTTTTTTTGAAAAAAATTTTTTTTGGAAAATTTTGAAATTTTTTTGAAAAATTTTGATTTTTTTTTTGAAAATTTTTTTTGGGAAATTTTTGAATTTTTTTAAAAAAAATTTTTTTGCAAAATTTTGAATTTTTTTTGAAAATTTTTTTTTGGAAAATTTTGAATTTTTTTTTGAAAATTTTTTTTTGGTAAATTTTGATTTTTTTTATGAAATTTTTTTTTGAAAAAAATTTTTTTTGGAAAATTTTGAAATTTTTTTGAAAAATTTTGATTTTTCTTTTTGAAAAATTTTTTTGGAAAATTTTGTATATTTTTGAAAAAAATTTTTTTTGCAAAATTTTGAATTTTTTTTTGAAAATTTAGAATTTTTTTTTGAAATTTTTGTTTGAAAATTTTGATTTTTTTTTGGAAAATTTTGAATTTTTTTTTTCAAAAATTTTGAATTTTTTTTTGAAAATTTTTTGAATTTTTTTTTGAAAATTTTTTTTCGAAAATTTTGAATTTTTTTTTTTAAATTTGATTTTTTTTGAAAAAAAAAATTTTGGAAAATTTTGATTTTTTTTTAAATTTTTGAATATTTTTTTGAAAAAAATTTTTGGAAAATTTTGATTTTTTTTTTTGAAAAAAATTTTTTTTGCAAAATTTTGAATTTTTTTTTGGAAATTTTGAATTTTTTTTGAAAATTTTGAATTTTTTTTTTTTGAAAAAATTTTTTGGTAAATTTTGATTTTTTTTATGAAATTTTTTTTTGAAAAAAAATTTTGAATTTTTTTTTGAAAAAAAATTTTGGAAAATTTTGAATTTTTTTTTGAAATTTTTGAATTTTTTTTTGAAAAATTTGAATTTTTTTTTGAAAAAATTTTTGAAAAATTTTGATTTTTTTTTTTGAAAAAAAATTTTTTTGCAAAATTTTGAATTTTTTTGAAAAAAATTTTTTTTCCAAAATTTTGAATTTTTTTTTGAAAAATTTTTTTTTGAAATTTTTGTTTGAAAATTTTAATTTTTTTTTTGGAAAATTTTGAATTTTTTTTGGAAAATTTTGAATTTTTTTTGCAAAATTTTGAATTTTTTTTTGAAAAAAATTTTTGCAAAATTTTGAATTTTTTTTTGAAAAAAAATTTTGGAAAATTTTGAATTTTTTTTTGAAAAATTTTTTTGGTAAATTTTGATTTTTTTTCTGAAAAAAATTTTTGGTAAATTTTGATTTTTTTAGAATTTTTTTTTTGAAAAAAATTTTTTTTGGAAAATTTTGAATTTTTTTTTTTTAATTTGATTTTTTTTGAAAAAAAAAATTTTGGAAAATTTTGATTTTTTTTTAAATTTTTGAATTTTTTTTTGAAAAAAATTTTTGGAAAATTTTGATTTTTTTTTTTGAAAAAAATTTTTTTTGCAAAATTTTGAATTTTTTTTTGGAAATTTTGAATTTTTTTGAAAATTTTGAATTTTTTTTTGAAAAAATTTTTTGTAAAATTTTGAACTTTTTTTTGAAATTTTTGAATTTTTTTTGAAAATTTTGAATTTTTTTTTTTTGAAAAAATTTTTTGGTAAATTTTGATTTTTTTTATGAAATTTTTTTTTGAAAAAAAATTTTGAATTTTTTTTTGAAAAAAAATTTTGGAAAATTTTGAATTTTTTTTTGAAATTTTTGAATTTTTTTTTGAAAAATTTGAATTTTTTTTGAAAAAATTTTTGGAAAATTTTGATTTTTTTTTTTGAAAAAAAATTTTTTTGCAAAATTTTGAATTTTTTTGAAAAAAATTTTTTTTCCAAAATTTTGAATTTTTTTTTGAAAAATTTTTTTTTGAATTTTTTGTTTGAAAATTTTAATTTTTTTTTTGGAAAATTTTGAATTTTTTTTGGAAAATTTTGAATTTTTTTTGCAAAATTTTGAATTTTTTTTTGAAAAAAATTTTTGCAAAATTTTGAATTTTTTTTTGAAAAAAAATTTTGGAAAATTTTGAATTTTTTTTTGAAAAATTTTTTTGGTAAATTTTGATTTTTTTTCTGAAAAAAATTTTTGGTAAATTTTGATTTTTTTAGAATTTTTTTTTTGAAAAAAATTTTTTTTGGAAAATTTTGAAATTTTTTTGAAAAATTTTGATTTTTTTTTTGAAAATTTTTTTTGGGAAATTTTTGAATTTTTTAAAAAAAAAATTTTTTTGCAAAATTTTGAATTTTTTTTGAAAATTTTTTTTTGGAAAATTTTGAATTTTTTTTTGAAAATTTTTTTTTGGTAAATTTTGATTTTTTTATGAAATTTTTTTTTGAAAAAAATTTTTTTTGGAAAATTTTGAAATTTTTTTGAAAAATTTTGATTTTTCTTTTTGAAAAATTTTTTTGGAAAATTTTGTATATTTTTGAAAAAAAATTTTTTTGCAAAATTTTGAATTTTTTTTTGAAAATTTAGAATTTTTTTTTGAAATTTTTGTTTGAAAATTTTGATTTTTTTTTGGAAAATTTTGAATTTTTTTTTTCAAAAATTTTGAATTTTTTTTCGAAAATTTTGAATTTTTTTTTTTTAATTTGATTTTTTTTGAAAAAAAAAATTTTGGAAAATTTTGATTTTTTTTTAAATTTTTGAATTTTTTTTTGAAAAAAAATTTTGGAAAATTTTGATTTTTTTTTTTGAAAAAAATTTTTTTTGCAAAATTTGAATTTTTTTTTGGAAATTTTGAATTTTTTTTGAAAATTTTGAATTTTTTTTTGAAAAAATTTTTTGTAAAATTTTGAACTTTTTTTTGAAATTTTTGAATTTTTTTTGAAAATTTTGAATTTTTTTTTTTGAAAAAATTTTTTGGTAAATTTTGATTTTTTTTATGAAATTTTTTTTTGAAAAAAAATTTTGAATTTTTTTTTGAAAAAAAATTTTGGAAAATTTTGAATTTTTTTTTGAAATTTTTGAATTTTTTTTTGAAAAATTTTGAATTTTTTTTTGAAAAAAATTTTTTTGGAAAATTTTGAAATTTTTTTTTAAAAAAAATTTTTGGTAAATTTTGATTTTTTTTTGAAAAAAATTTTTGGTAAATTTTGATTTTTTTTGAAAAAATTTTTTTTGGAAAATTTTGAAATTTTTTTTTAAAAAAAATTTTTGGTAAATTTTGATTTTTTTTTGAAAAAAAAATTTTTGGAAAATTTTGATTTTTTTTTGAAATTTTTGAATTTTTTTTGAAAATTTTGAATTTTTTTTTGAAAAAATTTTTTGGAAAATTTTGAATTTTTTTTTGAAAAATTTTTTTGGTAATTTTTGATTTTTTTTCTGACATTTTTTTTTGAAAAAAAAATTTTTTGGAAAATTTTGAATTTTTTTTTGAAATTTTTGAATTTTTTTGAAAATTTTGAATTTTTTTTTGAAAAAAATTTTTGGAAAATTTTGAATTTTTTTTGAAAAATTTTTTTGGTAAATTTTGAAATTTTTTTTTAAAAAAAATGTTTGGTAAATTTTGATTTTTTTTTGAAAAAAAAAAATTTTGGAAAATTTTGAATTTTTTTTGAAAAAAATTTTTGGAAAATTTTGATTTTTTTTTGAAAAAATTTTTTTTGCAAAATTTTGAATTTTTTTTCGAAAATTTTGAATTTTTTTTTTGAAATTTTTGTTTGAAAATTTTGATTTTTTTTTGCAAAATTTTGAATTTTTTGGAAAATTTTGATTTTTTTTTTGAAATTTTTAATTTTTTTTTGGAAATTTTGAAATTTTTTTGAAACTTTTGAATTTTTTTTGAAAATTTTGAATTTTTTTTTGAAAAAATTTTTTGGTAAATTTTGATTTTTTTTCTGAAATTTTTTTTTGAAAAAAAAAAATTTTTGGAAAATTTTGAATTTTTTTTTGAAAAAAATTTTTGGAAAATTTTGATTTTTTTTTTGAAATTTTTGAATTTTTTCTGAAAATTTTGAATTTTTTTTTGAAAAAAATTTTTGGAAAATTTTGATTTTTTTTTTGAAAAAAAATTTTTTTGCAAAATTTTGAATTTTTTTGAAAAAAAATTTTTTTCCAAAATTTTGAATTTTTTTTTGAAAAATTTTTTTTTGAAATTTTTGTTTGAAAATTTTAATTTTTTTTTTGGAAAATTTTGAATTTTTTTTGGAAAATTTTGAATTTTTTTTGGAAAATTTTGAATTTTTTTTGCAAAATTTTGAATTTTTTTTTGAAAAAAATTTTTGCAAAATTTTGAATTTTTTTTTGAAAAAAAATTTTGGAAAATTTTGAATTTTTTTTTGAAAAATTTTTTTGGTAAATTTTGATTTTTTTTCTGAAAAAAATTTTTGGTAAATTTTGATTTTTTTAGAATTTTTTTTTTGAAAAAAATTTTTTTTGGAAAATTTTGAAATTTTTTTGAAAAATTTTGATTTTTTTTTTGAAAATTTTTTTTGGGAAATTTTTGAATTTTTTTAAAAAAAATTTTTTTGCAAAATTTTGAATTTTTTTTGAAAATTTTTTTTTGGAAAATTTTGAATTTTTTTTTGAAAATTTTTTTTTGGTAAATTTTGATTTTTTTTATGAAATTTTTTTTTGAAAAAAATTTTTTTTGGAAAATTTTGAAATTTTTTTGAAAAATTTTGATTTTTCTTTTTGAAAAATTTTTTTGGAAAATTTTGTATATTTTTGAAAAAAATTTTTTTTGCAAAATTTTGAATTTTTTTTTGAAAATTTAGAATTTTTTTTTGAAATTTTTGTTTGAAAATTTTGATTTTTTTTTTGAAAAATTTGAATTTTTTTTTGAAAAAATTTTTGAAAAATTTTGATTTTTTTTTTTGAAAAAAAATTTTTTTGCAAAATTTTGAATTTTTTTGAAAAAAATTTTTTTTCCAAAATTTTGAATTTTTTTTTGAAAAATTTTTTTTTGAAATTTTTGTTTGAAAATTTTAATTTTTTTTTTGGAAAATTTTGAATTTTTTTTGGAAAATTTTGAATTTTTTTTGCAAAATTTTGAATTTTTTTTTGAAAAAAATTTTTGCAAAATTTTGAATTTTTTTTTGAAAAAAAATTTTGGAAAATTTTGAATTTTTTTTTGAAAAATTTTTTTGGTAAATTTTGATTTTTTTTCTGAAAAAAATTTTTGGTAAATTTTGATTTTTTTAGAATTTTTTTTTTGAAAAAAATTTTTTTTGGAAAATTTTGAAATTTTTTTGAAAAATTTTGATTTTTTTTTTGAAAATTTTTTTTGGGAAATTTTTGAATTTTTTTAAAAAAAAATTTTTTTGCAAAATTTTGAATTTTTTTTGAAAATTTTTTTTTGGAAAATTTTGAATTTTTTTTTGAAAATTTTTTTTTGGTAAATTTTGATTTTTTTTATGAAATTTTTTTTTGAAAAAAATTTTTTTTGGAAAATTTTGAAATTTTTTTGAAAAATTTTGATTTTTCTTTTTGAAAAATTTTTTTGGAAAATTTTGTATATTTTTGAAAAAAATTTTTTTTGCAAAATTTTGAATTTTTTTTTGAAAATTTAGAATTTTTTTTTGAAATTTTTGTTTGAAAATTTTGATTTTTTTTTGGAAAATTTTGAATTTTTTTTTTCAAAAATTTTGAATTTTTTTTCGAAAATTTTGAATTTTTTTTTTTTAATTTGATTTTTTTTGAAAAAAAAAATTTTGGAAAATTTTGATTTTTTTTTAAATTTTTGAATTTTTTTTTGAAAAAAATTTTTGGAAAATTTTGATTTTTTTTTTTGAAAAAAATTTTTTTTGCAAAATTTTGAATTTTTTTTTGGAAATTTTGAATTTTTTTGAAAATTTTGAATTTTTTTTTGAAAAATTTTTTTGTAAAATTTTGAACTTTTTTTTGAAATTTTTGAATTTTTTTTGAAAATTTTGAATTTTTTTTTTTTGAAAAAATTTTTTGGTAAATTTTGATTTTTTTTATGAAATTTTTTTTTGAAAAAAAATTTTGAATTTTTTTTTGAAAAAAAATTTTGGAAAATTTTGAATTTTTTTTTGAAATTTTTGAATTTTTTTTTGAAAAATTTGAATTTTTTTTGAAAAAATTTTTGGAAAATTTTGATTTTTTTTTTTGAAAAAAAATTTTTTTGCAAAATTTTGAATTTTTTTGAAAAAAATTTTTTTTCCAAAATTTTGAATTTTTTTTTGAAAAATTTTTTTTTGAAATTTTTGTTTGAAAATTTTAATTTTTTTTTTGGAAAATTTTGAATTTTTTTTGGAAAATTTTGAATTTTTTTTGCAAAATTTTGAATTTTTTTTTGAAAAAAAATTTTGGAAAATTTTGAATTTTTTTTTGAAAAATTTTTTTGGTAAATTTTGATTTTTTTTCTGAAAAAAATGTTTGGTAAATTTTGATTTTTTTAGAATTTTTTTTTTGAAAAAAATTTTTTTTGGAAAATTTTGAAATTTTTTTGAAAAATTTTGATTTTTTTTTTGAAAATTTTTTTTGGGAAATTTTTGAATTTTTTAAAAAAAAAATTTTTTTGCAAAATTTTGAATTTTTTTTGAAAATTTTTTTTTGGAAAATTTTGAATTTTTTTTTGAAAATTTTTTTTTGGTAAATTTTGATTTTTTTATGAAATTTTTTTTTGAAAAAAATTTTTTTTGGAAAATTTTGAAATTTTTTTGAAAAATTTTGATTTTTCTTTTTGAAAAATTTTTTTGGAAAATTTTGTATATTTTTGAAAAAAATTTTTTTTGCAAAATTTTGAATTTTTTTTTGAAAATTTAGAATTTTTTTTTGAAATTTTTGTTTGAAAATTTTGATTTTTTTTTGGAAAATTTTGAATTTTTTTTTTCAAAAATTTTGAATTTTTTTTCGAAAATTTTGAATTTTTTTTTTTTAATTTGATTTTTTTTGAAAAAAAAAATTTTGGAAAATTTTGATTTTTTTTT
Source organism: Platycheirus rosarum (assembly GCA_963971375.1). Classification (NCBI taxonomy): domain Eukaryota; kingdom Metazoa; phylum Arthropoda; class Insecta; order Diptera; family Syrphidae; genus Platycheirus; species Platycheirus rosarum. Next base: position 12,641,923 of record OZ020511.1, on the reverse strand, counting down.
AAATTTTTGAATTTTTTTTTGAAAAAAAATTTTGGAAAATTTTGATTTTTTTTATTGAAAAAAATTTTTTTTGCAAAATTTGAATTTTTTTTTGGAAATTTTGAATTTTTTTTGAAAATTTTGAATTTTTTTTTGAAAAAATTTTTTGTAAAATTTTGAACTTTTTTTTGAAATTTTTGAATTTTTTTTGAAAATTTTGAATTTTTTTTTTGAAAAAATTTTTTGGTAAATTTTGATTTTTTTTATGAAATTTTTTTTTGAAAAAAAATTTTGAATTTTTTTTTGAAAAAAAATTTTGGAAAATTTTGAATTTTTTTTTGAAATTTTTGAATTTTTTTTTGAAAAATTTTGAATTTTTTTTTGAAAAAAATTTTTTTGGAAAATTTTGAAATTTTTTTTTAAAAAAAATTTTTGGTAAATTTTGATTTTTTTTTGAAAAAAATTTTTGGTAAATTTTGATTTTTTTTGAAAAAATTTTTTTTGGAAAATTTTGAAATTTTTTTTTAAAAAAAATTTTTGGTAAATTTTGATTTTTTTTTGAAAAAAAAATTTTTGGAAAATTTTGATTTTTTTTTGAAATTTTTGAATTTTTTTTGAAAATTTTGAATTTTTTTTTGAAAAATTTTTTGGAAAATTTTGAATTTTTTTTTGAAAAAAATTTTTCGAAAATTTTGATTTTTTTTTTTGAAATTTTTGAATTTTTTCTGAAAATTTTGAATTTTTTTTTGAAAAAAATTTTTGGAAAATTTTGATTTTTTTTTTTGAAAAAAAATTTTTTTGCAAAATTTTGAATTTTTTTGAAAAAAAAATTTTTTCCAAAATTTTGAATTTTTTTTTGAAAAATTTTTTTTTGAAATTTTGAATTTTTTTTTGAAAAAAATTTTTGGAAAATTTTGAATTTTTTTTGAAAAATTTTTTTGGTAAATTTTGATTTTTTTTCTGAAAAAAATTTTTTTTGGAAAATTTTGAAATTTTTTTGAAAAATTTTGATTTTTTTTTTGAAAATTTTTTTTGGGAAATTTTTGAATTTTTTTAAAAAAAAATTTTTTTGCAAAATTTTGAATTTTTTTTGAAAATTTTTTTTTGGAAAATTTTGAATTTTTTTTTGAAAATTTTTTTTTGGTAAATTTTGATTTTTTTTATGAAATTTTTTTTTGAAAAAAATTTTTTTTGGAAAATTTTGAAATTTTTTTGAAAAATTTTGATATTTCTTTTTGAAAAATTTTTTTGGAAAATTTTGTATATTTTTGAAAAAAAATTTTTTTGCAAAATTTTGAATTTTTTTTTGAAAATTTAGAATTTTTTTTTGAAATTTTTGTTTGAAAATTTTGATTTTTTTTTGGAAAATTTTGAATTTTTTTTTTCAAAAATTTTGAATTTTTTTTCGAAAATTTTGAATTTTTTTTTTTTAATTTGATTTTTTTTGAAAAAAAAAATTTTGGAAAATTTTGATTTTTTTTTAAATTTTTGAATTTTTTTTTGAAAAAAATTTTTGGAAAATTTTGATTTTTTTTTTTTGAAAAAAAATTTTTTTGCAAAATTTTGAATTTTTTTTTGGAAATTTTGAATTTTTTTTGAAAATTTTGAATTTTTTTTTGAAAAAATTTTTTGTAAAATTTTGAACTTTTTTTTGAAATTTTTGAATTTTTTTTGAAAATTTTGAATTTTTTTTTTTGAAAAAATTTTTTGGTAAATTTTGATTTTTTTTATGAAATTTTTTTTTGAAAAAAAATTTTGAATTTTTTTTTGAAAAAAAATTTTGGAAAATTTTGAATTTTTTTTTGAAAAATTTGAATTTTTTTTTGAAAATTTTTTTTGGTAAATTTTGATTTTTTTTATGAAATTTTTTTTTGAAAAAAAAAAATTTTTGGAAAATTTTGAATTTTTTTCTCAAAAAAATTTTTTGGAAAATTTTGAATTTTTTTCTCAAAATTTTTTTTTTGAAAATTTTGATCTTTTTTTGAAATTTTTGAATTTTTTTTTGAAAAAAAATTTTGGAAAATTTTTAATTTTTTTTTGAAATTTTTGAATTTTTTTGAAAATTTTGAATTTTTTTTTGAAAAAAATTTTTGGAAAATTTTGAATTTTTTTTGAAAAATTTTTTTGGTAAATTTTGAAATTTTTTTTTAAAAAAAATTTTTGGTAAATTTTGATTTTTTTTTGAAAAAAAAAAATTTTGGAAAATTTTGAATTTATTTTGAAAAAAATTTTTGGAAAATTTTGATTTTTTTTTGAAAAAAAATTTTTTGCAAAATTTTGAATTTTTTTTCGAAAATTTTGAATTTTTTTTTTGAAATTTTTGTTTGAAAATTTTGATTTTTTTTTGCAAAATTTTGAATTTTTTTTTGAAAAAATTTTTTGGAAAATTTTGATTTTTTTTTTGAAATTTTTGAATTTTTTTGAAAAAAATTTTTGGTAAATTTTGATTTTTTTTATGAAATTTTTTTTTGAAAAAAAATTTTGAATTTTTTTTTGAAAAAAATTTTTGGAAAATTTTGAATTTTTTTTTGAAATTTTTGAATTTTTTTTTGAAAATTTTTTTTGGTAAATTTTGATTTTTTTTATGAAATTTTTTTTGAAAAAATTTTTTTTGGAAATTTTTGGAAAATTTTGATTTTTTTTTGAAATTTTTGAATTTTTTTTGAAAATTTTGAATTTTTTTTGAAAAAATTTTTTGGAAAATTATGATTTTTTTTTTGAAATTTTTGAATTTTTTTGAAAAAATTTTTGGTAAATTTTGATTTTTTTTTGAAAAAAAAAAATTTTGGAAATTTTTGAATTTTTTTTGAAAAAAATTTTTGGAAAATTTTGAATTTTTTTTGAAAAAAATTTTTGGAAAATTTTGATTTTTTTTTTGAAATTTTTGAATTTTTTCTGAAAATTTTGAATTTTTTTTGAAAAAAATTTTTGGAAAATTTTGAATTTTTTTGAAAAAAATTTTTTTTCCAAAATTTTGAATTTTTTTTTGAAAAAAATTTTTGGAAAATTTTGAATTTTTTTTTGAAAATTTTTTTGGTAAATTTTGATTTTTTTTATGAAATATTTTGAATTTTTTTTGGAAAATTTTGAATTTTTTTTTGCAAAATTTTTTTTGGAAAATTTTGAATTTTTTTTGAAATTTTTGTTTGAAAATTTTGATTTTTTTTTTGGAAAATTTTGAATTTTTTTTGGAAAATTTTGAATTTTTTTTGCAAAATTTTGAATTTTTTGTTGAAAAAAATTTTTGGAAAATTTTGATTTTTTTTTTGAAAAAATATTTTTTTGCAAAATTTTGAATTTTTTTTGAAAAATTTTTTTTTGGAAATTTTGAAATTTTTTTGAAACTTGAATTTTTTTTGAAAATTTTGAATTTTTTTTTGAAAAAATTTTTTTGTAAATATTGATTTTTTTTCTGAAATTTTTTTTTGAAAAAAAAAAATTTTTGGAAAATTTTGAATTTTTTTTTGAAAAAAATTTTTGGAAAATTTTGATTTTTTTTTTTGAAATTTTTGAATTTTTTCTGAAAATTTTGAATTTTTTTTTGAAAAAAATTTTTGGAAAATTTTGATTTTTTTTTTTGAAAAAAAATTTTTTTGCAAAATTTTGAATTTTTTTGAAAAAAAATTTTTTTCCAAAATTTTGAATTTTTTTTTGAAAAATTTTTTTTTGAAATTTTTGTTTGAAAATTTTAATTTTTTTTTTGGAAAATTTTGAATTTTTTTTGGAAAATTTTGATTTTTTTTTGCAAAATTTTGAATTTTTTTTTGAAAAAAATTTTTGGAAAATTTTGAATTTTTTTTTGAAATTTTTGTTTGAAAATTTTAATTTTTTTTTTGGAAAATTTTGAATTTTTTTTTGAAAATTTTTTTTCGAAAATTTTGAATTTTTTTTTTTAAATTTGATTTTTTTTGAAAAAAAAAATTTTGGAAAATTTTGATTTTTTTTTTGAAAAAATATTTTTTTGCAAAATTTTGAATTTTTTTTGAAAATTTTTTTTTTGGAAATTTTGAAATTTTTTTGAAACTTTTGAATTTTTTTTGAAAATTTTGAATTTTTTTTTGAAAAAATTTTTTTGTAAATTTTGATTTTTTTTCTGAATTTTTTGAATTTTTTTGAAAAAATTTTTGGTAAATTTTGATTTTTTTTTGAAAAAAAAAATTTTTGGAAAATTTTGAATTTTTTTTGAAAAAATTTTTTGGAAAATTTTGAATTTTTTTTTGAAATTTTTGAATTTTTTTTTTTTGAAAAAAATTTTTGGAAAATTTTGATTTTTTTTATGAAATTTTTTTTTGAAAACAAATTTTGAAATTTTTTTGAAAAATTTTGAATTTTTTTTTGAAAAAATTTTTTGGAAAATTTTGAATGTTTTTTTTGAATTTTTTAAATTTTTTTTTCGAAAAAAATTTTTGGAAACTTTTGCATTTTTTTTTTGAAATTTTTTGAATTTTTTTTTTGAAAAAAATTTTTGGAAAATTTTTAATTTTTTTTTGAAATTTTTGAATTTTTTTTTGAAATTTTTTTTTGGTAAATTTTGAATTTTTTTGAAAAAAATTTTTGGAAAATTTTGCTTTTTTTTTTTTGAATTTTTGAATTTTTTTTGAAAATTTTGAATTTTTTTTTGAAAAAAATTTTTGGAAAATTTTGATTTTTTTTTTGAAAAAATATTTTTTTGCAAAATTTTGAATTTTTTTTGAAAAATTTTTTTTTGGAAATTTTGAAATTTTTTTGAAACTTGAATTTTTTTTGAAAATTTTGAATTTTTTTTTGAAAAAATTTTTTTGTAAATATTGATTTTTTTTCTGAAATTTTTTTTTGAAAAAAAAAATTTTTGGAAAATTTTGAATTTTTTTTTGAAAAAAATTTTTGGAAAATTTTGATTTTTTTTTTTTAAATTTTTGAATTTTTTCTGAAAATTTTGAATTTTTTTTTGAAAAAAATTTTTGGAAAATTTTGATTTTTTTTTTTGAAAAAAAATTTTTTTGCAAAATTTTGAATTTTTTTGAAAAAAAATTTTTTTCCAAAATTTTGAATTTTTTTTTGAAAAATTTTTTTTTGAAATTTTTGTTTGAAAATTTTAATTTTTTTTTTGGAAAATTTTGAATTTTTTTTGGAAAATTTTGAATTTTTTTTGCAAAATTTTGAATTTTTTTTTGAAAAAAATTTTTGGAAAATTTTGAATTTTTTTTTGAAATTTTTGTTTGAAAATTTTAATTTTTTTTTTGGAAAATTTTGAATTTTTTTTTGAAAATTTTTTTTCGAAAATTTTGAATTTTTTTTTTTAAATTTGATTTTTTTTGAAAAAAAAAAATTTGGAAAATTTTGATTTTTTTTTTGAAAATTTTTTTTGGGAAATTTTTGAATTTTTTTGAAAAAAAATTTTTTTGCAAAATTTTGAATTTTTTTTGAAAATTTTTTTTTGGAAAATTTTGAATTTTTTTTTGAAAATTTTTTTTTGGTAAATTTTGATTTTTTTTATGAAATTTTTTTTTGAAAAAAATTTTTTTTGGAAAATTTTGAAAAATTTTGATTTTTTTTTTGAAAAATTTTTTTGGAAAATTTTGTATATTTTTGAAAAAAAATTTTTTTGCAAAATTTTGAATTTTTTTTTGAAAATTTTGAATTTTTTTTTGAAATTTTTGTTTGAAAATTTTGATTTTTTTTTGGAAAATTTTGAATTTTTTTTTTCAAAAATTTTGAATTTTTTTTTTTAAAAATTTTGAATTTTTTTTTTCAAAAATTTTGAATTTTTTTTTGAAAATTTTTTTTCGAAAATTTTGAATTTTTTTTTTAAATTTGATTTTTTTTGAAAAAAAAAAATTTGGAAAATTTTTTTTTTTTGAAATTTTTGAATTTTTTATAAAAATTTTGAATTTTTTTTTGAAAAAAATTTTTGGAAAATTTTGATTTTTTTTTTGAAAAAAAATTTTTTTGCAAAATTTTGAATTTTTTTTTGAAAATTTTTTTTTTGGAAATTTAGAATTTTTTTTGAAAATTTTGAATTTTTTTTTGAAAAAATTTTTTGGAAAATTTTGAACTTTTTTTTGAAATTTTTGAATTTTTTTTGAAAATTTTGAATTTTTTTTTTGAAAAAATTTTTTGGTAAATTTTGATTTTTTTTTGAAAAAAAATTTTGGATTTTTTTTTGAAAAAAAATTTTGAATTTTTTTTTGAAAAAAATTTTTGGAAAATTTTGAATTTTATTTTGAAATTTTTGAATTTTTTTTTGAAAAATTTGAATTTTTTTTGAAAATTTTTTTTGGTAAATTTTGATTTTTTTTATGAAATTTTTTTTGAAAAAATTTTTTGGAAAATTTTGAATTTTTTTTTGAAAAATTTTTTTGGTAATTTTTGATTTTTTTTCTGAAATTTTTTTTTGAAAAAAAAATTTTTTGGATAATTTTGAATTTTTTTCTCAAAATTTTTTTTTTGAAAATTTTGATCTTTTTTTGAAATTTTTGAATTTTTTTTTGAAAAAAAATTTTGGAAAATTTTGAATTTTTTTTTGAAATTTTTGAATTTTTTTTGAAAATTTTGAATTTTTTTTTGAAAAAAATTTTTGGAAAATTTTGAATTTTTTTTGAAAAATTTTTTTGGTAAATTTTGAAATTTTTTTTTAAAAAAAATTTTTGGTAAATTTTGATTTTTTTTTGAAAAAAAAAAATTTTGGAAAATTTTGAATTTTTTTTGAAAAAATTTTTTGGAAAATTTTGATTTTTATTTGAAAAAAAATTTTTTTGCAAAATTTTGAATTTTTTTTTGAAATTTTTGTTTGAAAATTTTGATTTTTTTTTGCAAAATTTTGAATTTTTTTTTGAAAAAAATTTTTGGAAAATTTTGATTTTTTTTTTGAAATTTTTGAATTTTTTTTGAAAATTTTGAATTTTTTTTTGAAAAAATTTTTTGGTAAATTTTGATTTTATTTCTGAAATTTTTTTTTGAAAAAAAAATTTTTTGGAAAATTTTTAATTTTTTCTGTAAAATTTTTTTTTTGAAAATTTTGATCTTTTTTGAAATTTTTGAATTTTTTTTGAAAAAAATTTTTGGAAAATTTTGAATTTTTTTTGAAATTTTTGAATTTTTTTTTTTGAAAAAAATTTTTGGAAAATTTTGAATTTTTTTTGAAAATTTTGAATTTTTTTTTGAAAAAAATTTTTGGAAAATTTTGAATTTTTTTTTGAAATTTTTGAATTTTTTTTTTTGAAAAAAATTTTTGGAAAATTTTGAATTTTTTTTTGAAATTTTTGAATTTTTTTTTGAAAAATTAATTTTTTTGGTAAATTTTGATTTTTTTCCTGAAATTTTTTTTTGAAAAAAAAATTTTTGGTAAATTTTGATTTTTTTTTTGAAAAAAAATTTTTTTGCAAAATTTTGAATTTTTTTTGAAAATTTTTTTTTGGAAAATTTTGAATTTTTTTTTGGTAAATTTTGATTTTTTTTATGAAATTTTTTTTTGGAAAATTTTGAAATTTTTTTGAAAAATTTTGATTTTTTTTTTTGAAAATTTTTTTTGGAAAATTTTGTATATTTTTGAAAAAAATTTTTTTTGCAAAATTTTGAATTTTTTATTGAAAATTTAGAATTTTTTTTTGAAATTTTTGTTTGAAAATTTTGATTTTTTTTTGGAAAATTTTGAATTTTTTTTTTCAAAAATTTTGAATTTTTTTTTGAAAATTTTGAATTTTTTTTTGAAAATTTTGAATTTTTTTTTTTAAATTTGATTTTTTTTGAAAAAAAATTTTGGAAAATTTTGATTTTTTTTGAAATTTTTGAATTTTTTTGCAAAATTTTGAATTTTTTTTTGAAAAAAATTTTTGGAAAATTTTTTTTTTTTTTTTGAAAAAAAATTTTTTTGCAAAATTTTGAATTTTTTTTTGGAAATTTTGAATTTTTTTTGAAAATTTAGAATTTTTTTTTGAAAAAATTTTTTGGAAAATTTTAAACTTTTTTTTGAAATTTTTGAATTTTTTTTGAAAATTTTGAATTTTTTTTTTTGAAAAAATTTTTTGGTAAATTTTGATTTTTTTTTATGAAATTTTTTTTTGAAAAAAAATTTTGAATTTTTTTTTGAAAAAAATTTTTGGAAAATTTTGAATTTTTTTTTGAAATTTTTGAATTTTTTTTTGAAAAATTTGAATTTTTTTTTGAAAATTTTTTTTGGTAAATTTTGATTTTTTTTATGAAATTTTTTTTGAAAAAATTTTTTTTGGAAAATTTTGAAATTTTTTTTTAAAAAAAATTTTTGGTAAATTTTGATTTTTTTTTGAAAAAAAAATTTTTGGAAAATTTTGATTTTTTTTTGAAATTTTTGAATTTTTTTTGAAAATTTTGAATTTTTTTTTGAAAAAATTTTTGGAAAATTTTGAATTTTTTTTTGAAAAATTTTTTTGGTAATTTTTGATTTTTTTTTGAAAAAAAATTTTTTTGGAAAATTTTGAATTTTTTCTCAAAAAATTTTTTTATGAAATTTTTTTATTGAAAATTTTGATCTTTTTTTGAAATTTTTGAATTTTTTTTTGAAAAAAAATTTTGGAAAATTTTGAATTTTTTTTTGAAATTTTTGAATTTTTTTTTGAAAAAAATTTTTGGAAAATTTTGAATTTTTTTTGAAAAATTTTTTTGGTAAATTTTGAAATTTTTTTAAAAAAAAATTTTTGGTAAATTTTGATTTTTTTTTGAAAAAAAAAAATTTTGGAAAATTTTGAATTTTTTTTGAAAAAAATTTTTGGAAAATTTTGATTTTTATTTCAAAAAAAAAATTTTTTTGCAAAATTTTGAATTTTTTTTTTGAAATTTTTGTTTGAAAATTTTGATTTTTTTTTGCAAAATTTTGAATTTTTTTTTGAAAAAAATTTTTGGAAAATTTTGATTTTTTTTTTGAAATTTTTGAATTTTTTTTGAAAATTTAGAATTTTTTTTTGAAAAAATTTTTTGGAAAATTTTAAACTTTTTTTTGAAATTTTTGAATTTTTTTTGAAAATTTTGAATTTTTTTTTTTGAAAAAATTTTTTGGTAAATTTTGATTTTTTTTTATGAAATTTTTTTTTGAAAAAAAATTTTGAATTTTTTTTTGAAAAAAATTTTTGGAAAATTTTGAATTTTTTTTTGAAATTTTTGAATTTTTTTTTGAAAAATTTGAATTTTTTTTTGAAAATTTTTTTTGGTAAATTTTGATTTTTTTTATGAAATTTTTTTTGAAAAAATTTTTTTTGGAAAATTTTGAAATTTTTTTTTAAAAAAAATTTTTGGTAAATTTTGATTTTTTTTTGAAAAAAAAATTTTTGGAAAATTTTGATTTTTTTTTGAAATTTTTGAATTTTTTTTGAAAATTTTGAATTTTTTTTTGAAAAATTTTTTTGGAAAATTTTGAATTTTTTTTTGAAAAATTTTTTTGGTAATTTTTGATTTTTTTTTCTGAAATTTTTTTTTGAAAAAAAAATTTTTTGGAAAATTTTGAATTTTTTTCTCAAAAAATTTTTTTATGAAATTTATTTATTGAAAATTTTGATCTATTTTTGAAATTTTTGAATTTTTTTTTGAAAAAAAATTTTGGAAAATTTTGAATTTTTTTTTTAAATTTTTGAATTTTTTTTTGAAAAAAATTTTTGGAAAATTTTGAATTTTTTTTGAAAAATTTTTTTGGTAAATTTTGAAATTTTTTTTTAAAAAAAATTTTTGGTAAATTTTGATTTTTTATTGAAAAAAAAAAATTTTGGAAAATTTTGAATTTTTTTTGAAAAAATTTTTTGGAAAATTTTGATTTTTATTTCAAAAAAAAAATTTTTTTGCAAAATTTTGAATTTTTTTTTTGAAATTTTTGTTTGAAAATTTTGATTTTTTTTTGCAAAATTTTGAATTTTTTTTTGAAAAAAATTTTTGGAAAATTTTGATTTTTTTTTTGAAATTTTTGAATTTTTTTTTGAAAAAATTTTTTGGTAAATTTTGATTTTATTTCTGAAATTTTTTTTTGATAAAAAAATTTTTTGGAAAATTTTTAATTTTTTCTGTAAAATTTTTTTTTGAAAATTTTGATCTTTTTTGAAATTTTTGAATTTTTTTTGAAAAAAATTTTTGGAAAATTTTGAATTTTTTTTGAAATTTTTGAATTTTTTTTTTTGAAAAAAATTTTTGGAAAATTTTGAATTTTTTTTGAAAATTTTGAATTTTTTTTCAAAAAGAATTTATTTTTTTTGAAAAAAATTTTTGGAAAATTTTGAATTTTTTTTTGAAAAATTAATTTTTTTGGTAAATTTTGATTTTTTTCCTGAAATTTTTTTTTGAAAAAAAAATTTTTGGTAAATTTTGATTTTTTTTTTGAAAATTTTTTTTGGGAAATTTTTGAATTTTTTTGAAAAAAAATTTTTTTGCATAATTTTGAATTTTTTTTGAAAATTTTTTTTTGGAAAATTTTGAATTTTTTTTTGAAAATTTTTTTTTGGTACATTTTGATTTTTTTTATGAAATTTTTTTTTGGAAAATTTTGAAATTTTTTTGAAAAATTTTGATTTTTTTTTTTGAAAAATTTTTTTGGAAAATTTTGTATATTTTTGAAAAAAATTTTTTTTGCAAAATTTTGAATTTTTTTTTGAAAATTTAGAATTTTTTTTTGAAATTTTTGTTTGAAAATTTTGATTTTTTTTTGGAAAATTTTGAATTTTTTTTTTTTAATTTGATTTTTTTTGAAAAAAAAATTTTGGAAAATTTTGATTTTTTTTGAAATTTTTGAATTTTTTATAAAAATTTTGAATTTTTTTTTGAAAAAAATTTTTGGAAAATTTTGATTTTTTTTTTGAAAAAAAATTTTTTTGCAAAATTTTGAATTTTTTTTTGGAAATTTTGAATTTTTTTTGAAAATTTAGAATTTTTTTTTGAAAAAATTTTTTGGAAAATTTTAAACTTTTTTTTGAAATTTTTGAATTTTTTTTGAAAATTTTGAATTTTTTTTTTTGAAAAAATTTTTTGGTAAATTTTGATTTTTTTTTATGAAATTTTTTTTTGAAAAAAAATTTTGAATTTTTTTTTGAAAAAAATTTTTGGAAAATTTTGAATTTTTTTTTGAAATTTTTGAATTTTTTTTTGAAAAATTTGAATTTTTTTTTGAAAATTTTTTTTGGTAAATTTTGATTTTTTTTATGAAATTTTTTTTGAAAAAATTTTTTTTGGAAAATTTTGAAATTTTTTTTTAAAAAAAATTTTTGGTAAATTTTGATTTTTTTTTGAAAAAAAAATGTTTGGAAAATTTTGATTTTTTTTTGAAATTTTTGAATTTTTTTTGAAAATTTTGAATTTTTTTTTGAATTTTTTGGAAAAATTTGAATTTTTTTTTGAAAATTTTTTTTGGTAATTTTTGATTTTTTTTCTGAAATTTTTTTTTGAAAAAAAAATTTTTTGGAAAATTTTGAATTTTTTTCTCAAAAAAATTTTTTATGAAATTTTTTTTTGAAAATTTTGATCTTTTTTTGAAAATTTTGAATTTTTTTTTGAAAAAAATTTTTGGAAAATTTTGAATTTTTTTTGAAAAATTTTTTTGGTAAATTTTGAAATTTTTTTTTAAAAAAAATTTTTGGTAAATTTTGATTTTTTTTTGAAAAAAAAAAATTTTGGAAAATTTTGAATTTTTTTTTTGAAATTTTTGTTTGAAAATTTTGATTTTTTTTTGAAATTTTTGAATTTTTTTTTGAAAAAAATTTTTTGGAAAATTTTGATTTTTTTTTTGAAATTTTTGAATTTTTTTGAAAATTTTTTTTGGTAAATTTTGAAATTTTTTTTAAAAAAAAATTTTTGGTAAATTTTGATTTTTTTTTGAAAAAAAAAATTTTGGAAAATTTTGAAATTTTTTTTTAAAAAAAATTTTTGGTAAATTTTGATTTTTTTTTGAAAAAAAAATTTTTGGAAAATTTTAATTTTTTTTTTGGAAAATTTTGAATTTTTTTTGGAAAATTTTGAATTTTTTTTGCAAAATTTTGAATTTTTTTTTGAAAAAAATTTTTGGAAAATTTTGAATTTTTTTTTGAAATTTTTGTTTGAAAATTTTAATTTTTTTTTTGGAAAATTTTGAATTTTTTTTTGAAAATTTTTTTTCGAAAATTTTGAATTTTTTTTTTTAAATTTGATTTTTTTTGAAAAAAAAAATTTTGGAAAATTTTGATTTTTTTTTTGAAAATTTTTTTTGGGAAATTTTTGAATTTTTTTGAAAAAAAATTTTTTTGCAAAATTTTGAATTTTTTTTGAAAATTTTTTTTTGGAAAATTTTGAATTTTTTTTTGAAAATTTTTTTTTGGTAAATTTTGATTTTTTTTATGAAATTTTTTTTTGAAAAAAATTTTTTTTGGAAAATTTTGAAAAATTTTGATTTTTTTTTTGAAAAATTTTTTTGGAAAATTTTGTATATTTTTGAAAAAAAATTTTTTTGCAAAATTTTGAATTTTTTTTTGAAAATTTTGAATTTTTTTTTGAAATTTTTGTTTGAAAATTTTGATTTTTTTTTGGAAAATTTTGAATTTTTTTTTTCAAAAATTTTGAATTTTTTTTTTCAAAAATTTTGAATTTTTTTTTTCAAAAATTTTGAATTTTTTTTTGAAAATTTTTTTTCGAAAATTTTGAATTTTTTTTTTTAAATTTGATTTTTTTTGAAAAAAAAAAATTTGGAAAATTTTTTTTTTTTGAAATTTTTGAATTTTTTATAAAAATTTTGAATTTTTTTTTGAAAAAAATTTTTGGAAAATTTTGATTTTTTTTTTGAAAAAAAATTTTTTTGCAAAATTTTGAATTTTTTTTTGAAAAATTTTTTTTTGGAAATTTAGAATTTTTTTTGAAAATTTTGAATTTTTTTTTGAAAAAAATTTTTGGAAAATTTTGAATTTTATTTTGAAATTTTTGAATTTTTTTTTGAAAAATTTGAATTTTTTTTGAAAATTTTTTTTGGTAAATTTTGATTTTTTTTATGAAATTTTTTTTGAAAAAATTTTTTGGAAAATTTTGAATTTTTTTTTGAAAAATTTTTTTGGTAATTTTTGATTTTTTTTCTGAAATTTTTTTTTGAAAAAAAAATTTTTTGGATAATTTTGAATTTTTTTCTCAAAATTTTTTTTTTGAAAATTTTGATCTTTTTTTGAAATTTTTGAATTTTTTTTTGAAAAAAAATTTTGGAAAATTTTGAATTTTTTTTTGAAATTTTTGAATTTTTTTTGAAAATTTTGAATTTTTTTTTGAAAAAAATTTTTGGAAAATTTTGAATTTTTTTTGAAAAATTTTTTTGGTAAATTTTGAAATTTTTTTTTAAAAAAAATTTTTGGTAAATTTTGATTTTTTTTTGAAAAAAAAAAATTTTGGAAAATTTTGAATTTTTTTTGAAAAAATTTTTTGGAAAATTTTGATTTTTATTTGAAAAAAAATTTTTTTGCAAAATTTTGAATTTTTTTTTGAAATTTTTGTTTGAAAATTTTGATTTTTTTTTGCAAAATTTTGAATTTTTTTTTGAAAAAAATTTTTGGAAAATTTTGATTTTTTTTTTGAAATTTTTGAATTTTTTTTGAAAATTTTGAATTTTTTTTTGAAAAAATTTTTTGGTAAATTTTGATTTTATTTCTGAAATTTTTTTTTGAAAAAAAAATTTTTTGGAAAATTTTTAATTTTTTCTGTAAAATTTTTTTTTTGAAAATTTTGATCTTTTTTGAAATTTTTGAATTTTTTTTGAAAAAAATTTTTGGAAAATTTTGAATTTTTTTTGAAATTTTTGAATTTTTTTTTTTGAAAAAAATTTTTGGAAAATTTTGAATTTTTTTTGAAAATTTTGAATTTTTTTTTGAAATTTTTGAATTTTTTTTTTTGAAAAAAATTTTTGGAAAATTTTGAATTTTTTTTTGAAATTTTTGAATTTTTTTTTGAAAAATTAATTTTTTTGGTAAATTTTGATTTTTTTCCTGAAATTTTTTTTTGAAAAAAAAATTTTTGGTAAATTTTGATTTTTTTTTTGAAAAAAAATTTTTTTGCAAAATTTTGAATTTTTTTTGAAAATTTTTTTTTGGAAAATTTTGAATTTTTTTTTGGTAAATTTTGATTTTTTTTATGAAATTTTTTTTTGGAAAATTTTGAAATTTTTTTGAAAAATTTTGATTTTTTTTTTTGAAAATTTTTTTTGGAAAATTTTGTATATTTTTGAAAAAAATTTTTTTTGCAAAATTTTGAATTTTTTTTTGAAAATTTAGAATTTTTTTTTGAAATTTTTGTTTGAAAATTTTGATTTTTTTTTGGAAAATTTTGAATTTTTTTTTTCAAAAATTTTGAATTTTTTTTTGAAAATTTTGAATTTTTTTTTTTAAATTTGATTTTTTTTGAAAAAAAATTTTGGAAAATTTTGATTTTTTTTGAAATTTTTGAATTTTTTTGCAAAATTTTGAATTTTTTTTTGAAAAAAATTTTTGGAAAATTTTGTTTTTTTTTTGAAAAAAAATTTTTTTGCAAAATTTTGAATTTTTTTTTGGAAATTTTGAATTTTTTTTGAAAATTTAGAATTTTTTTTTGAAAAAATTTTTTGGAAAATTTTAAACTTTTTTTTGAAATTTTTGAATTTTTTTTGAAAATTTTGAATTTTTTTTTTTGAAAAAATTTTTTGGTAAATTTTGATTTTTTTTATGAAATTTTTTTTTGAAAAAAAATTTTGAATTTTTTTTTGAAAAAAATTTTTGGAAAATTTTGAATTTTTTTTTGAAATTTTTGAATTTTTTTTTGAAAAATTTGAATTTTTTTTTGAAAATTTTTTTTGGTAAATTTTGATTTTTTTTATGAAATTTTTTTTGAAAAAATTTTTTTTGGAAAATTTTGAAATTTTTTTTTAAAAAAAATTTTTGGTAAATTTTGATTTTTTTTTGAAAAAAAAATTTTTGGTAAATTTTGATTTTTTTTTGAAAAAAAAAAATTTTGGAAAATTTTGAATTTTTTTTGAAAAAAATTTTTGGAAAATTTTGATTTTTATTTCAAAAAAAAAATTTTTTTGCAAAATTTTGAATTTTTTTTTTGAAATTTTTGTTTGAAAATTTTGATTTTTTTTTGCAAAATTTTGAATTTTTTTTTGAAAAAAATTTTTGGAAAATTTTGATTTTTTTTTTGAAATTTTTGAATTTTTTTTGAAAATTTAGAATTTTTTTTTGAAAAAATTTTTTGGAAAATTTTAAACTTTTTTTTGAAATTTTTGAATTTTTTTTGAAAATTTTGAATTTTTTTTTTTGAAAAAATTTTTTGGTAAATTTTGATTTTTTTTTATGAAATTTTTTTTTGAAAAAAAATTTTGAATTTTTTTTTGAAAAAAATTTTTGGAAAATTTTGAATTTTTTTTTGAAATTTTTGAATTTTTTTTTGAAAAATTTGAATTTTTTTTTGAAAATTTTTTTTGGTAAATTTTGATTTTTTTTATGAAATTTTTTTTGAAAAAATTTTTTTTGGAAAATTTTGAAATTTTTTTTTAAAAAAAATTTTTGGTAAATTTTGATTTTTTTTTGAAAAAAAAATTTTTGGAAAATTTTGATTTTTTTTTGAAATTTTTGAATTTTTTTTGAAAATTTTGAATTTTTTTTTGAAAAATTTTTTTGGAAAATTTTGAATTTTTTTTTGAAAAATTTTTTTGGTAATTTTTGATTTTTTTTTCTGAAATTTTTTTTTGAAAAAAAAATTTTTTGGAAAATTTTGAATTTTTTTCTCAAAAAATTTTTTTATGAAATTTATTTATTGAAAATTTTGATCTATTTTTGAAATTTTTGAATTTTTTTTTGAAAAAAAATTTTGGAAAATTTTGAATTTTTTTTTTAAATTTTTGAATTTTTTTTTGAAAAAAATTTTTGGAAAATTTTGAATTTTTTTTGAAAAATTTTTTTGGTAAATTTTGAAATTTTTTTTTAAAAAAAATTTTTGGTAAATTTTGATTTTTTATTGAAAAAAAAAAATTTTGGAAAATTTTGAATTTTTTTTGAAAAAATTTTTTGGAAAATTTTGATTTTTATTTCAAAAAAAAAATTTTTTTGCAAAATTTTGAATTTTTTTTTTGAAATTTTTGTTTGAAAATTTTGATTTTTTTTTGCAAAATTTTGAATTTTTTTTTGAAAAAAATTTTTGGAAAATTTTGATTTTTTTTTTGAAATTTTTGAATTTTTTTTTGAAAAAATTTTTTGGTAAATTTTGATTTTATTTCTGAAATTTTTTTTTGATAAAAAAATTTTTTGGAAAATTTTTAATTTTTTCTGTAAAATTTTTTTTTGAAAATTTTGATCTTTTTTGAAATTTTTGAATTTTTTTTGAAAAAAATTTTTGGAAAATTTTGAATTTTTTTTGAAATTTTTGAATTTTTTTTTTTGAAAAAAATTTTTGGAAAATTTTGAATTTTTTTTGAAAATTTTGAATTTTTTTTCAAAAAGAATTTATTTTTTTTGAAAAAAATTTTTGGAAAATTTTGAATTTTTTTTTGAAATTTTTGAATTTTTTTTTGAAAAATTAATTTTTTTGGTAAATTTTGATTTTTTTCCTGAAATTTTTTTTTGAAAAAAAAATTTTTGGTAAATTTTGATTTTTTTTTTGAAAATTTTTTTTGGGAAATTTTTGAATTTTTTTGAAAAAAAATTTTTTTGCATAATTTTGAATTTTTTTTGAAAATTTTTTTTTGGAAAATTTTGAATTTTTTTTTGAAAATTTTTTTTTGGTACATTTTGATTTTTTTTATGAAATTTTTGTTTGAAAATTTTAATTTTTTTTTTGGAAAATTTTGAATTTTTTTTTGAAAAAAATTTTTGGAAAATTTTGATTTTTTTTTTGAAAAAAAATTTTTTTGCAAAATTTTGAATTTTTTTTTGGAAATTTTGAATTTTTTTTGAAAATTTAGAATTTTTTTTTGAAAAAATTTTTTGGAAAATTTTAAACTTTTTTTTGAAATTTTTGAATTTTTTTTGAAAATTTTGAATTTTTTTTTTTGAAAAAATTTTTTGGTAAATTTTGATTTTTTTTTATGAAATTTTTTTTTGAAAAAAAATTTTGAATTTTTTTTTGAAAAAAATTTTTGGAAAATTTTGAATTTTTTTTTGAAATTTTTGAATTTTTTTTTGAAAAATTTGAATTTTTTTTTGAAAATTTTTTTTGGTAAATTTTGATTTTTTTTATGAAATTTTTTTTGAAAAAATTTTTTTTGGAAAATTTTGAAATTTTTTTTTAAAAAAAATTTTTGGTAAATTTTGATTTTTTTTTGAAAAAAAAATGTTTGGAAAATTTTGATTTTTTTTTGAAATTTTTGAATTTTTTTTGAAAATTTTGAATTTTTTTTTGAATTTTTTGGAAAAATTTGAATTTTTTTTTGAAAATTTTTTTTGGTAATTTTTGATTTTTTTTCTGAAATTTTTTTTTGAAAAAAAAATTTTTTGGAAAATTTTGAATTTTTTTCTCAAAAAAATTTTTTATGAAATTTTTTTTTGAAAATTTTGATCTTTTTTTGAAAATTTTGAATTTTTTTTTGAAAAAAATTTTTGGAAAATTTTGAATTTTTTTTGAAAAATTTTTTTGGTAAATTTTGAAATTTTTTTTTAAAAAAAATTTTTGGTAAATTTTGATTTTTTTTTGAAAAAAAAAAATTTTGGAAAATTTTGAATTTTTTTTTTGAAATTTTTGTTTGAAAATTTTGATTTTTTTTTGAAATTTTTGAATTTTTTTTTGAAAAAAATTTTTTGGAAAATTTTGATTTTTTTTTTGAAATTTTTGAATTTTTTTGAAAATTTTTTTTGGTAAATTTTGAAATTTTTTTTAAAAAAAAATTTTTGGTAAATTTTGATTTTTTTTTGAAAAAAAAAATTTTGGAAAATTTTGAAATTTTTTTTTTAAAAAAATTTTTGGTAAATTTTGATTTTTTTTTGAAAAAAAAATTTTTGGAAAATTTTAATTTTTTTTTTGGAAAATTTTGAATTTTTTTTGGAAAATTTTGAATTTTTTTTGCAAAATTTTGAATTTTTTTTTGAAAAAAATTTTTGGAAAATTTTGAATTTTTTTTTGAAATTTTTGTTTGAAAATTTTAATTTTTTTTTTGGAAAATTTTGAATTTTTTTTTGAAAATTTTTTTTCGAAAATTTTGAATTTTTTTTTTTAAATTTGATTTTTTTTGAAAAAAAAAATTTTGGAAAATTTTGATTTTTTTTTTGAAAATTTTTTTTGGGAAATTTTTGAATTTTTTTGAAAAAAAATTTTTTTGCAAAATTTTGAATTTTTTTTGAAAATTTTTTTTTGGAAAATTTTGAATTTTTTTTTGAAAATTTTTTTTTGGTAAATTTTGATTTTTTTTATGAAATTTTTTTTTGAAAAAAATTTTTTTTGGAAAATTTTGAAAAATTTTGATTTTTTTTTTGAAAAATTTTTTTGGAAAATTTTGTATATTTTTGAAAAAAAATTTTTTTGCAAAATTTTGAATTTTTTTTTGAAAATTTTGAATTTTTTTTTGAAATTTTTGTTTGAAAATTTTGATTTTTTTTTGGAAAATTTTGAATTTTTTTTTTCAAAAATTTTGAATTTTTTTTTTCAAAAATTTTGAATTTTTTTTTTCAAAAATTTTGAATTTTTTTTTGAAAATTTTTTTTCGAAAATTTTGAATTTTTTTTTTTAAATTTGATTTTTTTTGAAAAAAAAAAATTTGGAAAATTTTTTTTTTTTGAAATTTTTGAATTTTTTATAAAAATTTTGAATTTTTTTTTGAAAAAAATTTTTGGAAAATTTTGATTTTTTTTTTGAAAAAAAATTTTTTTGCAAAATTTTGAATTTTTTTTTGAAAAATTTTTTTTTGGAAATTTAGAATTTTTTTTGAAAATTTTGAATTTTTTTTTGAAAAAAATTTTTGGAAAATTTTGAATTTTATTTTGAAATTTTTGAATTTTTTTTTGAAAAATTTGAATTTTTTTTGAAAATTTTTTTTGGTAAATTTTGATTTTTTTTATGAAATTTTTTTTGAAAAAATTTTTTGGAAAATTTTGAATTTTTTTTTGAAAAATTTTTTTGGTAATTTTTGATTTTTTTTCTGAAATTTTTTTTTGAAAAAAAAATTTTTTGGATAATTTTGAATTTTTTTCTCAAAATTTTTTTTTTGAAAATTTTGATCTTTTTTTGAAATTTTTGAATTTTTTTTTGAAAAAAAATTTTGGAAAATTTTGAATTTTTTTTTGAAATTTTTGAATTTTTTTTGAAAATTTTGAATTTTTTTTTGAAAAAAATTTTTGGAAAATTTTGAATTTTTTTTGAAAAATTTTTTTGGTAAATTTTGAAATTTTTTTTTAAAAAAAATTTTTGGTAAATTTTGATTTTTTTTTGAAAAAAAAAAATTTTGGAAAATTTTGAATTTTTTTTGAAAAAATTTTTTGGAAAATTTTGATTTTTATTTGAAAAAAAATTTTTTTGCAAAATTTTGAATTTTTTTTTGAAATTTTTGTTTGAAAATTTTGATTTTTTTTTGCAAAATTTTGAATTTTTTTTTGAAAAAAATTTTTGGAAAATTTTGATTTTTTTTTTGAAATTTTTGAATTTTTTTTTGAAAAAATTTTTTGGTAAATTTTGATTTTATTTCTGAAATTTTTTTTTGAAAAAAAAATTTTTTGGAAAATTTTTAATTTTTTCTGTAAAATTTTTTTTTTGAAAATTTTGATCTTTTTTGAAATTTTTGAATTTTTTTTGAAAAAAATTTTTGGAAAATTTTGAATTTTTTTTGAAATTTTTGAATTTTTTTTTTTGAAAAAAATTTTTGGAAAATTTTGAATTTTTTTTGAAAATTTTGAATTTTTTTTTGAAATTTTTGAATTTTTTTTTTTGAAAAAAATTTTTGGAAAATTTTGAATTTTTTTTTGAAATTTTTGAATTTTTTTTTG
The DNA here is from genome assembly GCA_963971375.1 of Platycheirus rosarum. Taxonomy (NCBI): domain Eukaryota; kingdom Metazoa; phylum Arthropoda; class Insecta; order Diptera; family Syrphidae; genus Platycheirus; species Platycheirus rosarum. The sequence continues at coordinate 12,622,073 of OZ020511.1, read as the reverse complement.
AAAAATTAATTTTTTTGGTAAATTTTGATTTTTTTCCTGAAATTTTTTTTTGAAAAAAAAATTTTTGGTAAATTTTGATTTTTTTTTTGAAAAAAAATTTTTTTGCAAAATTTTGAATTTTTTTTGAAAATTTTTTTTTGGAAAATTTTGAATTTTTTTTTGGTAAATTTTGATTTTTTTTATGAAATTTTTTTTTGGAAAATTTTGAAATTTTTTTGAAAAATTTTGATTTTTTTTTTTGAAAATTTTTTTTGGAAAATTTTGTATATTTTTGAAAAAAATTTTTTTTGCAAAATTTTGAATTTTTTTTTGAAAATTTAGAATTTTTTTTTGAAATTTTTGTTTGAAAATTTTGATTTTTTTTTGGAAAATTTTGAATTTTTTTTTTCAAAAATTTTGAATTTTTTTTTGAAAATTTTGAATTTTTTTTTTTAAATTTGATTTTTTTTGAAAAAAAATTTTGGAAAATTTTGATTTTTTTTGAAATTTTTGAATTTTTTTGCAAAATTTTGAATTTTTTTTTGAAAAAAATTTTTGGAAAATTTTGTTTTTTTTTTGAAAAAAAATTTTTTTGCAAAATTTTGAATTTTTTTTTGGAAATTTTGAATTTTTTTTGAAAATTTAGAATTTTTTTTTGAAAAAATTTTTTGGAAAATTTTAAACTTTTTTTTGAAATTTTTGAATTTTTTTTGAAAATTTTGAATTTTTTTTTTTGAAAAAATTTTTTGGTAAATTTTGATTTTTTTTATGAAATTTTTTTTTGAAAAAAAATTTTGAATTTTTTTTTGAAAAAAATTTTTGGAAAATTTTGAATTTTTTTTTGAAATTTTTGAATTTTTTTTTGAAAAATTTGAATTTTTTTTTGAAAATTTTTTTTGGTAAATTTTGATTTTTTTTATGAAATTTTTTTTGAAAAAATTTTTTTTGGAAAATTTTGAAATTTTTTTTTAAAAAAAATTTTTGGTAAATTTTGATTTTTTTTTGAAAAAAAAATTTTTGGAAAATTTTGATTTTTTTTGAAATTTTTGAATTTTTTTTGAAAATTTTGAATTTTTTTTGAAAAAATTTTTTGGAAAATTTTGAATTTTTTTTTGAAAAATTTTTTTGGTAATTTTTGATTTTTTTTCTGAAATTTTTTTTTTGAAAAAAAAATTTTTTGGAAAATTTTGAATTTTTTCTCAAAAAATTTTTTTATGAAATTTTTTTATTGAAAATTTTGATCTTTTTTTGAAATTTTTGAATTTTTTTTTGAAAAAAAATTTTGGAAAATTTTGAATTTTTTTTTGAAATTTTTGAATTTTTTTTTGAAAAAAATTTTTGGAAAATTTTGAATTTTTTTTGAAAAATTTTTTTGGTAAATTTTGAAATTTTTTTAAAAAAAAATTTTTGGTAAATTTTGATTTTTTTTTGAAAAAAAAAAATTTTGGAAAATTTTGAATTTTTTTTGAAAAAAATTTTTGGAAAATTTTGATTTTTATTTCAAAAAAAAAATTTTTTTGCAAAATTTTGAATTTTTTTTTTGAAATTTTTGTTTGAAAATTTTGATTTTTTTTTGCAAAATTTTGAATTTTTTTTTGAAAAAAATTTTTGGAAAATTTTGATTTTTTTTTTGAAATTTTTGAATTTTTTTTGAAAATTTAGAATTTTTTTTTGAAAAAATTTTTTGGAAAATTTTAAACTTTTTTTTGAAATTTTTGAATTTTTTTTGAAAATTTTGAATTTTTTTTTTTGAAAAAATTTTTTGGTAAATTTTGATTTTTTTTTATGAAATTTTTTTTTGAAAAAAAATTTTGAATTTTTTTTTGAAAAAAATTTTTGGAAAATTTTGAATTTTTTTTTGAAATTTTTGAATTTTTTTTTGAAAAATTTGAATTTTTTTTTGAAAATTTTTTTTGGTAAATTTTGATTTTTTTTATGAAATTTTTTTTGAAAAAATTTTTTTTGGAAAATTTTGAAATTTTTTTTTAAAAAAAATTTTTGGTAAATTTTGATTTTTTTTTGAAAAAAAAATTTTTGGAAAATTTTGATTTTTTTTTGAAATTTTTGAATTTTTTTTGAAAATTTTGAATTTTTTTTTGAAAAATTTTTTTGGAAAATTTTGAATTTTTTTTTGAAAAATTTTTTTGGTAATTTTTGATTTTTTTTTCTGAAATTTTTTTTTGAAAAAAAAATTTTTTGGAAAATTTTGAATTTTTTTCTCAAAAAATTTTTTTATGAAATTTATTTATTGAAAATTTTGATCTATTTTTGAAATTTTTGAATTTTTTTTTGAAAAAAAATTTTGGAAAATTTTGAATTTTTTTTTTAAATTTTTGAATTTTTTTTTGAAAAAAATTTTTGGAAAATTTTGAATTTTTTTTGAAAAATTTTTTTGGTAAATTTTGAAATTTTTTTTTAAAAAAAATTTTTGGTAAATTTTGATTTTTTATTGAAAAAAAAAAATTTTGGAAAATTTTGAATTTTTTTTGAAAAAATTTTTTGGAAAATTTTGATTTTTATTTCAAAAAAAAAATTTTTTTGCAAAATTTTGAATTTTTTTTTTGAAATTTTTGTTTGAAAATTTTGATTTTTTTTTGCAAAATTTTGAATTTTTTTTTGAAAAAAATTTTTGGAAAATTTTGATTTTTTTTTTGAAATTTTTGAATTTTTTTTTGAAAAAATTTTTTGGTAAATTTTGATTTTATTTCTGAAATTTTTTTTTGATAAAAAAATTTTTTGGAAAATTTTTAATTTTTTCTGTAAAATTTTTTTTTGAAAATTTTGATCTTTTTTGAAATTTTTGAATTTTTTTTGAAAAAAATTTTTGGAAAATTTTGAATTTTTTTTGAAATTTTTGAATTTTTTTTTTTGAAAAAAATTTTTGGAAAATTTTGAATTTTTTTTGAAAATTTTGAATTTTTTTTCAAAAAGAATTTATTTTTTTTGAAAAAAATTTTTGGAAAATTTTGAATTTTTTTTTGAAATTTTTGAATTTTTTTTTGAAAAATTAATTTTTTTGGTAAATTTTGATTTTTTTCCTGAAATTTTTTTTTGAAAAAAAAATTTTTGGTAAATTTTGATTTTTTTTTTGAAAATTTTTTTTGGGAAATTTTTGAATTTTTTTGAAAAAAAATTTTTTTGCATAATTTTGAATTTTTTTTGAAAATTTTTTTTTGGAAAATTTTGAATTTTTTTTTGAAAATTTTTTTTTGGTACATTTTGATTTTTTTTATGAAATTTTTTTTTGGAAAATTTTGAAATTTTTTTGAAAAATTTTGATTTTTTTTTTTGAAAAATTTTTTTGGAAAATTTTGTATATTTTTGAAAAAAATTTTTTTTGCAAAATTTTGAATTTTTTTTTGAAAATTTAGAATTTTTTTTTGAAATTTTTGTTTGAAAATTTTGATTTTTTTTTGGAAAATTTTGAATTTTTTTTGAAAATTTTGAATTTTTTTTTTTTAATTTGATTTTTTTTGAAAAAAAAATTTTGGAAAATTTTGATTTTTTTTGAAATTTTTGAATTTTTTATAAAAATTTTGAATTTTTTTTTGAAAAAAATTTTTGGAAAATTTTGATTTTTTTTTTGAAAAAAAATTTTTTTGCAAAATTTTGAATTTTTTTTTGGAAATTTTGAATTTTTTTTGAAAATTTAGAATTTTTTTTTGAAAAAATTTTTTGGAAAATTTTAAACTTTTTTTTGAAATTTTTGAATTTTTTTTGAAAATTTTGAATTTTTTTTTTTGAAAAAATTTTTTGGTAAATTTTGATTTTTTTTTATGAAATTTTTTTTTGAAAAAAAATTTTGAATTTTTTTTTGAAAAAAATTTTTGGAAAATTTTGAATTTTTTTTTGAAATTTTTGAATTTTTTTTTGAAAAATTTGAATTTTTTTTTGAAAATTTTTTTTGGTAAATTTTGATTTTTTTTATGAAATTTTTTTTGAAAAAATTTTTTTTGGAAAATTTTGAAATTTTTTTTTAAAAAAAATTTTTGGTAAATTTTGATTTTTTTTTGAAAAAAAAATGTTTGGAAAATTTTGATTTTTTTTTGAAATTTTTGAATTTTTTTTGAAAATTTTGAATTTTTTTTTGAATTTTTTGGAAAAATTTGAATTTTTTTTTGAAAATTTTTTTTGGTAATTTTTGATTTTTTTTCTGAAATTTTTTTTTGAAAAAAAAATTTTTTGGAAAATTTTGAATTTTTTTCTCAAAAAAATTTTTTATGAAATTTTTTTTTGAAAATTTTGATCTTTTTTTGAAAATTTTGAATTTTTTTTTGAAAAAAATTTTTGGAAAATTTTGAATTTTTTTTGAAAAATTTTTTTGGTAAATTTTGAAATTTTTTTTTAAAAAAAATTTTTGGTAAATTTTGATTTTTTTTTGAAAAAAAAAAATTTTGGAAAATTTTGAATTTTTTTTTTGAAATTTTTGTTTGAAAATTTTGATTTTTTTTTGAAATTTTTGAATTTTTTTTTGAAAAAAATTTTTTGGAAAATTTTGATTTTTTTTTTGAAATTTTTGAATTTTTTTGAAAATTTTTTTTGGTAAATTTTGAAATTTTTTTTAAAAAAAAATTTTTGGTAAATTTTGATTTTTTTTTGAAAAAAAAAATTTTGGAAAATTTTGAAATTTTTTTTTTAAAAAAATTTTTGGTAAATTTTGATTTTTTTTTGAAAAAAAAATTTTTGGAAAATTTTAATTTTTTTTTTGGAAAATTTTGAATTTTTTTTGGAAAATTTTGAATTTTTTTTGCAAAATTTTGAATTTTTTTTTGAAAAAAATTTTTGGAAAATTTTGAATTTTTTTTTGAAATTTTTGTTTGAAAATTTTAATTTTTTTTTTGGAAAATTTTGAATTTTTTTTTGAAAATTTTTTTTCGAAAATTTTGAATTTTTTTTTTTAAATTTGATTTTTTTTGAAAAAAAAAATTTTGGAAAATTTTGATTTTTTTTTTGAAAATTTTTTTTGGGAAATTTTTGAATTTTTTTGAAAAAAAATTTTTTTGCAAAATTTTGAATTTTTTTTGAAAATTTTTTTTTGGAAAATTTTGAATTTTTTTTTGAAAATTTTTTTTTGGTAAATTTTGATTTTTTTTATGAAATTTTTTTTTGAAAAAAATTTTTTTTGGAAAATTTTGAAAAATTTTGATTTTTTTTTTGAAAAATTTTTTTGGAAAATTTTGTATATTTTTGAAAAAAAATTTTTTTGCAAAATTTTGAATTTTTTTTTGAAAATTTTGAATTTTTTTTTGAAATTTTTGTTTGAAAATTTTGATTTTTTTTTGGAAAATTTTGAATTTTTTTTTTCAAAAATTTTGAATTTTTTTTTTCAAAAATTTTGAATTTTTTTTTTCAAAAATTTTGAATTTTTTTTTGAAAATTTTTTTTCGAAAATTTTGAATTTTTTTTTTTAAATTTGATTTTTTTTGAAAAAAAAAAATTTGGAAAATTTTTTTTTTTTGAAATTTTTGAATTTTTTATAAAAATTTTGAATTTTTTTTTGAAAAAAATTTTTGGAAAATTTTGATTTTTTTTTTGAAAAAAAATTTTTTTGCAAAATTTTGAATTTTTTTTTGAAAAATTTTTTTTTGGAAATTTAGAATTTTTTTTGAAAATTTTGAATTTTTTTTTGAAAAAAATTTTTGGAAAATTTTGAATTTTATTTTGAAATTTTTGAATTTTTTTTTGAAAAATTTGAATTTTTTTTGAAAATTTTTTTTGGTAAATTTTGATTTTTTTTATGAAATTTTTTTTGAAAAAATTTTTTGGAAAATTTTGAATTTTTTTTTGAAAAATTTTTTTGGTAATTTTTGATTTTTTTTCTGAAATTTTTTTTTGAAAAAAAAATTTTTTGGATAATTTTGAATTTTTTTCTCAAAATTTTTTTTTTGAAAATTTTGATCTTTTTTTGAAATTTTTGAATTTTTTTTTGAAAAAAAATTTTGGAAAATTTTGAATTTTTTTTTGAAATTTTTGAATTTTTTTTGAAAATTTTGAATTTTTTTTTGAAAAAATTTTTTGGAAAATTTTAAACTTTTTTTTGAAATTTTTGAATTTTTTTTGAAAATTTTGAATTTTTTTTTTTGAAAAAATTTTTTGGTAAATTTTGATTTTTTTTTATGAAATTTTTTTTTGAAAAAAAATTTTGAATTTTTTTTTGAAAAAAATTTTTGGAAAATTTTGAATTTTTTTTTGAAATTTTTGAATTTTTTTTTGAAAAATTTGAATTTTTTTTTGAAAATTTTTTTTGGTAAATTTTGATTTTTTTTATGAAATTTTTTTTGAAAAAATTTTTTTTGGAAAATTTTGAAATTTTTTTTTAAAAAAAATTTTTGGTAAATTTTGATTTTTTTTTGAAAAAAAAATTTTTGGAAAATTTTGATTTTTTTTTGAAATTTTTGAATTTTTTTTGAAAATTTTGAATTTTTTTTTGAAAAATTTTTTTGGAAAATTTTGAATTTTTTTTTGAAAAATTTTTTTGGTAATTTTTGATTTTTTTTTCTGAAATTTTTTTTTGAAAAAAAAATTTTTTGGAAAATTTTGAATTTTTTTCTCAAAAAATTTTTTTATGAAATTTATTTATTGAAAATTTTGATCTATTTTTGAAATTTTTGAATTTTTTTTTGAAAAAAAATTTTGGAAAATTTTGAATTTTTTTTTTAAATTTTTGAATTTTTTTTTGAAAAAAATTTTTGGAAAATTTTGAATTTTTTTTGAAAAATTTTTTTGGTAAATTTTGAAATTTTTTTTTAAAAAAAATTTTTGGTAAATTTTGATTTTTTATTGAAAAAAAAAAATTTTGGAAAATTTTGAATTTTTTTTGAAAAAATTTTTTGGAAAATTTTGATTTTTATTTCAAAAAAAAAATTTTTTTGCAAAATTTTGAATTTTTTTTTTGAAATTTTTGTTTGAAAATTTTGATTTTTTTTTGCAAAATTTTGAATTTTTTTTTGAAAAAAATTTTTGGAAAATTTTGATTTTTTTTTTGAAATTTTTGAATTTTTTTTTGAAAAAATTTTTTGGTAAATTTTGATTTTATTTCTGAAATTTTTTTTTGATAAAAAAATTTTTTGGAAAATTTTTAATTTTTTCTGTAAAATTTTTTTTTGAAAATTTTGATCTTTTTTGAAATTTTTGAATTTTTTTTGAAAAAAATTTTTGGAAAATTTTGAATTTTTTTTGAAATTTTTGAATTTTTTTTTTTGAAAAAAATTTTTGGAAAATTTTGAATTTTTTTTGAAAATTTTGAATTTTTTTTCAAAAAGAATTTATTTTTTTTGAAAAAAATTTTTGGAAAATTTTGAATTTTTTTTTGAAATTTTTGAATTTTTTTTTGAAAAATTAATTTTTTTGGTAAATTTTGATTTTTTTCCTGAAATTTTTTTTTGAAAAAAAAATTTTTGGTAAATTTTGATTTTTTTTTTGAAAATTTTTTTTGGGAAATTTTTGAATTTTTTTGAAAAAAAATTTTTTTGCATAATTTTGAATTTTTTTTGAAAATTTTTTTTTGGAAAATTTTGAATTTTTTTTTGAAAATTTTTTTTTGGTACATTTTGATTTTTTTTATGAAATTTTTTTTTGGAAAATTTTGAAATTTTTTTGAAAAATTTTGATTTTTTTTTTTGAAAAATTTTTTTGGAAAATTTTGTATATTTTTGAAAAAAATTTTTTTTGCAAAATTTTGAATTTTTTTTTGAAAATTTAGAATTTTTTTTTGAAATTTTTGTTTGAAAATTTTGATTTTTTTTTGGAAAATTTTGAATTTTTTTTGAAAATTTTGAATTTTTTTTTTTTAATTTGATTTTTTTTGAAAAAAAAATTTTGGAAAATTTTGATTTTTTTTGAAATTTTTGAATTTTTTATAAAAATTTTGAATTTTTTTTTGAAAAAAATTTTTGGAAAATTTTGATTTTTTTTTTGAAAAAAAATTTTTTTGCAAAATTTTGAATTTTTTTTTGGAAATTTTGAATTTTTTTTGAAAATTTAGAATTTTTTTTTGAAAAAATTTTTTGGAAAATTTTAAACTTTTTTTTGAAATTTTTGAATTTTTTTTGAAAATTTTGAATTTTTTTTTTTGAAAAAATTTTTTGGTAAATTTTGATTTTTTTTTATGAAATTTTTTTTTGAAAAAAAATTTTGAATTTTTTTTTGAAAAAAATTTTTGGAAAATTTTGAATTTTTTTTTGAAATTTTTGAATTTTTTTTTGAAAAATTTGAATTTTTTTTTGAAAATTTTTTTTGGTAAATTTTGATTTTTTTTATGAAATTTTTTTTGAAAAAATTTTTTTTGGAAAATTTTGAAATTTTTTTTTAAAAAAAATTTTTGGTAAATTTTGATTTTTTTTTGAAAAAAAAATGTTTGGAAAATTTTGATTTTTTTTTGAAATTTTTGAATTTTTTTTGAAAATTTTGAATTTTTTTTTGAATTTTTTGGAAAAATTTGAATTTTTTTTTGAAAATTTTTTTTGGTAATTTTTGATTTTTTTTCTGAAATTTTTTTTTGAAAAAAAAATTTTTTGGAAAATTTTGAATTTTTTTCTCAAAAAAATTTTTTATGAAATTTTTTTTTGAAAATTTTGATCTTTTTTTGAAAATTTTGAATTTTTTTTTGAAAAAAATTTTTGGAAAATTTTGAATTTTTTTTGAAAAATTTTTTTGGTAAATTTTGAAATTTTTTTTTAAAAAAAATTTTTGGTAAATTTTGATTTTTTTTTGAAAAAAAAAAATTTTGGAAAATTTTGAATTTTTTTTTTGAAATTTTTGTTTGAAAATTTTGATTTTTTTTTGAAATTTTTGAATTTTTTTTTGAAAAAAATTTTTTGGAAAATTTTGATTTTTTTTTTGAAATTTTTGAATTTTTTTGAAAATTTTTTTTGGTAAATTTTGAAATTTTTTTTAAAAAAAAATTTTTGGTAAATTTTGATTTTTTTTTGAAAAAAAAAATTTTGGAAAATTTTGAAATTTTTTTTTAAAAAAAATTTTTGGTAAATTTTGATTTTTTTTTGAAAAAAAAATTTTTGGAAAATTTTAATTTTTTTTTTGGAAAATTTTGAATTTTTTTTGGAAAATTTTGAATTTTTTTTGCAAAATTTTGAATTTTTTTTTGAAAAAAATTTTTGGAAAATTTTGAATTTTTTTTTGAAATTTTTGTTTGAAAATTTTAATTTTTTTTTTGGAAAATTTTGAATTTTTTTTTGAAAATTTTTTTTCGAAAATTTTGAATTTTTTTTTTTAAATTTGATTTTTTTTGAAAAAAAAAATTTTGGAAAATTTTGATTTTTTTTTTGAAAATTTTTTTTGGGAAATTTTTGAATTTTTTTGAAAAAAAATTTTTTTGCAAAATTTTGAATTTTTTTTGAAAATTTTTTTTTGGAAAATTTTGAATTTTTTTTTGAAAATTTTTTTTTGGTAAATTTTGATTTTTTTTATGAAATTTTTTTTTGAAAAAAATTTTTTTTGGAAAATTTTGAAAAATTTTGATTTTTTTTTTGAAAAATTTTTTTGGAAAATTTTGTATATTTTTGAAAAAAAATTTTTTTGCAAAATTTTGAATTTTTTTTTGAAAATTTTGAATTTTTTTTTGAAATTTTTGTTTGAAAATTTTGATTTTTTTTTGGAAAATTTTGAATTTTTTTTTTCAAAAATTTTGAATTTTTTTTTTCAAAAATTTTGAATTTTTTTTTTCAAAAATTTTGAATTTTTTTTTGAAAATTTTTTTTCGAAAATTTTGAATTTTTTTTTTTAAATTTGATTTTTTTTGAAAAAAAAAAATTTGGAAAATTTTTTTTTTTTGAAATTTTTGAATTTTTTATAAAAATTTTGAATTTTTTTTTGAAAAAAATTTTTGGAAAATTTTGATTTTTTTTTTGAAAAAAAATTTTTTTGCAAAATTTTGAATTTTTTTTTGAAAAATTTTTTTTTGGAAATTTAGAATTTTTTTTGAAAATTTTGAATTTTTTTTTGAAAAAAATTTTTGGAAAATTTTGAATTTTATTTTGAAATTTTTGAATTTTTTTTTGAAAAATTTGAATTTTTTTTGAAAATTTTTTTTGGTAAATTTTGATTTTTTTTATGAAATTTTTTTTGAAAAAATTTTTTGGAAAATTTTGAATTTTTTTTTGAAAAATTTTTTTGGTAATTTTTGATTTTTTTTCTGAAATTTTTTTTTGAAAAAAAAATTTTTTGGATAATTTTGAATTTTTTTCTCAAAATTTTTTTTTTGAAAATTTTGATCTTTTTTTGAAATTTTTGAATTTTTTTTTGAAAAAAAATTTTGGAAAATTTTGAATTTTTTTTTGAAATTTTTGAATTTTTTTTGAAAATTTTGAATTTTTTTTTGAAAAAAATTTTTGGAAAATTTTGAATTTTTTTTGAAAAATTTTTTTGGTAAATTTTGAAATTTTTTTTTAAAAAAAATTTTTGGTAAATTTTGATTTTTTTTTGAAAAAAAAAAATTTTGGAAAATTTTGAATTTTTTTTGAAAAAATTTTTTGGAAAATTTTGATTTTTATTTGAAAAAAAATTTTTTTGCAAAATTTTGAATTTTTTTTTGAAATTTTTGTTTGAAAATTTTGATTTTTTTTTGCAAAATTTTGAATTTTTTTTTGAAAAAAATTTTTGGAAAATTTTGATTTTTTTTTTGAAATTTTTGAATTTTTTTTGAAAATTTTGAATTTTTTTTTGAAAAAATTTTTTGGTAAATTTTGATTTTATTTCTGAAATTTTTTTTTGAAAAAAAAATTTTTTGGAAAATTTTTAATTTTTTCTGTAAAATTTTTTTTTTGAAAATTTTGATCTTTTTTGAAATTTTTGAATTTTTTTTGAAAAAAATTTTTGGAAAATTTTGAATTTTTTTTGAAATTTTTGAATTTTTTTTTTTGAAAAAAATTTTTGGAAAATTTTGAATTTTTTTTGAAAATTTTGAATTTTTTTTTGAAATTTTTGAATTTTTTTTTTTGAAAAAAATTTTTGGAAAATTTTGAATTTTTTTTTGAAATTTTTGAATTTTTTTTTGAAAAATTAATTTTTTTGGTAAATTTTGATTTTTTTCCTGAAATTTTTTTTTGAAAAAAAAATTTTTGGTAAATTTTGATTTTTTTTTTGAAAAAAAATTTTTTTGCAAAATTTTGAATTTTTTTTGAAAATTTTTTTTTGGAAAATTTTGAATTTTTTTTTGGTAAATTTTGATTTTTTTTATGAAATTTTTTTTTGGAAAATTTTGAAATTTTTTTGAAAAATTTTGATTTTTTTTTTTGAAAATTTTTTTTGGAAAATTTTGTATATTTTTGAAAAAAATTTTTTTTGCAAAATTTTGAATTTTTTTTTGAAAATTTAGAATTTTTTTTTGAAATTTTTGTTTGAAAATTTTGATTTTTTTTTGGAAAATTTTGAATTTTTTTTTTCAAAAATTTTGAATTTTTTTTTGAAAATTTTGAATTTTTTTTTTTAAATTTGATTTTTTTTGAAAAAAAATTTTGGAAAATTTTGATTTTTTTTGAAATTTTTGAATTTTTTTGCAAAATTTTGAATTTTTTTTTGAAAAAAATTTTTGGAAAATTTTGTTTTTTTTTTGAAAAAAAATTTTTTTGCAAAATTTTGAATTTTTTTTTGGAAATTTTGAATTTTTTTTGAAAATTTAGAATTTTTTTTTGAAAAAATTTTTTGGAAAATTTTAAACTTTTTTTTGAAATTTTTGAATTTTTTTTGAAAATTTTGAATTTTTTTTTTTGAAAAAATTTTTTGGTAAATTTTGATTTTTTTTATGAAATTTTTTTTTGAAAAAAAATTTTGAATTTTTTTTTGAAAAAAATTTTTGGAAAATTTTGAATTTTTTTTTGAAATTTTTGAATTTTTTTTTGAAAAATTTGAATTTTTTTTTGAAAATTTTTTTTGGTAAATTTTGATTTTTTTTATGAAATTTTTTTTGAAAAAATTTTTTTTGGAAAATTTTGAAATTTTTTTTTAAAAAAAATTTTTGGTAAATTTTGATTTTTTTTTGAAAAAAAAATTTTTGGAAAATTTTGATTTTTTTTGAAATTTTTGAATTTTTTTTGAAAATTTTGAATTTTTTTTGAAAAAATTTTTTGGAAAATTTTGAATTTTTTTTTGAAAAATTTTTTTGGTAATTTTTGATTTTTTTTCTGAAATTTTTTTTTTGAAAAAAAAATTTTTTGGAAAATTTTGAATTTTTTCTCAAAAAATTTTTTTATGAAATTTTTTTATTGAAAATTTTGATCTTTTTTTGAAATTTTTGAATTTTTTTTTGAAAAAAAATTTTGGAAAATTTTGAATTTTTTTTTGAAATTTTTGAATTTTTTTTTGAAAAAAATTTTTGGAAAATTTTGAATTTTTTTTGAAAAATTTTTTTGGTAAATTTTGAAATTTTTTTAAAAAAAAATTTTTGGTAAATTTTGATTTTTTTTTGAAAAAAAAAAATTTTGGAAAATTTTGAATTTTTTTTGAAAAAATTTTTTGGAAAATTTTGATTTTTATTTCAAAAAAAAAATTTTTTTGCAAAATTTTGAATTTTTTTTTTGAAATTTTTGTTTGAAAATTTTGATTTTTTTTTGCAAAATTTTGAATTTTTTTTTGAAAAAAATTTTTGGAAAATTTTGATTTTTTTTTTGAAATTTTTGAATTTTTTTTGAAAATTTAGAATTTTTTTTTGAAAAAATTTTTTGGAAAATTTTAAACTTTTTTTTGAAATTTTTGAATTTTTTTTGAAAATTTTGAATTTTTTTTTTTGAAAAAATTTTTTGGTAAATTTTGATTTTTTTTTATGAAATTTTTTTTTGAAAAAAAATTTTGAATTTTTTTTTGAAAAAAATTTTTGGAAAATTTTGAATTTTTTTTTGAAATTTTTGAATTTTTTTTTGAAAAATTTGAATTTTTTTTTGAAAATTTTTTTTGGTAAATTTTGATTTTTTTTATGAAATTTTTTTTGAAAAAATTTTTTTTGGAAAATTTTGAAATTTTTTTTTAAAAAAAATTTTTGGTAAATTTTGATTTTTTTTTGAAAAAAAAATTTTTGGAAAATTTTGATTTTTTTTTGAAATTTTTGAATTTTTTTTGAAAATTTTGAATTTTTTTTTGAAAAATTTTTTTGGAAAATTTTGAATTTTTTTTTGAAAAATTTTTTTGGTAATTTTTGATTTTTTTTTCTGAAATTTTTTTTTGAAAAAAAAATTTTTTGGAAAATTTTGAATTTTTTTCTCAAAAAATTTTTTTATGAAATTTTTTTATTGAAAATTTTGATCTATTTTTGAAATTTTTGAATTTTTTTTTGAAAAAAAATTTTGGAAAATTTTGAATTTTTTTTTTAAATTTTTGAATTTTTTTTTGAAAAAAATTTTTGGAAAATTTTGAATTTTTTTTGAAAAATTTTTTTGGTAAATTTTGAAATTTTTTTTTAAAAAAAATTTTTGGTAAATTTTGATTTTTTTTTGAAAAAAAAAAATTTTGGAAAATTTTGAATTTTTTTTGAAAAAAATTTTTGGAAAATTTTGATTTTTATTTCAAAAAAAAAATTTTTTTGCAAAATTTTGAATTTTTTTTTTGAAATTTTTGTTTGAAAATTTTGATTTTTTTTTGCAAAATTTTGAATTTTTTTTTGAAAAAAATTTTTGGAAAATTTTGATTTTTTTTTTGAAATTTTTGAATTTTTTTTTGAAAAAATTTTTTGGTAAATTTTGATTTTATTTCTGAAATTTTTTTTTGATAAAAAAATTTTTTGGAAAATTTTTAATTTTTTCTGTAAAATTTTTTTTTGAAAATTTTGATCTTTTTTGAAATTTTTGAATTTTTTTTGAAAAAAATTTTTGGAAAATTTTGAATTTTTTTTGAAATTTTTGAATTTTTTTTTTTGAAAAAAATTTTTGGAAAATTTTGAATTTTTTTTGAAAATTTTGAATTTTTTTTTGAAATTTTTGAATTTTTTTTTTTGAAAAAAATTTTTGGAAAATTTTGAATTTTTTTTTGAAATTTTTGAATTTTTTTTTGAAAAATTAATTTTTTTGGTAAATTTTGATTTTTTTCCTGAAATTTTTTTTTGAAAAAAAAATTTTTGGTAAATTTTGATTTTTTTTTTGAAAATTTGTTTTGGGAAATTTTTGAATTTTTTTGAAAAAAAATTTTTTTGCAAAATTTTGAATTTTTTTTGAAAATTTTTTTTTGGAAAATTTTGAATTTTTTTTTGAAAATTTTTTTTTGGTACATTTTGATTTTTTTTATGAAATTTTTTTTTGGAAAATTTTGAAATTTTTTTGAAAAATTTTGATTTTTTTTTTTGAAAAATTTTTTTGGAAAATTTTGTATATTTTTGAAAAAAATTTTTTTTGCAAAATTTTGAATTTTTTTTTGAAAATTTAGAATTTTTTTTTGAAATTTTTGTTTGAAAATTTTGATTTTTTTTTGGAAAATTTTGAATTTTTTTTGAAAATTTTGAATTTTTTTTTTTTAATTTGGAAAATTTTGATTTTTTTTGAAATTTTTGAATTTTTTATAAAAATTTTGAATTTTTTTTTGAAAAAAATTTTTGGAAAATTTTGATTTTTTTTTTGAAAAAAAATTTTTTTGCAAAATTTTGAATTTTTTTTTGGAAATTTTGAATTTTTTTTGAAAATTTAGAATTTTTTTTTGAAAAAATTTTTTGGAAAATTTTAAACTTTTTTTTGAAATTTTTGAATTTTTTTTGAAAATTTTGAATTTTTTTTTTTGAAAAAATTTTTTGGTAAATTTTGATTTTTTTTTATGAAATTTTTTTTTGAAAAAAAATTTTGAATTTTTTTTTGAAAAAAATTTTTGGAAAATTTTGAATTTTTTTTTGAAATTTTTGAATTTTTTTTTGAAAAATTTGAATTTTTTTTTGAAAATTTTTTTTGGTAAATTTTGATTTTTTTTATGAAATTTTTTTTGAAAAAATTTTTTTTGGAAAATTTTGAAATTTTTTTTTAAAAAAAATTTTTGGTAAATTTTGATTTTTTTTTGAAAAAAAAATTTTTGGAAAATTTTGATTTTTTTTTGAAATTTTTGAATTTTTTTTGAAAATTTTGAATTTTTTTTTGAATTTTTTGGAAAAATTTGAATTTTTTTTTGAAAAATTTTTTTGGTAATTTTTGATTTTTTTTCTGAAATTTTTTTTTGAAAAAAAAATTTTTTGGAAAATTTTGAATTTTTTTCTCAAAAAAATTTTTTATGAAATTTTTTTTTTGAAAATTTTGATCTTTTTTTGAAAATTTTGAATTTTTTTTTGAAAAAAATTTTTGGAAAATTTTGAATTTTTTTTGAAAAATTTTTTTGGTAAATTTTGAAATTTTTTTTTAAAAAAAATTTTTGGTAAATTTTGATTTTTTTTTGAAAAAAAAAAAATTTTGGAAAATTTTGAATTTTTTTTTTGAAATTTTTGTTTGAAAATTTTGATTTTTTTTTGCAAAATTTTGAATTTTTTTTTGAAAAAAATTTTTGGAAAATTTTGATTTTTTTTTGAAATTTTTGAATTTTTTTGAAAAAATTTTTTGGTAAATTTTGATTTTTTTTATGAAATTTTTTTTTGAAAAAAAATTTTGAATTTTTTTTTGAAAAAAATTTTTGGAAAATTTTGAATTTTTTTTTGAAATTTTTGAATTTTTTTTTGAAAAAAATTTTTGGAAAATTTTGAATTTTTTTTTGAAATTTTTGAATTTTTTTTTGAAAAAAATTTTTTGGAAAATTTTGATTTTTTTTTTGAAATTTTTGAATTTTTTTGAAAATTTTTTTTGGTAAATTTTGAAATTTTTTTTAAAAAAAAATTTTTGGTAAATTTTGAAATTTTTTTTAAAAAAAAATTTTTGGAAAATTTTGATTTTTTTTTGAAATTTTTGAATTTTTTTTGAAAATTTTGAATTTTTTTTTGAAAAATTTTTTTGGAAAATTTTGAATTTTTTTTTGAAAAATTTTTTTGGTAATTTTTGATTTTTTTTTCTGAAATTTTTTTTTGAAAAAAAAATTTTTTGGAAAATTTTGAATTTTTTTCTCAAAAAATTTTTTTATGAAATTTTTTTATTGAAAATTTTGATCTATTTTTGAAATTTTTGAATTTTTTTTTGAAAAAAAATTTTGGAAAATTTTGAATTTTTTTTTGAAATTTTTGAATTTTTTTTTGAAAAAAATTTTTGGAAAATTTTGAATTTTTTTTGAAAAATTTTTTTGGTAAATTTTGAAATTTTTTTTTAAAAAAAATTTTTGGTAAATTTTGATTTTTTTTTGAAAAAAAAAAATTTTGGAAAATTTTGAATTTTTTTTGAAAAAATTTTTTGGAAAATTTTGATTTTTATTTCAAAAAAAAAATTTTTTTGCAAAATTTTGAATTTTTTTTTTGAAATTTTTGTTTGAAAATTTTGATTTTTTTTTGCAAAATTTTGAATTTTTTTTTGAAAAAAATTTTTGGAAAATTTTGATTTTTTTTTTGAAATTTTTGAATTTTTTTTTGAAAAAATTTTTTGGTAAATTTTGATTTTATTTCTGAAATTTTTTTTTGATAAAAAAATTTTTTGGAAAATTTTTAATTTTTTCTGTAAAATTTTTTTTTGAAAATTTTGATCTTTTTTGAAATTTTTGAATTTTTTTTGAAAAAAATTTTTGGAAAATTTTGAATTTTTTTTGAAATTTTTGAATTTTTTTTTTTGAAAAAAATTTTTGGAAAATTTTGAATTTTTTTTGAAAATTTTGAATTTTTTTTTGAAATTTTTGAATTTTTTTTTTTGAAAAAAATTTTTGGAAAATTTTGAATTTTTTTTTGAAATTTTTGAATTTTTTTTTGAAAAATTAATTTTTTTGGTAAATTTTGATTTTTTTCCTGAAATTTTTTTTTGAAAAAAAAATTTTTGGTAAATTTTGATTTTTTTTTTGAAAATTTTTTTTGGGAAATTTTTGAATTTTTTTGAAAAAAAATTTTTTTGCAAAATTTTGAATTTTTTTTGAAAATTTTTTTTTGGAAAATTTTGAATTTTTTTTTGAAAATTTTTTTTTGGTACATTTTGATTTTTTTTATGAAATTTTTTTTTGGAAAATTTTGAAATTTTTTTGAAAAATTTTGATTTTTTTTTTTGAAAAATTTTTTTGGAAAATTTTGTATATTTTTGAAAAAAATTTTTTTTGCAAAATTTTGAATTTTTTTTTGAAAATTTAGAATTTTTTTTTGAAATTTTTGTTTGAAAATTTTGATTTTTTTTTGGAAAATTTTGAATTTTTTTTGAAAATTTTGAATTTTTTTTTTTAAATTTGATTTTTTTTGAAAAAAAAATTTTGGAAAATTTTGATTTTTTTTGAAATTTTTGAATTTTTTATAAAAATTTTGAATTTTTTTTTGAAAAAAATTTTTGGAAAATTTTGATTTTTTTTTTGAAAAAAAATTTTTTTGCAAAATTTTGAATTTTTTTTTGGAAATTTTGAATTTTTTTTGAAAATTTAGAATTTTTTTTTGAAAAAATTTTTTGGAAAATTTTAAACTTTTTTTTGAAATTTTTGAATTTTTTTTGAAAATTTTGAATTTTTTTTTTGAAAAAATTTTTTGGTAAATTTTGATTTTTTTTTATGAAATTTTTTTTTGAAAAAAAATTTTGAATTTTTTTTTGAAAAAAATTTTTGGAAAATTTTGAATTTTTTTTTGAAATTTTTGAATTTTTTTTTGAAAAATTTGAATTTTTTTTTGAAAATTTTTTTTGGTAAATTTTGATTTTTTTTATGAAATTTTTTTTGAAAAAATTTTTTTTGGAAAATTTTGAAATTTTTTTTTAAAAAAAATTTTTGGTAAATTTTGATTTTTTTTTGAAAAAAAAATTTTTGGAAAATTTTGATTTTTTTTTGAAATTTTTGAATTTTTTTTGAAAATTTTGAATTTTTTTTTGAATTTTTTGGAAAAATTTGAATTTTTTTTTGAAAAATTTTTTTGGTAATTTTTGATTTTTTTTCTGAAATTTTTTTTTGAAAAAAAAATTTTTTGGAAAATTTTGAATTTTTTTCTCAAAAAAATTTTTTATGAAATTTTTTTTTTGAAAATTTTGATCTTTTTTTGAAAATTTTGAATTTTTTTTTGAAAAAAATTTTTGGAAAATTTTGAATTTTTTTTGAAAAATTTTTTTGGTAAATTTTGAAATTTTTTTTTAAAAAAAATTTTTGGTAAATTTTGATTTTTTTTTGAAAAAAAAAAAATTTTGGAAAATTTTGAATTTTTTTTTTGAAATTTTTGTTTGAAAATTTTGATTTTTTTTTGCAAAATTTTGAATTTTTTTTTGAAAAAAATTTTTGGAAAATTTTGATTTTTTTTTGAAATTTTTGAATTTTTTTGAAAAAATTTTTTGGTAAATTTTGATTTTTTTTATGAAATTTTTTTTTGAAAAAAAATTTTGAATTTTTTTTTGAAAAAAATTTTTGGAAAATTTTGAATTTTTTTTTGAAATTTTTGAATTTTTTTTTGAAAAAAATTTTTTGGAAAATTTTGATTTTTTTTTTGAAATTTTTGAATTTTTTTGAAAATTTTTTTTGGTAAATTTTGAAATTTTTTTTAAAAAAAAATTTTTGGTAAATTTTGATTTTTTTTTGAAAAAAAAAATTTTGGAAAATTTTGAATTTTTTTTGAAAAAAATTTTTGGAAAATTTTGATTTTTTTTTGAAAAAAAATTTTTTTGCAAAATTTTGAATTTTTTTTCGAAAATTTTGAATTTTTTTTTTGAAATTTTTGTTTGAAAATTTTGATTTTTTTTTGCAAAATTTTGAATTTTTTTTTGAAAAATTTTTTTGGAAAATTTTGATTTTTTTTTGAAATTTTTGAATTTTTTTTGAAAATTTTGAATTTTTTTTTGAAAAATTTTTTTGGTAAATTTTGATTTTATTTCTGCAAAATTTTTTTGAAAAAAAATTTTTTTGCAAAATTTTGAATTTTTTTTCGAAAATTTTGAATTTTTTTTTTGAAATTTTTGTTTGAAAATTTTAATTTTTTTTGGCAAAATTTTGAATTTTTTTTTGAAAAAATTTTTTGGAAAATTTTGAATTTTTTTTTGAA
This sequence comes from Platycheirus rosarum, assembly GCA_963971375.1. Classification (NCBI taxonomy): domain Eukaryota; kingdom Metazoa; phylum Arthropoda; class Insecta; order Diptera; family Syrphidae; genus Platycheirus; species Platycheirus rosarum. Next base: position 12,603,061 of record OZ020511.1, on the reverse strand, counting down.
ATTTTTTTTGAAAAAATTTTTTTTGGAAAATTTTGAAATTTTTTTTTAAAAAAAATTTTTGGAAAATTTTGATTTTTTTTTGAAAAAATTTTTTTTGCAAAATTTTGAATTTTTTTCGAAAATTTTGAATTTTTTTTTTTGAAATTTTTGTTTGAAAATTTTGATTTTTTTTTGCAAAATTTTGAATTTTTTTTTGAAAAATTTTTTTGGAAAATTTTGATTTTTTTTTTGAAATTTTTGAATTTTTTTGAAAAAATTTTTTGGTAAATTTTGATTTTTTTTATGAAATTTTTTTTTGAAAAAAAATTTTGAATTTTTTTTTGAAAAAAATTTTTGGAAAAATTTTGAATTTTTTTTTGAAATTTTTGATTTTTTTTTGAAAATTTTGAATTTTTTTTTGAAAAATTTTTTTGGAAAATTTTGATTTTTTTTTTGAAATTTTTGAATTTTTTTGAAAAAATTTTTGGTAAATTTTGATTTTTTTTTGAAAAAAAAAATTTTGGAAAATTTTGAATTTTTTTTGAATAAAATTTTTGGAAAATTTTGAATTTTTTTTTTGAAATTTTTGAATTTTTTTTTTGAAAAAAATTTTTGGAAAATTTTGATTTTTTTTATGAAATTTTTTTTTGAAAACAAATTTTGAAATTTTTTTGAAAAATTTTGAATTTTTTTTTGAAAAAATTTTTTGGAAAATTTTGAATGTTTTTTTTGAAATTTTTGAATTTTTTTTTGAAAAAAATTTTTGGAAACTTTTGAATTTTTTTGTTGAAATTTTTGAATTTTTTTTTTGAAAAAAATTTTTGGAAAATTTTTAATTTTTTTTTGAAATTTTTGAATTTTTTTTTGAAAATTTTTTTTGGTAAATTTTGATTTTTTTTGAAAAAAATTTTTGGAAAATTTTGTTTTTTTTTTGAATTTTTAAATTTTTTTTGAAAATTTTGAATTTTTTTTTGAAAAAAATTTTTGGAAAATTTTGATTTTTTTCTGAAAAAATATTTTTTTGCAAAATTTTGAATTTTTTTTGAAAAATTTTTTTTTGGAAATTTTGAAATTTTTTTGAAACTTTTGAATTTTTTTTGAAAATTTTGAATTTTTTTTTGAAAAAATTTTTTGGTAAATTTTGATTTTTTTTCTGAAATTTTTTTTTGAAAAAAAAAAATTTTTGGAAAATTTTTAATTTTTTTTTGAAATTTTTGAATTTTTTTTTGAAAATTTTTTTTGGAAAATTTTGATTTTTTTTTTGAAATTTTTGAATTTTTTCTGAAAATTTTGAATTTTTTTTTGAAAAAAATTTTTGGAAAATTTTGATTTTTTTTTTTGAAAAAAATTTTTTTTGCAAAATTTTGAATTTTTTTGAAAAAAATTTTTTTTCCAAAATTTTGAATTTTTTTTTGAAAAAAATTTTTGGAAAATTTTGAATTTTTTTTTGAAAATTTTTTTGGTAAATTTTGATTTTTTTTATGAAATATTTTTTTGAAAAAATTTTTTTTTGCAAAATTTTGAATTTTTTTTGAAAAATTTTTTTTGGAAAATTTTGAATTTTTTTTGAAATTTTTGTTTGAAAATTTTGATTTTTTTTTTGGAAAATTTTGAATTTTTTTTGGAAAATTTTGAATTTTTTTTGCAAAATTTTGAATTTTTTTTTGAAAAAAATTTTTGGAAAGTTTTTGAATTTTTTCTGAAAATTTTGAATTTTTTTTTGAAATTTTTGAATTTTTTTTTGAAAAATTTGAATTTTTTTTTGAAAATTTTTTTTGGTAAATTTTGATTTTTTTTTATGAAATTTTTTTTGAAAAAATTTTTTTTGGAAAATTTTGATTTTTTTTTTTAAAAAAAATTTTTGGTAAATTTTGATTTTTTTTTGAAAAAAAAATTTTTGGAAAATTTTGATTTTTTTTTGAAATTTTTGAATTTTTTTTGAAAATGTTGAATTTTTTTTTGAAAAAATTTTTTGGAAAATTTTGAATTTTTTTTTGAAAAATTTTTTTGGTAATTTTTGATTTTTTTTCTGAAATTTTTTTTTGAAAAAAAAATTTTTTGGAAAATTTTGAATTTTTTTTTGAAAATTTTGATCTTTTTTTGAAATTTTTGAATTTTTTTTTGAAAAAAAATTTTGGAAAATTTTGAATTTTTTTTTGAAATTTTTGAATTTTTTTGAAAATTTTGAATTTTTTTTGAAAAATTTTTTTGGTAAATTTTGAAAATTTTTTTTAAAAAAAATTTTTAGTAAATTTTGATTTTTTTTTGAAAAAAAAAAATTTTGGAAAATTTTGAATTTTTTTTGAAAAAATTTTTTGGAAAATTTTGATTTTTTTTTTGAAATTTTTGAATTTTTTTGAAAAAATTTTTTGGTAAATTTTGATTTTTTTTATGAAATTTTTTTTTGAAAAAAAATTTTGAATTTTTTTTTGAAAAAAATTTTTGGAAAATTTTGAATTTTTTTTTGAAATTTTTGATTTTTTTTTGAAAATTTTGAATTTTTTTTTGAAAAAATTTCTTGGAAAATTTTGATTTTTTTTTTGAAATTTTTGAATTTTTTTGAAAAAATTTTTGGTAAATTTTGATTTTTTTTTGAAAAAAAAAAATTTTGGAAAATTTTGAATTTTTTTTGAAAAAAATTTTTGGAAAATTTTGAATTTTTTTTTGAAATTTTTGAATTTTTTTTTTTGAAAAAAATTTTTGGAAAATTTTGATTTTTTTTATGAAATTTTTTTTTGAAAACAAATTTTGAAATTTTTTTGAAAAATTTTGAATTTTTTTTTGAAATTTTTGAATTTTTTTTTGAAAAAAATTTTTGGAAACTTTTGAATTTTTTTGTTGAAATTTTTGAATTTTTTTTTTGAAAAAAATTTTTGGAAAATTTTTAATTTTTTTTTGAAATTTTTGAATTTTTTTTTGAAAATTTTTTTTGGTAAATTTTGATTTTTTTTGAAAAAAATTTTTGGAAAATTTTGTTTTTTTTTGAATTTTTAAATTTTTTTTGAAAATTTTGAATTTTTTTTTGAAAAAAATTTTTGGAAAATTTTGATTTTTTTTTGAAAAAATATTTTTTTGCAAAATTTTGAATTTTTTTTGAAAAATTTTTTTTTGGAAATTTTGAAATTTTTTTGAAACTTTTGAATTTTTTTTGAAAATTTTGAATTTTTTTTTGAAAAAATTTTTTGGTAAATTTTGATTTTTTTTCTGAAATTTTTTTTTGAAAAAAAAAAATTTTTGGAAAATTTTGAATTTTTTTTTGAAAAAAATTTTTGGAAAATTTTGATTTTTTTTGTGAAATTTTTGAATTTTTTCTGAAAATTTTGAATTTGTTTTTGAAAAAAATTTTTGGAAAATTTTGATTTTTTTTTTTGAAAAAAAATTTTTTTGCAAAATTTTGAATTTTTTTGAAAAAAAATTTTTTTCCAAAATTTTGAATTTTTTTTTGAAAAAAATTTTTGGAAAATTTTGAATTTTTTTTTGAAAATTTTTTTGGTAAATTTTGATTTTTTTTATGAAATATTTTTTTGAAAAAATTTTTTTTTGCAAAATTTTGAATTTTTTTTGAAAAATTTTTTTTGGAAAATTTTGAATTTTTTTTGAAATTTTTGTTTGAAAATTTTGATTTTTTTTTTGGAAAATTTTGAATTTTTTTTGGAAAATTTTGAATTTTTTTTGCAAAATTTTGAATTTTTTTTTGAAAAAAATTTTTGGAAAGTTTTTGAATTTTTTCTGAAAATTTTGAATTTTTTTTTGAAAAAAATTTTTGGAAAATTTTGATTTTTTTTTTTTGAAAAAAAATTTTTTTCCAAAATTTTGAATTTTTTTTTGAAAAAAATTTTTGGAAAATTTTGAATTTTTTTTTGGTAAATTTTGATTTTTTTTCTGAAAAAAATTTTTGGTAAATTTTGATTTTTTTATGAATTTTTTTTGAAAAATTTTGATTTTTTTTTTGAAAATTTTTTTTGGGAAATTTTTGAATTTTTTTAAAAAAAAATTTTTTTGCAAAATTTTGAATTTTTTTTGAAAATTTTTTTTGGAAAATTTTGAATTTTTTTTTGAAAATTTTTTTTTGGTAAATTTTGATTTTTCTTATGAAATTTTTTTTTGGAAAATTTTGAAATTTTTTTGAAAAATTTTGATTTTTCTTTTTGAAAAATTTTTTTGGAAAATTTTGTATATTTTTGAAAAAAAATTTTTTTGCAAAATTTTGAATTTTTTTTTGAAAATTTAGAATTTTTTTTTGAAATTTTTGTTTGAAAATTTTGATTTTTTTTTGGAAAATTTTGAATTTTTTTTTTCAAAAATTTTGAATTTTTTTTGAAAATTTTTTTTCGAAAATTTTGAATTTTTTTTTTTAAATTTGATTTTTTTTGAAAAAAAAAATTTTGGAAAATTTTGATTTTTTTTTTAAATTTTTGAATTTTTTATAAAAATTTTTTGGTAAATTTTGATTTTTTTTATGAAATTTTTTTTTGAAAAAAAATTTTGAATTTTTTTTTGAAAAAATTTTTTGGAAAATTTTGAATTTTTTTTTGAAATTTTTGAATTTTTTTTGAAAATTTTGATCTTTTTTTGAAATTTTTGAATTTTTTTTTGAAAAAAAATTTTGGAAAATTTTGAATTTTTTTTTGAAATTTTTGAATTTTTTTTGAAAATTTTGATCTTTTTTTGAAATTTTTGAATTTTTTTTTGAAAAAAAATTTTGGAAAATTTTGAATTTTTTTTTGAAATTTTTGAATTTTTTTTGAAAATTTTGAATTTTTTTTTGAAAAAAATTTTTGGAAATTTTTGAATTTTTTTTGAAAATTTTGAATTTTTTTTTGAAAAAATTTTTTGGTAAATTTTGATTTTTTTTCTGAAATTTTTTTTTGAAAAAAAAAAATTTTTGGAAAATTTTGAATTTTTTTTTGAAAAAAATTTTTGGAAAATTTTGATTTTTTTTTTGAAATTTTTGAATTTTTTCTGAAAATTTTGAATTTTTTTTTGAAAAAAATTTTTGGAAAATTTTGATTTTTTTTTTTGAAAAAAAATTTTTTTGCAAAATTTTGAATTTTTTTGAAAAAAATTTTTTTTCCAAAATTTTGAATTTTTTTTTGAAAAAAATTTTTGGAAAATTTTGAATTTTTTTTTGAAAATTTTTTTGGTAAATTTTGATTTTTTTTATGAAATATTTTTTTGAAAAAATTTTTTTTTGCAAAATTTTGATTTTTTTTGAAAAATTTTTTTTGGAAAATTTTGAATTTTTTTTGAAATTTTTGTTTGAAAATTTTGATTTTTTTTTTGGAAAATTTTGAATTTTTTTTGGAAAATTTTGAATTTTTTTGCAAAATTTTGAATTTTTTTTTGAAAAAAATTTTTGGAAAGTTTTTGAATTTTTTCTGAAAATTTTGAATTTTTTTTTGAAAAAAATTTTTGGAAAATTTTGATTTTTTTTTTTTGAAAAAAAATTTTTTTTTGAAAAAAATTTTTGGAAAATTTTGAATTTTTTTTTGGTAAATTTTGATTTTTTTTCTGAAAAAAATTTTTGGTAAATTTTGATTTTTTTTTTGAAAATTTTTTTAGGGAAATTTTTGATTTTTTTTGAAAAAAAATTTTTTTGCAAAATTTTGAATTTTTTTTGAAATTTTTTTTTGGAAATTTTGAAATTTTTTTGAAACTTTTGAATTTTTTTTGAAAATTTTGAATTTTTTTTTGAAAAAATTTTTTGGTAAATTTTGATTTTTTTTCTGAAATTTTTTTTTGAAAAAAAAAAATTTTTGGAAAATTTTGAATTTTTTTTTGAAAAAAATTTTTGGAAAATTTTGATTTTTTTTTTTGAAATTTTTGAATTTTTTCTGAAAATTTTGAATTTTTTTTTGAAAAAAATTTTTGGAAAATTTTGATTTTTTTTTTTGAAAAAAATTTTTTTTGCAAAATTTTGAATTTTTTTGAAAAAAATTTTTTTTCCAAAATTTTGAATTTTTTTTTGAAAAAAATTTTTGGAAAATTTTGAATTTTTTTTTGAAAATTTTTTTGGTAAATTTTGATTTTTTTTATGATTATTTTTTTTGAAAAAATTTTTTTTTGCAAAATTTTGAATTTTTTTTGAAAAATTTTTTTTGGAAAATTTTGAATTTTTTTTGAAATTTTTGTTTGAAAATTTTGATTTTTTTTTTGGAAAATTTTGAATTTTTTTTGGAAAATTTTGAATTTTTTTTGCAAAATTTTGAATTTTTTTTTGAAAAAAATTTTTGGAAAGTTTTTGAATTTTTTCTGAAAATTTTGAATTTTTTTTTGAAAAAAATTTTTGGAAAATTTTGATTTTTTTTTTTTGAAAAAAAATTTTTTTGCAAAATTTTGAATTTTTTTTTGAAAAAAATTTTTGGAAAATTTTGAATTTTTTTTTGGTAAATTTTGATTTTTTTTCTGAAAAAAATTTTTGGTAAATTTTGATTTTTTTATGAATTTTTTTTGAAAAATTTTGATTTTTTTTTTGAAAATTTTTTTTGGGAAATTTTTGAATTTTTTTGAAAAAAAATTTTTTTGCAAAATTTTGAATTTTTTTTGAAAATTTTTTTTGGAAAATTTTGAATTTTTTTTTGAAAATTTTTTTTTGGTAAATTTTGATTTTTCTTATGAAATTTTTTTTTGGAAAATTTTGAAATTTTTTTTGAAAATTTAGAATTTTTTTTTGAAATTTTTGTTTGAAAATTTTGATTTTTTTTTGGAAAATTTTGAATTTTTTTTTTCAAAAATTTTGAATTTTTTTTTGAAAATTTTTTTTCGAAAATTTTGAATTTTTTTTTTAAATTTGATTTTTTTTGAAAAAAAAATTTTTGGAAAATTTTGATTTTTTTTTAAATTTTTGAATTTTTTTTGAAAATTTTGAATTTTTTTTTGAAAAAATTTTTTGGAAAATTTTGAATTTTTTTTTGAAAAATTTTTTTGGAAAATTTTGAATTTTTTTTTTGAAATTTTTGATTTTTTTTTGAAATTTTTGAATTTTTTTTTGAAAAATTTTTTTGGTAATTTTGATTTTTTTAATGAAATTTTTTTTTTTTTAAAAAATTTTGAAATTTTTTTGAAAAATTTTGAATTTTTTTTGAAAAAAAATTTTTGGAAAATTTTGTTTTTTTTTTGAATTTTTAAATTTTTTTTGAAAATTCTGAATTTTTTTTTGAAAAAAATTTTTGGAAAATTTTGATTTTTTTTTTGAAATTTTTGAATTTTTTTTTGAAAAAAATTTTGAATTTTTTTTTTGAAATTTTTGAATTATTTTGGAAAATTTTGAATTTTTTTTTGAAAATTTTTTTTGGTAAATTTTGATTTTTTTTGAAAAAAATTTTTGGAAAATTTTGTTTTTTTTTTGAATTTTTAAATTTTTTTTGAAAATTCTGAATTTTTTTTTGAAAAAAATTTTTGGAAAATTTTGATTTTTTTTTTGAAATTTTTGAATTTTTTTTTGAAAAATTTGAATTTTTTTTTGAAAATTTTTTTGGTAAATTTTGATTTTTTTTATGAAATATTTTTTTGAAAAAATTTTTTTTTGCAAAATTTTGAATTTTTTTTGAAATTTTTGAATTTTTTTTGCAAAATTTTGAATTTTTTTTGAAATTTTTGTTTGAAAATTTTGATTTTTTTTTTGGAAAATTTTGAATTTTTTTTTGAAATTTTTGAATTTTTTTGAAAAAATTTTTTGGTAAATTTTGATTTTTTTTATGAAATTTTTTTTTGAAAAAAAATTTTGAATTTTTTTTTGAAAAAAATTTTTGGAAAATTTTGAATTTTTTTTTGAAATTTTTGATTTTTTTTTGAAAATTTTGAATTTTTTTTTGAAAAAATTTCTTGGAAAATTTTGATTTTTTTTTTGAAATTTTTGAATTTTTTTGAAAAAATTTTTGGTAAATTTTGATTTTTTTTTGAAAAAAAAAAATTTTGGAAAATTTTGAATTTTTTTTGAAAAAAATTTTTGGAAAATTTTGAATTTTTTTTTGAAATTTTTGAATTTTTTTTTGAAAAAAATTTTTGGAAACTTTTGAATTTTTTTGTTGAAATTTTTGAATTTTTTTTTGAAAAAAATTTTTGGAAACTTTTGAATTTTTTTGTTGAAATTTTTGAATTTTTTTTTTGAAAAAAAATTTTTGGAAAATTTTTAATTTTTTTTTGAAATTTTTGAATTTTTTTTTGAAAATTTTTTTTGGTAAATTTTGATTTTTTTTGAAAAAAATTTTTGGAAAATTTTGTTTTTTTTTGAATTTTTAAATTTTTTTTGAAAATTTTGAATTTTTTTTTGAAAAAAATTTTTGGAAAATTTTGATTTTTTTTTGAAAAAATATTTTTTTGCAAAATTTTGAATTTTTTTTGAAAAATTTTTTTTTGGAAATTTTGAAATTTTTTTGAAACTTTTGAATTTTTTTTGAAAATTTTGAATTTTTTTTTGAAAAAATTTTTTGGTAAATTTTGATTTTTTTTCTGAAATTTTTTTTTGAAAAAAAAAAATTTTTGGAAAATTTTGAATTTTTTTTTGAAAAAAATTTTTGGAAAATTTTGATTTTTTTTTTGAAATTTTTGAATTTTTTCTGAAAATTTTGAATTTGTTTTTGAAAAAAATTTTTGGAAAATTTTGATTTTTTTTTTTGAAAAAAAATTTTTTTGCAAAATTTTGAATTTTTTTGAAAAAAAATTTTTTTCCAAAATTTTGAATTTTTTTTTGAAAAAAATTTTTGGAAAATTTTGAATTTTTTTTTGAAAATTTTTTTGGTAAATTTTGATTTTTTTTATGAAATATTTTTTTGAAAAAATTTTTTTTTGCAAAATTTTGAATTTTTTTTGAAAAATTTTTTTTGGAAAATTTTGAATTTTTTTTGAAATTTTTGTTTGAAAATTTTGATTTTTTTTTTGGAAAATTTTGAATTTTTTTTGGAAAATTTTGAATTTTTTTTTGAAAAATTTGAATTTTTTTTTGAAAATTTTTTTGGTAAATTTTGATTTTTTTTATGAAATATTTTTTTGAAAAAATTTTTTTTTGCAAAATTTTGAATTTTTTTTGAAAAATTTTTTTTGGAAAATTTTGAATTTTTTTTGAAATTTTTGTTTGAAAATTTTGATTTTTTTTTTGGAAAATTTTGAATTTTTTTTGGAAAATTTTGAATTTTTTTTGCAAAATTTTGAATTTTTTTTTGAAAAAAATTTTTGGAAAGTTTTTGAATTTTTTCTGAAAATTTTGAATTTTTTTTTGAAATTTTTGAATTTTTTTTTGAAAATTTTTTTTGGTAAATTTTGATTTTTTTTTATGAAATTTTTTTTGAAAAAATTTTTTTTGGAAAATTTTGAAATTTTTTTTTAAAAAAAATTTTTGGTAAATTTTGATTTTTTTTTGAAAAAAAAATTTTTGGAAAATTTTGATTTTTTTTTGAAATTTTTGAATTTTTTTTGAAAATGTTGAATTTTTTTTTGAAAAAATTTTTTGGAAAATTTTGAATTTTTTTTTGAAAAATTTTTTTGGTAATTTTTGATTTTTTTTCTGAAATTTTTTTTTGAAAAAAAAATTTTTTGGAAAATTTTGAATTTTTTTTTGAAAATTTTGATCTTTTTTTGAAATTTTTGAATTTTTTTTTGAAAAAAAATTTTGGAAAATTTTGAATTTTTTTTTGAAATTTTTGAATTTTTTTGAAAATTTTGAATTTTTCTTTGAAAAAAATTTTTGGAAAATTTTGAATTTTTTTTGAAAAATTTTTTTGGTAAATTTTGAAAATTTTTTTTAAAAAAAATTTTTGGTAAATTTTGATTTTTTTTTGAAAAAAAAAAATTTTGGAAAATTTTGAATTTTTTTTGAAAAAATTTTTTGGAAAATTTTGATTTTTTTTTTGAAATTTTTGAATTTTTTTGAAAAAATTTTTTGGTAAATTTTGATTTTTTTTATGAAATTTTTTTTTGAAAAAAAATTTTGAATTTTTTTTTGAAAAAAATTTTTGGAAAATTTTGAATTTTTTTTTGAAATTTTTGATTTTTTTTTGAAAATTTTGAATTTTTTTTTGAAAAAATTTCTTGGAAAATTTTGATTTTTTTTTTGAAATTTTTGAATTTTTTTGAAAAAATTTTTGGTAAATTTTGATTTTTTTTTGAAAAAAAAAAATTTTGGAAAATTTTGAATTTTTTTTGAAAAAAATTTTTGGAAAATTTTGAATTTTTTTTTGAAATTTTTGAATTTTTTTTTTGAAAAAAATTTTTGGAAAATTTTGATTTTTTTTATGAAATTTTTTTTTGAAAACAAATTTTGAAATTTTTTTGAAAAATTTTGAATTTTTTTTTGAAATTTTTGAATTTTTTTTTGAAAAAAATTTTTGGAAACTTTTGAATTTTTTTGTTGAAATTTTTGAATTTTTTTTTTGAAAAAAATTTTTGGAAAATTTTTAATTTTTTTTTGAAATTTTTGAATTTTTTTTTGAAAATTTTTTTTGGTAAATTTTGATTTTTTTTGAAAAAAATTTTTGGAAAATTTTGTTTTTTTTTTGAATTTTTAAATTTTTTTTGAAAATTTTGAATTTTTTTTTGAAAAAAATTTTTGGAAAATTTTGATTTTTTTTTGAAAAAATATTTTTTTGCAAAATTTTGAATTTTTTTTGAAAAATTTTTTTTTGGAAATTTTGAAATTTTTTTGAAACTTTTGAATTTTTTTTGAAAATTTTGAATTTTTTTTTGAAAAAATTTTTTGGTAAATTTTGATTTTTTTTCTGAAATTTTTTTTTGAAAAAAAAAAATTTTTGGAAAATTTTGAATTTTTTTTTGAAAAAAATTTTTGGAAAATTTTGATTTTTTTTTTGAAATTTTTGAATTTTTTCTGAAAATTTTGAATTTGTTTTTGAAAAAAATTTTTGGAAAATTTTGATTTTTTTTTTGAAAAAAAATTTTTTTGCAAAATTTTGAATTTTTTTGAAAAAAAATTTTTTTCCAAAATTTTGAATTTTTTTTTGAAAAAAATTTTTGGAAAATTTTGAATTTTTTTTTGAAAATTTTTTTGGTAAATTTTGATTTTTTTTATGAAATATTTTTTTGAAAAAATTTTTTTTTGCAAAATTTTGAATTTTTTTTGAAAAATTTTTTTTGGAAAATTTTGAATTTTTTTTGAAATTTTTGTTTGAAAATTTTGATTTTTTTTTTGGAAAATTTTGAATTTTTTTTGGAAAATTTTGAATTTTTTTTGCAAAATTTTGAATTTTTTTTGCAAAATTTTGAATTTTTTTTTGAAAAAAATTTTTGGAAAGTTTTTGAATTTTTTCTGAAAATTTTGAATTTTTTTTTGAAAAAAATTTTTGGAAAATTTTGATTTTTTTTTTTTGAAAAAAAATTTTTTTCCAAAATTTTGAATTTTTTTTTGAAAAAAATTTTTGGAAAATTTTGAATTTTTTTTTGGTAAATTTTGATTTTTTTTCTGAAAAAAATTTTTGAAAAATTTTGATTTTTTTTTTGAAAATTTTTTTTGGGAAATTTTTGAATTTTTTTGAAAAAAAATTTTTTTGCAAAATTTTGAATTTTTTTTGAAAATTTTTTTTGGAAAATTTTGAATTTTTTTTTGAAAATTTTTTTTTGGTAAATTTTGATTTTTCTTATGAAATTTTTTTTTGGAAAATTTTGAAATTTTTTTGAAAAATTTTGATTTTTCTTTTTGAAAAATTTTTTTGGAAAATTTTGTATATTTTTGAAAAAAAATTTTTTTGCAAAATTTTGAATTTTTTTTTGAAAATTTAGAATTTTTTTTTGAAATTTTTGTTTGAAAATTTTGATTTTTTTTTGGAAAATTTTGAATTTTTTTTTTCAAAAATTTTGAATTTTTTTTGAAAATTTTTTTTCGAAAATTTTGAATTTTTTTTTTTAAATTTGATTTTTTTTGAAAAAAAAAATTTTGGAAAATTTTGATTTTTTTTTAAATTTTTGAATTTTTTATAAAAATTTTTTGGTAAATTTTGATTTTTTTTATGAAATTTTTTTTTGAAAAAAAATTTTGAATTTTTTTTTGAAAAAATTTTTTGGAAAATTTTGAATTTTTTTTTGAAATTTTTGAATTTTTTTTGAAAATTTTGATCTTTTTTTGAAATTTTTGAATTTTTTTTTGAAAAAAAATTTTGGAAAATTTTGAATTTTTTTTTGAAATTTTTGAATTTTTTTTGAAAATTTTGATCTTTTTTTGAAATTTTTGAATTTTTTTTTGAAAAAAAATTTTGGAAAATTTTGAATTTTTTTTTGAAATTTTTGAATTTTTTTTGAAAATTTTGAATTTTTTTTTGAAAAAAATTTTTGGAAATTTTTGAATTTTTTTTGAAAATTTTGAATTTTTTTTTGAAAAAATTTTTTGGTAAATTTTGATTTTTTTTCTGAAATTTTTTTTTGAAAAAAAAAAATTTTTGGAAAATTTTGAATTTTTTTTTGAAAAAAATTTTTGGAAAATTTTGATTTTTTTTTTGAAATTTTTGAATTTTTTCTGAAAATTTTGAATTTTTTTTTGAAAAAAATTTTTGGAAAATTTTGATTTTTTTTTTTGAAAAAAAATTTTTTTGCAAAATTTTGAATTTTTTTGAAAAAAATTTTTTTTCCAAAATTTTGAATTTTTTTTTGAAAAAAATTTTTGGAAAATTTTGAATTTTTTTTTGAAAAAAATTTTTGGAAAATTTTGAATTTTTTTTTGAAAATTTTTTTGGTAAATTTTGATTTTTTTTATGAAATATTTTTTTGAAAAAATTTTTTTTTGCAAAATTTTGATTTTTTTTGAAAAATTTTTTTTGGAAAATTTTGAATTTTTTTTGAAATTTTTGTTTGAAAATTTTGATTTTTTTTTTGGAAAATTTTGAATTTTTTTTGGAAAATTTTGAATTTTTTTTGCAAAATTTTGAATTTTTTTTTGAAAAAAATTTTTGGAAAGTTTTTGAATTTTTTCTGAAAATTTTGAATTTTTTTTTGAAAAAAATTTTTGGAAAATTTTGATTTTTTTTTTTTGAAAAAAAATTTTTTTGCAAAATTTTGAATTTTTTTTTGAAAAAAATTTTTGGAAAATTTTGAATTTTTTTTTGGTAAATTTTGATTTTTTTTCTGAAAAAAATTTTTGGTAAATTTTGATTTTTTTATGAATTTTTTTTGAAAAATTTTGATTTTTTTTTTGAAAATTTTTTTAGGGAAATTTTTGATTTTTTTTGAAAAAAAATTTTTTTGCAAAATTTTGAATTTTTTTTGAAAATTTTTTTTTGGAAATTTTGAAATTTTTTTGAAACTTTTGAATTTTTTTTGAAAATTTTGAATTTTTTTTTGAAAAAATTTTTTGGTAAATTTTGATTTTTTTTCTGAAATTTTTTTTTGAAAAAAAAAAATTTTTGGAAAATTTTGATTTTTTTTTTGAAATTTTTGAATTTTTTCTGAAAATTTTGAATTTTTTTTTGAAAAAAATTTTTGGAAAATTTTGATTTTTTTTTTTGAAAAAAAATTTTTTTGCAAAATTTTGAATTTTTTTGAAAAAAATTTTTTTTCCAAAATTTTGAATTTTTTTTTGAAAAAAATTTTTGGAAAATTTTGAATTTTTTTTTGAAAATTTTTTTGGTAAATTTTGATTTTTTTTATGAAATATTTTTTTTGAAAAAATTTTTTTTTGCAAAATTTTGAATTTTTTTTGAAAAATTTTTTTTGGAAAATTTTGAATTTTTTTTGAAATTTTTGTTTGAAAATTTTGATTTTTTTTTTGGAAAATTTTGAATTTTTTTTGGAAAATTTTGAATTTTTTTGCAAAATTTTGAATTTTTTTTTGAAAAAAATTTTTGGAAAGTTTTTGAATTTTTTCTGAAAATTTTGAATTTTTTTTTGAAAAAAATTTTTGGAAAATTTTGATTTTTTTTTTTTGAAAAAAAATTTTTTTGCAAAATTTTGAATTTTTTTTTGAAAAAAATTTTTGGAAAATTTTGAATTTTTTTTTGGTAAATTTTGATTTTTTTTCTGAAAAAAATTTTTGGTAAATTTTGATTTTTTTATGAATTTTTTTTGAAAAATTTTGATTTTTTTTTTGAAAATTTTTTTTGGGAAATTTTTGAATTTTTTTGAAAAAAAATTTTTTTGCAAAATTTTGAATTTTTTTTGAAAATTTTTTTTGGAAAATTTTGAATTTTTTTTTGAAAATTTTTTTTTGGTAAATTTTGATTTTTCTTATGAAATTTTTTTTTGGAAAATTTTGAAATTTTTTGAAAAATTTTGATTTTTCTTTTTGAAAAATTTTTTTGGAAAATTTTGTATATTTTTGAAAAAAAATTTTTTTGCAAAATTTTGAATTTTTTTTTGAAAATTTAGAATTTTTTTTTGAAATTTTTGTTTGAAAATTTTGATTTTTTTTTGGAAAATTTTGAATTTTTTTTTTCAAAAATTTTGAATTTTTTTTTGAAAATTTTTTTTCGAAAATTTTGAATTTTTTTTTTAAATTTGATTTTTTTTGAAAAAAAAATTTTTGGAAAATTTTGATTTTTTTTTAAATTTTTGAATTTTTTTTGAAAATTTTGAATTTTTTTTTGAAAAAATTTTTTGGAAAATTTTGAATTTTTTTTTGAAAAATTTTTTTGGAAAATTTTGAATTTTTTTTTTGAAATTTTTGATTTTTTTTTGAAATTTTTGAATTTTTTTTTGAAAAATTTTTTTGGTAATTTTGATTTTTTTAATGAAATTTTTTTTTTTTTAAAAAATTTTGAAATTTTTTTGAAAAATTTTGAATTTTTTTTGAAAAAAATTTTTGGAAAATTTTGAATGTTTTTTTGAAATTTTTGAATTTTTTTTTGAAAAAAATTTTGAATTTTTTTTTTGAAATTTTTGAATTATTTTGGAAAATTTTGAATTTTTTTTTGAAAATTTTTTTTGGTAAATTTTGATTTTTTTTGAAAAAAATTTTTGGAAAATTTTGTTTTTTTTTTGAATTTTTAAATTTTTTTTGAAAATTCTGAATTTTTTTTTGAAAAAAATTTTTGGAAAATTTTGATTTTTTTTTTGAAATTTTTGAATTTTTTTTTGAAAAATTTGAATTTTTTTTTGAAAATTTTTTTTGGTAAATTTTGATTTTTTTTATGAAATTTTTTTTGAAAAAATTTTTTTGGAAAATTTTGAAATTTTTTTTTAAAAAAAATTTTTGGTAAATTTTGATTTTTTTTTGAAAAAAAAATTTTTGGAAAATTTTGATTTTTTTTTGAAATTTTTGAATTTTTTTTGAAAATTTTGAATTTTTTTTTGAAAAATTTTTTTGGTAATTTTTGATTTTTTTTCTGAAATTTTTTTTTGAAAAAAAATTTTTTTGGAAAATTTTGAATTTTTTTCTCAAAATTTTTTTTTTGAAAATTTTGATCTTTTTTTGAAATTTTTGAATTTTTTTTTGAAATTTTTGAATTTTTTTTGAAAATTTTGAATTTTTTTTTGAAAAAAATTTTTGGAAAATTTTGAATTTTTTTTGAAAAATTTTTTTGGTAAATTTTGAAATTTTTTTTTGAAATTTTTGAATTTTTTTTGAAAATTTTGAATTTTTTTTTGAAAAAAATTTTTGGAAAATTTTGAATTTTTTTTTGAAATTTTTTAATTTTTTTTTGAAAAATTTGAATTTTTTTTTGAAAATTTTTTTTGGTAAATTTTGATTTTTTTTATGAAATTTTTTTTTGAAAAAAATTTTTTTTGGTAAATTTTGATTTTTTTTTGAAAAAAAAATTTTTGGAAAATTTTGATTTTTTTTTGAAATTTTTGAATTTTTTTTGAAAATTTTGAATTTTTTTTTGAAAAAATTTTTTGGAAAATTTTGAATTTTTTTTTGAAAAATTTTTTTGGAAAATTTTGAATTTTTTTTTTGAAATTTTTGATTTTTTTTTGAAATTTTTGAATTTTTTTTTGAAAAATTTTTTTGGTAATTTTGATTTTTTTAATGAAATTTTTTTTTTTTTAAAAAATTTTGAAATTTTTTTGAAAAATTTTGAATTTTTTTTGAAAAAAAATTTTTGGAAAATTTTGAATGTTTTTTTGAAATTTTTGAATTTTTTTTTGAAAAAAATTTTGAATTTTTTTTTTGAAATTTTTGAATTATTTTGGAAAATTTTGAATTTTTTTTTGAAAATTTTTTTTGGTAAATTTTGATTTTTTTTGAAAAAAATTTTTGGAAAATTTTGATTTTTTTTTTGAAATTTTTGAATTTTTTTTTGAAAAATTTGAATTTTTTTTTGAAAATTTTTTTTGGTAAATTTTGATTTTTTTTATGAAATTTTTTTTGAAAAAATTTTTTTGGAAAATTTTGAAATTTTTTTTTAAAAAAAATTTTTGTTAAATTTTGATTTTTTTTTGAAAAAAAAATTTTTGGAAAATTTTGATTTTTTTTTGAAATTTTTGAATTTTTTTTGAAAATTTTGAATTTTTTTTTGAAAAATTTTTTTGGAAAATTTTGAATTTTTTTTTGAAAAATTTTTTTGGTAATTTTTGATTTTTTTTCTGAAATTTTTTTTTGAAAAAAAATTTTTTTGGAAAATTTTGAATTTTTTTCTCAAAATTTTTTTTTTGAAAATTTTGATCTTTTTTTGAAATTTTTGAATTTTTTTTTGAAATTTTTGAATTTTTTTTGAAAATTTTGAATTTTTTTTTGAAAAAAATTTTTGGAAAATTTTGAATTTTTTTTGAAAAATTTTTTTGGTAAATTTTGAAATTTTTTTTTGAAATTTTTGAATTTTTTTTGAAAATTTTGAATTTTTTTTTGAAAAAAATTTTTGGAAAATTTTGAATTTTTTTTTTTGAAAAAAATTTTGAAATTTTTGAATTTTTTTTTGAAAAATTAATTTTTTTGGTAAATTTTGATTTTTTTCCTGAAATTTTTTTTTGAAAAAAAAATTTTTGGTAAATTTTGATTTTTTTTTATGAAATTTTTTTTTGAAAAAAAATTTTGAATTTTTTTTTGAAAAAAATTTTTGGAAAATTTTGAATTTTTTTTTGAAATTTTTGAATTTTTTTTTGAAAAATTTGAATTTTTTTTTGAAAATTTTTTTTGGTAAATTTTGATTTTTTTTATGAAATTTTTTTTGAAAAAACTTTTTTGGAAAATTTTGAAATTTTTTTTTAAAAAAAATTTTTGGTAAATTTTGATTTTTTTTTGAAAAAAAAATTTTTGGAAAATTTTGATTTTTTTTTGAAATTTTTGAATTTTTTTTGAAAATTTTGAATTTTTTTTTGAAAAAATTTTTTGGAAAATTTTGAATTTTTTTTTGAAAAATTTTTTTGGTAATTTTTGATTTTTTTTCTGAAATTTTTTTTTGAAAAAAAAATTTTTTGGAAAATTTTGAATTTTTTTCTCAAAAAAATTTTTTGGAAAATTTTGAATTTTTTTCTCAAAATTTTTTTTTTGAAAATTTTGATCTTTTTTTGAAATTTTTGAATTTTTTTTTGAAAAAAAATTTTGGAAAATTTTGAATTTTTTTTTGAAATTTTTGAATTTTTTTGAAAATTTTGAATTTTTTTTTGAAAAAAATTTTTGGAAAATTTTGAATTTTTTTTGAAAAAAATTTTTGGAAAATTTGGATTTTTTTTTGAAAAAATTTTTTTTGCAAAATTTTGAATTTTTTTTCGAAAATTTTGAATTTTTTTTTTGAAATTTTTGTTTGAAAATTTTGATTTTTTTTTGCAAAATTTTGAATTTTTTGGAAAATTTTGATTTTTTTTTTGAAATTTTTGATTTTTTTTTGAAAATTTTGAATTTTTTTTTGAAAAAATTTTTTGGAAAATTTTGATTTTTTTTTTGAAATTTTTGAATTTTTTTGAAAAAATTTTTGGTAAATTTTGATTTTTTTTTGAAAAAAAAAAATTTTGGAAAATTTTGAATTTTTTTTGAAAAAAATTTTTGGAAAATTTTGAATTTTTTTTTGAAATTTTTGAATTTTTTTTTTGAAAAAAATTTTTGGAAAATTTTTTTTGGTAAATTTTGAATTTTTTTGAAAAAAATTTTTGGAAAATTTTGCTTTTTTTTTTGAATTTTTGAATTTTTTTTGAAAATTTTGAATTTTTTTTTGAAAAAAATTTTTGGAAAATTTTGATTTTTTTTTTGAAAAAATATTTTTTTGCAAAATTTTGAATTTTTTTTGAAAAATTTTTTTTTGGAAATTTTGAAATTTTTTTGAAACTTTTGAATTTTTTTTGAAAATTTTGAATTTTTTTTTGAAAAAATTTTTTGGTAAATTTTGATTTTTTTTCTGAAATTTTTTTTTGAAAAAAAAAAATTTTTGGAAAATTTTGATTTTTTTTTTGAAATTTTTGAATTTTTTCTGAAAATTTTGAATTTTTTTTTGAAAAAAATTTTTGGAAAATTTTGATTTTTTTTTTTGAAAAAAAATTTTTTTGCAAAATTTTGAATTTTTTTGAAAAAAATTTTTTTTCCAAAATTTTGAATTTTTTTTTGAAAAATTTTTTTTTGAAATTTTTGTTTGAAAATTTTAATTTTTTTTTTGGAAAATTTTGAATTTTTTTTGGAAAATTTTGAATTTTTTTTGCAAAATTTTGAATTTTTTTTTGAAAAAAATTTTTGCAAAATTTTGAATTTTTTTTTGAAAAAAATTTTTGGAAAATTTTGAATTTTTTTTTGAAATTTTTGAATTTTTTTTTTGAAAAAAATTTTTGGAAAATTTTGATTTTTTTTATGAAATTTTTTTTTGAAAACAAATTTTGAATTTTTTTTGAAAAATTTTGAATTTTTTTTTGAAAAAAATTTTTGGAAAATTTTGAATGTTTTTTTTGAAATTTTTGAATTTTTTTTTGAAAAAAATTTTTGGAAACTTTTGAATTTTTTTTTTGAAATTTTTGAATTTTTTTTTTGAAAAAAATTTTTGGAAAATTTTTTTTGGTAAATTTTGAATTTTTTTGAAAAAAATTTTTGGAAAATTTTGCTTTTTTTTTTGAATTTTTGAATTTTTTTTGAAAATTTTGAATTTTTTTTTGAAAAAAATTTTTGGAAAATTTTGATTTTTTTTTTGAAAAAATATTTTTTTGCAAAATTTTGAATTTTTTTTGAAAAATTTTTTTTTGGAAATTTTGAAATTTTTTTGAAACTTTTGAATTTTTTTTGAAAATTTTGAATTTTTTTTTGAAAAAATTTTTTGGTAAATTTTGATTTTTTTTCTGAAATTTTTTTTTTAAAAAAAAAAATTTTTGGAAAATTTTGAATTTTTTTTTGAAAAAAATTTTTGGAAAATTTTGATTTTTTTTGGAAATTTTTGAATTTTTTCTGAAAATTTTGAATTTTTTTTTGAAAAAAATTTTTGGAAAATTTTGATTTTTTTTTTTTGAAAAAAAATTTTTTTGCAAAATTTTGAATTTTTTTGAAAAAAATTTTTTTTCCAAAATTTTGAATTTTTTTTTGAAAATTTTTTTTTTGAAATTTTTGTTTGAAAATTTTAATTTTTTTTTTGGAAAATTTTGAATTTTTTTTGGAAAATTTTGAATTTTTTTTGGAAAATTTTGAATTTTTTTTGCAAAATTTTGAATTTTTTTTTGAAAAAAAATTTTGGAAAATTTTGAATTTTTTTTTGAAAAATTTTTTTGGTAAATTTTGATTTTTTTTCTGAAAAAAATTTTTGGTAAATTTTGATTTTTTTAGAATTTTTTTTTTGTTTTTTTTTGGAAAATTTTGAATTTTTTTTTTCAAAAATTTTGAATTTTTTTTTGAAAATTTTTTGAATTTTTTTTTGAAAATTTTTTTTCGAAAATTTTGAATTTTTTTTTTTAAATTTGATTTTTTTTGAAAAAAAAAATTTTGGAAAATTTTGATTTTTTTTTAAATTTTTGAATTTTTTTTTGAAAAAAATTTTTGGAAAATTTTGATTTTTTTTTTTGAAAAAAATTTTTTTTGCAAAATTTTGAATTTTTTTTTGGAAATTTTGAATTTTTTTTGAAAATTTTGAATTTTTTTTGAAAATTTTGAATTTTTTTTTTTTGAAAAAATTTTGATTTTTTTTATGAAATTTTTTTTTGAAAAAAAATTTTGAATTTTTTTTTGAAAAAAAATTTTGGAAAATTTTGAATTTTTTTTTGAAATTTTTGAATTTTTTTTTGAAAAATTTGAATTTTTTTTTGAAAAAATTTTTGGAAAATTTTGATTTTTTTTTTTGAAAAAAATTTTTTTTGCAAAATTTTGAATTTTTTTGAAAAAAATTTTTTTTCCAAAATTTTGAATTTTTTTTTGAAAAATTTTTTTTTGAAATTTTTGTTTGAAAATTTTAATTTTTTTTTTGGAAAATTTTGAATTTTTTTTGGAAAATTTTGAATTTTTTTTTGAAAAAATTTTTTGTAAAATTTTGAACTTTTTTTTGAAATTTTTGAATTTTTTTTGAAAATTTTGAATTTTTTTTTTTTGAAAAAATTTTTTGGTAAATTTTGATTTTTTTTATGAAATTTTTTTTTGAAAAAAAATTTTGAATTTTTTTTTGAAAAAAAATTTTGGAAAATTTTGAATTTTTTTTTGAAATTTTTGATTTTTTTTTTGAAAAATTTGAATTTTTTTTTGAAAAAATTTTTGGAAAATTTTGATTTTTTTTTTTGAAAAAAAATTTTTTTGCAAAATTTTTGGAAAATTTTGCTTTTTTTTTTGAATTTTTGAATTTTTTTTGAAAATTTTGAATTTTTTTTTGAAAAAAATTTTTGGAAAATTTTGATTTTTTTTTTGAAAAAATATTTTTTTGCAAAATTTTGAATTTTTTTTGAAAAATTTTTTTTTGGAAATTTTGAAATTTTTTTGAAACTTTTGAATTTTTTTTGAAAATTTTGAATTTTTTTTTGAAAAAATTTTTTGGTAAATTTTGATTTTTTTTCTGAAATTTTTTTTTGAAAAAAAAAAATTTTTGGAAAATTTTGATTTTTTTTTTGAAATTTTTGAATTTTTTCTGAAAATTTTGAATTTTTTTTTGAAAAAAATTTTTGGAAAATTTTGATTTTTTTTTTTGAAAAAAAATTTTTTTGCAAAATTTTGAATTTTTTTGAAAAAAATTTTTTTTCCAAAATTTTGAATTTTTTTTTGAAAAATTTTTTTTTGAAATTTTTGTTTGAAAATTTTAATTTTTTTTTTGGAAAATTTTGAATTTTTTTTGGAAAATTTTGAATTTTTTTTGGAAAATTTTGAATTTTTTTTGCAAAATTTTGAATTTTTTTTTGAAAAAAATTTTTGCAAAATTTTGAATTTTTTTTTGAAAAAAATTTTTGGAAAATTTTGAATTTTTTTTTGAAATTTTTGAATTTTTTTTTTGAAAAAAATTTTTGGAAAATTTTGATTTTTTTTATGAAATTTTTTTTTGAAAACAAATTTTGAAATTTTTTTGAAAAATTTTGAATTTTTTTTTGAAAAAAATTTTTGGAAAATTTTGAATGTTTTTTTTGAAATTTTTGAATTTTTTTTTGAAAAAAATTTTTGGAAACTTTTGAATTTTTTTTTTGAAATTTTTGAATTTTTTTTTTGAAAAAAATTTTTGGAAAATTTTTTTTGGTAAATTTTGAATTTTTTTGAAAAAAATTTTTGGAAAATTTTGCTTTTTTTTTTGAATTTTTGAATTTTTTTTGAAAATTTTGAATTTTTTTTTGAAAAAAATTTTTGGAAAATTTTGATTTTTTTTTTGAAAAAATATTTTTTTGCAAAATTTTGAATTTTTTTTGAAAAATTTTTTTTTGGAAATTTTGAAATTTTTTTGAAACTTTTGAATTTTTTTTGAAAATTTTGAATTTTTTTTTGAAAAAATTTTTTGGTAAATTTTGATTTTTTTTCTGAAATTTTTTTTTTAAAAAAAAAAATTTTTGGAAAATTTTGAATTTTTTTTTGAAAAAAATTTTTGGAAAATTTTGATTTTTTTTGGAAATTTTTGAATTTTTTCTGAAAATTTTGAATTATTTTTTGAAAAAAATTTTTGGAAAATTTTGATTTTTTTTTTTTGAAAAAAAATTTTTTTGCAAAATTTTGAATTTTTTTGAAAAAAATTTTTTTTCCAAAATTTTGAATTTTTTTTTGAAAATTTTTTTTTTGAAATTTTTGTTTGAAAATTTTAATTTTTTTTTTGGAAAATTTTGAATTTTTTTTGGAAAATTTTGAATTTTTTTTGGAAAATTTTGAATTTTTTTTGCAAAATTTTGAATTTGTTTTTGAAAAAAAATTTTGGAAAATTTTGAATTTTTTTTTGAAAAATTTTTTTGGTAAATTTTGATTTTTTTTCTGAAAAAAATTTTTGGTAAATTTTGATTTTTTTAGAATTTTTTTTTTGTTTTTTTTTGGAAAATTTTGAATTTTTTTTTTCAAAAATTTTGAATTTTTTTTTGAAAATTTTTTGAATTTTTTTTTGAAAATTTTTTTTCGAAAATTTTGAATTTTTTTTTTTAAATTTGATTTTTTTTGAAAAAAAAAATTTTGGAAAATTTTGATTTTTTTTTAAATTTTTGAATTTTTTTTTGAAAAAAATTTTTGGAAAATTTTGATTTTTTTTTTTGAAAAAAATTTTTTTTGCAAAATTTTGAATTTTTTTTTGGAAATTTTGAATTTTTTTTGAAAATTTTGAATTTTTTTTTTTTGAAAAAATTTTGATTTTTTTTATGAAATTTTTTTTTGAAAAAAAATTTTGAATTTTTTTTTGAAAAAAAATTTTGGAAAATTTTGAATTTTTTTTTGAAATTTTTGAATTTTTTTTTGAAAAATTTGAATTTTTTTTTGAAAAAATTTTTGGAAAATTTTGATTTTTTTTTTTGAAAAAAAATTTTTTTGCAAAATTTTGAATTTTTTTGAAAAAAATTTTTTTTCCAAAATTTTGAATTTTTTTTTGAAAAATTTTTTTTTGAAATTTTTGTTTGAAAATTTTAATTTTTTTTTTGGAAAATTTTGAATTTTTTTTGGAAAATTTTGAATTTTTTTTTGAAAAAATTTTTTGTAAAATTTTGAACTTTTTTTTGAAATTTTTGAATTTTTTTTGAAAATTTTGAATTTTTTTTTTTTGAAAAAATTTTTTGGTAAATTTTGATTTTTTTTATGAAATTTTTTTTTGAAAAAAAATTTTGAATTTTTTTTTGAAAAAAAATTTTGGAAAATTTTGAATTTTTTTTTGAAATTTTTGAATTTTTTTTTGAAAAATTTGAATTTTTTTTTGAAAAAATTTTTGGAAAATTTTGATTTTTTTTTTTTGAAAAAAAATTTTTTTGCAAAATTTTTGGAAAATTTTGCTTTTTTTTTTGAATTTTTGAATTTTTTTTGAAAATTTTGAATTTTTTTTTGAAAAAAATTTTTGGAAAATTTTGATTTTTTTTTTGAAAAAATATTTTTTTGCAAAATTTTGAATTTTTTTTGAAAAATTTTTTTTTGGAAATTTTGAAATTTTTTTGAAACTTTTGAATTTTTTTTGAAAATTTTGAATTTTTTTTTGAAAAAATTTTTTGGTAAATTTTGATTTTTTTTCTGAAATTTTTTTTTGAAAAAAAAAAATTTTTGGAAAATTTTGATTTTTTTTTTGAAATTTTTGAATTTTTTCTGAAAATTTTGAATTTTTTTTTGAAAAAAATTTTTGGAAAATTTTGATTTTTTTTTTTGAAAAAAAATTTTTTTGCAAAATTTTGAATTTTTTTGAAAAAAATTTTTTTTCCAAAATTTTGAATTTTTTTTTGAAAAATTTTTTTTTGAAATTTTTGTTTGAAAATTTTAATTTTTTTTTTGGAAAATTTTGAATTTTTTTTGGAAAATTTTGAATTTTTTTTGGAAAATTTTGAATTTTTTTTGCAAAATTTTGAATTTTTTTTTGAAAAAAATTTTTGCAAAATTTTGAATTTTTTTTTGAAAAAAATTTTTGGAAAATTTTGAATTTTTTTTTGAAATTTTTGAATTTTTTTTTTGAAAAAAATTTTTGGAAAATTTTGATTTTTTTTATGAAATTTTTTTTTGAAAACAAATTTTGAAATTTTTTTGAAAAATTTTGAATTTTTTTTTGAAAAAAATTTTTGGAAAATTTTGAATGTTTTTTTTGAAATTTTTGAATTTTTTTTTGAAAAAAATTTTTGGAAACTTTTGAATTTTTTTTTTGAAATTTTTGAATTTTTTTTTTGAAAAAAAATTTTGGAAAATTTTTTTTGGTAAATTTTGAATTTTTTTGAAAAAAATTTTTGGAAAATTTTGCTTTTTTTTTTGAATTTTTGAATTTTTTTTGAAAATTTTGAATTTTTTTTTGAAAAAAATTTTTGGAAAATTTTGATTTTTTTTTTGAAAAAATATTTTTTTGCAAAATTTTGAATTTTTTTTGAAAAATTTTTTTTTGGAAATTTTGAAATTTTTTTGAAACTTTTGAATTTTTTTTGAAAATTTTGAATTTTTTTTTGAAAAAATTTTTTGGTAAATTTTGATTTTTTTTCTGAAATTTTTTTTAAAAAAAAAAAAAATTTTGGAAAATTTTGAATTTTTTTTTGAAAAAAATTTTTGGAAAATTTTGATTTTTTTTTGAAATTTTTGAATTTTTTCTGAAAATTTTGAATTTTTTTTTGAAAAAAATTTTTGGAAAATTTTGATTTTTTTTTTTGAAAAAAAATTTTTTTGCAAAATTTTGAATTTTTTTGAAAAAAATTTTTTTTCCAAAATTTTGAATTTTTTTTTGAAAATTTTTTTTTTGAAATTTTTGTTTGAAAATTTTAATTTTTTTTTTGGAAAATTTTGAATTTTTTTTGGAAAATTTTGAATTTTTTTTGGAAAATTTTGAATTTTTTTTGCAAAATTTTGAATTTTTTTTTGAAAAAAAATTTTGGAAAATTTTGAATTTTTTTTTGAAAAATTTTTTTGGTAAATTTTGATTTTTTTTCTGAAAAAAAATTTTTGGTAAATTTTGATTTTTTTAGAATTTTTTTTTTGTTTTTTTTTGGAAAATTTTGAATTTTTTTTTTCAAAAATTTTGAATTTTTTTTTGAAAATTTTTTGAATTTTTTTTTGAAAATTTTTTTTCGAAAATTTTGAATTTTTTTTTTTAAATTTGATTTTTTTTGAAAAAAAAAATTTTGGAAAATTTTGATTTTTTTTTAAATTTTTGAATTTTTTTTGAAAAAAATTTTTGGAAAATTTTGATTTTTTTTTTTGAAAAAAATTTTTTTTGCAAAATTTTGAATTTTTTTTTGGAAATTTTGAATTTTTTTTGAAAATTTTGAATTTTTTTTGAAAATTTTGAATTTTTTTTTTTTGAAAAAATTTTGATTTTTTTTATGAAATTTTTTTTTGAAAAAAAATTTTGAATTTTTTTTTGAAAAAAAATTTTGGAAAATTTTGAATTTTTTTTTGAAATTTTTGAATTTTTTTTTGAAAAATTTGAATTTTTTTTTGAAAAAATTTTTGGAAAATTTTGATTTTTTTTTTTGAAAAAAAATTTTTTTGCAAAATTTTGAATTTTTTTGAAAAAAATTTTTTTTCCAAAATTTTGAATTTTTTTTTGAAAAATTTTTTTTTGAAATTTTTGTTTGAAAATTTTAATTTTTTTTTTGGAAAATTTTGAATTTTTTTTGGAAAATTTTGAATTTTTTTTTGAAAAAATTTTTTGTAAAATTTTGAACTTTTTTTTGAAATTTTTGAATTTTTTTTGAAAATTTTGAATTTTTTTTTTTTGAAAAAATTTTTTGGTAAATTTTGATTTTTTTTATGAAATTTTTTTTTGAAAAAAAATTTTGAATTTTTTTTTGAAAAAAAATTTTGGAAAATTTTGAATTTTTTTTTGAAATTTTTGAATTTTTTTTTGAAAAATTTGAATTTTTTTTTGAAAAAATTTTTGGAAAATTTTGATTTTTTTTTTTGAAAAAAAATTTTTTTGCAAAATTTTGAATTTTTTTGAAAAAAATTTTTTTTCCAAAATTTTGAATTTTTTTTTGAAAAATTTTTTTTTGAAATTTTTGTTTGAAAATTTTAATTTTTTTTTTGGAAAATTTTGAATTTTTTTTGAAAATTTTGAATTTTTTTTTGAAAAAAATTTTTGGAAAATTTTGAATTTTTTTTTTTTGAAAAAAATTTTGAAATTTTTGAATTTTTTTTTGAAAAATTAATTTTTTTGGTAAATTTTGATTTTTTTCCTGAAATTTTTTTTTGAAAAAAAAATTTTTGGTAAATTTTGATTTTTTTTTATGAAATTTTTTTTTGAAAAAAAATTTTGAATTTTTTTTTGAAAAAAATTTTTGGAAAATTTTGAATTTTTTTTTGAAATTTTTGAATTTTTTTTTGAAAAATTTGAATTTTTTTTTGAAAATTTTTTTTGGTAAATTTTGATTTTTTTTATGAAATTTTTTTTGAAAAAACTTTTTTGGAAAATTTTGAAATTTTTTTTTAAAAAAAATTTTTGGTAAATTTTGATTTTTTTTTGAAAAAAAAATTTTTGGAAAATTTTGATTTTTTTTTGAATTTTTTGAATTTTTTTTGAAAATTTTGAATTTTTTTTTGAAAAAATTTTTTGGAAAATTTTGAATTTTTTTTTGAAAAATTTTTTTGGTAATTTTTGATTTTTTTTCTGAAATTTTTTTTTGAAAAAAAAATTTTTTGGAAAATTTTGAATTTTTTTCTCAAAAAAATTTTTTGGAAAATTTTCAATTTTTTTCTCAAAATTTTTTTTTTGAAAATTTTGATCTTTTTTTGAAATTTTTGAATTTTTTTTTGAAAAAAAATTTTGGAAAATTTTGAATTTTTTTTTGAAATTTTTGAATTTTTTTGAAAATTTTGAATTTTTTTTTGAAAAAAATTTTTGGAAAATTTTGAATTTTTTTTGAAAAAAATTTTTGGAAAATTTTGATTTTTTTTTGAAAAAATTTTTTTTGCAAAATTTTGAATTTTTTTTCGAAAATTTTGAATTTTTTTTTTGAAATTTTTGTTTGAAAATTTTGATTTTTTTTTGCAAAATTTTGAATTTTTTGGAAAATTTTGATTTTTTTTTTGAAGTTTTTGATTTTTTTTTGAAAATTTTGAATTTTTTTTTGAAAAAATTTTTTGGAAAATTTTGATTTTTTTTTTGAAATTTTTGAATTTTTTTGAAAAAATTTTTGGTAAATTTTGATTTTTTTTTGAAAAAAAAAAATTTTGGAAAATTTTGAATTTTTTTTGAAAAAAATTTTTGGAAAATTTTGAATTTTTTTTTGAAATTTTTGAATTTTTTTTTTGAAAAAAATTTTTGGAAAATTTTGATTTTTTTTATGAAATTTTTTTTTGAAAACAAATTTTGAAATTTTTTTGAAAAATTTTGAATTTTTTTTTGAAAAAAATTTTTGGAAAATTTTGAATGTTTTTTTTGAAATTTTTGAATTTTTTTTTGAAAAAAATTTTTGGAAACTTTTGAATTTTTTTTTTGAAATTTTTGAATTTTTTTTTTGAAAAAAATTTTTGGAAAATTTTTTTTGGTAAATTTTGAATTTTTTTGAAAAAAATTTTTTGAAAATTTTGCTTTTTTTTTTGAATTTTTGAATTTTTTTTGAAAATTTTGAATTTTTTTTTGAAAAAAATTTTTGGAAAATTTTGATTTTATTTTTGAAAAAATATTTTTTTGCAAAATTTTGAATTTTTTTTGAAAAATTTTTTTTTGGAAATTTTGAAATTTTTTTGAAACTTTTGAATTTTTTTTGAAAATTTTGAATTTTTTTTTGAAAAAATTTTTTGGTAAATTTTGATTTTTTTTCTGAAATTTTTTTTTGAAAAAAAAAAATTTTTGGAAAATTTTGAATTTTTTTTTGAAAAAAATTTTTGGAAAATTTTGATTTTTTTTTTGAATTTTTTGAATTTTTTCTGAAAATTTTGAATTTTTTTTTGAAAAAAATTTTTGGAAAATTTTGATTTTTTTTTTTGAAAAAAAATTTTTTTGCAAAATTTTGAATTTTTTTGAAAAAAAATTTTTTTCCAAAAATTTTGAATTTTTTTTTGAAAAATTTTTTTTTGAAATTTTTGTTTGAAAATTTTAATTTTTTTTTTGGAAAATTTTGAATTTTTTTTGGAAAATTTTGAATTTTTTTTGGAAAATTTTGAATTTTTTTTGCAAAATTTTGAATTTTTTTTTGAAAAAAATTTTTGCAAAATTTTGAATTTTTTTTTGAAAAAAAATTTGGGAAAATTTTGAATTTTTTTTTGAAAAAATTTTTTGGTAAATTTTGATTTTTTTAGAATTTTTTTTTTGAAAAAAATTTTTTTTGGAAAATTTTGAAATTTTTTTGAAAAATTTTGATTTTTTTTTTGAAAATTTTTTTTGGGAAATTTTTGAATTTTTTTAAAAAAAAATTTTTTTGCAAAATTTTGAATTTTTTTTGAAAATTTTTTTTTGGAAAATTTTGAATTTTTTTTTGAAAATTTTTTTTTGGTAAATTTTGATTTTTTTTATGAAATTTTTTTTTGAAAAAAATTTTTTTTGGAAAATTTTGAAATTTTTTTGAAAAATTTTTTTGGAAAATTTTGTATATTTTTGAAAAAAATTTTTTTTGCAAAATTTTGAATTTTTTTTTGAAAATTTAGAATTTTTTTTTGAAATTTTTGTTTGAAAATTTTGATTTTTTTTTGGAAAATTTTGAATTTTTTTTTTCAAAAATTTTGAATTTTTTTTTGAAAATTTTTTGAATTTTTTTTCGAAAATTTTGATTTTTTTTTTTTAAATTTGATTTTTTTTGAAAAAAAAAATTTTGGAAAATTTTGATTTTTTTTTAAATTTTTGAATTTTTTTTTGAAAAAAATTTTTGGAAAATTTTGATTTTTTTTTTTGAAAAAAATTTTTTTTGCAAAATTTTGAATTTTTTTTTGGAAATTTTGAATTTTTTTTGAAAATTTTGAATTTTTTTTTGAAAAAATTTTTTGTAAAATTTTGAACTTTTTTTTGAAATTTTTGAATTTTTTTTGAAAATTTTGAATTTTTTTTTTTTGAAAAAATTTTTTGGTAAATTTTGATTTTTTTTATGAAATTTTTTTTGAAAAAACTTTTTTGGAAAATTTTGAAATTTTTTTTTAAAAAAAATTTTTGGTAAATTTTGATTTTTTTTTGAAAAAAAAATTTTTGGAAAATTTTGATTTTTTTTTGAAATTTTTGAATTTTTTTGAAAATTTTGAATTTTTTTTTGAAAAAATTTTTTGGAAAATTTTGAATTTTTTTTTGAAAAATTTTTTTGGTAATTTTTGATTTTTTTTCTGAAATTTTTTTTTGAAAAAAAAATTTTTTGGAAAATTTTGAATTTTTTTCTCAAAAAAATTTTTTGGAAAATTTTCAATTTTTTTCTCAAAATTTTTTTTTTGAAAATTTTGATCTTTTTTTGAAATTTTTGAATTTTTTTTTGAAAAAAAATTTTGGAAAATTTTGAATTTTTTTTTGAAATTTTTGAATTTTTTTGAAAATTTTGAATTTTTTTTTGAAAAAAATTTTTGGAAAATTTTGAATTTTTTTTGAAAAAAATTTTTGGAAAATTTTGATTTTTTTTTGAAAAAATTTTTTTTGCAAAATTTTGAATTTTTTTTCGAAAATTTTGAATTTTTTTTTTGAAATTTTTGTTTGAAAATTTTGATTTTTTTTTGCAAAATTTTGAATTTTTTGGAAAATTTTGATTTTTTTTTTGAAGTTTTTGATTTTTTTTTGAAAATTTTGAATTTTTTTTTGAAAAAATTTTTTGGAAAATTTTGATTTTTTTTTTGAAATTTTTGAATTTTTTTGAAAAAATTTTTGGTAAATTTTGATTTTTTTTTGAAAAAAAAAAATTTTGGAAAATTTTGAATTTTTTTTGAAAAAAATTTTTGGAAAATTTTGAATTTTTTTTTGAAATTTTTGAATTTTTTTTTTGAAAAAAATTTTTGGAAAATTTTGATTTTTTTTATGAAATTTTTTTTTGAAAACAAATTTTGAAATTTTTTTGAAAAATTTTGAATTTTTTTTTGAAAAAAATTTTTGGAAAATTTTGAATGTTTTTTTTGAAATTTTTGAATTTTTTTTTGAAAAAAATTTTTGGAAACTTTTGAATTTTTTTTTTGAAATTTTTGAATTTTTTTTTTGAAAAAAATTTTTGGAAAATTTTTTTTGGTAAATTTTGAATTTTTTTGAAAAAAATTTTTTGAAAATTTTGCTTTTTTTTTTGAATTTTTGAATTTTTTTTGAAAATTTTGAATTTTTTTTTGAAAAAAATTTTTGGAAAATTTTGATTTTATTTTTGAAAAAATATTTTTTTGCAAAATTTTGAATTTTTTTTGAAAAATTTTTTTTTGGAAATTTTGAAATTTTTTTGAAACTTTTGAATTTTTTTTGAAAATTTTGAATTTTTTTTTGAAAAAATTTTTTGGTAAATTTTGATTTTTTTTCTGAAATTTTTTTTTGAAAAAAAAAAATTTTTGGAAAATTTTGATTTTTTTTTTGAAATTTTTGAATTTTTTCTGAAAATTTTGAATTTTTTTTTGAAAAAAATTTTTGGAAAATTTAGATTTTTTTTTTTGAAAAAAAATTTTTTTGCAAAATTTTGAATTTTTTTGAAAAAAATTTTTTTTCCAAAATTTTGAATTTTTTTTTGAAATTTTTGTTTGAAAATTTTAATTTTTTTTTTGGAAAATTTTGAATTTTTTTTGGAAAATTTTGAATTTTTTTTGGAAAATTTTGAATTTTTTTTGCAAAATTTTGAATTTTTTTTTGAAAAAAATTTTTGCAAAATTTTGAATTTTTTTTTGAAAAAAATTTTTGGAAAATTTTGAATTTTTTTTTGAAATTTTTGAATTTTTTTTTTGAAAAAAATTTTTGGAAAATTTTGATTTTTTTTATGAAATTTTTTTTTGAAAACAAATTTTGAAATTTTTTTGAAAAATTTTGAATTTTTTTTTGAAAAAAATTTTTGGAAAATTTTGAATGTTTTTTTTGAAATTTTTGAATTTTTTTTGAAAAAAATTTTTGGAAACTTTTGAATTTTTTTTTTGAAATTTTTGAATTTTTTTCTGAAATTTTTTTTTGAAAAAAAATTTTTTTGGAAAATTTTGAATTTTTTTCTCAAAATTTTTTTTTTGAAAATTTTGATCTTTTTTTGAAATTTTTGAATTTTTTTTTGAAATTTTTGAATTTTTTTTGAAAATTTTGAATTTTTTTTTGAAAAAAATTTTTGGAAAATTTTGAATTTTTTTTGAAAAATTTTTTTGGTAAATTTTGAAATTTTTTTTTGAAATTTTTGAATTTTTTTTGAAAATTTTGAATTTTTTTTTGAAAAAAATTTTTGGAAAATTTTGAATTTTTTTTTTTTGAAAAAAATTTTGAAATTTTTGAATTTTTTTTGGTAAATTTTGATTTTTTTCCTGAAATTTTTTTTTGAAAAAAAAATTTTTGGTAAATTTTGATTTTTTTTTATGAAATTTTTTTTTGAAAAAAAATTTTGAATTTTTTTTTGAAAAAAATTTTTGGAAAATTTTGAATTTTTTTTTGAAATTTTTGAATTTTTTTTTGAAAAATTTGAATTTTTTTTTGAAAATTTTTTTTGGTAAATTTTGATTTTTTTTATGAAATTTTTTTTGAAAAAACTTTTTTGGAAAATTTTGAAATTTTTTTTTAAAAAAAATTTTTGGTAAATTTTGATTTTTTTTTGAAAAAAAAATTTTTGGAAAATTTTGATTTTTTTTTGAAATTTTTGAATTTTTTTTGAAAATTTTGAATTTTTTTTTGAAAAAATTTTTTGGAAAATTTTGAATTTTTTTTTGAAAAATTTTTTTGGTAATTTTTGATTTTTTTTCTGAAATTTTTTTTTGAAAAAAAAATTTTTTGGAAAATTTTGAATTTTTTTTGAAAAATTTTTTTTTGGAAATTTTGAAATTTTTTTGAAACTTTTGAATTTTTTTTGGAAAATTTTGATTTTATTTTTGAAAAAATATTTTTTTGCAAAATTTTGAATTTTTTTTGAAAAATTTTTTTTTGGAAATTTTGAAATTTTTTTGAAACTTTTGAATTTTTTTTGAAAATTTTGAATTTTTTTTTGAAAAAATTTTTTGGTAAATTTTGATTTTTTTTCTGAAATTTTTTTTTGAAAAAAAAAAATTTTTGGAAAATTTTGAATTTTTTTTTGAAATAAATTTTTGGAAAATTTTGATTTTTTTTTTGAAATTTTTGAATTTTTTCTGAAAATTTTGAATTTTTTTTTGAAAAAAATTTTTGCAAAATTTTGAATTTTTTTTCCAAAATTTTGAATTTTTTTTTGAAAAATTTTTTTTTGAAATTTTTGTTTGAAAATTTTAATTTTTTTTTTGGAAAATTTTGAATTTTTTTTGGAAAATTTTGAATTTTTTTTGGAAAATTTTGAATTTTTTTTGCAAAATTTTGAATTTTTTTTTGAAAAAAATTTTTGCAAAATTTTGAATTTTTTTTTGAAAAAAATTTTTGCAAAATTTTGAATTTTTTTTTGAAAAAAAATTTTGGAAAATTTTGAATTTTTTTTTGAAAAATTTTTTTGGTAAATTTTGATTTTTTTTCTGAAAAAAATTTTTGGTAAATTTTGATTTTTTTAGAATTTTTTTTTTGAAAAAAATTTTTTTTGGAAAATTTTGAAATTTTTTTGAAAAATTTTGATTTTTTTTTTGAAAATTTTTTTTGGGAAATTTTGATTTTTTTTATGAAATTTTTTTTTGAAAAAAATTTTTTTTGGTAAATTTTGATTTTTTTTTGAAAAAAAAATTTTTGGAAAATTTTGATTTTTTTTTGAAATTTTTGAATTTTTTTTGAAAATTTTGAATTTTTTTTTGAAAAAATTTTTTGGAAAATTTTGAATTTTTTTTTGAAAAATTTTTTTGGAAAATTTTGAATTTTTTTTTTGAAATTTTTGATTTTTTTTTGAAATTTTTGAATTTTTTTTTGAAAAATTTTTTTGGTAATTTTGATTTTTTTAATGAAATTTTTTTTTTTTTAAAAAATTTTGAAATTTTTTTGAAAAATTTTGAATTTTTTTTGAAAATTTTGAATTTTTTTTTGAAAAAATTTTTTGGAAAATTTTGAATTTTTTTTTGAAAAATTTTTTTGGTAATTTTTGATTTTTTTTCTGAAATTTTTTTTTGAAAAAAAAATTTTTTGGAAAATTTTGAATTTTTTTCTCAAAAAAATTTTTTGGAAAATTTTCAATTTTTTTCTCAAAATTTTTTTTTTGAAAATTTTGATCTTTTTTTGAAATTTTTGAATTTTTTTTTGAAAAAAAATTTTGGAAAATTTTGAATTTTTTTTTGAAATTTTTGAATTTTTTTGAAAATTTTGAATTTTTTTTTGAAAAAAATTTTTGGAAAATTTTGAATTTTTTTTGAAAAAAATTTTTGGAAAATTTTGATTTTTTTTTGAAAAAATTTTTTTTGCAAAATTTTGAATTTTTTTTCGAAAATTTTGAATTTTTTTTTTGAAATTTTTGTTTGAAAATTTTGATTTTTTTTTGCAAAATTTTGAATTTTTTGGAAAATTTTGATTTTTTTTTTGAAGTTTTTGATTTTTTTTTGAAAATTTTGAATTTTTTTTTGAAAAAATTTTTTGGAAAATTTTGATTTTTTTTTTGAAATTTTTGAATTTTTTTGAAAAAATTTTTGGTAAATTTTGATTTTTTTTTGAAAAAAAAAAATTTTGGAAAATTTTGAATTTTTTTTGAAAAAAATTTTTGGAAAATTTTGAATTTTTTTTTGAAATTTTTGAATTTTTTTTTTGAAAAAAATTTTTGGAAAATTTTGATTTTTTTTATGAAATTTTTTTTTGAAAACAAATTTTGAAATTTTTTTGAAAAATTTTGAATTTTTTTTTGAAAAAAATTTTTGGAAAATTTTGAATGTTTTTTTTGAAATTTTTGAATTTTTTTTTGAAAAAAATTTTTGGAAACTTTTGAATTTTTTTTTTGAAATTTTTGAATTTTTTTTTTGAAAAAAATTTTTGGAAAATTTTTTTTGGTAAATTTTGAATTTTTTTGAAAAAAATTTTTTGAAAATTTTGCTTTTTTTTTTGAATTTTTGAATTTTTTTTGAAAATTTTGAATTTTTTTTTGAAAAAAATTTTTGGAAAATTTTGATTTTATTTTTGAAAAAATATTTTTTTGCAAAATTTTGAATTTTTTTTGAAAAATTTTTTTTTGGAAATTTTGAAATTTTTTTGAAACTTTTGAATTTTTTTTGAAAATTTTGAATTTTTTTTTGAAAAAATTTTTTGGTAAATTTTGATTTTTTTTCTGAAATTTTTTTTTGAAAAAAAAAAATTTTTGGAAAATTTTGAATTTTTTTTTGAAAAAAATTTTTGGAAAATTTTGATTTTTTTTTTGAATTTTTTGAATTTTTTCTGAAAATTTTGAATTTTTTTTTGAAAAAAATTTTTGGAAAATTTTGATTTTTTTTTTTGAAAAAAAATTTTTTTGCAAAATTTTGAATTTTTTTGAAAAAAAATTTTTTTCCAAAAATTTTGAATTTTTTTTTGAAAAATTTTTTTTTGAAATTTTTGTTTGAAAATTTTAATTTTTTTTTTGGAAAATTTTGAATTTTTTTTGGAAAATTTTGAATTTTTTTTGGAAAATTTTGAATTTTTTTTGCAAAATTTTGAATTTTTTTTTGAAAAAAATTTTTGCAAAATTTTGAATTTTTTTTTGAAAAAAAATTTGGGAAAATTTTGAATTTTTTTTTGAAAAAATTTTTTGGTAAATTTTGATTTTTTTAGAATTTTTTTTTTGAAAAAAATTTTTTTTGGAAAATTTTGAAATTTTTTTGAAAAATTTTGATTTTTTTTTTGAAAATTTTTTTTGGGAAATTTTTGAATTTTTTTAAAAAAAAATTTTTTTGCAAAATTTTGAATTTTTTTTGAAAATTTTTTTTTGGAAAATTTTGAATTTTTTTTTGAAAATTTTTTTTTGGTAAATTTTGATTTTTTTTATGAAATTTTTTTTTGAAAAAAATTTTTTTTGGAAAATTTTGAAATTTTTTTGAAAAATTTTTTTGGAAAATTTTGTATATTTTTGAAAAAAATTTTTTTTGCAAAATTTTGAATTTTTTTTTGAAAATTTAGAATTTTTTTTTGAAATTTTTGTTTGAAAATTTTGATTTTTTTTTGGAAAATTTTGAATTTTTTTTTTCAAAAATTTTGAATTTTTTTTTGAAAATTTTTTGAATTTTTTTTCGAAAATTTTGATTTTTTTTTTTTAAATTTGATTTTTTTTGAAAAAAAAAATTTTGGAAAATTTTGATTTTTTTTTAAATTTTTGAATTTTTTTTTGAAAAAAATTTTTGGAAAATTTTGATTTTTTTTTTTGAAAAAAATTTTTTTTGCAAAATTTTGAATTTTTTTTTGGAAATTTTGAATTTTTTTTGAAAATTTTGAATTTTTTTTTGAAAAAATTTTTTGTAAAATTTTGAACTTTTTTTTGAAATTTTTGAATTTTTTTTGAAAATTTTGAATTTTTTTTTTTTGAAAAAATTTTTTGGTAAATTTTGATTTTTTTTATGAAATTTTTTTTGAAAAAACTTTTTTGGAAAATTTTGAAATTTTTTTTTAAAAAAAATTTTTGGTAAATTTTGATTTTTTTTTGAAAAAAAAATTTTTGGAAAATTTTGATTTTTTTTTGAAATTTTTGAATTTTTTTGAAAATTTTGAATTTTTTTTTGAAAAAATTTTTTGGAAAATTTTGAATTTTTTTTTGAAAAATTTTTTTGGTAATTTTTGATTTTTTTTCTGAAATTTTTTTTTGAAAAAAAAATTTTTTGGAAAATTTTGAATTTTTTTCTCAAAAAAATTTTTTGGAAAATTTTCAATTTTTTTCTCAAAATTTTTTTTTTGAAAATTTTGATCTTTTTTTGAAATTTTTGAATTTTTTTTTGAAAAAAAATTTTGGAAAATTTTGAATTTTTTTTTGAAATTTTTGAATTTTTTTGAAAATTTTGAATTTTTTTTTGAAAAAAATTTTTGGAAAATTTTGAATTTTTTTTGAAAAAAATTTTTGGAAAATTTTGATTTTTTTTTGAAAAAATTTTTTTTGCAAAATTTTGAATTTTTTTTCGAAAATTTTGAATTTTTTTTTTGAAATTTTTGTTTGAAAATTTTGATTTTTTTTTGCAAAATTTTGAATTTTTTGGAAAATTTTGATTTTTTTTTTGAAGTTTTTGATTTTTTTTTGAAAATTTTGAATTTTTTTTTGAAAAAATTTTTTGGAAAATTTTGATTTTTTTTTTGAAATTTTTGAATTTTTTTGAAAAAATTTTTGGTAAATTTTGATTTTTTTTTGAAAAAAAAAAATTTTGGAAAATTTTGAATTTTTTTTGAAAAAAATTTTTGGAAAATTTTGAATTTTTTTTTGAAATTTTTGAATTTTTTTTTTGAAAAAAATTTTTGGAAAATTTTGATTTTTTTTATGAAATTTTTTTTTGAAAACAAATTTTGAAATTTTTTTGAAAAATTTTGAATTTTTTTTTGAAAAAAATTTTTGGAAAATTTTGAATGTTTTTTTTGAAATTTTTGAATTTTTTTTTGAAAAAAATTTTTGGAAACTTTTGAATTTTTTTTTTGAAATTTTTGAATTTTTTTTTTGAAAAAAATTTTTGGAAAATTTTTTTTGGTAAATTTTGAATTTTTTTGAAAAAAATTTTTTGAAAATTTTGCTTTTTTTTTTGAATTTTTGAATTTTTTTTGAAAATTTTGAATTTTTTTTTGAAAAAAATTTTTGGAAAATTTTGATTTTTTTTTTGAAAAAATATTTTTTTGCAAAATTTTGAATTTTTTTTGAAAAATTTTTTTTTGGAAATTTTGAAATTTTTTTGAAACTTTTGAATTTTTTTTGAAAATTTTGAATTTTTTTTTGAAAAAATTTTTTGGTAAATTTTGATTTTTTTTCTGAAATTTTTTTTTGAAAAAAAAAAATTTTTGGAAAATTTTGATTTTTTTTTTGAAATTTTTGAATTTTTTCTGAAAATTTTGAATTTTTTTTTGAAAAAAATTTTTGGAAAATTTTGATTTTTTTTTTTGAAAAAAAATTTTTTTGCAAAATTTTGAATTTTTTTGAAAAAAATTTTTTTTCCAAAATTTTGAATTTTTTTTTGAAATTTTTGTTTGAAAATTTTAATTTTTTTTTTGGAAAATTTTGAATTTTTTTTGGAAAATTTTGAATTTTTTTTGGAAAATTTTGAATTTTTTTTGCAAAATTTTGAATTTTTTTTTGAAAAAAATTTTTGCAAAATTTTGAATTTTTTTTTGAAAAAAATTTTTGGAAAATTTTGAATTTTTTTTTGAAATTTTTGAATTTTTTTTTTGAAAAAAATTTTTGGAAAATTTTGATTTTTTTTATGAAATTTTTTTTTGAAAACAAATTTTGAAATTTTTTTGAAAAATTTTGAATTTTTTTTTGAAAAAAATTTTTGGAAAATTTTGAATGTTTTTTTTGAAATTTTTGAATTTTTTTTGAAAAAAATTTTTGGAAACTTTTGAATTTTTTTTTTGAAATTTTTGAATTTTTTTCTGAAATTTTTTTTTGAAAAAAAATTTTTTTGGAAAATTTTGAATTTTTTTCTCAAAATTTTTTTTTTGAAAATTTTGATCTTTTTTTGAAATTTTTGAATTTTTTTTTGAAATTTTTGAATTTTTTTTGAAAATTTTGAATTTTTTTTTGAAAAAAATTTTTGGAAAATTTTGAATTTTTTTTGAAAAATTTTTTTGGTAAATTTTGAAATTTTTTTTTGAAATTTTTGAATTTTTTTTGAAAATTTTGAATTTTTTTTTGAAAAAAATTTTTGGAAAATTTTGAATTTTTTTTTTTTGAAAAAAATTTTGAAATTTTTGAATTTTTTTTGGTAAATTTTGATTTTTTTCCTGAAATTTTTTTTTGAAAAAAAAATTTTTGGTAAATTTTGATTTTTTTTTATGAAATTTTTTTTTGAAAAAAAATTTTGAATTTTTTTTTGAAAAAAATTTTTGGAAAATTTTGAATTTTTTTTTGAAATTTTTGAATTTTTTTTTGAAAAATTTGAATTTTTTTTTGAAAATTTTTTTTGGTAAATTTTGATTTTTTTTATGAAATTTTTTTTGAAAAAACTTTTTTGGAAAATTTTGAAATTTTTTTTTAAAAAAAATTTTTGGTAAATTTTGATTTTTTTTTGAAAAAAAAATTTTTGGAAAATTTTGATTTTTTTTTGAAATTTTTGAATTTTTTTTGAAAATTTTGAATTTTTTTTTGAAAAAATTTTTTGGAAAATTTTGAATTTTTTTTTGAAAAATTTTTTTGGTAATTTTTGATTTTTTTTCTGAAATTTTTTTTTGAAAAAAAAATTTTTTGGAAAATTTTGAATTTTTTTCTCAAAAAAATTTTTTGGAAAATTTTGAATTTTTTTCTCAAAATTTTTTTTTTGAAAATTTTGATCTTTTTTTGAAATTTTTGAATTTTTTTTTGAAAAAAAATTTTGGAAAATTTTGAATTTTTTTTTGAAATTTTTGAATTTTTTTGAAAATTTTGAATTTTTTTTTGAAAAAAATTTTTGGAAAATTTTGAATTTTTTTTGAAAAAAATTTTTGGAAAATTTGGATTTTTTTTTGAAAAAATTTTTTTTGCAAAATTTTGAATTTTTTTTCGAAAATTTTGAATTTTTTTTTTGAAATTTTTGTTTGAAAATTTTGATTTTTTTTTGCAAAATTTTGAATTTTTTGGAAAATTTTGATTTTTTTTTTGAAATTTTTGATTTTTTTTTGAAAATTTTGAATTTTTTTTTGAAAAAATTTTTTGGAAAATTTTGATTTTTTTTTTTTGAAATTTTTGAATTTTTTTGAAAAAATTTTTGGTAAATTTTGATTTTTTTTTGAAAAAAAAAAATTTTGGAAAATTTTGAATTTTTTTTGAAAAAAATTTTTGGAAAATTTTGAATTTTTTTTTGAAATTTTTGAATTTTTTTTTTGAAAAAAATTTTTGGAAAATTTTGATTTTTTTTATGAAATTTTTTTTTGAAAACAAATTTTGAAATTTTTTTGAAAAATTTTGAATTTTTTTTTGAAAAAAATTTTTGGAAAATTTTGAATGTTTTTTTTGAAATTTTTGAATTTTTTTTTGAAAAAAATTTTTGGTAAATTTTGATTTTTTTTTATGAAATTTTTTTTTGAAAAAAAATTTTGAATTTTTTTTTGAAAAAAATTTTTGGAAAATTTTGAATTTTTTTTTGAAATTTTTGAATTTTTTTTTGAAAAATTTGAATTTTTTTTGAAAATTTTTTTTGGTAAATTTTGATTTTTTTTATGAAATTTTTTTTGAAAAAACTTTTTTGGAAAATTTTGAAATTTTTTTTTAAAAAAAATTTTTGGTAAATTTTGATTTTTTTTTGAAAAAAAAATTTTTGGAAAATTTTGATTTTTTTTTGAAATTTTTGAATTTTTTTTGAAAATTTTGAATTTTTTTTTGAAAAAATTTTTTGGAAAATTTTGAATTTTTTTTTGAAAAATTTTTTTGGTAATTTTTGATTTTTTTTCTGAAATTTTTTTTTGAAAAAAAAATTTTTTGGAAAATTTTGAATTTTTTTCTCAAAAAAATTTTTTGGAAAATTTTGAATTTTTTTCTCAAAATTTTTTTTTTGAAAATTTTGATCTTTTTTTGAAATTTTTGAATTTTTTTTTGAAAAAAAATTTTGGAAAATTTTGAATTTTTTTTTGAAATTTTTGAATTTTTTTGAAAATTTTGAATTTTTTTTTGAAAAAAATTTTTGGAAAATTTTGAATTTTTTTTGAAAAAAATTTTTGGAAAATTTTGATTTTTTTTTGAAAAAATTTTTTTTGCAAAATTTTGAATTTTTTTTCGAAAATTTTGAATTTTTTTTTTGAAATTTTTGTTTGAAAATTTTGATTTTTTTTTGCAAAATTTTGAATTTTTTGGAAAATTTTGATTTTTTTTTTGAAATTTTTGATTTTTTTTTGAAAATTTTGAATTTTTTTTTGAAAAAATTTTTTGGAAAATTTTGATTTTTTTTTTGAAATTTTTGAATTTTTTTGAAAAAATTTTTGGTAAATTTTGATTTTTTTTTGAAAAAAAAAAATTTTGGAAAATTTTGAATTTTTTTTGAAAAAAATTTTTGGAAAATTTTGAATTTTTTTTTGAAATTTTTGAATTTTTTTTTTGAAAAAAATTTTTGGAAAATTTTGATTTTTTTTATGAAATTTTTTTTTGAAAACAAATTTTGAAATTTTTTTGAAAAATTTTGAATTTTTTTTTGAAAAAAATTTTTGGAAAATTTTGAATGTTTTTTTTGAAATTTTTGAATTTTTTTTTGAAAAAAATTTTTGGAAACTTTTGAATTTTTTTTTTGAAATTTTTGAATTTTTTTTTTGAAAAAAATTTTTGGAAAATTTTTTTTGGTAAATTTTGAATTTTTTTGAAAAAAATTTTGCTTTTTTTTTTGAATTTTTGAATTTTTTTTGAAAATTTTGAATTTTTTTTTTGAAAAAAATTTTTGGAAAATTTTGATTTTTTTTTTGAAAAAATATTTTTTTGCAAAATTTTGAATTTTTTTTGAAAAATTTTTTTTTGGAAATTTTGAAATTTTTTTGAAACTTTTGAATTTTTTTTGAAAATTTTGAATTTTTTTTTGAAAAAATTTTTTGGTAAATTTTGATTTTTTTTCTGAAATTTTTTTTTGAAAAAAAAAAATTTTTGGAAAATTTTGATTTTTTTTTTGAAATTTTTGAATTTTTTCTGAAAATTTTGAATTTTTTTTTGAAAAAAATTTTTGGTAAATTTTGATTTTTTTAGAATTTTTTTTTTGTTTTTTTTTGGAAAATTTTGAATTTTTTTTTTCAAAAATTTTGAATTTTTTTTTGAAAATTTTTTGAATTTTTTTTTGAAAATTTTTTTTCGAAAATTTTGAATTTTTTTTTTTAAATTTGATTTTTTTTGAAAAAAAAAAATTTTGGAAAATTTTGATTTTTTTTTAAATTTTTGAATTTTTTTTTGAAAAAAATTTTTGGAAAATTTTGATTTTTTTTTTTGAAAAAAATTTTTTTTGCAAAATTTTGAATTTTTTTTTGGAAATTTTGAATTTTTTTTTGAAATTTTTGAATTTTTTTTTGAAAAATTTGAATTTTTTTTTGAAAATTTTTTTTGGTAAATTTTGATTTTTTTTATGAAATTTTTTTTGAAAAAACTTTTTTGGAAAATTTTGAAATTTTTTTTTAAAAAAAATTTTTGGTAAATTTTGATTTTTTTTTGAAAAAAAAATTTTTGGAAAATTTTGATTTTTTTTTGAAATTTTTGAATTTTTTTTGAAAATTTTGAATTTTTTTTTGAAAAAATTTTTTGGAAAATTTTGAATTTTTTTTTGAAAAATTTTTTTGGTAATTTTTGATTTTTTTTCTGAAATTTTTTTTTGAAAAAAAAAATTTTTGGAAAATTTTGAATTTTTTTCTCAAAAAAAATTTTTTGGAAAATTTTTTTTGGTAAATTTTGAATTTTTTTGAAAAAAATTTTTTGAAAATTTTGCTTTTTTTTTTGAATTTTTGAATTTTTTTTGAAAATTTTGATTTTTTTTTTGAAAAAATATTTTTTTGCAAAATTTTGAATTTTTTTTGAAAAATTTTTTTTTGGAAATTTTGAAATTTTTTTGAAACTTTTGAATTTTTTTTGAAAATTTTGAATTTTTTTTTGAAAAAATTTTTTGGTAAATTTTGATTTTTTTTCTGAAATTTTTTTTTGAAAAAAAAAAATTTTTGGAAAATTTTGATTTTTTTTTTGAAATTTTTGAATTTTTTCTGAAAATTTTGAATTTTTTTTTGAAAAAAATTTTTGGAAAATTTTGATTTTTTTTTTTGAAAAAAAATTTTTTTGCAAAATTTTGAATTTTTTTGAAAAAAATTTTTTTTCCAAAATTTTGAATTTTTTTTTGAAAAATTTTTTTTCCAAAATTTTGAATTTTTTTCTGAAAAAAATTTTTGGTAAATTTTGATTTTTTTAGAATTTTTTTTTTGTTTTTTTTTGGAAAATTTTGAATTTTTTTTTTCAAAAATTTTGAATTTTTTTTTGAAAATTTTTTGAATTTTTTTTTGAAAATTTTTTTTCGAAAATTTTGAATTTTTTTTTTTAAATTTGATTTTTTTTGAAAAAAAAAATTTTGGAAAATTTTGATTTTTTTTTAAATTTTTGAATTTTTTTTTGAAAAAAATTTTTGGAAAATTTTGATTTTTTTTTTTGAAAAAAATTTTTTTTGCAAAATTTTGAATTTTTTTTGGAAATTTTGAATTTTTTTTGAAAATTTTGAATTTTTTTTGAAAATTTTGAATTTTTTTTTTTTGAAAAAATTTTTTGGTAAATTTTGATTTTTTTTATGAAATTTTTTTTTGAAAAAAAATTTTGAATTTTTTTTTGAAAAAAAATTTTGGAAAATTTTGAATTTTTTTTTGAAATTTTTGAATTTTTTTGAAAATTTTGAATTTTTTTCTCAAAAAAATTTTTTGGAAAATTTTGAATTTTTTTCTCAAAATTTTTTTTTTGAAAATTTTGATCTTTTTTTGAAATTTTTGAATTTTTTTTTGAAAAAAAATTTTGGAAAATTTTGAATTTTTTTTTGAAATTTTTGAATTTTTTTGAAAATTTTGAATTTTTTTTTGAAAAAAATTTTTGGAAAATTTTGAATTTTTTTTGATAAAAATTTTTGGAAAATTTTGATTTTTTTTTGAAAAAATTTTTTTTGCAAAATTTTGAATTTTTTTTCGAAAATTTTGAATTTTTTTTTTGAAATTTTTGTTTGAAAATTTTGATTTTTTTTGCAAAATTTTGAATTTTTTGGAAAATTTTGATTTTTTTTTTGAAATTTTTGATTTTTTTTTGAAAATTTTGAATTTTTTTTTGAAAAAATTTTTTGGAAAATTTTGATTTTTTTTTTGAAATTTTTGAATTTTTTTGAAAAAATTTTTGGTAAATTTTGATTTTTTTTTGAAAAAAAAAAATTTTGGAAAATTTTGAATTTTTTTTGAAAAAAATTTTTGGAAAATTTTGAATTTTTTTTTGAAATTTTTGAATTTTTTTTTTGAAAAAAATTTTTGGAATTTTTTTATGAAATTTTTTTTTGAAAACAAATTTTGAAATTTTTTTGAAAAATTTTGAATTTTTTTTTGAAAAAAATTTTTGGAAAATTTTGAATGTTTTTTTTGAAATTTTTGAATTTTTTTTTGAAAAAAATTTTTGGAAACTTTTGAATTTTTTTTTTGAAATTTTTGAATTTTTTTTTTGAAAAAATTTTTTGGAAAATTTTTTTTGGTAAATTTTGAATTTTTTTGAAAAAAATTTTTTGAAAATTTTGCTTTTTTTTTTGAATTTTTGAATTTTTTTTGAAAATTTTGAATTTTTTTTTGAAAAAAATTTTTGGAAAATTTTGATTTTATTTTTGAAAAAATATTTTTTTGCAAAATTTTGAATTTTTTTTGAAAAATT
This sequence comes from Platycheirus rosarum, assembly GCA_963971375.1. Taxonomy (NCBI): domain Eukaryota; kingdom Metazoa; phylum Arthropoda; class Insecta; order Diptera; family Syrphidae; genus Platycheirus; species Platycheirus rosarum. Next base: position 12,559,741 of record OZ020511.1, on the reverse strand, counting down.
TTTTTTTGGAAATTTTGAAATTTTTTTGAAACTTTTGAATTTTTTTTGAAAATTTTGAATTTTTTTTTGAAAAAATTTTTTGGTAAATTTTGATTTTTTTTCTGAAATTTTTTTTTGAAAAAAAAAAATTTTTGGAAAATTTTGAATTTTTTTTTGAAAAAAATTTTTGGAAAATTTTGATTTTTTTTTTGAAATTTTTGAATTTTTTCTGAAAATTTTGAATTTTTTTTTGAAAAAAATTTTTGGAAAATTTTGATTTTTTTTTTTGAAAAAAAATTTTTTTGCAAAATTTTGAATTTTTTTGAAAAAAATTTTTTTTCCAAAATTTTGAATTTTTTTTTGAAAAATTTTTTTTTGAAATTTTTGTTTGAAAATTTTAATTTTTTTTTTGGAAAATTTTGAATTTTTTTTGGAAAATTTTGAATTTTTTTTGGAAAATTTTGAATTTTTTTTGCAAAATTTTGAATTTTTTTTTGAAAAAAATTTTTGCAAAATTTTGAATTTTTTTTTGAAAAAAAATTTGGGAAAATTTTGAATTTTTTTTTGAAAAAATTTTTTGGTAAATTTTGATTTTTTTTCTGAAAAAAATTTTTGGTAAATTTTGATTTTTTTAGAATTTTTTTTTTGAAAAAAATTTTTTTTGGAAAATTTTGAAATTTTTTTGAAAAATTTTGATTTTTTTTTTGAAAAATTTTTTTGGGAAATTTTTGAATTTTTTAAAAAAAAAATTTTTTTGCAAAATTTTGAATTTTTTTTGAAAATTTTTTTTTGGAAAATTTTGAATTTTTTTTTGAAAATTTTTTTTTGGTAAATTTTGATTTTTTTTATGAAATTTTTTTTTGAAAAAAATTTTTTTTGGAAAATTTTGAAATTTTTTTGAAAAATTTTGATTTTTCTTTTTGAAAAATTTTTTTGGAAAATTTTGTATATTTTTGAAAAAAATTTTTTTTGCAAAATTTTGAATTTTTTTTTGAAAATTTAGAATTTTTTTTTGAAATTTTTGTTTGAAAATTTTGATTTTTTTTTGGAAAATTTTGAATTTTTTTTTTCAAAAATTTTGAATTTTTTTTTGAAAATTTTTTGAATTTTTTTTTGAAAATTTTTTTTCGAAAATTTTGATTTTTTTTTTTTAAATTTGATTTTTTTTGAAAAAAAAAATTTTGGAAAATTTTGATTTTTTTTTAAATTTTTGAATTTTTTTTTGAAAAAAATTTTTGGAAAATTTTGATTTTTTTTTTTGAAAAAAAATTTTTTTGCAAAATTTTGAATTTTTTTTTGGAAATTTTGAATTTTTTTTGAAAATTTTGAATTTTTTGGAAAATTTTGATTTTTTTTTTGAAGTTTTTGATTTTTTTTTGAAAATTTTGAATTTTTTTTTGAAAAAATTTTTTGGAAAATTTTGATTTTTTTTTTGAAATTTTTGAATTTTTTTGAAAAAATTTTTGGTAAATTTTGATTTTTTTTTGAAAAAAAAAAATTTTGGAAAATTTTGAATTTTTTTTGAAAAAAATTTTTGGAAAATTTTGAATTTTTTTTTTGAAATTTTTGAATTTTTTTTTTGAAAAAAATTTTTGGAAAATTTTGATTTTTTTTATGAAATTTTTTTTTGAAAACAAATTTTGAAATTTTTTTGAAAAATTTTGAATTTTTTTTTGAAAAAAATTTTTGGAAAATTTTGAATGTTTTTTTTGAAATTTTTGAATTTTTTTTTGAAAAAAATTTTTGGAAAATTTTTTTTGGTAAATTTTGAATTTTTTTGAAAAAAATTTTTTGAAAATTTTGCTTTTTTTTTTGAATTTTTGAATTTTTTTTGAAAATTTTGAATTTTTTTTTGAAAAAAATTTTTGGAAAATTTTGATTTTATTTTTGAAAAAATATTTTTTTGCAAAATTTTGAATTTTTTTTGAAAAATTTTTTTTTGGAAATTTTGAAATTTTTTTGAAACTTTTGAATTTTTTTTGAAAATTTTGAATTTTTTTTTGAAAAAATTTTTTGGTAAATTTTGATTTTTTTTCTGAAATTTTTTTTTGAAAAAAAAAAATTTTTGGAAAATTTTGAATTTTTTTTTGAAAAAAATTTTTGGAAAATTTTGATTTTTTTTTTGAATTTTTTGAATTTTTTCTGAAAATTTTGAATTTTTTTTTGAAAAAAATTTTTGGAAAATTTTGATTTTTTTTTTTGAAAAAAAATTTTTTTGCAAAATTTTGAATTTTTTTGAAAAAAATTTTTTTTCCAAAAATTTTGAATTTTTTTTTGAAAAATTTTTTTTTGAAATTTTTGTTTGAAAATTTTAATTTTTTTTTTGGAAAATTTTGAATTTTTTTTGGAAAATTTTGAATTTTTTTTGGAAAATTTTGAATTTTTTTTTGAAAAAAATTTTTGCAAAATTTTGAATTTTTTTTTGAAAAAAAATTTGGGAAAATTTTGAATTTTTTTTTGAAAAAATTTTTTGGTAAATTTTGATTTTTTTAGAATTTTTTTTTTGAAAAAAATTTTTTTTGGAAAATTTTGAAATTTTTTTGAAAAATTTTGATTTTTTTTTTGAAAATTTTTTTTGGGAAATTTTTGAATTTTTTTTAAAAAAAAATTTTTTTGCAAAATTTTGAATTTTTTTTGAAAATTTTTTTTTGGAAAATTTTGAATTTTTTTTTGAAAATTTTTTTTTGGTAAATTTTGATTTTTTTTTTGAAAAAAATTTTTTTTGGAAAATTTTGAAATTTTTTTGAAAAATTTTGATTTTTCTTTTTGAAAAATTTTTTTGGAAAATTTTGTATATTTTTGAAAAAAATTTTTTTTGCAAAATTTTGAATTTTTTTTTGAAAATTTAGAATTTTTTTTTGAAATTTTTGTTTGAAAATTTTGATTTTTTTTTGGAAAATTTTGAATTTTTTTTTTCAAAAATTTTGAATTTTTTTTTGAAAATTTTTTGAATTTTTTTTCGAAAATTTTGATTTTTTTTTTTTAAATTTGATTTTTTTTGAAAAAAAAAATTTTGGAAAATTTTGATTTTTTTTTAAATTTTTGAATTTTTTTTTGAAAAAAATTTTTGGAAAATTTTGATTTTTTTTTTTGAAAAAAAATTTTTTTGCAAAATTTTGAATTTTTTTTTGGAAATTTTGAATTTTTTTTGAAAATTTTGAATTTTTTTTTGAAAAAATTTTTTGTAAAATTTTGAACTTTTTTTTGAAATTTTTGAATTTTTTTTGAAAATTTTGAATTTTTTTTTTTTGAAAAAATTTTTTGGTAAATTTTGATTTTTTTTATGAAATTTTTTTTGAAAAAACTTTTTTGGAAAATTTTGAAATTTTTTTTTAAAAAAAATTTTTGGTAAATTTTGATTTTTTTTTGAAAAAAAAATTTTTGGAAAATTTTGATTTTTTTTTGAAATTTTTGAATTTTTTTGAAAATTTTGAATTTTTTTTTGAAAAAATTTTTTGGAAAATTTTGAATTTTTTTTTGAAAAATTTTTTTGGTAATTTTTGATTTTTTTTCTGAAATTTTTTTTTGAAAAAAAAATTTTTTGGAAAATTTTGAATTTTTTTCTCAAAAAAATTTTTTGGAAAATTTTCAATTTTTTTCTCAAAATTTTTTTTTTGAAAATTTTGATCTTTTTTTGAAATTTTTGAATTTTTTTTTGAAAAAAAATTTTGGAAAATTTTGAATTTTTTTTTGAAATTTTTGAATTTTTTTGAAAATTTTGAATTTTTTTTTGAAAAAAATTTTTGGAAAATTTTGAATTTTTTTTGAAAAAAATTTTTGGAAAATTTTGATTTTTTTTTGAAAAAATTTTTTTTGCAAAATTTTGAATTTTTTTTCGAAAATTTTGAATTTTTTTTTTGAAATTTTTGTTTGAAAATTTTGATTTTTTTTTGCAAAATTTTGAATTTTTTGGAAAATTTTGATTTTTTTTTTGAAGTTTTTGATTTTTTTTTGAAAATTTTGAATTTTTTTTTGAAAAAATTTTTTGGAAAATTTTGATTTTTTTTTTGAAATTTTTGAATTTTTTTGAAAAAATTTTTGGTAAATTTTGATTTTTTTTTGAAAAAAAAAAATTTTGGAAAATTTTGAATTTTTTTTGAAAAAAATTTTTGGAAAATTTTGAATTTTTTTTTGAAATTTTTGAATTTTTTTTTTGAAAAAAATTTTTGGAAAATTTTGATTTTTTTTATGAAATTTTTTTTTGAAAACAAATTTTGAAATTTTTTTGAAAAATTTTGAATTTTTTTTTGAAAAAAATTTTTGGAAAATTTTGAATGTTTTTTTTGAAATTTTTGAATTTTTTTTTGAAAAAAATTTTTGGAAACTTTTGAATTTTTTTTTTGAAATTTTTGAATTTTTTTTTTGAAAAAAATTTTTGGAAAATTTTTTTTGGTAAATTTTGAATTTTTTTGAAAAAAATTTTTTGAAAATTTTGCTTTTTTTTTTGAATTTTTGAATTTTTTTTGAAAATTTTGAATTTTTTTTTGAAAAAAATTTTTGGAAAATTTTGATTTTATTTTTGAAAAAATATTTTTTTGCAAAATTTTGAATTTTTTTTGAAAAATTTTTTTTTGGAAATTTTGAAATTTTTTTGAAACTTTTGAATTTTTTTTGAAAATTTTGAATTTTTTTTTGAAAAAATTTTTTGGTAAATTTTGATTTTTTTTCTGAAATTTTTTTTTGAAAAAAAAAAATTTTTGGAAAATTTTGATTTTTTTTTTGAAATTTTTGAATTTTTTCTGAAAATTTTGAATTTTTTTTTGAAAAAAATTTTTGGAAAATTTTGATTTTTTTTTTTGAAAAAAAATTTTTTTGCAAAATTTTGAATTTTTTTGAAAAAAATTTTTTTTCCAAAATTTTGAATTTTTTTTTGAAAAATTTTTTTTTGAAATTTTTGTTTGAAAATTTTAATTTTTTTTTTGGAAAATTTTGAATTTTTTTTGGAAAATTTTGAATTTTTTTTGGAAAATTTTGAATTTTTTTTGCAAAATTTTGAATTTTTTTTTGAAAAAAATTTTTGCAAAATTTTGAATTTTTTTTTGAAAAAAATTTTTGGAAAATTTTGAATTTTTTTTTGAAATTTTTGAATTTTTTTTTTGAAAAAAATTTTTGGAAAATTTTGATTTTTTTTATGAAATTTTTTTTTGAAAACAAATTTTGAAATTTTTTTGAAAAATTTTGAATTTTTTTTTGAAAAAAATTTTTGGAAAATTTTGAATGTTTTTTTTGAAATTTTTGAATTTTTTTTGAAAAAAATTTTTGGAAACTTTTGAATTTTTTTTTTGAAATTTTTGAATTTTTTTTTGAAATTTTTGAATTTTTTTTGAAAATTTTGAATTTTTTTTTGAAAAAAATTTTTGGAAAATTTTGAATTTTTTTTGAAAAATTTTTTTGGTAAATTTTGAAATTTTTTTTTGAAATTTTTGAATTTTTTTTGAAAATTTTGAATTTTTTTTTGAAAAAAATTTTTGGAAAATTTTGAATTTTTTTTTTTTGAAAAAAATTTTGAAATTTTTGAATTTTTTTTGGTAAATTTTGATTTTTTTCCTGAAATTTTTTTTTGAAAAAAAAATTTTTGGTAAATTTTGATTTTTTTTTATGAAATTTTTTTTTGAAAAAAAATTTTGAATTTTTTTTTGAAAAAAATTTTTGGAAAATTTTGAATTTTTTTTTGAAATTTTTGAATTTTTTTTTGAAAAATTTGAATTTTTTTTTGAAAATTTTTTTTGGTAAATTTTGATTTTTTTTATGAAATTTTTTTTGAAAAAACTTTTTTGGAAAATTTTGAAATTTTTTTTTAAAAAAAATTTTTGGTAAATTTTGATTTTTTTTTGAAAAAAAAATTTTTGGAAAATTTTGATTTTTTTTTGAAATTTTTGAATTTTTTTTGAAAATTTTGAATTTTTTTTTGAAAAAATTTTTTGGAAAATTTTGAATTTTTTTTTGAAAAATTTTTTTGGTAATTTTTGATTTTTTTTCTGAAATTTTTTTTTGAAAAAAAAATTTTTTGGAAAATTTTGAATTTTTTTTGAAAAATTTTTTTTTGGAAATTTTGAAATTTTTTTGAAACTTTTGAATTTTTTTTGGAAAATTTTGATTTTATTTTTGAAAAAATATTTTTTTGCAAAATTTTGAATTTTTTTTGAAAAATTTTTTTTTGGAAATTTTGAAATTTTTTTGAAACTTTTGAATTTTTTTTGAAAATTTTGAATTTTTTTTTGAAAAAAATTTTTGGAAAATTTTGAATTTTTTTTATGTAAATTTTGATTTTTTTTCTGAAAAAAATTTTTGGTAAATTTTGATTTTTTTATGAATTTTTTTTGAAAAATTTTGATTTTTTTTTTGAAAATTTTTTTTGGGAAATTTTTGAATTTTTTTGAAAAAAAATTTTTTTGCAAAATTTTGAATTTTTTTTGGTAAATTTTGATTTTTCTTATGAAATTTTTTTTTGGAAAATTTTGAAATTTTTTTGAAAAATTTTGATTTTTCTTTTTGAAAAATTTTTTTGGAAAATTTTGTATATTTTTGAAAAAAAAATTTTTTGCAAAATTTTGAATTTTTTTTTGAAAATTTAGAATTTTTTTTTGAAATTTTTGTTTGAAAATTTTGATTTTTTTTTGGAAAATTTTGAATTTTTTTTTTCAAAAATTTTGAATTTTTTTTTGAAAATTTTTTGAATTTTTTTTTGAAAATTTTTTTTCGAAAATTTTGATTTTTTTTTTTTAAATTTGATTTTTTTTGAAAAAAAAAATTTTGGAAAATTTTGATTTTTTTTTAAATTTTTGAATTTTTTTTTGAAAAAAATTTTTGGAAAATTTTGATTTTTTTTTTTGAAAAAAATTTTTTTTGCAAAATTTTGAATTTTTTTTTGGAAATTTTGAATTTTTTTTGAAAATTTTGAATTTTTTTTTGAATTTTTTGAATTTTTTTTTGAAAATTTTTTTTCGAAAATTTTGAATTTTTTTTTTTAAATTTGATTTTTTTTGAAAAAAAAAATTTTGGAAAATTTTGAATTTTTTTTTGAAAAAAATTTTTGGAAAATTTTGATTTTTTTTTTGAAATTTTTGAATTTTTTCTGAAAATTTTGAATTTTTTTTTGAAAAAAATTTTTGGAAAATTTTGATTTTTTTTTTTGAAAAAAAATTTGTTTGCAAAATTTTGAATTTTTTTTGAAAATTTTTTTTTGGAAATTTTGAAATTTTTTTGAAACTTTTGAATTTTTTTTGAAAATTTTGAATTTTTTTTTGAAAAAATTTTTTGGTAAATTTTGATTTTTTTTCTGAAATTTTTTTTTGAAAAAAAAAAATTTTTGGAAAATTTTGAATTTTTTTTTGAAAAAAATTTTTGGAAAATTTTGATTTTTTTTTTGAAATTTTTGAATTTTTTCTGAAAATTTTGAATTTTTTTTTGAACAAAATTTTTGGAAAATTTTGATTTTTTTTTTTGAAAAAAAATTTGTTTGCAAAATTTTGAATTTTTTTGAAAAAAAATTTTTTTCCAAAATTTTGAATTTTTTTTTGAAAAAAATTTTTGGAAAATTTTGAATTTTTTTTTTGAAATTTTTTTTGGTAAATTTTGATTTTTTTTATGAAATATTTTTTTGAAAAAATTTTTTTTTGCAAAATTTTGAATTTTTTTTGAAAAATTTTTTTTGGAAAATTTTGAATTTTTTTTGAAATTTTTGTTTGAAAATTTTGATTTTTTTTTTGGAAAATTTTGAATTTTTTTTGGAAAATTTTGAATTTTTTTTGCAAAATTTTGAATTTTTTTTTGAAAAAAATTTTTGGAAAGTTTTTGAATTTTTTCTGAAAATTTTGAATTTTTTTTTTGAAAAAAATTTTTGGAAAATTTTGATTTTTTTTTTTTTGAAAAAAAAATTTTTTGCAAAATTTTGAATTTTTTTTTGAAAAAAATTTTTGGAAAATTTTGAATTTTTTTTTGGTAAATTTTGATTTTTTTTCTGAAAAAAATTTTTGGTAAATTTTGATTTTTTTATGAATTTTTTTTGAAAAATTTTGATTTTTTTTTTGAAAATTTTTTTTGGGAAATTTTTGAATTTTTTTGAAAAAAAATTTTTTTGCAAAATTTTGAATTTTTTTTGAAAATTTTTTTTTGGAAATTTTGAAATTTTTTTGAAACTTTTGAATTTTTTTTGAAAATTTTGAATTTTTTTTTGAAAAAAAAAAATTTTTGGAAAATTTTGAAATTTTTTTTTTTGAAATTTTTGATTTTTTTCTGAAAATTTTGAATTTTTTTTTGAAAAAAATTTTTGGAAAATTTTGTTTTTTTTTTGAAAAAAAATTTTTTTGCAAAATTTTGAATTTTTTTGAAAAAAATTTTTTTTCCAAAATTTTGAATTTTTTTTTGAAAAAAATTTTTGGAAAATTTTGAATTTTTTTTTGAAAATTTTTTTGGTAAATTTTGATTTTTTTTATGAAATATTTTTTTGAAAAAATTTTTTTTTGCAAAATTTTGAATTTTTTTTGAAAAATTTTTTTTGGAAAATTTTGAATTTTTTTTGAAATTTTTGTTTGAAAATTTTGATTTTTTTTTTGGAAAATTTTGAATTTTTTTGGAAAATTTTGAATTTTTTTTGCAAAATTTTGAATTTTTTTTTGAAAAAAATTTTTGGAAAGTTTTTGAATTTTTTCTGAAAATTTTGAATTTTTTTTTGAAAAAAATTTTTGGAAAATTTTGATTTTTTTTTTTTGAAAAAAAATTTTTTTGCAAAATTTTGAATTTTTTTTTGAAAAAAATTTTTGGAAAATTTTGAATTTTTTTTATGTAAATTTTGATTTTTTTTCTGAAAAAAATTTTTGGTAAATTTTGATTTTTTTATGAATTTTTTTTGAAAAATTTTGATTTTTTTTTTGAAAATTTTTTTTGGGAAATTTTTGAATTTTTTTGAAAAAAAATTTTTTTGCAAAATTTTGAATTTTTTTTGGTAAATTTTGATTTTTCTTATGAAATTTTTTTTTGGAAAATTTTGAAATTTTTTTGAAAAATTTTGATTTTTCTTTTTGAAAAATTTTTTTGGAAAATTTTGTATATTTTTGAAAAAAAAATTTTTTGCAAAATTTTGAATTTTTTTTTGAAAATTTAGAATTTTTTTTTGAAATTTTTGTTTGAAAATTTTGATTTTTTTTTGGAAAATTTTGAATTTTTTTTTTCAAAAATTTTGAATTTTTTTTTGAAAATTTTTTGAATTTTTTTTTGAAAATTTTTTTTCGAAAATTTTGATTTTTTTTTTTTAAATTTGATTTTTTTTGAAAAAAAAAATTTTGGAAAATTTTGATTTTTTTTTAAATTTTTGAATTTTTTTTTGAAAAAAATTTTTGGAAAATTTTGATTTTTTTTTTTGAAAAAAATTTTTTTTGCAAAATTTTGAATTTTTTTTTGGAAATTTTGAATTTTTTTTGAAAATTTTGAATTTTTTTTTGAAAAAATTTTTTGTAAAATTTTGAACTTTTTTTTGAAATTTTTGAATTTTTTTTGAAAATTTTGAATTTTTTTTTTTTGAAAAAATTTTTTGGTAAATTTTGATTTTTTTTATGAAATTTTTTTTTGAAAAAAAATTTTGAATTTTTTTTTGAAAAAAAATTTTGGAAAATTTTGAATTTTTTTTTGAAATTTTTGAATTTTTTTTTGAAAAATTTGAATTTTTTTTTGAAAAAATTTTTGGAAAATTTTGATTTTTTTTTTTGAAAAAAAATTTTTTTGCAAAATTTTGAATTTTTTTGAAAAAAATTTTTTTTCCAAAATTTTGAATTTTTTTTTGAAAAATTTTTTTTTGAAATTTTTGTTTGAAAATTTTAATTTTTTTTTGGAAAATTTTGAATTTTTTTTGGAAAATTTTGAATTTTTTTTGCAAAATTTTGAATTTTTTTTTGAAAAAAATTTTTGCAAAATTTTGAATTTTTTTTTGAAAAAAAATTTTGGAAAATTTTGAATTTTTTTTTGAAAAATTTTTTTGGTAAATTTTGATTTTTTTTCTGAAAAAAATTTTTGGTAAATTTTGATTTTTTTAGAATTTTTTTTTTGAAAAAAATTTTTTTTGGAAAATTTTGAAATTTTTTTGAAAAATTTTGATTTTTTTTTTGAAAATTTTTTTTGGGAAATTTTTGAATTTTTTTAAAAAAAAATTTTTTTGCAAAATTTTGAATTTTTTTTGAAAATTTTTTTTTGGAAAATTTTGAATTTTTTTTTGAAAATTTTTTTTTGGTAAATTTTGATTTTTTTTATGAAATTTTTTTTTGAAAAAAATTTTTTTTGGAAAATTTTGAAATTTTTTTGAAAAATTTTGATTTTTCTTTTTGAAAAATTTTTTTGGAAAATTTTGTATATTTTTGAAAAAAATTTTTTTTGCAAAATTTTGAATTTTTTTTTGAAAAAAAATTTTGGAAAATTTTGAATTTTTTTTTGAAAAATTTTTTTGGTAAATTTTGATTTTTTTTCTGAAAAAAATTTTTGGTAAATTTTGATTTTTTTAGAATTTTTTTTTTGAAAAAAATTTTTTTTGGAAAATTTTGAAATTTTTTTGAAAAATTTTGATTTTTTTTTTGAAAATTTTTTTTGGGAAATTTTTGAATTTTTTTAAAAAAAATTTTTTTTGCAAAATTTTGAATTTTTTTTGAAAATTTTTTTTTGGAAAATTTTGAATTTTTTTTGAAAATTTTTTTTTGGTAAATTTTGATTTTTTTTATGAAATTTTTTTTTGAAAAAAATTTTTTTTGGAAAATTTTGAAATTTTTTTGAAAAATTTTGATTTTTCTTTTTGGAAAATTTTTTTGGAAAATTTTGTATATTTTTGAAAAAAATTTTTTTTGCAAAATTTTGAATTTTTTTTTGAAAATTTAGAATTTTTTTTTGAAATTTTTGTTTGAAAATTTTGATTTTTTTTTGGAAAATTTTGAATTTTTTTTTGAAAATTTTTTGAATTTTTTTTTGAAAATTTTTTTTCGAAAATTTTGAATTTTTTTTTTTAAATTTGATTTTTTTTGAAAAAAAAAATTTTGGAAAATTTTGAATTTTTTTTTGAAAAAAATTTTTGGAAAATTTTGATTTTTTTTTTGAAATTTTTGAATTTTTTCTGAAAATTTTGAATTTTTTTTTGAAAAAAATTTTTGGAAAATTTTGATTTTTTTTTTTGAAAAAAAATTTGTTTGCAAAATTTTGAATTTTTTTTGAAAATTTTTTTTTGGAAATTTTGAAATTTTTTTGAAACTTGAATTTTTTTTGAAAATTTTGAATTTTTTTTTGAAAAAATTTTTTGGTAAATTTTGATTTTTTTTCTGAAATTTTTTTTTGAAAAAAAAAATTTTTTGGAAAATTTTGAATTTTTTTTTGAAAAAAATTTTTGGAAAATTTTGATTTTTTTTTTGAAAAAAAATTTGTTTGCAAAATTTTGAATTTTTTTGAAAAAAATTTTTTTTCCAAAATTTTGAATTTTTTTTTGAAAAAAATTTTTGGAAAATTTTGAATTTTTTTTTGAAAATTTTTTTGGTAAATTTTGATTTTTTTTATGAAATATTTTTTTGAAAAAATTTTTATTTGCAAAATTTTGAATTTTTTTTGAAAAATTTTTTTTGGAAAATTTTGAATTTTTTTTGAAATTTTTGTTTGAAAATTTTGATTTTTTTTTTGGAAAATTTTGAATTTTTTTTGGAAAATTTTGAATTTTTTTTGCAAAATTTTGAATTTTTTTTTGAAAAAAATTTTTGGAAAGTTTTTGAATTTTTTCTGAAAATTTTGAATTTTTTTTTGAAAAAAATTTTTGGAAAATTTTGATTTTTTTTTTTTGAAAAAAAATTTTTTTGCAAAATTTTGAATTTTTTTTTGAAAAAAATTTTTGGAAAATTTTGAATTTTTTTTTGGTAAATTTTGATTTTTTTTCTGAAAAAAATTTTTGGTAAATTTTGATTTTTTTATGAATTTTTTTTGAAAAATTTTGATTTTTTTTTTGAAAATTTTTTTTGGGAAATTTTTGAATTTTTTTGAAAAAAAATTTTTTTGCAAAATTTTGAATTTTTTTTGAAAATTTTTTTTTGGAAATTTTGAAATTTTTTTGAAACTTTTGAATTTTTTTTGAAAATTTTGAATTTTTTTTTGAAAAAAAAAAATTTTTGGAAAATTTTGAAATTTTCGATTTTTTTCTGAAAATTTTGAATTTTTTTTTGAAAAAAATTTTTGGAAAATTTTGATTTTTTTTTTGAAAAAAAATTTTTTTGCAAAATTTTGAATTTTTTTGAAAAAAAATTTTTTTCCAAAATTTTGAATTTTTTTTTGAAAAAAATTTTTGGAAAATTTTGAATTTTTTTTTGAAAATTTTTTTGGTAAATTTTGATTTTTTTTATGAAATATTTTTTTGAAAAAATTTTTTTTTGCAAAATTTTGAATTTTTTTTGAAAAATTTTTTTTGGAAAATTTTGAATTTTTTTTGAAATTTTTGTTTGAAAATTTTGATTTTTTTTTTGGAAAATTTTGAATTTTTTTTGGAAAATTTTGAATTTTTTTTGCAAAATTTTGAATTTTTTTTTGAAAAAAATTTTTGGAAAGTTTTTGAATTTTTTCTGAAAATTTTGAATTTTTTTTTGAAAAAAATTTTTGGAAAATTTTGATTTTTTTTTTTTGAAAAAAAATTTTTTTGCAAAATTTTGAATTTTTTTTTGGAAATTTTGAATTTTTTTTGAAAATTTTGAATTTTTTTTTGAAAAAATTTTTTGTAAAATTTTGAACTTTTTTTTGAAATTTTTGAATTTTTTTTGAAAATTTTGAATTTTTTTTTTTTGAAAAAATTTTTTGGTAAATTTTGATTTTTTTTATGAAATTTTTTTTTGAAAAAAAATTTTGAATTTTTTTTTGAAAAAAAATTTTGGAAAATTTTGAATTTTTTTTTGAAATTTTTGAATTTTTTTTTGAAAAATTTGAATTTTTTTTTGAAAAAATTTTTGGAAAATTTTGATTTTTTTTTTTGAAAAAAAATTTTTTTGCAAAATTTTGAATTTTTTTGAAAAAAATTTTTTTTCCAAAATTTTGAATTTTTTTTTGAAAAATTTTTTTTTGAAATTTTTGTTTGAAAATTTTAATTTTTTTTTTGGAAAATTTTGAATTTTTTTTGGAAAATTTTGAATTTTTTTTGCAAAATTTTGAATTTTTTTTTGAAAAAAAATTTTGGAAAATTTTGAATTTTTTTTTGAAAAATTTTTTTGGTAAATTTTGATTTTTTTTCTGAAAAAAATTTTTGGTAAATTTTGATTTTTTTAGAATTTTTTTTTTGAAAAAAATTTTTTTTGGAAAATTTTGAAATTTTTTTGAAAAATTTTGATTTTTTTTTTGAAAATTTTTTTTGGGAAATTTTTGAATTTTTTTAAAAAAAAATTTTTTTGCAAAATTTTGAATTTTTTTTGAAAATTTTTTTTTGGAAAATTTTGAATTTTTTTTTGAAAATTTTTTTTTGGTAAATTTTGATTTTTTTTATGAAATTTTTTTTTGAAAAAAATTTTTTTTGGAAAATTTTGAAATTTTTTTGAAAAATTTTGATTTTTCTTTTTGAAAAATTTTTTTGGAAAATTTTGTATATTTTTGAAAAAAATTTTTTTTGCAAAATTTTGAATTTTTTTTTGAAAAAAAATTTTGGAAAATTTTGAATTTTTTTTTGAAAAATTTTTTTGGTAAATTTTGATTTTTTTTCTGAAAAAAATTTTTGGTAAATTTTGATTTTTTTAGAATTTTTTTTTTGAAAAAAATTTTTTTTGGAAAATTTTGAAATTTTTTTGAAAAATTTTGATTTTTTTTTTGAAAATTTTTTTTGGGAAATTTTTGAATTTTTTTAAAAAAAATTTTTTTTGCAAAATTTTGAATTTTTTTTGAAAATTTTTTTTTGGAAAATTTTGAATTTTTTTTGAAAATTTTTTTTTGGTAAATTTTGATTTTTTTTATGAAATTTTTTTTTGAAAAAAAATTTTTTTGGAAAATTTTGAAATTTTTTTGAAAAATTTTGATTTTTCTTTTTGGAAAATTTTGTATATTTTTGAAAAAAATTTTTTTTGCAAAATTTTGAATTTTTTTTTGAAAATTTAGAATTTTTTTTTGAAATTTTTGTTTGAAAATTTTGATTTTTTTTTGGAAAATTTTGAATTTTTTTTTTTCAAAAATTTTGAATTTTTTTTTGAAAATTTTTTGAATTTTTTTTTGAAAATTTTTTTTCGAAAATTTTGAATTTTTTTTTTTAAATTTGATTTTTTTTGAAAAAAAAAATTTTGGAAAATTTTGAATTTTTTTTTGAAAAAAATTTTTGGAAAATTTTGATTTTTTTTCTGAAATTTTTTTTTGAAAAAAAAAATTTTTTGGAAAATTTTGAATTTTTTTTTGAAAAAAATTTTTGGAAAATTTTGATTTTTTTTTTGAAAAAAAATTTGTTTGCAAAATTTTGAATTTTTTTGAAAAAAATTTTTTTTCCAAAATTTTGAATTTTTTTTTGAAAAAAATTTTTGGAAAATTTTGAATTTTTTTTTGAAAATTTTTTTGGTAAATTTTGATTTTTTTTATGAAATATTTTTTTGAAAAAATTTTTATTTGCAAAATTTTGAATTTTTTTTGAAAAATTTTTTTTGGAAAATTTTGAATTTTTTTTGAAATTTTTGTTTGAAAATTTTGATTTTTTTTTTGGAAAATTTTGAATTTTTTTTGGAAAATTTTGAATTTTTTTTGCAAAATTTTGAATTTTTTTTTGAAAAAAATTTTTGGAAAGTTTTTGAATTTTTTCTGAAAATTTTGAATTTTTTTTTGAAAAAAATTTTTGGAAAATTTTGATTTTTTTTTTTTGAAAAAAAATTTTTTTGCAAAATTTTGAATTTTTTTTTGAAAAAAATTTTTGGAAAATTTTGAATTTTTTTTTGGTAAATTTTGATTTTTTTTCTGAAAAAAATTTTTGGTAAATTTTGATTTTTTTATGAATTTTTTTTGAAAAATTTTGATTTTTTTTTTGAAAATTTTTTTTGGGAAATTTTTGAATTTTTTTGAAAAAAAATTTTTTTGCAAAATTTTGAATTTTTTTTGAAAATTTTTTTTTGGAAATTTTGAAATTTTTTTGAAACTTTTGAATTTTTTTTGAAAATTTTGAATTTTTTTTTGAAAAAAAAAAATTTTTGGAAAATTTTGAAATTTTCGATTTTTTTCTGAAAATTTTGAATTTTTTTTTGAAAAAAATTTTTGGAAAATTTTGATTTTTTTTTTGAAAAAAAATTTTTTTGCAAAATTTTGAATTTTTTTGAAAAAAATTTTTTTTCCAAAATTTTGAATTTTTTTTTGAAAAAAATTTTTGGAAAATTTTGAATTTTTTTTTGAAAATTTTTTTGGTAAATTTTGATTTTTTTTATGAAATATTTTTTTGAAAAAATTTTTTTTTGCAAAATTTTGAATTTTTTTTGAAAAATTTTTTTTGGAAAATTTTGAATTTTTTTTGAAATTTTTGTTTGAAAATTTTGATTTTTTTTTTGGAAAATTTTGAATTTTTTTTGGAAAATTTTGAATTTTTTTTGCAAAATTTTGAATTTTTTTTTGAAAAAAATTTTTGGAAAGTTTTTGAATTTTTTCTGAAAATTTTGAATTTTTTTTTGAAAAAAATTTTTGGAAAATTTTGATTTTTTTTTTTTGAAAAAAAATTTTTTTGCAAAATTTTGAATTTTTTTTTGAAAAAAATTTTTGGAAAATTTTGAATTTTTTTTTGGTAAATTTTGATTTTTTTTCTGAAAAAAATTTTTGGTAAATTTTGATTTTTTTATGAATTTTTTGAATTTTTGAAAAAAATTTTTGGAAAATTTTGATTTTTTTTTTTGAAAAAAATTTTTTTTGCAAAATTTTGAATTTTTTTTTGGAAATTTTGAATTTTTTTTGAAAATTTTGAATTTTTTTTTGAAAAAATTTTTTGTAAAATTTTGAACTTTTTTTTGAAATTTTTGAATTTTTTTTGAAAATTTTGAATTTTTTTTTTTTGAAAAAATTTTTTGGTAAATTTTGATTTTTTTTATGAAATTTTTTTTTGAAAAAAAATTTTGAATTTTTTTTTGAAAAAAAATTTTGGAAAATTTTGAATTTTTTTTTGAAATTTTTGAATTTTTTTTTGAAAAATTTGAATTTTTTTTTGAAAAAATTTTTGGAAAATTTTGATTTTTTTTTTGAAAATTTTTTTTGGGAAATTTTTAAATTTTTTTAAAAAAAAATTTTTTTGCAAAATTTTGAATTTTTTTTGAAAATTTTTTTTTGGAAAATTTTGAATTTTTTTTTGTAAATTTTGATTTTTTTTATGAAATTTTTTTTTGAAAAAAATTTTTTTTGGAAAATTTTGAAATTTTTTTGAAAAATTTTGATTTTTCTTTTTGAAAAATTTTTTTGGAAAATTTTGTATATTTTTGAAAAAAATTTTTTTTGCAAAATTTTGAATTTTTTTTTGAAAAAAAATTTTGGAAAATTTTGAATTTTTTTTTGAAAAATTTTTTTGGTAAATTTTGATTTTTTTTCTGAAAAAAATTTTTGGTAAATTTTGATTTTTTTAGAATTTTTTTTTTGAAAAAAATTTTTTTTGGAAAATTTTGAAATTTTTTTGAAAAATTTTGATTTTTTTTTTGAAAATTTTTTTTGGGAAATTTTTGAATTTTTTTAAAAAAAATTTTTTTTGCAAAATTTTGAATTTTTTTTGAAAATTTTTTTTTGGAAAATTTTGAATTTTTTTTGAAAATTTTTTTTTGGTAAATTTTGATTTTTTTTATGAAATTTTTTTTTGAAAAAAATTTTTTTTGGAAAATTTTGAAATTTTTTTGGAAAATTTTGTATATTTTTGAAAAAAATTTTTTTTGCAAAATTTTGAATTTTTTTTTGAAAATTTAGAATTTTTTTTTGAAATTTTTGTTTGAAAATTTTGATTTTTTTTTGGAAAATTTTGAATTTTTTTTTTTCAAAAATTTTGAATTTTTTTTTGAAAATTTTTTGAATTTTTTTTTGAAAATTTTTTTTCGAAAATTTTGAATTTTTTTTTTTAAATTTGATTTTTTTTGAAAAAAAAAATTTTGGAAAATTTTGAATTTTTTTTTGAAAAAAATTTTTGGAAAATTTTGATTTTTTTTTTGAAATTTTTGAATTTTTTCTGAAAATTTTGAATTTTTTTTTGAAAAAAATTTTTGGAAAATTTTGATTTTTTTTTTTGAAAAAAAATTTGTTTGCAAAATTTTGAATTTTTTTTGAAAATTTTTTTTTGGAAATTTTGAAATTTTTTTGAAACTTTTGAATTTTTTTTGAAAATTTTGAATTTTTTTTTGAAAAAATTTTTTGGTAAATTTTGATTTTTTTTCTGAAATTTTTTTTTGAAAAAAAAAATTTTTTGGAAAATTTTGAATTTTTTTTTGAAAAAAATTTTTGGAAAATTTTGATTTTTTTTTTGAAGTTTTTGAATTTTTTCTGAAAATTTTGAATTTTTTTTTGAAAAAAATTTTTGGAAAATTTTGATTTTTTTTTTGAAAAAAAATTTGTTTGCAAAATTTTGAATTTTTTTGAAAAAAATTTTTTTTCCAAAATTTTGAATTTTTTTTTGAAAAAAATTTTTGGAAAATTTTGAATTTTTTTTTGAAAATTTTTTTGGTAAATTTTGATTTTTTTTATGAAATATTTTTTTGAAAAAATTTTTATTTGCAAAATTTTGAATTTTTTTTGAAAAATTTTTTTTGGAAAATTTTTAATTTTTTTTGAAATTTTTGTTTGAAAATTTTGATTTTTTTTTTGGAAAATTTTGAATTTTTTTTGGAAAATTTTGAATTTTTTTTTGCAAAATTTTGAATTTTTTTTTGAAAAAAATTTTTGGAAAGTTTTTGAATTTTTTCTGAAAATTTTGAATTTTTTTTTGAAAAAAATTTTTGGAAAATTTTGATTTTTTTTTTTGAAAAAAAATTTTTTTGCAAAATTTTGACTTTTTTTTTGAAAAAAATTTTTGGAAAATTTTGAATTTTTTTTTGGTAAATTTTGATTTTTTTTCTGAAAAAAATTTTTGGTAAATTTTGATTTTTTTATGAATTTTTTTTGAAAAATTTTGATTTTTTTTTTGAAAATTTTTTTTGGGAATTTTTTGAATTTTTTTGAAAAAAAATTTTTTTGCAAAATTTTGAATTTTTTTTGAAAATTTTTTTTTGGAAATTTTGAAATTTTTTTGAAACTTTTGAATTTTTTTTGAAAATTTTGAATTTTTTTTTGAAAAAAAAAAATTTTTGGAAAATTTTGAAATTTTCGATTTTTTTCTGAAAATTTTGAATTTTTTTTTGAAAAAAATTTTTGGAAAATTTTGATTTTTTTTTTGAAAAAAAATTTTTTTGCAAAATTTTGAATTTTTTTGAAAAAAATTTTTTTTCCAAAATTTTGAATTTTTTTTTGAAAAAAATTTTTGGAAAATTTTGAATTTTTTTTTGAAAATTTTTTTGGTAAATTTTGATTTTTTTTATGAAATATTTTTTTGAAAAAATTTTTTTTTGCAAAATTTTGAATTTTTTTTGAAAAATTTTTTTTGGAAAATTTTGAATTTTTTTTGAAATTTTTGTTTGAAAATTTTGATTTTTTTTTTGGAAAATTTTGAATTTTTTTTGGAAAATTTTGAATTTTTTTTGCAAAATTTTGAATTTTTTTTTGAAAAAAATTTTTGGAAAGTTTTTGAATTTTTTCTGAAAATTTTGAATTTTTTTTTGAAAAAAATTTTTGGAAAATTTTGATTTTTTTTTTTTGAAAAAAAATTTTTTTGCAAAATTTTGAATTTTTTTTTGAAAAAAATTTTTGGAAAATTTTGAATTTTTTTTTGGTAAATTTTGATTTTTTTTCTGAAAAAAATTTTTGGTAAATTTTGATTTTTTTATGAATTTTTTGAATTTTTGAAAAAAATTTTTGGAAAATTTTGATTTTTTTTTTTGAAAAAAATTTTTTTTGCAAAATTTTGAATTTTTTTTTGGAAATTTTGAATTTTTTTTGAAAATTTTGAATTTTTTTTTGAAAAAATTTTTTGTAAAATTTTGAACTTTTTTTTGAAATTTTTGAATTTTTTTTGAAAATTTTGAATTTTTTTTTTTTGAAAAAATTTTTTGGTAAATTTTGATTTTTTTTATGAAATTTTTTTTTGAAAAAAAATTTTGAATTTTTTTTTGAAAAAAAATTTTGGAAAATTTTGAATTTTTTTTTGAAATTTTTGAATTTTTTTTTGAAAAATTTGAATTTTTTTTTGAAAAAATTTTTGGAAAATTTTGATTTTTTTTTTTGAAAAAAAATTTTTTTGCAAAATTTTGAATTTTTTTGAAAAAATTTTTTTTTCCAAAATTTTGAATTTTTTTTTGAAAAATTTTTTTTTGAAATTTTTGTTTGAAAATTTTAATTTTTTTTTTGGAAAATTTTGAATTTTTTTTGGAAAATTTTGAATTTTTTTTGCAAAATTTTGAATTTTTTTTTGAAAAAAATTTTTGCAAAATTTTGAATTTTTTTTTGAAAAAAAATTTTGGAAAATTTTGAATTTTTTTTTGAAAAATTTTTTTGGTAAATTTTGATTTTTTTTCTGAAAAAAATTTTTGGTAAATTTTGATTTTTTTAGAATTTTTTTTTTGAAAAAAATTTTTTTTGGAAAATTTTGAAATTTTTTTGAAAAATTTTGATTTTTTTTTTGAAAATTTTTTTTGGGAAATTTTTGAATTTTTTTAAAAAAAAATTTTTTTGCAAAATTTTGAATTTTTTTTGAAAATTTTTTTTTGGAAAATTTTGAATTTTTTTTTGAAAATTTTTTTTTGGTAAATTTTAATTTTTTTTATGAAATTTTTTTTTGAAAAAAATTTTTTTTGGAAAATTTTGAAATTTTTTTGAAAAATTTTGATTTTTCTTTTTGAAAAATTTTTTTGGAAAATTTTGAATTTTTTTTTGAAAAATTTTTTTGGTAAATTTTGATTTTTTTTCTGAAAAAAATTTTTGGTAAATTTTGATTTTTTTAGAATTTTTTTTTTGAAAAAAATTTTTTTTGGAAAATTTTGAAATTTTTTTGAAAAATTTTGATTTTTTTTTTGAAAATTTTTTTTTGGAAATTTTTGAATTTTTTTAAAAAAAATTTTTTTTGCAAAATTTTGAATTTTTTTTGAAAATTTTTTTTTGGAAAATTTTGAATTTTTTTTTGAAAATTTTTTTTTGGTAAATTTTGATTTTTTTTATGAAATTTTTTTTTGAAAAAAATTTTTTTTGGAAAATTTTGAAATTTTTTTGAAAAATTTTGATTTTTCTTTTTGGAAAATTTTGTATATTTTTGAAAAAAATTTTTTTTGCAAAATTTTGAATTTTTTTTTGAAAATTTAGAATTTTTTTTTGAAATTTTTGTTTGAAAATTTTGATTTTTTTTTGGAAAATTTTGAATTTTTTTTTTTCAAAAATTTTGAATTTTTTTTTGAAAATTTTTTGAATTTTTTTTTGAAAATTTTTTTTCGAAAATTTTGAATTTTTTTTTTAAATTTGATTTTTTTTGAAAAAAAAAAATTTTGGAAAATTTTGAATTTTTTTTTGAAAAAAATTTTTGGAAAATTTTGATTTTTTTTTTGAAATTTTTGAATTTTTTCTGAAAATTTTGAATTTTTTTTTGAAAAAAATTTTTGGAAAATTTTGATTTTTTTTTTTGAAAAAAAATTTGTTTGCAAAATTTTGAATTTTTTTTGAAAATTTTTTTTTGGAAATTTTGAAATTTTTTTGAAACTTTTGAATTTTTTTTGAAAATTTTGAATTTTTTTTTGAAAAAATTTTTTGGTAAATTTTGATTTTTTTTCTGAAATTTTTTTTTGAAAAAAAAAAATTTTTGGAAAATTTTGAATTTTTTTTTGAAAAAAATTTTTGGAAAATTTTGATTTTTTTTTTGAAGTTTTTGAATTTTTTCTGAAAATTTTGAATTTTTTTTTGAAAAAAATTTTTGGAAAATTTTGATTTTTTTTTTGAAAAAAAATTTGTTTGCAAAATTTTGAATTTTTTTGAAAAAAATTTTTTTTCCAAAATTTTGAATTTTTTTTTGAAAAAAATTTTTGGAAAATTTTGAATTTTTTTTTGAAAATTTTTTTGGTAAATTTTGATTTTTTTTATGAAATATTTTTTTGAAAAAATTTTTTTTTGCAAAATTTTGAATTTTTTTTGAAAAATTTTTTTTGGAAAATTTTGAATTTTTTTTGAAATTTTTGTTTGAAAATTTTGATTTTTTTTTTGGAAAATTTTGAATTTTTTTTGGAAAATTTTGAATTTTTTTTGCAAAATTTTGAATTTTTTTTTGAAAAAAATTTTTGGAAAGTTTTTGAATTTTTTCTGAAAATTTTGAATTTTTTTTTGAAAAAAATTTTTGGAAAATTTTGATTTTTTTTTTTTGAAAAAAAATTTTTTTGCAAAATTTTGAATTTTTTTTTGAAAAAAATTTTTGGAAAATTTTGAATTTTTTTTTGGTAAATTTTGATTTTTTTTCTGAAAAAAATTTTTGGTAAATTTTGATTTTTTTATGAATTTTTTTTGAAAAATTTTGATTTTTTTTTTGAAATTTTTTTTTGGGAAATTTTTGAATTTTTTTGAAAAAAAATTTTTTTGCAAAATTTTGAATTTTTTTTGAAAATTTTTTTTTGGAAATTTTGAAATTTTTTTGAAACTTTTGATTTTTTTTTGAAAATTTTGAATTTTTTTTTGAAAAAAAAAAATTTTTGGAAAATTTTGAAATTTTCGATTTTTTTCTGAAAATTTTGAATTTTTTTTTGAAAAAAATTTTTGGAAAATTTTGATTTTTTTTTTGAAAAAAAATTTTTTTGCAAAATTTTGAATTTTTTTGAAAAAAATTTTTTTTCCAAAATTTTGAATTTTTTTTTGAAAAAAATTTTTGGAAAATTTTGAATTTTTTTTTGAAAATTTTTTTGGTAAATTTTGATTTTTTTTATGAAATATTTTTTTGAAAAAATTTTTTTTTGCAAAATTTTGAATTTTTTTTGAAAAATTTTTTTTGGAAAATTTTGAATTTTTTTTGAAATTTTTGTTTGAAAATTTTGATTTTTTTTTTGGAAAATTTTGAATTTTTTTTGGAAAATTTTGAATTTTTTTTGCAAAATTTTGAATTTTTTTTTGAAAAAAATTTTTGGAAAGTTTTTGAATTTTTTCTGAAAATTTTGAATTTTTTTTTGAAAAAAATTTTTGGAAAATTTTGATTTTTTTTTTTTGAAAAAAAATTTTTTTGCAAAATTTTGAATTTTTTTTTGAAAAAAATTTTTGGAAAATTTTGAATTTTTTTTTGGTAAATTTTGATTTTTTTTCTGAAAAAAATTTTTGGTAAATTTTGATTTTTTTATGAATTTTTTTTGAAAAATTTTGATTTTTTTTTTGAAAATTTTTTTTGGGAAATTTTTGAATTTTTTTGAAAAAAAATTTTTTTGCAAAATTTTGAATTTTTTTTGAAAATTTTTTTTGGAAAATTTTGAATTTTTTTTTGGTAAATTTTGATTTTTCTTATGAAATTTTTTTTTGGAAAATTTTGAAATTTTTTTGAAAAATTTTGATTTTTCTTTTTGAAAAATTTTTTTGGAAAATTTTGTATATTTTTGAAAAAAAAATTTTTTGCAAAATTTTGAATTTTTTTTTGAAAATTTAGAATTTTTTTTTGAAATTTTTGTTTGAAAATTTTGATTTTTTTTTGGAAAATTTTGAATTTTTTTTTTCAAAAATTTTGAATTTTTTTTTGAAAATTTTTTTTCGAAAATTTTGATTTTTTTTTTTAAATTTGATTTTTTTTGAAAAAAAAATTTTTGGAAAATTTTGATTTTTTTTTAAATTTTTGATTTTTTTATAAAAATTTTTTGGTAAATTTTGATTTTTTTTATGAAATTTTTTTTTGAAAAAAAATTTTGAATTTTTTTTTGAAAAAAATTTTTGGAAAATTTTGAATTTTTTTTTGAAATTTTTTAATTTTTTTTTGAAAAATTTGAATTTTTTTTTGAAAATTATTTTTGGTAAATTTTGATTTTTTTTATGAAATTTTTTTTTGAAAAAAATTTTTTTTGGTAAATTTTGATTTTTTTTTGAAAAAAAAATTTTTGGAAAATTTTGATTTTTTTTTGAAATTTTTGAATTTTTTTTGAAAATTTTGAATTTTTTTTTGAAAAAATTTTTTGGAAAATTTTGAATTTTTTTTTGAAAAATTTTTTGGAAAATTTTGAATTTTTTTTTTGAAATTTTTGATTTTTTTTTGAAATTTTTGAATTTTTTTTTGAAAAATTTTTTTGGTAATTTTGATTTTTTTAATGAAATTTTTTTTTTTTTTTAAATTTTGAAATTTTTTTGAAAAATTTTGAATTTTTTTTGAAAAAAAATTTTTGGAAAATTTTGAATGTTTTTTTGAAATTTTTGAATTTTTTTTTGAAAAAAATTTTGAATTTTTTTTTTTAAATTTTTGAATTATTTTGGAAAATTTTGATTTTTTTTCTGAAATTTTTTTTTGAAAAAAAAAAATTTTTGGAAAATTTTGAATTTTTTTTTGAAAAAAATTTTTGGAAAATTTTGATTTTTTTTTTTGAAAAAAAATTTTTTTGCAAAATTTTGAATTTTTTTTTGAAAAAAAATTTTGGAAAATTTTGAATTTTTTTTTGAAAATTTTTTTTGGTAAATTTTGATTTTTTTTCTGAAAAAAATTTTTGGTAAATTTTGATTTTTTTAGAATTTTTTTTTTGAAAAAAATTTTTTTTGGAAAATTTTGAAATTTTTTTGAAAAATTTTGATTTTTTTTTTGAAAATTTTTTTTGGGAAATTTTTGAATTTTTTTAAAAAAAAATTTTTTTGCAAAATTTTGAATTTTTTTTGAAAATTTTTTTTGGAAAATTTTGAATTTTTTTTTGAAAATTTTTTTTTGGTAAATTTTGATTTTTTTATGAAATTTTTTTTTGAAAAAAATTTTTTTTGGAAAATTTTGAAATTTTTTTGAAAAATTTTGATTTTTCTTTTTGAAAAATTTTTTTGGAAAATTTTGTATATTTTTGAAAAAAATTTTTTTTGCAAAATTTTGAATTTTTTTTTGAAAATTTAGAATTTTTTTTTGAAATTTTTGTTTGAAAATTTTGATTTTTTTTTGGAAAATTTTGAATTTTTTTTTTCAAAAATTTTGAATTTTTTTTTAAAAATTTTTTGAATTTTTTTTTGAAAATTTTTTTTCGAAAATTTTGAATTTTTTTTTTTAAATTTGATTTTTTTTGAAAAAAAAAATTTTGGAAAATTTTGAATTTTTTTTTGAAAAAAAATTTTGGAAAATTTTGATTTTTTTTTTGAAATTTTTGAATTTTTTCTGAAAATTTTGAATTTTTTTTTGAAAAAAATTTTTGGAAAATTTTGATTTTTTTTTTTGAAAAAAAATTTGTTTGCAAAATTTTGAATTTTTTTTGAAAATTTTTTTTTGGAAATTTTGAAATTTTTTTGAAACTTTTGAATTTTTTTTGAAAATTTTGAATTTTTTTTTGAAAAAATTTTTTGGTAAATTTTGATTTTTTTTCTGAAATTTTTTTTTGAAAAAAAAAAATTTTTGGAAAATTTTGAATTTTTTTTTGAAAAAAATTTTTGGAAAATTTTGATTTTTTTTTTGAAATTTTTGAATTTTTTCTGAAAATTTTGAATTTTTTTTTGAAAAAAATTTTTGGAAAATTTTGATTTTTTTTTTTGAAAAAAAATTTGTTTGCAAAATTTTGAATTTTTTTGAAAAAAATTTTTTTTCCAAAATTTTGAATTTTTTTTTGAAAAAAATTTTTGGAAAATTTTGAATTTTTTTTTGAAAATTTTTTTGGTAAATTTTGATTTTTTTTATGAAATATTTTTTTGAAAAAATTTTTTTTTGCAAAATTTTGAATTTTTTTTGAAAAATTTTTTTTGGAAAATTTTGAATTTTTTTTGCAAAATTTTGAATTTTTTTTTGAAAAAAATTTTTGGAAAGTTTTTGAATTTTTTCTGAAAATTTTGAATTTTTTTTTGAAAAAAATTTTTGGAAAATTTTGATTTTTTTTTTTTGAAAAAAAATTTTTTTGAAAAAAATTTTTGGAAAATTTTGAATTTTTTTTTGGTAAATTTTGATTTTTTTTCTGAAAAAAATTTTTGGTAAATTTTGATTTTTTTATGAATTTTTTTTGAAAAATTTTGATTTTTTTTTTTGAAAATTTTTTTTGGGAAATTTTTGAATTTTTTTGAAAAAAAATTTTTTTGCAAAATTTTGAATTTTTTTTGAAAATTTTTTTTTGGAAATTTTGAAATTTTTTTGAAACTTTTGAATTTTTTTTGAAAATTTTGAATTTTTTTTTGAAAAAAATTTTTTTTGGAAAATTTTGAAATTTTTTTGAAAAATTTTGATTTTTTTTTTGAAAATTTTTTTTGGGAAATTTTTGAATTTTTTTAAAAAAAAATTTTTTTGCAAAATTTTGAATTTTTTTTGAAAATTTTTTTTGGAAAATTTTGAATTTTTTTTTGAAAATTTTTTTTTGGTAAATTTTGATTTTTTTTATGAAATTTTTTTTTGAAAAAAATTTTTTTTGGAAAATTTTGAAATTTTTTTGAAAAATTTTGATTTTTCTTTTTGAAAAATTTTTTTGGAAAATTTTGTATATTTTTGAAAAAAATTTTTTTTGCAAAATTTTGAATTTTTTTTGAAAATTTAGAATTTTTTTTTGAAATTTTTGTTTGAAAATTTTGATTTTTTTTTGGAAAATTTTGAATTTTTTTTTTCAAAAATTTTGAATTT
Organism: Platycheirus rosarum; assembly: GCA_963971375.1. Lineage (NCBI taxonomy): Eukaryota > Metazoa > Arthropoda > Insecta > Diptera > Syrphidae > Platycheirus > Platycheirus rosarum. The sequence continues at coordinate 12,533,985 of OZ020511.1, read as the reverse complement.
TTTTTTGAAAATTTTTTGAATTTTTTTTTGAAAATTTTTTTTCGAAAATTTTGAATTTTTTTTTTTAAATTTGATTTTTTTTGAAAAAAAAAATTTTGGAAAATTTTGAATTTTTTTTTGAAAAAAATTTTTGGAAAATTTTGATTTTTTTTTTGAAATTTTTGAATTTTTTCTGAAAATTTTGAATTTTTTTTTGAAAAAAATTTTTGGAAAATTTTGATTTTTTTTTTTGAAAAAAAATTTGTTTGCAAAATTTTGAATTTTTTTTGAAAATTTTTTTTTGGAAATTTTGAAATTTTTTTGAAACTTTTGAATTTTTTTTGAAAATTTTGAATTTTTTTTTGAAAAAATTTTTTGGTAAATTTTGATTTTTTTTCTGAAATTTTTTTTTGAAAAAAAAAAATTTTTGGAAAATTTTGATTTTTTTTTTGAAATTTTTGAATTTTTTCTGAAAATTTTGAATTTTTTTTTGAAAAAAATTTTTGGAAAATTTTGATTTTTTTTTTTGAAAAAAAATTTGTTTGCAAAATTTTGAATTTTTTTGAAAAAAATTTTTTTTCCAAAATTTTGAATTTTTTTTTGAAAAAAATTTTTGGAAAATTTTGAATTTTTTTTTGAAAATTTTTTTGGTAAATTTTGATTTTTTTTATGAAATATTTTTTTGAAAAAATTTTTTTTTGCAAAATTTTGAATTTTTTTTGAAAAATTTTTTTTGGAAAATTTTGAATTTTTTTTGCAAAATTTTGAATTTTTTTTTGAAAAAAATTTTTGGAAAGTTTTTGAATTTTTTCTGAAAATTTTGAATTTTTTTTTGAAAAAAATTTTTGGAAAATTTTGATTTTTTTTTTTTGAAAAAAAATTTTTTTGAAAAAAATTTTTGGAAAATTTTGAATTTTTTTTTGGTAAATTTTGATTTTTTTTCTGAAAAAAATTTTTGGTAAATTTTGATTTTTTTATGAATTTTTTTTGAAAAATTTTGATTTTTTTTTTGAAAATTTTTTTTGGGAAATTTTTGAATTTTTTTGAAAAAAAATTTTTTTGCAAAATTTTGAATTTTTTTTGAAAATTTTTTTTTGGAAATTTTGAAATTTTTTTGAAACTTTTGAATTTTTTTTGAAAATTTTGAATTTTTTTTTGAAAAAAATTTTTTTTGGAAAATTTTGAAATTTTTTTGAAAAATTTTGATTTTTTTTTTGAAAATTTTTTTTGGGAAATTTTTGAATTTTTTTAAAAAAAAATTTTTTTGCAAAATTTTGAATTTTTTTTGAAAATTTTTTTTGGAAAATTTTGAATTTTTTTTTGAAAATTTTTTTTTGGTAAATTTTGATTTTTTTTATGAAATTTTTTTTTGAAAAAAATTTTTTTTGGAAAATTTTGAAATTTTTTTGAAAAATTTTGATTTTTCTTTTTGAAAAATTTTTTTGGAAAATTTTGTATATTTTTGAAAAAAATTTTTTTTTGAAATTTTTGTTTGAAAATTTTGATTTTTTTTTGGAAAATTTTGAATTTTTTTTTTCAAAAATTTTGAATTTTTTTTTGAAAATTTTTTGAATTTTTTTTTGAAAATTTTTTTTCGAAAATTTTGAATTTTTTTTTTTAAATTTGATTTTTTTTGAAAAAAAAAATTTTGGAAAATTTTGAATTTTTTTTTGAAAAAAATTTTTGGAAAATTTTGATTTTTTTTTTGAAATTTTTGAATTTTTTCTGAAAATTTTGAATTTTTTTTTGAAAAAAATTTTTGGAAAATTTTGATTTTTTTTTTTGAAAAAAAATTTGTTTGCAAAATTTTGAATTTTTTTTGAAAATTTTTTTTTGGAAATTTTGAAATTTTTTTGAAACTTTTGAATTTTTTTTGAAAATTTTGAATTTTTTTTTGAAAAAATTTTTTGGTAAATTTTGATTTTTTTTCTGAAATTTTTTTTTGAAAAAAAAAAATTTTTGGAAAATTTTGAATTTTTTTTTGAAAAAAATTTTTGGAAAATTTTGATTTTTTTTTTGAAATTTTTGAATTTTTTCTGAAAATTTTGAATTTTTTTTTGAAAAAAATTTTTGGAAAATTTTGATTTTTTTTTTTGAAAAAAAATTTGTTTGCAAAATTTTGAATTTTTTTGAAAAAAAATTTTTTTCCAAAATTTTGAATTTTTTTTTGAAAAAAATTTTTGGAAAATTTTGAATTTTTTTTTTGAAAATTTTTTTGGTAAATTTTGATTTTTTTTATGAAATATTTTTTTGAAAAAATTTTTTTTTGCAAAATTTTGAATTTTTTTTGAAAAATTTTTTTTGGAAAATTTTGAATTTTTTTTGAAATTTTTGTTTGAAAATTTTGATTTTTTTTTTGGAAAATTTTGAATTTTTTTTGGAAAATTTTGAATTTTTTTTGCAAAATTTTGAATTTTTTTTTGAAAAAAATTTTTGGAAAGTTTTTGAATTTTTTCTGAAAATTTTGAATTTTTTTTTGAAAAAAATTTTTGGAAAATTTTGATTTTTTTTTTTTGAAAAAAAATTTTTTTGCAAAATTTTGAATTTTTTTTTGAAAAAAATTTTTGGAAAATTTTGAATTTTTTTTTGGTAAATTTTGATTTTTTTTCTGAAAAAAATTTTTGGTAAATTTTGATTTTTTTATGAATTTTTTTTGAAAAATTTTGATTTTTTTTTTGAAAATTTTTTTTGGGAAATTTTTGAATTTTTTTGAAAAAAAATTTTTTTGCAAAATTTTGAATTTTTTTATGAATTTTTTTTGAAAAATTTTGATTTTTTTTTTGAAAATTTTTTTTGGGAAATTTTTGAATTTTTTTGAAAAAAAATTTTTTTGCAAAATTTTGAATTTTTTTTGGTAAATTTTGATTTTTCTTATGAAATTTTTTTTTGGAAAATTTTGAAATTTTTTTGAAAAATTTTGATTTTTCTTTTTGAAAAATTTTTTTGGAAAATTTTGTATATTTTTGAAAAAAAAATTTTTTGCAAAATTTTGAATTTTTTTTTGAAAATTTAGAATTTTTTTTTGAAATTTTTGTTTGAAAATTTTGATTTTTTTTTGGAAAATTTTGAATTTTTTTTTTCAAAAATTTTGAATTTTTTTTTGAAAATTTTTTTTCGAAAATTTTGAATTTTTTTTTTAAATTTGATTTTTTTTGAAAAAAAAATTTTTGGAAAATTTTGATTTTTTTTTAAATTTTTGATTTTTTTATAAAAATTTTTTGGTAAATTTTGATTTTTTTTATGAAATTTTTTTTTGAAAAAAAATTTTGAATTTTTTTTTGAAAAAAATTTTTGGAAAATTTTGAATTTTTTTTTGAAATTTTTTAATTTTTTTTTGAAAAATTTGAATTTTTTTTTGAAAATTTTTTTTGGTAAATTTTGATTTTTTTTATGAAATTTTTTTTTGAAAAAAATTTTTATTGGTAAATTTTGATTTTTTTTTGAAAAAAAAATTTTTGGAAAATTTTGATTTTTTTTTTGAAATTTTTGAATTTTTTTTGAAAATTTTGAATTTTTTTGTGAAAAAATTTTTTGGAAAATTTTGAATTTTTTTTTGAAAAATTTTTTTGGAAAATTTTGAATTTTTTTTTTGAAATTTTTGATTTTTTTTTGAAATTTTTGAATTTTTTTTTGAAAAATTTTTTTGGTAATTTTGATTTTTTTAATGAAATTTTTTTTTTTTTTAAAAAATTTTGAAATTTTTTTGAAAAATTTTGAATTTTTTTTGAAAAAAAATTTTTGGAAAATTTTGAATTTTTTTTTTTTGAAAAAAATTTTGAAATTTTTGAATTTTTTTTTGAAAAATTAATTTTTTTGGTAAATTTTGATTTTTTTCCTGAAATTTTTTTTTGAAAAAAAAATTTTTGGTAAATTTTGATTTTTTTTTATGAAATTTTTTTTTGAAAAAAAATTTTGAATTTTTTTTTGAAAAAAATTTTTGGAAAATTTTGAATTTTTTTTTGAAATTTTTGAATTTTTTTTTGAAAAATTTGAATTTTTTTTTGAAAATTTTTTTTGGTAAATTTTGATTTTTTTATGAAATTTTTTTTGAAAAAACTTTTTTGGAAAATTTTGAAATTTTTTTTTAAAAAAAATTTTTGGTAAATTTTGATTTTTTTTTGAAAAAAAAATTTTTGGAAAATTTTGATTTTTTTTTGAAATTTTTGAATTTTTTTTGAAAATTTTGAATTTTTTTTTGAAAAAATTTTTTGGAAAATTTTGATTTTTTTTTTTAAAAATTTTTTTGGTAATTTTTGATTTTTTTTCTGAAATTTTTTTTTGAAAAAAAAAATTTTTTGGAAAATTTTGAATTTTTTTCTCAAAAAAATTTTTTGGAAAATTTTGAATTTTTTTCTCAAAATTTTTTTTTTGAAAATTTTGATCTTTTTTTGAAATTTTTGAATTTTTTTTTGAAAAAAAATTTTGGAAAATTTTGAATTTTTTTTTGAAATTTTTGAATTTTTTTGAAAATTTTGAATTTTTTTTTGAAAAAAATTTTTGGAAAATTTTGAATTTTTTTTGAAAAAAATTTTTGGAAAATTTTGATTTTTTTTTGAAAAAATTTTTTTTGCAAAATTTTGAATTTTTTTTCGAAAATTTTGAATTTTTTTTTTGAAATTTTTGTTTGAAAATTTTGATTTTTTTTTGCAAAATTTTGAATTTTTTGGAAAATTTTGATTTTTTTTTTGAAATTTTTGATTTTTTTTTGAAAATTTTGAATTTTTTTTTGAAAAAATTTTTTGGAAAATTTTGATTTTTTTTTTGAAATTTTTGAATTTTTTTGAAAAAATTTTTGGTAAATTTTGATTTTTTTTTGAAAAAAAAAAATTTTGGAAAATTTTGAATTTTTTTTGAAAAAAATTTTTGGAAAATTTTGAATTTTTTTTTGAAATTTTTGAATTTTTTTTTTGAAAAAAATTTTTGGAATTTTTTTATGAAATTTTTTTTTGAAAACAAATTTTGAAATTTTTTTGAAAAATTTTGAATTTTTTTTTGAAAAAAATTTTTGGAAAATTTTGAATGTTTTTTTTGAAATTTTTGAATTTTTTTTTGAAAAAAATTTTTGGAAACTTTTGAATTTTTTTTTTGAAATTTTTGAATTTTTTTTTTGAAAAAAATTTTTGGAAAATTTTTTTTGGTAAATTTTGAATTTTTTTGAAAAAAATTTTTTGAAAATTTTGCTTTTTTTTTTGAATTTTTGAATTTTTTTTGAAAATTTTGAATTTTTTTTTGAAAAAAATTTTTGGAAAATTTTGATTTTATTTTTGAAAAAATATTTTTTTGCAAAATTTTGAATTTTTTTTGAAAAATTTTTTTTTGGAAATTTTGAAATTTTTTTGAAACTTTTGAATTTTTTTTGAAAATTTTGAATTTTTTTTTGAAAAAATTTTTTGGTAAATTTTGATTTTTTTTCTGAAATTTTTTTTTGAAAAAAAAAAATTTTTGGAAAATTTTGAATTTTTTTTTGAAAAAAATTTTTGGAAAATTTTGATTTTTTTTTTGAAATTTTTGAATTTTTTCTGAAAATTTTGAATTTTTTTTTGAAAAAAATTTTTGGAAAATTTTGATTTTTTTTTTTGAAAAAAAATTTTTTTGCAAAATTTTGAATTTTTTTGAAAAAAATTTTTTTTCCAAAATTTTGAATTTTTTTTTGAAAAATTTTTTTTTGAAATTTTTGTTTGAAAATTTTAATTTTTTTTTTGGAAAATTTTGAATTTTTTTTGGAAAATTTTGAGTTTTTTTTGGAAAATTTTGAATTTTTTTTGCAAAATTTTGAATTTTTTTTTGAAAAAAATTTTTGCAAAATTTTGAATTTTTTTTTGAAAAAAAATTTGGGAAAATTTTGAATTTTTTTTTGAAAAATTTTTTTGGTAAATTTTGATTTTTTTAGAATTTTTTTTTTGAAAAAAATTTTTTTTGGAAAATTTTGAAATTTTTTTGAAAAATTTTGATTTTTTTTTTGAAAATTTTTTTTGGGAAATTTTTGAATTTTTTTAAAAAAAAATTTTTTTGCAAAATTTTGAATTTTTTTTGAAAATTTTTTTTTGGAAAATTTTGAATTTTTTTTTGAAAATTTTTTTTTGGTAAATTTTGATTTTTTTTATGAAATTTTTTTTTGAAAAAAATTTTTTTTGGAAAATTTTGAAATTTTTTTGAAAAATTTTGATTTTTCTTTTTGAAAAATTTTTTTGGAAAATTTTGTATATTTTTGAAAAAAATTTTTTTTGCAAAATTTTGAATTTTTTTTTGAAAATTTAGAATTTTTTTTTGAAATTTTTGTTTGAAAATTTTGATTTTTTTTTGGAAAATTTTGAATTTTTTTTTTCAAAAATTTTGAATTTTTTTTTGAAAATTTTTTGAATTTTTTTTTGAAAATTTTTTTTCGAAAATTTTGATTTTTTTTTTTAAATTTGATTTTTTTTGAAAAAAAAAATTTTGGAAAATTTTGATTTTTTTTTAAATTTTTGAATTTTTTTTTGAAAAAAATTTTTGGAAAATTTTGATTTTTTTTTTTGAAAAAAATTTTTTTTGCAAAATTTTGAATTTTTTTTTGGAAATTTTGAATTTTTTTTGAAAATTTTGAATTTTTTTTTGAAAAAATTTTTTGTAAAATTTTGAACTTTTTTTTGAAATTTTTGAATTTTTTTTGAAAATTTTGAATTTTTTTTTTTTGAAAAAATTTTTTGGTAAATTTTGATTTTTTTTATGAAATTTTTTTTTGAAAAAAAATTTTGAATTTTTTTTTGAAAAAAAATTTTGGAAAATTTTGAATTTTTTTTTGAAATTTTTGAATTTTTTTTTGAAAAATTTGAATTTTTTTTTGAAAAAAATTTTTGCAAAATTTTGAATTTTTTTTTGAAAAAAAATTTTGGAAAATTTTGAATTTTTTTTTGAAAAATTTTTTTGGTAAATTTTGATTTTTTTTCTGAAAAAAATTTTTGGTAAATTTTGATTTTTTTAGAATTTTTTTTTTGAAAAAAATTTTTTTTGGAAAATTTTGAAATTTTTTTGAAAAATTTTGATTTTTTTTTTGAAAATTTTTTTTGGGAAATTTTTGAATTTTTTTAAAAAAAAATTTTTTTGCAAAATTTTGAATTTTTTTTGAAAATTTTTTTTTGGAAAATTTTGAATTTTTTTTTGAAAATTTTTTTTTGGTAAATTTTGATTTTTTTTATGAAATTTTTTTTTGAAAAAAATTTTTTTTGGAAAATTTTGAAATTTTTTTGAAAAATTTTGATTTTTCTTTTTGAAAAATTTTTTTGGAAAATTTTGTATATTTTTGAAAAAAATTTTTTTTGCAAAATTTTGAATTTTTTTTTGAAAAAAAATTTTGGAAAATTTTGAATTTTTTTTTGAAAAATTTTTTTGGTAAATTTTGATTTTTTTTCTGAAAAAAATTTTTGGTAAATTTTGATTTTTTTAGAATTTTTTTTTTGAAAAAAATTTTTTTTGGAAAATTTTGAATTTTTTTTGGAAAATTTTGAATTTTTTTTGCAAAATTTTGAATTTTTTTTTGAAAAAAATTTTTGGAAAGTTTTTGAATTTTTTCTGAAAATTTTGAATTTTTTTTTGAAAAAAATTTTTGGAAAATTTTGATTTTTTTTTTTTGAAAAAAAATTTTTTTGCAAAATTTTGAATTTTTTTTTGAAAAAAATTTTTGGAAAATTTTGAATTTTTTTTTGGTAAATTTTGATTTTTTTTCTGAAAAAAATTTTTGGTAAATTTTGATTTTTTTATGAATTTTTTTTGAAAAATTTTGATTTTTTTTTTGAAAATTTTTTTTGGGAAATTTTTGAATTTTTTTGAAAAAAAATTTTTTTGCAAAATTTTGAATTTTTTTTGAAAATTTTTTTTTGGAAATTTTGAAATTTTTTTGAAACTTTTGAATTTTTTTTGAAAATTTTGAATTTTTTTTTGAAAAAAAAAAATTTTTGGAAAATTTTGAAATTTTCGATTTTTTTCTGAAAATTTTGAATTTTTTTTTGAAAAAAATTTTTGGAAAATTTTGATTTTTTTTTTGAAAAAAAATTTTTTTGCAAAATTTTGAATTTTTTTGAAAAAAATTTTTTTTCCAAAATTTTGAATTTTTTTTTGAAAAAAATTTTTGGAAAATTTTGAATTTTTTTTTGAAAATTTTTTTGGTAAATTTTGATTTTTTTTATGAAATATTTTTTTGAAAAAATTTTTTTTTGCAAAATTTTGAATTTTTTTTGAAAAATTTTTTTTGGAAAATTTTGAATTTTTTTTGAAATTTTTGTTGAAAATTTTGATTTTTTTTTTGGAAAATTTTGAATTTTTTTTGGAAAATTTTGAATTTTTTTTGCAAAATTTTGAATTTTTTTTTGAAAAAAATTTTTGGAAAGTTTTTGAATTTTTTCTGAAAATTTTGAATTTTTTTTTGAAAAAAATTTTTGGAAAATTTTGATTTTTTTTTTTTGAAAAAAAATTTTTTTGCAAAATTTTGAATTTTTTTTTGAAAAAAATTTTTGGAAAATTTTGAATTTTTTTTTGGTAAATTTTGATTTTTTTTCTGAAAAAAATTTTTGGTAAATTTTGATTTTTTTATGAATTTTTTGAATTTTTGAAAAAAATTTTTGGAAAATTTTGATTTTTTTTTTTGAAAAAAATTTTTTTTGCAAAATTTTGAATTTTTTTTTGGAAATTTTGAATTTTTTTTGAAAATTTTGAATTTTTTTTTGAAAAAATTTTTTGTAAAATTTTGAACTTTTTTTTGAAATTTTTGAATTTTTTTTGAAAATTTTGAATTTTTTTTTTTTGAAAAAATTTTTTGGTAAATTTTGATTTTTTTTATGAAATTTTTTTTTGAAAAAAAATTTTGAATTTTTTTTTGAAAAAAAATTTTGGAAAATTTTGAATTTTTTTTTGAAATTTTTGAATTTTTTTTTGAAAAATTTGAATTTTTTTTTGAAAAAATTTTTGGAAAATTTTGATTTTTTTTTTTGAAAAAAAATTTTTTTGCAAAATTTTGAATTTTTTTGAAAAAAATTTTTTTTCCAAAATTTTGAATTTTTTTTTGAAAAATTTTTTTTTGAAATTTTTGTTTGAAAATTTTAATTTTTTTTTTGGAAAATTTTGAATTTTTTTTGGAAAATTTTGAATTTTTTTTGCAAAATTTTGAATTTTTTTTTGAAAAAAATTTTTGCAAAATTTTGAATTTTTTTTTGAAAAAAAATTTTGGAAAATTTTGAATTTTTTTTTGAAAAATTTTTTTGGTAAATTTTGATTTTTTTTCTGAAAAAAATTTTTGGTAAATTTTGATTTTTTTAGAATTTTTTTTTTGAAAAAAATTTTTTTTGGAAAATTTTGAAATTTTTTTGAAAAATTTTGATTTTTTTTTTGAAAATTTTTTTTGGGAAATTTTTGAATTTTTTTAAAAAAAAATTTTTTTGCAAAATTTTGAATTTTTTTTGAAAATTTTTTTTTGGAAAATTTTGAATTTTTTTTTGAAAATTTTTTTTTGGTAAATTTTGATTTTTTTTATGAAATTTTTTTTTGAAAAAAATTTTTTTTGGAAAATTTTGAAATTTTTTTGAAAAATTTTGATTTTTCTTTTTGAAAAATTTTTTTGGAAAATTTTGTATATTTTTGAAAAAAATTTTTTTTGCAAAATTTTGAATTTTTTTTTGAAAAAAAATTTTGGAAAATTTTGAATTTTTTTTTGAAAAATTTTTTTGGTAAATTTTGATTTTTTTTCTGAAAAAAATTTTTGGTAAATTTTGATTTTTTTAGAATTTTTTTTTTGAAAAAAATTTTTTTTGGAAAATTTTGAAATTTTTTTGAAAAATTTTGATTTTTTTTTTGAAAATTTTTTTTGGGAAATTTTTGAATTTTTTTAAAAAAAAATTTTTTTGCAAAATTTTGAATTTTTTTTGAAAATTTTTTTTTGGAAAATTTTGAATTTTTTTTTGAAATTTTTTTTTTGGTAAATTTTGATTTTTTTTATGAAATTTTTTTTTGAAAAAAATTTTTTTTGGAAAATTTTGAAATTTTTTTGAAAAATTTTGATTTTTCTTTTTGAAAAATTTTTTTGGAAAATTTTGTATATTTTTGAAAAAAATTTTTTTTGCAAAATTTTGAATTTTTTTTTGAAAAAAAATTTTGGAAAATTTTGAATTTTTTTTTGAAAAATTTTTTTGGTAAATTTTGATTTTTTTTCTGAAAAATATTTTTGGTAAATTTTGATTTTTTTAGAATTTTTTTTTTGAAAAAAATTTTTTTTGGAAAATTTTGAAATTTTTTTGAAAAATTTTGATTTTTTTTTTGAAAATTTTTTTTGGGAAATTTTTGAATTTTTTTAAAAAAAATTTTTTTTGCAAAATTTTGAATTTTTTTTGAAAATTTTTTTTTGGAAAATTTTGAATTTTTTTTTGAAAATTTTTTTTTGGTAAATTTTGATTTTTTTTATGAAATTTTTTTTTGAAAAAAATTTTTTTTGGAAAATTTTGAAATTTTTTTGAAAAATTTTGATTTTTCTTTTTGGAAAATTTTTTTGGAAAATTTTGTATATTTTTGAAAAAAATTTTTTTTGCAAAATTTTGAATTTTTTTTTGAAAATTTAGAATTTTTTTTTGAAATTTTTGTTTGAAAATTTTGATTTTTTTTTGGAAAATTTTGAATTTTTTTTTTTCAAAAATTTTGAATTTTTTTTTGAAAATTTTTTGAATTTTTTTTTGAAAATTTTTTTTCGAAAATTTTGAATTTTTTTTTTTAAATTTGATTTTTTTTGAAAAAAAAAATTTTGGAAAATTTTGAATTTTTTTTTGAAAAAAATTTTTGGAAAATTTTGATTTTTTTTTTGAAATTTTTGAATTTTTTCTGAAAATTTTGAATTTTTTTTTGAAAAAAATTTTTGGAAAATTTTGATTTTTTTTTTTGAAAAAAAATTTGTTTGCAAAATTTTGAATTTTTTTTGAAAATTTTTTTTTGGAAATTTTGAAATTTTTTTGAAACTTTTGAATTTTTTTTGAAAATTTTGAATTTTTTTTTGAAAAAATTTTTTGGTAAATTTTGATTTTTTTTCTGAAATTTTTTTTTGAAAAAAAAAATTTTTTGGAAAATTTTGAATTTTTTTTTGAAAAAAATTTTTGGAAAATTTTGATTTTTTTTTTGAAGTTTTTGAATTTTTTCTGAAAATTTTGAATTTTTTTTTGAAAAAAATTTTTGGAAAATTTTGATTTTTTTTTTGAAAAAAAATTTGTTTGCAAAATTTTGAATTTTTTTGAAAAAAATTTTTTTTCCAAAATTTTGAATTTTTTTTTGAAAAAAATTTTTGGAAAATTTTGAATTTTTTTTTGAAAATTTTTTTGGTAAATTTTGATTTTTTTTATGAAATATTTTTTTTGAAAAAATTTTTATTTGCAAAATTTTGAATTTTTTTTGAAAAATTTTTTTTGGAAAATTTTGAATTTTTTTTGAAATTTTTGTTTGAAAATTTTGATTTTTTTTTTGGAAAATTTTGAATTTTTTTTGGAAAATTTTGAATTTTTTTTGCAAAATTTTGAATTTTTTTTTGAAAAAAATTTTTGGAAAGTTTTTGAATTTTTTCTGAAAATTTTGAATTTTTTTTTGAAAAAAATTTTTGGAAAATTTTGATTTTTTTTTTTTGAAAAAAAATTTTTTTGCAAAATTTTGAATTTTTTTTTGAAAAAAATTTTTGGAAAATTTTGAATTTTTTTTTGGTAAATTTTGATTTTTTTTCTGAAAAAAATTTTTGGTAAATTTTGATTTTTTTATGAATTTTTTTTGAAAAATTTTGATTTTTTTTTTGAAAATTTTTTTTGGGAAATTTTTGAATTTTTTTGAAAAAAAATTTTTTTGCAAAATTTTGAATTTTTTTTGAAAATTTTTTTTTGGAAATTTTGAAATTTTTTTGAAACTTTTGAATTTTTTTTGAAAATTTTGAATTTTTTTTTGAAAAAAAAAAATTTTTGGAAAATTTTGAAATTTTCGATTTTTTTCTGAAAATTTTGAATTTTTTTTTGAAAAAAATTTTTGGAAAATTTTGATTTTTTTTTTGAAAAAAAATTTTTTTGCAAAATTTTGAATTTTTTTGAAAAAAATTTTTTTTCCAAAATTTTGAATTTTTTTTTGAAAAAAATTTTTGGAAAATTTTGAATTTTTTTTTGAAAATTTTTTTGGTAAATTTTGATTTTTTTTATGAAATATTTTTTTGAAAAAATTTTTTTTTGCAAAATTTTGAATTTTTTTTGAAAAATTTTTTTTGGAAAATTTTGAATTTTTTTTGAAATTTTTGTTTGAAAATTTTGATTTTTTTTTTGGAAAATTTTGAATTTTTTTTGGAAAATTTTGAATTTTTTTTGCAAAATTTTGAATTTTTTTTTGAAAAAAATTTTTGGAAAGTTTTTGAATTTTTTCTGAAAATTTTGAATTTTTTTTTGAAAAAAATTTTTGGAAAATTTTGATTTTTTTTTTTTGAAAAAAAATTTTTTTGCAAAATTTTGAATTTTTTTTTGAAAAAAATTTTTGGAAAATTTTGAATTTTTTTTTGGTAAATTTTGATTTTTTTTCTGAAAAAAATTTTTGGTAAATTTTGATTTTTTTATGAATTTTTTGAATTTTTGAAAAAAATTTTTGGAAAATTTTGATTTTTTTTTTTGAAAAAAATTTTTTTTGCAAAATTTTGAATTTTTTTTTGGAAATTTTGAATTGTTTTTGAAAATTTTGAATTTTTTTTTGAAAAAATTTTTTGTAAAATTTTGAACTTTTTTTTGAAATTTTTGAATTTTTTTTGAAAATTTTGAATTTTTTTTTTTTGAAAAAATTTTTTGGTAAATTTTGATTTTTTTTATGAAATTTTTTTTTGAAAAAAAATTTTGAATTTTTTTTTGAAAAAAAATTTTGGAAAATTTTGAATTTTTTTTTGAAATTTTTGAATTTTTTTTTGAAAAATTTGAATTTTTTTTTGAAAAAATTTTTGGAAAATTTTGATTTTTTTTTTTGAAAAAAAATTTTTTTGCAAAATTTTGAATTTTTTTGAAAAAAATTTTTTTTCCAAAATTTTGAATTTTTTTTTGAAAAATTTTTTTTTGAAATTTTTGTTTGAAAATTTTAATTTTTTTTTTGGAAAATTTTGAATTTTTTTTGGAAAATTTTGAATTTTTTTTGCAAAATTTTGAATTTTTTTTTGAAAAAAATTTTTGCAAAATTTTGAATTTTTTTTTGAAAAAAAATTTTGGAAAATTTTGAATTTTTTTTTGAAAAATTTTTTTGGTAAATTTTGATTTTTTTTCTGAAAAAAATTTTTGGTAAATTTTGATTTTTTTAGAATTTTTTTTTTGAAAAAAATTTTTTTTGGAAAATTTTGAAATTTTTTTGAAAAATTTTGATTTTTTTTTTGAAAATTTTTTTTGGGAAATTTTTGAATTTTTTTAAAAAAAAATTTTTTTGTAAAATTTTGAATTTTTTTTGAAAATTTTTTTTTGGAAAATTTTGAATTTTTTTTTGAAAATTTTTTTTTGGTAAATTTTAATTTTTTTTATGAAATTTTTTTTTGAAAAAAATTTTTTTTGGAAAATTTTGAAATTTTTTTGAAAAATTTTGATTTTTCTTTTTGAAAAATTTTTTTGGAAAATTTTGAATTTTTTTTTGAAAAATTTTTTTGGTAAATTTTGATTTTTTTTCTGAAAAAAATTTTTGGTAAATTTTGATTTTTTTAGAATTTTTTTTTTGAAAAAAATTTTTTTTGGAAAATTTTGAAATTTTTTTGAAAAATTTTGATTTTTTTTTTGAAAATTTTTTTTGGGAAATTTTTGAATTTTTTTAAAAAAAATTTTTTTTGCAAAATTTTGAATTTTTTTTGAAAATTTTTTTTTGGAAAATTTTGAATTTTTTTTTGAAAATTTTTTTTTGGTAAATTTTGATTTTTTTTATGAAATTTTTTTTTGAAAAAAATTTTTTTTGGAAAATTTTGAAATTTTTTTGAAAAATTTTGATTTTTCTTTTTGGAAAATTTTTTTGGAAAATTTTGTATATTTTTGAAAAAAATTTTTTTTGCAAAATTTTGAATTTTTTTTTGAAAATTTAGAATTTTTTTTTGAAATTTTTGTTTGAAAATTTTGATTTTTTTTTGGAAAATTTTGAATTTTTTTTTTTCAAAAATTTTGAATTTTTTTTTGAAAATTTTTTGAATTTTTTTTTGAAAATTTTGAATTTTTTTTTTTAAATTTGATTTTTTTTGAAAAAAAAAATTTTGGAAAATTTTGAATTTTTTTTTGAAAAAAATTTTTCGAAAATTTTGATTTTTTTTTTGAAATTTTTGAATTTTTTCTGAAAATTTTGAATTTTTTTTTGAAAAAAATTTTTGGAAAATTTTGATTTTTTTTTTTGAAAAAAAATTTGTTTGCAAAATTTTGAATTTTTTTTGAAAATTTTTTTTTGGAAATTTTGAAATTTTTTTGAAACTTTTGAATTTTTTTTGAAAATTTTGAATTTTTTTTTGAAAAAATTTTTTGGTAAATTTTGATTTTTTTTCTGAAATTTTTTTTTGAAAAAAAAAAATTTTTGGAAAATTTTGAATTTTTTTTTGAAAAAAATTTTTGGAAAATTTTGATTTTTTTTTTGAAGTTTTTGAATTTTTTCTGAAAATTTTGAATTTTTTTTTGAAAAAAATTTTTGGAAAATTTTGATTTTTTTTTTGAAAAAAAATTTGTTTGCAAAATTTTGAATTTTTTTGAAAAAAATTTTTTTTCCAAAATTTTGAATTTTTTTTTGAAAAAAATTTTTGGAAAATTTTGAATTTTTTTTTGAAAATTTTTTTGGTAAATTTTGATTTTTTTTATGAAATATTTTTTTGAAAAAATTTTTTTTTGCAAAATTTTGAATTTTTTTTGAAAAATTTTTTTTGGAAAATTTTGAATTTTTTTTGAAATTTTTGTTTGAAAATTTTGATTTTTTTTTTGGAAAATTTTGAATTTTTTTTGGAAAATTTTGAATTTTTTTTGCAAAATTTTGAATTTTTTTTTGAAAAAAATTTTTGGAAAGTTTTTGAATTTTTTCTGAAAATTTTGAATTTTTTTTTGAAAAAAATTTTTGGAAAATTTTGATTTTTTTTTTTTGAAAAAAAATTTTTTTGCAAAATTTTGAATTTTTTTTTGAAAAAAATTTTTGGAAAATTTTGAATTTTTTTTTGGTAAATTTTGATTTTTTTTCTGAAAAAAATTTTTGGTAAATTTTGATTTTTTTATGAATTTTTTTTGAAAAATTTTGATTTTTTTTTTGAAAATTTTTTTTGGGAAATTTTTGAATTTTTTTGAAAAAAAATTTTTTTGCAAAATTTTGAATTTTTTTTGAAAATTTTTTTTTGGAAATTTTGAAATTTTTTTGAAACTTTTGAATTTTTTTTGAAAATTTTGAATTTTTTTTTGAAAAAAAAAAATTTTTGGAAAATTTTGAAATTTTCGATTTTTTTCTGAAAATTTTGAATTTTTTTTTGAAAAAAATTTTTGGAAAATTTTGATTTTTTTTTTTTGAAAAAAAATTTTTTTGCAAAATTTTGAATTTTTTTTTGAAAAAAATTTTTGGAAAATTTTGAATTTTTTTTTGGTAAATTTTGATTTTTTTTCTGAAAAAAATTTTTGGTAAATTTTGATTTTTTTATGAATTTTTTTTGAAAAATTTTGATTTTTTTTTTGAAAATTTTTTTTGGGAAATTTTTGAATTTTTTTGAAAAAAAATTTTTTTGCAAAATTTTGAATTTTTTTTGAAAAATTTTGAATTTTTTTTTGAAAAAAATTTTTGGAAAGTTTTTGAATTTTTTCTGAAAATTTTGAATTTTTTTTTGAAAAATATTTTTGGAAAATTTTGATTTTTTTTTTTTGAAAAAAAATTTTTTTGCAAAATTTTGAATTTTTTTTTGAAAAAAATTTTTGGAAAATTTTGAATTTTTTTTTGGTAAATTTTGATTTTTTTTCTGAAAAAAATTTTTGGTAAATTTTGATTTTTTTATGAATTTTTTTTGAAAAATTTTGATTTTTTTTTTGAAAATTTTTTTTGGGAAATTTTTGAATTTTTTTGAAAAAAAATTTTTTTGCAAAATTTTGAATTTTTTTTGAAAATTTTTTTTGGAAAATTTTGAATTTTTTTTTGGTAAATTTTGATTTTTCTTATGAAATTTTTTTTTGGAAAATTTTGAAATTTTTTTGAAAAATTTTGATTTTTCTTTTTGAAAAATTTTTTTGGAAAATTTTGTATATTTTTGAAAAAAAATTTTTTTGCAAAATTTTGAATTTTTTTTTGAAAATTTAGAATTTTTTGTTTGAAAATTTTGATTTTTTTTTGGAAAATTTTGAATTTTTTTTTTCAAAAATTTTGAATTTTTTTTTGAAAATTTTTTTTCGACAATTTTGAATTTTTTTTTTAAATTTGATTTTTTTTGAAAAAAAAATTTTTGGAAAATTTTGATTTTTTTTTAAATTTTTGATTTTTTTATAAAAATTTTTTGGTAAATTTTGATTTTTTTTATGAAATTTTTTTTTGAAAAAAAATTTTGAATTTTTTTTTGAAAAAAATTTTTGGAAAATTTTGAATTTTTTTTTGAAATTTTTTAATTTTTTTTTGAAAAATTTGAATTTTTTTTTGAAAATTATTTTTGGTAAATTTTGATTTTTTTTATGAAATTTTTTTTTGAAAAAAATTTTTTTTGGTAAATTTTGATTTTTTTTTGAAAAAAAAATTTTTGGAAAATTTTGATTTTTTTTTGAAATTTTTGAATTTTTTTTGAAAATTTTGAATTTTTTTTTGAAAAAATTTTTTGGAAAATTTTGAATTTTTTTTTGAAAAATTTTTTGGAAAATTTTGAATTTTTTTTTTGAAATTTTTGATTTTTTTTTGAAATTTTTGAATTTTTTTTTTGAAAAATTTTTTTGGTAATTTTGATTTTTTTAATGAAATTTTTTTTTTTTTTTAAATTTTGAAATTTTTTTGAAAAATTTTGAATTTTTTTTGAAAAAAAATTTTTGGAAAATTTTGAATGTTTTTTTGAAATTTTTGAATTTTTTTTTGAAAAAAATTTTGAATTTTTTTTTTAAAATTTTTGAATTATTTTGGAAAATTTTGATTTTTTTTCTGAAATTTTTTTTTGAAAAAAAAAAATTTTTGGAAAATTTTGAATTTTTTTTTGAAAAAAATTTTTGGAAAATTTTGATTTTTTTTTTGAAAAAAAATTTTTTTGCAAAATTTTGAATTTTTTTTTGAAAAAAAATTTTGGAAAATTTTGAATTTTTTTTTGAAATTTTTGTTTGAAAATTTTGATTTTTTTTTGGAAAATTTTGAATTTTTTTTTTCAAAAATTTTGAATTTTTTTTTGAAAATTTTTTGAATTTTTTTTTGAAAATTTTTTTTCGAAAATTTTGAATTTTTTTTTTTAAATTTGATTTTTTTTGAAAAAAAAAAATTTTGGAAAATTTTGAATTTTTTTTTGAAAAAAATTTTTGGAAAATTTTGATTTTTTTTTTGAAATTTTTGAATTTTTTCTGAAAATTTTGAATTTTTTTTTGAAAAAATTTTTTGGAAAATTTTGATTTTTTTTTTTGAAAAAAAATTTGTTTGCAAAATTTTGAATTTTTTTTGAAAATTTTTTTTTGGAAATTTTGAAATTTTTTTGAAACTTTTGAATTTTTTTTGAAAATTTTGAATTTTTTTTTGAAAAAATTTTTTGGTAAATTTTGATTTTTTTTTTGAAATTTTTGAATTTTTTCTGAAAATTTTGAATTTTTTTTTGAAAAAAATTTTTGGAAAATTTTGATTTTTTTTTTTGAAAAAAAATTTGTTTGCAAAATTTTGAATTTTTTTGAAAAAAATTTTTTTTCCAAAATTTTGAATTTTTTTTTGAAAAAAATTTTTGGAAAATTTTGAATTTTTTTTTGAAAATTTTTTTGGTAAATTTTGATTTTTTTTATGAAATATTTTTTTGAAAAAATTTTTTTTTGCAAAATTTTGAATTTTTTTTGAAAAATTTTTTTTGGAAAATTTTGAATTTTTTTTGCAAAATTTTGAATTTTTTTTTGAAAAAAATTTTTGGAAAGTTTTTGAATTTTTTCTGAAAATTTTGAATTTTTTTTTGAAAAAAATTTTTGGAAAATTTTGATTTTTTTTTTTTGAAAAAAAATTTTTTTGAAAAAAATTTTTGGAAAATTTTGAATTTTTTTTTGGTAAATTTTGATTTTTTTTCTGAAAAAAATTTTTGGTAAATTTTGATTTTTTTATGAATTTTTTTTGAAAAATTTTGATTTTTTTTTTGAAAATTTTTTTTGGGAAATTTTTGAATTTTTTTGAAAAAAAATTTTTTTGCAAAATTTTGAATTTTTTTTGAAAATTTTTTTTTGGAAATTTTGAAATTTTTTTGAAACTTTTGAATTTTTTTTGAAAATTTTGAATTTTTTTTTGAAAAAAATTTTTTTTGGAAAATTTTTAAATTTTTTTGAAAAATTTTGATTTTTTTTTTGAAAATTTTTTTTGGGAAATTTTTGAATTTTTTTAAAAAAAAATTTTTTTGCAAAATTTTGAATTTTTTTTGAAAATTTTTTTTGGAAAATTTTGAATTTTTTTTTGAAAATTTTTTTTTGGTAAATTTTGATTTTTTTTATGAAATTTTTTTTTGAAAAAAATTTTTTTTGGAAAATTTTGAAATTTTTTTGAAAAATTTTGATTTTTCTTTTTGAAAAATTTTTTTGGAAAATTTTGTATATTTTTGAAAAAAATTTTTTTTTGAAATTTTTGTTTGAAAATTTTGATTTTTTTTTGGAAAATTTTGAATTTTTTTTTTCAAAAATTTTGAATTTTTTTTTGAAAATTTTTTGAATTTTTTTTTGAAAATTTTTTTTCGAAAATTTTGAATTTTTTTTTTTAAATTTGATTTTTTTTGAAAAAAAAAATTTTGGAAAATTTTGAATTTTTTTTTGAAAAAAATTTTTGGAAAATTTTGATTTTTTTTTTGAAATTTTTGAATTTTTTCTGAAAATTTTGAATTTTTTTTTGAAAAAAATTTTTGGAAAATTTTGATTTTTTTTTTTGAAAAAAAATTTGTTTGCAAAATTTTGAATTTTTTTTGAAAATTTTTTTTTGGAAATTTTGAAATTTTTTTGAAACTTTTGAATTTTTTTTGAAAATTTTGAATTTTTTTTTGAAAAAATTTTTTGGTAAATTTTGATTTTTTTTCTGAAATTTTTTTTTGAAAAAAAAAAATTTTTGGAAAATTTTGAATTTTTTTTTGAAAAAAATTTTTGGAAAATTTTGATTTTTTTTTTGAAATTTTTGAATTTTTTCTGAAAATTTTGAATTTTTTTTTGAAAAAAATTTTTGGAAAATTTTGATTTTTTTTTTGAAAAAAAATTTGTTTGCAAAATTTTGAATTTTTTTGAAAAAAATTTTTTTTCCAAAATTTTGAATTTTTTTTTGAAAAAAATTTTTGGAAAATTTTGAATTTTTTTTTGAAAATTTTTTTGGTAAATTTTGATTTTTTTTATGAAATATTTTTTTGAAAAAATTTTTTTTTGCAAAATTTTGAATTTTTTTTGAAAAATTTTTTTTGGAAAATTTTGAATTTTTTTTGAAATTTTTGTTTGAAAATTTTGATTTTTTTTTTGGAAAATTTTGAATTTTTTTTGGAAAATTTTGAATTTTTTTTGCAAAATTTTGAATTTTTTTTTGAAAAAAATTTTTGGAAAGTTTTTGAATTTTTTCTGAAAATTTTGAATTTTTTTTTGAAAAAAATTTTTGGAAAATTTTGATTTTTTTTTTTTGAAAAAAAATTTTTTTGAAAAAAATTTTTGGAAAATTTTGAATTTTTTTTTGGTAAATTTTGATTTTTTTTCTGAAAAAAATTTTTGGTAAATTTTGATTTTTTTATGAATTTTTTTTGAAAAATTTTGATTTTTTTTTTGAAAATTTTTTTTGGGAAATTTTTGAATTTTTTTGAAAAAAAATTTTTTTGCAAAATTTTGAATTTTTTTTGAAAATTTTTTTTTGGAAATTTTGAAATTTTTTTGAAACTTTTGAATTTTTTTTGAAAATTTTGAATTTTTTTTTGAAAAAAATTTTTTTTGGAAAATTTTGAAATTTTTTTGAAAAATTTTGATTTTTTTTTTGAAAATTTTTTTTGGGAAATTTTTGAATTTTTTTAAAAAAAAATTTTTTTGCAAAATTTTGAATTTTTTTTGAAAATTTTTTTTGGAAAATTTTGAATTTTTTTTTGAAAATTTTTTTTTGGTAAATTTTGATTTTTTTTATGAAATTTTTTTTTGAAAAAAATTTTTTTTGGAAAATTTTGAAATTTTTTTGAAAAATTTTGATTTTTCTTTTTGAAAAATTTTTTTGGAAAATTTTGTATATTTTTGAAAAAAATTTTTTTTGCAAAATTTTGAATTTTTTTTGAAAATTTAGATTTTTTTTTTGAAATTTTTGTTTGAAAATTTTGATTTTTTTTTGGAAAATTTTGAATTTTTTTTTTCAAAAATTTTGAATTTTTTTTTGAAAATTTTTTGAATTTTTTTTTGAAAATTTTTTTTCGAAAATTTTGAATTTTTTTTTTTAAATTTGATTTTTTTTGAAAAAAAAAATTTTGGAAAATTTTGAATTTTTTTTTGAAAAAAATTTTTGGAAAATTTTGATTTTTTTTTTGAAATTTTTGAATTTTTTCTGAAAATTTTGAATTTTTTTTTGAAAAAAATTTTTGGAAAATTTTGATTTTTTTTTTTGAAAAAAAATTTGTTTGCAAAATTTTGAATTTTTTTGAAAAAAATTTTTTTTCCAAAATTTTGAATTTTTTTTTGAAAAAAATTTTTGGAAAATTTTGATTTTTTTTTTGAAATTTTTGAATTTTTTCTGAAAATTTTGAATTTTTTTTTGAAAAAAATTTTTGGAAAATTTTGATTTTTTTTTTTGAAAAAAAATTTGTTTGCAAAATTTTGAATTTTTTTGAAAAAAATTTTTTTTCCAAAATTTTGAATTTTTTTTTGAAAAAAATTTTTGGAAAATTTTGAATTTTTTTTTGAAAATTTTTTTGGTAAATTTTGATTTTTTTTATGAAATATTTTTTTGAAAAAAATTTTTTTTTGCAAAATTTTGAATTTTTTTTGAAAAATTTTTTTTGGAAAATTTTGAATTTTTTTTGAAATTTTTGTTTGAAAATTTTGATTTTTTTTTTGGAAAATTTTGAATTTTTTTTGGAAAATTTTGAATTTTTTTTGCAAAATTTTGAATTTTTTTTTGAAAAAAATTTTTGGAAAGTTTTTGAATTTTTTCTGAAAATTTTGAATTTTTTTTTGAAAAAAATTTTTGGAAAATTTTGATTTTTTTTTTTTGAAAAAAAATTTTTTTGCAAAATTTTGAATTTTTTTTTGAAAAAAATTTTTGGAAAATTTTGAATTTTTTTTTGGTAAATTTTGATTTTTTTTCTGAAAAAAATTTTTGGTAAATTTTGATTTTTTTATGAATTTTTTTTGAAAAATTTTGATTTTTTTTTTGAAAAATTTTTTTGGAAAATTTTGTATATTTTTGAAAAAAATTTTTTTTGCAAAATTTTGAATTTTTTTTTGAAAATTTAGAATTTTTTTTTGAAATTTTTGTTTGAAAATTTTGATTTTTTTTTGGAAAATTTTGAATTTTTTTTTTCAAAAATTTTGAATTTTTTTTTGAAAATTTTTTGAATTTTTTTTTGAAAATTTTTTTTCGAAAATTTTGAATTTTTTTTTTTAAATTTGATTTTTTTTGAAAAAAAAAATTTTGGAAAATTTTGAATTTTTTTTTGAAAAAAATTTTTGGAAAATTTTGATTTTTTTTTTGAAATTTTTGAATTTTTTCTGAAAATTTTGAATTTTTTTTTGAAAAAAATTTTTGGAAAATTTTGATTTTTTTTTTTGAAAAAAAATTTGTTTGCAAAATTTTGAATTTTTTTTGAAAATTTTTTTTTGGAAATTTTGAAATTTTTTTGAAACTTTTGAATTTTTTTTGAAAATTTTGAATTTTTTTTGAAAAAATTTTTTGGTAAATTTTGATTTTTTTTCTGAAATTTTTTTTTGAAAAAAAAAAATTTTTGGAAAATTTTGAATTTTTTTTTGAAAAAAATTTTTGGAAAATTTTGATTTTTTTTTTGAAATTTTTGAATTTTTTCTGAAAATTTTGAATTTTTTTTTGAAAAAAATTTTTGGAAAATTTTGATTTTTTTTTTTGAAAAAAAATTTGTTTGCAAAATTTTGAATTTTTTTGAAAAAAAATTTTTTTCCAAAATTTTGAATTTTTTTTTGAAAAAAATTTTTGGAAAATTTTGAATTTTTTTTTGAAAATTTTTTTGGTAAATTTTGATTTTTTTTATGAAATATTTTTTTGAAAAAATTTTTTTTTGCAAAATTTTGAATTTTTTTTGAAAAATTTTTTTTGGAAAATTTTGAATTTTTTTTGAAATTTTTGTTTGAAAATTTTGATTTTTTTTTTGGAAAATTTTGAATTTTTTTTGGAAAATTTTGAATTTTTTTTGCAAAATTTTGAATTTTTTTTTGAAAAAAATTTTTGGAAAGTTTTTGAATTTTTTCTGAAAATTTTGAATTTTTTTTTGAAAAAAATTTTTGGAAAATTTTGATTTTTTTTTTTTGAAAAAAAAATTTTTTGCAAAATTTTGAATTTTTTTTTGGTAAATTTTGATTTTTTTTCTGAAAAAAATTTTTGGTAAATTTTGATTTTTTTATGAATTTTTTTTGAAAAATTTTGATTTTTTTTTTGAAAATTTTTTTTGGGAAATTTTTGAATTTTTTTGAAAAAAAAATTTTTTGCAAAATTTTGAATTTTTTTTGAAAATTTTTTTTTGGAAATTTTGAAATTTTTTTGAAACTTTTGAATTTTTTTTGAAAATTTTGAATTTTTTTTTGAAAAAAAAAAATTTTTGGAAAATTTTGAAATTTTTTTTTTTGAAATTTTTGATTTTTTTCTGAAAATTTTGAATTTTTTTTTGAAAAAAATTTTTGGAAAATTTTGTTTTTTTTTTGAAAAAAAATTTTTTTGCAAAATTTTGAATTTTTTTGAAAAAAATTTTTTTTCCAAAATTTTGAATTTTTTTTTGAAAAAAATTTTTGGAAAATTTTGAATTTTTTTTTGAAAATTTTTTTGGTAAATTTTGATTTTTTTTATGAAATATTTTTTTGAAAAAATTTTTTTTTGCAAAATTTTGAATTTTTTTTGAAAAATTTTTTTTGGAAAATTTTGAATTTTTTTTGAAATTTTTGTTTGAAAATTTTGATTTTTTTTTTGGAAAATTTTGAATTTTTTTTGGAAAATTTTGAATTTTTTTTGCAAAATTTTGAATTTTTTTTTGAAAAAAATTTTTGGAAAGTTTTTGAATTTTTTCTGAAAATTTTGAATTTTTTTTTGAAAAAAATTTTTGGAAAATTTTGATTTTTTTTTTTTGAAAAAAAATTTTTTTGCAAAATTTTGAATTTTTTTTTGAAAAAAATTTTTGGAAAATTTTGAATTTTTTTTTGGTAAATTTTGATTTTTTTTCTGAAAAAAATTTTTGGTAAATTTTGATTTTTTTATGAATTTTTTTTGAAAAATTTTGATTTTTTTTTTGAAAATTTTTTTTGGGAAATTTTTGAATTTTTTTGAAAAAAAATTTTTTTGCAAAATTTTGAATTTTTTTATGAATTTTTTTTGAAAAATTTTGATTTTTTTTTTGAAAATTTTTTTTGGGAAATTTTTGAATTTTTTTGAAAAAAAATTTTTTTGCAAAATTTTGAATTTTTTTTGGTAAATTTTGATTTTTCTTATGAAATTTTTTTTTGGAAAATTTTGAAATTTTTTTGAAAAATTTTGATTTTTCTTTTTGAAAAATTTTTTTGGAAAATTTTGTATATTTTTGAAAAAAAAATTTTTTGCAAAATTTTGAATTTTTTTTTGAAAATTTAGAATTTTTTTTTGAAATTTTTGTTTGAAAATTTTGATTTTTTTTTGGAAAATTTTGAATTTTTTTTTTCAAAAATTTTGAATTTTTTTTTGAAAATTTTTTTTCGAAAATTTTGAATTTTTTTTTTAAATTTGATTTTTTTTGAAAAAAAAATTTTTGGAAAATTTTGATTTTTTTTTAAATTTTTGATTTTTTTATAAAAATTTTTTGGTAAATTTTGATTTTTTTTATGAAATTTTTTTTTGAAAAAAAATTTTGAATTTTTTTTTGAAAAAAATTTTTGGAAAATTTTGAATTTTTTTTTGAAATTTTTTAATTTTTTTTTGAAAAATTTGAATTTTTTTTTGAAAATTTTTTTTGGTAAATTTTGATTTTTTTATGAAATTTTTTTTTGAAAAAAATTTTTATTGGTAAATTTTGATTTTTTTTTGAAAAAAAAATTTTTGAAAATTTTGATTTTCTTTTTGAAATTTTTGAATTTTTTTTGAAAATTTTGAATTTTTTTTTGAAAAAATTTTTTGGAAAATTTTGAATTTTTTTTTGAAAAATTTTTTTGGAAAATTTTGAATTTTTTTTTTGAAATTTTTGATTTTTTTTTGAAATTTTTGAATTTTTTTTTGAAAAATTTTTTTGGTAATTTTGATTTTTTTAATGAAATTTTTTTTTTTTTTTAAAAATTTTGAAATTTTTTTGAAAAATTTTGAATTTTTTTTGAAAAAAAATTTTTGGAAAATTTTGAATGTTTTTTTGAAATTTTTGAATTTTTTTTTGAAAAAAATTTTGAATTTTTTTTTTAAATTTTTGAATTATTTTGGAAAATTTTGAATTTTTTTTTGAAAATTTTTTTTGGTAAATTTTGATTTTTTTTGAAAAAAATTTTTGGAAAATTTTGTTTTTTTTTTGAATTTTTAAATTTTTTTTGAAAATTTTGAATTTTTTTTTGAAAAAAATTTTTGGAAAATTTTGATTTTTTTTTGAAAAAATATTTTTTTGCAAAATTTTGAATTTTTTTTGAAAAATTTTTTTTTGGAAATTTTGAAATTTTTTTGAAACTTTTGAATTTTTTTTGAAAATTTTGAATTTTTTTTTGAAAAAATTTTTTGGTAAATTTTGATTTTTTTTTGAAAAAATTTTTTTTTGCAAAATTTTGAATTTTTTTTGGAAAATTTTGAATTTTTTTTGAAATTTTTGTTTGAAAATTTTGATTTTTTTTTTGGAAAATTTTGAATTTTTGTTGGAAAATTTTGAATTTTTTTTGCAAAATTTTGAATTTTTTTTTGAAAAAAATTTTTGGAAAGTTTTTGAATTTTTTCTGAAAATTTTGAATTTTTTTTTGAAAAAAATTTTTGGAAAATTTTGATTTTTTTTTTTTGAACAAAAATTTTTTTGCAAAATTTTGAATTTTTTTTTGAAAAAAATTTTTGGAAAATTTTGAATTTTTTTTTGGTAAATTTTGATTTTTTTTCTGAAAAAAATTTTTGGTAAATTTTGATTTTTTTATGAATTTTTTTTGAAAAATTTTGATTTTTTTTTTGAAAATTTTTTTTGGGAAATTTTTGAATTTTTTTGAAAAAAAATTTTTTTGCAAAATTTTGAATTTTTTTTGAAAATTTTTTTTTGGAAAATTTTGAATTTTTTTTTGAAAATTTTTTTTTGGTAAATTTTGATTTTTCTTATGAAATTTTTTTTTGGAAAATTTTGAAATTTTTTTGAAAAATTTTGATTTTTCTTTTTGAAAAAATTTTTTGGAAAATTTTGTATATTTTTAAAAAAAAATTTTTTTGCAAAATTTTGAATTTTTTTTTGAAAATTTAGAATTTTTTTTTGAAATTTTTGTTTGAAAATTTTGATTTTTTTTTGGAAAATTTTGAATTTTTTTTTTCAAAAATTTTGAATTTTTTTTTGAAAATTTTTTTTCGAAAATTTTGAATTTTTTTTTTAAATTTAATTTTTTTTGAAAAAAAAATTTTTGGAAAATTTTGATTTTTTTTTAAATTTTTGATTTTTTTATAAAAATTTTTTGGTAAATTTTGATTTTTTTTATGAAATTTTTTTTTTAAAAAAAATTTTGAATTTTTTTTTGAAAAAAATTTTTGGAAAATTTTGAATTTTTTTTTGAAATTTTTTAATTTTTTTTTGAAAAATTTGAATTTTTTTTTGAAAATTTTTTTTGGTAAATTTTGATTTTTTTTATGAAATTTTTTTTTGAAAAAAAATTTTTTTTGGTAAATTTTGATTTTTTTTTGAAAAAAAAATTTTTGGAAAATTTTGATTTTTTTTTGAAATTTTTGAATTTTTTTTGAAAATTTTGAATTTTTTTTTGAAAAAATTTTTTGGAAAATTTTGAATTTTTTTTTGAAATTTTTTTTTGGTAAATTTTGATTTTTTTTTAAAAAAATTTTTGGAAAATTTTGTTTTTTTTTGAATTTTTAAATTTTTTTTGAAAATTTTGAATTTTTTTTTGAAAAAAATTTTTGGAAAATTTTGATTTTTTTTTGAAAAAATATTTTTTTGCAAAATTTTGAATTTTTTTTGAAAAATTTTTTTTTGGAAATTTTGAAATTTTTTTGAAACTTTTGAATTTTTTTTGAAAATTTTGAATTTTTTTTTGAAAAAATTTTTTGGTAAATTTTGATTTTTTTTCTGAAATTTTTTTTTGAAAAAAAAAAATTTTTGGAAAATTTTGAATTTTTTTTTGAAAAAAATTTTTGGAAAATTTTGATTTTTTTTTTGAAATTTTTGAATTTTTTCTGAAAATTTTGAATTTTTTTTTGAAAAAAATTTTTGGAAAATTTTGATTTTTTTTTTTGAAAAAAAATTTTTTTGCAAAATTTTGAATTTTTTTGAAAAAAATTTTTTTTCCAAAATTTTGAATTTTTTTTTCAAAAAAATTTTTGGAAAATTTTGAATTTTTTTTTGAAAATTTTTTTGGTAAATTTTGATTTTTTTTATGAAATATTTTTTTGAAAAAAATTTTTTTTGCAAAATTTTGAATTTTTTTTGAAAAATTTTTTTTGGAAAATTTTGAATTTTTTTTGGAAAATTTTGAATTTTTTTTGCAAAATTTTGAATTTTTTTTTGAAAAAAATTTTTGGAAAGTTTTTGAATTTTTTCTGAAAATTTTGAATTTTTTTTTGAAAAAAAAAAATTTTTGGAAAATTTTGAAATTTTTTTTTTTGAAATTTTTGATTTTTTTCTGAAAATTTTGAATTTTTTTTTGAAAAAAATTTTTGGAAAATTTTGATTTTTTTTTTGAAAAAAAATTTTTTTGCAAAATTTTGAATTTTTTTGAAAAAAATTTTTTTTCCAAAATTTTGAATTTTTTTTTGAAAAAAATTTTTGGAAAATTTTGAATTTTTTTTTGAAAATTTTTTTGGTAAATTTTGATTTTTTTTATGAAATATTTTTTTGAAAAAATTTTTTTTTGCAAAATTTTGAATTTTTTTTGAAAAATTTTTTTTGGAAAATTTTGAATTTTTTTTGCAAAATTTTGAATTTTTTTTTGAAAAAAATTTTTGGAAAGTTTTTGAATTTTTTCTGAAAATTTTGAATTTTTTTTTGAAAAAAATTTTTGGAAAATTTTGATTTTTTTTTTTTGAAAAAAAATTTTTTTGAAAAAAATTTTTGGAAAATTTTGAATTTTTTTTTGGTAAATTTTGATTTTTTTATGAATTTTTTTTGAAAAATTTTGATTTTTTTTTTGAAAATTTTTTTTGGGAAATTTTTGAATTTTTTTGAAAAAAAATTTTTTTGCAAAATTTTGAATTTTTTTTGAAAATTTTTTTTTGGAAATTTTGAAATTTTTTTGAAACTTTTGAATTTTTTTTGAAAATTTTGAATTTTTTTTTTGAAAAAAATTTTTTTTGGAAAATTTTGAAATTTTTTTGAAAAATTTTGATTTTTTTTTTGAAAATTTTTTTTGGGAAATTTTTGAATTTTTTTAAAAAAAAATTTTTTTGCAAAATTTTGAATTTTTTTTGAAAATTTTTTTTGGAAAATTTTGAATTTTTTTTTGAAAATTTTTTTTTGGTAAATTTTGATTTTTTTTATGAAATTTTTTTTTGAAAAAAATTTTTTTTGGAAAATTTTGAAATTTTTTTGAAAAATTTTGATTTTTCTTTTTGAAAAATTTTTTTGGAAAATTTTGTATATTTTTGAAAAAAATTTTTTTTTGAAATTTTTGTTTGAAAATTTTGATTTTTTTTTGGAAAATTTTGATTTTTTTTTTTCAAAAATTTTGAATTTTTTTTTGAAAATTTTTTGAATTTTTTTTTGAAAATTTTTTTTCGAAAATTTTGAATTTTTTTTTTTAAATTTGATTTTTTTTGAAAAAAAAAATTTTGGAAAATTTTGAATTTTTTTTTGAAAAAAATTTTTGGAAAATTTTGATTTTTTTTTTGAAAAAAAATTTGTTTGCAAAATTTTGAATTTTTTTTGAAAATTTTTTTTTGGAAATTTTGAAATTTTTTTGAAACTTTTGAATTTTTTTTGAAAATTTTGAATTTTTTTTTGAAAAAATTTTTTGGTAAATTTTGATTTTTTTTCTGAAATTTTTTTTTGAAAAAAAAAAATTTTTGGAAAATTTTGAATTTTTTTTTGAAAAAAATTTTTGGAAAATTTTGATTTTTTTTTTGAAATTTTTGAATTTTTTCTGAAAATTTTGAATTTTTTTTTGAAAAAAATTTTTGGAAAATTTTGATTTTTTTTTTTGAAAAAAAATTTGTTTGCAAAATTTTGAATTTTTTTGAAAAAATTTTTTTTTCCAAAATTTTGAATTTTTTTTTGAAAAAAATTTTTGGAAAATTTTGAATTTTTTTTTGAAAATTTTTTTGGTAAATTTTGATTTTTTTTATGAAATATTTTTTTGAAAAAATTTTTTTTTGCAAAATTTTGAATTTTTTTTGAAAAATTTTTTTTGGAAAATTTTGAATTTTTTTTGAAATTTTTGTTTGAAAATTTTGATTTTTTTTTTGGAAAATTTTGAATTTTTTTTGGAAAATTTTGAATTTTTTTTGCAAAATTTTGAATTTTTTTTTGAAAAAAATTTTTGGAAAGTTTTTGAATTTTTTCTGAAAATTTTGAATTTTTTTTTGAAAAAAATTTTTGGAAAATTTTGATTTTTTTTGAAAAATTTTGATTTTTTTTTTGAAAATTTTTTTTGGGAAATTTTTGAATTTTTTTGAAAAAAAATTTTTTTGCAAAATTTTGAATTTTTTTTGAAAATTTTTTTTTGGAAATTTTGAAATTTTTTTGAAACTTTTGAATTTTTTTTGAAAATTTTGAATTTTTTTTTGAAAAAAATTTTTTTTGGAAAATTTTGAAATTTTTTTGAAAAATTTTGATTTTTTTTTTGAAAATTTTTTTTGGGAAATTTTTGAATTTTTTTAAAAAAAAATTTTTTTGCAAAATTTTGAATTTTTTTTGAAAATTTTTTTTGGAAAATTTTGAATTTTTTTTTGAAAATTTTTTTTTGGTAAATTTTGATTTTTTTTATGAAATTTTTTTTTGAAAAAAATTTTTTTTGGAAAATTTTGAAATTTTTTTGAAAAATTTTGATTTTTCTTTTTGAAAAATTTTTTTGGAAAATTTTGTATATTTTTGAAAAAAATTTTTTTTGCAAAATTTTGAATTTTTTTTGAAAATTTAGAATTTTTTTTTGAAATTTTTGTTTGAAAATTTTGATTTTTTTTTGAAAATTTTTTGAATTTTTTTTTGAAAATTTTTTTTCGAAAATTTTGAATTTTTTTTTTTAAATTTGATTTTTTTTGAAAAAAAAAATTTTGGAAAATTTTGAATTTTTTTTTGAAAAAAATTTTTGGAAAATTTTGATTTTTTTTTTGAAATTTTTGAATTTTTTCTGAAAATTTTGAATTTTTTTTTGAAAAAAATTTTTGGAAAATTTTGATTTTTTTTTTTGAAAAAAAATTTGTTCGCAAAATTTTGAATTTTTTTTGAAAATTTTTTTTTGGAAATTTTGAAATTTTTTTGAAACTTTTGAATTTTTTTTGAAAATTTTGAATTTTTTTTTGAAAAAATTTTTTGGTAAATTTTGATTTTTTTTCTGAAATTTTTTTTTGAAAAAAAAAAATTTTTGGAAAATTTTGAATTTTTTTTTGAAAAAAATTTTTGGAAAATTTTGATTTTTTTTTGAAATTTTTGAATTTTTTCTGAAAATTTTGAATTTTTTTTTGAAAAAAATTTTTGGAAAATTTTGATTTTTTTTTTTGAAAAAAAATTTGTTTGCAAAATTTTGAATTTTTTTGAAAAAATTTTTTTTTCCAAAATTTTGAATTTTTTTTTGAAAAAAATTTTTGGAAAATTTTGAATTTTTTTTTGAAAATTTTTTTGGTAAATTTTGATTTTTTTTATGAAATATTTTTTTGAAAAAATTTTTTTTTGCAAAATTTTGAATTTTTTTTGAAAAATTTTTTTTGGAAAATTTTGAATTTTTTTTGAAATTTTTGTTTGAAAATTTTGATTTTTTTTTTGGAAAATTTTGAATTTTTTTTGGAAAATTTTGAATTTTTTTTGCAAAATTTTGAATTTTTTTTTGAAAAAAATTTTTGGAAAGTTTTTGAATTTTTTCTGAAAATTTTGAATTTTTTTTTGAAAAAAATTTTTGGAAAATTTTGATTTTTTTTTTTTGAAAAAAATTTTTGGAAAATTTTGAATTTTTTTTTGGTAAATTTTGATTTTTTTTCTGAAAAAAATTTTTGGTAAATTTTGATTTTTTTATGAATTTTTTTTGAAAAATTTTGATTTTTTTTTTGAAAATTTTTTTTGGGAAATTTTTGAATTTTTTTGAAAAAAAATTTTTTTGCAAAATTTTGAATTTTTTTTGAAAATTTTTTTTTGGAAATTTTGAAATTTTTTTGAAACTTTTGAATTTTTTTTGAAAATTTTGAATTTTTTTTTGAAAAAAAATTTTTTTGGAAAATTTTGAAATTTTTTTGAAAAATTTTGATTTTTTTTTTGAAAATTTTTTTTGGGAAATTTTTGAATTTTTTAAAAAAAAAATTTTTTTGCAAAATTTTGAATTTTTTTTGAAAATTTTTTTTGGAAAATTTTGAATTTTTTTTTGAAAATTTTTTTTTGGTAAATTTTGATTTTTTTTATGAAATTTTTTTTTGAAAAAAATTTTTTTTGGAAAATTTTGAAATTTTTTTGAAAAATTTTGATTTTTCTTTTTGAAAAATTTTTTTGGAAAATTTTGTATATTTTTGAAAAAAATTTTTTTTGCAAAATTTTGAATTTTTTTTGAAAATTTAGATTTTTTTTTTGAAATTTTTGTTTGAAAATTTTGATTTTTTTTTGGAAAATTTTGAATTTTTTTTTTCAAAAATTTTGAATTTTTTTTTGAAAATTTTTTGAATTTTTTTTTGAAAATTTTTTTTCGAAAATTTTGAATTTTTTTTTTTAAATTTGATTTTTTTTGAAAAAAAAAATTTTGGAAAATTTTGAATTTTTTTTTGAAAAAAATTTTTGGAAAATTTTGATTTTTTTTTTGAAATTTTTGAATTTTTTCTGAAAATTTTGAATTTTTTTTTGAAAAAAATTTTTGGAAAATTTTGATTTTTTTTTTTGAAAAAAAATTTGTTTGCAAAATTTTGAATTTTTTTTGAAAAATTTTTTTTGGAAAATTTTGAATTTTTTTTGAAATTTTTGTTTGAAAATTTTGATTTTTTTTTTGGAAAATTTTGAATTTTTTTTGGAAAATTTTGAATTTTTTTTGCAAAATTTTGAATTTTTTTTTGAAAAAAATTTTTGGAAAGTTTTTGAATTTTTTCTGAAAATTTTGAATTTTTTTTTGAAAAAAATTTTTGGAAAATTTTGATTTTTTTTTTTTGAAAAAAAATTTTTTTGCAAAATTTTGAATTTTTTTTTGAAAAAAATTTTTGGAAAATTTTGAATTTTTTTTGGTAAATTTTGATTTTTTTTCTGAAAAAAATTTTTGGTAAATTTTGATTTTTTTATGAATTTTTTTTGAAAAATTTTGATTTTTTTTTTGAAAATTTTTTTTGGGAAATTTTTGAATTTTTTTGAAAAAAAATTTTTTTGAAAAATTTTGATTTTTTTTTTGAAAATTTTTTTTGGGAAATTTTTGAATTTTTTTGAAAAAAAATTTTTTTGCAAAATTTTGAATTTTTTTTGGTAAATTTTGATTTTTCTTATGAAATTTTTTTTTGGAAAATTTTGAAATTTTTTTGAAAAATTTTGATTTTTCTTTTTGAAAATTTTTTTTGGAAAATTTTGTATATTTTTGAAAAAAAAATTTTTTGCAAAATTTTGAATTTTTTTTTGAAAATTTAGAATTTTTTTTTGAAATTTTTGTTTGAAAATTTTGATTTTTTTTTGGAAAATTTTGAATTTTTTTTTTCAAAAATTTTGAATTTTTTTTTGAAAATTTTTTTTCGAAAATTTTGAATTTTTTTTTTAAATTTGATTTTTTTTGAAAAAAAAATTTTTGGAAAATTTTGATTTTTTTTTAAATTTTTGATTTTTTTATAAAAATTTTTTGGTAAATTTTGATTTTTTTTATGAAATTTTTTTTTGAAAAAAATTTTTATTGGTAAATTTTGATTTTTTTTTGAAAAAAAAATTTTTGGAAAATTTTGATTTTTTTTTGAAATTTTTGAATTTTTTTTGAAAATTTTGAATTTTTTTTTGAAAAAATTTTTTGGAAAATTTTGAATTTTTTTTTGAAAAATTTTTTTGGAAAATTTTGAATTTTTTTTTTGAAATTTTTGATTTTTTTTTGAAATTTTTGAATTTTTTTTTGAAAAATTTTTTTGGTAATTTTGATTTTTTTAATGAAATTTTTTTTTTTTTAAAAAATTTTGAAATTTTTTTGAAAAATTTTGAATTTTTTTTGAAAAAAAATTTTTGGAAAATTTTGAATGTTTTTTTGAAATTTTTGAATTTTTTTTTGAAAAAAATTTTGAATTTTTTTTTTAAAATTTTTGAATTATTTTGGAAAATTTTGAATTTTTTTTTGAAAATTTTTTTTGGTAAATTTTGATTTTTTTTGAAAAAAATTTTTGGAAAATTTTGTTTTTTTTTTGAATTTTTAAATTTTTTTTGAAAATTTTGAATTTTTTTTTGAAAAAAATTTTTGGAAAATTTTGATTTTTTTTTTTGAAAAAAAATTTTTTTGCAAAATTTTGAATTTTTTTGAAAAAAATTTTTTTTCCAAAATTTTGAATTTTTTTTTGAAAAAAATTTTTGGAAAATTTTGAATTTTTTTTTGAAAATTTTTTTGGTAAATTTTGATTTTTTTTATGAAATATTTTTTTGAAAAAATTTTTTTTTGCAAAATTTTGAATTTTTTTTGGAAAATTTTGAATTTTTTTTGAAATTTTTGTTTGAAAATTTTGATTTTTTTTTTGGAAAATTTTGAATTTTTGTTGGAAAATTTTGAATTTTTTTTGCAAAATTTTGAATTTTTTTTTGAAAAAAATTTTTGGAAAGTTTTTGAATTTTTTCTGAAAATTTTGAATTTTTTTTTGAAAAAAATTTTTGGAAAATTTTGATTTTTTTTTTTTGAAAAAAAATTTTTTTGCAAAATTTTGAATTTTTTTTTGAAAAAAATTTTTGGAAAATTTTGAATTTTTTTTTGGTAAATTTTGATTTTTTTTCTGAAAAAAATTTTTGGTAAATTTTGATTTTTTTATGAATTTTTTTTGAAAAATTTTGATTTTTTTTTTGAAAATTTTTTTTGGGAAATTTTTGAATTTTTTTGAAAAAAAATTTTTTTGGAAAATTTTGAATTTTTTTTGAAAATTTTTTTTGGAAAATTTTGAATTTTTTTTTGAAAATTTTTTTTTGGTAAATTTTGATTTTTCTTATGAAATTTTTTTTTGGAAAATTTTGAAATTTTTTTGAAAAATTTTGATTTTTCTTTTTGAAAAATTTTTTTGGAAAATTTTGTATATTTTTGAAAAAAAATTTTTTTGCAAAATTTTGAATTTTTTTTTGAAAATTTAGAATTTTTTTTTGAAATTTTTGTTTGAAAATTTTGATTTTTTTTTGGAAAATTTTGAATTTTTTTTTTCAAAAATTTTGAATTTTTTTTTGAAAATTTTTTTTCGAAAATTTTGAATTTTTTTTTTAAATTTGATTTTTTTTGAAAAAAAAATTTTTGGAAAATTTTGATTTTTTTTTAAATTTTTGATTTTTTTATAAAAATTTTTTGGTAAATTTTGATTTTTTTTATGAAATTTTTTTTTGAAAAAAAATTTTGAATTTTTTTTTGAAAAAAATTTTTGGAAAATTTTGAATTTTTTTTTGAAATTTTTTAATTTTTTTTTGAAAAATTTGAATTTTTTTTTGAAAATTTTTTTTGGTAAATTTTGATTTTTTTTATGAAATTTTTTTTTGAAAAAAAATTTTTTTTGGTAAATTTTGATTTTTTTTTGAAAAAAAAATTTTTGGAAAATTTTGATTTTTTTTTGAAATTTTTGAATTTTTTTTGAAAATTTTGAATTTTTTTTTGAAAAAATTTTTTGGAAAATTTTGAATTTTTTTTTGAAAATTTTTTTTGGTAAATTTTGATTTTTTTTGAAAAAAATTTTTGGAAAATTTTGTTTTTTTTTTAATTTTTAAATTTTTTTTGAAAATTTTGAATTTTTTTTTGAAAAAAATTTTTGGAAAATTTTGATTTTTTTTTGAAAAAATATTTTTTTGCAAAATTTTGAATTTTTTTTGAAAAATTTATTTTGGAAATTTTGAAATTTTTTTGAAACTTTTGAATTTTTTTTGAAAATTTTGAATTTTTTTTTGAAAAAATTTTTTGGTAAATTTTGATTTTTTTTCTGAAATTTTTTTTTGAAAAAAAAAAATTTTTGGAAAATTTTGAATTTTTTTTTGAAAAAAATTTTTGGAAAATTTTGATTTTTTTTTTGAAATTTTTGAATTTTTTCTGAAAATTTTGAATTTTTTTTTGAAAAAAATTTTTGGAAAATTTTGATTTTTTTTTTTGAAAAAAAATTTTTTTGCAAAATTTTGAATTTTTTTGAAAAAATTTTTTTTTCCAAAATTTTGAATTTTTTTTTCAAAAAAATTTTTGGAAAATTTTGAATTTTTTTTTGAAAATTTTTTTGGTAAATTTTGATTTTTTTTATGAAATATTTTTTTGAAAAAAATTTTTTTTGCAAAATTTTGAATTTTTTTTGAAAAATTTTTTTTGGAAAATTTTGAATTTTTTTTGGAAAATTTTGAATTTTTTTTGCAAAATTTTGAATTTTTTTTTGAAAAAAATTTTTGGAAAGTTTTTGAATTTTTTCTGAAAATTTTGAATTTTTTTTTGAAAATTTTTTTTGGAAAATTTTGAATTTTTTTTTGAAAATTTTTTTTTTGGTAAATTTTGATTTTTCTTATGAAATTTTTTTTTGGAAAATTTTGAAATTTTTTTGAAAAATTTTGATTTTTCTTTTTGAAAAATTTTTTTGGAAAATTATACAATTTTTGAAAAAAAATTTTTTTGCAAAATTTTGAATTTTTTTTTGAAAATTTAGAATTTTTTTTTGAAATTTTTGTTTGAAAATTTTGATTTTTTTTTGGAAAATTTTGAATTTTTTTTTTCAAAAATTTTGAATTTTTTTTTGAAAATTTTTTTTCGAAAATTTTGAATTTTTTTTTTAAATTTGATTTTTTTTGAAAAAAAAATTTTTGGAAAATTTTGATTTTTTTTTAAATTTTTGAATTTTTTATAAAAATTTTTTGGTAAATTTTGATTTTTTTTATGAAATTTTTTTTTGAAAAAAAATTTTGAATTTTTTTTTGAAAAAAAATTTTGGAAAATTTTGAATTTTTTTTTGAAATTTTTTAATTTTTTTTTGAAAAATTTGAATTTTTTTTTGAAAATTTTTTTTGGTAAATTTTGATTTTTTTTTGAAAAAAAAATTTTTGGAAAATTTTGATTTTTTTTTGAAATTTTTGAATTTTTTTTGAAAATTTTGAATTTTTTTTTGAAAAAATTTTTTGGAAAATTTTGAATTTTTTTTTGAAAAATTTTTTTGGAAAATTTTGAATTTTTTTTTGAAATTTTTGATTTTTTTTTGAAATTTTTGAATTTTTTTTTGAAAAATTTTTTTGGTAATTTTGATTTTTTTAATGAAATTTTTTTTTTTTTTAAAAAATTTGAAATTTTTTTGAAAAATTTTGAATTTTTTTTGAAAAAAAATTTTTGGAAAATTTTGAATGTTTTTTTGAAATTTTTGAATTTTTTTTTGAAAAAAATTTTGAATTTTTTTTTTGAAATTTTTGAATTATTTTGGAAAATTTTGAATTTTTTTTTGAAAAAATTTTTTGGTAAATTTTGATTTTTTTTCTGAAATTTTTTTTTTGAAAAAAAAAATTTTGGAAAATTTTGAATTTTATCTGTAAATTTTTTTTTTGGAAATTTTGATCTTTTTTGAAATTTTTGAATTTTTTTTTGAAAAAAATTTTTTTTGCAAAATTTTGAATTTTTTTTTGAAAATTTAGAATTTTTTTTTGAAATTTTTGATTTTTTTTTGGAAAATTTTGAATTTTTTTTTTCAAAAATTTTGAATTTTTTTTTGAAAATTTTTTTTGGGAAATTTTTGAATTTTTTTGAAAAAAAATTTTTTTGCAAAATTTTGAATTTTTTTTGAAAATTTTTTTTTGGAAAATTTTGAATTTTTTTTTGAAAAATTTTTTTGGTAATTTTTGATTTTTTTTCTGAAATTTTTTTTTGAAAAAAAAATTTTTTGGAAAATTTTGAATTTTTTTCTCAAAATTTTTTTTTTGAAAATTTTGATCTTTTTTTGAAATTTTTGAATTTTTTTTTGAAAAAAAATTTTGGAAAATTTTGAATTTTTTTTTGAAATTTTTGAATTTTTTTGAAAATTTTGAATTTTTTTTTGAAAAAAATTTTTGGAAAATTTTGAATTTTTTTTGAAAAATTTTTTTGGTAAATTTTGAAAATTTTTTTTAAAAAAAATTTTTGGTAAATTTTGATTTTTTTTTGAAAAAAAAAAATTTTGGAAAATTTTGAATTTTTTTTGAAAAAAATTTTTGGAAAATTTTGATTTTTTTTTGAAAAAAATTTTTTTGCAAAATTTTGAATTTTTTTCGAAAATTTTGAATTTTTTTTTTGAAATTTTTGTTTGAAAATTTTGATTTTTTTTTTGAAATTTTTGAATTTTTTTGAAAAATTTTTTTGGTAAATTTTGATTTTTTTTATGAAATTTTTTTTTGAAAAAAAATTTTGAATTTTTTTTTTTAAAAAATTTTTGGAAAATTTTGAATTTTTTTTTGAAATTTTTGATTTTTTTTTGAAAATTTTGAATTTTTTTTTGAAAAAATTTTTTGGAAAATTTTGATTTTTTTTTTGAAATTTTTGAATTTTTTTGAAAAAATTTTTGGTAAATTTTGATTTTTTTTTGAAAAAAAAAAATTTTGGAAAATTTTGAATTTTTTTTGAAAAAAATTTTTGGAAAATTTTGAATTTTTTTTTGAAATTTTTGAATTTTTTTTTTTGAAAAAAATTTTTGGAAAATTTGATTTTTTTATGAAATTTTTTTTTGAAAACAAATTTTGAAATTTTTTTGAAAAATTTTGAATTTTTTTTTGAAAAAATTTTTTGGAAAATTTTGAATGTTTTTTTTGAAATTTTTGAATTTTTTTATGAAAAAAATTTTTGGAAACTTTTGAATTTTTTTGTTGAAATTTTTGAATTTTTTTTTTGAAAAAAATTTTTGGAAAATTTTTAATTTTTTTTTGAAATTTTTGAATTTTTTTTTGAAAATTTTTTTGGTAAATTTTGATTTTTTTTATGAAATATTTTTTTGAAAAAATTTTTTTTTGCAAAATTTTGAATTTTTTTTGAAAAATTTTTTTTGGAAAATTTTGAATTTTTTTTGAAATTTTTGTTTGAAAATTTTGATTTTTTTTTTGGAAAATTTTGAATTTTTTTTGGAAAATTTTGAATTTTTTTTGCAAAATTTTGAATTTTTTTTTGAAAAAAATTTTTGGAAAGTTTTTGAATTTTTTCTGAAAATTTTGAATTTTTTTTTGAAAAAAATTTTTGGAAAATTTTGATTTTTTTTTTTTGAAAAAAAATTTTTTTGCAAAATTTTGAATTTTTTTTTGAAAAAAATTTTTGGAAAATTTTGAATTTTTTTTTGGTAAATTTTGATTTTTTTTCTGAAAAAAATTTTTGGTAAATTTTGATTTTTTTATGAATTTTTTTTGAAAAATTTTGATTTTTTTTTTGAAAATTTTTTTTGGGAAATTTTTGAATTTTTTTGAAAAAAAATTTTTTTGCAAAATTTTGAATTTTTTTTGAAAATTTTTTTTTGGAAATTTTGAAATTTTTTTGAAACTTTTGAATTTTTTTTGAAAATTTTGAATTTTTTTTTGAAAAAAAAAAATTTTTGGAAAATTTTGAAATTTTCGATTTTTTTCTGAAAATTTTGAATTTTTTTTGAAAAAAATTTTTGGAAAATTTTGATTTTTTTTTTGAAAAAAAATTTTTTTGCAAAATTTTGAATTTTTTTGAAAAAAATTTTTTTTCCAAAATTTTGAATTTTTTTTTGAAAAAAATTTTTGGAAAATTTTGAATTTTTTTTTGAAAATTTTTTTGGTAAATTTTGATTTTTTTTATGAAATATTTTTTTGAAAAAATTTTTTTTTGCAAAATTTTGAATTTTTTTTGAAAAATTTTTTTTGGAAAATTTTGAATTTTTTTTGAAATTTTTGTTTGAAAATTTTGATTTTTTTTTTGGAAAATTTTGAATTTTTTTTGGAAAATTTTGAATTTTTTTTGCAAAATTTTGAATTTTTTTTTGAAAAAAATTTTTGGAAAGTTTTTGAATTTTTTCTGAAAATTTTGAATTTTTTTTTGAAAAAAATTTTTGGAAAATTTTGATTTTTTTTTTTTGAAAAAAAATTTTTTTGCAAAATTTTGAATTTTTTTTTGAAAAAAATTTTTGGAAAATTTTGAATTTTTTTTTGGTAAATTTTGATTTTTTTTCTGAAAAAAATTTTTGGTAAATTTTGATTTTTTTATGAATTTTTTGAATTTTTGAAAAAAATTTTTGGAAAATTTTGATTTTTTTTTTTGAAAAAAATTTTTTTTGCAAAATTTTGAATTTTTTTTTGGAAATTTTGAATTTTTTTTGAAAATTTTGAATTTTTTTTTGAAAAAATTTTTTGTAAAATTTTGAACTTTTTTTTGAAATTTTTGAATTTTTTTTGAAAATTTTGAATTTTTTTTTTTTGAAAAAATTTTTTGGTAAATTTTGATTTTTTTTATGAAATTTTTTTTTGAAAAAAAATTTTGAATTTTTTTTTGAAAAAAAATTTTGGAAAATTTTGAATTTTTTTTTGAAATTTTTGAATTTTTTTTTGAAAAATTTGAATTTTTTTTTGAAAAAATTTTTGGAAAATTTTGATTTTTTTTTTTGAAAAAAAATTTTTTTGCAAAATTTTGAATTTTTTTGAAAAAAATTTTTTTTCCAAAATTTTGAATTTTTTTTTGAAAAATTTTTTTTTGAAATTTTTGTTTGAAAATTTTAATTTTTTTTTTGGAAAATTTTGAATTTTTTTTGGAAAATTTTGAATTTTTTTTGCAAAATTTTGAATTTTTTTTTGAAAAAAATTTTTGCAAAATTTTGAATTTTTTTTTGAAAAAAAATTTTGGAAAATTTTGAATTTTTTTTTGAAAAATTTTTTTGGTAAATTTTGATTTTTTTTCTGAAAAAAATTTTTGGTAAATTTTGATTTTTTTAGAATTTTTTTTTTGAAAAAAATTTTTTTTGGAAAATTTTGAAATTTTTTTGAAAAATTTTGATTTTTTTTTTGAAAATTTTTTTTGGGAAATTTTTGAATTTTTTTAAAAAAAAATTTTTTTGCAAAATTTTGAATTTTTTTTGAAAATTTTTTTTTGGAAAATTTTGAATTTTTTTTTGAAAATTTTTTTTTGGTAAATTTTGATTTTTTTTATGAAATTTTTTTTTGAAAAAAATTTTTTTTGGAAAATTTTGAAATTTTTTTGAAAAATTTTGATTTTTCTTTTTGAAAAATTTTTTTGGAAAATTTTGTATATTTTTGAAAAAAATTTTTTTTGCAAAATTTTGAATTTTTTTTTGAAAAAAAATTTTGGAAAATTTTGAATTTTTTTTTGAAAAATTTTTTTGGTAAATTTTGATTTTTTTTCTGAAAAAAATTTTTGGTAAATTTTGATTTTTTTAGAATTTTTTTTTTGAAAAAAATTTTTTTTGGAAAATTTTGAAATTTTTTTGAAAAATTTTGATTTTTTTTTTGAAAATTTTTTTTGGGAAATTTTTGAATTTTTTTAAAAAAAATTTTTTTTGCAAAATTTTGAATTTTTTTTGAAAATTTTTTTTTGGAAAATTTTGAATTTTTTTTTGAAAATTTTTTTTTGGTAAATTTTGATTTTTTTTATGAAATTTTTTTTTGAAAAAAATTTTTTTTGGAAAATTTTGAAATTTTTTTGAAAAATTTTGATTTTTCTTTTTGGAAAATTTTTTTGGAAAATTTTGTATATTTTTGAAAAAAATTTTTTTTGCAAAATTTTGAATTTTTTTTTGAAAATTTAGAATTTTTTTTTGAAATTTTTGTTTGAAAATTTTGATTTTTTTTTGGAAAATTTTGAATTTTTTTTTTTCAAAAATTTTGAATTTTTTTTTGAAAATTTTTTGAATTTTTTTTTGAAAATTTTTTTTCGAAAATTTTGAATTTTTTTTTTTAAATTTGATTTTTTTTGAAAAAAAAAATTTTGGAAAATTTTGAATTTTTTTTTGAAAAAAATTTTTGGAAAATTTTGATTTTTTTTTTGAAATTTTTGAATTTTTTCTGAAAATTTTGAATTTTTTTTTGAAAAAAATTTTTGGAAAATTTTGATTTTTTTTTTTGAAAAAAAATTTGTTTGCAAAATTTTGAATTTTTTTTGAAAATTTTTTTTTGGAAATTTTGAAATTTTTTTGAAACTTTTGAATTTTTTTTGAAAATTTTGAATTTTTTTTTGAAAAAATTTTTTGGTAAATTTTGATTTTTTTTCTGAAATTTTTTTTTGAAAAAAAAAAATTTTTGGAAAATTTTGAATTTTTTTTTGAAAAAAATTTTTGGAAAATTTTGATTTTTTTTTTGAAGTTTTTGAATTTTTTCTGAAAATTTTGAATTTTTTTTTGAAAAAAATTTTTGGAAAATTTTGATTTTTTTTTTTAAAAAAAAATTTGTTTGCAAAATTTTGAATTTTTTTGAAAAAAATTTTTTTTCCAAAATTTTGAATTTTTTTTTGAAAAAAATTTTTGGAAAATTTTGAATTTTTTTTTGAAAATTTTTTTGGTAAATTTTGATTTTTTTTATGAAATATTTTTTTGAAAAAATTTTTATTTGCAAAATTTTGAATTTTTTTTGAAAAATTTTTTTTGGAAAATTTTGAATTTTTTTTGAAATTTTTGTTTGAAAATTTTGATTTTTTTTTTGGAAAATTTTGAATTTTTTTTGGAAAATTTTGAATTTTTTTTGCAAAATTTTGAATTTTTTTTTGAAAAAAATTTTTGGAAAGTTTTTGAATTTTTTCTGAAAATTTTGAATTTTTTTTTGAAAAAAATTTTTGGAAAATTTTGATTTTTTTTTTTTGAAAAAAAATTTTTTTGCAAAATTTTGAATTTTTTTTTGAAAAAAATTTTTGGAAAATTTTGAATTTTTTTTTGGTAAATTTTGATTTTTTTTCTGAAAAAAATTTTTGGTAAATTTTGATTTTTTTATGAATTTTTTTTGAAAAATTTTGATTTTTTTTTTGAAAATTTTTTTTGGGAAATTTTTGAATTTTTTTGAAAAAAAATTTTTTTGCAAAATTTTGAATTTTTTTTGAAAATTTTTTTTTGGAAATTTTGAAATTTTTTTGAAACTTTTGAATTTTTTTTGAAAATTTTGAATTTTTTTTTGAAAAAAAAAAATTTTTGGAAAATTTTGAAATTTTCGATTTTTTTCTGAAAATTTTGAATTTTTTTTTGAAAAAAATTTTTGGAAAATTTTGATTTTTTTTTTGAAAAAAAATTTTTTTGCAAAATTTTGAATTTTTTTGAAAAAAATTTTTTTTCCAAAATTTTGAATTTTTTTTTGAAAAAAATTTTTGGAAAATTTTGAATTTTTTTTTGAAAATTTTTTTGGTAAATTTTGATTTTTTTTATGAAATATTTTTTTGAAAAAATTTTTTTTTGCAAAATTTTGAATTTTTTTTGAAAAATTTTTTTTGGAAAATTTTGAATTTTTTTTGAAATTTTTGTTTGAAAATTTTGATTTTTTTTTTGGAAAATTTTGAATTTTTTTTGGAAAATTTTGAATTTTTTTTGCAAAATTTTGAATTTTTTTTTGAAAAAAATTTTTGGAAAGTTTTTGAATTTTTTCTGAAAATTTTGAATTTTTTTTTGAAAAAAATTTTTGGAAAATTTTGATTTTTTTTTTTTGAAAAAAAATTTTTTTGCAAAATTTTGAATTTTTTTTTGAAAAAAATTTTTGGAAAATTTTGAATTTTTTTTTGGTAAATTTTGATTTTTTTTCTGAAAAAAATTTTTGGTAAATTTTGATTTTTTTATGAATTTTTTGAATTTTTGAAAAAAATTTTTGGAAAATTTTGATTTTTTTTTTTGAAAAAAATTTTTTTTGCAAAATTTTGAATTTTTTTTTGGAAATTTTGAATTTTTTTTGAAAATTTTGAATTTTTTTTTGAAAAAATTTTTTGTAAAATTTTGAACTTTTTTTTGAAATTTTTGAATTTTTTTTGAAAATTTTGAATTTTTTTTTTTTGAAAAAATTTTTTGGTAAATTTTGATTTTTTTTATGAAATTTTTTTTTGAAAAAAAATTTTGAATTTTTTTTTGAAAAAAAAATTTTGGAAAATTTTGAATTTTTTTTTGAAATTTTTGAATTTTTTTTTGAAAAATTTGAATTTTTTTTTGAAAAAATTTTTGGAAAATTTTGATTTTTTTTTTTGAAAAAAAATTTTTTTGCAAAATTTTGAATTTTTTTGAAAAAAATTTTTTTTCCAAAATTTTGAATTTTTTTTTGAAAAATTTTTTTTTGAAATTTTTGTTTGAAAATTTTAATTTTTTTTTTGGAAAATTTTGAATTTTTTTTGGAAAATTTTGAATTTTTTTTGCAAAATTTTGAATTTTTTTTTGAAAAAAATTTTTGCAAAATTTTGAATTTTTTTTTGAAAAAAAATTTTGGAAAATTTTGAATTTTTTTTTGAAAAATTTTTTTGGTAAATTTTGATTTTTTTTCTGAAAAAAATTTTTGGTAAATTTTGATTTTTTTAGAATTTTTTTTTTGAAAAAAATTTTTTTTGGAAAATTTTGAAATTTTTTTGAAAAATTTTGATTTTTTTTTTGAAAATTTTTTTTGGGAAATTTTTGAATTTTTTTAAAAAAAAATTTTTTTGCAAAATTTTGAATTTTTTTTGAAAATTTTTTTTTTTGCAAAATTTTGAATTTTTTTTTGAAAAAAAATTTTGGAAAATTTTGAATTTTTTTTTGAAAAATTTTTTTGGTAAATTTTGATTTTTTTTCTGAAAAAAATTTTTGGTAAATTTTGATTTTTTTAGAATTTTTTTTTTGAAAAAAATTTTTTTTGGAAAATTTTGAAATTTTTTTGAAAAATTTTGATTTTTTTTTTGAAAATTTTTTTTGGGAAATTTTTGAATTTTTTTAAAAAAAAATTTTTTTGCAAAATTTTGAATTTTTTTTGAAAATTTTTTTTTGGAAAATTTTGAATTTTTTTTTGAAAATTTTTTTTTGGTAAATTTTAATTTTTTTTATGAAATTTTTTTTTGAAAAAAATTTTTTTTGGAAAATTTTGAAATTTTTTTGAAAAATTTTGATTTTTCTTTTTGAAAAATTTTTTTGGAAAATTTTGAATTTTTTTTTGAAAAATTTTTTTGGTAAATTTTGATTTTTTTTCTGAAAAAAATTTTTGGTAAATTTTGATTTTTTTAGAATTTTTTTTTTGAAAAAAATTTTTTTTGGAAAATTTTGAAATTTTTTTGAAAAATTTTGATTTTTTTTTTGAAAATTTTTTTTGGGAAATTTTTGAATTTTTTTAAAAAAAATTTTTTTTGCAAAATTTTGAATTTTTTTTGAAAATTTTTTTTCGAAAATTTTGAATTTTTTTTTTGAAAAAAAATTTGTTTGCAAAATTTTGAATTTTTTTTGAAAATTTTTTTTTGGAAATTTTGAAATTTTTTTGAAACTTTTGAATTTTTTTTGAAAATTTTGAATTTTTTTTTGAAAAAATTTTTTGGAAAATTTTGATTTTTTTTTTGAAATTTTTGAATTTTTTCTGAAAATTTTGAATTTTTTTTTGAAAAAAATTTTTGGAAAATTTTGATTTTTTTTTTTGAAAAAAAATTTGTTTGCAAAATTTTGAATTTTTTTTGAAAATTTTTTTTTGGAAATTTTGAAATTTTTTTGAAACTTTTGAATTTTTTTTGAAAATTTTGAATTTTTTTTTGAAAAAATTTTTTGTAAATTTTGATTTTTTTTCTGAAATTTTTTTTTGAAAAAAAAAAATTTTTGGAAAATTTTGAATTTTTTTTTGAAAAAAATTTTTGGAAAATTTTGATTTTTTTTTTGAAGTTTTTGAATTTTTTTTTGAAAAAAATTTTTGGAAAATTTTGATTTTTTTTTT
This sequence comes from Platycheirus rosarum, assembly GCA_963971375.1. Lineage (NCBI taxonomy): Eukaryota > Metazoa > Arthropoda > Insecta > Diptera > Syrphidae > Platycheirus > Platycheirus rosarum. The sequence continues at coordinate 12,489,401 of OZ020511.1, read as the reverse complement.
GAAAAAAAATTTGTTTGCAAAATTTTGAATTTTTTTGAAAAAAATTTTTTTTCCAAAATTTTGAATTTTTTTTTGAAAAAAATTTTTGGAAAATTTTGAATTTTTTTTTGAAAATTTTTTTGGTAAATTTTGATTTTTTTTATGAAATATTTTTTTGAAAAAATTTTTTTTTGCAAAATTTTGAATTTTTTTTGAAAAAATTTTTTTGGAAAATTTTGAATTTTTTTTGAAATTTTTGTTTGAAAATTTTGATTTTTTTTTTGGAAAATTTTGAATTTTTTTTGGAAAATTTTGAATTTTTTTTGCAAAATTTTCAATTTTTTTTTGAAAAAAATTTTTGGAAAGTTTTTGAATTTTTTCTGAAAATTTTGAATTTTTTTTTGAAAAAAATTTTTGGAAAATTTTGATTTTTTTTTTTTGAAAAAAAATTTTTTTGCAAAATTTTGAATTTTTTTTTGAAAAAAATTTTTGGAAAATTTTGAATTTTTTTTTGGTAAATTTTGATTTTTTTTCTGAAAAAAATTTTTGGTAAATTTTGATTTTTTTATGAATTTTTTTTGAAAAATTTTGATTTTTTTTTTGAAAATTTTTTTTGGGAAATTTTTGAATTTTTTTGAAAAAAAATTTTTTTGCAAAATTTTGAATTTTTTTTGAAAATTTTTTTTTGGAAATTTTGAAATTTTTTTGAAACTTTTGAATTTTTTTTGAAAATTTTGAATTTTTTTTTGAAAAAAAAAAATTTTTGGAAAATTTTGAAATTTTCGATTTTTTTCTGAAAATTTTGAATTTTTTTTTGAAAAAAATTTTTGGAAAATTTTGATTTTTTTTTTGAAAAAAAATTTTTTTGCAAAATTTTGAATTTTTTTGAAAAAAATTTTTTTTCCAAAATTTTGAATTTTTTTTTGAAAAAAATTTTTGGAAAATTTTGAATTTTTTTTTGAAAATTTTTTTGGTAAATTTTGATTTTTTTTATGAAATATTTTTTTGAAAAAATTTTTTTTTGCAAAATTTTGAATTTTTTTTGAAAAATTTTTTTTGGAAAATTTTGAATTTTTTTTGAAATTTTTGTTTGAAAATTTTGATTTTTTTTTTGGAAAATTTTGAATTTTTTTTGGAAAATTTTGAATTTTTTTTGCAAAATTTTGAATTTTTTTTTGAAAAAAATTTTTGGAAAGTTTTTGAATTTTTTCTGAAAATTTTGAATTTTTTTTTGAAAAAAATTTTTGGAAAATTTTGATTTTTTTTTTTTGAAAAAAAATTTTTTTGCAAAATTTTGAATTTTTTTTTGAAAAAAATTTTTGGAAAATTTTGAATTTTTTTTTGGTAAATTTTGATTTTTTTTCTGAAAAAAATTTTTGGTAAATTTTGATTTTTTTATGAATTTTTTTTGAAAAATTTTGATTTTTTTTTTGAAAATTTTTTTTGGGAAATTTTTGAATTTTTTTGAAAAAAAATTTTTTTGCAAAATTTTGAATTTTTTTTGAAAATTTTTTTTGGAAAATTTTGAATTTTTTTTTGGTAAATTTTGATTTTTCTTATGAAATTTTTTTTTGGAAAATTTTGAAATTTTTTTGAAAAATTTTGATTTTTCTTTTTGAAAAATTTTTTTGGAAAATTTTGTATATTTTTGAAAAAAAATTTTTTTGCAAAATTTTGAATTTTTTTTTGAAAATTTAGAATTTTTTTTTGAAATTTTTGTTTGAAAATTTTGATTTTTTTTTGGAAAATTTTGAATTTTTTTTTTCAAAAATTTTGAATTTTTGCAAAATTTTGAATTTTTTTTTGGAAATTTTGAATTTTTTTTGAAAATTTTGAATTTTTTTTTGAAAAAATTTTTTGTAAAATTTTGAACTTTTTTTTGAAATTTTTGAATTTTTTTTGAAAATTTTGAATTTTTTTTTTTTGAAAAAATTTTTTGGTAAATTTTGATTTTTTTTATGAAATTTTTTTTTGAAAAAAAATTTTGAATTTTTTTTTGAAAAAAAATTTTGGAAAATTTTGAATTTTTTTTTGAAATTTTTGAATTTTTTTTTGAAAAATTTGAATTTTTTTTTGAAAAAATTTTTGGAAAATTTTGATTTTTTTTTTTGAAAAAAAATTTTTTTGCAAAATTTTGAATTTTTTTGAAAAAAATTTTTTTTCCAAAATTTTGAATTTTTTTTTGAAAAATTTTTTTTTGAAATTTTTGTTTGAAAATTTTAATTTTTTTTTTGGAAAATTTTGAATTTTTTTTGGAAAATTTTGAATTTTTTTTGCAAAATTTTGAATTTTTTTTTGAAAAAAATTTTTGCAAAATTTTGAATTTTTTTTTGAAAAAAAATTTTGGAAAATTTTGAATTTTTTTTTGAAAAATTTTTTTGGTAAATTTTGATTTTTTTTCTGAAAAAAATTTTTGGTAAATTTTGATTTTTTTAGAATTTTTTTTTTGAAAAAAATTTTTTTTGGAAAATTTTGAAATTTTTTTGAAAAATTTTGATTTTTTTTTTGAAAATTTTTTTTGGGAAATTTTTGAATTTTTTTAAAAAAAAATTTTTTTGCAAAATTTTGAATTTTTTTTGAAAATTTTTTTTTTTGCAAAATTTTGAATTTTTTTTTGAAAAAAAATTTTGGAAAATTTTGAATTTTTTTTTGAAAAATTTTTTTGGTAAATTTTGATTTTTTTTCTGAAAAAAATTTTTGGTAAATTTTGATTTTTTTAGAATTTTTTTTTTGAAAAAAATTTTTTTTGGAAAATTTTGAAATTTTTTTGAAAAATTTTGATTTTTTTTTTGAAAATTTTTTTTGGGAAATTTTTGAATTTTTTTAAAAAAAAATTTTTTTGCAAAATTTTGAATTTTTTTTGAAAATTTTTTTTTGGAAAATTTTGAATTTTTTTTTGAAAATTTTTTTTTGGTAAATTTTAATTTTTTTTATGAAATTTTTTTTTGAAAAAAATTTTTTTTGGAAAATTTTGAAATTTTTTTGAAAAATTTTGATTTTTCTTTTTGAAAAATTTTTTTGGAAAATTTTGAATTTTTTTTTGAAAAATTTTTTTGGTAAATTTTGATTTTTTTTCTGAAAAAAATTTTTGGTAAATTTTGATTTTTTTAGAATTTTTTTTTTGAAAAAAATTTTTTTTGGAAAATTTTGAAATTTTTTTGAAAAATTTTGATTTTTTTTTTGAAAATTTTTTTTGGGAAATTTTTGAATTTTTTTAAAAAAAATTTTTTTTGCAAAATTTTGAATTTTTTTTGAAAATTTTTTTTCGAAAATTTTGAATTTTTTTTTTGAAAAAAAATTTGTTTGCAAAATTTTGAATTTTTTTTGAAAATTTTTTTTTGGAAATTTTGAAATTTTTTTGAAACTTTTGAATTTTTTTTGAAAATTTTGAATTTTTTTTTGAAAAAATTTTTTGGAAAATTTTGATTTTTTTTTTGAAATTTTTGAATTTTTTCTGAAAATTTTGAATTTTTTTTTGAAAAAAATTTTTGGAAAATTTTGATTTTTTTTTTTGAAAAAAAATTTGTTTGCAAAATTTTGAATTTTTTTTGAAAATTTTTTTTTGGAAATTTTGAAATTTTTTTGAAACTTTTGAATTTTTTTTGAAAATTTTGAATTTTTTTTTGAAAAAATTTTTTGTAAATTTTGATTTTTTTTCTGAAATTTTTTTTTGAAAAAAAAAAATTTTTGGAAAATTTTGAATTTTTTTTTGAAAAAAATTTTTGGAAAATTTTGATTTTTTTTTTGAAGTTTTTGAATTTTTTTTTGAAAAAAATTTTTGGAAAATTTTGATTTTTTTTTTGAAAAAAAATTTGTTTGCAAAATTTTGAATTTTTTTGAAAAAAATTTTTTTTCCAAAATTTTGAATTTTTTTTTGAAAAAAATTTTTGGAAAATTTTGAATTTTTTTTTGAAAATTTTTTTGGTAAATTTTGATTTTTTTTATGAAATATTTTTTTGAAAAAATTTTTTTTTGCAAAATTTTGAATTTTTTTTGAAAAAATTTTTTTGGAAAATTTTGAATTTTTTTTGAAATTTTTGTTTGAAAATTTTGATTTTTTTTTTGGAAAATTTTGAATTTTTTTTGGAAAATTTTGAATTTTTTTTGCAAAATTTTCAATTTTTTTTTGAAAAAAATTTTTGGAAAGTTTTTGAATTTTTTCTGAAAATTTTGAATTTTTTTTTGAAAAAAATTTTTGGAAAATTTTGATTTTTTTTTTTTGAAAAAAAATTTTTTTGCAAAATTTTGAATTTTTTTTTGAAAAAAATTTTTGGAAAATTTTGAATTTTTTTTTGGTAAATTTTGATTTTTTTTCTGAAAAAAATTTTTGGTAAATTTTGATTTTTTTATGAATTTTTTTTGAAAAATTTTGATTTTTTTTTTGAAAATTTTTTTTGGGAAATTTTTGAATTTTTTTGAAAAAAAATTTTTTTGCAAAATTTTGAATTTTTTTTGAAAATTTTTTTTTGGAAATTTTGAAATTTTTTTGAAACTTTTGAATTTTTTTTGAAAATTTTGAATTTTTTTTTGAAAAAAAAAAATTTTTGGAAAATTTTGAAATTTTCGATTTTTTTCTGAAAATTTTGAATTTTTTTTTGAAAAAAATTTTTGGAAAATTTTGATTTTTTTTTTGAAAAAAAATTTTTTTGCAAAATTTTGAATTTTTTTGAAAAAAATTTTTTTTCCAAAATTTTGAATTTTTTTTTGAAAAAAATTTTTGGAAAATTTTGAATTTTTTTTTGAAAATTTTTTTGGTAAATTTTGATTTTTTTTATGAAATATTTTTTTGAAAAAATTTTTTTTTGCAAAATTTTGAATTTTTTTTGAAAAATTTTTTTTGGAAAATTTTGAATTTTTTTTGAAATTTTTGTTTGAAAATTTTGATTTTTTTTTTGGAAAATTTTGAATTTTTTTTGGAAAATTTTGAATTTTTTTTGCAAAATTTTGAATTTTTTTTTGAAAAAAATTTTTGGAAAGTTTTTGAATTTTTTCTGAAAATTTTGAATTTTTTTTTGAAAAAAATTTTTGGAAAATTTTGATTTTTTTTTTTTGAAAAAAAATTTTTTTGCAAAATTTTGAATTTTTTTTTGAAAAAAATTTTTGGAAAATTTTGAATTTTTTTTTGGTAAATTTTGATTTTTTTTCTGAAAAAAATTTTTGGTAAATTTTGATTTTTTTATGAATTTTTTTTGAAAAATTTTGATTTTTTTTTTGAAAATTTTTTTTGGGAAATTTTTGAATTTTTTTGAAAAAAAATTTTTTTGCAAAATTTTGAATTTTTTTTGAAAATTTTTTTTGGAAAATTTTGAATTTTTTTTTGGTAAATTTTGATTTTTCTTATGAAATTTTTTTTTGGAAAATTTTGAAATTTTTTTGAAAAATTTTGATTTTTCTTTTTGAAAAATTTTTTTGGAAAATTTTGTATATTTTTGAAAAAAAATTTTTTTGCAAAATTTTGAATTTTTTTTTGAAAATTTAGAATTTTTTTTTGAAATTTTTGTTTGAAAATTTTGATTTTTTTTTGGAAAATTTTGAATTTTTTTTTTCAAAAATTTTGAATTTTTTTTTGAAAATTTTTTTTCGAAAATTTTGAATTTTTTTTTTAAATTTGATTTTTTTTGAAAAAAAAATTTTTGGAAAATTTTGATTTTTTTTTAAATTTTTGATTTTTTTATAAAAATTTTTTGGTAAATTTTGATTTTTTTTATGAAATTTTTTTTTGAAAAAAAATTTTGAATTTTTTTTTGAAAAAAATTTTTGGAAAATTTTGAATTTTTTTTTGAAATTTTTTAATTTTTTTTTGAAAAATTTGAATTTTTTTTTGAAAATTATATTTGGTAAATTTTGATTTTTTTTATGAATTTTTTTTTTGAAAAAAATTTTTTTTGGTAAATTTTGATTTTTTTTTGAAAAAAAAATTTTTGGAAAATTTTGATTTTTTTTTGAAATTTTTGAATTTTTTTTGAAAATTTTGAATTTTTTTTTGAAAAAATTTTTTGGAAAATTTTGAATTTTTTTTTGAAAAATTTTTTGGAAAATTTTGAATTTTTTTTTTGAAATTTTTGATTTTTTTTTGAAATTTTTGAATTTTTTTTTGAAAAATTTTTTTGGTAATTTTGATTTTTTTAATGAAATTTTTTTTTTTTTTAAAATTTTGAAATTTTTTTGAAAAATTTTGAATTTTTTTTGAAAAAAAATTTTTGGAAAATTTTGAATGTTTTTTTGAAATTTTTGAATTTTTTTTTGAAAAAAATTTTGAATTTTTTTTTTTAAATTTTTGAATTATTTTGGAAAATTTTGATTTTTTTTCTGAAATTTTTTTTTGAAAAAAAAAAATTTTTGGAAAATTTTGAATTTTTTTTTGAAAAAAATTTTTGGAAAATTTTGATTTTTTTTTTTGAAAAAAAATTTTTTTGCAAAATTTTGAATTTTTTTTTGAAAAAAAATTTTGGAAAATTTTGAATTTTTTTTTGAAAAATTTTTTTGGTAAATTTTGATTTTTTTTCTGAAAAAAATTTTTGGTAAATTTTGATTTTTTTAGAATTTTTTTTTTGAAAAAAATTTTTTTTGGAAAATTTTGAAATTTTTTTGAAAAATTTTGATTTTTTTTTTGAAAATTTTTTTTGGGAAATTTTTGAATTTTTTTAAAAAAAAATTTTTTTGCAAAATTTTGAATTTTTTTTGAAAATTTTTTTTGGAAAATTTTGAATTTTTTTTTGAAAATTTTTTTTTGGTAAATTTTGATTTTTTTATGAAATTTTTTTTTGAAAAAAATTTTTTTTGGAAAATTTTGAAATTTTTTTGAAAAATTTTGATTTTTCTTTTTGAAAAATTTTTTTGGAAAATTTTGTATATTTTTGAAAAAAATTTTTTTTGCAAAATTTTGAATTTTTTTTTGAAAATTTAGAATTTTTTTTTGAAATTTTTGTTTGAAAATTTTGATTTTTTTTTGGAAAATTTTGAATTTTTTTTTTCAAAAATTTTGAATTTTTTTTTGAAAATTTTTTGAATTTTTTTTTGAAAATTTTTTTTCGAAAATTTTGAATTTTTTTTTTTAAATTTGATTTTTTTTGAAAAAAAAAATTTTGGAAAATTTTGAATTTTTTTTTGAAAAAAAATTTTGGAAAATTTTGATTTTTTTTTTGAAATTTTTGAATTTTTTCTGAAAATTTTGAATTTTTTTTTGAAAAAAATTTTTGGAAAATTTTGATTTTTTTTTTTGAAAAAAAATTTGTTTGCAAAATTTTGAATTTTTTTTGAAAATTTTTTTTTGGAAATTTTGAAATTTTTTTGAAACTTTTGAATTTTTTTTGAAAATTTTGAATTTTTTTTTGAAAAAATTTTTTGGTAAATTTTGATTTTTTTTCTGAAATTTTTTTTTGAAAAAAAAAAATTTTTGGAAAATTTTGAATTTTTTTTTGAAAAAAATTTTTGGAAAATTTTGATTTTTTTTTTGAAATTTTTGAATTTTTTCTGAAAATTTTGAATTTTTTTTTGAAAAAAATTTTTGGAAAATTTTGATTTTTTTTTTTGAAAAAAAATTTGTTTGCAAAATTTTGAATTTTTTTGAAAAAAATTTTTTTTCCAAAATTTTGAATTTTTTTTTGAAAAAAATTTTTGGAAAATTTTGAATTTTTTTTTGAAAATTTTTTTGGTAAATTTTGATTTTTTTTATGAAATATTTTTTTGAAAAAATTTTTTTTTGCAAAATTTTGAATTTTTTTTGAAAAATTTTTTTTGGAAAATTTTGAATTTTTTTTGCAAAATTTTGAATTTTTTTTTGAAAAAAATTTTTGGAAAGTTTTTGAATTTTTTCTGAAAATTTTGAATTTTTTTTTGAAAAAAATTTTTGGAAAATTTTGATTTTTTTTTTTTGAAAAAAAATTTTTTTGAAAAAAATTTTTGGAAAATTTTGAATTTTTTTTTGGTAAATTTTGATTTTTTTTCTGAAAAAAATTTTTGGTAAATTTTGATTTTTTTATGAATTTTTTTTGAAAAATTTTGATTTTTTTTTTTGAAAATTTTTTTTGGGAAATTTTTGAATTTTTTTGAAAAAAAATTTTTTTGCAAAATTTTGAATTTTTTTTGAAAATTTTTTTTTGGAAATTTTGAAATTTTTTTGAAACTTTTGAATTTTTTTTGAAAATTTTGAATTTTTTTTTGAAAAAAATTTTTTTTGGAAAATTTTGAAATTTTTTTGAAAAATTTTGATTTTTTTTTTGAAAATTTTTTTTGGGAAATTTTTGAATTTTTTTAAAAAAAAATTTTTTTGCAAAATTTTGAATTTTTTTTGAAAATTTTTTTTGGAAAATTTTGAATTTTTTTTTGAAAATTTTTTTTTGGTAAATTTTGATTTTTTTTATGAAATTTTTTTTTGAAAAAAATTTTTTTTGGAAAATTTTGAAATTTTTTTGAAAAATTTTGATTTTTCTTTTTGAAAAATTTTTTTGGAAAATTTTGTATATTTTTGAAAAAAATTTTTTTTGCAAAATTTTGAATTTTTTTTGAAAATTTAGAATTTTTTTTTGAAATTTTTGTTTGAAAATTTTGATTTTTTTTTGGAAAATTTTGAATTTTTTTTTTCAAAAATTTTGAATTTTTTTTTGAAAATTTTTTGAATTTTTTTTTGAAAATTTTTTTTCGAAAATTTTGAATTTTTTTTTTTAAATTTGATTTTTTTTGAAAAAAAAAATTTTGGAAAATTTTGAATTTTTTTTTGAAAAAAATTTTTGGAAAATTTTGATTTTTTTTTTGAAATTTTTGAATTTTTTCTGAAAATTTTGAATTTTTTTTTGAAAAAAATTTTTGGAAAATTTTGATTTTTTTTTTTGAAAAAAAATTTGTTTGCAAAATTTTGAATTTTTTTTGAAAATTTTTTTTTGGAAATTTTGAAATTTTTTTGAAACTTTTGAATTTTTTTTGAAAATTTTGAATTTTTTTTTGAAAAAATTTTTTGGTAAATTTTGATTTTTTTTATGAAATATTTTTTTGAAAAAATTTTTTTTTGCAAAATTTTGAATTTTTTTTGAAAAATTTTTTTTGGAAAATTTTGAATTTTTTTTGAAATTTTTGTTTGAAAATTTTGATTTTTTTTTTGGAAAATTTTGAATTTTTTTTGGAAAATTTTGAATTTTTTTTGCAAAATTTTGAATTTTTTTTTGAAAAAAATTTTTGGAAAATTTTGATTTTTTTTTTTTGAAAAAAAATTTTTTGAAAAAAATTTTTGGAAAATTTTGAATTTTTTTTTGGTAAATTTTGATTTTTTTTCTGAAAAAAATTTTTGGTAAATTTTGATTTTTTTATGAATTTTTTTTGAAAAATTTTGATTTTTTTTTTGAAAATTTTTTTTGGGAAATTTTTGAATTTTTTTGAAAAAAAATTTTTTTGCAAAATTTTGAATTTTTTTTGAAAATTTTTTTTTTGAAATTTTGAAATTTTTTTGAAACTTTTGAATTTTTTTTGAAAATTTTGAATTTTTTTTTGAAAAAAATTTTTTTTGGAAAATTTTGAAATTTTTTTGAAAAATTTTGATTTTTTTTTTGAAAATTTTTTTTGGGAAATTTTTGAATTTTTTTAAAAAAAAATTTTTTTGCAAAATTTTGAATTTTTTTTGAAAATTTTTTTTGGAAAATTTTGAATTTTTTTTTGAAAATTTTTTTTTGGTAAATTTTGATTTTTTTTATGAAATTTTTTTTTGAAAAAAATTTTTTTTGGAAAATTTTGAAATTTTTTTGAAAAATTTTGATTTTTCTTTTTGAAAAATTTTTTTGGAAAATTTTGTATATTTTTGAAAAAAAATTTTTTTGAAATTTTTGTTTGAAAATTTTGATTTTTTTTTGGAAAATTTTGAATTTTTTTTTTCAAAAATTTTGAATTTTTTTTTGAAAATTTTTTGAATTTTTTTTTGAAAATTTTTTTTCGAAAATTTTGAATTTTTTTTTTTAAATTTGATTTTTTTTGAAAAAAAAAATTTTGGAAAATTTTGAATTTTTTTTTGAAAAAAATTTTTGGAAAATTTTGATTTTTTTTTTGAAATTTTTGAATTTTTTCTGAAAATTTTGAATTTTTTTTTGAAAAAAATTTTTGGAAAATTTTGATTTTTTTTTTTGAAAAAAAATTTGTTTGCAAAATTTTGAATTTTTTTTGAAAATTTTTTTTTGGAAATTTTGAAATTTTTTTGAAACTTTTGAATTTTTTTTGAAAATTTTGAATTTTTTTTTGAAAAAATTTTTTGGTAAATTTTGATTTTTTTTCTGAAATTTTTTTTTGAAAAAAAAAAATTTTTGGAAAATTTTGAATTTTTTTTTGAAAAAAATTTTTGGAAAATTTTGATTTTTTTTTTGAAATTTTTGAATTTTTTCTGAAAATTTTGAATTTTTTTTTGAAAAAAATTTTTGGAAAATTTTGATTTTTTTTTTGAAAAAAAATTTGTTTGCAAAATTTTGAATTTTTTTGAAAAAAATTTTTTTTCCAAAATTTTGAATTTTTTTTTGAAAAAAATTTTTGGAAAATTTTGAATTTTTTTTTGAAAATTTTTTTGGTAAATTTTGATTTTTTTTATGAAATATTTTTTTGAAAAAATTTTTTTTTGCAAAATTTTGAATTTTTTTTGAAAAATTTTTTTTGGAAAATTTTGAATTTTTTTTGAAATTTTTGTTTGAAAATTTTGATTTTTTTTTTGGAAAATTTTGAATTTTTTTTGGAAAATTTTGAATTTTTTTTGCAAAATTTTGAATTTTTTTTTGAAAAAAATTTTTGGAAAGTTTTTGAATTTTTTCTGAAAATTTTGAATTTTTTTTTGAAAAAAATTTTTGGAAAATTTTGATTTTTTTTTTTGAAAAAAAATTTTTTTGAAAAAAATTTTTGGAAAATTTTGAATTTTTTTTTGGTAAATTTTGATTTTTTTTCTGAAAAAAATTTTTGGTAAATTTTGATTTTTTTATGAATTTTTTTTGAAAAATTTTGATTTTTTTTTTGAAAATTTTTTTTGGGAAATTTTTGAATTTTTTTGAAAAAAAATTTTTTTGCAAAATTTTGAATTTTTTTTGAAAATTTTTTTTTGGAAATTTTGAAATTTTTTTGAAACTTTTGAATTTTTTTTGAAAATTTTGAATTTTTTTTTGAAAAAAATTTTTTTTGGAAAATTTTGAAATTTTTTTGAAAAATTTTGATTTTTTTTTTGAAAATTTTTTTTGGGAAATTTTTGAATTTTTTTAAAAAAAAATTTTTTTGCAAAATTTTGAATTTTTTTTGAAAATTTTTTTTGGAAAATTTTGAATTTTTTTTTGAAAATTTTTTTTTGGTAAATTTTGATTTTTTTTATGAAATTTTTTTTTGAAAAAAATTTTTTTTGGAAAATTTTGAAATTTTTTTGAAAAATTTTGATTTTTCTTTTTGAAAAATTTTTTTGGAAAATTTTGTATATTTTTGAAAAAAATTTTTTTTGCAAAATTTTGAATTTTTTTTGAAAATTTAGAATTTTTTTTTGAAATTTTTGTTTGAAAATTTTGATTTTTTTTTGGAAAATTTTGAATTTTTTTTTTCAAAAATTTTGAATTTTTTTTTGAAAATTTTTTGAATTTTTTTTTGAAAATTTTTTTTCGAAAATTTTGAATTTTTTTTTTTAAATTTGATTTTTTTTGAAAAAAAAAATTTTGGAAAATTTTGAATTTTTTTTTGAAAAAAATTTTTGGAAAATTTTGATTTTTTTTTTGAAATTTTTGAATTTTTTCTGAAAATTTTGAATTTTTTTTTGAAAAAAATTTTTGGAAAATTTTGATTTTTTTTTTTGAAAAAAAATTTGTTTGCAAAATTTTGAATTTTTTTTGAAAATTTTTTTTTGGAAATTTTGAAATTTTTTTGAAACTTTTGAATTTTTTTTGAAAATTTTGAATTTTTTTTTGAAAAAATTTTTTGGTAAATTTTGATTTTTTTTCTGAATTTTTTTTTTGAAAAAAAAAAATTTTTGGAAAATTTTGAATTTTTTTTTGAAAAAAATTTTTGGAAAATTTTGATTTTTTTTTTGAAATTTTTGAATTTTTTCTGAAAATTTTGAATTTTTTTTTGAAAAAAATTTTTGGAAAATTTTGATTTTTTTTTTTGAAAAAAAATTTGTTTGCAAAATTTTGAATTTTTTTGAAAAAAAATTTTTTTCCAAAATTTTGAATTTTTTTTTGAAAAAAATTTTTGGAAAATTTTGAATTTTTTTTTGAAAATTTTTTTGGTAAATTTTGATTTTTTTTATGAAATATTTTTTTGAAAAAATTTTTTTTTGCAAAATTTTGAATTTTTTTTGAAAAATTTTTTTTGGAAAATTTTGAATTTTTTTTGAAATTTTTGTTTGAAAATTTTGATTTTTTTTTTGGAAAATTTTGAATTTTTTTTGGAAAATTTTGAATTTTTTTTGCAAAATTTTGAATTTTTTTTTGAAAAAAATTTTTGGAAAGTTTTTGAATTTTTTCTGAAAATTTTGAATTTTTTTTTGAAAAAAATTTTTGGAAAATTTTGATTTTTTTTTTTTGAAAAAAAAATTTTTTGCAAAATTTTGAATTTTTTTTTGAAAAAAATTTTTGGAAAATTTTGAATTTTTTTTTGGTAAATTTTGATTTTTTTTCTGAAAAAAATTTTTGGTAAATTTTGATTTTTTTATGAATTTTTTTTGAAAAATTTTGATTTTTTTTTTGAAAATTTTTTTTGGGAAATTTTTGAATTTTTTTGAAAAAAAATTTTTTTGCAAAATTTTGAATTTTTTTTGAAAATTTTTTTTTGGAAATTTTGAAATTTTTTTGAAACTTTTGAATTTTTTTTGAAAATTTTGAATTTTTTTTTGAAAAAAAAAAATTTTTGGAAAATTTTGAAATTTTTTTTTTTGAAATTTTTGATTTTTTTCTGAAAATTTTGAATTTTTTTTTGAAAAAAATTTTTGGAAAATTTGGTTTTTTTTTTGAAAAAAAATTTTTTTGCAAAATTTTGAATTTTTTTGAAAAAAATTTTTTTTCCAAAATTTTGAATTTTTTTTTGAAAAAAATTTTTGGAAAATTTTGAATTTTTTTTTGAAAATTTTTTTGGTAAATTTTGATTTTTTTTATGAAATATTTTTTTGAAAAAATTTTTTTTTGCAAAATTTTGAATTTTTTTTGAAAAATTTTTTTTGGAAAATTTTGAATTTTTTTTGAAATTTTTGTTTGAAAATTTTGATTTTTTTTTTGGAAAATTTTGAATTTTTTTTGGAAAATTTTGAATTTTTTTTGCAAAATTTTGAATTTTTTCTGAAAATTTTGAATTTTTTTTTGAAAAAAATTTTTGGAAAATTTTGATTTTTTTTTTTTGAAAAAAAATTTTTTTGCAAAATTTTGAATTTTTTTTTGAAAAAAAATTTTGGAAAATTTTGAATTTTTTTTTGGTAAATTTTGATTTTTTTTCTGAAAAAAATTTTTGGTAAATTTTGATTTTTTTATGAATTTTTTTTGAAAAATTTTGATTTTTTTTTTGAAAATTTTTTTTGGGAAATTTTTGAATTTTTTTGAAAAAAAATTTTTTTGCAAAATTTTGAATTTTTTTATGAATTTTTTTTGAAAAATTTTGATTTTTTTTTTGAAAATTTTTTTTGGGAAATTTTTGAATTTTTTTGAAAAAAAATTTTTTTGCAAAATTTTGAATTTTTTTTGGTAAATTTTGATTTTTCTTATGAAATTTTTTTTTGGAAAATTTTGAAATTTTTTTGAAAAATTTTGATTTTTCTTTTTGAAAAATTTTTTTGGAAAATTTTGTATATTTTTGAAAAAAAAATTTTTTGCAAAATTTTGAATTTTTTTTTGAAAATTTAGAATTTTTTTTTGAAATTTTTGTTTGAAAATTTTGATTTTTTTTTGGAAAATTTTGAATTTTTTTTTTCAAAAATTTTGAATTTTTTTTTGAAAATTTTTTTTCGAAAATTTTGAATTTTTTTTTTAAATTTGATTTTTTTTGAAAAAAAAATTTTTGGAAAATTTTGATTTTTTTTTAAATTTTTGATTTTTTTATAAAAATTTTTTGGTAAATTTTGATTTTTTTTATGAAATTTTTTTTTGAAAAAAAATTTTGAATTTTTTTTTGAAAAAAATTTTTGGAAAATTTTGAATTTTTTTTTGAAATTTTTTAATTTTTTTTTGAAAAATTTGAATTTTTTTTTGAAAATTTTTTTTGGTAAATTTTGATTTTTTTTATGAAATTTTTTTTTGAAAAAAATTTTTATTGGTAAATTTTGATTTTTTTTTGAAAAAAAAATTTTTGGAAAATTTTGATTTTTTTTTTGAAATTTTTGAATTTTTTTTGAAAATTTTGAATTTTTTTTTGAAAAAATTTTTTGGAAAATTTTGAATTTTTTTTTGAAAAATTTTTTTGGAAAATTTTGAATTTTTTTTTTGAAATTTTTGATTTTTTTTTGAAATTTTTGAATTTTTTTTTGAAAAATTTTTTTGGTAATTTTTATTTTTTTAATGAAATTTTTTTTTTTTTTAAAAAATTTTGAAATTTTTTTGAACAATTTTGAATTTTTTTTGAAAAAAAATTTTTGGAAAATTTTGAATGTTTTTTTGAAATTTTTGAATTTTTTTTTGAAAAAAATTTTGAATTTTTTTTTTAAAATTTTTGAATTATTTTGGAAAATTTTGAATTTTTTTTTGAAAATTTTTTTTGGTAAATTTTGATTTTTTTTGAAAAAAATTTTTGGAAAATTTTGTTTTTTTTTTGAATTTTTAAATTTTTTTTGAAAATTTTGAATTTTTTTTTGAAAAAAATTTTTGGAAAATTTTGATTTTTTTTTGAAAAAATATTTTTTTGCAAAATTTTGAATTTTTTTTGAAAAATTTTTTTTTGGAAATTTTGAAATTTTTTTGAAACTTTTGAATTTTTTTTGAAAATTTTGAATTTTTTTTTGAAAAAATTTTTTGGTAAATTTTGATTTTTTTTCTGAAATTTTTTTTTGAAAAAAAAAAATTTTTGGAAAATTTTGAATTTTTTTTTGAAAAAAATTTTTGGAAAATTTTGATTTTTTTTTTTGAAAAAAAATTTTTTTGCAAAATTTTGAATTTTTTTGAAAAAAATTTTTTTTCCAAAATTTTGAATTTTTTTTTGAAAAAAATTTTTGGAAAATTTTGAATTTTTTTTTGAAAATTTTTTTGGTAAATTTTGATTTTTTTTATGAAATATTTTTTTGAAAAAATTTTTTTTTGCAAAATTTTGAATTTTTTTTGGAAAATTTTGAATTTTTTTTGAAATTTTTGTTTGAAAATTTTGATTTTTTTTTTGGAAAATTTTGAATTTTTGTTGGAAAATTTTGAATTTTTTTTGCAAAATTTTGAATTTTTTTTTTGAAAAAAATTTTTGGAAAGTTTTTGAATTTTTTCTGAAAATTTTGAATTTTTTTTTGAAAAAAATTTTTGGAAAATTTTGATTTTTTTTTTTTTGAACAAAAATTTTTTTGCAAAATTTTGAATTTTTTTTTGAAAAAAATTTTTGGAAAATTTTGAATTTTTTTTTGGTAAATTTTGATTTTTTTTCTGAAAAAAATTTTTGGTAAATTTTGATTTTTTTATGAATTTTTTTTGAAAAATTTTGATTTTTTTTTTGAAAATTTTTTTTGGGAAATTTTTGAATTTTTTTGAAAAAAAATTTTTTTGCAAAATTTTGAATTTTTTTTGAAAATTTTTTTTTGGAAAATTTTGAATTTTTTTTTGAAAATTTTTTTTTGGTAAATTTTGATTTTTCTTATGAAATTTTTTTTTGGAAAATTTTGAAATTTTTTTGAAAAATTTTGATTTTTCTTTTTGAAAAATTTTTTTGGAAAATTTTGTATATTTTTAAAAAAAAATTTTTTTGCAAAATTTTGAATTTTTTTTTGAAAATTTAGAATTTTTTTTTGAAATTTTTGTTTGAAAATTTTGATTTTTTTTTGGAAAATTTTGAATTTTTTTTTTCAAAAATTTTGAATTTTTTTTTGAAAATTTTTTTTCGAAAATTTTGAATTTTTTTTTTAAATTTAATTTTTTTTGAAAAAAAAATTTTTGGAAAATTTTGATTTTTTTTTAAATTTTTGATTTTTTTATAAAAATTTTTTGGTAAATTTTGATTTTTTTTATGAAATTTTTTTTTTAAAAAAAATTTTGAATTTTTTTTTGAAAAAAATTTTTGGAAAATTTTGAATTTTTTTTTGAAATTTTTTAATTTTTTTTTGAAAAATTTGAATTTTTTTTTGAAAATTTTTTTTTGGAAAATTTTGAATTTTTTTTTGAAAATTTAGAATTTTTTTTTGAAATTTTTGTTTGAAAATTTTGATTTTTTTTTGGAAAATTTTGAATTTTTTTTTTCAAAAATTTTGAATTTTTTTTTGAAAATTTTTTTTCGAAAATTTTGAATTTTTTTTTTAAATTTGATTTTTTTTGAAAAAAAAATTTTTGGAAAATTTTGATTTTTTTTTAAATTTTTGATTTTTTTATAAAAATTTTGAATTTTTTTTTGAAAAAAATTTTTGGAAAATTTTGAATTTTTTTTTGAAATTTTTTAATTTTTTTTTGAAAAATTTGAATTTTTTTTTGAAAATTTTTTTTGGTAAATTTTGATTTTTTTTATGAAATTTTTTTTTGAAAAAAAATTTTTTTTGGTAAATTTTGATTTTTTTTTGAAAAAAAATTTTTTGGAAAATTTTGATTTTTTTTTGAAATTTTTGAATTTTTTTTGAAAATTTTGAATTTTTTTTTGAAAAAATTTTTTGGAAAATTTTGAATTTTTTTTTGAAATTTTTTTTTGGTAAATTTTGATTTTTTTTGAAAAAAATTTTTGGAAAATTTTGTTTTTTTTTGAATTTTTAAATTTTTTTTGAAAATTTTGAATTTTTTTTTGAAAAAAATTTTTGGAAAATTTTGATTTTTTTTTGAAAAAATATTTTTTTGCAAAATTTTGAATTTTTTTTGAAAATTTTGAATTTTTTTTTGAAAAAATTTTTTGGTAAATTTTGATTTTTTTTCTGAAATTTTTTTTTGAAAAAAAAAAATTTTTGGAAAATTTTGAATTTTTTTTGAAAAAAATTTTTGGAAAATTTTGATTTTTTTTTTGAAATTTTTGAATTTTTTCTGAAAATTTTGAATTTTTTTTTGAAAAAAATTTTTGGAAAATTTTGATTTTTTTTTTTGAAAAAAATTTTTTTTGCAAAATTTTGAATTTTTTTGAAAAAAATTTTTTTTCCAAAATTTTGAATTTTTTTTTCAAAAAAATTTTTGGAAAATTTTGAATTTTTTTTTGAAAATTTTTTTGGTAAATTTTGATTTTTTTTATGAAATATTTTTTTGAAAAAAATTTTTTTTGCAAAATTTTGAATTTTTTTTGAAAAATTTTTTTTGGAAAATTTTGAATTTTTTTTGGAAAATTTTGAATTTTTTTTGCAAAATTTTGAATTTTTTTTTGAAAAAAATTTTTGGAAAGTTTTTGAATTTTTTCTGAAAATTTTGAATTTTTTTTTGAAAAAAAAAAATTTTTGGAAAATTTTGAAATTTTTTTTTTTGAAATTTTTGATTTTTTTCTGAAAATTTTGAATTTTTTTTTGAAAAAAATTTTTGGAAAATTTTGATTTTTTTTTTGAAAAAAAATTTTTTTGCAAAATTTTGAATTTTTTTGAAAAAAATTTTTTTTCCAAAATTTTGAATTTTTTTTTGAAAAAAATTTTTGGAAAATTTTGAATTTTTTTTTGAAAATTTTTTTGGTAAATTTTGATTTTTTTTATGAAATATTTTTTTGAAAAAATTTTTTTTTGCAAAATTTTGAATTTTTTTTGAAAAATTTTTTTTGGAAAATTTTGAATTTTTTTTGCAAAATTTTGAATTTTTTTTTGAAAAAAATTTTTGGAAAGTTTTTGAATTTTTTCTGAAAATTTTGAATTTTTTTTTGAAAAAAATTTTTGGAAAATTTTGATTTTTTTTTTTTGAAAAAAAATTTTTTTGAAAAAAATTTTTGGAAAATTTTGAATTTTTTTTTGGTAAATTTTGATTTTTTTTCTGAAAAAAATTTTTGGTAAATTTTGATTTTTTTATGAATTTTTTTTGAAAAATTTTGATTTTTTTTTTGAAAATTTTTTTTGGGAAATTTTTGATTTTTTTTGAAAAAAAATTTTTTTGCAAAATTTTGAATTTTTTTTGAAAATTTTTTTTTGGAAATTTTGAAATTTTTTTGAAACTTTTGAATTTTTTTTGAAAATTTTGAATTTTTTTTTGAAAAAAATTTTTTTTGGAAAATTTTGAAATTTTTTTGAAAAATTTTGATTTTTTTTTTGAAAATTTTTTTTGGGAAATTTTTGAATTTTTTTAAAAAAAAATTTTTTTGCAAAATTTTGAATTTTTTTTGAAAATTTTTTTTGGAAAATTTTGAATTTTTTTTTGAAAATTTTTTTTTGGTAAATTTTGATTTTTTTTATGAAATTTTTTTTTGAAAAAAATTTTTTTTGGAAAATTTTGAAATTTTTTTGAAAAATTTTGATTTTTCTTTTTGAAAAATTTTTTTAGAAAATTTTGTATATTTTTGAAAAAAATTTTTTTTTGAAATTTTTGTTTGAAAATTTTGATTTTTTTTTGGAAAATTTTGAATTTTTTTTTTCAAAAATTTTGAATTTTTTTTTGAAAATTTTTTGAATTTTTTTTTGAAAATTTTTTTTCGAAAATTTTGAATTTTTTTTTTTAAATTTGATTTTTTTTGAAAAAAAAAATTTTGGAAAATTTTGAATTTTTTTTTGAAAAAAATTTTTGGAAAATTTTGATTTTTTTTTTGAAATTTTTGAATTTTTTCTGAAAATTTTGAATTTTTTTTTGAAAAAAATTTTTGGAAAATTTTGATTTTTTTTTTTGAAAAAAAATTTGTTTGCAAAATTTTGAATTTTTTTTGAAAATTTTTTTTTGGAAATTTTGAAATTTTTTTGAAACTTTTGAATTTTTTTTGAAAATTTTGAATTTTTTTTTGAAAAAATTTTTTGGTAAATTTTGATTTTTTTTCTGAAATTTTTTTTTGAAAAAAAAAAATTTTTGGAAAATTTTGAATTTTTTTTTGAAAAAAATTTTTGGAAAATTTTGATTTTTTTTTTGAAATTTTTGAATTTTTTCTGAAAATTTTGAATTTTTTTTTGAAAAAAATTTTTGGAAAATTTTGATTTTTTTTTTTGAAAAAAAATTTGTTTGCAAAATTTTGAATTTTTTTGAAAAAATTTTTTTTTCCAAAATTTTGAATTTTTTTTTGAAAAAAATTTTTGGAAAATTTTGAATTTTTTTTTGAAAATTTTTTTGGTAAATTTTGATTTTTTTTATGAAATATTTTTTTGAAAAAATTTTTTTTTGCAAAATTTTGAATTTTTTTTGAAAAATTTTTTTTGGAAAATTTTGAATTTTTTTTGAAATTTTTGTTTGAAAATTTTGATTTTTTTTTTGGAAAATTTTGAATTTTTTTTGGAAAATTTTGAATTTTTTTTGCAAAATTTTGAATTTTTTTTTGAAAAAAATTTTTGGAAAGTTTTTGAATTTTTTCTGAAAATTTTGAATTTTTTTTTGAAAAAAATTTTTGGAAAATTTTGATTTTTTTTTTTTGAAAAAAAATTTTTTTGAAAAAAATTTTTGGAAAATTTTGAATTTTTTTTTGGTAAATTTTGATTTTTTTTCTGAAAAAAATTTTTGGTAAATTTTGATTTTTTTATGAATTTTTTTTGAAAAATTTTGATTTTTTTTTTGAAAATTTTTTTTGGGAAATTTTTGAATTTTTTTGAAAAAAAATTTTTTTGCAAAATTTTGAATTTTTTTTGAAAATTTTTTTTTGGAAATTTTGAAATTTTTTTGAAACTTTTGAATTTTTTTTGAAAATTTTGAATTTTTTTTTGAAAAAAATTTTTTTTGGAAAATTTTGAAATTTTTTTGAAAAATTTTGATTTTTTTTTTGAAAATTTTTTTTGGGAAATTTTTGAATTTTTTTAAAAAAAAATTTTTTTGCAAAATTTTGAATTTTTTTTGAAAATTTTTTTTGGAAAATTTTGAATTTTTTTTTGAAAATTTTTTTTTGGTAAATTTTGATTTTTTTTATGAAATTTTTTTTTGAAAAAAATTTTTTTTGGAAAATTTTGAAATTTTTTTGAAAAATTTTGATTTTTCTTTTTGAAAAATTTTTTTGGAAAATTTTGTATATTTTTGAAAAAAATTTTTTTTGCAAAATTTTGAATTTTTTTTGAAAATTTAGAATTTTTTTTTGAAATTTTTGTTTGAAAATTTTGATTTTTTTTTGGAAAATTTTGAATTTTTTTTTTCAAAAATTTTGAATTTTTTTTTGAAAATTTTTTGAATTTTTTTTTGAAAATTTTTTTTCGAAAATTTTGAATTTTTTTTTTTAAATTTGATTTTTTTTGAAAAAAAAAATTTTGGAAAATTTTGAATTTTTTTTTGAAAAAAATTTTTGGAAAATTTTGATTTTTTTTTTGAAATTTTTGAATTTTTTCTGAAAATTTTGAATTTTTTTTTGAAAAAAATTTTTGGAAAATTTTGATTTTTTTTTTTGAAAAAAAATTTGTTTGCAAAATTTTGAATTTTTTTGAAAAAAAATTTTTTTCCAAAATTTTGAATTTTTTTTTGAAAAAAATTTTTGGAAAATTTTGATTTTTTTTTTGAAATTTTTGAATTTTTTCTGAAAATTTTGAATTTTTTTTTGAAAAAAATTTTTGGAAAATTTTGATTTTTTTTTTTGAAAAAAAATTTGTTTGCAAAATTTTGAATTTTTTTGAAAAAAATTTTTTTTCCAAAATTTTGAATTTTTTTTTGAAAAAAATTTTTGGAAAATTTTGAATTTTTTTTTGAAAATTTTTTTGGTAAATTTTGATTTTTTTTATGAAATATTTTTTTGAAAAAATTTTTTTTTGCAAAATTTTGAATTTTTTTTGAAAAATTTTTTTTGGAAAATTTTGAATTTTTTTTGCAAAATTTTGAATTTTTTTTTGAAAAAAATTTTTGGAAAGTTTTTGAATTTTTTCTGAAAATTTTGAATTTTTTTTTGAAAAAAATTTTTGGAAAATTTTGATTTTTTTTTTTTGAAAAAAAATTTTTTTGCAAAATTTTGAATTTTTTTTTGAAAAAAATTTTTGGAAAATTTTGAATTTTTTTTTGGTAAATTTTGATTTTTTTTCTGAAAAAAATTTTTGGTAAATTTTGATTTTTTTATGAATTTTTTTTGAAAAATTTTGATTTTTTTTTTGAAAATTTTTTTTGGGAAATTTTTGAATTTTTTTGAAAAAAAATTTTTTTGAAAAATTTTGATTTTTTTTTTGAAAATTTTTTTTGGGAAATTTTTGAATTTTTTTGAAAAAAAAATTTTTTGCAAAATTTTGAATTTTTTTTGGTAAATTTTGATTTTTCTTATGAAATTTTTTTTTGGAAAATTTTGAAATTTTTTTGAAAAATTTTGATTTTTCTTTTTGAAAATTTTTTTTGGAAAATTTTGTATATTTTTGAAAAAAAAATTTTTTGCAAAATTTTGAATTTTTTTTTGAAAATTTAGAATTTTTTTTTGAAATTTTTGTTTGAAAATTTTGATTTTTTTTTGGAAAATTTTGAATTTTTTTTTTCAAAAATTTTGAATTTTTTTTTGAAAATTTTTTTTCGAAAATTTTGAATTTTTTTTTTAAATTTGATTTTTTTTGAAAAAAAAATTTTTGGAAAATTTTGATTTTTTTTTAAATTTTTGATTTTTTTATAAAAATTTTTTGGTAAATTTTGATTTTTTTTATGAAATTTTTTTTTGAAAAAAAATTTTGAATTTTTTTTTGAAAAAAATTTTTGGAAAATTTTGAATTTTTTTTTGAAATTTTTTAATTTTTTTTTGAAAAATTTGAATTTTTTTTTGAAAATTTTTTTTGGTAAATTTTGATTTTTTTTATGAAATTTTTTTTTGAAAAAAATTTTTATTGGTAAATTTTGATTTTTTTTTGAAAAAAAAATTTTTGGAAAATTTTGATTTTTTTTTGAAATTTTTGAATTTTTTTTGAAAATTTTGAATTTTTTTTTGAAAAAATTTTTTGGAAAATTTTGAATTTTTTTTTGAAAAATTTTTTTGGAAAATTTTGAATTTTTTTTTTGAAATTTTTGATTTTTTTTTGAAATTTTTGAATTTTTTTTTGAAAAATTTTTTTGGTAATTTTGATTTTTTTAATGAAATTTTTTTTTTTTTTAAAAATTTTGAAATTTTTTTGAAAAATTTTGAATTTTTTTTGAAAAAAAATTTTTGGAAAATTTTGAATGTTTTTTTGAAATTTTTGAATTTTTTTTTGAAAAAAATTTTGAATTTTTTTTTTAAAATTTTTGAATTATTTTGGAAAATTTTGAATTTTTTTTTGAAAATTTTTTTTGGTAAATTTTGATTTTTTTTGAAAAAAATTTTTGGAAAATTTTGTTTTTTTTTTGAATTTTTAAATTTTTTTTGAAAATTTTGAATTTTTTTTTGAAAAAAATTTTTGGAAAATTTTGATTTTTTTTTTTGAAAAAAAATTTTTTTGCAAAATTTTGAATTTTTTTTGAAAAATTTTTTTTGGAAAATTTTGAATTTTTTTTGCAAAATTTTGAATTTTTTTTTGAAAAAAATTTTTGGAAAGTTTTTGAATTTTTTCTGAAAATTTTGAATTTTTTTTTGAAAATTTTTTTTGGAAAATTTTGAATTTTTTTTTGAAAATTTTTTTTTTGGTAAATTTTGATTTTTCTTATGAAATTTTTTTTTGGAAAATTTTGAAATTTTTTTGAAAAATTTTGATTTTTCTTTTTGAAAAATTTTTTTGGAAAATTATACAATTTTTGAAAAAAAATTTTTTTGCAAAATTTTGAATTTTTTTTTGAAAATTTAGAATTTTTTTTTGAAATTTTTGTTTGAAAATTTTGATTTTTTTTTGGAAAATTTTGAATTTTTTTTTTCAAAAATTTTGAATTTTTTTTTGAAAATTTTTTTTCGAAAATTTTGAATTTTTTTTTTAAATTTGATTTTTTTTGAAAAAAAAATTTTTGGAAAATTTTGATTTTTTTTTAAATTTTTGAATTTTTTATAAAAATTTTTTGGTAAATTTTGATTTTTTTTATGAAATTTTTTTTTGAAAAAAAATTTTGAATTTTTTTTTGAAAAAAATTTTTGGAAAATTTTGAATTTTTTTTTGAAATTTTTTAATTTTTTTTTGAAAAATTTGAATTTTTTTTTGAAAATTTTTTTTGGTAAATTTTGATTTTTTTTATGAAATTTTTTTTTGAAAAAAATTTTTTTTGGTAAATTTTGATTTTTTTTTGAAAAAAAAATTTTTGGAAAATTTTGATTTTTTTTTGAAATTTTTGAATTTTTTTTGAAAATTTTGAATTTTTTTTTGAAAAAATTTTTTGGAAAATTTTGAATTTTTTTTTGAAAAATTTTTTTGGAAAATTTTGAATTTTTTTTTTGAAATTTTTGATTTTTTTTTGAAATTTTTGAATTTTTTTTTGAAAAATTTTTTTGGTAATTTTGATTTTTTTAATGAAATTTTTTTTTTTTTAAAAAATTTTGAAATTTTTTTGAAAAATTTTGAATTTTTTTTGAAAAAAAATTTTTGGAAAATTTTGAATGTTTTTTTGAAATTTTTGAATTTTTTTTTGAAAAAAATTTTGAATTTTTTTTTTAAAATTTTTGAATTATTTTGGAAAATTTTGAATTTTTTTTTGAAAATTTTTTTTGGTAAATTTTGATTTTTTTTGAAAAAAATTTTTGGAAAATTTTGTTTTTTTTTTGAATTTTTAAATTTTTTTTGAAAATTTTGAATTTTTTTTTGAAAAAAATTTTTGGAAAATTTTGATTTTTTTTTTTGAAAAAAAATTTTTTTGCAAAATTTTGAATTTTTTTGAAAAAAATTTTTTTTCCAAAATTTTGAATTTTTTTTTGAAAAAAATTTTTGGAAAATTTTGAATTTTTTTTTGAAAATTTTTTTGGTAAATTTTGATTTTTTTTATGAAATATTTTTTTGAAAAAATTTTTTTTTGCAAAATTTTGAATTTTTTTTGGAAAATTTTGAATTTTTTTTGAAATTTTTGTTTGAAAATTTTGATTTTTTTTTTGGAAAATTTTGAATTTTTGTTGGAAAATTTTGAATTTTTTTTGCAAAATTTTGAATTTTTTTTTGAAAAAAATTTTTGGAAAATTTTGATTTTTTTTTTTTGAAAAAAAATTTTTTTGCAAAATTTTGAATTTTTTTGAAAAAAATTTTTTTTCCAAAATTTTGAATTTTTTTTTCAAAAAAATTTTTGGAAAATTTTGAATTTTTTTTTGAAAATTTTTTTGGTAAATTTTGATTTTTTTTATGAAATATTTTTTTGAAAAAAATTTTTTTTGCAAAATTTTGAATTTTTTTTGAAAAATTTTTTTTGGAAAATTTTGAATTTTTTTTGGAAAATTTTGAATTTTTTTTGCAAAATTTTGAATTTTTTTTTGAAAAAAATTTTTGGAAAGTTTTTGAATTTTTTCTGAAAATTTTGAATTTTTTTTTGAAAATTTTTTTTGGAAAATTTTGAATTTTTTTTTGAAAATTTTTTTTTTGGTAAATTTTGATTTTTCTTATGAAATTTTTTTTTGGAAAATTTTGAAATTTTTTTGAAAAATTTTGATTTTTCTTTTTGAAAAATTTTTTTGGAAAATTATACAATTTTTGAAAAAAAATTTTTTTGCAAAATTTTGAATTTTTTTTTGAAAATTTAGAATTTTTTTTTGAAATTTTTGTTTGAAAATTTTGATTTTTTTTTGGAAAATTTTGAATTTTTTTTTTCAAAAATTTTGAATTTTTTTTTGAAAATTTTTTTTCGAAAATTTTGAATTTTTTTTTTAAATTTGATTTTTTTTGAAAAAAAAATTTTTGGAAAATTTTGATTTTTTTTTAAATTTTTGAATTTTTTATAAAAATTTTTTGGTAAATTTTGATTTTTTTTATGAAATTTTTTTTTGAAAAAAAATTTTGAATTTTTTTTTGAAAAAAATTTTTGGAAAATTTTGAATTTTTTTTTGAAATTTTTTAATTTTTTTTTGAAAAATTTGAATTTTTTTTTGAAAATTTTTTTTGGTAAATTTTGATTTTTTTTATGAAATTTTTTTTTGAAAAAAATTTTTTTTGGTAAATTTTGATTTTTTTTTGAAAAAAAAATTTTTGGAAAATTTTGATTTTTTTTTGAAATTTTTGAATTTTTTTTGAAAATTTTGAATTTTTTTTTGAAAAAATTTTTTGGAAAATTTTGAATTTTTTTTTGAAAAATTTTTTTGGAAAATTTTGAATTTTTTTTTTGAAATTTTTGATTTTTTTTTGAAATTTTTGAATTTTTTTTTGAAAAATTTTTTTGGTAATTTTGATTTTTTTAATGAAATTTTTTTTTTTTTAAAAAATTTTGAAATTTTTTTGAAAAATTTTGAATTTTTTTTGAAAAAAAATTTTTGGAAAATTTTGAATGTTTTTTTGAAATTTTTGAATTTTTTTTTGAAAAAAATTTTGAATTTTTTTTTTAAAATTTTTGAATTATTTTGGAAAATTTTGAATTTTTTTTTGAAAATTTTTTTTGGTAAATTTTGATTTTTTTTGAAAAAAATTTTTGGAAAATTTTGTTTTTTTTTTTGAATTTTTAAATTTTTTTTGAAAATTTTGAATTTTTTTTTGAAAAAAATTTTTGGAAAATTTTGATTTTTTTTTTTGAAAAAAAATTTTTTTGCAAAATTTTGAATTTTTTTGAAAAAAATTTTTTTTCCAAAATTTTTTTGGTAAATTTTGATTTTTTTTATGAAATATTTTTTTGAAAAAATTTTTTTTTGCAAAATTTTGAATTTTTTTTGGAAAATTTTGAATTTTTTTTGAAATTTTTGTTTGAAAATTTTGATTTTTTTTTTGGAAAATTTTGAATTTTTGTTGGAAAATTTTGAATTTTTTTTGCAAAATTTTGAATTTTTTTTTGAAAAAAATTTTTGGAAAGTTTTTGAATTTTTTCTGAAAATTTTGAATTTTTTTTTGAAAAAAATTTTTGGAAAATTTTGATTTTTTTTTTTTGAAAAAAAATTTTTTTGCAAAATTTTGAATTTTTTTTTGAAAAAAATTTTTGGAAAATTTTGAATTTTTTTTTGGTAAATTTTGATTTTTTTTCTGAAAAAAATTTTTGGTAAATTTTGATTTTTTTATGAATTTTTTTTGAAAAATTTTGATTTTTTTTTTGAAAATTTTTTTTGGGAAATTTTTGAATTTTTTTGAAAAAAAATTTTTTTGCAAAATTTTGAATTTTTTTTGAAAATTTTTTTTGGAAAATTTTGAATTTTTTTTTGAAAATTTTTTTTTGGTAAATTTTGATTTTTCTTATGAAATTTTTTTTTGGAAAATTTTGAAATTTTTTTGAAAAATTTTGATTTTTCTTTTTGAAAAATTTTTTTGGAAAATTTTGTATATTTTTGAAAAAAAATTTTTTTGCAAAATTTTGAATTTTTTTTTGAAAATTTAGAATTTTTTTTTGAAATTTTTGTTTGAAAATTTTGATTTTTTTTTGGAAAATTTTGAATTTTTTTTTTCAAAAATTTTGAATTTTTTTTTGAAAATTTTTTTTCGAAAATTTTGAATTTTTTTTTTAAATTTGATTTTTTTTGAAAAAAAAATTTTTGGAAAATTTTGATTTTTTTTTAAATTTTTGATTTTTTTATAAAAATTTTTTGGTAAATTTTGATTTTTTTTATGAAATTTTTTTTTGAAAAAAAATTTTGAATTTTTTTTTGAAAAAAATTTTTGGAAAATTTTGAATTTTTTTTTGAAATTTTTTAATTTTTTTTTGAAAAATTTGAATTTTTTTTTGAAAATTTTTTTTGGTAAATTTTGATTTTTTTTATGAAATTTTTTTTTGAAAAAAAATTTTTTTTGGTAAATTTTGATTTTTTTTTGAAAAAAAAATTTTTGGAAAATTTTGATTTTTTTTTGAAATTTTTGAATTTTTTTTGAAAATTTTGAATTTTTTTTTGAAAAAATTTTTTGGAAAATTTTGAATTTTTTTTTGAAAATTTTTTTTGGTAAATTTTGATTTTTTTTGAAAAAAATTTTTGGAAAATTTTGTTTTTTTTTGAATTTTTAAATTTTTTTTGAAAATTTTGAATTTTTTTTTGAAAAAAATTTTTGGAAAATTTTGATTTTTTTTTGAAAAAATATTTTTTTGCAAAATTTTGAATTTTTTTTGAAAAATTTATTTTGGAAATTTTGAAATTTTTTTGAAACTTTTGAATTTTTTTTGAAAATTTTGAATTTTTTTTTGAAAAAATTTTTTGGTAAATTTTGATTTTTTTTCTGAAATTTTTTTTTGAAAAAAAAAAATTTTTGGAAAATTTTGAATTTTTTTTTGAAAAAAATTTTTGGAAAATTTTGATTTTTTTTTTGAAATTTTTGAATTTTTTCTGAAAATTTTGAATTTTTTTTTGAAAAAAATTTTTGGAAAATTTTGATTTTTTTGAAAAAAAATTTTTTTGCAAAATTTTGAATTTTTTTGAAAAAAAATTTTTTTCCAAAATTTTGAATTTTTTTTTCAAAAAAATTTTTGGAAAATTTTGAATTTTTTTTTGAAAATTTTTTTGGTAAATTTTGATTTTTTTTATGAAATATTTTTTTGAAAAAAATTTTTTTTGCAAAATTTTGAATTTTTTTTGAAAAATTTTTTTTGGAAAATTTTGAATTTTTTTTGGAAAATTTTGAATTTTTTTTGCAAAATTTTGAATTTTTTTTTGAAAAAAATTTTTGGAAAGTTTTTGAATTTTTTCTGAAAATTTTGAATTTTTTTTTGAAAATTTTTTTTGGAAAATTTTGAATTTTTTTTTGAAAATTTTTTTTTTGGTAAATTTTGATTTTTCTTATGAAATTTTTTTTTGGAAAATTTTGAAATTTTTTTGAAAAATTTTGATTTTTCTTTTTGAAAAATTTTTTTGGAAAATTATACAATTTTTGAAAAAAAATTTTTTTGCAAAATTTTGAATTTTTTTTTGAAAATTTAGAATTTTTTTTTGAAATTTTTGTTTGAAAATTTTGATTTTTTTTTGGAAAATTTTGAATTTTTTTTTTCAAAAATTTTGAATTTTTTTTTGAAAATTTTTTTTCGAAAATTTTGAATTTTTTTTTTAAATTTGATTTTTTTTGAAAAAAAAATTTTTGGAAAATTTTGATTTTTTTTATGAAATTTTTTTTTGAAAAAAAATTTTGAATTTTTTTTTGAAAAAAATTTTTGGAAAATTTTGAATTTTTTTTTGAAATTTTTTAATTTTTTTTTGAAAAATTTGAATTTTTTTTTGAAAATTTTTTTTGGTAAATTTTGATTTTTTTTATGAAATTTTTTTTTGAAAAAAATTTTTTTTGGTAAATTTTGATTTTTTTTTGAAAAAAAAAATTTTTGGAAAATTTTGATTTTTTTTTGAAATTTTTGAATTTTTTTTGAAAATTTTGAATTTTTTTTTGAAAAAATTTTTTGGAAAATTTTGAATTTTTTTTTGAAAAATTTTTTTGGAAAATTTTGAATTTTTTTTTTGAAATTTTTGATTTTTTTTTGAAATTTTTGAATTTTTTTTTGAAAAATTTTTTTGGTAATTTTGATTTCTTTAATGAAATTTTTTTTTTTTTTAAAAATTTTGAAATTTTTTTGAAAAATTTTGAATTTTTTTTGAAAAAAAATTTTTGGAAAATTTTGAATGTTTTTTTGAAATTTTTGAATTTTTTTTTGAAAAAAATTTTGAATTTTTTTTTTGAAATTTTTGAATTATTTTGGAAAATTTTGAATTTTTTTTTGAAAAAATTTTTTGGTAAATTTTGATTTTTTTTCTGAAATTTTTTTTTTGAAAAAAAAAATTTTGGAAAATTTTGAATTTTATCTGTAAATTTTTTTTTTGGAAATTTTGATCTTTTTTGAAATTTTTGAATTTTTTTTTGAAAAAAATTTTTTTTGCAAAATTTTGAATTTTTTTTTGAAAATTTAGAATTTTTTTTTGAAATTTTTGATTTTTTTTTGGAAAATTTTGAATTTTTTTTTTCAAAAATTTTGAATTTTTTTTTGAAAATTTTTTTTGGGAAATTTTTGAATTTTTTTGAAAAAAAATTTTTTTGCAAAATTTTGAATTTTTTTTGAAAATTTTTTTTTGGAAAATTTTGAATTTTTTTTTGAAAAATTTTTTTGGTAATTTTTGATTTTTTTTCTGAAATTTTTTTTTGAAAAAAAAATTTTTTGGAAAATTTTGAATTTTTTTCTCAAAAAAATTTTTTGGAAAATTTTGAATTTTTTTCTCAAAATTTTTTTTTTGAAAATTTTGATCTTTTTTTGAAATTTTTGAATTTTTTTTTGAAAAAAAATTTTGGAAAATTTTGAATTTTTTTTTGAAATTTTTGAATTTTTTTGAAAATTTTGAATTTTTTTTTGAAAAAAATTTTTGGAAAATTTTGAATTTTTTTTGAAAAATTTTTTTGGTAAATTTTGAAAAT
This sequence comes from Platycheirus rosarum, assembly GCA_963971375.1. Taxonomy (NCBI): domain Eukaryota; kingdom Metazoa; phylum Arthropoda; class Insecta; order Diptera; family Syrphidae; genus Platycheirus; species Platycheirus rosarum. The sequence continues at coordinate 12,459,913 of OZ020511.1, read as the reverse complement.
TTTTTTTAAAAAAAATTTTTGGTAAATTTTGATTTTTTTTTGAAAAAAAAAAATTTTGGAAAATTTTGAATTTTTTTTGAAAAAAATTTTTGGAAAATTTTGATTTTTTTTTGAAAAAAATTTTTTTGCAAAATTTTGAATTTTTTTCGAAAATTTTGAATTTTTTTTTTGAAATTTTTGTTTGAAAATTTTGATTTTTTTTTTGAAATTTTTGAATTTTTTTGAAAAATTTTTTTGGTAAATTTTGATTTTTTTTATGAAATTTTTTTTTGAAAAAAAATTTTGAATTTTTTTTTTTAAAAAATTTTTGGAAAATTTTGAATTTTTTTTTGAAATTTTTGATTTTTTTTTGAAAATTTTGAATTTTTTTTTGAAAAAATTTTTTGGAAAATTTTGATTTTTTTTTTGAAATTTTTGAATTTTTTTGAAAAAATTTTTGGTAAATTTTGATTTTTTTTTGAAAAAAAAAAATTTTGGAAAATTTTGAATTTTTTTTGAAAAAAATTTTTGGAAAATTTTGAATTTTTTTTTGAAATTTTTGAATTTTTTTTTTTGAAAAAAATTTTTGGAAAATTTGATTTTTTTATGAAATTTTTTTTTGAAAACAAATTTTGAAATTTTTTTGAAAAATTTTGAATTTTTTTTTGAAAAAATTTTTTGGAAAATTTTGAATGTTTTTTTTGAAATTTTTGAATTTTTTTTTGAAAAAAATTTTTGGAAACTTTTGAATTTTTTTGTTGAAATTTTTGAATTTTTTTTTTGAAAAAAATTTTTGGAAAATTTTTAATTTTTTTTTGAAATTTTTGAATTTTTTTTTGAAAATTTTTTTGGTAAATTTTGATTTTTTTTATGAAATATTTTTTTGAAAAAATTTTTTTTTGCAAAATTTTGAATTTTTTTTGAAAAATTTTTTTTGGAAAATTTTGAATTTTTTTTGAAATTTTTGTTTGAAAATTTTGATTTTTTTTTTGGAAAATTTTGAATTTTTTTTGCAAAATTTTGAATTTTTTTTTGAAAAAAATTTTTGGAAAGTTTTTGAATTTTTTCTGAATATTTTGAATTTTTTTTTGAAAAAAATTTTTGGAAAATTTTGATTTTTTTTTTTTGAAAAAAAATTTTTTTGCAAAATTTTGAATTTTTTTTTGAAAAAAATTTTTGGAAAATTTTGAATTTTTTTTTGGTAAATTTTGATTTTTTTTCTGAAAAAAATTTTTGGTAAATTTTGATTTTTTTATGAATTTTTTTTGAAAAATTTTGATTTTTTTTTTGAAAATTTTTTTTGGGAAATTTTTGAATTTTTTTGAAAAAAAATTTTTTTGCAAGATTTTGAATTTTTTTTGAAAATTTTTTTTGGAAAATTTTGAATTTTTTTTTGAAAATTTTTTTTTGTTAAATTTTGATTTTTCTTATGAAATTTTTTTTTGGAAAATTTTGAAATTTTTTTGAAAAATTTTGATTTTTCTTTTTGAAAAATTTTTTTGGAAAATTTTGTATATTTTTGAAAAAAAATTTTTTTGCAAAATTTTGAATTTTTTTTTGAAATTTTTGTTTGAAAATTTTGATTTTTTTTTTGGAAAATTTTGAATTTTTTTTTTCAAAAATTTTGAATTTTTTTTTGAAATTTTTTTTTCGAAAATTTTGAATTTTTTTTTTAAATTTGATTTTTTTTGAAAAAAAAATTTTTGGAAAATTTTGATTTTTTTTTAAATTTTTGAATTTTTTATAAAAATTTTTTGGTAAATTTTGATTTTTTTTATGAAATTTTTTTTTGAAAAAAAATTTTGAATTTTTTTTTGAAAAAAATTTTTGGAAAATTTTGAATTTTTTTTTGAAATTTTTTAATTTTTTTTTGAAAAATTTGAATTTTTTTTTGAAAATTTTTTTTGGTAAATTTTGATTTTTTTTATGAAATTTTTTTTTGAAAAAAATTTTTTTTGGTAAATTTTGATTTTTTTTTGAAAAAAAAATTTTTGGAAAATTTTGAATTTTTTTTGCAAAATTTTGAATTTTTTTTTGAAAAAAATTTTTGGAAAATTTTGAATTTTTTTTTGGTAAATTTTGATTTTTTTTCTGAAAAAAATTTTTGGTAAATTTTGATTTTTTTATGAATTTTTTTTTAAAAATTTTGATTTTTTTTTTGAAAATTTTTTTGGGAAATTTTTGAATTTTTTTGAAAAAAAATTTTTTTGCAAAATTTTGAATTTTTTTTGAAAATTTTTTTTGGAAAATTTTGAATTTTTTTTTGAAAATTTTTTTTTGGTAAATTTTGATTTTTCTTATGAAATTTTTTTTTGGAAAATTTTGAAATTTTTTTGAAAAATTTTGATTTTTCTTTTTGAAAAATTTTTTTGGAAAATTTTGTATATTTTTGAAAAAAAATTTTTTTGCAAAATTTTGAATTTTTTTTTGAAAATTTAGAATTTTTTTTTGAAATTTTTGTTTGAAAATTTTGATTTTTTTTTGGAAAATTTTGAATTTTTTTTTTCAAAAATTTTGAATTTTTTTTTGAAAATTTTTTTTCGAAAATTTTGAATGTTTTTTTTGAAATTTTTGAATTTTTTTTTGAAAAAAATTTTTGGAAACTTTTGAATTTTTTTGTTGAAATTTTTGAATTTTTTTTTTGAAAAAAATTTTTGGAAAATTTTGGAAAATTTTGAATTTTTTTTTGAAATTTTTGAATTTTTTTGAAAATTTTGAATTTTTTTTGAAAAATTTTTTTGGTAAATTTTGAAAATTTTTTTTAAAAAAAATTTTTGGTAAATTTTGATTTTTTTTTGAAAAAAAAAAATTTTGGAAAATTTTGAATTTTTTTTGAAAAAAATTTTTGGAAAATTTTGATTTTTTTTTGAAAAAAATTTTTTTGCAAAATTTTGAATTTTTTTCGAAAATTTTGAATTTTTTTTTTTGAAATTTTTGTTTGAAAATTTTGATTTTTTTTTGGTAAATTTTGATTTTTTTTTTGAAATTTTTGAATTTTTTCTGAAAATTTTGAATTTTTTTTTGAAAAAAATTTTTGGAAAATTTTGATTTTTTTTTTTGAAAAAAAATTTTTTTGCAAAATTTTGAATTTTTTTGAAAAAAATTTTTTTTCCAAAATTTTGAATTTTTTTTTGAAAAAAATTTTTGGAAAATTTTGAATTTTTTTTTTTTAATTTTTTTGGTAAATTTTGATTTTTTTTATGAAATATTTTTTTGAAAAAATTTTTTTTTGCAAAATTTTGAATTTTTTTTGAAAAATTTTGAATTTTTTTTGAAATTTTTGTTTGAAAATTTTGATTTTTTTTTTGGAAAATTTTGAATTTTTTTTGGAAAATTTTGAATTTTTTTTGCAAAATTTTGAATTTTTTTTTGAAAAAAATTTTTGGAAAGTTTTTGAATTTTTTCTGAATATTTTGAATTTTTTTTTGAAAAAAATTTTTGGAAAATTTTGATTTTTTTTTTTTGAAAAAAAATTTTTTTGCAAAATTTTGAATTTTTTTTTGAAAAAAATTTTTGGAAAATTTTGAATTTTTTTTTGGTAAATTTTGATTTTTTTTCTGAAAAAAATTTTTGGTAAATTTTGATTTTTTTTTTGAAAATTTTTTTTGGGAAATTTTTGAATTTTTTTGAAAAAAAATTTTTTTGCAAAATTTTGAATTTTTTTTGGAAAATTTTGAATTTTTTTTTGAAAATTTTTTTTTGGTAAATTTTGATTTTTCTTATGAAATTTTTTTTTTGGAAAATTTTGAAATTTTTTTGAAAAATTTTGATTTTTCTTTTTGAAAAATTTTTTTGGAAAATTTTGTATATTTTTGAAAAAAAATTTTTTTGCAAAATTTTGAATTTTTTTTTGAAAATTTAGAATTTTTTTTTGAAATTTTTGTTTGAAAATTTTGATTTTTTTTTGGAAAATTTTGAATTTTTTTTTTCAAAAATTTTGAATTTTTTTTTGAAAATTTTTTTTCGAAATTCAAAAGAATTTTTTTTTTAAATTTGATTTTTTTTGAAAAAAAAATTTTTGGAAAATTTTGATTTTTTATGAAATTTTTTTTTGAAAAAAAATTTTGAATTTTTTTTTGAAAAAAGTTTTTGGAAAATTTTGAATTTTTTTTTGAAAATTTTTTTTGGTAAATTTTGATTTTTTTTATGAAATTTTTTTTTGAAAAAAATTTTTTTTGGTAAATTTTGATTTTTTTTTGAAAAAAAAATTTTTGGAAAATTTTGAATTTTTTTTGCAAAATTTTGAATTTTTTTTTGAAAAAAATTTTTGGAAAATTTTGAATTTTTTTTGGTAAATTTTGATTTTTTTTCTGAAAAAAATTTTTGGTAAATTTTGATTTTTTTATGAATTTTTTTTGAAAAATTTTGATTTTTTTTTTGAAAATTTTTTTTGGGAAATTTTTGAATTTTTTTGAAAAAAAATTTTTTTGCAAAATTTTGAATTTTTTTTGAAAATTTTTTTTGGAAAATTTTGAATTTTTTTTTGAAAATTTTTTTTTGGTAAATTTTGATTTTTCTTATGAAATTTTTTTTTGGAAAATTTTGAAATTTTTTTGAAAAATTTTGATTTTTCTTTTTGAAAAATTTTTTTGGAAAATTTTGTATATTTTTGAAAAAAAATTTTTTTCCAAAATTTTGAATTTTTTTTTGAAAATTTAGAATTTTTTTTTGAAATTTTTGTTTGAAAATTTTGATTTTTTTTTGGAAAATTTTGAATTTTTTTTTTCAAAAATTTTGAATTTTTTTTTGAAAATTTTTTTTCGAAAATTTTGAATGTTTTTTTTGAAATTTTTGAATTTTTTTTTGAAAAAAATTTTTGGAAACTTTTGAATTTTTTTTGCAAAATTTTGAATTTTTTTTTGAAAAAAATTTTTGGAAAGTTTTTGAATTTTTTCTGAAAATTTTGAATTTTTTTTTGAAAATTTTTTTTGGAAAATTTTGAATTTTTTTTTGAAAATTTTTTTTTTGGTAAATTTTGATTTTTCTTATGAAATTTTTTTTTGGAAAATTTTGAAATTTTTTTGAAAAATTTTGATTTTTCTTTTTGAAAAATTTTTTTGGAAAATTATACAATTTTTGAAAAAAAATTTTTTTGCAAAATTTTGAATTTTTTTTTGAAAATTTAGAATTTTTTTTTGAAATTTTTGTTTGAAAATTTTGATTTTTTTTTGGAAAATTTTGAATTTTTTTTTTCAAAAATTTTGAATTTTTTTTTGAAAATTTTTTTTCGAAAATTTTGAATTTTTTTTTTAAATTTGATTTTTTTTGAAAAAAAAATTTTTGGAAAATTTTGATTTTTTTTTAAATTTTTGAATTTTTTATAAAAATTTTTTGGTAAATTTTGATTTTTTTTATGAAATTTTTTTTTGAAAAAAAATTTTGAATTTTTTTTTGAAAAAAATTTTTGGAAAATTTTGAATTTTTTTTTGAAATTTTTTAATTTTTTTTTGAAAAATTTGAATTTTTTTTTGAAAATTTTTTTTGGTAAATTTTGATTTTTTTTATGAAATTTTTTTTTGAAAAAAATTTTTTTTGGTAAATTTTGATTTTTTTTTGAAAAAAAAAATTTTTGGAAAATTTTGATTTTTTTTTGAAATTTTTGAATTTTTTTTGAAAATTTTGAATTTTTTTTTGAAAAAATTTTTTGGAAAATTTTGAATTTTTTTTTGAAAAATTTTTTTGGAAAATTTTGAATTTTTTTTTTGAAATTTTTGATTTTTTTTTGAAATTTTTGAATTTTTTTTTGAAAAATTTTTTTGGTAATTTTGATTTTTTTAATGAAATTTTTTTTTTTTTTAAAAATTTTGAAATTTTTTTGAAAAATTTTGAATTTTTTTTGAAAAAAAATTTTTGGAAAATTTTGAATGTTTTTTTGAAATTTTTGAATTTTTTTTTGAAAAAAATTTTGAATTTTTTTTTTGAAATTTTTGAATTATTTTGGAAAATTTTGAATTTTTTTTTGAAAAAATTTTTTGGTAAATTTTGATTTTTTTTCTGAAATTTTTTTTTTGAAAAAAAAAATTTTGGAAAATTTTGAATTTTATCTGTAAATTTTTTTTTTGGAAATTTTGATCTTTTTTGAAATTTTTGAATTTTTTTTTGAAAAAAATTTTTTTTGCAAAATTTTGAATTTTTTTTTGAAAATTTAGAATTTTTTTTTGAAATTTTTGATTTTTTTTTGGAAAATTTTGAATTTTTTTTTTCAAAAATTTTGAATTTTTTTTTGAAAATTTTTTTTGGGAAATTTTTGAATTTTTTTGAAAAAAAATTTTTTTGCAAAATTTTGAATTTTTTTTGAAAATTTTTTTTTGGAAAATTTTGAATTTTTTTTTGAAAAATTTTTTTGGTAATTTTTGATTTTTTTTCTGAAATTTTTTTTTGAAAAAAAAATTTTTTGGAAAATTTTGAATTTTTTTCTCAAAAAAATTTTTTGGAAAATTTTGAATTTTTTTCTCAAAATTTTTTTTTTGAAAATTTTGATCTTTTTTTGAAATTTTTGAATTTTTTTTTGAAAAAAAATTTTGGAAAATTTTGAATTTTTTTTTGAAATTTTTGAATTTTTTTGAAAATTTTGAATTTTTTTTTGAAAAAAATTTTTGGAAAATTTTGAATTTTTTTTGAAAAATTTTTTTGGTAAATTTTGAAAATTTTTTTTAAAAAAAATTTTTGGTAAATTTTGATTTTTTTTTGAAAAAAAAAAATTTTGGAAAATTTTGAATTTTTTTTGAAAAAAATTTTTGGAAAATTTTGATTTTTTTTTGAAAAAAATTTTTTTGCAAAATTTTGAATTTTTTTCGAAAATTTTGAATTTTTTTTTTGAAATTTTTGTTTGAAAATTTTGATTTTTTTTTTGAAATTTTTGAATTTTTTTGAAAAATTTTTTTGGTAAATTTTGATTTTTTTTATGAAATTTTTTTTTGAAAAAAAATTTTGAATTTTTTTTTGAAATTTTTGATTTTTTTTTGAAAATTTTGAATTTTTTTTTGAAAAAATTTTTTGGAAAATTTTGATTTTTTTTTTGAAATTTTTGAATTTTTTTGAAAAAATTTTTGGTAAATTTTGATTTTTTTTTGAAAAAAAAAATTTTGGAAAATTTTGAATTTTTTTTGAAAAAAATTTTTGGAAAATTTTGAATTTTTTTTTGAAATTTTTGAATTTTTTTTTTTGAAAAAAATTTTTGGAAAATTTGATTTTTTTATGAAATTTTTTTTTGAAAACAAATTTTGAAATTTTTTTGAAAAATTTTGAATTTTTTTTTGAAAAAATTTTTTGGAAAATTTTGAATGTTTTTTTTGAAATTTTTGAATTTTTTTTTGAAAAAAATTTTTGGAAACTTTTGAATTTTTTTGTTGAAATTTTTGAATTTTTTTTTTGAAAAAAATTTTTGCAAAATTTTTAATTTTTTTTTGAAATTTTTGAATTTTTTTTTGAAAATTTTTTTGGTAAATTTTGATTTTTTTTATGAAATATTTTTTTGAAAAAATTTTTTTTTGCAAAATTTTGAATTTTTTTTGAAAAATTTTTTTTGGAAAATTTTGAATTTTTTTTGAAATTTTTGTTTGAAAATTTTGATTTTTTTTTTGGAAAATTTTGAATTTTTTTTGCAAAATTTTGAATTTTTTTTTGAAAAAAATTTTTGGAAAGTTTTTGAATTTTTTCTGAATATTTTGAATTTTTTTTTGAAAAAAATTTTTGGAAAATTTTGATTTTTTTTTTTTGAAAAAAAATTTTTTTGCAAAATTTTGAATTTTTTTTTGAAAAAAATTTTTGGAAAATTTTGAATTTTTTTTTGGTAAATTTTGATTTTTTTTCTGAAAAAAATTTTTGGTAAATTTTGATTTTTTTATGAATTTTTTTTGAAAAATTTTGATTTTTTTTTTGAAAATTTTTTTTGGGAAATTTTTGAATTTTTTTGAAAAAAAATTTTTTTGCAAGATTTTGAATTTTTTTTGAAAATTTTTTTTGGAAAATTTTGAATTTTTTTTTGAAAATTTTTTTTTGTTAAATTTTGATTTTTCTTATGAAATTTTTTTTTGGAAAATTTTGAAATTTTTTTGAAAAATTTTGATTTTTCTTTTTGAAAAATTTTTTTGGAAAATTTTGTATATTTTTGAAAAAAAATTTTTTTGCAAAATTTTGAATTTTTTTTTGAAAATTTAGAATTTTTTTTTGAAATTTTTGTTTGAAAATTTTGATTTTTTTTTGGAAAATTTTGAATTTTTTTTTTCAAAAATTTTGAATTTTTTTTTGAAATTTTTTTTTCGAAAATTTTGAATTTTTTTTTTAAATTTGATTTTTTTTGAAAAAAAAATTTTTGGAAAATTTTGATTTTTTTTTAAATTTTTGAATTTTTTATAAAAATTTTTTGGTAAATTTTGATTTTTTTTATGAAATTTTTTTTTGAAAAAAAATTTTGAATTTTTTTTTGAAAAAAATTTTTGGAAAATTTTGAATTTTTTTTTGAAATTTTTTAATTTTTTTTTGAAAAATTTGAATTTTTTTTTGAAAATTTTTTTTGGTAAATTTTGATTTTTTTTATGAAATTTTTTTTTGAAAAAAATTTTTTTTGGTAAATTTTGATTTTTTTTTGAAAAAAAAATTTTTGGAAAATTTTGAATTTTTTTTGCAAAATTTTGAATTTTTTTTTGAAAAAAATTTTTGGAAAATTTTGAATTTTTTTTTGGTAAATTTTGATTTTTTTTCTGAAAAAAATTTTTGGTAAATTTTGATTTTTTTATGAATTTTTTTTTAAAAATTTTGATTTTTTTTTTGAAAATTTTTTTGGGAAATTTTTGAATTTTTTTGAAAAAAAATTTTTTTGCAAAATTTTGAATTTTTTTTGAAAATTTTTTTTGGAAAATTTTGAATTTTTTTTTGAAAATTTTTTTTTGGTAAATTTTGATTTTTCTTATGAAATTTTTTTTTGGAAAATTTTGAAATTTTTTTGAAAAATTTTGATTTTTCTTTTTGAAAAATTTTTTTGGAAAATTTTGTATATTTTTGAAAAAAAATTTTTTTGCAAAATTTTGAATTTTTTTTTGAAAATTTAGAATTTTTTTTTGAAATTTTTGTTTGAAAATTTTGATTTTTTTTTGGAAAATTTTGAATTTTTTTTTTCAAAAATTTTGAATTTTTTTTTGAAAATTTTTTTTCGAAAATTTTGAATGTTTTTTTTGAAATTTTTGAATTTTTTTTTGAAAAAAATTTTTGGAAACTTTTGAATTTTTTTGTTGAAATTTTTGAATTTTTTTTTTGAAAAAAATTTTTGGAAAATTTTGGAAAATTTTGAATTTTTTTTTGAAATTTTTGAATTTTTTTGAAAATTTTGAATTTTTTTTGAAAAATTTTTTTGGTAAATTTTGAAAATTTTTTTTAAAAAAAATTTTTGGTAAATTTTGATTTTTTTTTGAAAAAAAAAAATTTTGGAAAATTTTGAATTTTTTTCGAAAATTTTGAATTTTTTTTTTTGAAATTTTTGTTTGAAAATTTTGATTTTTTTTTGCAAAATTTTGAATTTTTTTTTGAAAAAATTTTTTGGAAAATTTTGATTTTTTTTTTGAAATTTTTGAATTTTTTTGAAAAAATTTTTTGGTAAATTTTGATTTTTTTTATGAAATTTTTTTTTGAAAAAAAATTTTGAATTTTTTTTTGAAATTTTTGATTTTTTTTTGAAAATTTTGAATTTTTTTTTGAAAAAATTTTTTGGAAAATTTTGATTTTTTTTTTTGAAATTTTTGAATTTTTTTGAAAAAATTTTTGGTAAATTTTGATTTTTTTTTGAAAAAAATTTCTTTGCAAAATTTTGAATTTTTTTCGAAAATTTTGAATTTTTTTTTTGAAATTTTTGTTTGAAAATTTTGATTTTTTTTTGCAAAATTTTGAATTTTTTTTGAAAAAATTTTTTGGAAAATTTTGATTTTTTTTTTGAAATTTTTGAATTTTTTTGAAAAAATTTTTTGGTAAATTTTGATTTTTTTTATGAAATTTTTTTTTGAAAAAAAATTTTGAATTTTTTTTTTGAAAAAAATTTTTGGAAAATTTTGAATTTTTTTTTGAAATTTTTGATTTTTTTTTGAAAATTTTGAATTTTTTTTTGAAAAAATTTTTTGGAAAATTTTGATTTTTTTTTTGAAATTTTTGAATTTTTTTGAAAAAATTTTTGGTAAATTTTGATTTTTTTTTGAAAAAAAAAAAATTTTGGAAAATTTTGAATTTTTTTTGAAAAAAATTTTTGCAAAATTTTGAATTTTTTTTTGAAAATTTTGAATTTTTTTTTGAAAAAAAATTTTGGAAAATTTTGAATTTTTTTTGAAAAATTTTTTTGGTAAATTTTGAAATTTTTTTTTAAAAAAAATTTTTGGTAAATTTTGATTTTTTTTTGAAAAAAAAAAATTTTGGAAAATTTTGAATTTTTTTTGAAAAAAATTTTTGGAAAATTTTGATTTTTTTTTGAAAAAAATTTCTTTGCAAAATTTTGAATTTTTTTCGAAAATTTTGAATTTTTTTTTTGAAATTTTTGTTTGAAAATTTTGATTTTTTTTTGCAAAATTTTGAATTTTTTTTGAAAAAATTTTTTGGAAAATTTTGATTTTTTTTTTGAAATTTTTGAATTTTTTTGAAAAAATTTTTTGGTAAATTTTGAATTTTTTTTTGAAAAAATTTTTTGGAAAATTTTGATTTTTTTTTTGAAATTTTTGAATTTTTTTGAAAAAATTTTTGGTAAATTTTGATTTTTTTTTGAAAAAAAAAAAATTTTGGAAAATTTTGAATTTTTTTTGAAAAAAATTTTTGGAAAATTTTGAATTTTTTTTTGAAATTTTTGAATTTTTTTTTTTGAAAAAAATTTTTGGAAAATTTTGATTTTTTTTATGAAATTTTTTTTTGAAAACAAATTTTGAAATTTTTTTGAAAAATTTTGAATTTTTTTTTGAAAAAATTTTTTGGAAAATTTTGAATGTTTTTTTTGAAATTTTTGAATTTTTTTTTGAAAAAAATTTTTGGAAACTTTTGAATTTTTTTGTTGAAATTTTTGAATTTTTTTTTTGAAAAAAATTTTTGGAAAATTTTTAATTTTTTTTTGAAATTTTTGAATTTTTTTTTGAAAATTTTTTTTGGTAAATTTTGATTTTTTTTGAAAAAAATTTTTGGAAAATTTTGTTTTTTTTTGAATTTTTAAATTTTTTTTGAAAATTTTGAATTTTTTTTTGAAAAAAATTTTTGGAAAATTTTGATTTTTTTTTGAAAAAATATTTTTTTGCAAAATTTTGAATTTTTTTTGAAAAATTTTTTTTTGGAAATTTTGAAATTTTTTTGAAACTTTTGAATTTTTTTTGAAAATTTTGAATTTTTTTTTGAAAAAATTTTTTGGTAAATTTTGATTTTTTTTCTGAAATTTTTTTTTGAAAAAAAAAATTTTTTGGAATATTTTGAATTTTTTTTTGAAAAAAATTTTTGGAAAATTTTGATTTTTTTTTTGAAATTTTTGAATTTTTTCTGAAAATTTTGAATTTTTTTTTGAAAAAAATTTTTGGAAAATTTTGATTTTTTTTTTTGAAAAAAAATTTTTTTGCAAAATTTTGAATTTTTTTGAAAAAAATTTTTTTTCCAAAATTTTGAATTTTTTTTTGAAAAAAATTTTTGGAAAATTTTGAATTTTTTTTTTTTAATTTTTTTGGTAAATTTTGATTTTTTTTATGAAATATTTTTTTGAAAAAATTTTTTTTTGCAAAATTTTGAATTTTTTTTGAAAAATTTTGAATTTTTTTTGAAATTTTTGTTTGAAAATTTTGATTTTTTTTTTGGAAAATTTTGAATTTTTTTTGGAAAATTTTGAATTTTTTTTGCAAAATTTTGAATTTTTTTTTGAAAAAAATTTTTGGAAAGTTTTTGAATTTTTTCTGAATATTTTGAATTTTTTTTTGAAAAAAATTTTTGGAAAATTTTGATTTTTTTTTTTTGAAAAAAAATTTTTTTGCAAAATTTTGAATTTTTTTTTGAAAAAAATTTTTGGAAAATTTTGAATTTTTTTTTGGTAAATTTTGATTTTTTTTCTGAAAAAAATTTTTGGTAAATTTTGATTTTTTTATGAATTTTTTTTGAAAAATTTTGATTTTTTTTTTGAAAATTTTTTTTGGGAAATTTTTGAATTTTTTTGAAAAAAAATTTTTTTGCAAAATTTTGAATTTTTTTTGGAAAATTTTGAATTTTTTTTTGAAAATTTTTTTTTGGTAAATTTTGATTTTTCTTATGAAATTTTTTTTTTGGAAAATTTTGAAATTTTTTTGGAAAATTTTGAATTTTTTTTTGAAAATTTTTTTTGGTAAATTTTGATTTTTTTTATGAAATTTTTTTTTGAAAAAAATTTTTTTTGGTAAATTTTGATTTTTTTTTGAAAAAAAAATTTTTGGAAAATTTTGAATTTTTTTTGCAAAATTTTGAATTTTTTTTTGAAAAAAATTTTTGGAAAATTTTGAATTTTTTTTTGGTAAATTTTGATTTTTTTTCTGAAAAAAATTTTTGGTAAATTTTGATTTTTTTATGAATTTTTTTTGAAAAATTTTGATTTTTTTTTTGAAAATTTTTTTTGGGAAATTTTTGAATTTTTTTGAAAAAAAATTTTTTTGCAAAATTTTGAATTTTTTTTGAAAATTTTTTTTGGAAAATTTTGAATTTTTTTTTGAAAATTTTTTTTTGGTAAATTTTGATTTTTCTTATGAAATTTTTTTTTGGAAAATTTTGAAATTTTTTTGAAAAATTTTGATTTTTCTTTTTGAAAAATTTTTTTGGAAAATTTTGTATATTTTTGAAAAAAAATTTTTTTCCAAAATTTTGAATTTTTTTTTGAAAATTTAGAATTTTTTTTTGAAATTTTTGTTTGAAAATTTTGATTTTTTTTTGGAAAATTTTGAATTTTTTTTTTCAAAAATTTTGAATTTTTTTTTGAAAATTTTTTTTCGAAAATTTTGAATGTTTTTTTTGAAATTTTTGAATTTTTTTTTGAAAAAAATTTTTGGAAACTTTTGAATTTTTTTGTTGAAATTTTTGAATTTTTTTTTTGAAAAAAATTTTTGGAAAATTTTGGAAAATTTTGAATTTTTTTTTGAAATTTTTGAATTTTTTTGAAAATTTTGAATTTTTTTTGAAAAATTTTTTTGGTAAATTTTGAAAATTTTTTTTAAAAAAAATTTTTGGTAAATTTTGATTTTTTTTTGAAAAAAAAAAATTTTGGAAAATTTTGAATTTTTTTTGAAAAAAATTTTTGGAAAATTTTGATTTTTTTTGAAAAAAATTTTTTTGCAAAATTTTGAATTTTTTTCGAAAATTTTGAATTTTTTTTTTTGAAATTTTTGTTTGAAAATTTTGATTTTTTTTTGCAAAATTTTGAATTTTTTTTTGAAAAAATTTTTTGGAAAATTTTGATTTTTTTTTTGAAATTTTTGAATTTTTTTGAAAAAATTTTTTGGTAAATTTTGATTTTTTTTATGAAATTTTTTTTTGAAAAAAAATTTTGAATTTTTTTTTGAAATTTTTGATTTTTTTTTGAAAATTTTGAATTTTTTTTTGAAAAAATTTTTTGGAAAATTTTGATTTTTTTTTTTGAAATTTTTGAATTTTTTTGAAAAAATTTTTGGTAAATTTTGATTTTTTTTTGAAAAAAATTTCTTTGCAAAATTTTGAATTTTTTTCGAAAATTTTGAATTTTTTTTTTGAAATTTTTGTTTGAAAATTTTGATTTTTTTTTGCAAAATTTTGAATTTTTTTTGAAAAAATTTTTTGGAAAATTTTGATTTTTTTTTTGAAATTTTTGAATTTTTTTGAAAAAATTTTTTGGTAAATTTTGATTTTTTTTATGAAATTTTTTTTTGAAAAAAAATTTTGAATTTTTTTTTTGAAAAAATTTTTTGGAAAATTTTGAATTTTTTTTTGAAATTTTTGATTTTTTTTTGAAAATTTTGAATTTTTTTTTGAAAAAATTTTTTGGAAAATTTTGATTTTTTTTTTGAAATTTTTGAATTTTTTTGAAAAAATTTTTGGTAAATTTTGATTTTTTTTTGAAAAAAAAAAAATTTTGGAAAATTTTGAATTTTTTTTGAAAAAAATTTTTGCAAAATTTTGAATTTTTTTTTGAAAATTTTGAATTTTTTTTTGAAAAAAATTTTTGGAAAATTTTGAATTTTTTTTGAAAAATTTTTTTGGTAAATTTTGAAATTTTTTTTTAAAAAAAATTTTTGGTAAATTTTGATTTTTTTTTGAAAAAAAAAAATTTTGGAAAATTTTGAATTTTTTTTGAAAAAAATTTTTGGAAAATTTTGATTTTTTTTTGAAAAAAATTTCTTTGCAAAATTTTGAATTTTTTTCGAAAATTTTGAATTTTTTTTTTGAAATTTTTGTTTGAAAATTTTGATTTTTTTTTGCAAAATTTTGAATTTTTTTTGAAAAAATTTTTTGGAAAATTTTGATTTTTTTTTGAAATTTTTGAATTTTTTTGAAAAAATTTTTTGGTAAATTTTGATTTTTTTTATGAAATTTTTTTTTGAAAAAAAATTTTGAATTTTTTTTTTGAAAAAAATTTTTGGAAAATTTTGAATTTTTTTTTGAAATTTTTGATTTTTTTTTGAAAAAATTTTTTGGAAAATTTTGATTTTTTTTTTGAAATTTTTGAATTTTTTTGAAAAAATTTTTGGTAAATTTTGATTTTTTTTTGAAAAAAAAAAAATTTTGGAAAATTTTGAATTTTTTTTGAAAAAAATTTTTGGAAAATTTTGAATTTTTTTTTGAAATTTTTGAATTTTTTTTTTTGAAAAAAATTTTTGGAAAATTTTGATTTTTTTTATGAAATTTTTTTTTGAAAACAAATTTTGAAATTTTTTTGAAAAATTTTGAATTTTTTTTTGAAAAAATTTTTTGGAAAATTTTGAATGTTTTTTTTGAAATTTTTGAATTTTTTTTTGAAAAAAATTTTTGGAAACTTTTGAATTTTTTTGTTGAAATTTTTGAATTTTTTTTTTGAAAAAAATTTTTGGAAAATTTTTAATTTTTTTTTGAAATTTTTGAATTTTTTTTTGAAAATTTTTTTTGGTAAATTTTGATTTTTTTTGAAAAAAATTTTTGGAAAATTTTGTTTTTTTTTGAATTTTTAAATTTTTTTTGAAAATTTTGAATTTTTTTTTGAAAAAAATTTTTGGAAAATTTTGATTTTTTTTTGAAAAAATATTTTTTTGCAAAATTTTGAATTTTTTTTGAAAAATTTTTTTTTGGAAATTTTGAAATTTTTTTGAAACTTTTGAATTTTTTTTGAAAATTTTGAATTTTTTTTTGAAAAAATTTTTTGGTAAATTTTGATTTTTTTTCTGAAATTTTTTTTTGAAAAAAAAAATTTTTTGGAATATTTTGAATTTTTTTTTGAAAAAAATTTTTGGAAAATTTTGATTTTTTTTTTGAAATTTTTGAATTTTTTCTGAAAATTTTGAATTTTTTTTTGAAAAAAATTTTTGGAAAATTTTGATTTTTTTTTTTGAAAAAAAATTTTTTTGCAAAATTTTGAATTTTTTTGAAAAAAATTTTTTTTCCAAAATTTTGAATTTTTTTTTGAAAAAAATTTTTGGAAAATTTTGAATTTTTTTTTTTTAATTTTTTTGGTAAATTTTGATTTTTTGAATTTTTGAATTTTTTTTTGAAAATTTTTTTTGGTAAATTTTGATTTTTTTTGAAAAAAATTTTTGGAAAATTTTGTTTTTTTTTGAATTTTTAAATTTTTTTTGAAAATTTTGAATTTTTTTTTGAAAAAAATTTTTGGAAAATTTTGATTTTTTTTTGAAAAAATATTTTTTTGCAAAATTTTGAATTTTTTTTGAAAAATTTTTTTTTGGAAATTTTGAAATTTTTTTGAAACTTTTGAATTTTTTTTGAAAATTTTGAATTTTTTTTTGAAAAAATTTTTTGGTAAATTTTGATTTTTTTTCTGAAATTTTTTTTTGAAAAAAAAAATTTTTTGGAATATTTTGAATTTTTTTTTGAAAAAAATTTTTGGAAAATTTTGATTTTTTTTTTGAAATTTTTGAATTTTTTCTGAAAATTTTGAATTTTTTTTTGAAAAAAATTTTTGGAAAATTTTGATTTTTTTTTTTGAAAAAAAATTTTTTTGCAAAATTTTGAATTTTTTTGAAAAAAATTTTTTTTCCAAAATTTTGAATTTTTTTTTGAAAAAAATTTTTGGAAAATTTTGAATTTTTTTTTTTTAATTTTTTTGGTAAATTTTGATTTTTTTTATGAAATATTTTTTTGAAAAAATTTTTTTTTGCAAAATTTTGAATTTTTTTTGAAAAATTTTGAATTTTTTTTGAAATTTTTGTTTGAAAATTTTGATTTTTTTTTTGGAAAATTTTGAATTTTTTTTGGAAAATTTTGAATTTTTTTTGCAAAATTTTGAATTTTTTTTTGAAAAAAATTTTTGGAAAGTTTTTGAATTTTTTCTGAATATTTTGAATTTTTTTTTGAAAAAAATTTTTGGAAAATGTTGATTTTTTTTTTTTGAAAAAAAATTTTTTTGCAAAATTTTGAATTTTTTTTTGAAAAAAATTTTTGGAAAATTTTGAATTTTTTTTTGGTAAATTTTGATTTTTTTTCTGAAAAAAATTTTTGGTAAATTTTGATTTTTTTATGAATTTTTTTTGAAAAATTTTGATTTTTTTTTTGAAAATTTTTTTTGGGAAATTTTTGAATTTTTTTGAAAAAAAATTTTTTTGCAAAATTTTGAATTTTTTTTGGAAAATTTTGAATTTTTTTTTGAAAATTTTTTTTTGGTAAATTTTGATTTTTCTTATGAAATTTTTTTTTTGGAAAATTTTGAAATTTTTTTGAAAAATTTTGATTTTTCTTTTTGAAAAATTTTTTTGGAAAATTTTGTATATTTTTGAAAAAAAATTTTTTTGCAAAATTTTGAATTTTTTTTTGAAAATTTAGAATTTTTTTTTGAAATTTTTGTTTGAAAATTTTGATTTTTTTTTGGAAAATTTTGAATTTTTTTTTTCAAAAATTTTGAATTTTTTTTTGAAAATTTTTTTTCGAAATTCAAAAGAATTTTTTTTTTAAATTTGATTTTTTTTGAAAAAAAAATTTTTGGAAAATTTTGATTTTTTATGAAATTTTTTTTTGAAAAAAAATTTTGAATTTTTTTTTGAAAAAAGTTTTTGGAAAATTTTGAATTTTTTTTTGAAAATTTTTTTTGGTAAATTTTGATTTTTTTTATGAAATTTTTTTTTGAAAAAAATTTTTTTTGGTAAATTTTGATTTTTTTTTGAAAAAAAAATTTTTGGAAAATTTTGAATTTTTTTTGCAAAATTTTGAATTTTTTTTTGAAAAAAATTTTTGGAAAATTTTGAATTTTTTTTTGGTAAATTTTGATTTTTTTTCTGAAAAAAATTTTTGGTAAATTTTGATTTTTTTATGAATTTTTTTTGAAAAATTTTGATTTTTTTTTTGAAAATTTTTTTTGGGAAATTTTTGAATTTTTTTGAAAAAAAATTTTTTTGCAAAATTTTGAATTTTTTTTGAAAATTTTTTTTGGAAAATTTTGAATTTTTTTTTGAAAATTTTTTTTTGGTAAATTTTGATTTTTCTTATGAAATTTTTTTTTGGAAAATTTTGAAATTTTTTTGAAAAATTTTGATTTTTCTTTTTGAAAAATTTTTTTGGAAAATTTTGTATATTTTTGAAAAAAAATTTTTTTCCAAAATTTTGAATTTTTTTTTGAAAATTTAGAATTTTTTTTTGAAATTTTTGTTTGAAAATTTTGATTTTTTTTTGGAAAATTTTGAATTTTTTTTTCAAAAATTTTGAATTTTTTTTTGAAAATTTTTTTTCGAAAATTTTGAATGTTTTTTTTGAAATTTTTGAATTTTTTTTTGAAAATTTTTTTTGGAAAATTTTGAATTTTTTTTTGAAATTTTTGAATTTTTTTGAAAATTTTGAATTTTTTTTGAAAAATTTTTTTGGTAAATTTTGAAAATTTTTTTTAAAAAAAATTTTTGGTAAATTTTGATTTTTTTTTGAAAAAAAAAAATTTTGGAAAATTTTGAATTTTTTTTGAAAAAAATTTTTGGAAAATTTTGATTTTTTTTTGAAAAAAATTTTTTTGCAAAATTTTGAATTTTTTTCGAAAATTTTGAATTTTTTTTTTTGAAATTTTTGTTTGAAAATTTTGATTTTTTTTTGCAAAATTTTGAATTTTTTTTTGAAAAAATTTTTTGGAAAATTTTGATTTTTTTTTTGAAATTTTTGAATTTTTTTGAAAAAATTTTTTGGTAAATTTTGATTTTTTTTATGAAATTTTTTTTTGAAAAAAAATTTTGAATTTTTTTTTGAAATTTTTGATTTTTTTTTGAAAATTTTGAATTTTTTTTTGAAAAAATTTTTTGGAAAATTTTGATTTTTTTTTTTGAAATTTTTGAATTTTTTTGAAAAAATTTTTGGTAAATTTTGATTTTTTTTTGAAAAAAATTTCTTTGCAAAATTTTGAATTTTTTTCGAAAATTTTGAATTTTTTTTTTGAAATTTTTGTTTGAAAATTTTGATTTTTTTTTGCAAAATTTTGAATTTTTTTTGAAAAAATTTTTTGGAAAATTTTGATTTTTTTTTTGAAATTTTTGAATTTTTTTGAAAAAATTTTTTGGTAAATTTTGATTTTTTTTATGAAATTTTTTTTTGAAAAAAAATTTTGAATTTTTTTTTTGAAAAAATTTTTTGGAAAATTTTGAATTTTTTTTTGAAATTTTTGATTTTTTTTTGAAAATTTTGAATTTTTTTTTGAAAAAATTTTTTGGAAAATTTTGATTTTTTTTTTGAAATTTTTGAATTTTTTTGAAAAAATTTTTGGTAAATTTTGATTTTTTTTTGAAAAAAAAAAAATTTTGGAAAATTTTGAATTTTTTTTGAAAAAAATTTTTGCAAAATTTTGAATTTTTTTTTGAAAATTTTGAATTTTTTTTTGAAAAAAATTTTTGGAAAATTTTGAATTTTTTTTGAAAAATTTTTTTGGTAAATTTTGAAATTTTTTTTTAAAAAAAATTTTTGGTAAATTTTGATTTTTTTTTAAAAAAAAAAAATTTTGGAAAATTTTGAATTTTTTTTGAAAAAAATTTTTGGAAAATTTTGATTTTTTTTTGAAAAAAATTTCTTTGCAAAATTTTGAATTTTTTTCGAAAATTTTGAATTTTTTTTTTGAAATTTTTGTTTGAAAATTTTGATTTTTTTTTGCAAAATTTTGAATTTTTTTTGAAAAAATTTTTTGGAAAATTTTGATTTTTTTTTTGAAATTTTTGAATTTTTTTGAAAAAATTTTTTGGTAAATTTTGATTTTTTTTATGAAATTTTTTTTTGAAAAAAAATTTTGAATTTTTTTTTTGAAAAAAATTTTTGGAAAATTTTGAATTTTTTTTTGAAATTTTTGATTTTTTTTTGAAAATTTTGAATTTTTTTTTGAAAAAATTTTTTGGAAAATTTTGATTTTTTTTTTGAAATTTTTGAATTTTTTTGAAAAAATTTTTGGTAAATTTTGATTTTTTTTTGAAAAAAAAAAAATTTTGGAAAATTTTGAATTTTTTTTGAAAAAAATTTTTGGAAAATTTTGAATTTTTTTTTGAAATTTTTGAATTTTTTTTTTTGAAAAAAATTTTTGGAAAATTTTGATTTTTTTTATGAAATTTTTTTTTGAAAACAAATTTTGAAATTTTTTTGAAAAATTTTGAATTTTTTTTTGAAAAAATTTTTTGGAAAATTTTGAATGTTTTTTTTGAAATTTTTGAGTTTTTTTTTGAAAAAAATTTTTGGAAACTTTTGAATTTTTTTGTTGAAATTTTTGAATTTTTTTTTTGAAAAAAATTTTTGGAAAATTTTTAATTTTTTTTTGAAATTTTTGAATTTTTTTTTGAAAATTTTTTTTGGTAAATTTTGATTTTTTTTGAAAAAAATTTTTGGAAAATTTTGTTTTTTTTTGAATTTTTAAATTTTTTTTGAAAATTTTGAATTTTTTTTTGAAAAAAATTTTTGGAAAATTTTGATTTTTTTTTGAAAAAATATTTTTTTGCAAAATTTTGAATTTTTTTTGAAAAATTTTTTTTTGGAAATTTTGAAATTTTTTTGAAACTTTTGAATTTTTTTTGAAAATTTTGAATTTTTTTTTGAAAAAATTTTTTGGTAAATTTTGATTTTTTTTCTGAAATTTTTTTTTGAAAAAAAAAATTTTTTGGAATATTTTGAATTTTTTTTTGAAAAAAATTTTTGGAAAATTTTGATTTTTTTTTTGAAATTTTTGAATTTTTTCTGAAAATTTTGAATTTTTTTTTGAAAAAAATTTTTGGAAAATTTTGATTTTTTTTTTTGAAAAAAAATTTTTTTGCAAAATTTTGAATTTTTTTGAAAAAAATTTTTTTTCCAAAATTTTGAATTTTTTTTTGAAAAAAATTTTTGGAAAATTTTGAATTTTTTTTTTTTAATTTTTTTGGTAAATTTTGATTTTTTTTATGAAATATTTTTTTGAAAAAATTTTTTTTTGCAAAATTTTGAATTTTTTTTGAAATTTTTGTTTGAAAATTTTGATTTTTTTTTTGGAAAATTTTGAATTTTTTTTGGAAAATTTTGAATTTTTTTTGCAAAATTTTGAATTTTTTTTTGAAAAAAATTTTTGGAAAGTTTTTGAATTTTTTCTGAATATTTTGAATTTTTTTTTGAAAAAAATTTTTGGAAAATTTTGATTTTTTTTTTTTGAAAAAAAATTTTTTTGCAAAATTTTGAATTTTTTTTTGAAAAAAATTTTTGGAAAATTTTGAATTTTTTTTTGGTAAATTTTGATTTTTTTTCTGAAAAAAATTTTTGGTAAATTTTGATTTTTTTATGAATTTTTTTTGAAAAATTTTGATTTTTTTTTTGAAAATTTTTTTTGGGAAATTTTTGAATTTTTTTGAAAAAAAATTTTTTTGCAAAATTTTGAATTTTTTTTGGAAAATTTTGAATTTTTTTTTGAAAATTTTTTTTTGGTAAATTTTGATTTTTCTTATGAAATTTTTTTTTTGGAAAATTTTGAAATTTTTTTGAAAAATTTTGATTTTTCTTTTTGAAAAATTTTTTTGGAAAATTTTGTATATTTTTGAAAAAAAATTTTTTTGCAAAATTTTGAATTTTTTTTTGAAAATTTAGAATTTTTTTTTGAAATTTTTGTTTGAAAATTTTGATTTTTTTTTGGAAAATTTTGAATTTTTTTTTTCAAAAATTTTGAATTTTTTTTTGAAATTTTTTTTTCGAAATTCAAAAGAATTTTTTTTTTAAATTTGATTTTTTTTGAAAAAAAAATTTTTGGAAAATTTTGATTTTTTATGAAATTTTTTTTTGAAAAAAAATTTTGAATTTTTTTTTGAAAAAAGTTTTTGGAAAATTTTGAATTTTTTTTTGAAAATTTTTTTTGGTAAATTTTGATTTTTTTTATGAAATTTTTTTTTGAAAAAAATTTTTTTTGGTAAATTTTGATTTTTTTTTGAAAAAAAAATTTTTGGAAAATTTTGAATTTTTTTTGCAAAATTTTGAATTTTTTTTTGAAAAAAATTTTTGGAAAATTTTGAATTTTTTTTTGGTAAATTTTGATTTTTTTTCTGAAAAAAATTTTTGGTAAATTTTGATTTTTTTATGAATTTTTTTTGAAAAATTTTGATTTTTTTTTTGAAAATTTTTTTTGGGAAATTTTTGAATTTTTTTGAAAAAAAATTTTTTTGCAAAATTTTGAATTTTTTTTGAAAATTTTTTTTGGAAAATTTTGAATTTGTTTTTGAAAATTTTTTTTTGGTAAATTTTGATTTTTCTTATGAAATTTTTTTTTGGAAAATTTTGAAATTTTTTTGAAAAATTTTGATTTTTCTTTTTGAAAAATTTTTTTGGAAAATTTTGTATATTTTTGAAAAAAAAATTTTTTGCAAAATTTTGAATTTTTTTTTGAAAATTTAGAATTTTTTTTTGAAATTTTTGATTTTTTTTTGGAAAATTTTGAATTTTTTTTTGAAAATTTTTTTCGAAAATTTTGAATGTTTTTTTTGAAATTTTTGAATTTTTTTTTGAAAAAAATTTTTGGAAACTTTTGAATTTTTTTGTTGAAATTTTTGAATTTTTTTTTTGAAAAAAATTTTTGGAAAATTTTTAATTTTTTTTTGAAATTTTTGAATTTTTTTTTGAAAATTTTTTTTGGTAAATTTTGATTTTTTTTGAAAAAAATTTTTGGAAAATTTTGGAAAATTTTGAATTTTTTTTTGAAATTTTTGAATTTTTTTTTGAAAAAAATTTTTGGAAAATTTTGAATTTTTTTTGAAAAATTTTTTTGGTAAATTTTGAAAATTTTTTTTAAAAAAAATTTTTGGTAAATTTTGATTTTTTTTTGAAAAAAAAAAATTTTGGAAAATTTTGAATTTTTTTTGAAAAAAATTTTTGGAAAATTTTGATTTTTTTTTGAAAAAAATTTTTTTGCAAAATTTTGAATTTTTTTCGAAAATTTTGAATTTTTTTTTTGAAATTTTTGTTTGAAAATTTTGATTTTTTTTTGCAAAATTTTGAATTTTTTTTTGAAAAAATTTTTTGGAAAATTTTGATTTTTTTTTTGAAATTTTTGAATTTTTTTGAAAAAATTTTTTGGTAAATTTTGATTTTTTTTATGAAATTTTTTTTTGAAAAAAAATTTTGAATTTTTTTTTGAAAAAAATTTTTGGAAAATTTTGAATTTTTTTTTGAAATTTTTGATTTTTTTTTGAAAATTTTGAATTTTTTTTTGAAAAAATTTTTTGGAAAATTTTGATTTTTTTTTTGAAATTTTTGAATTTTTTTGAAAAAATTTTTGGTAAATTTTGATTTTTTTTTGAAAAAAAAAAATTTTGGAAAATTTTGAATTTTTTTTGAAAAAAATTTTTGGAAAATTTTGAATTTTTTTTTGAAATTTTTGAATTTTTTTTTTTGAAAAAAATTTTTGGAAAATTTTGAATGTTTTTTTTGAAATTTTTGAATTTTTTTTTGAATATTTTTTTTGGTAAATTTTGATTTTTTTTGAAAAAAATTTTTGGAAAATTTTGATTTTTTTTTGAAAAAATATTTTTTTGCAAAATTTTGAATTTTTTTTGAAAAATTTTTTTTTGGAAATTTTGAAATTTTTTTGAAACTTTTGAATTTTTTTTGAAAATTTTGAATTTTTTTTTGAAAAAATTTTTTGGTAAATTTTGATTTTTTTTCTGAAATTTTTTTTTGAAAAAAAAAATTTTTTGGAAAATTTTGAATTTTTTTTTGAAAAAAATTTTTGGAAAATTTTGATTTTTTTTTTGAAATTTTTGAATTTTTTCTGAAAATTTTGAATTTTTTTTTGAAAAAAATTTTTGGAAAATTTTGATTTTTTTTTTTGAAAAAAAATTTTTTTGCAAAATTTTGAATTTTTTTGAAAAAATTTTTTTTTCCAAAATTTTGAATTTTTTTTTGAAAAAAATTTTTGGAAAATTTTGAATTTTTTTTTTTAAATTTTTTTGGTAAATTTTGATTTTTTTTATGAAATATTTTTTTGAAAAAATTTTTTTTTGCAAAATTTTGAATTTTTTTTGAAAAATTTTTTTTGGAAAATTTTGAATTTTTTTTGAAATTTTTGTTTGAAAATTTTGATTTTTTTTTGGAAAATTTTGAATTTTTTTTGCAAAATTTTGAAT
Source organism: Platycheirus rosarum (assembly GCA_963971375.1). NCBI lineage: Eukaryota > Metazoa > Arthropoda > Insecta > Diptera > Syrphidae > Platycheirus > Platycheirus rosarum. Next base: position 12,436,217 of record OZ020511.1, on the reverse strand, counting down.
TTTTTTTTGAAAAAAATTTTTGGAAAGTTTTTGAATTTTTTCTGAATATTTTGAATTTTTTTTTGAAAAAAATTTTTGGAAAATTTTGATTTTTTTTTTGAAAAAAAATTTTTTTGCAAAATTTTGAATTTTTTTTTGAAAAAAATTTTTGGAAAATTTTGAATTTTTTTTTGGTAAATTTTGATTTTTTTTCTGAAAAAAATTTTTGGTAAATTTTGATTTTTCTTATGAAATTTTTTTTTGGAAAATTTTGAAATTTTTTTTGCAAAATTTTGAATTTTTTTTTGAAAAAATTTTTTGGAAAATTTTGATTTTTTTTTTGAAATTTTTGAATTTTTTTGAAAAAATTTTTTGGTAAATTTTGATTTTTTTTATGAAATTTTTTTTTGAAAAAAAATTTTGAATTTTTTTTTGAAAAAAATTTTTGGAAAATTTTGAATTTTTTTTTGAAATTTTTGATTTTTTTTTGAAAATTTTGAATTTTTTTTTGAAAAAATTTTTTGGAAAATTTTGATTTTTTTTTTGAAATTTTTGAATTTTTTTGAAAAAATTTTTGGTAAATTTTGATTTTTTTTTGAAAAAAAAAAATTTTGGAAAATTTTGAATTTTTTTTGAAAAAAATTTTTGGAAAATTTTGAATTTTTTTTTTGAAATTTTTGAATTTTTTTTTTGAAAATTTTGATTTTTTTTATGAAATTTTTTTTTGAAAACAAATTTTGAAATTTTTTTGAAAAATTTTGAATTTTTTTTTGAAAAAATTTTTTGGAAAATTTTGAATGTTTTTTTTGAAATTTTTGAATTTTTTTTTGAAAAAAATTTTTGGAAACTTTTGAATTTTTTTGTTGAAATTTTTGAATTTTTTTTTTGAAAAAAATTTTTGGAAAATTTTTAATTTTTTTTTGAAATTTTTGAATTTTTTTTTGAAAATTTTTTTTGGTAAATTTTGATTTTTTTTGAAAAAAATTTTTGGAAAATTTTGGAAAATTTTGAATTTTTTTTTGAAATTTTTGAATTTTTTTGAAAATTTTGAATTTTTTTTTTGAAAAAAATTTTTGGAAAATTTTGAATTTTTTTTGAAAAATTTTTTTGGTAAATTTTGAAAATTTTTTTTAAAAAAAATTTTTGGTAAATTTTGATTTTTTTTTGAAAAAAAAAAATTTTGGAAAATTTTGAATTTTTTTTGAAAAAAATTTTTGGAAAATTTTGATTTTTTTTTGAAAAAAATTTTTTTGCAAAATTTTGAATTTTTTTCGAAAATTTTGAATTTTTTTTTTGAAATTTTTGTTTGAAAATTTTGATTTTTTTTTGCAAAATTTTGAATTTTTTTTGAAAAATTTTTTTGGAAAATTTTGATTTTTTTTTTGAAATTTTTGAATTTTTTTGAAAAAATTTTTTGGTAAATTTTGATTTTTTTTATGAAATTTTTTTTTGAAAAAAAATTTTGAATTTTTTTTTTGAAAAAAATTTTTGGAAAATTTTGAATTTTTTTTTGAAATTTTTGATTTTTTTTTGAAAATTTTGAATTTTTTTTTGAAAAAATTTTTTGGAAAATTTTGATTTTTTTTTTGAATTTTTTGAATTTTTTTGAAAAAATTTTTGGTAAATTTTGATTTTTTTTTGAAAAAAAAAAATTTTGGAAAATTTTGAATTTTTTTTGAAAAAAATTTTTGGAAAATTTTGAATTTTTTTTTGAAATTTTTGAATTTTTTTTTTTGAAAAAAATTTTTGGAAAATTTTGATTTTTTTTATGAAATTTTTTTTTGAAAACAAATTTTGAAATTTTTTTGAAAAATTTTGAATTTTTTTTTGAAAAAATTTTTTGGAAAATTTTGAATGTTTTTTTTTTAAATTTTTGAATTTTTTTTTGAAAAAAATTTTTGGAAACTTTTGAATTTTTTTGTTGAAATTTTTGAATTTTTTTTTTGAAAAAAATTTTTGGAAAATTTTTAATTTTTTTTTGAAATTTTTGAATTTTTTTTTGAAAATTTTTTTTGGTAAATTTTGATTTTTTTTGAAAAAAATTTTTGGAAAATTTTGTTTTTTTTTGAATTTTTAAATTTTTTTTGAAAATTTTGATTTTTTTTTGAAAAAATATTTTTTTGCAAAATTTTGAATTTTTTTTGAAAAATTTTTTTTTGGAAATTTTGAAATTTTTTTGAAACTTTTGAATTTTTTTTGAAAATTTTGAATTTTTTTTTGAAAAAATTTTTTGGTAAATTTTGATTTTTTTTCTGAAATTTTTTTTTGAAAAAAAAATTTTTTGGAAAATTTTGAATTTTTTTTTGAAAATTTTGATCTTTTTTTGAAATTTTTGAATTTTTTTTTGAAAAAAAATTTTGGAAAATTTTGAATTTTTTTTGAAATTTTTGTTTGAAAATTTTGATTTTTTTTTTGGAAAATTTTGAATTTTTTTTGGAAAATTTTGAATTTTTTTTGCAAAATTTTGAATTTTTTTTTGAAAAAAATTTTTGGAAAGTTTTTGAATTTTTTCTGAAAATTTTGAATTTTTTTTTGAAATTTTTGAATTTTTTTTTGAAAATTTTTTTTGGTAAATTTTGATTTTTTTTTATGAAATTTTTTTTGAAAAAATTTTTTTTGGAAAATTTTGAAATTTTTTTTTAAAAAAAATTTTTGGTAAATTTTGAATTTTTTTTTGAAAAATTTTTTTGGTAATTTTTGATTTTTTTTCTGAAATTTTTTTTTGAAAAAAAAATTTTTTGGAAAATTTTGAATTTTTTTTTGAAAATTTTGATCTTTTTTTGAAATTTTTGAATTTTTTTTTGAAAAAAAATTTTGGAAAATTTTGAATTTTTTTTTGAAATTTTTGAATTTTTTTGAAAATTTTGAATTTTTTTTTGAAAAAAATTTTTGGAAAATTTTGAATTTTTTTTGAAAAATTTTTTTGGTAAATTTTGAAAATTTTTTTTAAAAAAAATTTTTGGTAAATTTTGATTTTTTTTTGAAAAAAAAAATTTTGGAAAATTTTGAATTTTTTTTGAAAAAAAATTTTGGAAAATTTTGATTTTTTTTTGAAAAAAATTTTTTTGCAAAATTTTGATTTTTTTTCGAAAATTTTGAATTTTTTTTTTGAAATTTTTGTTTGAAAATTTTGATTTTTTTTTGCAAAATTTTGAATTTTTTTTTGAAAAATTTTTTTGGAAAATTTTGATTTTTTTTTTGAAATTTTTGAATTTTTTTGAAAAAATTTTTTGGTAAATTTTGATTTTTTTTATGAAATTTTTTTTTGAAAAAAAATTTTGAATTTTTTTTTTAAAAAAATTTTTGGAAAATTTTGAATTTTTTTTTGAAATTTTTGATTTTTTTTTGAAAATTTTGAATTTTTTTTTGAAAAAATTTTTTGGAAAATTTTGATTTTTTTTTTGAAATTTTTGAATTTTTTTGAAAAAATTTTTGGTAAATTTTGATTTTTTTTTGAAAAAAAAAAATTTTGGAAAATTTTGAATTTTTTTTGAAAAAAATTTTTGGAAAATTTTGAATTTTTTTTTTGAAATTTTTGAATTTTTTTTTTGAAAAAAATTTTTGGAAAATTTTGATTTTTTTTATGAAATTTTTTTTTGAAAACAAATTTTGAAATTTTTTTGAAAAATTTTGAATTTTTTTTTGAAAAAATTTTTTGGAAAATTTTGAATGTTTTTGTTGAAATTTTTGAATTTTTTTTCAAAAAAAAATTCAAAATTTTCCAAAAAATTTTTTTTTCAAAAAAAAATTTCAGAAAAAAAATCAAAAATTACCAAAAAAATTTTTCAAAAAAAAATTCAAAATTTACCAAAAATTTTTTTTAAAAAAAAATTTCAAAATTTTCCAAAAAAAATTTTTTCAAAAAAAATTTCATAAAAAAAAATCAAAATTTACCAAAAAAAAATTTTCAAAAAAAAATTCAAAAATTTCAAAAAAAAATTCAAAAATTTCAAAAAAAAATTCAAAATTTTCAGAAAAAATTCAAAAACTTTCCAAAAATTTTTTTCAAAAAAAAATTCAAAATTTTGCAAAAAAAATTCAAAATTTTCCAAAAAAAATTCAAAATTTTCCAAAAAAAAAATCAAAATTTTCAAACAAAAATTTCAAAAAAAATTCAAAATTTTCCAAAAAAAATTTTTCAAAAAAAATTCAAAATTTTGCAAAAAAAAATTTTTTCAAAAAAATATTTCATAAAAAAAATCAAAATTTACCAAAAAAATTTTCAAAAAAAAATTCAAAATTTTCCAAAAATTTTTTTCAAAAAAAAATTCAAAATTTTGGAAAAAAAATTTTTTTCAAAAAAATTCAAAATTTTGCAAAAAAGTTTTTTTTCAAAAAAAAAAATCAAAATTTTCCAAAAATTTTTTTCAAAAAAAAATTCAAAATTTTCAGAAAAAATTCAAAAATTTCAAAAAAAAAATCAAAATTTTCCAAAAATTTTTTTCAAAAAAAAATTCAAAATTTTCCAAAAATTTTTTTTTTTCAAAAAAAAATTTCAGAAAAAAAATCAAAATTTACCAAAAAATTTTTTCAAAAAAAAATTCAAAATTTTCAAAAAAAATTCAAGTTTCAAAAAAATTTCAAAATTTCCAAAAAAAAAATTTTAAAAAAAATTCAAAATTTTGCAAAAAAATTTTTTTCAAAAAAATTCAAAAATTTCCCAAAAAAAATTTTCAAAAAAAAAATCAAAATTTTTCAAAAAAAATTCATAAAAAAATCAAAATTTACCAAAAATTTTTTTCAGAAAAAAAATCAAAATTTACCAAAAAAAAATTCAAAATTTTCCAAAAATTTTTTTCAAAAAAAAATTCAAAATTTTGGAAAAAAATTTTTTTTCAAAAAAAAAAAATCAAAATTTTCCAAAAATTTTTTTCAAAAAAAAATTCAAAATTTTCAGAAAAAATTCAAAAACTTTCCAAAAATTTTTTTCAAAAAAAAATTCAAAATTTTGCAAAAAAAATTCAAAATTTTCCAAAAAAAATTCAAAATTTTCCAAAAAAAAAAACAAAATTTTCAAACAAAAATTTCAAAAAAAATTCAAAATTTTCCAAAAAAAATTTTTCAAAAAAAATTCAAAATTTTGCAAAAAAAAATTTTTTCAAAAAATTTTTTCAAAAAAAAATTCAAAATTTTGCAAAAAAATATTTTTTCAAAAAAAAATCAAAATTTTCCAAAAATTTTTTTCAAAAAAAAATTCAAAATTTTCAAAAAAAATTTAAAAATTCAAAAAAAAACAAAATTTTCCAAAAATTGTTTTCAAAAAAAATCAAAATTTACCAAAAAAAATTTTCAAAAAAAAATTCAAAAATTTCAAAAAAAAATTAAAAATTTTCCAAAAATTTTTTTCAAAAAAAAAATTCAAAAATTTCGACAAAAAAATTCAAAAGTTTCCAAAAATTTTTTTCAAAAAAAAATTCAAAAATTTCAAAAAAAACATTCAAAATTTTCCAAAAAATTTTTTCAAAAAAAAATTTAAAATTTTTCAAAAAAATTTCAAAATTTGTTTTCAAAAAAAAATTTCATAAAAAAAATCAAAATTTTCCAAAAATTTTTTTCAAAAAAAAAATTCAAAAATTTCAAAAAAAAATTCAAAATTTTCCAAAAATTTTATTCAAAAAAAATTCAAAATTTTCCAAAATTTTTTTTTTTCAAAAAAAAATCAAAATTTACCAAAAATTTTTTCAAAAAAATTTTGAATTTTTTTTTGAAAATTTTTTTTGGGAAATTTTTGAATTTTTTTGAAAAAAAAATTTTTTGCAAAATTTTGAATTTTTTTTGAAAATTTTTTTTTGGAAAATTTTGAATTTTTTTTTGAAAAATTTTTTTGGTAATTTTTGATTTTTTTTCTGAAATTTTTTTTTGAAAAAAAAATTTTTTGGAAAATTTTGAATTTTTTTCTCAAAAAAATTTTTTGGAAAATTTTGAATTTTTTTCTCAAATTTTTTTTTTTGAAAATTTTGATCTTTTTTTGAAATTTTTGAATTTTTTTTTGAAAAAAAATTTTGGAAAATTTTGAATTTTTTTTTGAAATTTTTGAATTTTTTTGAAAATTTTGAATTTTTTTTGAAAAAAATTTTTGGAAAATTTTGAATTTTTTTTGAAAAATTTTTTTGGTAAATTTTGAAAATTTTTTTTAAAAAAAATTTTTGGTAAATTTTGATTTTTTTTTGAAAAAAAAAATTTTGGAAAATTTTGAATTTTTTTTGAAAAAAATTTTTGGAAAATTTTGATTTTTTTTTGAAAAAAAATTTTTTGCAAAATTTTGAATTTTTTTCGAAAATTTTGAATTTTTTTTTTGAAATTTTTGTTTGAAAATTTTGATTTTTTTTTGCAAAATTTTGAATTTTTTTTTGAAAAAATTTTTTGGAAAATTTTGATTTTTTTTTTGAAATTTTTGAATTTTTTTGAAAAAATTTTTTGGTAAATTTTGATTTTTTTTATGAAATTTTTTTTTGAAATTTTTGAATTTTTTTTTTGAAAAAAATTTTTGGAAAATTTTGATTTTTTTTATGAAATTTTTTTTTGAAAACAAATTTTGAAATTTTTTTGAAAAATTTTGAATTTTTTTTTGAAAAAATTTTTTGGAAAATTTTGAATGTTTTTTTTGAAATTTTTGAATTTTTTTTTGAAAAAAATTTTTGGAAACTTTTGAATTTTTTTGTTGAAATTTTTGAATTTTTTTTTTGAAAAAAATTTTTGGAAAATTTTTAATTTTTTTTTGAAATTTTTGAATTTTTTTTTGAAAATTTTTTTTGGTAAATTTTGATTTTTTTTGAAAAAAATTTTTGGAAAATTTTGTTTTTTTTTGAATTTTTAAATTTTTTTTGAAAATTTTGAATTTTTTTTTGAAAAAAATTTTTGGAAAATTTTGATTTTTTTTTGAAAAAATATTTTTTTGCAAAATTTTGAATTTTTTTTTGAAAAAATTTTTTTTTGCAAAATTTTGAATTTTTTTTGAAAAATTTTTTTTGGAAAATTTTGAATTTTTTTTGAAATTTTTGTTTGAAAATTTTGATTTTTTTTTTGGAAAATTTTGAATTTTTTTTGGAAAATTTTGAATTTTTTTTGCAAAATTTTGAATTTTTTTTTGAAAAAAATTTTTGGAAAGTTTTTGAATTTTTTCTGAAAATTTTGAATTTTTTTTTGAAATTTTTGAATTTTTTTTTGAAATTTTTGAATTTTTTTTTGAAAATTTTTTTTGGTAAATTTTGATTTTTTTTTATGAAATTTTTTTTGAAAAAATTTTTTTTGGAAAATTTTGAAATTTTTTTTTAAAAAAAATTTTTGGTAAATTTTGAATTTTTTTTTGAAAAATTTTTTTGGTAATTTTTGATTTTTTTTCTGAAATTTTTTTTTGAAAAAAAAATTTTTTGGAAAATTTTGAATTTTTTTTTGAAAATTTTGATCTTTTTTTGAAATTTTTGAATTTTTTTTTGAAAAAAAATTTTGGAAAATTTTGAATTTTTTTTTGAAATTTTTGAATTTTTTTGAAAATTTTGAATTTTTTTTTGAAAAAAATTTTTGGAAAATTTTGAATTTTTTTTGAAAAATTTTTTTGGTAAATTTTGAAAATTTTTTTTAAAAAAAATTTTTGGTAAATTTTGATTTTTTTTTGAAAAAAAAAAATTTTGGAAAATTTTGAATTTTTTTTGAAAAAATTTTTTGGAAAATTTTGATTTTTTTTTTGAAATTTTTGAATTTTTTTGAAAAAATTTTTGGTAAATTTTGATTTTTTTTTGAAAAAAAAAAATTTTGGAAAATTTTGAATTTTTTTTGAAAAAAATTTTTGGAAAATTTTGATTTTTTTTATGAAATTTTTTTTTGAAATTTTTGAATTTTTTTTTTGAAAAAAATTTTTGGAAAATTTTGATTTTTTTTATGAAATTTTTTTTTGAAAACAAATTTTGAAATTTTTTTGAAAAATTTTGAATTTTTTTTTGAAAAAATTTTTTGGAAAATTTTGAATGTTTTTTTTGAAATTTTTGAATTTTTTTTTGAAAAAAATTTTTGGAAACTTTTGAATTTTTTTGTTGAAATTTTTGAATTTTTTTTTTGAAAAAAATTTTTGGAAAATTTTGTTTTTTTTTGAATTTTTAAATTTTTTTTGAAAATTTTGAATTTTTTTTTGAAAAAAATTTTTGGAAAATTTTGATTTTTTTTTGAAAAAATATTTTTTTGCAAAATTTTGAATTTTTTTTGAAAAATTTTTTTTTGGAAATTTTGAAATTTTTTTGAAACTTTTGAATTTTTTTTGAAAATTTTGAATTTTTTTTTGAAAAAATTTTTTGGTAAATTTTGATTTTTTTTCTGAAATTTTTTTTTGAAAAAAAAAAATTTTTGGAAAATTTTGAATTTTTTTTTGAAAAAATTTTTTGGAAAATTTTGATTTTTTTTTTTGAAATTTTTGAATTTTTTCTGAAAATTTTGAATTTTTTTTTGAAAAAAATTTTTGGAAAATTTTGATTTTTTTTTTTGAAAAAAAATTTTTTTGCAAAATTTTGAATTTTTTTGAAAAAATTTTTTTTTCCAAAATTTTGAATTTTTTTTTGAAAAAAATTTTTGGAAAATTTTGAATTTTTTTTTTAAAATTTTTTTGGTAAATTTTGATTTTTTTTATGAAATATTTTTTTGAAAAAATTTTTTTTTGCAAAATTTTGAATTTTTTTTGAAAAATTTTTTTTGGAAAATTTTGAATTTTTGTTTGAAAATTTTGATTTTTTTTTTGGAAAATTTTGAATTTTTTTTGGAAAATTTTGAATTTTTTTTGCAAAATTTTGAATTTTTTTTGCAAAATTTTGAATTTTTTTTTGAAAAAAATTTTTGGAAAGTTTTTCAATTTTTTCTGAAAATTTTGAATTTTTTTTTGAAAAAAATTTTTGGAAAATTTTGATTTTTTTTTTTTGAAAAAAAATTTTTTTCCAAAATTTTGAATTTTTTTTTGAAAAAAATTTTTGGAAAATTTTGAATTTTTTTTTGGTAAATTTTGATTTTTTTTCTGAAAAAAATTTTTGGTAAATTTTGATTTTTTTATGAATTTTTTTTGAAAAATTTTGATTTTTTTTTTGAAAATTTTTTTTGGGAAATTTTTGAATTTTTTTGAAAAAAAATTTTTTTGCAAAATTTTGAATTTTTTTTGAAATTTTTTTTTTGGAAATTTTGAAATTTTTTTGAAACTTTTGAATTTTTTTTGAAAATTTTGAATTTTTTTTTGAAAAAATTTTTTGGTAAATTTTGATTTTTTTTCTGAAATTTTTTTTTGAAAAAAAAAAAATTTTTGGAAAATTTTGAATTTTTTTTTGAAAAAAATTTTTGGAAAATTTTGATTTTTTTTTTGAAATTTTTGAATTTTTTTTTGAAAAAAATTTTTGGAAAATTTTGATTTTTTTTTTTGAAAAAAATTTTTTTGCAAAATTTTGAATTTTTTTGAAAAAAATTTTTTTTCCAAAATTTTGAATTTTTTTTTGAAAAAAATTTTTGGAAAATTTTGAATTTTTTTTTGAAAATTTTTTTGGTAAATTTTGATTTTTTTTATGAAATATTTTTTTGAAAAAATTTTTTTTTGCAAAATTTTGATTTTTTTTGAAAAATTTTTTTTGGAAAATTTTGAATTTTTTTTGAAATTTTTGTTTGAAAATTTTGATTTTTTTTTTGGAAAATTTTGAATTTTTTTTGGAAAATTTTGAATTTTTTTTGCAAAATTTTGAATTTTTTTTTGAAAAAAATTTTTGGAAAGTTTTTGAATTTTTTCTGAAAATTTTGAATTTTTTTTTGAAAAAAATTTTTGGAAAATTTTGATTTTTTTTTTTTGAAAAAAAATTTTTTTGCAAAATTTTGAATTTTTTTTTGAAAAAAATTTTTGGAAAATTTTGAATTTTTTTTTGGTAAATTTTGATTTTTTTTCTGAAAAAAATTTTTGGTAAATTTTGATTTTTTTATGAATTTTTTTTGAAAAATTTTGATTTTTTTTTTTAAATTTTTTTTGGGAAATTTTTGAATTTTTTTGAAAAAAAATTTTTTTGCAAAATTTTGAATTTTTTTTGAAAATTTTTTTTTGGAAATTTTGAAATTTTTTTGAAACTTTTGAATTTTTTTTGAAAATTTTGAATTTTTTTTTGAAAAAATTTTTTGGTAAATTTTGATTTTGTTTCTGAAATTTTTTTTTGAAAAAAAAAATTTTTGGAAAATTTTGAATTTTTTTTTGAAAAAAATTTTTGGAAAATTTTGATTTTTTTTTTGAAATTTTTGAATTTTTTCTGAAAATTTTGAATTTTTTTTTGAAAAAAATTTTTGGAAAATTTTGATTTTTTTTTTTGAAAAAAAATTTTTTTGCAAAATTTTGAATTTTTTTGAAAAAAATTTTTTTTCCAAAATTTTGAATTTTTTTTTGAAAAAAATTTTTGGAAAATTTTGAATTTTTTTTTTAAAATTTTTTTGGTAAATTTTGATTTTTTTTATGAAATATTTTTTTGAAAAAATTTTTTTTTGCAAAATTTTGAATTTTTTTTGAAAAATTTTTTTTGGAAAATTTTGAATTTTTTTTGAAATTTTTGTTTGAAAATTTTGATTTTTTTTTTGGAAAATTTTGAATTTTTTTTGGAAAATTTTGAATTTTTTTTGCAAAATTTTGAATTTTTTTTTGAAAAAAATTTTTGGAAAGTTTTTGAATTTTTTCTGAAAATTTTGAATTTTTTTTTGAAAAAAATTTTTGGAAAATTTTGATTTTTTTTTTTTGAAAAAAAATTTTTTTGCAAAATTTTGAATTTTTTTTTGAAAAAAATTTTTGGAAAATTTTGAATTTTTTTTTTGGTAAATTTTGATTTTTTTATGAATTTTTTTTGAAAAATTTTGATTTTTTTTTTGAAAATTTTTTTTGGGAAATTTTTGAATTTTTTTGAAAAAAAATTTTTTTGCAAAATTTTGAATTTTTTTTGAAAATTTTTTTTGGAAAATTTTGAATTTTTTTTTGAAAATTTTTTTTTGGTAAATTTTTATTTTTCTTATGAAATTTTTTTTTGGAAAATTTTGAAATTTTTTTGAAAAATTTTGATTTTTCTTTTTGAAAAATTTTTTTGGAAAATTTTGTATATTTTTGAAAAAAAATTTTTTTGCAAAATTTTGAATTTTTTTTTGAAAATTTAGAATTTTTTTTTGAAATTTTTGTTTGAAAATTTTGATTTTTTTTTGGAAAATTTTGAATTTTTTTTTGAAAATTTTTTTTGGGAAATTTTTGAATTTTTTTGAAAAAAAAATTTTTTGCAAATATTTGAATTTTTTTTGAAATTTTTTTTTTGGAAATTTTGAAATTTTTTTGAAACTTTTGAATTTTTTTTGAAAATTTTGATTTTTTTTCTGAAATTTTTTTTTGAAAAAAAAAAATTTTTGGAAAATTTTGAATTTTTTTTTGAAAAAAATTTTTGGAAAATTTTGATTTTTTTTTTGAAATTTTTGAATTTTTTTTTGAAAAAAATTTTTGGAAAATTTTGATTTTTTTTTTTGAAAAAAAATTTTTTTGCAAAATTTTGAATTTTTTTGAAAAAAATTTTTTTTCCAAAATTTTGAATTTTTTTTTGAAAAAAATTTTTGGAAAATTTTGAATTTTTTTTTGAAAATTTTTTTGGTAAATTTTGATTTTTTTTTATGAAATATTTTTTTGAAAAAATTTTTTTTTGCAAAATTTTGATTTTTTTTGAAAAATTTTTTTTGGAAAATTTTGAATTTTTTTTGAAATTTTTGTTTGAAAATTTTGATTTTTTTTTTGGAAAATTTTGAATTTTTTTTGGAAAATTTTGAATTTTTTTTGCAAAATTTTGAATTTTTTTTTGAAAAAAATTTTTGGAAAATTTTGAATTTTTTTGCAAAATTTTGAATTTTTTTTGAAAATTTTTTTTTGGAAATTTTGAAATTTTTTTGAAACTTTTGAATTTTTTTTGAAAATTTTGAATTTTTTTTTGAAAAAATTTTTTGGTAAATTTTGATTTTGTTTCTGAAATTTTTTTTTGAAAAAAAAAATTTTTGGAAAATTTTGAATTTTTTTTTGAAAAAAATTTTTGGAAAATTTTGATTTTTTTTTTGAAATTTTTGAATTTTTTCTGAAAATTTTGAATTTTTTTTTGAAAAAAATTTTTGGAAAATTTTGATTTTTTTTTTTGAAAAAAAATTTTTTTGCAAAATTTTGAATTTTTTTGAAAAAAATTTTTTTTCCAAAATTTTGAATTTTTTTTTGAAAAAAATTTTTGGAAAATTTTGAATTTTTTTTTTTAAATTTTTTTGGTAAATTTTGATTTTTTTTATGAAATATTTTTTTGAAAAAATTTTTTTTTGCAAAATTTTGAATTTTTTTTGAAAAATTTTTTTTTGGAAAATTTTGAATTTTTTTTGAAATTTTTGTTTGAAAATTTTGATTTTTTTTTTGGAAAATTTTGAATTTTTTTTGGAAAATTTTGAATTTTTTTTGCAAAATTTTGAATTTTTTTTTGAAAAAAATTTTTGGAAAGTTTTTGAATTTTTTCTGAAAATTTTGAATTTTTTTTTGAAAAAAATTTTTGGAAAATTTTGATTTTTTTTTTTTGAAAAAAAATTTTTTTGCAAAATTTTGAATTTTTTTTTGAAAAAAATTTTTGGAAAATTTTGAATTTTTTTTTGGTAAATTTTGATTTTTTTTCTGAAAAAAATTTTTGGTAAATTTTGATTTTTTTATGAATTTTTTTTGAAAAATTTTGATTTTTTTTTTGAAAATTTTTTTTGGGAAATTTTTGAATTTTTTTTGAAAAAAAATTTTTTTGCAAAATTTTGAATTTTTTTTGAAAATTTTTTTTGGAAAATTTTGAATTTTTTTTTGAAAATTTTTTTTTGGTAAATTTTGATTTTTCTTATGAAATTTTTTTTTGGAAAATTTTGAAATTTTTTTGAAAAATTTTGATTTTTCTTTTTGAAAAATTTTTTTGGAAAATTTTGTATATTTTTGAAAAAAAATTTTTTTGCAAAATTTTGAATTTTTTTTTGAAAATTTAGAATTTTTTTTTGAAATTTTTGTTTGAAAATTTTGATTTTTTTTTGGAAAATTTTGAATTTTTTTTTTCAAAAATTTTGAATTTTTTTTTGAAAATTTTTTTTCGAAAATTTTGAATTTTTTTTTTAAATTTGATTTTTTTTGAAAAAAAAATTTTTGGAAAATTTTGATTTTTTTTTAAATTTTTGAATTTTTTATAAAAATTTTTTGGTAAATTTTGATTTTTTTTATGAAATTTTTTTTTGAAAAAAAATTTTGAATTTTTTTTTGAAAAAAATTTTTGGAAAATTTTGAATTTTTTTTTGAAATTTTTTAATTTTTTTTTGAAAATTTTTTTTGGTAAATTTTGATTTTTTTTATGAAATTTTTTTTTGAAAAAAATTTTTTTTGGTAAATTTTGATTTTTTTTTGAAAAAAAAATTTTTGGAAAATTTTGATTTTTTTTTGAAATTTTTGAATTTTTTTTGAAAATTTTGAATTTTTTTTTGAAAAAATTTTTTGGAAAATTTTGAATTTTTTTTTGAAAAATTTTTTTGGAAAATTTTGAATTTTTTTTTTGAAATTTTTGATTTTTTTTTGAAATTTTTGAATTTTTTTTTGAAAAATTTTTTTGGTAATTTTGATTTTTTTAATGAAAATTTTGAATTTTTTTTGAAAAAAAATTTTTGGAAAATTTTGAACGTTTTTTTGAAATTTTTGAATTTTTTTTTGAAAAAAATTTTGAATTTTTTTTTTGAAATTTTTGAATTATTTTGGTAAATTTTGATTTTTTTTGAAAAAAAATTTTGGAAAATTTTGTTTTTTTTTGAATTTTTAAATTTTTTTTGAAAATTTTGAATTTTTTTTTGAAAAAAATTTTTGGAAAATTTTGATTTTTTTTTTTGAAATTTTTGAATTTTTTTTTGAAAAATTTGAATTTTTTTTTGAAAATTTTTTTTGGTAAATTTTGATTTTTTTTATGAAATTTTTTTTGAAAAAATTTTTTTGGAAAATTTTGAAATTTTTTTTTAAAAAAAATTTTTGGTAAATTTTGATTTTTTTTTGAAAAAAAAATTTTTGGAAAATTTTGATTTTTTTTTGAAATTTTTGAATTTTTTTTGAAAATTTTGAATTTTTTTTTGAAAATTTTTTTTGGAAAATTTTGAATTTTTTTTTGAAAAATTTTTTTGGTAATTTTTGATTTTTTTTCTGAAATTTTTTTTTGAAAAAAAATTTTTTTGGAAAATTTTGAATTTTTTTCTCAAAATTTTTTTTTTGAAAATTTTTGATCTTTTTTTGAAATTTTTGAATTTTTTTTTGAAATTTTTGAATTTTTTTTGAAAATTTTGAATTTTTTTTTTGAAAAAAATTTTTGGAAAATTTTGAATTTTTTTTGAAAAATTTTTTTGGTAAATTTTGAAATTTTTTTTTGAAATTTTTGAATTTTTTTTGAAAATTTTGAATTTTTTTTTGAAAAAAATTTTTGGAAAATTTTGAATTTTTTTTTGAAATTTTTTAATTTTTTTTTGAAAATTTTTTTTGGTAAATTTTGATTTTTTTTATGAAATTTTTTTTTGAAAAAAATTTTTTTTGGTAAATTTTGATTTTTTTTTGAAAAAAAAATTTTTGGAAAATTTTGATTTTTTTTTGAAATTTTTGAATTTTTTTTGAAAATTTTGAATTTTTTTTTGAAAAAATTTTTTGGAAAATTTTGAATTTTTTTTTGAAAAATTTTTTTGGAAAATTTTGAATTTTTTTTTTGAAATTTTTGATTTTTTTTTGAAATTTTTGAATTTTTTTTTGAAAAATTTTTTTGGTAATTTTGATTTTTTTAATGAATTTTTTTTTTTTTTAAAAAATTTTGAAATTTTTTTGAAAAATTTTGAATTTTTTTTGAAAAAAAATTTTTGGAAAATTTTGAATGTTTTTTTGAAATTTTTGAATTTTTTTTTGAAAAAAATTTTGAATTTTTTTTTTGAAATTTTTGAATTATTTTGGAAAATTTTGAATTTTTTTTTGAAAATTTTTTTTGGTAAATTTTGATTTTTTTTGAAAAAAATTTTTGGAAAATTTTGTTTTTTTTTGAATTTTTAAATTTTTTTTGAAAATTTTGAATTTTTTTTTGAAAAAAATTTTTGGAAAATTTTGATTTTTTTTTTGAAATTTTTGAATTTTTTTTTGAAAAATTTGAATTTTTTTTTGAAAATTTTTTTTGGTAAATTTTGATTTTTTTTATGAAATTTTTTTTGAAAAAATTTTTTTGGAAAATTTTGAAATTTTTTTTTAAAAAAAATTTTTGGTAAATTTTGATTTTTTTTTGAAAAAAAAATTTTTGGAAAATTTTGATTTTTTTTTGAAATTTTTGAATTTTTTTTGAAAATTTTGAATTTTTTTTTGAAAAATTTTTTTGGAAAATTTTGAATTTTTTTTTGAAAAATTTTTTTGGTAATTTTTGATTTTTTTTCTGAAATTTTTTTTTGAAAAAAAATTTTTTTGGAAAATTTTGAATTTTTTTCTCAAAATTTTTTTTTTGAAAATTTTGATCTTTTTTTGAAATTTTTGAATTTTTTTTTGAAATTTTTGAATTTTTTTTTGAAAAAAATTTTTGGAAAATTTTGAATTTTTTTTGAAAAATTTTTTTGGTAAATTTTGAAATTTTTTTTGAAATTTTTGAATTTTTTTTGAAAATTTTGAATTTTTTTTTGAAAAAAATTTTTGGAAAATTTTGAATTTTTTTTTTTTGAAAAAAATTTTGAAATTTTTGAATTTTTTTTTGAAAAATTAATTTTTTTGGTAAATTTTGATTTTTTTCCTGAAATTTTTTTTTGAAAAAAAAATTTTTGGTAAATTTTGATTTTTTTTTATGAAATTTTTTTTTGAAAAAAAATTTTGAATTTTTTTTTGAAAAAAATTTTTGGAAAATTTTGAATTTTTTTTTGAAATTTTTGAATTTTTTTTTGAAAAATTTGAATTATTTTTTGAAAATTATTTTTGGTAAATTTTGATTTTTTTTATGAAATTTTTTTTGAAAAAACTTTTTTGGAAAATTTTGAAATTTTTTTTTAAAAAAAATTTTTGGTAAATTTTGATTTTTTTTTGAAAAAAAAATTTTTGGAAAATTTTGATTTTTTTTGAAATTTTTGAATTTTTTTTGAAAATTTTGAATTTTTTTTTGAAAAAATTTTTTGGAAAATTTTGAATTTTTTTTTTAAAAATTTTTTTGGTAATTTTTGATTTTTTTTCTGAAATTTTTTTTTGAAAAAAAAATTTTTTGGAAAATTTTGAATTTTTTTCTCAAAAAAATTTTTTGGAAAATTTTGAATTTTTTTCTCAAAATTTTTTTTTTGAAAATTTTGATCTTTTTTTGAAATTTTTGAATTTTTTTTTGAAAAAAAATTTTGGAAAATTTTGAATTTTTTTTGAAATTTTTGAATTTTTTTGAAAATTTTGAATTTTTTTTTGAAAAAAATTTTTGGAAAATTTTGAATTTTTTTTGAAAAAAATTTTTGGAAAATTTTGATTTTTTTTTGAAAAAATTTTTTTTGTAAAATTTTGAATTTTTTTTCGAAAATTTTGAATTTTTTTTTTGAAATATTTGTTTGAAAATTTTGATTTTTTTTTGCAAAATTTTGAATTTTTTGGAAAATTTTGATTTTTTTTTTGAAATTTTTGATTTTTTTTTGAAAATTTTGAATTTTTTTTTGAAAAAATTTTTTGGAAAATTTTGATTTTTTTTTTGAAATTTTTGAATTTTTTTGAAAAAATTTTTGGTAAATTTTGATTTTTTTTTGAAAAAAAAAAATTTTGGAAAATTTTGAATTTTTTTTGAAAAAAATTTTTGGAAAATTTTGAATTTTTTTTTGAAATTTTTGAATTTTTTTTTGAAAATTTTTTTTGGTAAATTTTGATTTTTTTTATGAAATTTTTTTTGAAAAAATTTTTTTGGAAAATTTTGAAATTTTTTTTTAAAAAAAATTTTTGGTAAATTTTGATTTTTTTTTGAAAAAAAAATTTTTGGAAAATTTTGATTTTTTTTTGAAATTTTTGAATTTTTTTTGAAAATTTTGAATTTTTTTTTGAAAAATTTTTTTGGAAAATTTTGAATTTTTTTTTGAAAAATTTTTTTGGTAATTTTTGATTTTTTTTCTGAAATTTTTTTTTGAAAAAAAATTTTTTTGGAAAATTTTGAATTTTTTTCTCAAAATTTTTTTTTTGAAAATTTTTGATCTTTTTTTGAAATTTTTGAATTTTTTTTTGAAATTTTTGAATTTTTTTTGAAAATTTTGAATTTTTTTTTTGAAAAAAATTTTTGGAAAATTTTGAATTTTTTTTGAAAAATTTTTTTGGTAAATTTTGAAATTTTTTTTTGAAATTTTTGAATTTTTTTTGAAAATTTTGAATTTTTTTTTGAAAAAAATTTTTGGAAAATTTTGAATTTTTTTTTGAAATTTTTTAATTTTTTTTTGAAAAATTTGAATTTTTTTTTGAAAATTTTTTTTGGTAAATTTTGATTTTTTTTATGAAATTTTTTTTTGAAAAAAATTTTTTTTGGTAAATTTTGATTTTTTTTTGAAAAAAAAATTTTTGGAAAATTTTGATTTTTTTTTGAAATTTTTGAATTTTTTTTGAAAATTTTGAATTTTTTTTTGAAAAAATTTTTTGGAAAATTTTGAATTTTTTTTTGAAAAATTTTTTTGGAAAATTTTGAATTTTTTTTTTGAAATTTTTGATTTTTTTTTGAAATTTTTGAATTTTTTTTTGAAAAATTTTTTTGGTAATTTTGATTTTTTTAATGAATTTTTTTTTTTTTTAAAAAATTTTGAAATTTTTTTGAAAAATTTTGAATTTTTTTTGAAAAAAAATTTTTGGAAAATTTTGAATGTTTTTTTGAAATTTTTGAATTTTTTTTTGAAAAAAATTTTGAATTTTTTTTTTGAAATTTTTGAATTATTTTGGAAAATTTTGAATTTTTTTTTGAAAATTTTTTTTGGTAAATTTTGATTTTTTTTGAAAAAAATTTTTGGAAAATTTTGTTTTTTTTTGAATTTTTAAATTTTTTTTGAAAATTTTGAATTTTTTTTTGAAAAAAATTTTTGGAAAATTTTGATTTTTTTTTTGAAATTTTTGAATTTTTTTTTGAAAAATTTGAATTTTTTTTTGAAAATTTTTTTTGGTAAATTTTGATTTTTTTTATGAAATTTTTTTTGAAAAAATTTTTTTGGAAAATTTTGAAATTTTTTTTTAAAAAAAATTTTTGGTAAATTTTGATTTTTTTTTGAAAAAAAAATTTTTGGAAAATTTTGATTTTTTTTTGAAATTTTTGAATTTTTTTTGAAAATTTTGAATTTTTTTTTGAAAAATTTTTTTGGAAAATTTTGAATTTTTTTTTGAAAAATTTTTTTGGTAATTTTTGATTTTTTTTCTGAAATTTTTTTTTGAAAAAAAATTTTTTTGGAAAATTTTGAATTTTTTTCTCAAAATTTTTTTTTTGAAAATTTTGATCTTTTTTTGAAATTTTTGAATTTTTTTTTGAAATTTTTGAATTTTTTTTGAAAATTTTGAATTTTTTTTTGAAAAAAATTTTTGGAAAATTTTGAATTTTTTTTGAAAAATTTTTTTGGTAAATTTTGAAATTTTTTTTGAAATTTTTGAATTTTTTTTGAAAATTTTGAATTTTTTTTTGAAAAAAATTTTTGGAAAATTTTGAATTTTTTTTTTTTGAAAAAAATTTTGAAATTTTTGAATTTTTTTTTGAAAAATTAATTTTTTTGGTAAATTTTGATTTTTTTCCTGAAATTTTTTTTTGAAAAAAAAATTTTTGGTAAATTTTGATTTTTTTTTATGAAATTTTTTTTTGAAAAAAAATTTTGAATTTTTTTTTGAAAAAAATTTTTGGAAAATTTTGAATTTTTTTTTGAAATTTTTGAATTTTTTTTTGAAAAATTTGAATTTTTTTTTGAAAATTATTTTTGGTAAATTTTGATTTTTTTTATGAAATTTTTTTTGAAAAAACTTTTTTGGAAAATTTTGAAATTTTTTTTTAAAAAAAATTTTTGGTAAATTTTGATTTTTTTTTGAAAAAAAAATTTTTGGAAAATTTTGATTTTTTTTGAAATTTTTGAATTTTTTTTGAAAATTTTGAATTTTTTTTTGAAAAAATTTTTTGGAAAATTTTGAATTTTTTTTTTAAAAATTTTTTTGGTAATTTTTGATTTTTTTTCTGAAATTTTTTTTTGAAAAAAAAATTTTTTGGAAAATTTTGAATTTTTTTCTCAAAAAAATTTTTTGGAAAATTTTGAATTTTTTTCTCAAAATTTTTTTTTTGAAAATTTTGATCTTTTTTTGAAATTTTTGAATTTTTTTTTGAAAAAAAATTTTGGAAAATTTTGAATTTTTTTTGAAATTTTTGAATTTTTTTGAAAATTTTGAATTTTTTTTTGAAAAAAATTTTTGGAAAATTTTGAATTTTTTTTGAAAAAAATTTTTGGAAAATTTTGATTTTTTTTTGAAAAAATTTTTTTTGTAAAATTTTGAATTTTTTTTCGAAAATTTTGAATTTTTTTTTTGAAATTTTTGTTTGAAAATTTTGATTTTTTTTTGCAAAATTTTGAATTTTTTGGAAAATTTTGATTTTTTTTTTGAAATTTTTGATTTTTTTTTGAAAATTTTGAATTTTTTTTTGAAAAAATTTTTTGGAAAATTTTGATTTTTTTTTTGAAATTTTTGAATTTTTTTGAAAAAATTTTTGGTAAATTTTGATTTTTTTTTGAAAAAAAAAAATTTTGGAAAATTTTGAATTTTTTTTGAAAAAAATTTTTGGAAAATTTTGAATTTTTTTTTGAAATTTTTGAATTTTTTTTTTGAAAAAAATTTTTGGAAAATTTTGATTTTTTTTATGAATTTTTTTTTTGAAAACAAATTTTGAAATTTTTTTGAAAAATTTTGAATTTTTTTTTGAAAAAATTTTTTGGAAAATTTTGAATGTTTTTTTTGAAATTTTTGAATTTTTTTTTGAAAAAAATTTTTGGAAACTTTTGAATTTTTTTTTTGAAAAAAATTTTTGGAAAATTTTTTTTGGTAAATTTTGAATTTTTTTGAAAAAAATTTTTGGAAAATTTTGCTTTTTTTTTTGAATTTTTGAATTTTTTTTGAAAATTTTGAATTTTTTTTTGAAAAAAATTTTTGGAAAATTTTGATTTTTTTTTTGAAAAAATATTTTTTTGCAAAATTTTGAATTTTTTTTGAAAAATTTTTTTTTGGAAATTTTGAAATTTTTTTGAAACTTTTGAATTTTTTTTGAAAATTTTGAATTTTTTTTTGAAAAAATTTTTTGGTAAATTTTGATTTTTTTTCTGAAATTTTTTTTTGAAAAAAAAAAATTTTTGGAAAATTTTGAATTTTTTTTTGAAAAAAATTTTTGGAAAATTTTGATTTTTTTTTTGAAATTTTTGAATTTTTTCTGAAAATTTTGAATTTTTTTTTGAAAAAAATTTTTGGAAAATTTTGATTTTTTTTTTTGAAAAAAAATTTTTTTGCAAAATTTTGAATTTTTTTGCAAAATTTTGAATTTTTTTGAAAAAAATTTTTTTTCCAAAATTTTGAATTTTTTTTTGAAAAATTTTTTTTTGAAATTTTTGTTTGAAAATTTTAATTTTTTTTTTGGAAAATTTTGAATTTTTTTTGGAAAATTTTGAATTTTTTTTGCAAAATTTTGAATTTTTTTTTGAAAAAAATTTTTGCAAAATTTTGAATTTTTTTTTGAAAAAAAATTTTGGAAAATTTTGAATTTTTTTTTGAAAAATTTTTTTGGTAAATTTTGATTTTTTTTTCTGAAAAAAATTTTTGGTAAATTTTGATTTTTTTAGAATTTTTTTTTTGAAAAAATTTTTTTTTGGAAAATTTTGAAATTTTTTTGAAAAATTTTGATTTTTTTTTTGAAAATTTTTTTTGGGAAATTTTTGAATTTTTTTAAAAAAAAATTTTTTTGCAAAATTTTGAATTTTTTTTGAAAATTTTTTTTTGGAAAATTTTGAATTTTTTTTTGAAAATTTTTTTTTGGTAAATTTTGATTTTTTTTATGAAATTTTTTTTTGAAAAAAATTTTTTTTGGAAAATTTTGAAATTTTTTTGAAAAATTTTGATTTTTCTTTTTGAAAAATTTTTTTGGAAAATTTTGTATATTTTTGAAAAAAATTTTTTTTGCAAAATTTTGAATTTTTTTTTGAAAATTTAGAATTTTTTTTTGAAATTTTTGTTTGAAAATTTTGATTTTTTTTTGGAAAATTTTGAATTTTTTTTTTCAAAAATTTTGAATTTTTTTTTGAAAATTTTTTGAATTTTTTTTGAAAATTTTTTTTCGAAAATTTTGAATTTTTTTTTTTAAATTTGATTTTTTTTGAAAAAAAAAATTTTGGAAAATTTTGATTTTTTTTTAAATTTTTGAATTTTTTTTTGAAAAAAATTTTTGGAAAATATTGATTTTTTTTTTTGAAAAAAATTTTTTTTGCAAAATTTTGAATTTTTTTTTGGAAATTTTGAATTTTTTTTGAAAATTTTGAATTTTTTTTTGAAAAAATTTTTTGTAAAATTTTGAACTTTTTTTTGAAATTTTTGAATTTTTTTTGAAAAATTGAATTTTTTTTTTTTGAAAAAATTTTTTGGTAAATTTTGATTTTTTTTATGAAATTTTTTTTTGAAAAAAAATTTTGGAAAATTTTGAATTTTTTTTTGAAAAAATTTTTGGAAAATTTTGATTTTTTTTTTTGAAAAAAAATTTTTTTGCAAAATTTTGAATTTTTTTGAAAAAAATTTTTTTTCCAAAATTTTGAATTTTTTTTTGAAATTTTTGTTTGAAAATTTTAATTTTTTTTTTGGAAAATTTTGAATTTTTTTTGCAAAATTTTGAATTTTTTTTTGAAAAAAATTTTTGCAAAATTTTGAATTTTTTTTTGAAAAAAAATTTTGGAAAATTTTGAATTTTTTTTTGAAAAATTTTTTTGGTAAATTTTGATTTTTTTTCTGAAAAAAATTTTTGGTAAATTTTGATTTTTTTAGAATTTTTTTTTTGAAAAAAATTTTTTTTGGAAAATTTTGAAATTTTTTTGAAAAATTTTGATTTTTTTTTTGAAAATTTTTTTTGGGAAATTTTTGAATTTTTTTAAAAAAAAATTTTTTTGCAAAATTTTGAATTTTTTTTGAAAATTTTTTTTTGGAAAATTTTGAATTTTTTTTTGAAAATTTTTTTTTGGTAAATTTTGATTTTTTTTATGAAATTTTTTTTTGAAAAAAATTTTTTTTGGAAAATTTTGAAATTTTTTTGAAAAATTTTGATTTTTCTTTTTGAAAAATTTTTTTGGAAAATTTTGTATATTTTTGAAAAAAATTTTTTTTGCAAAATTTTGAATTTTTTTTTGAAAAAAAATTTTGGAAAATTTTGAATTTTTTTTTGAAAAATTTTTTTGGTAAATTTTGATTTTTTTTCTGAAAAAAATTTTTGGTAAATTTTGATTTTTTTAGAATTTTTTTTTTGAAAAAAATTTTTTTTGGAAAATTTTGAAATTTTTTTGAAAAATTTTGATTTTTTTTTTGAAAATTTTTTTTGGGAAATTTTTGAATTTTTTTAAAAAAAAATTTTTTTGCAAAATTTTGAATTTTTTTTTGAAAATTTTTTTTTGGAAAATTTTGAATTTTTTTGGTAAATTTTGATTTTTTTTTTCTGAAAAAAATTTTTGGTAAATTTTGATTTTTTTAGAATTTTTTTTTTGAAAAAAATTTTTTTTGGAAAATTTTGAAATTTTTTTGAAAAATTTTGATTTTTTTTTTGAAAATTTTTTTTGGGAAATTTTTGAATTTTTTTAAAAAAAAATTTTTTTGCAAAATTTTGAATTTTTTTTGAAAATTTTTTTTTGGAAAATTTTGAATTTTTTTTTGAAAATTTTTTTTTGGTAAATTTTGATTTTTTTTATGAAATTTTTTTTTGAAAAAAATTTTTTTTGGAAAATTTTGAAATTTTTTTGAAAAATTTTGATTTTTCTTTTTGAAAAATTTTTTTGGAAAATTTTGTATATTTTTGAAAAAAATTTTTTTTGCAAAAT
The DNA here is from genome assembly GCA_963971375.1 of Platycheirus rosarum. Classification (NCBI taxonomy): domain Eukaryota; kingdom Metazoa; phylum Arthropoda; class Insecta; order Diptera; family Syrphidae; genus Platycheirus; species Platycheirus rosarum. Next base: position 12,413,156 of record OZ020511.1, on the reverse strand, counting down.
TTTGAATTTTTTTTTGAAAATTTAGAATTTTTTTTTGAAATTTTTGTTTGAAAATTTTGATTTTTTTTTGGAAAATTTTGAATTTTTTTTTTCAAAAATTTTGAATTTTTTTTTGAAAATTTTTTGAATTTTTTTTTGAAAATTTTTTTTCGAAAATTTTGAATTTTTTTTTTTAAATTTGATTTTTTTTGAAAAAAAAAATTTTGGTAAATTTTGATTTTTTTTTAAATTTTTGAATTTTTTTTTGAAAAAAATTTTTGGAAAATTTTGATTTTTTTTTTGAAAAAAATTTTTTTTGCAAAATTTTGAATTTTTTTTTGGAAATTTTGAATTTTTTTTTGAAAAAATTTTTTGTAAAATTTTGAACTTTTTTTTGAAATTTTTGAATTTTTTTTGAAAATTTTGAATTTTTTTTTTTTGAAAAAATTTTTTGGTAAATTTTGATTTTTTTTATGAAATTTTTTTTTGAAAAAAAATTTTGAATTTTTTTTTGAAAAAAAATTTTGGAAAATTTTGAATTTTTTTTTGAAAAAATTTTTGGAAAATTTTGATTTTTTTTTTTGAAAAAAAATTTTTTTGCAAAATTTTGAATTTTTTTGAAAAAAATTTTTTTTCCAAAATTTTGAATTTTTTTTTGAAAAATTTTTGAATTTTTTTTGAAAATTTTTTTTCGAAAATTTTGAATTTTTTTTTTTAAATTTGATTTTTTTTGAAAAAAAAAATTTTGGAAAATTTTGATTTTTTTTTAAATTTTTGAATTTTTTTTTGAAAAAAATTTTTGGAAAATTTTGATTTTTTTTTTTGAAAAAAATTTTTTTTGCAAAATTTTGAATTTTTTTTTGGAAATTTTGAATTTTTTTTGAAAATTTTGAATTTTTTTTTGAAAAAATTTTTTGTAAAATTTTGAACTTTTTTTTGAAATTTTTGAATTTTTTTTGAAAAATTTGAATTTTTTTTTTTTGAAAAAATTTTTTGGTAAATTTTGATTTTTTTTATGAAATTTTTTTTTGAAAAAAAATTTTGAATTTTTTTTTGAAAAAAAATTTTGGAAAATTTTGAATTTTTTTTTGAAAAAATTTTTGGAAAATTTTGATTTTTTTTTTTGAAAAAAAATTTTTTTGCAAAATTTTGAATTTTTTTGAAAAAAATTTTTTTTCCAAAATTTTGAATTTTTTTTTGAAAAATTTTTTTTTGAAATTTTTGTTTGAAAATTTTAATTTTTTTTTTGGAAAATTTTGAATTTTTTTTGCAAAATTTTGAATTTTTTTTTGAAAAAAATTTTTGCAAAATTTTGAATTTTTTTTTGAAAAAAAATTTTGGAAAATTTTGAATTTTTTTTTGAAAAATTTTTTTGGTAAATTTTGATTTTTTTTCTGAAAAAAATTTTTGGTAAATTTTGATTTTTTTAGAATTTTTTTTTTGAAAAAAATTTTTTTTGGAAAATTTTGAAATTTTTTTGAAAAATTTTGATTTTTTTTTTGAAAATTTTTTTTGGGAAATTTTTGAATTTTTTTAAAAAAAAATTTTTTTGCAAAATTTTGAATTTTTTTTGAAAATTTTTTTTTGGAAAATTTTGAATTTTTTTTTGAAAATTTTTTTTTGGTAAATTTTGATTTTTTTTATGAAATTTTTTTTTGAAAAAAATTTTTTTTGGAAAATTTTGAAATTTTTTTGAAAAATTTTGATTTTTCTTTTTGAAAAATTTTTTTGGAAAATTTTGTATATTTTTGAAAAAAATTTTTTTTGCAAAATTTTGAATTTTTTTTTGAAAAAAAATTTTGGAAAATTTTGAATTTTTTTTTGAAAAATTTTTTTGGTAAATTTTGATTTTTTTTCTGAAAAAAATTTTTGGTAAATTTTGATTTTTTTAGAATTTTTTTTTTGAAAAAAATTTTTTTTGGAAAATTTTGAAATTTTTTTGAAAAATTTTGATTTTTTTTTTGAAAATTTTTTTTGGGAAATTTTTGAATTTTTTTAAAAAAAAATTTTTTTGCAAAATTTTGAATTTTTTTTTGAAAATTTTTTTTTGGAAAATTTTGAATTTTTTTTTTAAAAATTTTTTTGGTAAATTTTGATTTTTTTTTCTGAAAAAAATTTTTGGTAAATTTTGATTTTTTTAGAATTTTTTTTTTGAAAAAAATTTTTTTTGGAAAATTTTGAAATTTTTTTGAAAAATTTTGATTTTTTTTTTGAAAATTTTTTTTGGGAAATTTTTGAATTTTTTTAAAAAAAAATTTTTTTGCAAAATTTTGAATTTTTTTTGAAAATTTTTTTTTGGTAAATTTTGATTTTTTTTATGAAATTTTTTTTTGAAAAAAATTTTTTTTGGAAAATTTTGAAATTTTTTTGAAAAATTTTGATTTTTCTTTTTGAAAAATTTTTTTGGAAAATTTTGTATATTTTTGAAAAAAATTTTTTTTGCAAAATTTTGAATTTTTTTTTGAAAATTTAGAATTTTTTTTTGAAATTTTTGTTTGAAAATTTTGATTTTTTTTTGGAAAATTTTGAATTTTTTTTTTCAAAAATTTTGAATTTTTTTTTGAAAATTTTTTGAATTTTTTTTTGAAAATTTTTTTTCGAAAATTTTGAATTTTTTTTTTTTAAATTTGATTTTTTTTGAAAAAAAAAATTTTGGTAAATTTTGATTTTTTTTTAAATTTTTGAATTTTTTTTTGAAAAAAATTTTTGGAAAATTTTGATTTTTTTTTTGAAAAAAATTTTTTTTGCAAAATTTTGAATTTTTTTTTGGAAATTTTGAATTTTTTTTTGAAAAAATTTTTTGTAAAATTTTGAACTTTTTTTTGAAATTTTTGAATTTTTTTTGAAAATTTTGAATTTTTTTTTTTTGAAAAAATTTTTTGGTAAATTTTGATTTTTTTTATGAAATTTTTTTTTGAAAAAAAATTTTGAATTTTTTTTTGAAAAAAAATTTTGGAAAATTTTGAATTTTTTTTTGAAAAAATTTTTGGAAAATTTTGATTTTTTTTTTTGAAAAAAAATTTTTTTGCAAAATTTTGAATTTTTTTGAAAAAAATTTTTTTTCCAAAATTTTGAATTTTTTTTTGAAAAATTTTTTTTTGAAATTTTTGTTTGAAAATTTTAATTTTTTTTTTGGAAAATTTTGAATTTTTTTTGCAAAATTTTGAATTTTTTTTTGAAAAAAATTTTTGCAAAATTTTGAATTTTTTTTTGAAAAAAAATTTTGGAAAATTTTGAATTTTTTTTTGAAAAATTTTTTTGGTAAATTTTGATTTTTTTTCTGAAAAAAATTTTTGGTAAATTTTGATTTTTTTAGAATTTTTTTTTTGAAAAAAATTTTTTTTGGAAAATTTTGAAATTTTTTTGAAAAATTTTGATTTTTTTTTTGAAAATTTTTTTTGGGAAATTTTTGAATTTTTTTAAAAAAAAATTTTTTGCAAAATTTTGAATTTTTTTTGAAAATTTTTTTTTGGAAAATTTTGATTTTTTTTTTGAAAATTTTTTTTTGGTAAATTTTGATTTTTTTTATGAAATTTTTTTTTGAAAAAAATTTTTTTTGGAAAATTTTGAAATTTTTTTGAAAAATTTTGATTTTTCTTTTTGAAAAATTTTTTTGGAAAATTTTGTATATTTTTGAAAAAAATTTTTTTTGCAAAATTTTGAATTTTTTTTTGAAAAAAAATTTTGGAAAATTTTGAATTTTTTTTTGAAAAATTTTTTTGGTAAATTTTGATTTTTTTTCTGAAAAAAATTTTTGGTAAATTTTGATTTTTTTAGAATTTTTTTTTTGAAAAAAATTTTTTTTGGAAAATTTTGAAATTTTTTTGAAAAATTTTGATTTTTTTTTTGAAAATTTTTTTTGGGAAATTTTTGAATTTTTTTAAAAAAAAATTTTTTTGCAAAATTTTGAATTTTTTTTTGAAAATTTTTTTTTGGAAAATTTTGAATTTTTTTTTTTAAAATTTTTTTGGTAAATTTTGATTTTTTTTTCTGAAAAAAATTTTTGGTAAATTTTGATTTTTTTAGAATTTTTTTTTTGAAAAAAATTTTTTTTGGAAAATTTTGAAATTTTTTTGAAAAATTTTGATTTTTTTTTTGAAATTTTTTTTTGGGAAATTTTTGAATTTTTTTAAAAAAAAATTTTTTTGCAAAATTTTGAATTTTTTTTGAAAATTTTTTTTTGGAAAATTTTGAATTTTTTTTTGAAAATTTTTTTTTGGTAAATTTTGATTTTTTTTATGAAATTTTTTTTTGAAAAAAATTTTTTTTGGAAAATTTTGAAATTTTTTTGAAAAATTTTGATTTTTCTTTTTGAAAAATTTTTTTGGAAAATTTTGTATATTTTTGAAAAAAATTTTTTTTGCAAAATTTTGAATTTTTTTTTGAAAATTTAGAATTTTTTTTTGAAATTTTTGTTTGAAAATTTTGATTTTTTTTTGGAAAATTTTGAATTTTTTTTTTCAAAAATTTTGAATTTTTTTTTGAAAATTTTTTGAATTTTTTTTTGAAAATTTTTTTTCGAAAATTTTGAATTTTTTTTTTTTAAATTTGATTTTTTTTGAAAAAAAAAATTTTGGTAAATTTTGATTTTTTTTTAAATTTTTGAATTTTTTTTTGAAAAAAATTTTTGGAAAATTTTGATTTTTTTTTTGAAAAAAATTTTTTTTGCAAAATTTTGAATTTTTTTTTGGAAATTTTGAATTTTTTTTTGAAAAAATTTTTTGTAAAATTTTGAACTTTTTTTTGAAATTTTTGAATTTTTTTTGAAAATTTTGAATTTTTTTTTTTTGAAAAAATTTTTTGGTAAATTTTGATTTTTTTTATGAAATTTTTTTTTGAAAAAAAATTTTGAATTTTTTTTTGAAAAAAAATTTTGGAAAATTTTGAATTTTTTTTTGAAAAAATTTTTGGAAAATTTTGATTTTTTTTTTTGAAAAAAAATTTTTTTGCAAAATTTTGAATTTTTTTGAAAAAAATTTTTTTTCCAAAATTTTGAATTTTTTTTTGAAAAATTTTTTTTTGAAATTTTTGTTTGAAAATTTTAATTTTTTTTTTGGAAAATTTTGAATTTTTTTTGCAAAATTTTGAATTTTTTTTTGAAAAAAATTTTTGCAAAATTTTGAATTTTTTTTTGAAAAAAAATTTTGGAAAATTTTGAATTTTTTTTTGAAAAATTTTTTTGGTAAATTTTGATTTTTTTTCTGAAAAAAATTTTTGGTAAATTTTGATTTTTTTAGAATTTTTTTTTTGAAAAAAATTTTTTTTGGAAAATTTTGAAATTTTTTTGAAAAATTTTGATTTTTTTTTTGAAAATTTTTTTTGGGAAATTTTTGAATTTTTTTAAAAAAAAATTTTTTGCAAAATTTTGAATTTTTTTTGAAAATTTTTTTTTGGAAAATTTTGATTTTTTTTTTGAAAATTTTTTTTTGGTAAATTTTGATTTTTTTTATGAAATTTTTTTTTGAAAAAAATTTTTTTTGGAAAATTTTGAAATTTTTTTGAAAAATTTTGATTTTTCTTTTTGAAAAATTTTTTTGGAAAATTTTGTATATTTTTGAAAAAATTTTTTTTTGCAAAATTTTGAATTTTTTTTTGAAAAAAAATTTTGGAAAATTTTGAATTTTTTTTTGAAAAATTTTTTTGGTAAATTTTGATTTTTTTAGAATTTTTTTTTTGAAAAAAATTTTTTTTGGAAAATTTTGAAATTTTTTTGAAAAATTTTGATTTTTTTTTTGAAAATTTTTTTTGGGAAATTTTTGAATTTTTTTAAAAAAAAATTTTTTTGCAAAATTTTGAATTTTTTTTGAAAATTTTTTTTTGGAAAATTTTGAATTTTTTTTTGAAAATTTAGAATTTTTTTTTGAAATTTTTGTTTGAAAATTTTGATTTTTTTTTGGAAAATTTTGAATTTTTTTTTTCAAAAATTTTGAATTTTTTTTTGAAAATTTTTTTTCGAAAATTTTGAATTTTTTTTTTTTAAATTTGATTTTTTTTGAAAAAAAAAATTTTGGAAAATTTTGAATTTTTTTTTGAAAAAAATTTTTGGAAAATTTTGATTTTTTTTTTGAAATTTTTGAATTTTTTCTGAAAATTTTGAATTTTTTTTTGAAAAAAATTTTTGGAAAATTTTGATTTTTTTTTTTGAAAAAAAATTTGTTTGCAAAATTTTGAATTTTTTTTGAAAATTTTTTTTTGGAAATTTTGAAATTTTTTTGAAACTTTTGAATTTTTTTTGAAAATTTTGAATTTTTTTTTGAAAAAATTTTTTGGTAAATTTTGATTTTTTTTCTGAAATTTTTTTCTAAAAAAAAAAATTTTTGGAAAATTTTGAATTTTTTTTTGAAAAAAATTTTTGGAAAATTTTGATTTTTTTTTTGAAATTTTTGAATTTTTTCTGAAAATTTAGAATTTTATTTGAAAAAAATTTTTGGAAAATTTTGATTTTTTTTTTTGAAAAAAAATTTGTTTGCAAAATTTTGAATTTTTTTGAAAAAAATTTTTTTTCCAAAATTTTGAATTTTTTTTTGAAAAAAATTTTTGGAAAATTTTGAATTTTTTTTTGAAAATTTTTTTGGTAAATTTTGATTTTTTTTATGAAATATTTTTTTGAAAAAATTTTTTTTTGCAAAATTTTGAATTTTTTTTGAAAAATTTTTTTTGGAAAATTTTGAATTTTTTTTGAAATTTTTGTTTGAAAATTTTGATTTTTTTTTTGGAAAATTTTGAATTTTTGTTGGAAAATTTTGAATTTTTTTTGCAAAATTTTGAATTTTTTTTTGAAAAAAATTTTTGGAAAGTTTTTGAATTTTTTCTGAAAATTTTGAATTTTTTTTTGAAAAAAATTTTTGGAAAATTTTGATTTTTTTTTTTTGAAAAAAAATTTTTTTGCAAAATTTTGAATTTTTTTTTGAAAAAAATTTTTGGAAAATTTTGAATTTTTTTTTGGTAAATTTTGATTTTTTTTCTGAAAAAAATTTTTGGTAAATTTTGATTTTTTTATGAATTTTTTTTGAAAAATTTTGATTTTTTTTTTGAAAATTTTTTTTGGGAAATTTTTGAATTTTTTTGAAAAAAAATTTTTTTGCAAAATTTTGAATTTTTTTTGAAAATTTTTTTTTGGAAATTTTGAAATTTTTTTGAAACTTTTGAATTTTTTTTGAAAATTTTGAATTTTTTTTTGAAAAAATTTTTTGGTAAATTTTGATTTTTTTTCTGAAATTTTTTTCTAAAAAAAAAAATTTTTGGAAAATTTTGAATTTTTTTTTGAAAAAAATTTTTGGAAAATTTTGATTTTTTTTTTGAAATTTTTGAATTTTTTCTGAAAATTTAGAATTTTATTTGAAAAAAATTTTTGGAAAATTTTGATTTTTTTTTTTGAAAAAAAATTTGTTTGCAAAATTTTGAATTTTTTTGAAAAAAATTTTTTTTCCAAAATTTTGAATTTTTTTTTGAAAAAAATTTTTGGAAAATTTTGAATTTTTTTTTGAAAATTTTTTTGGTAAATTTTGATTTTTTTTATGAAATATTTTTTTGAAAAAATTTTTTTTTGCAAAATTTTGAATTTTTTTTGAAAAATTTTTTTTGGAAAATTTTGAATTTTTTTTGAAATTTTTGTTTGAAAATTTTGATTTTTTTTTTGGAAAATTTTGAATTTTTGTTGGAAAATTTTGAATTTTTTTTGCAAAATTTTGAATTTTTTTTTGAAAAAAATTTTTGGAGTTTTTGAATTTTTTCTGAAAATTTTGAATTTTTTTTTGAAAAAAATTTTTGGAAAATTTTGATTTTTTTTTTTTGAAAAAAAATTTTTTTGCAAAATTTTGAATTTTTTTTTGAAAAAAATTTTTGGAAAATTTTGAATTTTTTTTTGGTAAATTTTGATTTTTTTTCTGAAAAAAATTTTTGGTAAATTTTGATTTTTTTATGAATTTTTTTTGAAAAATTTTGATTTTTTTTTTGAAAATTTTTTTTGGGAAATTTTTGAATTTTTTTGAAAAAAAATTTTTTTGCAAAATTTTGAATTTTTTTTGAAAATTTTTTTTTGGAAATTTTGAAATTTTTTTGAAACTTTTGAATTTTTTTTGAAAATTTTGAATTTTTTTTTGAAAAAAAAAAATTTTTGGAAAATTTTGAATTTTTTTTTTTTGAAATTTTTGATTTTTTTCTAAAAATTTTGAATTTTTTTTTGAAAAAAATTTTTGGAAAATTTAGATTTTTTTTTTGAAAAAAAATTTTTTTGCAAAATTTTGAATTTTTTTGAAAAAAATTTTTTTTCCAAAATTTTGAATTTTTTTTTGAAAAAAATTTTTGGAAAATTTTGAATTTTTTTTTGAAAATTTTTTTGGTAAATTTTGATTTTTTTTATGAAATATTTTTTTGAAAAAATTTTTTTTTGCAAAATTTTGAATTTTTTTTGAAAAATTTTTTTTGGAAAATTTTGAATTTTTTTTGAAATTTTTGTTTGAAAATTTTGATTTTTTTTTTGGAAAATTTTGAATTTTTTTTGGAAAATTTTGAATTTTTTTTGCAAAATTTTGAATTTTTTTTTGAAAAAAATTTTTGGAAAGTTTTTGAATTTTTTCTGAAAATTTTGAATTTTTTTTTGAAAAAAATTTTTGGAAAATTTTGATTTTTTTTTTTTGAAAAAAAATTTTTTTGCAAAATTTTGAATTTTTTTTTGAAAAAAATTTTTGGAAAATTTTGAATTTTTTTTTGGTAAATTTTGATTTTTTTTCTGAAAAAAATTTTTGGTAAATTTTGATTTTTTTATGAATTTTTTTTGAAAAATTTTGATTTTTTTTTTGAAAATTTTTTTTGGGAAATTTTTGAATTTTTTTGAAAAAAATTTTTTTTGCAAAATTTTGAATTTTTTTTGAAAATTTTTTTTGGAAAATTTTGAATTTTTTTTTGGTAAATTTTGATTTTTCTTATGAAATTTTTTTTTGGAAAATTTTGAAATTTTTTTGAAAAATTTTGATTTTTCTTTTTGAAAAATTTTTTTGGAAAATTTTGTATATTTTTGAAAAAAAATTTTTTTGCAAAATTTTGAATTTTTTTTTGAAAATTTAGAATTTTTTTTTGAAATTTTTGTTTGAAAATTTTGATTTTTTTTTTGGAAAATTTTGAATTTTTTTTTGAAATTTTTTAATTTTTTTTTGAAAAATTTGAATTTTTTTTTGAAAATTTTTTTTGGTAAATTTTGATTTTTTTTATGAAATTTTTTTTTGAAAAAAATTTTTTTTGGTAAATTTTGATTTTTTTTTGAAAAAAAAATTTTTGGAAAATTTTGATTTTTTTTTGAAATTTTTGAATTTTTTTTGAAAATTTTGAATTTTTTTTTGAAAAAATTTTTTGGAAAATTTTGAATTTTTTTTTGAAAAATTTTTTGGAAAATTTTGAATTTTTTTTTTGAAATTTTTGATTTTTTTTTGAAATTTTTGAATTTTTTTTTGAAAAATTTTTTTGGTAATTTTGATTTTTTTAATGAAATTTTTTTTTTTTAAAAAATTTTGAAATTTTTTTGAAAAATTTTGAATTTTTTTTGAAAAAAAATTTTTGGAAAATTTTGAATGTTTTTTTGAAATTTTTGAATTTTTTTTTGAAAAAAATTTTGAATTTTTTTTTTAAAATTTTTGAATTATTTTGGAAAATTTTGAATTTTTTTTTGAAAATTTTTTTTGGTAAATTTTGATTTTTTTTGAAAAAAATTTTTGGAAAATTTTGTTTTTTTTTGAATTTTTAAATTTTTTTTGAAAATTTTGAATTTTTTTTTGAAAAAAATTTTTGGAAAATTTTGATTTTTTTTTGAAAAAATATTTTTTTGCAAAATTTTGAATTTTTTTTGAAAAATTTTTTTTTGGAAATTTTGAAATTTTTTTGAAACTTTTGAATTTTTTTTGAAAATTTTGAATTTTTTTTTGAAAAAATTTTTTGGTAAATTTTGATTTTTTTTCTGAAATTTTTTTTTGAAAAAAAAAAATTTTTGGAAAATTTTGAATTTTTTTTTGAAAAAAATTTTTGGAAAATTTTGATTTTTTTTTTTGAAAAAAAATTTTTTTGCAAAATTTTGAATTTTTTTTTGAAAAAAAATTTTGGAAAATTTTGAATTTTTTTTTGAAAAATTTTTTTGGTAAATTTTGATTTTTTTTCTGAAAAAAATTTTTGGTAAATTTTGATTTTTTTAGAATTTTTTTTTTGAAAAAAATTTTTTTTGGAAAATTTTGAAATTTTTTTGAAAAATTTTGATTTTTTTTTTGAAAATTTTTTTTGGGAAATTTTTGAATTTTTTTAAAAAAAAATTTTTTTGCAAAATTTTGAATTTTTTTTGAAAATTTTTTTTGGAAAATTTTGAATTTTTTTTTGAAAATTTTTTTTTGGTAAATTTTGATTTTTTTATGAAATTTTTTTTTGAAAAAAAATTTTTTTGGAAAATTTTGAAATTTTTTTGAAAAATTTTGATTTTTCTTTTTGAAAATTTTTTTTGGAAAATTTTGTATATTTTTGAAAAAAATTTTTTTTGCAAAATTTTGAATTTTTTTTTGAAAATTTAGAATTTTTTTTTGAAATTTTTGTTTGAAAATTTTGATTTTTTTTTGGAAAATTTTGAATTTTTTTTTTCAAAAATTTTGAATTTTTTTTTGAAAATTTTTTGAATTTTTTTTGAAAATTTTTTTTCGAAAATTTTGAATTTTTTTTTTTAAATTTGATTTTTTTTGAAAAAAAAAATTTTGGAAAATTTTGATTTTTTTTTAAATTTTTGAATTTTTTTTTGAAAAAAATTTTTGGAAAATTTTGATTTTTTTTTTTGAAAAAAATTTTTTTTGCAAAATTTTGAATTTTTTTTTGGAAATTTTGAATTTTTTTTGAAAATTTTGAATTTTTTTTTGAAAAAATTTTTTGTAAAATTTTGAACTTTTTTTTGAAATTTTTGAATTTTTTTTTTTTGAAAAAATTCTTTGGTAAATTTTGATTTTTTTTATGAAATTTTTTTTTGAAAAAAAATTTTGAATTTTTTTTTGAAAAAAAATTTTGGAAAATTTTGAATTTTTTTTTGAAAAAATTTTTGGAAAATTTTGATTTTTTTTTTTGAAAAAAAATTTTTTTGCAAAATTTTGAATTTTTTTGAAAAAAATTTTTTTTCCAAAATTTTGAATTTTTTTTTGAAAAATTTTTTTTTGAAATTTTTGTTTGAAAATTTTAATTTTTTTTTTGGAAAATTTTGAATTTTTTTTGCAAAATTTTGAATTTTTTTTTGAAAAAAATTTTTGCAAAATTTTGAATTTTTTTTTGAAAAAAAATTTTGGAAAATTTTGAATTTTTTTTTGAAAAATTTTTTTGGTAAATTTTGATTTTTTTTCTGAAAAAAATTTTTGGTAAATTTTGATTTTTTTAGAATTTTTTTTTTGAAAAAAATTTTTTTTGGAAAATTTTGAAATTTTTTTGAAAAATTTTGATTTTTTTTTTGAAAATTTTTTTTGGGAAATTTTTGAATTTTTTTAAAAAAAAATTTTTTTGCAAAATTTTGAATTTTTTTTTGAAAATTTTTTTTTGGAAAATTTTGAATTTTTTTTTTAAAAATTTTTTTGGTAAATTTTGATTTTTTTTTCTGAAAAAAATTTTTGGTAAATTTTGATTTTTTTAGAATTTTTTTTTTGAAAAAAATTTTTTTTGGAAAATTTTGAAATTTTTTTGAAAAATTTTGATTTTTTTTTTGAAAATTTTTTTTGGGAAATTTTTGAATTTTTTTAAAAAAAAATTTTTTTGCAAAATTTTGAATTTTTTTTGAAAATTTTTTTTTGGAAAATTTTGAATTTTTTTTTGAAAATTTTTTTTTGGTAAATTTTGATTTTTTTTATGAAATTTTTTTTTGAAAAAAATTTTTTTTGGAAAATTTTGAAATTTTTTTGAAAAATTTTGATTTTTCTTTTTGAAAAAATTTTTTGGAAAATTTTGTATATTTTTGAAAAAAATTTTTTTTGCAAAATTTTGAATTTTTTTTTGAAAAAAAATTTTGGAAAATTTTGAATTTTTTTTTGAAAAATTTTTTTGGTAAATTTTGAATTTTTTTTTGAAAATTTTTTTTTGGAAAATTTTGAATTTTTTTTGCAAAATTTTGAATTTTTTTTTGAAAAAAATTTTTGCAAAATTTTGAATTTTTTTTTGAAAAAAAATTTTGGAAAATTTTGAATTTTTTTTTGAAAAATTTTTTTGGTAAATTTTGATTTTTTTTCTGAAAAAAATTTTTGGTAAATTTTGATTTTTTTAGAATTTTTTTTTTGAAAAAAATTTTTTTTGGAAAATTTTGAAATTTTTTTGAAAAATTTTGATTTTTTTTTTGAAAATTTTTTTTGGGAAATTTTTGAATTTTTTTAAAAAAAAATTTTTTTGCAAAATTTTGAATTTTATTTGAAAATTTTTTTTTGGAAAATTTTGAATTTTTTTTTGAAAATTTTTTTTTGGTAAATTTTGATTTTTTTTATGAAATTTTTTTTTGAAAAAAATTTTTTTTGGAAAATTTTGAAATTTTTTTGAAAAATTTTGATTTTTCTTTTTGAAAAATTTTTTTGGAAAATTTTGTATATTTTTGAAAAAAATTTTTTTTGCAAAATTTTGAATTTTTTTTTGAAAAAAAATTTTGGAAAATTTTGAATTTTTTTTTGAAAAATTTTTTTGGTAAATTTTGATTTTTTTTCTGAAAAAAATTTTTGGTAAATTTTGATTTTTTTAGAATTTTTTTTTTGAAAAAAATTTTTTTTGGAAAATTTTGAAATTTTTTTGAAAAATTTTGATTTTTTTTTTGAAAATTTTTTTTGGGAAATTTTTGAATTTTTTTAAAAAAAAATTTTTTTGCAAAATTTTGAATTTTTTTTTGAAAATTTTTTTTTGGAAAATTTTGAATTTTTTTTTTAAAAATTTTTTTGGTAAATTTTGATTTTTTTTTCTGAAAAAAATTTTTGGTAAATTTTGATTTTTTTAGAATTTTTTTTTTGAAAAAAATTTTTTTTGGAAAATTTTGAAATTTTTTTGAAAAATTTTGATTTTTTTTTTGAAAATTTTTTTTGGGAAATTTTTGAATTTTTTTAAAAAAAAATTTTTTTGCAAAATTTTGAATTTTTTTTGAAAATTTTTTTTTGGAAAATTTTGAATTTTTTTTTGAAAATTTTTTTTGGTAAATTTTGATTTTTTTTATGAAATTTTTTTTTGAAAAAAATTTTTTTTGGAAAATTTTGAAATTTTTTTGAAAAATTTTGATTTTTCTTTTTGAAAAATTTTTTTGGAAAATTTTGTATATTTTTGAAAAAAATTTTTTTTGCAAAATTTTGAATTTTTTTTTGAAAATTTAGAATTTTTTTTTGAAATTTTTGTTTGAAAATTTTGATTTTTTTTTGGAAAATTTTGAATTTTTTTTTTCAAAAATTTTGAATTTTTTTTTGAAAATTTTTTGAATTTTTTTTTGAAAATTTTTTTTCGAAAATTTTGAATTTTTTTTTTTAAATTTGATTTTTTTTGAAAAAAAAAATTTTGGTAAATTTTGATTTTTTTTTAAATTTTTGAATTTTTTTTTGAAAAAAATTTTTGGAAAATTTTGATTTTTTTTTTGAAAAAAATTTTTTTTGCAAAATTTTGAATTTTTTTTTGGAAATTTTGAATTTTTTTTTGAAAAAATTTTTTGTAAAATTTTGAACTTTTTTTTGAAATTTTTGAATTTTTTTTGAAAATTTTGAATTTTTTTTTTTTGAAAAAATTTTTTGGTAAATTTTGATTTTTTTTATGAAATTTTTTTTTGAAAAAAAATTTTGAATTTTTTTTTGAAAAAAAATTTTGGAAAATTTTGAATTTTTTTTTGAAAAAATTTTTGGAAAATTTTGATTTTTTTTTTTGAAAAAAAATTTTTTTGCAAAATTTTGAATTTTTTTGAAAAAAATTTTTTTTCCAAAATTTTGAATTTTTTTTTGAAAAATTTTTGAATTTTTTTTGAAAATTTTTTTTCGAAAATTTTGAATTTTTTTTTTTAAATTTGATTTTTTTTGAAAAAAAAAATTTTGGAAAATTTTGATTTTTTTTTAAATTTTTGAATTTTTTTTTGAAAAAAATTTTTGGAAAATTTTGATTTTTTTTTTTGAAAAAAATTTTTTTTGCAAAATTTTGAATTTTTTTTTGGAAATTTTGAATTTTTTTTGAAAATTTTGAATTTTTTTTTGAAAAAATTTTTTGTAAAATTTTGAACTTTTTTTTGAAATTTTTGAATTTTTTTTGAAAAATTTGAATTTTTTTTTTTTGAAAAAATTTTTTGGTAAATTTTGATTTTTTTTATGAAATTTTTTTTTGAAAAAAAATTTTGGAAAATTTTGAATTTTTTTTTGAAAAAATTTTTGGAAAATTTTGATTTTTTTTTTTGAAAAAAAATTTTTTTGCAAAATTTTGAATTTTTTTGAAAAAAATTTTTTTTCCAAAATTTTGAATTTTTTTTTGAAAAATTTTTTTTTGAAATTTTTGTTTGAAAATTTTAATTTTTTTTTTGGAAAATTTTGAATTTTTTTTGCAAAATTTTGAATTTTTTTTTGAAAAAAATTTTTGCAAAATTTTGAATTTTTTTTTGAAAAAAAATTTTGGAAAATTTTGAATTTTTTTTTGAAAAATTTTTTTGGTAAATTTTGATTTTTTTTCTGAAAAAAATTTTTGGTAAATTTTGATTTTTTTAGAATTTTTTTTTTGAAAAAAATTTTTTTTGGAAAATTTTGAAATTTTTTTGAAAAATTTTGATTTTTTTTTTGAAAATTTTTTTTGGGAAATTTTTGAATTTTTTTAAAAAAAAATTTTTTTGCAAAATTTTGAATTTTTTTTGAAAATTTTTTTTTGGAAAATTTTGAATTTTTTTTTGAAAATTTTTTTTTGAAAATTTAGAATTTTTTTTTGAAATTTTTGTTTGAAAATTTTGATTTTTTTTTGGAAAATTTTGAATTTTTTTTTTCAAAAATTTTGAATTTTTTTTTGAAAATTTTTTGAAAATTTTTTTTCGAAAATTTTGAATTTTTTTTTTTAAATTTGATTTTTTTTGAAAAAAAAAATTTTGGTAAATTTTGATTTTTTTTTAAATTTTTGAATTTTTTTTTGAAAAAAATTTTTGGAAAATTTTGATTTTTTTTTTGAAAAAAATTTTTTTTGCAAAATTTTGAATTTTTTTTTGGAAATTTTGAATTTTTTTTTGAAAAAATTTTTTGTAAAATTTTGAACTTTTTTTTGAAATTTTTGAATTTTTTTTGAAAATTTTGAATTTTTTTTTTTTGAAAAAATTTTTTGGTAAATTTTGATTTTTTTTATGAAATTTTTTTTTGAAAAAAAATTTTGAATTTTTTTTTGAAAAAAAATTTTGGAAAATTTTGAATTTTTTTTTGAAAAAATTTTTGGAAAATTTTGATTTTTTTTTTTGAAAAAAAATTTTTTTGCAAAATTTTGAATTTTTTTGAAAAAAATTTTTTTTCCAAAATTTTGAATTTTTTTTTGAAAAATTTTTGAATTTTTTTTGAAAATTTTTTTTCGAAAATTTTGAATTTTTTTTTTTAAATTTGATTTTTTTTGAAAAAAAAAATTTTGGAAAATTTTGATTTTTTTTTAAATTTTTGAATTTTTTTTTGAAAAAAATTTTTGGAAAATTTTGATTTTTTTTTTTGAAAAAAATTTTTTTTGCAAAATTTTGAATTTTTTTTTGGAAATTTTGAATTTTTTTTGAAAATTTTGAATTTTTTTTTGAAAAAATTTTTTGTAAAATTTTGAACTTTTTTTTGAAATTTTTGAATTTTTTTTGAAAAATTTGAATTTTTTTTTTTTGAAAAAATTTTTTGGTAAATTTTGATTTTTTTTATGAAATTTTTTTTTGAAAAAAAATTTTGAATTTTTTTTTGAAAAAAAATTTTGGAAAATTTTGAATTTTTTTTTGAAAAAATTTTTGGAAAATTTTGATTTTTTTTTTTGAAAAAAAATTTTTTTGCAAAATTTTGAATTTTTTTGAAAAAAATTTTTTTTCCAAAATTTTGAATTTTTTTTTGAAAAATTTTTTTTTGAAATTTTTGTTTGAAAATTTTAATTTTTTTTTTGGAAAATTTTGAATTTTTTTTGCAAAATTTTGAATTTTTTTTTGAAAAAAATTTTTGCAAAATTTTGAATTTTTTTTTGAAAAAAAATTTTGGAAAATTTTGAATTTTTTTTTGAAAAATTTTTTTGGTAAATTTTGATTTTTTTTCTGAAAAAAATTTTTGGTAAATTTTGATTTTTTTAGAATTTTTTTTTTGAAAAAAATTTTTTTTGGAAAATTTTGAAATTTTTTTGAAAAATTTTGATTTTTTTTTTGAAAATTTTTTTTGGGAAATTTTTGAATTTTTTTAAAAAAAAATTTTTTTGCAAAATTTTGAATTTTATTTGAAAATTTTTTTTTGGAAAATTTTGAATTTTTTTTTGAAAATTTTTTTTTGGTAAATTTTGATTTTTTTTTGAAAAAAATTTTTTTTGGAAAATTTTGAAATTTTTTTGAAAAATTTTGATTTTTCTTTTTGAAAAATTTTTTTGGAAAATTTTGTATATTTTTGAAAAAAATTTTTTTTGCAAAATTTTGAATTTTTTTTTGAAAAAAAATTTTGGAAAATTTTGAATTTTTTTTTGAAAAATTTTTTTGGTAAATTTTGATTTTTTTTCTGAAAAAAATTTTTGGTAAATTTTGATTTTTTTAGAATTTTTTTTTTGAAAAAAATTTTTTTTGGAAAATTTTGAAATTTTTTTGAAAAATTTTGATTTTTTTTTTGAAAATTTTTTTTGGGAAATTTTTGAATTTTTTTAAAAAAAAATTTTTTTGCAAAATTTTGAATTTTTTTTTGAAAATTTTTTTTTGGAAAATTTTGAATTTTTTTTTTAAAAATTTTTTTGGTAAATTTTGATTTTTTTTTCTGAAAAAAATTTTTGGTAAATTTTGATTTTTTTAGAATTTTTTTTTTGAAAAAAATTTTTTTTGGAAAATTTTGAAATTTTTTTGAAAAATTTTGATTTTTTTTTTGAAAATTTTTTTTGGGAAATTTTTGAATTTTTTTAAAAAAAAATTTTTTTGCAAAATTTTGAATTTTTTTTGAAAATTTTTTTTTGGAAAATTTTGAATTTTTTTTTGAAAATTTTTTTTGGTAAATTTTGATTTTTTTTATGAAATTTTTTTTTGAAAAAAATTTTTTTTGGAAAATTTTGAAATTTTTTTGAAAAATTTTGATTTTTCTTTTTGAAAAATTTTTTTGGAAAATTTTGTATATTTTTGAAAAAAATTTTTTTTGCAAAATTTTGAATTTTTTTTTGAAAATTTAGAATTTTTTTTTGAAATTTTTGTTTGAAAATTTTGATTTTTTTTTGGAAAATTTTGAATTTTTTTTTTCAAAAATTTTGAATTTTTTTTTGAAAATTTTTTGAATTTTTTTTTGAAAATTTTTTTTCGAAAATTTTGAATTTTTTTTTTTAAATTTGATTTTTTTTGAAAAAAAAAATTTTGGTAAATTTTGATTTTTTTTTAAATTTTTGAATTTTTTTTTGAAAAAAATTTTTGGAAAATTTTGATTTTTTTTTTGAAAAAAATTTTTTTTGCAAAATTTTGAATTTTTTTTTGGAAATTTTGAATTTTTTTTTGAAAAAATTTTTTGTAAAATTTTGAACTTTTTTTTGAAATTTTTGAATTTTTTTTGAAAATTTTGAATTTTTTTTTTTTGAAAAAATTTTTTGGTAAATTTTGATTTTTTTTATGAAATTTTTTTTTGAAAAAAAATTTTGAATTTTTTTTTGAAAAAAAATTTTGGAAAATTTTGAATTTTTTTTTGAAAAAATTTTTGGAAAATTTTGATTTTTTTTTTTGAAAAAAAATTTTTTTGCAAAATTTTGAATTTTTTTGAAAAAAATTTTTTTTCCAAAATTTTGAATTTTTTTTTGAAAAATTTTTGAATTTTTTTTGAAAATTTTTTTTCGAAAATTTTGAATTTTTTTTTTTAAATTTGATTTTTTTTGAAAAAAAAAATTTTGGAAAATTTTGATTTTTTTTTAAATTTTTGAATTTTTTTTTGAAAAAAATTTTTGGAAAATTTTGATTTTTTTTTTTGAAAAAAATTTTTTTTGCAAAATTTTGAATTTTTTTTTGGAAATTTTGAATTTTTTTTGAAAATTTTGAATTTTTTTTTGAAAAAATTTTTTGTAAAATTTTGAACTTTTTTTTGAAATTTTTGAATTTTTTTTGAAAAATTTGAATTTTTTTTTTTTGAAAAAATTTTTTGGTAAATTTTGATTTTTTTTATGAAATTTTTTTTTGAAAAAAAATTTTGGAAAATTTTGAATTTTTTTTTGAAAAAATTTTTGGAAAATTTTGATTTTTTTTTTTGAAAAAAAATTTTTTTGCAAAATTTTGAATTTTTTTGAAAAAAATTTTTTTTCCAAAATTTTGAATTTTTTTTTGAAAAATTTTTTTTTGAAATTTTTGTTTGAAAATTTTAATTTTTTTTTTGGAAAATTTTGAATTTTTTTTGCAAAATTTTGAATTTTTTTTTGAAAAAAATTTTTGCAAAATTTTGAATTTTTTTTTGAAAAAAAATTTTGGAAAATTTTGAATTTTTTTTTGAAAAATTTTTTTGGTAAATTTTGATTTTTTTTCTGAAAAAAATTTTTGGTAAATTTTGATTTTTTTAGAATTTTTTTTTTGAAAAAAATTTTTTTTGGAAAATTTTGAAATTTTTTTGAAAAATTTTGATTTTTTTTTTGAAAATTTTTTTTGGGAAATTTTTGAATTTTTTTAAAAAAAAATTTTTTTGCAAAATTTTGAATTTTTTTTGAAAATTTTTTTTTGGAAAATTTTGAATTTTTTTTTGAAAATTTTTTTTTGAAAATTTAGAATTTTTTTTTGAAATTTTTGTTTGAAAATTTTGATTTTTTTTTGGAAAATTTTGAATTTTTTTTTTCAAAAATTTTGAATTTTTTTTTGAAAATTTTTTGAATTTTTTTTTGAAAATTTTTTTTCGAAAATTTTGAATTTTTTTTTTTAAATTTGATTTTTTTTGAAAAAAAAAATTTTGGTAAATTTTGATTTTTTTTTAAATTTTTGAATTTTTTTTTGAAAAAAATTTTTGGAAAATTTTGATTTTTTTTTTGAAAAAAATTTTTTTTGCAAAATTTTGAATTTTTTTTTGGAAATTTTGAATTTTTTTTTGAAAAAATTTTTTGTAAAATTTTGAACTTTTTTTTGAAATTTTTGAATTTTTTTTGAAAATTTTGAATTTTTTTTTTTTGAAAAAATTTTTTGGTAAATTTTGATTTTTTTTATGAAATTTTTTTTTGAAAAAAAATTTTGAATTTTTTTTTGAAAAAAAATTTTGGAAAATTTTGAATTTTTTTTTGAAAAAATTTTTGGAAAATTTTGATTTTTTTTTTTGAAAAAAAATTTTTTTGCAAAATTTTGAATTTTTTTGAAAAAAATTTTTTTTCCAAAATTTTGAATTTTTTTTTGAAAAATTTTTGAATTTTTTTTGAAAATTTTTTTTCGAAAATTTTGAATTTTTTTTTTTAAATTTGATTTTTTTTGAAAAAAAAAATTTTGGAAAATTTTGATTTTTTTTTAAATTTTTGAATTTTTTTTTGAAAAAAATTTTTGGAAAATATTGATTTTTTTTTTTGAAAAAAATTTTTTTTGCAAAATTTTGAATTTTTTTTTGGAAATTTTGAATTTTTTTTGAAAATTTTGAATTTTTTTTTGAAAAAATTTTTTGTAAAATTTTGAACTTTTTTTTGAAATTTTTGAATTTTTTTTGAAAAATTTGAATTTTTTTTTTTTGAAAAAATTTTTTGGTAAATTTTGATTTTTTTTATGAAATTTTTTTTTGAAAAAAAATTTTGAATTTTTTTTTGAAAAAAAATTTTGGAAAATTTTGAATTTTTTTTTGAAAAAATTTTTGGAAAATTTTGATTTTTTTTTTTGAAAAAAAATTTTTTTGCAAAATTTTGAATTTTTTTGAAAAAAATTTTTTTTCCAAAATTTTGAATTTTTTTTTGAAAAATTTTTTTTTGAAATTTTTGTTTGAAAATTTTAATTTTTTTTTTGGAAAATTTTGAATTTTTTTTGCAAAATTTTGAATTTTTTTTTGAAAAAAATTTTTGCAAAATTTTGAATTTTTTTTTGAAAAAAAATTTTGGAAAATTTTGAATTTTTTTTTGAAAAATTTTTTTGGTAAATTTTGATTTTTTTTCTGA
Organism: Platycheirus rosarum; assembly: GCA_963971375.1. Classification (NCBI taxonomy): domain Eukaryota; kingdom Metazoa; phylum Arthropoda; class Insecta; order Diptera; family Syrphidae; genus Platycheirus; species Platycheirus rosarum. Next base: position 12,392,927 of record OZ020511.1, on the reverse strand, counting down.
AAAAAATTTTTGGTAAATTTTGATTTTTTTAGAATTTTTTTTTTGAAAAAAATTTTTTTTGGAAAATTTTGAAATTTTTTTGAAAAATTTTGATTTTTTTTTTGAAAATTTTTTTTGGGAAATTTTTGAATTTTTTTAAAAAAAAATTTTTTGCAAAATTTTGAATTTTTTTTGAAAATTTTTTTTTGGAAAATTTTGATTTTTTTTTTGAAAATTTTTTTTTGGTAAATTTTGATTTTTTTTATGAAATTTTTTTTTGAAAAAAATTTTTTTTGGAAAATTTTGAAATTTTTTTGAAAAATTTTGATTTTTCTTTTTGAAAAATTTTTTTGGAAAATTTTGTATATTTTTGAAAAAAATTTTTTTTGCAAAATTTTGAATTTTTTTTTGAAAAAAAATTTTGGAAAATTTTGAATTTTTTTTTGAAAAATTTTTTTGGTAAATTTTGATTTTTTTAGAATTTTTTTTTTGAAAAAAATTTTTTTTGGAAAATTTTGAAATTTTTTTGAAAAATTTTGATTTTTTTTTTGAAAATTTTTTTTGGGAAATTTTTGAATTTTTTTAAAAAAAAATTTTTTTGCAAAATTTTGAATTTTTTTTGAAAATTTTTTTTTGGAAAATTTTGAATTTTTTTTTGAAAATTTAGAATTTTTTTTTGAAATTTTTGTTTGAAAATTTTGATTTTTTTTTGGAAAATTTTGAATTTTTTTTTTCAAAAATTTTGAATTTTTTTTTGAAAATTTTTTTTCGAAAATTTTGAATTTTTTTTTTTAAATTGATTTTTTTTGAAAAAAAAAATTTTGGAAAATTTTGAATTTTTTTTTGAAAAAAATTTTTGGAAAATTTTGATTTTTTTTTTGAAATTTTTGAATTTTTTCTGAAAATTTTGAATTTTTTTTTGAAAAAAATTTTTGGAAAATTTTGATTTTTTTTTTTGAAAAAAAATTTGTTTGCAAAATTTTGAATTTTTTTTGAAAATTTTTTTTTGGAAATTTTGAAATTTTTTTGAAACTTTTGAATTTTTTTTGAAAATTTTGAATTTTTTTTTGAAAAAATTTTTTGGTAAATTTTGATTTTTTTTCTGAAATTTTTTTCTAAAAAAAAAAATTTTTGGAAAATTTTGAATTTTTTTTTGAAAAAAATTTTTGGAAAATTTTGATTTTTTTTTTGAAATTTTTGAATTTTTTCTGAAAATTTAGAATTTTATTTGAAAAAAATTTTTGGAAAATTTTGATTTTTTTTTTTGAAAAAAAATTTGTTTGCAAAATTTTGAATTTTTTTGAAAAAAATTTTTTTTCCAAAATTTTGAATTTTTTTTTGAAAAAAATTTTTGGAAAATTTTGAATTTTTTTTTGAAAATTTTTTTGGTAAATTTTGATTTTTTTTATGAAATATTTTTTTGAAAAAATTTTTTTTTGCAAAATTTTGAATTTTTTTTGAAAAATTTTTTTTGGAAAATTTTGAATTTTTTTTGAAATTTTTGTTTGAAAATTTTGATTTTTTTTTTGGAAAATTTTGAATTTTTGTTGGAAAATTTTGAATTTTTTTTGCAAAATTTTGAATTTTTTTTTGAAAAAAATTTTTGGAAAGTTTTTGAATTTTTTCTGAAAATTTTGAATTTTTTTTTGAAAAAAATTTTTGGAAAATTTTGATTTTTTTTTTTTGAAAAAAAATTTTTTTGCAAAATTTTGAATTTTTTTTTGGTAAATTTTGATTTTTTTTCTGAAAAAAATTTTTGGTAAATTTTGATTTTTTTATGAATTTTTTTTGAAAAATTTTGATTTTTTTTTTGAAAATTTTTTTTGGGAAATTTTTGAATTTTTTTGAAAAAAAATTTTTTTGCAAAATTTTGAATTTTTTTTGAAAATTTTTTTTTGGAAATTTTGAAATTTTTTTGAAACTTTTGAATTTTTTTTGAAAATTTTGAATTTTTTTTTGAAAAAAAAAAATTTTTGGAAAATTTTGAATTTTTTTTTTTTGAAATTTTTGATTTTTTTCTGAAAATTTTGAATTTTTTTTTGAAAAAAATTTTTGGAAAATTTTGATTTTTTTTTTGAAAAAAAATTTTTTTGCAAAATTTTGAATTTTTTTGAAAAAAATTTTTTTTCCAAAATTTTGAATTTTTTTTTGAAAAAAATTTTTGGAAAATTTTGAATTTTTTTTTGAAAATTTTTTTGGTAAATTTTGATTTTTTTTATGAAATATTTTTTTGAAAAAATTTTTTTTTGCAAAATTTTGAATTTTTTTTGAAAAATTTTTTTTGGAAAATTTTGAATTTTTTTTGAAATTTTTGTTTGAAAATTTTGATTTTTTTTTTGGAAAATTTTGAATTTTTTTTGGAAAATTTTGAATTTTTTTTGCAAAATTTTGAATTTTTTTTTGAAAAAAATTTTTGGAAAGTTTTTGAATTTTTTCTGAATATTTTGAATTTTTTTTTGAAAAAAATTTTTGGAAAATTTTGATTTTTTTTTTTTGAAAAAAAATTTTTTTGCAAAATTTTGAATTTTTTTTTGAAAAAAATTTTTGGAAAATTTTGAATTTTTTTTTGGTAAATTTTGATTTTTTTTCTGAAAAAAATTTTTGGTAAATTTTGATTTTTTTATGAATTTTTTTTGAAAAATTTTGATTTTTTTTTTGAAAATTTTTTTTGGGAAATTTTTGAATTTTTTTGAAAAAAAATTTTTTTGCAAAATTTTGAATTTTTTTTGAAAATTTTTTTTGGAAAATTTTGAATTTTTTTTTGGTAAATTTTGATTTTTCTTATGAAATTTTTTTTTGGAAAATTTTGAAATTTTTTTGAAAAATTTTGATTTTTCTTTTTGAAAAATTTTTTTGGAAAATTTTGTATATTTTTGAAAAAAAATTTTTTTGCAAAATTTTGAATTTTTTTTTGAAAATTTAGAATTTTTTTTTGAAATTTTTGTTTGAAAATTTTGATTTTTTTTTTGGAAAATTTTGAATTTTTTTTTGAAATTTTTTAATTTTTTTTTGAAAAATTTGAATTTTTTTTTGAAAATTTTTTTTGGTAAATTTTGATTTTTTTTATGAAATTTTTTTTTGAAAAAAATTTTTTTTGGTAAATTTTGATTTTTTTTTGAAAAAAAAATTTTTGGAAAATTTTGATTTTTTTTTGAAATTTTTGAATTTTTTTTGAAAATTTTGAATTTTTTTTTGAAAAAATTTTTTGGAAAATTTTGAATTTTTTTTTGAAAAATTTTTTGGAAAATTTTGAATTTTTTTTTTGAAATTTTTGATTTTTTTTTGAAATTTTTGAATTTTTTTTTGAAAAATTTTTTTGGTAATTTTGATTTTTTTAATGAAATTTTTTTTTTTTTAAAAAATTTTGAAATTTTTTTGAAAAATTTTGAATTTTTTTTGAAAAAAAATTTTTGGAAAATTTTGAATGTTTTTTTGAAATTTTTGAATTTTTTTTTGAAAAAAATTTTGAATTTTTTTTTTAAAATTTTTGAATTATTTTGGAAAATTTTGAATTTTTTTTTGAAAATTTTTTTTGGTAAATTTTGATTTTTTTTGAAAAAAATTTTTGGAAAATTTTGTTTTTTTTTGAATTTTTAAATTTTTTTTGAAAATTTTGAATTTTTTTTTGAAAAAAATTTTTGGAAAATTTTGATTTTTTTTTGAAAAAATATTTTTTTGCAAAATTTTGAATTTTTTTTGAAAAATTTTTTTTTGGAAATTTTGAAATTTTTTTGAAACTTTTGAATTTTTTTTGAAAATTTTGAATTTTTTTTTGAAAAAAAATTTTGGAAAATTTTGAATTTTTTTTTGAAAAATTTTTTTGGTAAATTTTGATTTTTTTTCTGAAAAAAATTTTTGGTAAATTTTGATTTTTTTAGAATTTTTTTTTTGAAAAAAATTTTTTTTGGAAAATTTTGAAATTTTTTTGAAAAATTTTGATTTTTTTTTTGAAAATTTTTTTTGGGAAATTTTTGAATTTTTTTAAAAAAAAATTTTTTTGCAAAATTTTGAATTTTTTTTGAAAATTTTTTTTGGAAAATTTTGAATTTTTTTTTGAAAATTTTTTTTTGGTAAATTTTGATTTTTTTATGAAATTTTTTTTTGAAAAAAAATTTTTTTGGAAAATTTTGAAATTTTTTTGAAAAATTTTGATTTTTCTTTTTGAAAATTTTTTTTGGAAAATTTTGTATATTTTTGAAAAAAATTTTTTTTGCAAAATTTTGAATTTTTTTTTGAAAATTTAGAATTTTTTTTTGAAATTTTTGTTTGAAAATTTTGATTTTTTTTTGGAAAATTTTGAATTTTTTTTTTCAAAAATTTTGAATTTTTTTTTGAAAATTTTTTGAATTTTTTTTGAAAATTTTTTTTCGAAAATTTTGAATTTTTTTTTTTAAATTTGATTTTTTTTGAAAAAAAAAATTTTGGAAAATTTTGATTTTTTTTTAAATTTTTGAATTTTTTTTTGAAAAAAATTTTTGGAAAATTTTGATTTTTTTTTTTGAAAAAAATTTTTTTTGCAAAATTTTGAATTTTTTTTTGGAAATTTTGAATTTTTTTTGAAAATTTTGAATTTTTTTTTGAAAAAATTTTTTGTAAAATTTTGAACTTTTTTTTGAAATTTTTGAATTTTTTTTTTTTGAAAAAATTTTTTGGTAAATTTTGATTTTTTTTCTGAAAAAAATTTTTGGTAAATTTTGATTTTTTTAGAATTTTTTTTTTGAAAAAAATTTTTTTTGGAAAATTTTGAAATTTTTTTGAAAAATTTTGATTTTTTTTTTGAAAATTTTTTTTGGGAAATTTTTGAATTTTTTTAAAAAAAAATTTTTTTGCAAAATTTTGAATTTTTTTTTGAAAATTTTTTTTTGGAAAATTTTGAATTTTTTTTTGAAAAATTTTTTTGGTAAATTTTGATTTTTTTTTCTGAAAAAAATTTTTGGTAAATTTTGATTTTTTTAGAATTTTTTTTTTGAAAAAAATTTTTTTTGGAAAATTTTGAAATTTTTTTGAAAAATTTTGATTTTTTTTTTGAAAATTTTTTTTGGGAAATTTTTGAATTTTTTTAAAAAAAAATTTTTTTGCAAAATTTTGAATTTTTTTTGAAAATTTTTTTTTGGAAAATTTTGAATTTTTTTTTGAAAATTTTTTTTTGGTAAATTTTGATTTTTTTTATGAAATTTTTTTTTGAAAAAAATTTTTTTTGGAAAATTTTGAAATTTTTTTGAAAAATTTTGATTTTTCTTTTTGAAAAATTTTTTTGGAAAATTTTGTATATTTTTGAAAAAAATTTTTTTTGCAAAATTTTGAATTTTTTTTTGAAAATTTAGAATTTTTTTTTGAAATTTTTGTTTGAAAATTTTGATTTTTTTTTGGAAAATTTTGAATTTTTTTTTTCAAAAATTTTGAATTTTTTTTTGAAAATTTTTTGAATTTTTTTTTGAAAATTTTTTTTCGAAAATTTTGAATTTTTTTTTTTAAATTTGATTTTTTTTGAAAAAAAAAATTTTGGTAAATTTTGATTTTTTTTTAAATTTTTGAATTTTTTTTTGAAAAAAATTTTTGGAAAATTTTGATTTTTTTTTTGAAAAAAATTTTTTTTGCAAAATTTTGAATTTTTTTTTGGAAATTTTGAATTTTTTTTGAAAATTTTGAATTTTTTTTTGAAAAAATTTTTTGTAAAATTTTGAACTTTTTTTTGAAATTTTTGAATTTTTTTTGAAAATTTTGAATTTTTTTTTTTTGAAAAAATTTTTTGGTAAATTTTGATTTTTTTTATGAAATTTTTTTTTGAAAAAAAATTTTGAATTTTTTTTTGAAAAAAAATTTTGGAAAATTTTGAATTTTTTTTTGAAAAAATTTTTGGAAAATTTTGATTTTTTTTTTTGAAAAAAAATTTTTTTGCAAAATTTTGAATTTTTTTGAAAAAAATTTTTTTTCCAAAATTTTGAATTTTTTTTTGAAAAATTTTTTTTTGAAATTTTTGTTTGAAAATTTTAATTTTTTTTTTGGAAAATTTTGAATTTTTTTTGCAAAATTTTGAATTTTTTTTTGAAAAAAATTTTTGCAAAATTTTGAATTTTTTTTTGAAAAAAAATTTTGGAAAATTTTGAATTTTTTTTTGAAAAATTTTTTTGGTAAATTTTGATTTTTTTAGAATTTTTTTTTTGAAAAAAATTTTTTTTGGAAAATTTTGAAATTTTTTTGAAAAATTTTGATTTTTTTTTTGAAAATTTTTTTTGGGAAATTTTTGAATTTTTTTTAAAAAAAATTTTTTGCAAAATTTTGAATTTTTTTTGAAAATTTTTTTTTGGAAAATTTTGATTTTTTTTTTGAAAATTTTTTTTTGGTAAATTTTGATTTTTTTTATGAAATTTATAATTTATTATCATCATAATTATAATTTATGAAAAAAAATTTTTGGAAAATTTTGAAATTTTTTTGAAAAATTTTGATTTTTCTTTTTGAAAAATTTTTTTGGAAAATTTTGTATATTTTTGAAAAAAATTTTTTTTGCAAAATTTTGAATTTTTTTTTGAAAAAAAAATTTGGAAAATTTTGAATTTTTTTTTGAAAAATTTTTTTGGTAAATTTTGATTTTTTTAGAATTTTTTTTTTGAAAAAAATTTTTTTTGGAAAATTTTGAAATTTTTTTGAAAAATTTTGATTTTTTTTTTGAAAATTTTTTTTGGGAAATTTTTGAATTTTTTTAAAAAAAAATTTTTTTGCAAAATTTTGAATTTTTTTTGAAAATTTTTTTTTGGAAATTTTGAAATTTTTTTGAAACTTTTGAATTTTTTTTGAAAATTTTGAATTTTTTTTTGAAAAAATTTTTTGGTAAATTTTGATTTTTTTTCTGAAATTTTTTTCTAAAAAAAAAAATTTTTGGAAAATTTTGAATTTTTTTTTGAAAAAAATTTTTGGAAAATTTTGATTTTTTTTTTGAAATTTTTGAATTTTTTCTGAAAATTTTGAATTTTTTTTTGAAAAAAATTTTTGGAAAATTTTGATTTTTTTTTTTGAAAAAAAATTTTTGTTTGCAAAATTTTGAATTTTTTTGAAAAAAATTTTTTTTCCAAAATTTTGAATTTTTTTTTGAAAAAAATTTTTGGAAAATTTTGAATTTTTTTTTGAAAATTTTTTTGGTAAATTTTGATTTTTTTTATGAAATATTTTTTTGAAAAAATTTTTTTTTGCAAAATTTTGAATTTTTTTTGAAAAATTTTTTTTGGAAAATTTTGAATTTTTTTTGAAATTTTTGTTTGAAAATTTTGATTTTTTTTTTGGAAAATTTTGAATTTTTGTTGGAAAATTTTGAATTTTTTTTGCAAAATTTTGAATTTTTTTTTGAAAAAAATTTTTGGAAAGTTTTTGAATTTTTTCTGAAAATTTTGAATTTTTTTTTGAAAAAAATTTTTGGAAAATTTTGATTTTTTTTTTTTGAAAAAAAATTTTTTTGCAAAATTTTGAATTTTTTTTTGAAAAAAATTTTTGGAAAATTTTGAATTTTTTTTTGGTAAATTTTGATTTTTTTTCTGAAAAAAATTTTTGGTAAATTTTGATTTTTTTATGAATTTTTTTTGAAAAATTTTGATTTTTTTTTTGAAAATTTTTTTTGGGAAATTTTTGAATTTTTTTGAAAAAAAATTTTTTTGCAAAATTTTGAATTTTTTTTGAAAATTTTTTTTTGGAAATTTTGAAATTTTTTTGAAACTTTTGAATTTTTTTTGAAAATTTTGAATTTTTTTTTGAAAAAAAAAAATTTTTGGAAAATTTTGAATTTTTTTTTTTTGAAATTTTTGATTTTTTTCTGAAAATTTTGAATTTTTTTTTGAAAAAAATTTTTGGAAAATTTTGATTTTTTTTTTTGAAAAAAAATTTTTTTGCAAAATTTTGAATTTTTTTGAAAAAAATTTTTTTTCCAAAATTTTGAATTTTTTTTTGAAAAAAATTTTTGGAAAATTTTGAATTTTTTTTTGAAAATTTTTTTGGTAAATTTTGATTTTTTTTATGAAATATTTTTTTGAAAAAATTTTTTTTTGCAAAATTTTGAATTTTTTTTGAAAAATTTTTTTTGGAAAATTTTGAATTTTTTTTGAAATTTTTGTTTGAAAATTTTGATTTTTTTTTTGGAAAATTTTGAATTTTTTTTGGAAAATTTTGAATTTTTTTTGCAAAATTTTGAATTTTTTTTTGAAAAAAATTTTTGGAAAGTTTTTGAATTTTTTCTGAAAATTTTGAATTTTTTTTTGAAAAAAATTTTTGGAAAATTTTGATTTTTTTTTTTTGAAAAAAAATTTTTTTGCAAAATTTTGAATTTTTTTTTGAAAAAAATTTTTGGAAAATTTTGAATTTTTTTTTGGTAAATTTTGATTTTTTTTCTGAAAAAAATTTTTGGTAAATTTTGATTTTTTTATGAATTTTTTTTGAAAAATTTTGATTTTTTTTTTGAAAATTTTTTTTGGGAAATTTTTGAATTTTTTTGAAAAAAAATTTTTTTGCAAAATTTTGAATTTTTTTTGAAAATTTTTTTTGGAAAATTTTGAATTTTTTTTTGGTAAATTTTGATTTTTCTTATGAAATTTTTTTTTGGAAAATTTTGAAATTTTTTTGAAAAATTTTGATTTTTCTTTTTGAAAAATTTTTTTGGAAAATTTTGTATATTTTTGAAAAAAAATTTTTTTGCAAAATTTTGATTTTTTTTTTGAAAATTTAGAATTTTTTTTTGAAATTTTTGTTTGAAAATTTTGATTTTTTTTTGGAAAATTTTGAATTTTTTTTTGAAATTTTTTAATTTTTTTTTGAAAAATTTGAATTTTTTTTTGAAAATTTTTTTTGGTAAATTTTGATTTTTTTTATGAAATTTTTTTTTGAAAAAAATTTTTTTTGGTAAATTTTGATTTTTTTTTGAAAAAAAAATTTTTGGAAAATTTTGATTTTTTTTTGAAATTTTTGAATTTTTTTTGAAAATTTTGAATTTTTTTTTGAAAAAATTTTTTGGAAAATTTTGAATTTTTTTTTGAAAAATTTTTTTGGAAAATTTTGAATTTTTTTTTTGAAATTTTTGATTTTTTTTTGAAATTTTTGAATTTTTTTTTGAAAAATTTTTTTGGTAATTTTGATTTTTTTAATGAAATTTTTTTTTTTTTTTAAAAATTTTGAAATTTTTTTGAAAAATTTTGAATTTTTTTTGAAAAAAATTTTTGGAAAATTTTGAATGTTTTTTTGAAATTTTTGAATTTTTTTTTGAAAAAACTTTGAATTTTTTTTTTAAAATTTTTGAATTATTTTGGAAAATTTTGAATTTTTTTTTGAAAATTTTTTTTGGTAAATTTTGATTTTTTTTGAAAAAAATTTTTGGAAAATTTTGATTTTTTTTTGAAAAAATATTTTTTTGCAAAATTTTGAATTTTTTTTGAAAAATTTTTTTTTGGAAATTTTGAAATTTTTTTGAAACTTTTGAATTTTTTTTGAAAATTTTGAATTTTTTTTTGAAAAAATTTTTTGGTAAATTTTGATTTTTTTTCTGAAATTTTTTTTTGAAAAAAAAAAATTTTTGGAAAATTTTGAATTTTTTTTTGGAAAATTTTGAATGTTTTTTTTTGAAATTTTTGAATTTTTTTTTGAAAAAAATTTTTGGAAACTTTTGAATTTTTTTGTTGAAATTTTTGAATTTTTTTTTTGAAAAAAATTTTTGGAAAATTTTTAATTTTTTTTTGAAATTTTTGAATTTTTTTTTGAAAATTTTTTTGGTAAATTTTGATTTTTTTTATGAAATATTTTTTTGAAAAAATTTTTTTTTGCAAAATTTTGAATTTTTTTTGAAAAATTTTTTTTGGAAAATTTTGAATTTTTTTTGAAATTTTTGTTTGAAAATTTTGATTTTTTTTTTGGAAAATTTTGAATTTTTTTTGGAAAATTTTGAATTTTTTTTGCAAAATTTTGAATTTTTTTTTGAAAAAAATTTTTGGAAAGTTTTTGAATTTTTTCTGAATATTTTGAATTTTTTTTTGAAAAAAATTTTTGGAAAATTTTGATTTTTTTTTTTTGAAAAAAAATTTTTTTGCAAAATTTTGAATTTTTTTTTGAAAAAAATTTTTGGAAAATTTTGAATTTTTTTTTGGTAAATTTTGATTTTTTTTCTGAAAAAAATTTTTGGTAAATTTTGATTTTTTTATGAATTTTTTTTGAAAAATTTTGATTTTTTTTTTGAAAATTTTTTTTGGGAAATTTTTGAATTTTTTTGAAAAAAAATTTTTTTGCAAAATTTTGAATTTTTTTTGAAAATTTTTTTTGGAAAATTTTGAATTTTTTTTTGAAAATTTTTTTTTGGTAAATTTTGATTTTTCTTATGAAATTTTTTTTTGGAAAATTTTGAAATTTTTTTGAAAAATTTTGATTTTTCTTTTTGAAAAATTTTTTTGGAAAATTTTGTATATTTTTGAAAAAAAATTTTTTTGCAAAATTTTGAATTTTTTTTTGAAATTTTTGTTTGAAAATTTTGATTTTTTTTTGGAAAATTTTGAATTTTTTTTTTCAAAAATTTTGAATTTTTTTTTGAAAATTTTTTTTCGAAAATTTTGAATTTTTTTTTTAAATTTGATTTTTTTTGAAAAAAAAATTTTTGGAAAATTTTGATTTTTTTTTAAATTTTTGAATTTTTTATAAAAATTTTTTGGTAAATTTTGATTTTTTTTATGAAATTTTTTTTTGAAAAAAAATTTTGAATTTTTTTTTGAAAAAAATTTTTGGAAAATTTTGAATTTTTTTTTGAAATTTTTTAATTTTTTTTTGAAAAATTTGAATTTTTTTTTGAAAATTTTTTTTGGTAAATTTTGATTTTTTTTATGAAATTTTTTTTTGAAAAAAATTTTTTTTGGTAAATTTTGATTTTTTTTTGAAAAAAAAATTTTTGGAAAATTTTGATTTTTTTTTGAAATTTTTTTGAAAATTTTGAATTTTTTTTTGAAAAAAATTTTTGGAAAATTTTGAATTTTTTTTTGAAAAATTTTTTTGGAAAATTTTGAATTTTTTTTTTGAAATTTTTGATTTTTTTTTGAAATTTTTGAATTTTTTTTTGAAAAATTTTTTTGGTAATTTTGATTTTTTTAATGAAATTTTTTTTTTTTTAAAAAAATTTGAAATTTTTTTGAAAAATTTTGAATTTTTTTTGAAAAAAAATTTTTGGAAAATTTTGAATGTTTTTTTGAAATTTTTGAATTTTTTTTTGAAAAAAATTTTGAATTTTTTTTTTGAAATTTTTGAATTATTTTGGAAAATTTTGAATTTTTTTTTGAAAATTTTTTTTGGTAAATTTTGATTTTTTTTGAAAAAAATTTTTGGAAAATTTTGTTTTTTTTTGAATTTTTAAATTTTTTTTGAAAATTTTGAATTTTTTTTTGAAAAAAATTTTTGGAAAATTTTGATTTTTTTTTGAAAAAATATTTTTTTGCAAAATTTTGAATTTTTTTTGAAAAATTTTTTTTTGGAAATTTTGAAATTTTTTTGAAACTTTTGAATTTTTTTTGAAAATTTTGAATTTTTTTTTGAAAAAATTTTTTGGTAAATTTTGATTTTTTTTCTGAAATTTTTTTTTGAAAAAAAAAAATTTTTGGAAAATTTTGAATTTTTTTTTGAAAAAAATTTTTGGAAAATTTTGATTTTTTTTTTGAAATTTTTGAATTTTTTCTGAAAATTTTGAATTTTTTTTTGAAAAAAATTTTTGGAAAATTTTGATTTTTTTTTTTTGAAAAAAATTTTTTTGCAAAATTTTGAATTTTTTTGAAAAAAATTTTTTTTCCAAAATTTTGAATTTTTTTTTGAAAAAAATTTTTGGAAAATTTTGAATTTTTTTTTGAAAATTTTTTTGGTAAATTTTGATTTTTTTTATGAAATATTTTTTTGAAAAAATTTTTTTTTGCAAAATTTTGAATTTTTTTTGAAAAATTTTTTTTGGAAAATTTTGAATTTTTTTTGAAATTTTTGTTTGAAAATTTTGATTTTTTTTTGGAAAATTTTGAATTTTTTTTGGAAAATTTTGAATTTTTTTTGCAAAATTTTGAATTTTTTTTTGAAAAAAATTTTTGGAAAGTTTTTGAATTTTTTCTGAAAATTTTGAATTTTTTTTTGAAAAAAATTTTTGGAAAATTTTGATTTTTTTTTTTTGAAAAAAAATTTTTTTGCAAAATTTTGAATTTTTTTTTGAAAAAAATTTTTGGAAAATTTTGAATTTTTTTTTGGTAAATTTTGATTTTTTTTCTGAAAAAAATTTTTGGTAAATTTTGATTTTTTTATGAATTTTTTTTGAAAAATTTTGATTTTGTTTTTGAAAATTTTTTTTGGGAAATTTTTGAATTTTTTTGAAAAAAAATTTTTTTGCAAAATTTTGAATTTTTTTTGAAAATTTTTTTTGGAAAATTTTGAATTTTTTTTTGAAAATTTTTTTTTGGTAAATTTTGATTTTTCTTATGAAATTTTTTTTTGGAAAATTTTGAAATTTTTTTGAAAAATTTTGATTTTTCTTTTTGAAAAATTTTTTTGGAAAATTTTGTATATTTTTGAAAAAAAATTTTTTTGCAAAATTTTGAATTTTTTTTTGAAAAAAATTTTTGGAAAATTTTGATTTTTTTTTTGAAAAAAAATTTTTTTGCAAAATTTTGAATTTTTTTGAAAAAAATTTTTTTTCCAAAATTTTGAATTTTTTTTTGAAAAAAATTTTTGGAAAATTTTGAATTTTTTTTTGAAAATTTTTTTGGTAAATTTTGATTTTTTTTATGAAATATTTTTTTGAAAAAATTTTTTTTTGCAAAATTTTGAATTTTTTTTTGAAAAATTTTTTTTGGAAAATTTTGAATTTTTTTTGAAATTTTTGTTTGAAAATTTTGATTTTTTTTTTTGGAAAATTTTGAATTTTTGTTGGAAAATTTTGAATTTTTTTTGCAAAATTTTGAATTTTTTTTTGAAAAAAATTTTTGGAAAGTTTTTGAATTTTTTCTGAAAATTTTGAATTTTTTTTTGAAAAAAATTTTTGGAAAATTTTGATTTTTTTTTTTTGAAAAAAAATTTTTTTGCAAAATTTTGAATTTTTTTTTGAAAAAAATTTTTGGAAAATTTTGAATTTTTTTTTGGTAAATTTTGATTTTTTTTCTGAAAAAAATTTTTGGTAAATTTTGATTTTTTTATGAATTTTTTTTGAAAAATTTTGATTTTTTTTTTGAAAATTTTTTTTGGGAAATTTTTGAATTTTTTTGAAAAAAAATTTTTTTGCAAAATTTTGAATTTTTTTTGAAAATTTTTTTTGGAAAATTTTGAATTTTTTTTTGAAAATTTTTTTTTGGTAAATTTTGATTTTTCTTATGAAATTTTTTTTTGGAAAATTTTGAAATTTTTTTGAAAAATTTTGATTTTTCTTTTTGAAAAATTTTTTTGGAAAATTTTGTATATTTTTGAAAAAAAATTTTTTTGCAAAATTTTGAATTTTTTTTTGAAAATTTAGAATTTTTTTTTGAAATTTTTGTTTGAAAATTTTGATTTTTTTTTGGAAAATTTTGAATTTTTTTTTTCAAAAATTTTGAATTTTTTTTTGAAAATTTTTTTTCGAAAATTTTGAATTTTTTTTTTAAATTTGATTTTTTTTGAAAAAAAAATTTTTGGAAAATTTTGATTTTTTTTTAAATTTTTGAATTTTTTATAAAAATTTTTTGGTAAATTTTGATTTTTTTTATGAAATTTTTTTTTGAAAAAAAATTTTGAATTTTTTTTTGAAAAAAATTTTTGGAAAATTTTGAATTTTTTTTTGAAAAAAATTTTTGGAAAATTTTGAATTTTTTTTTGAAATTTTTTAATTTTTTTTTGAAAAATTTGAATTTTTTTTTGAAAATTTTTTTTGGTAAATTTTGATTTTTTTTATGAAATTTTTTTTTGAAAAAAATTTTTTTTGGTAAATTTTGATTTTTTTTTGAAAAAAAAATTTTTGGAAAATTTTGATTTTTTTTTGAAATTTTTTTGAAAATTTTGAATTTTTTTTTGAAAAAAATTTTTGGAAAATTTTGAATTTTTTTTTGAAAAATTTTTTTGGAAAATTTTGAATTTTTTTTTTGAAATTTTTGATTTTTTTTTGAAATTTTTGAATTTTTTTTTGAAAAATTTTTTTGGTAATTTTGATTTTTTTAATGAAATTTTTTTTTTTTTAAAAAAATTTGAAATTTTTTTGAAAAATTTTGAATTTTTTTTGAAAAAAAATTTTTGGAAAATTTTGAATGTTTTTTTGAAATTTTTGAATTTTTTTTTGAAAAAAATTTTGAATTTTTTTTTTGAAATTTTTGAATTATTTTGGAAAATTTTGAATTTTTTTTTGAAAATTTTTTTTGGTAAATTTTGATTTTTTTTGAAAAAAATTTTTGGAAAATTTTGTTTTTTTTTGAATTTTTAAATTTTTTTTGAAAATTTTGAATTTTTTTTTGAAAAAAATTTTTGGAAAATTTTGATTTTTTTTTGAAAAAATATTTTTTTGCAAAATTTTGAATTTTTTTTGAAAAATTTTTTTTTGGAAATTTTGAAATTTTTTTGAAACTTTTGAATTTTTTTTGAAAATTTTGAATTTTTTTTTGAAAAAATTTTTTGGTAAATTTTGATTTTTTTTCTGAAATTTTTTTTTGGAAAAAAAAAATTTTTGGAAAATTTTGAATTTTTTTTTGAAAAAAATTTTTGGAAAATTTTGATTTTTTTTTTGAAATTTTTGAATTTTTTCTGAAAATTTTGAATTTTTTTTTGAAAAAAATTTTTGGAAAATTTTGATTTTTTTTTTTTGAAAAAAATTTTTTTGCAAAATTTTGAATTTTTTTGAAAAAAATTTTTTTTCCAAAATTTTCAATTTTTTTTTGAAAAAAATTTTTGGAAAATTTTGAATTTTTTTTTGAAAATTTTTTTGGTAAATTTTGATTTTTTTTATGAAATATTTTTTTGAAAAAATTTTTTTTTGCAAAATTTTGAATTTTTTTTGAAAAATTTTTTTTGGAAAATTTTGAATTTTTTTTGAAATTTTTGTTTGAAAATTTTGATTTTTTTTTGGAAAATTTTGAATTTTTTTTGGAAAATTTTGAATTTTTTTTGCAAAATTTTGAATTTTTTTTTGAAAAAAATTTTTGGAAAGTTTTTGAATTTTTTCTGAAAATTTTGAATTTTTTTTTGAAAAAAATTTTTGGAAAATTTTGATTTTTTTTTTTTGAAAAAAAATTTTTTTGCAAAATTTTGAATTTTTTTTTGAAAAAAATTTTTGGAAAATTTTGAATTTTTTTTTGGTAAATTTTGATTTTTTTTCTGAAAAAAATTTTTGGTAAATTTTGATTTTTTTATGAATTTTTTTTGAAAAATTTTGATTTTGTTTTTGAAAATTTTTTTTGGGAAATTTTTGAATTTTTTTGAAAAAAAATTTTTTTGCAAAATTTTGAATTTTTTTTGAAAATTTTTTTTGGAAAATTTTGAATTTTTTTTTGAAAATTTTTTTTTGGTAAATTTTGATTTTTCTTATGAAATTTTTTTTTGGAAAATTTTGAAATTTTTTTGAAAAATTTTGATTTTTCTTTTTGAAAAATTTTTTTGGAAAATTTTGTATATTTTTGAAAAAAAATTTTTTTGCAAAATTTTGAATTTTTTTTTGAAAATTTAGAATTTTTTTTTGAAATTTTTGTTTGAAAATTTTGATTTTTTTTTGGAAAATTTTGAATTTTTTTTTTCAAAAATTTTGAATTTTTTTTTGAAAATTTTTTTTCGAAAATTTTGAATTTTTTTTTTAAATTTGATTTTTTTTAAAAAAAAAATTTTTGGAAAATTTTGATTTTTTTTTAAATTTTTGAATTTTTTATAAAAATTTTTTGGTAAATTTTGATTTTTTTTATGAAATTTTTTTTTGAAAAAAAATTTTGAATTTTTTTTTGAAAAAAATTTTTGGAAAATTTTGAATTTTTTTTTGAAATTTTTTAATTTTTTTTTGAAAAATTTGAATTTTTTTTTGAAAATTTTTTTTGGTAAATTTTGATTTTTTTTATGAAATTTTTTTTTGAAAAAATTTTTTTTTGGTAAATTTTGATTTTTTTTTGAAAAAAAAATTTTTGGAAAATTTTGATTTTTTTTGAAATTTTTGAATTTTTTTTGAAAATTTTGAATTTTTTTTTGAAAAAATTTTTTGGAAAATTTTGAATTTTTTTTTGAAAAATTTTTTTGGAAAATTTTGAATTTTTTTTTTGAAATTTTTGATTTTTTTTTGAAATTTTTGAATTTTTTTTTGAAAAATTTTTTTGGTAATTTTGATTTTTTTAATGAAATTTTTTTTTTTTTTAAAAAATTTTGAAATTTTTTTGAAAAATTTTGAATTTTTTTTGAAAAAAAATTTTTGCAAAATTTTGAATGTTTTTTTGAAATTTTTGAATTTTTTTTTGAAAAAAATTTTGAATTTTTTTTTTGAAATTTTTGAATTATTTTGGAAAATTTTGAATTTTTTTTTGAAAAAATTTTTTGGTAAATTTTGATTTTTTTTCTGAAATTTTTTTTTTGAAAAAAAAAATTTTGGAAAATTTTGAATTTTATCTGTAAATTTTTTTTTTGGAAATTTTGATCTTTTTTGAAATTTTTGAATTTTTTTTTGAAAAAATTTTTTTTTGCAAAATTTTGAATTTTTTTTTTAAAATTTAGAATTTTTTTTTGAAATTTTTGATTTTTTTTTGGTAAATTTTGATTTTTTTTTGAAAAAAAAAAATTTTGGAAAATTTTGAATTTTTTTTGAAAAAAATTTTTGGAAAATTTTGAATTTTTTTTTGAAATTTTTGAATTTTTTTTTTTGAAAAAAATTTTTGGAAAATTTTGATTTTTTTTATGAAATTTTTTTTTGAAAACAAATTTTGAAATTTTTTTGAAAAATTTTGAATTTTTTTTTGAAAAAATTTTTTGGAAAATTTTGAATGTTTTTTTTGAAATTTTTGAATTTTTTTTTGAAAAAAATTTTTGGAAACTTTTGAATTTTTTTGTTGAAATTTTTGAATTTTTTTTTTGAAAAAAATTTTTGGAAAATTTTTAATTTTTTTTTGAAATTTTTGAATTTTTTTTTGAAAATTTTTTTTGGTAAATTTGGATTTTTTTTGAAAAAAATTTTTTTTGCAAAATTTTGAATTTTTTTTTGAAAATTTAGAATTTTTTTTTGAAATTTTTGATTTTTTTTTGGAAAATTTTGAATTTTTTTTTTCAAAAATTTTGAATTTTTTTTTGAAAATTTTTTTTGGGAAATTTTTGAATTTTTTTGAAAAAAAATTTTTTTGCAAAATTTTGAATTTTTTTTGAAAATTTTTTTTTGGAAAATTTTGAATTTTTTTTTGAAAAATTTTTTTGGTAATTTTTGATTTTTTTTCTGAAATTTTTTTTTGAAAAAAAAATTTTTTGGAAAATTTTGAATTTTTTTCTCAAAAAAATTTTTTGGAAAATTTTGAATTTTTTTCTCAAAATTTTTTTTTTGAAAATTTTGATCTTTTTTTGAAATTTTTGAATTTTTTTTTGAAAAAAAATTTTGGAAAATTTTGAATTTTTTTTTGAAATTTTTGAATTTTTTTGAAAATTTTGAATTTTTTTTTGAAAAAAATTTTTGGAAAATTTTGAATTTTTTTTGAAAAATTTTTTTGGTAAATTTTGAAAATTTTTTTTAAAAAAAATTTTTGGTAAATTTTGATTTTTTTTTGAAAAAAAAAATTTTGGAAAATTTTGAATTTTTTTTGAAAAAAATTTTTGGAAAATTTTGATTTTTTTTTGAAAAAAATTTTTTTGCAAAATTTTGAATTTTTTTCGAAAATTTTGAATTTTTTTTTGAAATTTTTGTTTGAAAATTTTGATTTTTTTTTTGAAAAAATTTTTTGGAAAATTTTGATTTTTTTTTTGAAATTTTTGAATTTTTTTGAAAAAATTTTTGGTAAATTTTGATTTTTTTTTGAAAAAAAAAAATTTTGGAAAATTTTGAATTTTTTTTGAAAAAAATTTTTGGAAAATTTTGAATTTTTTTTTTGAAATTTTTGAATTTTTTTTTTTGAAAAAAATTTTTGGAAAATTTTGATTTTTTTTATGAAATTTTTTTTTGAAAACAAATTTTGAAATTTTTTTGAAAAATTTTGAATTTTTTTTTGAAAAAATTTTTTGGAAAATTTTGAATGTTTTTTTTGAAATTTTTGAATTTTTTTTTGAAAAAAATTTTTGGAAACTTTTGAATTTTTTTGTTGAAATTTTTGAATTTTTTTTTTGAAAAAAATTTTTGGAAAATTTTTAATTTTTTTTTGAAATTTTTGAATTTTTTTTTGAAAATTTTTTTTGGTAAATTTGGATTTTTTTTGAAAAAAATTTTTGGAAAATTTTGGAAAATTTTGAATTTTTTTTTGAAATTTTTGAATTTTTTTGAAAATTTTGAATTTTTTTTTGAAAAAAATTTTTGGAAAATTTTGAATTTTTTTTGAAAAATTTTTTTTTGGAAATTTTGAAATTTTTTTGAAACTTTTGAATTTTTTTTGAAAATTTTGAATTTTTTTTTGAAAAAATTTTTTGGAAAATTTTGAATTTTTTTTTGAAAAAAATTTTTGGAAAATTTTGATTTTTTTTTTGAAATTTTTGAATTTTTTCTGAAAATTTTGAATTTTTTTTTGAAAAAAATTTTTGGAAAATTTTGATTTTTTTTTTTTGAAAAAAAATTTTTTTGCAAAATTTTGAATTTTTTTTTGAAAAAAATTTTTGGAAAATTTTGAATTTTTTTTTGAAAATTTTTTTGGTAAATTTTGATTTTTTTTATGAAATATTTTTTTGAAAAAATTTTTTTTTGCAAAATTTTGAATTTTTTTTTAAAAATTTTTTTTGAAATTTTTGTTTGAAAATTTTGATTTTTTTTTTGGAAAATTTTGAATTTTTTTTGGAAAATTTTGAATTTTTTTTTGAAAAAAATTTTTGGAAAGTTTTTGAATTTTTTCTGAAAATTTTGAATTTTTTTTTGAAAAAAATTTTTGGAAAATTTTGATTTTTTTTTTTTTGAAAAAAAATTTTTTTGCAAAATTTTGAATTTTTTTTTGAAAAAAATTTTTGGAAAATTTTGAATTTTTTTTTGGTAAATTTTGATTTTTTTTCTGAAAAAAATTTTTGGTAAATTTTGATTTTTTTATGAATTTTTTTTGAAAAATTTTGATTTTTTTTTTGAAAATTTTTTTTGGGAAATTTTTGAATTTTTTTGAAAAAAAATTTTTTTGCAAAATTTTGAATTTTTTTTGAAAATTTTTTTTTGGAAAATTTTGAATTTTTTTTTGAAAATTTTTTTTTGGTAAATTTTGATTTTTTTTATGAAATTTTTTTTTGAAAAAAATTTTGAAAAATTTTGATTTTTTTTTTGAAAAATTTTTTTGGAAAATTTTGTATATTTTTGAAAAAAATTTTTTTTGCAAAATTTTGAATTTTTTTTTGAAATTTTTGTTTGAAAATTTTGATTTTTTTTTGGAAAATTTTGAATTTTTTTTTTCAAAAATTTTGAATTTTTTTTTGAAAATTTTTTTTCGAAAATTTTGAATGTTTTTTTTGAAATTTTTGAATTTTTTTTGAAAAAAATTTTTGGAAAATTTTGATTTTTTTTTGAAAAAAATTTTTTTGCAAAATTTTGAATTTTTTTCGAAAATTTTGAATTTTTTTTTGAAATTTTTGTTTGAAAATTTTGATTTTTTTTTTGAAAAAATTTTTTGGAAAATTTTGATTTTTTTTTTGAAATTTTTGAATTTTTTTGAAAAAATTTTTGGTAAATTTTGATTTTTTTTTGAAAAAAAAAAATTTTGGAAAATTTTGAATTTTTTTTGAAAAAATTTTTTGGAAAATTTTGAATTTTTTTTTTGAAATTTTTGAATTTTTTTTTTTGAAAAAAATTTTTGGAAAATTTTGATTTTTTTTATGAAATTTTTTTTTGAAAACAAATTTTGAAATTTTTTTGAAAAATTTTGAATTTTTTTTTGAAAAAATTTTTTGGAAAATTTTGAACGTTTTTTTTGAAATTTTTGAATTTTTTTTTGAAAAAAATTTTTGGAAACTTTTGAATTTTTTTGTTGAAATTTTTGAATTTTTTTTTTGAAAAAAATTTTTGGAAAATTTTTAATTTTTTTTTGAAATTTTTGAATTTTTTTTTGAAAATTTTTTTTGGTAAATTTGGATTTTTTTTGAAAAAAATTTTTGGAAAATTTTGGAAAATTTTGAATTTTTTTTTGAAATTTTTTTCAAAAAAAAATTCAAAATTTTGCAAAAAAATTTTTTTTCAAAAAAATTCAAAAATTTCCCAAAAAAAATTTTCAAAAAAAAATTCAAAATTTTTGAAAAAAAAAATTCAAAATTTTCCAAAATAAATCAAAAATTTCAAAAAAAAATTCTAAATTTTCAAAAAAAAATTCAAAATTTTGCAAAAAAAATTTTTTTCAAAAAAAAATTCAAAAATTTCAAAAAAGATCAAAATTTCCAAAAAAAAAATTTACAGATAAAATTCAAAATTTTCCAAAATTTTTTTTTTCAAAAAAAAAATTTCAGAAAAAAAATCAAAATTTACCAAAAAATTTTGAATGAAACTTGAATTTTTTTTTTGAAAAAAATTTTTGGAAAATTTTTAATTTTTTTTTGAAATTTTTGAATTTTTTTTTGAAAATTTTTTTTGGTAAATTTTGATTTTTTTTGAAAAAAATTTTTGGAAAATTTTGGAACAAAAATTTCAAAAAAAAAAAAATTTTCCAAATTTTTTTTTTTCAAAAAAAATCAAAATTTTCAAAAAAAATTCAAAATTTTGCAAAAAAATTTTTTTTCAAAAAAATTCAAAAATTTCCCAAAAAAAATTTTCAAAAAAAAATTCAAAATTTTTGAAAAAAAAAATTCAAAATTTTCCAAAATAAATCAAAAATTTCAAAAAAAAATTCTAAATTTTCAAAAAAAAATTCAAAATTTTGCAAAAAAAATTTTTTTCAAAAAAAAATTCAAAAATTTCAAAAAAGATCAAAATTTCCAAAAAAAAAATTTACAGATAAAATTCAAAATTTTCCAAAATTTTTTTTTTCAAAAAAAAAATTTCAGAAAAAAAATCAAAATTTACCAAAAAATTTTTTCAAAAAAAAATTCAAAATTTTCCAAAATAATTCAAAAATTTCAAAAAAAAAATTCAAAATTTTTTTCAAAAAAAAATTCAAAAATTTCAAAAAAACATTCAAAATTTTGCAAAAATTTTTTTTCAAAAAAAATTCAAAATTTTTCAAAAAAATTTCAAAATTTTTTAAAAAAAAAAAAATTTCATTAAAAAAATCAAAATTACCAAAAAAATTTTTCAAAAAAAAATTCAAAAATTTCAAAAAAAAATCAAAAATTTCAAAAAAAAAATTCAAAATTTTCCAAAAAAATTTTTCAAAAAAAAATTCAAAATTTTCCAAAAAATTTTTTCAAAAAAAAATTCAAAATTTTCAAAAAAAATTCAAAAATTTCAAAAAAAAATCAAAATTTTCCAAAAATTTTTTTTTCAAAAAAAAATCAAAATTTACCAAAAAAAATTTTTTTCAAAAAAAAATTTCATAAAAAAAATCAAAATTTACCAAAAAAAATTTTCAAAAAAAAATTCAAATTTTTCAAAAAAAAATTAAAAAAATTCAAAAAAAAATTCAAAATTTTCCAAAAATTTTTTTCAAAAAAAAATTCAAAATTTTTTTTCAAAAAAAAATTTCATAAAAAAAATCAAAATTTACCAAAAAATTTTTATAAAAAATTCAAAAATTTAAAAAAAAATCAAAATTTTCCAAAAATTTTTTTTTCAAAAAAAATCAAATTTAAAAAAAAAATTCAAAATTTTCGAAAAAAAATTTTCAAAAAAAAATTCAAAATTTTTGAAAAAAAAAATTCAAAATTTTCCAAAAAAAAATCAAAATTTTCAAACAAAAATTTCAAAAAAAAATTCTAAATTTTCAAAAAAAAATTCAAAATTTTGCAAAAAAATTTTTTTTCAAAAATATACAAAATTTTCCAAAAAAATTTTTCAAAAAGAAAAATCAAAATTTTTCAAAAAAATTTCAAAATTTTCCAAAAAAAAATTTCATAAGAAAAATCAAAATTTACCAAAAAAAAATTTTCAAAAAAAAATTCAAAATTTTCCAAAAAAAATTTTCAAAAAAAATTCAAAATTTTGCAAAAAAATTTTTTTTCAAAAAAATTCAAAAATTTCCCAAAAAAAATTTTCAAAAAAAAAATCAAAATTTTTCAAAAAAAATTCATAAAAAAATCAAAATTTACCAAAAATTTTTTTCAGAAAAAAAATCAAAATTTACCAAAAAAAAATTCAAAATTTTCCAAAAATTTTTTTGAAAAAAAAATTCAAAATTTTGCAAAAAAATTTTTTTTCAAAAAAAAAAAATCAAAATTTTCCAAAAATTTTTTTCAAAAAAAAATTCAAAATATTCAGAAAAAATTCAAAAACTTTCCAAAAATTTTTTTCAAAAAAAAATTCAAAATTTTCCAAAAAAAATTCAAAATTTTCCAAAAAAAAAATCAAAATTTTCAAACAAAAATTTCAAAAAAAATTCAAAATTTTCCAAAAAAAATTTTTCAAAAAAAATTCAAAATTTTGCAAAAAAAAATTTTTTCAAAAAAATATTTCATAAAAAAAATCAAAATTTACCAAAAAAATTTTCAAAAAAAAATTAAAAATTTTCCAAAAATTTTTTTCAAAAAAAAAATTCAAAAATTTCAACAAAAAAATTCAAAAGTTTCCAAAAATTTTTTTCAAAAAAAAATTCAAAAATTTCAAAAAAAAACATTCAAAATTTTCCAAAAAATTTTTTCAAAAAAAAATTCAAAATTTTTCAAAAAAATTTCAAAATTTGTTTTCAAAAAAAAATTTCATAAAAAAATCAAATTTTCCAAAAATTTTTTTCAAAAAAAAAAATTCAAAAATTTCAAAAAAAAATTCAAAATTTTCCAAAAATTTTTTTCAAAAAAAATTCAAAATTTTCCAAAATTTTTTTTTTTCAAAAAAAAATCAAAATTTACCAAAAATTTTTTCAAAAAAATTCAAAAATTTCAAAAAAAAAATCAAAATTTTCCAAAAAATTTTTTCAAAAAAAAATTCAAAATTTTCAAAAAAAAATCAAAAATTTCAAAAAAAAATTCAAAATTTTCCAAAAATTTTTTTCAAAAAAAAATTCAAAATTTTTTTTCAAAAAAAAATTTCATAAAAAAAATCAAAATTTACCAAAAAATTTTTTCAAAAAAATTCAAAAATTTCAAAAAAAAAATCAAAATTTTCAAACAAAAATTTCAAAAAAAAAATTCAAAATTTTCGAAAAAAATTCAAAATTTTGCAAAAAAATTTTTTTCAAAAAAAAATCAAAATTTTCCAAAAATTTTTTTCAAAAAAAATTCAAAATTTTCCAAAATTTTTTTTTTCAAAAAAAAATCAAAATTTACCAAAAATTTTTTTTAAAAAAAATTTTCAAAATTTACCAAAAAAATTTTTCAAAAAAAATTCAAAATTTTCCAAAAATTTTTTTCAAAAAAAATTCAAAATTTTCAAAAAAATTCAAAAATTTCAAAAAAAAATTCAAAATTTTCCAAAATTTTCCAAAAATTTTTTTCAAAAAAAATCCAAATTTACCAAAAAAAATTTTCAAAAAAAAATTCAAAAATTTCAAAAAAAAATTAAAAATTTTCCAAAAATTTTTTTCAAAAAAAAAATTCAAAAATTTCAACAAAAAAATTCAAAAGTTTCCAAAAATTTTTTTCAAAAAAAAATTCAAAAATTTCAAAAAAAACTTTCAAAATTTTCCAAAAAATTTTTTCAAAAAAAAATTCAAAATTTTTCAAAAAAATTTCAAAATTTGTTTTCAAAAAAAAATTTCATAAAAAAAATCAAAATTTTCCAAAAATTTTTTTCAAAAAAAAAAATTCAAAAATTTCAAAAAAAAAATTCAAAATTTTCCAAAAATTTTTTTCAAAAAAAATTCAAAATTTTCCAAAATTTTTTTTTTTCAAAAAAAAATCAAAATTTACCAAAAATTTTTTCAAAAAAATTCAAAAATTTCAAAAAAAAAATCAAAATTTTCCAAAAAATTTTTTCAAAAAAAAAATCAAAATTTTCAAACAAAAATTTCAAAAAAAAATTCAAAATTTTCGAAAAAAATTCAAAATTTTGCAAAAAAATTTTTTTCAAAAAAAAATCAAAATTTTCCAAAAATTTTTTTCAAAAAAAATTCAAAATTTTCCAAAATTTTTTTTTTCAAAAAAAAATCAAAATTTACCAAAAATTTTTTTTAAAAAAAATTTTCAAAATTTACCAAAAAAAATTTTCAAAAAAAATTCAAAATTTTCCAAAAATTTTTTTCAAAAAAAAATTCAAAATTTTCAAAAAAATTCAAAAATTTCAAAAAAAAATTCAAAATTTTCCAAAATTTTTTTTCAAAAAAAAATTCAAAAATTTCAAAAAAAGATCAAAATTTTCAAAAAAAAAATTTTGAGAAAAAAATTCAAAATTTTCCAAAAAATTTTTTTGAGAAAAAAATTCAAAATTTTCCAAAAAATTTTTTTTTCAAAAAAAAATTTCAGAAAAAAAATCAAAAATTACCAAAAAAATTTTTCAAAAAAAAATTCAAAATTTTCCAAAAAAAAATTTTCAAAAAAAATTCAAAATTTTGCAAAAAAATTTTTTTTCAAAAAAATTCAAAAATTTCCCAAAAAAAATTTTCAAAAAAAAATTCAAAATTTTTGAAAAAAAAAATTCAAAATTTTCCAAAAAAAAATCAAAAATTTCAAAAAAAAATTCTAAATTTTCAAAAAAAAATTCAAAATTTTGCAAAAAAAATTTTTTTCAAAAAAAATCCAAATTTACCAAAAAAAATTTTCAAAAAAAAATTCAAAAATTTCAAAAAAAAATTAAAAATTTTCCAAAAATTTTTTTCAAAAAAAAAATTCAAAAATTTCAACAAAAAAATTCAAAAGTTTCCAAAAATTTTTTTCAAAAAAAAATTCAAAAATTTCAAAAAAAACATTCAAAATTTTCCAAAAAATTTTTTCAAAAAAAAATTCAAAATTTTTCAAAAAAATTTCAAAATTTGTTTTCAAAAAAAAATTTCATAAAAAAAATCAAAATTTTCCAAAAATTTTTTTCAAAAAAAAAAATTCAAAAATTTCAAAAAAAAAATTCAAAATTTTCCAAAAATTTTTTTCAAAAAAAATTCAAAATTTTCCAAAATTTTTTTTTTTCAAAAAAAAATCAAAATTTACCAAAAATTTTTTCAAAAAAATTCAAAAATTTCAAAAAAAAAATCAAAATTTTCCAAAAAATTTTTTCAAAAAAAAAATCAAAATTTTCAAACAAAAATTTCAAAAAAAAATTCAAAATTTTCGAAAAAAATTCAAAATTTTGCAAAAAAATTTTTTTCAAAAAAAAATCAAAATTTTCCAAAAATTTTTTTCAAAAAAAATTCAAAATTTTCCAAAATTTTTTTTTTCAAAAAAAAATCAAAATTTACCAAAAATTTTTTTTAAAAAAAATTTTCAAAATTTACCAAAAAAAATTTTCAAAAAAAATTCAAAATTTTCCAAAAATTTTTTTCAAAAAAAAATTCAAAATTTTCAAAAAAATTCAAAAATTTCAAAAAAAAATTCAAAATTTTCCAAAATTTTTTTTCAAAAAAAAATTCAAAAATTTCAAAAAAAGATCAAAATTTTCAAAAAAAAAATTTTGAGAAAAAAATTCAAAATTTTCCAAAAAATTTTTTTGAGAAAAAAATTCAAAATTTTCCAAAAAATTTTTTTTTCAAAAAAAAATTTCAGAAAAAAAATCAAAAATTACCAAAAAAATTTTTCAAAAAAAAATTCAAAATTTTTCAAAAAAAAATTCAAAATTTTCCAAAAAAAAATTTTCAAAAAAAATTCAAAATTTTGCAAAAAAATTTTTTTTCAAAAAAATTCAAAAATTTCCCAAAAAAAATTTTCAAAAAAAAATTC
This sequence comes from Platycheirus rosarum, assembly GCA_963971375.1. Lineage (NCBI taxonomy): Eukaryota > Metazoa > Arthropoda > Insecta > Diptera > Syrphidae > Platycheirus > Platycheirus rosarum. Next base: position 12,366,938 of record OZ020511.1, on the reverse strand, counting down.
AAAATTTTTGAAAAAAAAAATTCAAAATTTTCCAAAAAAAAATCAAAAATTTCAAAAAAAAATTCTAAATTTTCAAAAAAAAATTCAAAATTTTGCAAAAAAAATTTTTTTCAAAAAAAAATTCAAAAATTTCAAAAAAGATCAAAATTTCCAAAAAAAAAATTTACAGATAAAATTCAAAATTTTCCAAAATTTTTTTTTTCAAAAAAAAAAATTTCAGAAAAAAAATCAAAATTTACCAAAAAATTTTTTCAAAAAAAAATTCAAAATTTTTTTCAAAAAAAAATTCAAAAATTTCAAAAAAACATTCAAAATTTTCCAAAAATTTTTTTTCAAAAAAAATTCAAAATTTTTCAAAAAAATTTCAAAATTTTTTAAAAAAAAAAAAATTTCATTAAAAAAATCAAAATTACCAAAAAAAATTTTCAAAAAAAAATTCAAAAATTTCAAAAAAAAAATTCAAAATTTTTTTCAAAAAAAAATTCAAAAATTTCAAAAAAACATTCAAAATTTTCCAAAAATTTTTTTTCAAAAAAAATTCAAAATTTTTCAAAAAAATTTCAAAATTTTTTAAAAAAAAAAAAATTTCATTAAAAAAATCAAAATTACCAAAAAAATTTTTCAAAAAAAAATTCAAAAATTTCAAAAAAAAATCAAAAATTTCAAAAAAAAAATTCAAAATTTTCCAAAAAAATTTTTCAAAAAAAAATTCAAAATTTTCCAAAAAATTTTTTCAAAAAAAAATTCAAAATTTTCAAAAAAAATTCAAAAATTTCAAAAAAAAATCAAAATTTTCCAAAAATTTTTTTTTCAAAAAAAAATCAAAATTTACCAAAAAAAATTTTTTTCAAAAAAAAATTTCATAAAAAAAATCAAAATTTACCAAAAAAAATTTTCAAAAAAAAATTCAAATTTTTCAAAAAAAAATTAAAAAATTTCAAAAAAAAATTCAAAATTTTCCAAAAATTTTTTTCAAAAAAAAATTCAAAATTTTTTTTCAAAAAAAAATTTCATAAAAAAAATCAAAATTTACCAAAAAATTTTTATAAAAAATTCAAAAATTTAAAAAAAAATCAAAATTTTCCAAAAATTTTTTTTTCAAAAAAAATCAAATTTAAAAAAAAAATTCAAAATTTTCGAAAAAAAATTTTCAAAAAAAAATTCAAAATTTTTGAAAAAAAAAATTCAAAATTTTCCAAAAAAAATCAAAATTTTCAAACAAAAATTTCAAAAAAAAATTCTAAATTTTCAAAAAAAAAATTCAAAATTTTGCAAAAAAATTTTTTTTCAAAAATATACAAAATTTTCCAAAAAAATTTTTCAAAAAGAAAAATCAAAATTTTTCAAAAAAATTTCAAAATTTTCCAAAAAAAAATTTCATAAGAAAAATCAAAATTTAACAAAAAAAAATTTTCAAAAAAAAAAATTCAAAATTTTCCAAAAAAAATTTTCAAAAAAAATTCAAAATCTTGCAAAAAAATTTTTTTTCAAAAAAATTCAAAAATTTCCCAAAAAAAATTTTCAAAAAAAAAATCAAAATTTTTCAAAAAAAATTCATAAAAATTTACCAAAAATTTTTTTCAGAAAAAAAATCAAAATTTACCAAAAAAAAATTCAAAATTTTCCAAAAATTTTTTTCAAAAAAAAATTCAAAATTTTGCAAAAAAATTTTTTTTCAAAAAAAAAAAATCAAAATTTTCCAAAAATTTTTTTCAAAAAAAAATTCAAAATATTCAGAAAAAATTCAAAAACTTTCCAAAAAATTTTTTCAAAAAAAAATTCAAAATTTTGCAAAAAAAATTCAAAATTTTCCAAAAAAAATTCAAAATTTTCCAAAAAAAAAATCAAAATTTTCAAACAAAAATTTCAAAAAAAATTCAAAATTTTCCAAAAAAAATTTTTCAAAAAAAATTCAAAATTTTGCAAAAAAAAATTTTTTCAAAAAAATATTTCATAAAAAAAATCAAAATTTACCAAAAAAATTTTCAAAAAAAAATTCAAAAATTTCAAAAAAAAATTAAAAATTTTCCAAAAATTTTTTTCAAAAAAAAAATTCAAAAATTTCAACAAAAAAATTCAAAAGTTTCCAAAAATTTTTTTCAAAAAAAAATTCAAAAATTTCAAAAAAAACATTCAAAATTTTCCAAAAAATTTTTTCAAAAAAAAATTCAAAATTTTTCAAAAAAATTTCAAAATTTGTTTTCAAAAAAAAATTTCATAAAAAAATCAAATTTTCCAAAAATTTTTTTCAAAAAAAAAAATTCAAAAATTTCAAAAAAAAATTCAAAATTTTCCAAAAATTTTTTTCAAAAAAAATTCAAAATTTTCCAAAATTTTTTTTTTTCAAAAAAAATCAAAATTTACCAAAAATTTTTTCAAAAAATTCAAAAATTTCAAAAAAAAAATCAAAATTTTCCAAAAAATTTTTTCAAAAAAAAATTCAAAATTTTCAAAAAAAAATCAAAAATTTCAAAAAAAAATTCAAAATTTTCCAAAAATTTTTTTCAAAAAAAAATTCAAAATTTTTTTTCAAAAAAAAATTTCATAAAAAAAATCAAAATTTACCAAAAAATTTTTTCAAAAAAATTCAAAAATTTCAAAAAAAAAATCAAAATTTTCAAACAAAAATTTCAAAAAAAAAATTCAAAATTTTCGAAAAAAATTCAAAATTTTGCAAAAAAATTTTTTTCAAAAAAAAATCAAAATTTTCCAAAAATTTTTTTCAAAAAAAATTCAAAATTTTCCAAAATTTTTTTTTTTAAAAAAAAAATCAAAATTTACCAAAAATTTTTTTTAAAAAAAATTTTCAAAATTTACCAAAAAAATTTTTCAAAAAAAATTCAAAATTTTCCAAAAATTTTTTTCAAAAAAAAATTCAAAATTTTCAAAAAAAACATTCAAAATTTTCCAAAAAATTTTTTCAAAAAAAAATTCAAAATTTTTCAAAAAAATTTCAAAATTTGTTTTCAAAAAAAAATTTCATAAAAAAATCAAAATTTTCCAAAAATTTTTTTCAAAAAAAAAAATTCAAAAATTTCAAAAAAAAAATTCAAAATTTTCCAAAAATTTTTTTCAAAAAAAATTCAAAATTTTCCAAAATTTTTTTTTTTCAAAAAAAAATCAAAATTTACCAAAAATTTTTTCAAAAAAATTCAAAAATTTCAAAAAAAAAAATCAAAATTTTCCAAAAAATTTTTTCAAAAAAAAAATCAAAATTTTCAAACAAAAATTTCAAAAAAAAATTCAAATTTTTCGAAAAAAATTCAAAATTTTGCAAAAAAATTTTTTTCAAAAAAAAATCAAAATTTTCCAAAAATTTTTTTCAAAAAAAATTCAAAATTTTCCAAAATTTTTTTTTTCAAAAAAAAATCAAAATTTACCAAAAATTTTTTTAAAAAAAAATTTTCAAAATTTACCAAAAAAATTTTTCAAAAAAAATTCAAAATTTTCCAAAAATTTTTTTCAAAAAAAAATTCAAAATTTTCAAAAAAATTCAAAAATTTCAAAAAAAAATTCAAAATTTTCCAAAATTTTTTTTCAAAAAAAAATTCAAAAATTTCAAAAAAAGATCAAAATTTTCAAAAAAAAAATTTTGAGAAAAAAATTCAAAATTTTCCAAAAAATTTTTTTGAGAAAAAAATTCAAAATTTTCCAAAAAATTTTTTTTTCAAAAAAAAATTTCAGAAAAAAAATCAAAAATTACCAAAAAAATTTTTCAAAAAAAAATTCAAAATTTTCCAAAAAAAAATTTTCAAAAAAAATTCAAAATTTTCCAAAAAAAAATTTTCAAAAAAAATTCAAAATTTTGCAAAAAAATTTTTTTTCAAAAAAATTCAAAAATTTCCCAAAAAAAATTTTCAAAAAAAAATTCAAAATTTTTGAAAAAAAAAATTCAAAATTTTCCAAAAAAAAATCAAAAATTTCAAAAAAAAATTCTAAATTTTCAAAAAAAATTCAAAATTTTGCAAAAAAAATTTTTTTCAAAAAAAAATTCAAAAATTTCAAAAAAGATCAAAATTTCCAAAAAAAAAATTTACAGATAAAATTCAAAATTTTCCAAAATTTTTTTTTTCAAAAAAAAAATTTCAGAAAAAAAATCAAAATTTACCAAAAAATTTTTTCAAAAAAAAATTCAAAATTTTCCAAAATAATTCAAAAATTTCAAAAAAAAAATTCAAAATTTTTTTCAAAAAAAAATTCAAAAATTTCAAAAAAACATTCAAAATTTTGCAAAAATTTTTTTTCAAAAAAAATTCAAAATTTTTCAAAAAAATTTCAAAATTTTTTAAAAAAAAAAAAATTTCATTAAAAAAATCAAAATTACCAAAAAAATTTTTCAAAAAAAAATTCAAAAATTTCAAAAAAAAATCAAAAATTTCAAAAAAAAAATTCAAAATTTTCCAAAAAAATTTTTCAAAAAAAAATTCAAAATTTTCCAAAAAATTTTTTCAAAAAAAAATTCAAAATTTTCAAAAAAAATTCAAAAATTTCAAAAAAAAATCAAAATTTTCCAAAAATTTTTTTTTCAAAAAAAAATCAAAATTTACCAAAAAAAATTTTTTTCAAAAAAAAATTTCATAAAAAAAATCAAAATTTACCAAAAAAAATTTTCAAAAAAAAATTCAAATTTTTCAAAAAAAAATTAAAAAAATTCAAAAAAAAATTCAAAATTTTCCAAAAATTTTTTTCAAAAAAAAATTCAAAATTTTTTTTCAAAAAAAAATTTCATAAAAAAAATCAAAATTTACCAAAAAATTTTTATAAAAAATTCAAAAATTTAAAAAAAAATCAAAATTTTCCAAAAATTTTTTTTTCAAAAAAAATCAAATTTAAAAAAAAAATTCAAAATTTTCGAAAAAAAATTTTCAAAAAAAAATTCAAAATTTTTGAAAAAAAAAATTCAAAATTTTCCAAAAAAAAATCAAAATTTTCAAACAAAAATTTCAAAAAAAAATTCTAAATTTTCAAAAAAAAATTCAAAATTTTGCAAAAAAATTTTTTTTCAAAAATATACAAAATTTTCCAAAAAAATTTTTCAAAAAGAAAAATCAAAATTTTTCAAAAAAATTTCAAAATTTTCCAAAAAAAAATTTCATAAGAAAAATCAAAATTTACCAAAAAAAAATTTTCAAAAAAAAATTCAAAATTTTCCAAAAAAAATTTTCAAAAAAAATTCAAAATTTTGCAAAAAAATTTTTTTTCAAAAAAATTCAAAAATTTCCCAAAAAAAATTTTCAAAAAAAAAATCAAAATTTTTCAAAAAAAATTCATAAAAAAATCAAAATTTACCAAAAATTTTTTTCAGAAAAAAAATCAAAATTTACCAAAAAAAAATTCAAAATTTTCCAAAAATTTTTTTGAAAAAAAAATTCAAAATTTTGCAAAAAAATTTTTTTTCAAAAAAAAAAAATCAAAATTTTCCAAAAATTTTTTTCAAAAAAAAATTCAAAATATTCAGAAAAAATTCAAAAACTTTCCAAAAATTTTTTTCAAAAAAAAATTCAAAATTTTCCAAAAAAAATTCAAAATTTTCCAAAAAAAAAATCAAAATTTTCAAACAAAAATTTCAAAAAAAATTCAAAATTTTCCAAAAAAAATTTTTCAAAAAAAATTCAAAATTTTGCAAAAAAAAATTTTTTCAAAAAAATATTTCATAAAAAAAATCAAAATTTACCAAAAAAATTTTCAAAAAAAAATTAAAAATTTTCCAAAAATTTTTTTCAAAAAAAAAATTCAAAAATTTCAACAAAAAAATTCAAAAGTTTCCAAAAATTTTTTTCAAAAAAAAATTCAAAAATTTCAAAAAAAAACATTCAAAATTTTCCAAAAAATTTTTTCAAAAAAAAATTCAAAATTTTTCAAAAAAATTTCAAAATTTGTTTTCAAAAAAAAATTTCATAAAAAAATCAAATTTTCCAAAAATTTTTTTCAAAAAAAAAAATTCAAAAATTTCAAAAAAAAATTCAAAATTTTCCAAAAATTTTTTTCAAAAAAAATTCAAAATTTTCCAAAATTTTTTTTTTTCAAAAAAAAATCAAAATTTACCAAAAATTTTTTCAAAAAAATTCAAAAATTTCAAAAAAAAAATCAAAATTTTCCAAAAAATTTTTTCAAAAAAAAATTCAAAATTTTCAAAAAAAAATCAAAAATTTCAAAAAAAAATTCAAAATTTTCCAAAAATTTTTTTCAAAAAAAAATTCAAAATTTTTTTTCAAAAAAAAATTTCATAAAAAAAATCAAAATTTACCAAAAAATTTTTTCAAAAAAATTCAAAAATTTCAAAAAAAAAATCAAAATTTTCAAACAAAAATTTCAAAAAAAAAATTCAAAATTTTCGAAAAAAATTCAAAATTTTGCAAAAAAATTTTTTTCAAAAAAAAATCAAAATTTTCCAAAAATTTTTTTCAAAAAAAATTCAAAATTTTCCAAAATTTTTTTTTTCAAAAAAAAATCAAAATTTACCAAAAATTTTTTTTAAAAAAAATTTTCAAAATTTACCAAAAAAATTTTTCAAAAAAAATTCAAAATTTTCCAAAAATTTTTTTCAAAAAAAATTCAAAATTTTCAAAAAAATTCAAAAATTTCAAAAAAAAATTCAAAATTTTCCAAAATTTTCCAAAAATTTTTTTCAAAAAAAATCCAAATTTACCAAAAAAAATTTTCAAAAAAAAATTCAAAAATTTCAAAAAAAAATTAAAAATTTTCCAAAAATTTTTTTCAAAAAAAAAATTCAAAAATTTCAACAAAAAAATTCAAAAGTTTCCAAAAATTTTTTTCAAAAAAAAATTCAAAAATTTCAAAAAAAACTTTCAAAATTTTCCAAAAAATTTTTTCAAAAAAAAATTCAAAATTTTTCAAAAAAATTTCAAAATTTGTTTTCAAAAAAAAATTTCATAAAAAAAATCAAAATTTTCCAAAATTTTTTTTTTCAAAAAAAAAATTTCAGAAAAAAAATCAAAATTTACCAAAAAATTTTTTCAAAAAAAAATTCAAAATTTTCCAAAATAATTCAAAAATTTCAAAAAAAAAATTCAAAATTTTTTTCAAAAAAAAATTCAAAAATTTCAAAAAAACATTCAAAATTTTCCAAAAATTTTTTTTCAAAAAAAATTCAAAATTTTTCAAAAAAATTTCAAAATTTTTAAAAAAAAAAAAAATTTCATTAAAAAAATCAAAATTACCAAAAAAATTTTTCAAAAAAAAATTCAAAAATTTCAAAAAAAAATCAAAAATTTCAAAAAAAAAATTCAAAATTTTCCAAAAAAATTTTTCAAAAAAAAATTCAAAATTTTCCAAAAAATTTTTTCAAAAAAAAATTCAAAATTTTCAAAAAAAATTCAAAAATTTCAAAAAAAAATCAAAATTTTCCAAAAATTTTTTTTTCAAAAAAAAATCAAAATTTACCAAAAAAAATTTTTTTCAAAAAAAAATTTCATAAAAAAAATCAAAATTTACCAAAAAAAATTTTCAAAAAAAAATTCAAATTTTTCAAAAAAAAATTAAAAAATTTCAAAAAAAAATTCAAAATTTTCCAAAAATTTTTTTCAAAAAAAAAAATTCAAAAATTTCAAAAAAAAAAATTCAAAATTTTCCAAAAATTTTTTTCAAAAAAAATTCAAAATTTTCCAAAATTTTTTTTTTTCAAAAAAAAATCAAAATTTACCAAAAATTTTTTCAAAAAAATTCAAAAATTTCAAAAAAAAAATCAAAATTTTCCAAAAAATTTTTTCAAAAAAAAAATCAAAATTTTCAAACAAAAATTTCAAAAAAAAATTCAAAATTTTCGAAAAAAATTCAAAATTTTGCAAAAAAATTTTTTTCAAAAAAAAATCAAAATTTTCCAAAAATTTTTTTCAAAAAAAATTCAAAATTTTCCAAAATTTTTTTTTTCAAAAAAAAATCAAAATTTACCAAAAATTTTTTTTAAAAAAAATTTTCAAAATTTACCAAAAAAAATTTTCAAAAAAAATTCAAAATTTTCCAAAAATTTTTTTCAAAAAAAAATTCAAAATTTTCAAAAAAATTCAAAAATTTCAAAAAAAAATTCAAAATTTTCCAAAATTTTTTTTCAAAAAAAAATTCAAAAATTTCAAAAAAAGATCAAAATTTTCAAAAAAAAAATTTTGAGAAAAAAATTCAAAATTTTCCAAAAAATTTTTTTGAGAAAAAAATTCAAAATTTTCCAAAAAATTTTTTTTTCAAAAAAAAATTTCAGAAAAAAAATCAAAAATTACCAAAAAAATTTTTCAAAAAAAAATTCAAAATTTTTCAAAAAAAAATTCAAAATTTTCCAAAAAAAAATTTTCAAAAAAAATTCAAAATTTTGCAAAAAAATTTTTTTTCAAAAAAATTCAAAAATTTCCCAAAAAAAATTTTCAAAAAAAAATTCAAAATTTTTGAAAAAAAAAATTCAAAATTTTCCAAAAAAAAATCAAAAATTTCAAAAAAAAATTCTAAATTTTCAAAAAAAAATTCAAAATTTTGCAAAAAAAATTTTTTTCAAAAAAAAATTCAAAAATTTCAAAAAAGATCAAAATTTCCAAAAAAAAAATTTACAGATAAAATTCAAAATTTTCCAAAATTTTTTTTTTCAAAAAAAAAAATTTCAGAAAAAAAATCAAAATTTACCAAAAAATTTTTTCAAAAAAAAATTCAAAATTTTTTTCAAAAAAAAATTCAAAAATTTCAAAAAAACATTCAAAATTTTCCAAAAATTTTTTTTCAAAAAAAATTCAAAATTTTTCAAAAAAATTTCAAAATTTTTTAAAAAAAAAAAAATTTCATTAAAAAAATCAAAATTACCAAAAAAAATTTTCAAAAAAAAATTCAAAAATTTCAAAAAAAAAATTCAAAATTTTTTTCAAAAAAAAATTCAAAAATTTCAAAAAAACATTCAAAATTTTCCAAAAATTTTTTTTCAAAAAAAATTCAAAATTTTTCAAAAAAATTTCAAAATTTTTTAAAAAAAAAAAATTTCATTAAAAAAATCAAAATTACCAAAAAAATTTTTCAAAAAAAAATTCAAAAATTTCAAAAAAAAATCAAAAATTTCAAAAAAAAAATTCAAAATTTTCCAAAAAAATTTTTCAAAAAAAAATTCAAAATTTTCCAAAAAATTTTTTCAAAAAAAAATTCAAAATTTTCAAAAAAAATTCAAAAATTTCAAAAAAAAATCAAAATTTTCCAAAAATTTTTTTTTCAAAAAAAAATCAAAATTTACCAAAAAAAATTTTTTTCAAAAAAAAATTTCATAAAAAAAATCAAAATTTACCAAAAAAAATTTTCAAAAAAAAATTCAAATTTTTCAAAAAAAAATTAAAAAATTTCAAAAAAAAATTCAAAATTTTCCAAAAATTTTTTTCAAAAAAAAATTCAAAATTTTTTTTCAAAAAAAAATTTCATAAAAAAAATCAAAATTTACCAAAAAATTTTTATAAAAAATTCAAAAATTTAAAAAAAAATCAAAATTTTCCAAAAATTTTTTTTTCAAAAAAAATCAAATTTAAAAAAAAAATTCAAAATTTTCGAAAAAAAATTTTCAAAAAAAAATTCAAAATTTTTGAAAAAAAAAATTCAAAATTTTCCAAAAAAAAATCAAAATTTTCAAACAAAAATTTCAAAAAAAAATTCTAAATTTTCAAAAAAAAATTCAAAATTTTGCAAAAAAATTTTTTTTCAAAAATATACAAAATTTTCCAAAAAAATTTTTCAAAAAGAAAAATCAAAATTTTTCAAAAAAATTTCAAAATTTTCCAAAAAAAAATTTCATAAGAAAAATCAAAATTTAACAAAAAAAAATTTTCAAAAAAAAAAATTCAAAATTTTCCAAAAAAAATTTTCAAAAAAAATTCAAAATCTTGCAAAAAAATTTTTTTTCAAAAAAATTCAAAAATTTCCCAAAAAAAATTTTCAAAAAAAAAATCAAAATTTTTCAAAAAAAATTCATAAAAATTTACCAAAAATTTTTTTCAGAAAAAAAATCAAAATTTACCAAAAAAAAATTCAAAATTTTCCAAAAATTTTTTTCAAAAAAAAATTCAAAATTTTGCAAAAAAATTTTTTTTCAAAAAAAAAAAATCAAAATTTTCCAAAAATTTTTTTCAAAAAAAAATTCAAAATATTCAGAAAAAATTCAAAAACTTTCCAAAAAATTTTTTCAAAAAAAAATTCAAAATTTTGCAAAAAAAATTCAAAATTTTCCAAAAAAAATTCAAAATTTTCCAAAAAAAAAATCAAAATTTTCAAACAAAAATTTCAAAAAAAATTCAAAATTTTCCAAAAAAAATTTTTCAAAAAAAATTCAAAATTTTGCAAAAAAAAATTTTTTCAAAAAAATATTTCATAAAAAAAATCAAAATTTACCAAAAAAATTTTCAAAAAAAAATTCAAAAATTTCAAAAAAAAATTAAAAATTTTCCAAAAATTTTTTTCAAAAAAAAAATTCAAAAATTTCAACAAAAAAATTCAAAAGTTTCCAAAAATTTTTTTCAAAAAAAAATTCAAAAATTTCAAAAAAAACATTCAAAATTTTCCAAAAAATTTTTTCAAAAAAAAATTCAAAATTTTTCAAAAAAATTTCAAAATTTGTTTTCAAAAAAAAATTTCATAAAAAAATCAAATTTTCCAAAAATTTTTTTCAAAAAAAAAAATTCAAAAATTTCAAAAAAAAATTCAAAATTTTCCAAAAATTTTTTTCAAAAAAAATTCAAAATTTTCCAAAATTTTTTTTTTTCAAAAAAAATCAAAATTTACCAAAAATTTTTTCAAAAAATTCAAAAATTTCAAAAAAAAAATCAAAATTTTCCAAAAAATTTTTTCAAAAAAAAATTCAAAATTTTCAAAAAAAAATCAAAAATTTCAAAAAAAAATTCAAAATTTTCCAAAAATTTTTTTCAAAAAAAAATTCAAAATTTTTTTTCAAAAAAAAATTTCATAAAAAAAATCAAAATTTACCAAAAAATTTTTTCAAAAAAATTCAAAAATTTCAAAAAAAAAATCAAAATTTTCAAACAAAAATTTCAAAAAAAAAATTCAAAATTTTCGAAAAAAATTCAAAATTTTGCAAAAAAATTTTTTTCAAAAAAAAATCAAAATTTTCCAAAAATTTTTTTCAAAAAAAATTCAAAATTTTCCAAAATTTTTTTTTTTAAAAAAAAAATCAAAATTTACCAAAAATTTTTTTTAAAAAAAATTTTCAAAATTTACCAAAAAAATTTTTCAAAAAAAATTCAAAATTTTCCAAAAATTTTTTTCAAAAAAAAATTCAAAATTTTCAAAAAAAACATTCAAAATTTTCCAAAAAATTTTTTCAAAAAAAAATTCAAAATTTTTCAAAAAAATTTCAAAATTTGTTTTCAAAAAAAAATTTCATAAAAAAATCAAAATTTTCCAAAAATTTTTTTCAAAAAAAAAAATTCAAAAATTTCAAAAAAAAAATTCAAAATTTTCCAAAAATTTTTTTCAAAAAAAATTCAAAATTTTCCAAAATTTTTTTTTTTCAAAAAAAAATCAAAATTTACCAAAAATTTTTTCAAAAAAATTCAAAAATTTCAAAAAAAAAATCAAAATTTTCCAAAAAATTTTTTCAAAAAAAAAATCAAAATTTTCAAACAAAAATTTCAAAAAAAAATTCAAATTTTTCGAAAAAAATTCAAAATTTTGCAAAAAAATTTTTTTCAAAAAAAAATCAAAATTTTCCAAAAATTTTTTTCAAAAAAAATTCAAAATTTTCCAAAATTTTTTTTTTCAAAAAAAAATCAAAATTTACCAAAAATTTTTTTTAAAAAAAATTTTCAAAATTTACCAAAAAAATTTTTCAAAAAAAATTCAAAATTTTCCAAAAATTTTTTTCAAAAAAAAATTCAAAATTTTCAAAAAAATTCAAAAATTTCAAAAAAAAATTCAAAATTTTCCAAAATTTTTTTTCAAAAAAAAATTCAAAAATTTCAAAAAAAGATCAAAATTTTCAAAAAAAAAATTTTGAGAAAAAAATTCAAAATTTTCCAAAAAATTTTTTTGAGAAAAAAATTCAAAATTTTCCAAAAAATTTTTTTTTCAAAAAAAAATTTCAGAAAAAAAATCAAAAATTACCAAAAAAATTTTTCAAAAAAAAATTCAAAATTTTCCAAAAAAAAATTTTCAAAAAAAATTCAAAATTTTGCAAAAAAATTTTTTTTCAAAAAAATTCAAAAATTTCCCAAAAAAAATTTTCAAAAAAAAATTCAAAATTTTTGAAAAAAAAAATTCAAAATTTTCCAAAAAAAAATCAAAAATTTCAAAAAAAAATTCTAAATTTTCAAAAAAAATTCAAAATTTTGCAAAAAAAATTTTTTTCAAAAAAAAATTCAAAAATTTCAAAAAAGATCAAAATTTCCAAAAAAAAAATTTACAGATAAAATTCAAAATTTTCCAAAATTTTTTTTTTCAAAAAAAAAATTTCAGAAAAAAAATCAAAATTTACCAAAAAATTTTTTCAAAAAAAAATTCAAAATTTTCCAAAATAATTCAAAAATTTCAAAAAAAAAATTCAAAATTTTTTTCAAAAAAAAATTCAAAAATTTCAAAAAAACATTCAAAATTTTCCAAAAATTTTTTTTCAAAAAAAATTCAAAATTTTTCAAAAAAATTTCAAAATTTTTAAAAAAAAAAAAAATTTCATTAAAAAAATCAAAATTACCAAAAAAATTTTTCAAAAAAAAATTCAAAAATTTCAAAAAAAAATCAAAAATTTCAAAAAAAAAATTCAAAATTTTCCAAAAAAATTTTTCAAAAAAAAATTCAAAATTTTCCAAAAAATTTTTTCAAAAAAAAATTCAAAATTTTCAAAAAAAATTCAAAAATTTCAAAAAAAAATCAAAATTTTCCAAAAATTTTTTTTTCAAAAAAAAATCAAAATTTACCAAAAAAAATTTTTTTCAAAAAAAAATTTCATAAAAAAAATCAAAATTTACCAAAAAAAATTTTCAAAAAAAAATTCAAATTTTTCAAAAAAAAATTAAAAAATTTCAAAAAAAAATTCAAAATTTTCCAAAAATTTTTTTCAAAAAAAAATTCAAAATTTTTTTTCAAAAAAAAATTTCATAAAAAAAATCAAAATTTACCAAAAAATTTTTATAAAAAATTCAAAAATTTAAAAAAAAATCAAAATTTTCCAAAAATTTTTTTTTCAAAAAAAATCAAATTTAAAAAAAAAATTCAAAATTTTCGAAAAAATTTTTGAAAAAAAAAATTCAAAATTTTCCAAAAAAAAATCAAAATTTTCAAACAAAAATTTCAAAAAAAAATTCTAAATTTTCAAAAAAAAATTCAAAATTTTGCAAAAAAATTTTTTTTCAAAAATATACAAAATTTTCCAAAAAAATTTTTCAAAAAGAAAAATCAAAATTTTTCAAAAAAATTTCAAAATTTTCCAAAAAAAAATTTCATAAGAAAAATCAAAATTTACCAAAAAAAAATTTTCAAAAAAAATTCAAAATTTTGCAAAAAAATTTTTTTTCAAAAAAATTCAAAAATTTCCCAAAAAAAATTTTCAAAAAAAAAATCAAAATTTTTCAAAAAAAATTCATAAAAAAATCAAAATTTACCAAAAATTTTTTTCAGAAAAAAAATCAAAATTTACCAAAAAAAAATTCAAAATTTTCCAAAAATTTTTTTCAAAAAAAAATTCAAAATTTTGCAAAAAAATTTTTTTTCAAAAAAAAAAAATCAAAATTTTCCAAAAATTTTTTTCAAAAAAAAATTCAAAATTTTCAGAAAAAATTCAAAAACTTTCCAAAAATTTTTTTCAAAAAAAAATTCAAAATTTTGCAAAAAAAATTCAAAATTTTCCAAAAAAAATTCAAAATTTTCCAAAAAAAAAATCAAAATTTTCAAACAAAAATTTCAAAAAAAATTCAAAATTTTCCAAAAAAAATTTTTCAAAAAAAATTCAAAATTTTGCAAAAAAAAATTTTTTCAAAAAAATATTTCATAAAAAAAATCAAAATTTACCAAAAAAATTTTCAAAAAAAAATTCAAAATTTTCCAAAAATTTTTTTCAAAAAAAAATTCAAAATTTTGGAAAAAAAATTTTTTTCAAAAAAATTCAAAATTTTGCAAAAAAATTTTTTTTCAAAAAAAAAATCAAAATTTTCCAAAAATTTTTTTCAAAAAAAAATTCAAAATTTTCAGAAAAAATTCAAAAATTTCAAAAAAAAAATCAAAATTTTCCAAAAATTTTTTTCAAAAAAAAATTCAAAATTTTCCAAAAATTTTTTTTTTTCAAAAAAAAATTTCAGAAAAAAAATCAAAATTTACCAAAAAATTTTTTCAAAAAAAAATTCAAAATTTTCAAAAAAAATTCAAAATTTCCAAAAAAAAATTTTTCAAAAAAAATTCAAAATTTTGCAAAAAAATATTTTTTCAAAAAAAAATCAAAATTTTCCAAAAATTTTTTTCAAAAAAAAATTCAAAATTTTCAAAAAAAATTTAAAAATTCAAAAAAAAACAAAATTTTCCAAAAATTTTTTTCAAAAAAAATAAAAATTTACCAAAAAAAATTTTCAAAAAAAAATTCAAAATTTTCCAAAATAATTCAAAAATTTCAAAAAAAAAATTCAAAATTTTTTTCAAAAAAAAATTCAAAAATTTCAAAAAAACATTCAAAATTTTCCAAAAATTTTTTTTCAAAAAAAATTCAAAATTTTTCAAAAAAATTTCAAAATTTTTTAAAAAAAAAAAAATTTCATTAAAAAAATCAAAATTACCAAAAAAATTTTTCAAAAAAAAATTCAAAAATTTCAAAAAAAAAATCAAAAATTTCAAAAAAAAAATTCAAAATTTTCCAAAAAAATTTTTCAAAAAAAAATTCAAAATTTTCCAAAAATTTTTTTCAAAAAAAAATTCAAAATTTTCAAAAAAAATTCAAAAAATTCAAAAAAAAATCAAAATTTTCCAAAAATTTTTTTTTCAAAAAAAAATCAAAATTTACCAAAAAAAATTTTTTTCAAAAAAAAATTTTCAAAAAAAAATTCAAATTTTTCAAAAAAAAATTAAAAAATTTCAAAAAAAAATTCAAAATTTTTTTTCAAAAAAAAATTTCATAAAAAAAATCAAAATTTACCAAAAATTTTTTATAAAAAATTCAAAAATTTAAAAAAAAATCAAAATTTTCCAAAAATTTTTTTTTCAAAAAAAATCAAATTTAAAAAAAAAATTCAAAATTTTCGAAAAAAAATTTTCAAAAAAAAATTCAAAATTTTCAAACAAAAATTTCAAAAAAAAATTCTAAATTTTCAAAAAAAAATTCAAAATTTTGCAAAAAATTTTTTTTTCAAAAATATACAAAATTTTCCAAAAAAATTTTTCAAAAAGAAAAATCAAAATTTTTCAAAAAAATTTCAAAATTTTCCAAAAAAAAATTTCATAAGAAAAATCAAAATTTACCAAAAAAAAATTTTCAAAAAAAAATTCAAAATTTTCCAAAAAAAATTTTCAAAAAAAATTCAAAATTTTGCAAAAAAATTTTTTTTCAAAAAAATTAAAAAATTTCCCAAAAAAAATTTTCAAAAAAATAATCAAAATTTTTCAAAAAAAATTCATAAAAAAATCAAAATTTACCAAAAATTTTTTTCAGAAAAAAAATCAAAATTTACCAAAAAAAAATTCAAAATTTTCCAAAAATTTTTTTCAAAAAAAAATTCAAAATTTTGCAAAAAAATTTTTTTTCAAAAAAAAAAAATCAAAATTTTCCAAAAATTTTTTTCAAAAAAAAATTCAAAATATTCAGAAAAAATTCAAAAACTTTCCAAAAATTTTTTTCAAAAAAAAATTCAAAATTTTGCAAAAAAAATTCAAAATTTTCCAAAAAAAATTCAAAATTTTCCAAAAAAAAAATCAAAATTTTCAAACAAAAATTTCAAAAAAAATTCAAAATTTTCCAAAAAAAATTTTTCAAAAAAAATTCAAAATTTTGCAAAAAAAAATTTTTTCAAAAAAATATTTCATAAAAAAAATCAAAATTTACCAAAAAAATTTTCAAAAAAAAATTCAAAATTTTCCAAAAAATTTTTTCAAAAAAAAATTCAAAATTTTGGAAAAAAAATTTTTTTCAAAAAAATTCAAAATTTTGCAAAAAAAATTTTTTTCAAAAAAAAAAATCAAAATTTTCCAAAAATTTTTTTCAAAAAAAAATTCAAAATTTTCAAAAAAAATTCAAAAGTTTCAAAAAAATTTCAAAATTTCCAAAAAAAAATTTTTCAAAAAAAATTCAAAATTTTGCAAAAAAATATTTTTTCAAAAAAAAATCAAAATTTTCCAAAAATTTTTTTCAAAAAAAAATTCAAAATTTTCAAAAAAAATTTAAAAATTCAAAAAAAAACAAAATTTTCCAAAAATTTTTTTCAAAAAAAAATCAAAATTTACCAAAAAAAATTTTCAAAAAAAAATTCAAAATTTTCCAAAATAATTCAAAAATTTTAAAAAAAAAATTCAAAATTTTTTTCAAAAAAAAATTCAAAAATTTCAAAAAAACATTCAAAATTTTCCAAAAATTTTTTTTCAAAAAAAATTCAAAATTTTTCAAAAAAATTTCAAAATTTTTAAAAAAAAAAAATTTCATTAAAAAAATCAAAATTACCAAAAAAAATTTTCAAAAAAAAATTCAAAAATTTCAAAAAAAAATCAAAAATTTCAAAAAAAAAATTCAAAATTTTCCAAAAAAATTTTTCAAAAAAAAATTCAAAATTTTCCAAAAAATTTTTTCAAAAAAAAATTCAAAATTTTCAAAAAAAATTCAAAAATTTCAAAAAAAAATCAAAATTTTCCAAAAATTTTTTTTTCAAAAAAAAATCAAAATTTACCAAAAAAAATTTTTTTCAAAAAAAAATTTCATAAAAAAAATCAAAATTTACCAAAAAAAATTTTCAAAAAAAAATTCAAATTTTTCAAAAAAAAATTAAAAAATTTCAAAAAAAAATTCAAAATTTTCCAAAAATTTTTTTCAAAAAAAAATTCAAAATTTTTTTTCAAAAAAAAATTTCATAAAAAAAATCAAAATTTACCAAAAAATTTTTATAAAAAAATCAAAAATTTAAAAAAAAATCAAAATTTTCCAAAAATTTTTTTTTCAAAAAAAATCAAATTTAAAAAAAAAATTCAAAATTTTCGAAAAAAAATTTTCAAAAAAAAATTCAAAATTTTCAAACAAAAATTTCAAAAAAAAATTCTAAATTTTCAAAAAAAAATTCAAAATTTTGCAAAAAAATTTTTTTTCAAAAATATACAAAATTTTCCAAAAAAAATTTTCAAAAAGAAAAATCAAAATTTTTCAAAAAAATTTCAAAATTTTCCAAAAAAAAATTTCATAAGAAAAATCAAAATTTACCAAAAAAAAATTCAAAATTTTCCAAAAAAAATTTTCAAAAAAAATTCAAAATTTTGCAAAAAAATTTTTTTTCAAAAAAATTCAAAAAATTTTTTTTCAAAAAAAAAAAATCAAAATTTTCCAAAAATTTTTTTCAAAAAAAAATTCAAAATTTTCAGAAAAAATTCAAAAACTTTCCAAAAATTTTTTTCAAAAAAAAATTCAAAATTTTGCAAAAAAAATTCAAAATTTTCCAAAAAAAATTCAAAATTTTCCAAAAAAAAAATCAAAATTTTCAAACAAAAATTTCAAAAAAAATTCAAAATTTTCCAAAAAAAATTTTTCAAAAAAAATTCAAAATTTTGCAAAAAAAAATTCAAAATTTTTGAAAAAAAAAATTCAAAACTTTCCAAAAAAAAATCAAAATTTTCAAACAAAAATTTCAAAAAAAAATTCTAAATTTTCAAAAAAAAATTCAAAATTTTGGAAAAAAATTTTTTTTCAAAAATATACAAAATTTTCCAAAAAAATTTTTCAAAAAGAAAAATCAAAATTTTTCAAAAAAATTTCAAAATTTTCCAAAAAAAAATTTCATAAGAAAAATCAAAATTTACCAAAAAAAAATTTTCAAAAAAAAATTCAAAATTTTGCAAAAAAAATTTTCAAAAAAAATTCAAAATTTTGCAAAAAAATTTTTTTTCAAAAAAATTCAAAAATTTCCCAAAAAAAATTTTCAAAAAAATAATCAAAATTTTTCAAAAAAAATTCATAAAAAAATCAAAATTTACCAAAAATTTTTTTCAGAAAAAAAATCAAAATTTACCAAAAAAAAATTCAAAATTTTCCAAAAATTTTTTTCAAAAAAAAATTCAAAATTTTGCAAAAAAATTTTTTTTCAAAAAAAAAAATCAAAATTTTCCAAAAATTTTTTTCAAAAAAAAATTCAAAATATTCAGAAAAAATTCAAAAACTTTCCAAAAATTTTTTTCAAAAAAAAATTCAAAATTTTGCAAAAAAAATTCAAAATTTTCCAAAAAAAATTCAAAATTTTCCAAAAAAAAAATCAAAATTTTCAAACAAAAATTTCAAAAAAAATTCAAAATTTTCCAAAAAAAATTTTTCAAAAAAAATTCAAAATTTTGCAAAAAAAAATTTTTTCAAAAAAATATTTCATAAAAAAAATCAAAATTTACCAAAAAAATTTTCAAAAAAAAATTCAAAATTTTCCAAAAATTTTTTTCAAAAAAAAATTCAAAATTTTGGAAAAAAAATTCAAAATTTTGCAATAAAATTTTTTTTCAAAAAAAAAAATCAAAATTTTCCAAAAATTTTTTTCAAAAAAAAATTCAAAATTTTCAGAAAAAATTCAAAAATTTCAAAAAAAAAATCAAAATTTTCCAAAAATTTTTTTCAAAAAAAAATTCAAAATTTTCCAAAAAATTTTTTTTTTCAAAAAAAAATTTCAGAAAAAAAATCAAAATTTACCAAAAAATTTTTTCAAAAAAAAATTCAAAATTTTCAAAAAAAATTCAAAAGTTTCAAAAAAATTTCAAAATTTCCAAAAAAAAATTTTTCAAAAAAAATTCAAAATTTTGCAAAAAAATATTTTTTCAAAAAAAAATCAAAATTTTCCAAAAATTTTTTTCAAAAAAAAATTCAAAATTTTCAAAAAAAATTTAAAAATTAAAAAAAAAACAAAATTTTCCAAAAATTTTTTTCAAAAAAAATCAAAATTTACCAAAAAAAATTTTCAAAAAAAAATTCAAAAATTTCAAAAAAAACATTCAAAATTTTCCAAAAATTTTTTTCAAAAAAAAATTCAAAATTTTCAAAAAAAATTTAAAAATTCAAAAAAAAACAAAATTTTCCAAAAATTTTTTTCAAAAAAAATAAAAATTTACCAAAAAAAATTTTCAAAAAAAAATTCAAAATTTTCCAAAATAATTCAAAAATTTCAAAAAAAAAATTCAAAAATTTCAAAAAAACATTCAAAATTTTCCAAAAATTTTTTTTCAAAAAAAATTCAAAATTTTTCAAAAAAATTTCAAAATTTTTTAAAAAAAAAAAAATTTCATTAAAAAAATCAAAATTACCAAAAAAATTTTTCAAAAAAAAATTCAAAAATTTCAAAAAAAAAATCAAAATTTTCCAAAAATTTTTTTCAAAAAAAAATTCAAAATTTTCAAAAAAAATTTAAAAATTCAAAAAAAAACAAAATTTTCCAAAAATTTTTTTCAAAAAAAATAAAAATTTACCAAAAAAAATTTTCAAAAAAAAATTCAAAATTTTCCAAAATAATTCAAAAATTTCAAAAAAAAAATTCAAAATTTTTTTCAAAAAAAAATTCAAAAATTTCAAAAAAACATTCAAAATTTTCCAAAAATTTTTTTTCAAAAAAAATTCAAAATTTTTCAAAAAAATTTCAAAATTTTTTAAAAAAAAAAAAATTTCATTAAAAAAATCAAAATTACCAAAAAAATTTTTCAAAAAAAAATTCAAAAATTTCAAAAAAAAAATCAAAAATTTCAAAAAAAAAATTCAAAATTTTCCAAAAAAATTTTTCAAAAAAAAATTCAAAATTTTCCAAAAATTTTTTTCAAAAAAAAATTCAAAATTTTCAAAAAAAATTCAAAAAATTCAAAAAAAAATCAAAATTTTCCAAAAATTTTTTTTTCAAAAAAAAATCAAAATTTACCAAAAAAAATTTTTTTCAAAAAAAAATTTTCAAAAAAAAATTCAAATTTTTCAAAAAAAAATTAAAAAATTTCAAAAAAAAATTCAAAATTTTCCAAAAATTTTTTTCAAAAAAAAATTCAAAATTTTTTTTCAAAAAAAAATTTCATAAAAAAAATCAAAATTTACCAAAAAATTTTTATAAAAAATTCAAAAATTTAAAAAAAAATCAAAATTTTCCAAAAATTTTTTTTTCAAAAAAAATCAAATTTAAAAAAAAAATTCAAAATTTTCGAAAAAAAATTTTCAAAAAAAAATTCAAAATTTTCAAACAAAAATTTCAAAAAAAAATTCTAAATTTTCAAAAAAAAATTCAAAATTTTGCAAAAAAATTTTTTTTCAAAAATATACAAAATTTTCCAAAAAAAATTTTCAAAAAGAAAAATCAAAATTTTTCAAAAAAATTTCAAAATTTTCCAAAAAAAAATTTCATAAGAAAAATCAAAATTTACCAAAAAAAAATTCAAAATTTTCCAAAAAAAATTTTCAAAAAAAATTCAAAATTTTGCAAAAAAATTTTTTTTCAAAAAAATTCAAAAAATTTTTTTTCAAAAAAAAAAAATCAAAATTTTCCAAAAATTTTTTTCAAAAAAAAATTCAAAATTTTCAGAAAAAATTCAAAAACTTTCCAAAAATTTTTTTCAAAAAAAAATTCAAAATTTTGCAAAAAAAATTCAAAATTTTCCAAAAAAAATTCAAAATTTTCCAAAAAAAAAATCAAAATTTTCAAACAAAAATTTCAAAAAAAATTCAAAATTTTCCAAAAAAAATTTTTCAAAAAAAATTCAAAATTTTGCAAAAAAAAATTCAAAATTTTTGAAAAAAAAAATTCAAAACTTTCCAAAAAAAAATCAAAATTTTCAAACAAAAATTTCAAAAAAAAATTCTAAATTTTCAAAAAAAAATTCAAAATTTTGCAAAAAATTTTTTTTTCAAAAATATACAAAATTTTCCAAAAAAATTTTTCAAAAAGAAAAATCAAAATTTTTCAAAAAAATTTCAAAATTTTCCAAAAAAAAATTTCATAAGAAAAATCAAAATTTACCAAAAAAAAATTTTCAAAAAAAAATTCAAAATTTTCCAAAAAAAATTTTCAAAAAAAATTCAAAATTTTGCAAAAAAATTTTTTTTCAAAAAAATTCAAAAATTTCCCAAAAAAAATTTTCAAAAAAATAATCAAAATTTTTCAAAAAAAATTCATAAAAAAATCAAAATTTACCAAAAATTTTTTTCAGAAAAAAAATCAAAATTTACCAAAAAAAAATTCAAAATTTTCCAAAAATTTTTTTCAAAAAAAAATTCAAAATTTTGCAAAAAAATTTTTTTTCAAAAAAAAAAATCAAAATTTTCCAAAAATTTTTTTCAAAAAAAAATTCAAAATATTCAGAAAAAATTCAAAAACTTTCCAAAAATTTTTTTCAAAAAAAAATTCAAAATTTTGCAAAAAAAATTCAAAATTTTCCAAAAAAAATTCAAAATTTTCCAAAAAAAAAATCAAAATTTTCAAACAAAAATTTCAAAAAAAATTCAAAATTTTCCAAAAAAAATTTTTCAAAAAAAATTCAAAATTTTGCAAAAAAAAATTTTTTCAAAAAAATATTTCATAAAAAAAATCAAAATTTACCAAAAAAATTTTCAAAAAAAAATTCAAAATTTTCCAAAAAATTTTTTCAAAAAAAAATTCAAAATTTTGGAAAAAAAATTTTTTTCAAAAAAATTCAAAATTTTGCAAAAAAAATTTTTTTCAAAAAAAAAAATCAAAATTTTCCAAAAATTTTTTTCAAAAAAAAATTCAAAATTTTCAAAAAAAATTCAAAAGTTTCAAAAAAATTTCAAAATTTCCAAAAAAAAATTTTTCAAAAAAAATTCAAAATTTTGCAAAAAAATATTTTTTCAAAAAAAAATCAAAATTTTCCAAAAATTTTTTTCAAAAAAAAATTCAAAATTTTCAAAAAAAATTTAAAAATTCAAAAAAAAACAAAATTTTCCAAAAATTTTTTTCAAAAAAAAATCAAAATTTACCAAAAAAAATTTTCAAAAAAAAATTCAAAATTTTCCAAAATAATTCAAAAATTTTAAAAAAAAAATTCAAAATTTTTTTCAAAAAAAAATTCAAAAATTTCAAAAAAACATTCAAAATTTTCCAAAAATTTTTTTTCAAAAAAAATTCAAAATTTTTCAAAAAAATTTCAAAATTTTTAAAAAAAAAAAAATTTCATTAAAAAAATCAAAATTACCAAAAAAATTTTTCAAAAAAAAATTCAAAAATTTCAAAAAAAAATCAAAAATTTCAAAAAAAAAATTCAAAATTTTCCAAAAAAATTTTTCAAAAAAAAATTCAAAATTTTCCAAAAAATTTTTTCAAAAAAAAATTCAAAATTTTCAAAAAAAATTCAAAAATTTCAAAAAAAAATCAAAATTTTCCAAAAATTTTTTTTTCAAAAAAAAATCAAAATTTACCAAAAAAAATTTTTTTCAAAAAAAAATTTCATAAAAAAAATCAAAATTTACCAAAAAAAATTTTCAAAAAAAAATTCAAATTTTTCAAAAAAAAATTAAAAAATTTCAAAAAAAAATTCAAAATTTTCCAAAAATTTTTTTCAAAAAAAAATTCAAAATTTTTTTTCAAAAAAAAATTTCATAAAAAAAATCAAAATTTACCAAAAAATTTTTATAAAAAAATCAAAAATTTAAAAAAAAATCAAAATTTTCCAAAAATTTTTTTTTCAAAAAAAATCAAATTTAAAAAAAAAATTCAAAATTTTCGAAAAAAAATTTTCAAAAAAAAATTCAAAATTTTCAAACAAAAATTTCAAAAAAAAATTCTAAATTTTCAAAAAAAAATTCAAAATTTTGCAAAAAAATTTTTTTTCAAAAATATACAAAATTTTCCAAAAAAAATTTTCAAAAAGAAAAATCAAAATTTTTCAAAAAAATTTCAAAATTTTCCAAAAAAAAATTTCATAAGAAAAATCAAAATTTACCAAAAAAAAATTCAAAATTTTCCAAAAAAAATTTTCAAAAAAAATTCAAAATTTTGCAAAAAAATTTTTTTTCAAAAAAATTCAAAAAATTTTTTTTCAAAAAAAAAAAATCAAAATTTTCCAAAAATTTTTTTCAAAAAAAAATTCAAAATTTTCAGAAAAAATTCAAAAACTTTCCAAAAATTTTTTTCAAAAAAAAATTCAAAATTTTGCAAAAAAAATTCAAAATTTTCCAAAAAAAATTCAAAATTTTCCAAAAAAAAAATCAAAATTTTCAAACAAAAATTTCAAAAAAAATTCAAAATTTTCCAAAAAAAATTTTTCAAAAAAAATTCAAAATTTTGCAAAAAAAAATTCAAAATTTTTGAAAAAAAAAATTCAAAACTTTCCAAAAAAAAATCAAAATTTTCAAACAAAAATTTCAAAAAAAAATTCTAAATTTTCAAAAAAAAATTCAAAATTTTGGAAAAAAATTTTTTTTCAAAAATATACAAAATTTTCCAAAAAAATTTTTCAAAAAGAAAAATCAAAATTTTTCAAAAAAATTTCAAAATTTTCCAAAAAAAAATTTCATAAGAAAAATCAAAATTTACCAAAAAAAAATTTTCAAAAAAAAATTCAAAATTTTGCAAAAAAAATTTTCAAAAAAAATTCAAAATTTTGCAAAAAAATTTTTTTTCAAAAAAATTCAAAAATTTCCCAAAAAAAATTTTCAAAAAAATAATCAAAATTTTTCAAAAAAAATTCATAAAAAAATCAAAATTTACCAAAAATTTTTTTCAGAAAAAAAATCAAAATTTACCAAAAAAAAATTCAAAATTTTCCAAAAATTTTTTTCAAAAAAAAATTCAAAATTTTGCAAAAAAATTTTTTTTCAAAAAAAAAAATCAAAATTTTCCAAAAATTTTTTTCAAAAAAAAATTCAAAATATTCAGAAAAAATTCAAAAACTTTCCAAAAATTTTTTTCAAAAAAAAATTCAAAATTTTGCAAAAAAAATTCAAAATTTTCCAAAAAAAATTCAAAATTTTCCAAAAAAAAAATCAAAATTTTCAAACAAAAATTTCAAAAAAAATTCAAAATTTTCCAAAAAAAATTTTTCAAAAAAAATTCAAAATTTTGCAAAAAAAAATTTTTTCAAAAAAATATTTCATAAAAAAAATCAAAATTTACCAAAAAAATTTTCAAAAAAAAATTCAAAATTTTCCAAAAATTTTTTTCAAAAAAAAATTCAAAATTTTGGAAAAAAAATTCAAAATTTTGCAATAAAATTTTTTTTCAAAAAAAAAAATCAAAATTTTCCAAAAATTTTTTTCAAAAAAAAATTCAAAATTTTCAGAAAAAATTCAAAAATTTCAAAAAAAAAATCAAAATTTTCCAAAAAATTTTTTCAAAAAAAAATTCAAAATTTTCCAAAAAATTTTTTTTTTCAAAAAAAAATTTCAGAAAAAAAATCAAAATTTACCAAAAAATTTTTTCAAAAAAAAATTCAAAATTTTCAAAAAAAATTCAAAAGTTTCAAAAAAATTTCAAAATTTCCAAAAAAAAATTTTTCAAAAAAAATTCAAAATTTTGCAAAAAAATATTTTTTCAAAAAAAAATCAAAATTTTCCAAAAATTTTTTTCAAAAAAAAATTCAAAATTTTCAAAAAAAATTTAAAAATTAAAAAAAAAACAAAATTTTCCAAAAATTTTTTTCAAAAAAAATCAAAATTTACCAAAAAAAATTTTCAAAAAAAAATTCAAAAATTTCAAAAAAAACATTCAAAATTTTCCAAAAATTTTTTTCAAAAAAAAATTCAAAATTTTTCAAAAAAATTTCAAAATTTGTTTTCAAAAAAAAATTTCATAAAAAAAATCAAAATTTTCCAAAAATTTTTTTCAAAAAAAAAAATTCAAAAATTTCAAAAAAAAATTCAAAATTTTCCAAAAATTTTTTTCAAAAAAAATTCAAAATTTTCCAAAATTTTTTTTTTTCAAAAAAAAATCAAAATTTACCAAAAATTTTTTCAAAAAAATTCAAAAATTTCAAAAAAAAAATCAAAATTTTCCAAAAAATTTTTTCAAAAAAAAATTCAAAATTTTCAAAAAAAAATCAAAAATTTCAAAAAAAAATTCAAAATTTTCCAAAAATTTTTTTCAAAAAAAAATTCAAAATTTTGCAAAAAAAAATCAAAATTTTCAAACAAAAATTTCAAAAAAAAAATTCAAAATTTTCGAAAAAAATTCAAAATTTTGCAAAAAATTTTTTTTCAAAAAAAAATCAAAATTTTCCAAAAATTTTTTTCAAAAAAAATTCAAAATTTTCCAAAATTTTTTTTTTTCAAAAAAAAATCAAAATTTACCAAAAATTTTTTTTAAAAAAAATTTTCAAAATTTACCAAAAAAATTTTTCAAAAAAAATTTAAAATTTTCCAAAAATTTTTTTCAAAAAAAAATTCAAAATTTTCAAAAAAATTCAAAAATTTCAAAAAAAAATTCAAAATTTTCCAAAATTTTCCAAAAATTTTTTTCAAAAAAAATCAAAATTTACCAAAAAAAATTTTCAAAAAAAAATTCAAAAATTTCAAAAAAAAATTAAAAATTTTCCAAAAATTTTTTTCAAAAAAAAAATTCAAAAATTTCAACAAAAAAATTCAAAAGTTTCCAAAAATTTTTTTCAAAAAAAAATTCAAAAATTTCAAAAAAAACATTCAAAATTTTCGAAAAAAAATTTTCAAAAAAAAATTCAAAATTTTTGAAAAAAAAAATTCAAAATTTTCCAAAAAAAAATCAAAAATTTCAAAAAAAAATTCTAAATTTTCAAAAAAAAATTCAAAATTTTGCAAAAAAATTTTTTTTCAAAAATATACAAAATTTTCCAAAAAAATTTTTCAAAAAGAAAAATCAAAATTTTTCAAAAAAATTTCAAAATTTTCCAAAAAAAAATTTCATAAGAAAAATCAAAATTTACCAAAAAAAAATTTTCAAAAAAAAATTCAAAATTTTCCAAAAAAAATTTTCAAAAAAAATTCAAAATTTTGCAAAAAAATTTTTTTTCAAAAAAATTCAAAAATTTCCCAAAAAAAATTTTCAAAAAAAAAATCAAAATTTTTCAAAAAAAATTCATAAAAAAATCAAAATTTACCAAAAATTTTTTTCAGAAAAAAAATCAAAATTTACCAAAAAAAAATTCAAAATTTTCCAAAAATTTTTTTCAAAAAAAAATTCAAAATTTTGCAAAAAAAATTCAAAATTTTCCAAAAATTTTTTTTTCAAAAAAAAATCAAAATTTACCAAAAAAAATTTTTTTCAAAAAAAAATTTCATAAAAAAAATCAAAATTTACCAAAAAAAATTTTCAAAAAAAAATTCAAAATTTTCCAAAAATTTTTTTCAAAAAAAAATTCAAAATTTTTTTTCAAAAAAAAATTTCATAAAAAATCAAAATTTACCAAAAAATTTTTATAAAAAATTCAAAAATTTAAAAAAAAATCAAAATTTTCCAAAAATTTTTTTTTCAAAAAAAATCAAATTTAAAAAAAAAATTCTTTTGAATTTCGAAAAAAAATTTTCAAAAAAAAATTCAAAATTTTTGAAAAAAAAAATTCAAAATTTTCCAAAAAAAAATCAAAATTTTCAAACAAAAATTTCAAAAAAAAATTCTAAATTTTCAAAAAAAAATTCAAAATTTTGCAAACAAATTTTTTTTCAAAAATATACAAAATTTTCCAAAAAAATTTTTCAAAAAGAAAATCAAAATTTTTCAAAAAAATTTCAAAATTTTCCAAAAAAAAAATTTCATAAGAAAAATCAAAATTTACCAAAAAAAAATTTTCAAAAAAAAATTCAAAATTTTCCAAAAAAAATTCAAAATTTTGCAAAAAAATTTTTTTTCAAAAAAATTCAAAAATTTCCAAAAAAAAATTTTCAAAAAAAAAATCAAAATTTTTCAAAAAAAATTCATAAAAAAATCAAAATTTACCAAAAATTTTTTTCAGAAAAAAAATCAAAATTTACCAAAAAAAAATTCAAAATTTTCCAAAAATTTTTTTCAAAAAAAAATTCAAAATTTTGCAAAAAAATTTTTTTTCAAAAAAAAAAAATCAAAATTTTCCAAAAATTTTTTTCAAAAAAAAATTCAAAATATTCAGAAAAAATTCAAAAACTTTCCAAAAATTTTTTTCAAAAAAAAATTCAAAATTTTGCAAAAAAAATTCAAAATTTTCCAAAAAAAATTCAAAATTTTCCAAAAAAAAAATCAAAATTTTCAAACAAAAATTTCAAAAAAAATTCAAAATTTTCCAAAAAAAATTTTTCAAAAAAAATTCAAAATTTTGCAAAAAAAAATTTTTTCAAAAAAATATTTCATAAAAAAAATCAAAATTTACCAAAAAAATTTAAAAAAAAAAATTCAAAATTTTCCAAAAATTTTTTTCAAAAAAAAATTCAAAATTTTGGAAAAAAAATTTTTTTCAAAAAAATTCAAAATTTTGCAAAAAAATTTTTTTTCAAAAAAAAAAATCAAAATTTTCCAAAAATTTTTTTCAAAAAAAAATTCAAAATTTTCCAAAAAAAATTCAAAAAAAAATTTCAGAAAAAAAATCAAAATTTACCAAAAAATTTTTTCAAAAAAAAATTCAAAATTTTCAAAAAAAATTCAAAAGTTTCAAAAAAATTTCAGAATTTCCAAAAAAAAATTTTTCAAAAAAAATTCAAAATTTTGCAAAAAAATATTTTTTCAAAAAAAAATCAAAATTTTCCAAAAATTTTTTTCAAAAAAAAATTCAAAATTTTCAAAAAAAATTTAAAAATTCAAAAAAAAACTAAATTTTCCAAAAATTTTTTTCAAAAAAAATCAAAATTTACCAAAAAAAATTTTCAAAAAAAAATTCAAAAATTTCAAAAAAAAATTAAAAATTTTCCAAAAATTTTTTTCAAAAAAAAAATTCAAAAATTTCAACAAAAAAATTCAAAAGTTTCCAAAAATTTTTTTCAAAAAAAAATTCAAAAATTTCAAAAAAAACATTCAAAATTTTCCAAAAAAATTTTTCAAAAAAAAATTCAAAATTTTTCAAAAAAATTTCAAAATTTGTTTTCAAAAAAAAATTTCATAAAAAAAATCAAAATTTTCCAAAAATTTTTTTCAAAAAAAAAAATTCAAAAATTTCAAAAAAAAATTCAAAATTTTCCAAAAATTTTTTTCAAAAAAAATTCAAAATTTTCCAAAATTTTTTTTTTTTCAAAAAAAAATCAAAATTTACCAAAAATTTTTTCAAAAAAATTCAAAAATTTCAAAAAAAAAATCAAAATTTTCCAAAAAATTTTTTCAAAAAAAAATTCAAAATTTTCAAAAAAAAATCAAAAATTTCAAAAAAAAATTCAAAATTTTCCAAAAATTTTTTTCAAAAAAAAAATTTCATAAAAAAAATCAAAATTTACCAAAAAATTTTTTCAAAAAAATTCAAAAATTTCAAAAAAAAAAATCAAAATTTTCCAAAAAATTTTTTCAAAAAAAATTCAAAATTTTGCAAAAAAAAATCAAAATTTTCAAACAAAAATTTCAAAAAAAAAATTCAAAATTTTCGAAAAAAATTCAAAATTTTGCAAAAAAATTTTTTTCAAAAAAAAATCAAAATTTTCCAAAAATTTTTTTCAAAAAAAATTCAAAATTTTCCAAAATTTTTTTTTTTCAAAAAAAAATCAAAATTTACCAAAAATTTTTTTTAAAAAAAATTTTCAAAATTTACCAAAAAAATTTTTCAAAAAAAATTCAAAATTTTCCAAAAATTTTTTTCAAAAAAAAATTCAAAATTTTCAAAAAAATTCAAAAATTTCAAAAAAAAATTCAAAATTTTCCAAAATTTTCCAAAAATTTTTTTCAAAAAAAATCAAAATTTACCAAAAAAAATTTTCAAAAAAAAATTCAAAAATTTCAAAAAAAAATTAAAAATTTTCCAAAAATTTTTTTCAAAAAAAAATTCAAAATTTTGGAAAAAAAATTTTTTTCAAAAAAATTCAAAATTTTGCAAAAAAATTTTTTTTCAAAAAAAAAAATCAAAATTTTCCAAAAATTTTTTTCAAAAAAAAAATCAAAATTTTCAGAAAAAATTCAAAAATTTCAAAAAAAAAATCAAAATTTTCCAAAAATTTTTTTCAAAAAAAAATTCAAAATTTTCCAAAAAAAATTCAAAAAAAAATTTCAGAAAAAAAATCAAAATTTACCAAAAAATTTTTTCAAAAAAAAATTCAAAATTTTCAAAAAAAATTCAAAAGTTTCAAAAAAATTTCAAAATTTCCAAAAAAAAATTTTTCAAAAAAAATTCAAAATTTTGCAAAAAAATATTTTTTCAAAAAAAAATCAAAATTTTCCAAAAATTTTTTTCAAAAAAAAATTCAAAATTTTCAAAAAAAATTTAAAAATTCAAAAAAAAACAAAATTTTCCAAAAATTTTTTTCAAAAAAAATCAAAATTTACCAAAAAAAATTTTCAAAAAAAAATTCAAAAATTTCAAAAAAAAATTAAAAATTTTCCAAAAATTTTTTTCAAAAAAAAAATTCAAAAATTTCAACAAAAAAATTCAAAAGTTTCCAAAAATTTTTTTCAAAAAAAAATTCAAAAATTTCAAAAAAAACATTCAAAATTTTCCAAAAAAATTTTTCAAAAAAAAATTCAAAATTTTTCAAAAAAATTTCAAAATTTGTTTTCAAAAAAAAATTTCATAAAAAAAATCAAAATTTTCCAAAAATTTTTTTCAAAAAAAAAAATTCAAAAATTTCAAAAAAAAATTCAAAATTTTCCAAAAATTTTTTTCAAAAAAAATTCAAAATTTTCCAAAATTTTTTTTTTTTCAAAAAAAAATCAAAATTTACCAAAAATTTTTTCAAAAAAATTCAAAAATTTCAAAAAAAAAATCAAAATTTTCCAAAAAATTTTTTCAAAAAAAAATTCAAAATTTTCAAAAAAAAATCAAAAATTTCAAAAAAAAATTCAAAATTTTCCAAAAATTTTTTTCAAAAAAAAAATTTCATAAAAAAAATCAAAATTTACCAAAAAATTTTTTCAAAAAAATTCAAAAATTTCAAAAAAAAAAATCAAAATTTTCCAAAAAATTTTTTCAAAAAAAATTCAAAATTTTGCAAAAAAAAATCAAAATTTTCAAACAAAAATTTCAAAAAAAAAATTCAAAATTTTCGAAAAAAATTCAAAATTTTGCAAAAAAATTTTTTTCAAAAAAAAATCAAAATTTTCCAAAAATTTTTTTCAAAAAAAATTCAAAATTTTCCAAAATTTTTTTTTTTCAAAAAAAAATCAAAATTTACCAAAAATTTTTTTTAAAAAAAATTTTCAAAATTTACCAAAAAAATTTTTCAAAAAAAATTCAAAATTTTCCAAAAATTTTTTTCAAAAAAAAATTCAAAATTTTCAAAAAAATTCAAAAATTTCAAAAAAAAATTCAAAATTTTCCAAAATTTTCCAAAAATTTTTTTCAAAAAAAATCAAAATTTACCAAAAAAAATTTTCAAAAAAAAATTCAAAAATTTCAAAAAAAAATTAAAAATTTTCCAAAAATTTTTTTCAAAAAAAAAATTCAAAAATTTCAACAAAAAAATTCAAGTTTCCAAAAATTTTTTTCAAAAAAAAATTCAAAAATTTCAAAAAAAACATTCAAAATTTTCCAAAAAATTTTTTCAAAAAAAAATTCAAAATTTTTCAAAAAAATTTCAAAATTTGTTTTCAAAAAAAAATTTCATAAAAAAAATCAAAATTTTCCAAAAATTTTTTTCAAAAAAAAAATTCAAAAATTTCAAAAAAAAAATTCAAAATTTTCCAAAATTTTTTTTCAAAAAAAATTCAAAATTTTCCAAAATTTTTTTTTTTCAAAAAAAAATAAAAATTTACCAAAAATTTTTTCAAAAAAATTCAAAAATTTCAAAAAAAAAATCAAAATTTTCCAAAAAATTTTTTCAAAAAAAAATTCAAAATTTTCAAAAAAAAATCAAAAATTTCAAAAAAAAATTCAAAATTTTCCAAAAATTTTTTTCAAAAAAAAATTCAAAATTTTTTTTCAAAAAAAAATTTCATAAAAAAAATCAAAATTTACCAAAAAATTTTTTCAAAAAAATTCAAAAATTTCAAAAAAAAAATCAAAATTTTCCAAAAAATTTTTTCAAAAAAAAATTCAAAATTTTGCAAAAAAAATTTCAAAATTTTCCAAAAAAAAATTTCATAAGAAAAATCAAAATTTACCAAAAATTTTTTTCAGAAAAAAAATCAAAATTTACCAAAAAAAAATTCAAAATTTTCCAAAAATTTTTTTCAAAAAAAAATTCAAAATTTTGCAAAAAAATTTTTTTTCAAAAAAAAAATCAAAATTTTCCAAAAATTTTTTTCCCAAAAAAATTAAAAATATTCAGAAAAAATTCAAAAACTTTCCAAAAATTTTTTTCAAAAAAAAATTCAAAATTTTGCAAAAAAAATTCAAAATTTTCCAAAAAAAATTCAAAATTTTCCAAAAAAAAAATCAAAATTTTCAAACAAAAATTTCAAAAAAAATTCAAAATTTTCCAAAAAAAATTTTTCAAAAAAAATTCAAAATTTTGCAAAAAAAAATTTTTTCAAAAAAATATTTCATAAAAAAAATCAAAATTTACCAAAAAAATTAAAAAAAAAAAATTCAAAATTTTCCAAAAATTTTTTTCAAAAAAAAATTCAAAATTTTGGAAAAAAAATTCAAAATTTTGCAAAAAAATTTTTTTTCAAAAAAAAAAATCAAAATTTTCCAAAAATTTTTTTCAAAAAAAAATTCAAAATTTTCAGAAAAAATTCAAAAATTTCAAAAAAAAAATCAAAATTTTCCAAAAATTTTTTTCAAAAAAAAATTCAAAATTTTCCAAAAAATTTTTTTTTTCAAAAAAAAATTTCAGAAAAAAAATCAAAATTTACCAAAAAATTTTTTCAAAAAAAAATTCAAAATTTTCAAAAAAAATTCAAAAGTTTCAAAAAAATTTCAAAATTTCCAAAAAAAAATTTTTCAAAAAAAATTCAAAATTTTGCAAAAAAATATTTTTTCAAAAAAAAATCAAAATTTTCCAAAAATTTTTTTCAAAAAAAAATTCAAAATTTTCAAAAAAAATTTAAAAATTCAAAAAAAAACAAAATTTTCCAAAAATTTTTTTCAAAAAAAATCAAAATTTACCAAAAAAAATTTTCAAAAAAAAATTCAAAAATTTCAAAAAAAACATTCAAAATTTTCCAAAAAATTTTTTCAAAAAAAAATTCAAAATTTTTCAAAAAAATTTCAAAATTTGTTTTCAAAAAAAAATTTCATAAAAAAAATCAAAATTTTCCAAAAATTTTTTTCAAAAAAAAAAATTCAAAAATTTCAAAAAAAAATTCAAAATTTTCCAAAAATTTTTTTCAAAAAAAATTCAAAATTTTCCAAAATTTTTTTTTTTCAAAAAAAAATCAAAATTTACCAAAAATTTTTTCAAAAAAATTCAAAAATTTCAAAAAAAAAATCAAAATTTTCCAAAAAATTTTTTCAAAAAAAAATTCAAAATTTTCAAAAAAAAATCAAAAATTTCAAAAAAAAATTCAAAATTTTCCAAAAATTTTTTTCAAAAAAAAATTCAAAATTTTTTTTCAAAAAAAATTTCATAAAAAAAATCAAAATTTACCAAAAAATTTTTTCAAAAAAATTCAAAAATTTCAAAAAAAAAATCAAAATTTTCCAAAAAATTTTTTCAAAAAAAAATTCAAAAGTTTGCAAAAAAAAATCAAAATTTTCAAACAAAAATTTCAAAAAAAAAAATTCAAAATTTTCGAAAAAAATTCAAAATTTTGCAAAAAAAATTTTTTCAAAAAAAAATCAAAATTTTCCAAAAATTTTTTTCAAAAAAAATTCAAAATTTTCCAAAATTTTTTTTTTTCAAAAAAAAATCAAAATTTACCAAAAATTTTTTTTAAAAAAAATTTTCAAAATTTACCAAAAAAATTTTTCAAAAAAAATTCAAAATTTTCCAAAAATTTTTTTCAAAAAAAAATTCAAAAATTTCAAAAAAAAATTCAAAATTTTCCAAAATTTTCCAAAAATTTTTTTCAAAAAAAATCAAAATTTACCAAAAAAAATTTTCAAAAAAAAATTCAAAAATTTCAAAAAAAAATTAAAAATTTTCCAAAAATTTTTTTCAAAAAAAAAATTCAAAAATTTCAACAAAAAAATTCAAGTTTCCAAAAATTTTTTTCAAAAAAAAATTCAAAAATTTCAAAAAAAACATTCAAAATTTTCGAAAAAAAATTTTCAAAAAAAAATTCAAAATTTTTGAAAAAAAAAATTCAAAATTTTCCAAAAAAAAATCAAAAATTTCAAAAAAAAATTCTAAATTTTCAAAAAAAAATTCAAAATTTTGCAAAAAAATTTTTTTTCAAAAATATACAAAATTTTCCAAAAAAATTTTTCAAAAAGAAAAATCAAAATTTTTCAAAAAAATTTCAAAATTTTCCAAAAAAAAATTTCATAAGAAAAATCAAAATTTACCAAAAAAAAATTTTCAAAAAAAAATTCAAAATTTTCCAAAAAAAATTTTCAAAAAAAATTCAAAATTTTGCAAAAAAATTTTTTTTCAAAAAAATTCAAAAATTTCCCAAAAAAAATTTTCAAAAAAAAAATCAAAATTTTTCAAAAAAAATTCATAAAAAAATCAAAATTTACCAAAAATTTTTTTCAGAAAAAAAATCAAAATTTACCAAAAAAAAATTCAAAATTTTCCAAAAATTTTTTTCAAAAAAAAATTCAAAATTTTGCAAAAAAAATTCAAAATTTTCCAAAAATTTTTTTTTTCAAAAAAAAATCAAAATTTACCAAAAAAAATTTTTTTCAAAAAAAAATTTCATAAAAAAAATCAAAATTTACCAAAAAAAATTTTCAAAAAAAAATTCAAAATTTTCCAAAAATTTTTTTCAAAAAAAAATTCAAAATTTTTTTTCAAAAAAAAATTTCATAAAAAATCAAAATTTACCAAAAAATTTTTATAAAAAATTCAAAAATTTAAAAAAAAATCAAAATTTTCCAAAAATTTTTTTTTCAAAAAAAATCAAATTTAAAAAAAAAATTCTTTTGAATTTCGAAAAAAAATTTTCAAAAAAAAATTCAAATTTTTTGAAAAAAAAAAATTCAAAATTTTCCAAAAAAAAATCAAAATTTTCAAACAAAAATTTCAAAAAAAATTCAAAATTTTGCAAAAAAATTTTTTTTCAAAAATATACAAAATTTTCCAAAAAAATTTTTCAAAAAGAAAAATCAAAATTTTTCAAAAAAATTTCAAAATTTTCCAAAAAAAAAATTTCATAAGAAAAATCAAAATTTACCAAAAAAAAATTTTCAAAAAAAAATTCAAAATTTTCCAAAAAAAATTCAAAATTTTGCAAAAAAATTTTTTTTCAAAAAAATTCAAAAATTTCCCAAAAAAAATTTTCAAAAAAAAAATCAAAATTTTTCAAAAAAAATTCATAAAAAAATCAAAATTTACCAAAAATTTTTTTCAGAAAAAAAATCAAAATTTACCAAAAAAAAATTCAAAATTTTCCAAAAATTTTTTTCAAAAAAAAATTCAAAATTTTGCAAAAAAATTTTTTTTCAAAAAAAAAAATCAAAATTTTCCAAAAATTTTTTTCAAAAAAAAATTCAAAATATTCAGAAAAAATTCAAAAACTTTCCAAAAATTTTTTTCAAAAAAAAATTCAAAATTTTCCAAAAAAAATTCAAAATTTTCCAAAAAAAAAATCAAAATTTTCAAACAAAAATTTCAAAAAAAATTCAAAATTTTCCAAAAAAAATTTTTCAAAAAAAATTCAAAATTTTGCAAAAAAAAAATTTTTCAAAAAAATATTTCATAAAAAAAATCAAAATTTACCAAAAAAATTTAAAAAAAAAAATTCAAAATTTTCCAAAAATTTTTTTCAAAAAAAAATTCAAAATTTTGGAAAAAAAATCAAAATTTTCCAAAAATTTTTTTCAAAAAAAAATTCAAAATTTTCAGAAAAAATTCAAAAATTTCAAAAAAAAAATCAAAATTTTCCAAAAATTTTTTTCAAAAAAAAATTCAAAATTTTCCAAAAAATTTTTTTTTTCAAAAAAAAATTTCAGAAAAAAAATCAAAATTTACCAAAAAATTTTTTCAAAAAAAAATTCAAAATTTTCAAAAAAAATTCAAAAGTTTCAAAAAAATTTCAAAATTTCCAAAAAAAAATTTTTCAAAAAAAATTCAAAATTTTGCAAAAAAATATTTTTTCAAAAAAAAATCAAAATTTTCCAAAAATTTTTTTCAAAAAAAAATTCAAAATTTTCAAAAAAAATTTAAAAATTCAAAAAAAAACAAAATTTTCCAAAAATTTTTTTCAAAAAAAATCAAAATTTACCAAAAAAAATTTTCAAAAAAAAATTCAAAAATTTCAAAAAAAAATTAAAAATTTTCCAAAAATTTTTTTCAAAAAAAAAATTCAAAAATTTCAACAAAAAAATTCAAAAGTTTCCAAAAATTTTTTTCAAAAAAAAATTCAAAAATTTCAAAAAAAACATTCAAAATTTTCCAAAAAATTTTTTCAAAAAAAAATTCAAAATTTTTCAAAAAAATTTCAAAATTTGTTTTCAAAAAAAAATTTCATAAAAAAATCAAAATTTTCCAAAAATTTTTTTCAAAAAAAAAAATTCAAAAATTTCAAAAAAAAATTCAAAATTTTCCAAAAAATTTTTTCAAAAAAAATTCAAAATTTTCCAACATTTTTTTTTTTTCAAAAAAAAATCAAAATTTACCAAAAATTTTTTCAAAAAAATTCAAAAATTTCAAAAAAAAAATCAAAATTTTCCAAAAAATTTTTTCAAAAAAAAATTCAAAATTTTCAAAAAAAAATCAAAAATTTCAAAAAAAAATTCAAAATTTTCCAAAAATTTTTTTCAAAAAAAAAATTCAAAATTTTTTTTCAAAAAAAAATTTCATAAAAAAAATCAAAATTTACCAAAAAATTTTTTCAAAAAAATTCAAAAATTTCAAAAAAAAAATCAAAATTTTCCAAAAAATTTTTTCAAAAAAAATTCAAAATTTTGCAAAAAAAAATCAAAATTTTCAAACAAAAATTTCAAAAAAAAAATTCAAAATTTTCGAAAAAAATTCAAAATTTTGCAAAAAAATTTTTTTCAAAAAAAAATCAAAATTTTCCAAAAATTTTTTTCAAAAAAAATTCAAAATTTTCCAAAAATTTTTTTTAAAAAAAATTTTCAAAATTTACCAAAAAAATTTTTCAAAAAAAATTCAAAATTTTCCAAAAATTTTTTTCAAAAAAAATTCAAAATTTTCAAAAAAATTCAAAAATTTCAAAAAAAAATTCAAAATTTTCCAAAATTTTTTTTCAAAAAAAAATTCAAAAATTTCAAAAAAAGATCAAAATTTTCAAAAAAAAAATTTTGAGAAAAAAATTCAAAATTTTCCAAAAAATTTTTTTGAGAAAAAAATTCAAAATTTTCCAAAAAATTTTTTTTTCAAAAAAAAATTTCAGAAAAAAAATCAAAAATTACCAAAAAAATTTTTCAAAAAAAAATTCAAAATTTCCAAAAAAAAAATTTTCCAAAAAATTCAAAATTTTGCAAAAAAATTTTTTTTCAAAAAAATTCAAAAATTTCCCAAAAAAAATTTTCAAAAAAAAATTCAAAATTTTTGAAAAAAAAAATTCAAAATTTTCCAAAAAAAAATCAAAATTTTCAAACAAAAATTTCAAAAAAAAATTCTAAATTTTCAAAAAAAAATTCAAAATTTTGCAAAAAAATTTTTTTTCAAAAAAAATTCAAAAATTTCAAAAAAGATCAAAATTTCCAAAAAAAAAATTTACAGATAAAATTCAAAATTTTCCAAAATTTTTTTTTTCAAAAAAAAAAATTCAGAAAAAAAATCAAAATTTACCAAAAAATTTTTTCAAAAAAAAATTCAAAATTTTCCAAAAATTTTTTTCAAAAAAAAATTCAAAAATTTCAAAAAAAAATCAAAAATTTCAAAAAAAAATTCAAAATTTTCCAAAAAAATTTTTCAAAAAAAAATTCAAAATTTTCCAAAAAATTTTTTCAAAAAAAAATTCAAAATTTTCAAAAAAAATTCAAAAATTTCAAAAAAAAATCAAAATTTTCCAAAAATTTTTTTTTCAAAAAAAAATCAAAATTTACCAAAAATTTTTTTTAAAAAAAAATTTCAAAATTTTCCAAAAAAAATTTTTTTCAAAAAAAAATTTCATAAAAAAAATCAAAATTTACCAAAAAAAATTTTCAAAAAAAAATTCAAATTTTTCAAAAAAAAATTAAAAAATTTCAAAAAAAAATTCAAAATTTTCCAAAAATTTTTTTCAAAAAAAAATTCAAAATTTTTTTTCAAAAAAAAATTTCATAAAAAAAATCAAAATTTACCAAAAAATTTTTATAAAAAATTCAAAAATTTAAAAAAAAATCAAAATTTTCCAAAATTTTTTTTTTTCAAAAAAAATCAAATTTAAAAAAAAAATTCAAAATTTTCGAAAAAAAATTTTCAAAAAAAAATTCAAAATTTTTGAAAAAAAAAATTCAAAATTTTCCAAAAAAAAATCAAAATTTTCAAACAAAAATTTCAAAAAAAAATTCTAAATTTTCAAAAAAAAATTCAAAATTTTGCAAAAAAATTTTTTTTCAAAAATATACAAAATTTTCCAAAAAAATTTTTCAAAAAGAAAAATCAAAATTTTTCAAAAAAATTTCAAAATTTTTCAAAAAAAAATTTCATAAAAAAAATCAAAATTTACCAAAAAATTTTTATAAAAAATTCAAAAATTTAAAAAAAAATCAAAATTTTCCAAAAATTTTTTTTTCAAAAAAAATCAAATTTAAAAAAAAAATTCAAAATTTTCGAAAAAAAATTTTCAAAAAAAAATTCAAAATTTTTGAAAAAAAAAATTCAAAATTTTCCAAAAAAAAATCAAAATTTTCAAACAAAAATTTCAAAACAAAATTCTAAATTTTCAAAAAAAAATTCAAAATTTTGCAAAAAAATTTTTTTTCAAAAATATACAAAATTTTCCAAAAAAATTTTTCAAAAAGAAAAATCAAAATTTTTCAAAAAAATTTCAAAATTTTCCAAAAAAAAATTTCATAAGAAAAATCAAAATTTACCAAAAAAAAATTTTCAAAAAAAAATTCAAAATTTTCCAAAAAAAATTTTCAAAAAAAATTCAAAATTTTGCAAAAAAATTTTTTTTCAAAAAAATTCAAAAATTTCCCAAAAAAATTTTCAAAAAAAAAATCAAAATTTTTAAAAAAAAATTCATAAAAAAATCAAAATTTACCAAAAATTTTTTTCAGAAAAAAAATCAAAATTTACCAAAAAAAAATTCAAAATTTTCCAAAAATTTTTTTCAAAAAAAAATTCAAAATTTTGCAAAAAAAATTCAAAATTTTCCAAAAATTTTTTTTTCAAAAAAAAATCAAAATTTACCAAAAAAAATTTTTTTCAAAAAAAAATTTCATAAAAAAAATCAAAATTTACCAAAAAAAATTTTCAAAAAAAAATTCAAATTTTTCAAAAAAAAATTAAAAAATTTCAAAAAAAAATTCAAAATTTTCCAAAAATTTTTTTCAAAAAAAAATTCAAAATTTTTTTTCAAAAAAAAATTTCATAAAAAAAATCAAAATTTACCAAAAAATTTTTATAAAAAATTCAAAAATTTAAAAAAAAATCAAAATTTTCCAAAAATTTTTTTTTCAAAAAAAATCAAATTTAAAAAAAAAATTCAAAATTTTCGAAAAAAAATTTTCAAAAAAAAATTCAAAATTTTTGAAAAAAAAAATTCAAAATTTTCCAAAAAAAAATCAAAATTTTCAAACAAAAATTTCAAAAAAAAATTCTAAATTTTCAAAAAAAAATTCAAAATTTTGCAAAAAAATTTTTTTTCAAAAATATACAAAATTTTCCAAAAAAATTTTTCAAAAAGAAAAATCAAAATTTTTCAAAAAAATTTCAAAATTTTCCAAAAAAAAATTTCATAAGAAAAATCAAAATTTACCAAAAAAAAATTTTCAAAAAAAAATTCAAAATTTTCCAAAAAAAATTTTCAAAAAAAATTCAAAATTTTGCAAAAAAATTTTTTTTCAAAAAAATTCAAAAATTTCCCAAAAAAAAATTTTCAAAAAAAAAATCAAAATTTTTCAAAAAAAATTCATAAAAAAATCAAAATTTACCAAAAATTTTTTTCAGAAAAAAAATCAAAATTTACCAAAAAAAAATTCAAAATTTTCCAAAAATTTTTTTCAAAAAAAAATTCAAAATTTTGCAAAAAAAAATTCAAAATTTTCCAAAAATTTTTTTTTCAAAAAAAAATCAAAATTTACCAAAAAAAATTTTTTTCAAAAAAAAATTTCATAAAAAAAATCAAAATTTACCAAAAAAAATTTTCAAAAAAAAATTCAAAATTTTCCAAAAATTTTTTTCAAAAAAAAATTCAAAATTTTTTTTCAAAAAAAAATTTCATAAAAAATCAAAATTTACCAAAAAATTTTTATAAAAAATTCAAAAATTTAAAAAAAAATCAAAATTTTCCAAAAATTTTTTTTTCAAAAAAAATCAAATTTAAAAAAAAAATTCTTTTGAATTTCGAAAAAAAATTTTCAAAAAAAAATTCAAAATTTTTGAAAAAAAAAAATTCAAAATTTTCCAAAAAAAAATCAAAATTTTCAAACAAAAATTTCAAAAAAAATTCAAAATTTTGCAAAAAAATTTTTTTTCAAAAATATACAAAATTTTCCAAAAAAATTTTTCAAAAAGAAAAATCAAAATTTTTCAAAAAAATTTCAAAATTTTCCAAAAAAAAAATTTCATAAGAAAAATCAAAATTTACCAAAAAAAAATTTTCAAAAAAAAATTCAAAATTTTCCAAAAAAAATTCAAAATTTTGCAAAAAAATTTTTTTTCAAAAAAATTCAAAAATTTCCCAAAAAAAATTTTCAAAAAAAAAATCAAAATTTTTCAAAAAAAATTCATAAAAAAATCAAAATTTACCAAAAATTTTTTTCAGAAAAAAAATCAAAATTTACCAAAAAAAAATTCAAAATTTTCCAAAAATTTTTTTCAAAAAAATTCAAAATTTTGCAAAAAAATTTTTTTTCAAAAAAAAAAAATCAAAATTTTCCAAAAATTTTTTTCAAAAAAAAATTCAAAATATTCAGAAAAAATTCAAAAACTTTCCAAAAATTTTTTTCAAAAAAAAATTCAAAATTTTGCAAAAAAAATTCAAAATTTTCCAAAAAAAATTCAAAATTTTCCAAAAAAAATATCAAAATTTTCAAACAAAAATTTCAAAAAAAATTCAAAATTTTCCAAAAAAAATTTTTCAAAAAAAAATTCAAAATTTTCCAAAAAAAATTTTCAAAAAAAATTCAAAATTTTGCAAAAAAATTTTTTTTCAAAAAAATTCAAAAATTTCCCAAAAAAATTTTCAAAAAAAAAATCAAAATTTTTAAAAAAAAATTCATAAAAAAATCAAAATTTACCAAAAATTTTTTTCAGAAAAAAAATCAAAATTTACCAAAAAAAAATTCAAAATTTTCCAAAAATTTTTTTCAAAAAAAAATTCAAAATTTTGCAAAAAAAATTCAAAATTTTCCAAAAATTTTTTTTTCAAAAAAAAATCAAAATTTACCAAAAAAAATTTTTTTCAAAAAAAAATTTCATAAAAAAAATCAAAATTTACCAAAAAAAATTTTCAAAAAAAAATTCAAATTTTTCAAAAAAAAATTAAAAAATTTCAAAAAAAAATTCAAAATTTTCCAAAAATTTTTTTCAAAAAAAAATTCAAAATTTTTTTTCAAAAAAAAATTTCATAAAAAAAATCAAAATTTACCAAAAAATTTTTATAAAAAATTCAAAAATTTAAAAAAAAATCAAAATTTTCCAAAAATTTTTTTTTCAAAAAAAATCAAATTTAAAAAAAAAATTCAAAATTTTCGAAAAAAAATTTTCAAAAAAAAATTCAAAATTTTTGAAAAAAAAAAATTCAAAATTTTCCAAAAAAAAATCAAAATTTTCAAACAAAAATTTCAAAAAAAAATTCTAAATTTTCAAAAAAAAATTCAAAATTTTGCAAAAAAATTTTTTTTCAAAAATATACAAAATTTTCCAAAAAAATTTTTCAAAAAGAAAAATCAAAATTTTTCAAAAAAATTTCAAAATTTTCCAAAAAAAAATTTCATAAGAAAAATCAAAATTTACCAAAAAAAAATTTTCAAAAAAAAATTCAAAATTTTCCAAAAAAAATTTTCAAAAAAAATTCAAAATTTTGCAAAAAAATTTTTTTTCAAAAAAATTCAAAAATTTCCCAAAAAAAATTTTCAAAAAAAAAATCAAAATTTTTCAAAAAAAATTCATAAAAAAATCAAAATTTACCAAAAATTTTTTTCAGAAAAAAAATCAAAATTTACCAAAAAAAAATTCAAAATTTTCCAAAAATTTTTTTCAAAAAAAAATTCAAAATTTTGCAAAAAAAAATTCAAAATTTTCCAAAAATTTTTTTTTCAAAAAAAAATCAAAATTTACCAAAAAAAATTTTTTTCAAAAAAAAATTTCATAAAAAAAATCAAAATTTACCAAAAAAAATTTTCAAAAAAAAATTCAAAATTTTCCAAAAATTTTTTTCAAAAAAAAATTCAAAATTTTTTTTCAAAAAAAAATTTCATAAAAAATCAAAATTTACCAA
Source organism: Platycheirus rosarum (assembly GCA_963971375.1). NCBI lineage: Eukaryota > Metazoa > Arthropoda > Insecta > Diptera > Syrphidae > Platycheirus > Platycheirus rosarum. The sequence goes on along the minus strand of OZ020511.1, from coordinate 12,325,143 downwards.
AAAATTTTTATAAAAAATTCAAAAATTTAAAAAAAAATCAAAATTTTCCAAAAATTTTTTTTTCAAAAAAAATCAAATTTAAAAAAAAAATTCTTTTGAATTTCGAAAAAAAAATTTCAAAAAAAAATTCAAAATTTTTGAAAAAAAAAAATTCAAAATTTTCCAAAAAAAAATCAAAATTTTCAAACAAAAATTTCAAAAAAAATTCAAAATTTTGCAAAAAAATTTTTTTTCAAAAATATACAAAATTTTCCAAAAAAATTTTTCAAAAAGAAAAATCAAAATTTTTCAAAAAAAATTTCAAAATTTTCCAAAAAAAAAATTTCATAAGAAAAATCAAAATTTACCAAAAAAAAATTTTCAAAAAAAAATTCAAAATTTTCCAAAAAAAATTCAAAATTTTGCAAAAAAATTTTTTTTCAAAAAAAATCAAAAATTTCCCAAAAAAAATTTTCAAAAAAAAAATCAAAATTTTTCAAAAAAAATTCATAAAAAAATCAAAATTTACCAAAAATTTTTTTCAGAAAAAAAATCAAAATTTACCAAAAAAAAATTCAAAATTTTCCAAAAATTTTTTTCAAAAAAAAATTCAAAATTTTGCAAAAAAATTTTTTTTCAAAAAAAAAAAATCAAAATTTTCCAAAAATTTTTTTCAAAAAAAAATTCAAAATATTCAGAAAAAATTCAAAAACTTTCCAAAAATTTTTTTCAAAAAAAAATTCAAAATTTTGCAAAAAAAATTCAAAATTTTCCAAAAAAAATTCAAAATTTTCCAAAAAAAAAATCAAAATTTTCAAACAAAAATTTCAAAAAAAATTCAAAATTTTCCAAAAAAAATTTTTCAAAAAAATTTCAAAATTTTGCAAAAAAAAATTTTTTCAAAAAAATATTTCATAAAAAAAATCAAAATTTACCAAAAAAATTAAAAAAAAAAAATTCAAAATTTTCCAAAAATTTTTTTCAAAAAAAAATTCAAAATTTTGGAAAAAAAATCAAAATTTTCCAAAAATTTTTTTCAAAAAAAAATTCAAAATTTTCAAAAAAAATTCAAAAGTTTCAAAAAAATTTCAAAATTTCCAAAAAAAAATTTTTCAAAAAAAATTCAAAATTTTGCAAAAAAATATTTTTTCAAAAAAAAATCAAAATTTTCCAAAAATTTTTTTCAAAAAAAAATTCAAAATTTTCAAAAAAAATTTAAAAATTCAAAAAAAAACAAAATTTTCCAAAAATTTTTTTCAAAAAAAATCAAAATTTACCAAAAAAAATTTTCAAAAAAAAATTCAAAAATTTCAAAAAAAAATTAAAAATTTTCCAAAAATTTTTTTCAAAAAAAAAATTCAAAAATTTCAACAAAAAAATTCAAAAGTTTCCAAAAATTTTTTTCAAAAAAAAATTCAAAAATTTCAAAAAAAACATTCAAAATTTTCCAAAAAATTTTTTCAAAAAAAAATTCAAAATTTTTCAAAAAAAATTTCAAAATTTGTTTTCAAAAAAAAATTTCATAAAAAAAATCAAAATTTTCCAAAAAAAAATTCAAAATTTTCCAAAAATTTTTTTCAAAAAAAATTCAAAATTTTCCAAAATTTTTTTTTTTCAAAAAAAAATCAAAATTTACCAAAAATTTTTTCAAAAAAATTCAAAAATTTCAAAAAAAAAATCAAAATTTTCCAAAAAATTTTTTCAAAAAAAAATTCAAAATTTTCAAAAAAAAATCAAAAATTTCAAAAAAAAATTCAAAATTTTCCAAAAATTTTTTTCAAAAAAAAATTCAAAATTTTTTTTCAAAAAAAAATTTCATAAAAAAAATCAAAATTTATCAAAAAATTTTTTCAAAAAAATTCAAAAATTTCAAAAAAAAAATCAAAATTTTCCAAAAAATTTTTTCAAAAAAAAATTCAAAATTTTGCAAAAAAAAATCAAAATTTTCAAACAAAAATTTCAAAAAAAAAATTCAAAATTTTCGAAAAAAATTCAAAATTTTGCAAAAAAATTTTTTTCAAAAAAAAATCAAAATTTTCCAAAAATTTTTTTCAAAAAAAATTCAAAATTTTCCAAAATTTTTTTTTTCAAAAAAAAATCAAAATTTACCAAAAATTTTTTTTAAAAAAAATTTTCAAAATTTACCAAAAAAATTTTTCAAAAAAAATTCAAAATTTTCCAAAAATTTTTTTCAAAAAAAATTCAAAATTTTCAAAAAAATTCAAAAATTTCAAAAAAAAATTCAAAATTTTCCAAAATTTTTTTTCAAAAAAAAATTCAAAAATTTCAAAAAAAGATCAAAATTTTCAAAAAAAAAAATTCAAAATTTTCCAAAAAATTTTTTTGAGAAAAAAATTCAAAATTTTCCAAAAAATTTTTTTTTCAAAAAAAAATCAAAAATTACCAAAAAAATTTTTCAAAAAAAAATTCAAAATTTCCAAAAAAAAAATTTTCCAAAAAATTCAAAATTTTCCAAAATAATTCAAAAATTTCAAAAAAAAAATTCAAAATTTTCCAAAAATTTTTTTCAAAAAAAAATTCAAAAATTTCAAAAAAAAATCAAAAATTTCAAAAAAAAAATTCAAAATTTTCCAAAAAAATTTTTCAAAAAAAAATTCAAAATTTTCCAAAAAATTTTTTCAAAAAAAAATTCAAAATTTTCAAAAAAAATTCAAAAATTTCAAAAAAAAATCAAAATTTTCCAAAAATTTTTTTTTCAAAAAAAAATCAAAATTTACCAAAAATTTTTTTTAAAAAAAAATTTCAAAATTTTCCAAAAAAAATTTTTTTCAAAAAAAAATTTCATAAAAAAAATCAAAATTTACCAAAAAAAATTTTCAAAAAAAAATTCAAATTTTTCAAAAAAAAATTAAAAAATTTCAAAAAAAAATTCAAAAGTTTCCAAAAATTTTTTTCAAAAAAAAATTCAAAATTTTTTTTCAAAAAAAAATTTCATAAAAAAAATCAAAATTTACCAAAAAATTTTTATAAAAAATTCAAAAATTTAAAAAAAAATCAAAATTTTCCAAAATTTTTTTTTTTCAAAAAAAATCAAATTTAAAAAAAAAATTCAAAATTTTCGAAAAAAAATTTTCAAAAAAAAATTCAAAATTTTTGAAAAAAAAAATTCAAAATTTTCCAAAAAAAAATCAAAATTTTCAAACAAAAATTTCAAAAAAAAATTCTAAATTTTCAAAAAAAAATTCAAAATTTTGCAAAAAAATTTTTTTTCAAAAAAATTCAAAAATTTCCCAAAAAAAATTTTCAAAAAAAAAATCAAAATTTTTCAAAAAAAATTCATAAAAAAATCAAAATTTACCAAAAATTTTTTTCAGAAAAAAAATCAAAATTTACCAAAAAAAAATTCAAAATTTTCCAAAAATTTTTTTCAAAAAAAAATTCAAAATTTTGCAAAAAAAATTCAAAATTTTCCAAAAATTTTTTTTTTCAAAAAAAAATCAAAATTTACCAAAAAAAATTTTCAAAAAAAAATTCAAATTTTTCAAAAAAAATTAAAAAATTTCAAAAAAAAATTCAAAATTTTCCAAAAATTTTTTTCAAAAAAAAATTCAAAATTTTTTTTCAAAAAAAAATTTCATAAAAAAAATCAAAATTTACCAAAAAATTTTTATAAAAAATTCAAAAATTTAAAAAAAAATCAAAATTTTCCAAAAATTTTTTTTTCAAAAAAAATCAAATTTAAAAAAAAAATTCAAAATTTTTGAAAAAAAAAATTCAAAATTTTCCAAAAAAAAATCAAAATTTTCAAACAAAAATTTCAAAAAAAAATTCTAAATTTTCAAAAAAAATTCAAAATTTTGCAAAAAAATTTTTTTTCAAAAATATACAAAATTTTCCAAAAAAATTTTTCAAAAAGAAAAATCAAAATTTTTCAAAAAAATTTCAAAATTTTCCAAAAAAAAATTTCATAAGAAAAATCAAAATTTACCAAAAAAAAATTTTCAAAAAAAAATTCAAAATTTTCCAAAAAAAATTTTCAAAAAAAATTCAAAATTTTGCAAAAAAATTTTTTTTCAAAAAAATTCAAAAATTTCCCAAAAAAAATTTTCAAAAAAAAATCAAAATTTTTCAAAAAAAATTCATAAAAAAATCAAAATTTACCAAAAATTTTTTTCAGAAAAAAAATCAAAATTTACCAAAAAAAAATTCAAAATTTTCCAAAAATTTTTTTCAAAAAAAAATTCAAAATTTTGCAAAAAAATTTTTTTTCAAAAAAAAAAAATCAAAATTTTCCAAAAATTTTTTTCAAAAAAAAATTCAAAATTTTCAGAAAAAATTCAAAAACTTTCCAAAAATTTTTTTCAAAAAAAAATTCAAAATTTTGCAAAAAAAATTCAAAATTTTCCAAAAAAAATTCAAAATTTTCCAAAAAAAAAATCAAAATTTTCAAACAAAAATTTCAAAAAAAATTCAAAATTTTCCAAAAAAAATTTTTCAAAAAAAATTCAAAATTTTGCAAAAAAAAATTTTTTCAAAAAAATCAAAATTTACCAAAAAAATTTTCAAAAAAAATTCAAAATTTTCCAAAAATTTTTTTCAAAAAAAAATTCAAAATTTTGGAAAAAAAATTTTTTTCAAAAAAATTCAAAATTTTGCAAAAAAATTTTTTTTCAAAAAAAAAAATCAAAATTTTCCAAAAATTTTTTTCAAAAAAAAATTCAAAATTTTCAGAAAAAATTCAAAAATTTCAAAAAAAAAATCAAAATTTTCCAAAAATTTTTTTCAAAAAAAAATTCAAAATTTTCCAAAAATTTTTTTTTTTCAAAAAAAAATTTCAGAAAAAAAATCAAAATTTACCAAAAAATTTTTTCAAAAAAAAATTCAAAATTTTCAAAAAAAATTCAAAAGTTTCAAAAAAATTTCAAAATTTCCAAAAAAAAATTTTTCAAAAAAAATTCAAAATTTTGCAAAAAAATATTTTTTCAAAAAAAAATCAAAATTTTCCAAAAATTTTTTTCAAAAAAAAATTCAAAATTTTCAAAAAAAATTTAAAAATTCAAAAAAAAACAAAATTTTCCAAAAATTTTTTTCAAAAAAAATCAAAATTTACCAAAAAAAATTTTCAAAAAAAAATTCAAAAATTTCAAAAAAAAATTAAAAATTTTCCAAAAATTTTTTTCAAAAAAAAAATTCAAAAATTTCAACAAAAAAATTCAAGTTTCCAAAAATTTTTTTCAAAAAAAAATTCAAAAATTTCAAAAAAAACATTCAAAATTTTCCAAAAAATTTTTTCAAAAAAAAATTCAAAATTTTTCAAAAAAATTTCAAAATTTGTTTTCAAAAAAAAATTTCATAAAAAAAATCAAAATTTTCCAAAAATTTTTTTCAAAAAAAAAAATTCAAAAATTTCAAAAAAAAATTCAAAATTTTCCAAAAATTTTTTTCAAAAAAAAATTCAAAATTTTCAAAAAAAATTTAAAAATTTCAAAAAAGATGAAAATTTTCAAAAAAAAATTTTACAGAAAAAATTAAAAATTTTCCAAAAAATTTTTTTTTCAAAAAAAAATTCAAAATTTTGCAAAAAAATTTTTTTTCAAAAATATACAAAATTTTCCAAAAAAATTTTTCAAAATTTTCCAAAAAAAATTTTTTTTCAAAAAAAAATTTCATAAAAAAAATCAAAATTTACCAAAAAAAAATTTTCAAAAAAAAATTCAAAATTTTCCAAAAAAAAATTTTCAAAAAAAATTCAAAATTTTGCAAAAAAATTTTTTTTCAAAAAAATTCAAAAATTTCCCAAAAAAAATTTTCAAAAAAAAAATCAAAATTTTCCAAAATTTTTTTTTTCAAAAAAAATCAAATTTAAAAAAAAAAATTCAAAATTTTCGAAAAAAAATTTTCAAAAAAAAATTCAAAATTTTTTCAAAAAAAAATTCAAAATTTTCCAAAAATTTTTTTCAAAAAAAAAAATTCAAAAATTTCAAAAAAAATTTAAAAATTTCAAAAAAGATCAAAATTTTCAAAAAAAAATTAAAAATTTTCCAAAAAATTTTTTTTTCAAAAAAAAATTTCAGAAATAAAATCAAAATTTACCAAAAAAATTTTTCAAAAAAAAATTCAAAATTTTCAAAAAAAATTCAAAAATTTCAAAAAAAAATCAAAATTTTCCAAAAAATTTTTTCAAAAAAAAATTCAAAATTTTGCAAAAAAAAATCAAAATTTTCAAACAAAAATTTCAAAAAAAAAATTCAAAATTTTCGAAAAAAAATTCAAAATTTTCCAAAAATTTTTTTCAAAAAAAATTCAAAATTTTCCAAAATTTTTTTTTTCAAAAAAAAATCAAAATTTACCAAAAATTTTTTTTTAAAAAAAATTTCAAAATTTACCAAAAAAATTTTTCAAAAAAATTCAAAAATTCCAAAAAAAAATCAAAATTTTCCAAAAAATTTTTTCAAAAAAAAATTCAAAAATTTCAAAAAAAAATTCAAAATTTTCCAAAAATTTTTTTCAAAAAAAAATTCAAAATTTTTTTTCAAAAAAAAAATTTCATAAAAAAAATCAAAATTTACCAAAAAATTTTTTCAAAAAAATTCAAAAATTTCAAAAAAAAATCAAAATTTTCCAAAAAATTTTTTCAAAAAAAAATTCAAAATTTTTTCAAAAAAAAATTCAAAATTTTGCAAAAAAAAATCAAAATTTTCAAACAAAAATTTCAAAAAAAAAATTCAAAATTTTCGAAAAAAAATTCAAAATTTTGCAAAAAAATTTTTTTTCAAAAAAAAATCAAAATTTTCCAAAAATTTTTTTCAAAAAAAATTCAATTTTCCAAAATTTTTTTTTTTTCAAAAAAAAATCAAAATTTACCAAAAATTTTTTTTAAAAAAAAATTTCAAAATTTTCCAAAAAAAATTTTTTCAAAAAAAATTTCATAAAAAAAAATCAAAATTTACCAAAAAAAATTTTCAAAAAAAAATTCAAAATTTTTTTCAAAAAAAAATTCAAAATTTTTTTTCAAAAAAAACTTTCATAAAAAAAAATCAAAATTTACCAAAAAATTTTTTCAAAAAAAAAAATTCAAAATTTTCAAAAAAAATTCAAAAATTTCAAAAAAAAAGTTTAAAATTTTCAAAAAATTTTTTTCAAAAAAAAATTCTAAATTTTCAAAAAAAATTCAAAATTTCCAAAAAAAAATTCAAAATTTTGCAAAAAAATTTTTTTTCAAAAAAAAAATCAAAATTTTCCAAAAATTTTTTTCAAAAAAAAATTCAAATTTTTTATAAAAAATTCAAAAATTTCAAAAAAAATCAAAATTTTCCAAAATTTTTTTTTCAAAAAAAATCAAATTTAAAAAAAAAAATTCAAAATTTTCCAAAAAAAAATCAAAATTTTCAAACAAAAATTTCAAAAAAAAATTCTAAATTTTCAAAAAAAAATTCAAAATTTTGCAAAAAAAATTTTTTTCAAAAATATACAAAATTTTCAAAAAAAATTTTTCAAAAAAAAAAATCAAAATTTTTCAAAATTTTCCAAAAAAAATTTTTTTCAAAAAAAAATTTCATAAAAAAAATCAAAATTTACCAAAAAAAAATTTTCAAAAAAAAATTCAAAATTTTCCAAAAAAAAATTTTCAAAAAAAATTCAAAATTTTGCAAAAAATTTTTTTTTCAAAAAAATTCAAAAATTTCCCAAAAAAAATTTTCAAAAAAAAAATCAAAATTTTCCAAAATTTTTTTTTTCAAAAAAAATCAAATTTAAAAAAAAAAATTCAAAATTTTCGAAAAAAAAATTTCAAAAAAAAATTCAAAATTTTTTCAAAAAAAAATTCAAAAATTTCAAAAAAAAATTCAAAATTTTCCAAAAATTTTTTTCAAAAAAAAAAATTCAAAAATTTCAAAAAAAAATTCAAAATTTTCCAAAAATTTTTTTCAAAAAAAAATTCAAAATTTTCAAAAAAAATTTAAAAATTTCAAAAAAGATGAAAATTTTCAAAAAAAAATTTTACAGAAAAAATTAAAAATTTTCCAAAAAATTTTTTTTTCAAAAAAAAATTCAAAATTTTGCAAAAAAATTTTTTTTCAAAAATATACAAAATTTTCCAAAAAAATTTTTTTTTCAAAAAAAAATTTCATAAAAAAAATCAAAATTTACCAAAAAAAAATTTTCAAAAAAAAATTCAAAATTTTCCAAAAAAAAATTTTCAAAAAAAATTCAAAATTTTGCAAAAAATTTTTTTTTCAAAAAAATTCAAAAATTTCCCAAAAAAAATTTTCAAAAAAAAAATCAAAATTTTCCAAAATTTTTTTTTTCAAAAAAAATCAAATTAAAAAAAAAAAATTCAAAATTTTCGAAAAAAAATTTTCAAAAAAAAATTCAAAATTTTTTCAAAAAAAAATTCAAAAATTTCAAAAAAAAATTCAAAATTTTCCAAAAATTTTTTTCAAAAAAAAAAATTCAAAAATTTCAAAAAAAATTTAAAAATTTCAAAAAAGATCAAAATTTTCAAAAAAAATTAAAAATTTTCCAAAAAATTTTTTTTTCAAAAAAAAATTTCAGAAATAAAATCAAAATATACCAAAAAAATTTTTCAAAAAAAAATTCAAAATTTTCAAAAAAAATTCAAAAATTTCAAAAAAAAATCAAAATTTTCCAAAAAATTTTTTCAAAAAAAAATTCAAAATTTTGCAAAAAAAAATCAAAATTTTCAAACAAAAATTTCAAAAAAAAAATTCAAAATTTTCGAAAAAAAATTCAAAATTTTCCAAAAATTTTTTTCAAAAAAAATTCAAAATTTTCCAAAATTTTTTTTTTCAAAAAAAAATCAAAATTTACCAAAAATTTTTTTTTAAAAAAAATTTCAAAATTTACCAAAAAAATTTTTCAAAAAAATTCAAAAATTCCAAAAAAAAATCAAAATTTTCCAAAAAATTTTTTCAAAAAAAAATTCAAAAATTTCAAAAAAAAATTCAAAATTTTCCAAAAATTTTTTTCAAAAAAAAATTCAAAATTTTTTTTCAAAAAAAAAATTTCATAAAAAAAATCAAAATTTACCAAAAAATTTTTTCAAAAAAATTCAAAAATTTCAAAAAAAAATCAAAATTTTCCAAAAAATTTTTTCAAAAAAAAATTCAAAATTTTTTCAAAAAAAAATTCAAAATTTTGCAAAAAAAAATCAAAATTTTCAAACAAAAATTTCAAAAAAAAAATTCAAAATTTTCGAAAAAAAATTCAAAATTTTGCAAAAAAATTTTTTTTCAAAAAAAAATCAAAATTTTCCAAAAATTTTTTTCAAAAAAAATTCAAAATTTTCCAAAATTTTTTTTTTTTCAAAAAAAAATCAAAATTTACCAAAAATTTTTTTTAAAAAAAAATTTCAAAATTTCCAAAAAAATTTTTCAAAAAAAATTCAAAATTTTCCAAAAATTTTTTTCAAAAAAAAATTCAAAATTTTCAAAAAAAATTCAAAAATTTCAAAAAAAAATTCAAAATTTTCCAAAATTTTTTTTCAAAAAAAAATTCAAAAATTTCAAAAAAAAATCAAAATTTTCCAAAAATTTTTTTTTCAAAAAAAAATCAAAATTTACCAAAAATTTTTTTTAAAAAAAAATTTCAAAATTTTTCAAAAAAAATTCAAAATTTTCCAAAAATTTTTTTCAAAAAAAAATTCAAAATTTTGCAAAAAAATTTTTTTTCAAAAAAAAATCAAAATTTTCCAAAAATTTTTTTCAAAAAAAATTCAAAATTTTCCAAAATTTTTTTTTTTCAAAAAAAAATCAAAATTTACCAAAAATTTTTTTTAAAAAAAAATTTCAAAATTTCCAAAAAAATTTTTCAAAAAAAATTCAAAATTTTCCAAAAATTTTTTTCAAAAAAAAATTCAAAATTTTCAAAAAAAAATTCAAAATTTTCAAAAAAAATTCAAAAATTTCAAAAAAAATCAAAATTTTCCAAAATTTTTTTTTCAAAAAAAATCAAATTTAAAAAAAAAAATTCAAAATTTTCCAAAAAAAAATCAAAATTTTCAAACAAAAATTTCAAAAAAAAATTCTAAATTTTCAAAAAAAAATTCAAAATTTTGCAAAAAAAATTTTTTTCAAAAATATACAAAATTTTCAAAAAAAATTTTTCAAAAAAAAAAATCAAAATTTTTCAAAATTTTCCAAAAAAAATTTTTTTCAAAAAAAAATTTCATAAAAAAAATCAAAATTTACCAAAAAAAAATTTTCAAAAAAAAATTCAAAATTTTCCAAAAAAAAATTTTCAAAAAAAATTCAAAATTTTGCAAAAAAATTTTTTTTCAAAAAAATTCAAAAATTTCCCAAAAAAAATTTTCAAAAAAAAAATCAAAATTTTCCAAAATTTTTTTTTTCAAAAAAAATCAAATTTAAAAAAAAAAATTCAAAATTTTCGAAAAAAAAATTTCAAAAAAAAATTCAAAATTTTTTCAAAAAAAAATTCAAAAATTTCAAAAAAAAATTCAAAATTTTCCAAAAATTTTTTTCAAAAAAAAAAATTCAAAAATTTCAAAAAAAAATTCAAAATTTTCCAAAAATTTTTTTCAAAAAAAAATTCAAAATTTTCAAAAAAAATTTAAAAATTTCAAAAAAGATGAAAATTTTCAAAAAAAAATTTTACAGAAAAAATTAAAAATTTTCCAAAAAATTTTTTTTTCAAAAATATACAAAATTTTCCAAAAAAATTTTTTTTTCAAAAAAAAATTTCATAAAAAAAATCAAAATTTACCAAAAAAAAATTTTCAAAAAAAAATTCAAAATTTTCCAAAAAAAAATTTTCAAAAAAAATTCAAAATTTTGCAAAAAATTTTTTTTTCAAAAAAATTCAAAAATTTCCCAAAAAAAATTTTCAAAAAAAAAATCAAAATTTTCCAAAATTTTTTTTTTCAAAAAAAATCAAATTAAAAAAAAAAAATTCAAAATTTTCGAAAAAAAATTTTCAAAAAAAAATTCAAAATTTTTTCAAAAAAAAATTCAAAAATTTCAAAAAAAAATTCAAAATTTTCCAAAAATTTTTTTCAAAAAAAAAAATTCAAAAATTTCAAAAAAAATTTAAAAATTTCAAAAAAGATCAAAATTTTCAAAAAAAAATTAAAAATTTTCCAAAAAATTTTTTTTTCAAAAAAAAATTTCAGAAATAAAATCAAAATATACCAAAAAAATTTTTCAAAAAAAAATTCAAAATTTTCAAAAAAAATTCAAAAATTTCAAAAAAAAATCAAAATTTTCCAAAAAATTTTTTCAAAAAAAAATTCAAAATTTTGCAAAAAAAAATCAAAATTTTCAAACAAAAATTTCAAAAAAAAAATTCAAAATTTTCGAAAAAAAATTCAAAATTTTCCAAAAATTTTTTTCAAAAAAAATTCAAAATTTTCCAAAATTTTTTTTTTCAAAAAAAAATCAAAATTTACCAAAAATTTTTTTTTAAAAAAAATTTCAAAATTTACCAAAAAAATTTTTCAAAAAAATTCAAAAATTCCAAAAAAAAATCAAAATTTTCCAAAAAATTTTTTCAAAAAAAAATTCAAAAATTTCAAAAAAAAATTCAAAATTTTCCAAAAATTTTTTTCAAAAAAAAATTCAAAATTTTTTTTCAAAAAAAAAATTTCATAAAAAAAATCAAAATTTACCAAAAAATTTTTTCAAAAAAATTCAAAAATTTCAAAAAAAAATCAAAATTTTCCAAAAAATTTTTTCAAAAAAAAATTCAAAATTTTTTCAAAAAAAAATTCAAAATTTTGCAAAAAAAAATCAAAATTTTCAAACAAAAATTTCAAAAAAAAAATTCAAAATTTTCGAAAAAAAATTCAAAATTTTGCAAAAAAATTTTTTTTCAAAAAAAAATCAAAATTTTCCAAAAATTTTTTTCAAAAAAAATTCAAAATTTTCCAAAATTTTTTTTTTTTCAAAAAAAAATCAAAATTTACCAAAAATTTTTTTTAAAAAAAAATTTCAAAATTTCCAAAAAAATTTTTCAAAAAAAATTCAAAATTTTCCAAAAATTTTTTTCAAAAAAAAATTCAAAATTTTCAAAAAAAATTCAAAAATTTCAAAAAAAAATTCAAAATTTTCCAAAATTTTTTTTCAAAAAAAAATTCAAAAATTTCAAAAAAAAATCAAAATTTTCCAAAAATTTTTTTTTCAAAAAAAAATCAAAATTTACCAAAAATTTTTTTTAAAAAAAAATTTCAAAATTTTTCAAAAAAAATTCAAAATTTTCCAAAAATTTTTTTCAAAAAAAAATTCAAAATTTTGCAAAAAAATTTTTTTTCAAAAAAAAATCAAAATTTTCCAAAAATTTTTTTCAAAAAAAATTCAAAATTTTCCAAAATTTTTTTTTTTCAAAAAAAAATCAAAATTTACCAAAAATTTTTTTTAAAAAAAAATTTCAAAATTTCCAAAAAAATTTTTCAAAAAAAAATCAAAATTTTCCAAAAATTTTTTTTTCAAAAAAAAAATCAAAATTTACCAAAAATTTTTTTTAAAAAAAAATTTCAAAATTTTCCAAAAAAAATTTTTTCAAAAAAAATTTCATAAAAAAAATCAAAATTTACCAAAAAAAAATTTTCAAAAAAAAATTCAAATTTTTCAAAAAAAAATTCAAAAATTTCAAAAAAAAATTCAAAATTTTCCAAAAATTTTTTTCAAATAAAAATTCAAAATTTTTTTTCAAAAAAAAATTTCATAAAAAAAATCAAAATTTACCAAAAAATTTTTTCAAAAAAAAAAATTCAAAATTTTCAAAAAAAATTCAAAAATTTCAAAAAAAAGTTCATAATTTTCCAAAAATTTTTTTCAAAAAAAAATTCAAAATTTTCAAAAAAAAATCAAAATTTACCAAAAATTTTTTTTTCAAAAAAAAATTTCAGAAAAAAAATCAAAATTTACCAAAAAATTTAATAAAAATTTAAAAAAATCAAAATTTTCCAAAAATTTTTTTCAAAAAAAAATTCAAAATTTTGCAAAAAAAAATCAAAATTTTCAAACCAAAATTTCAAAAAAAAAATTCAAAATTTTCGAAAAAAATTCAAAATTTTGCAAAAAAAATTTTTTCAAAAAAAAATCAAAATTTTCCAAAAATTTTTTTCAAAAAAAATTCAAAATTTTCCAAAATTTTTTTTTTTCAAAAAAAAATCAAAATTTACCAAAAAATTTTTTCAAAAAAAAAAATTCAAAATTTTCAAAAAAAATTCAAAAATTTCAAAAAAAAGTTCATAATTTTCCAAAAATTTTTTTCAAAAAAAAATTCAAAATTTTCAAAAAAAATTCAAAAATTTCAAAAAAAAATCAAAATTTTCCAAAAATTTTTTTTTCAAAAAAAAATCAAAATTTACCAAAAATTTTTTTTAAAAAAAAATTTCAAAATTTTCCAAAAAAAAATTTTTCAAAAAAAATTTCATAAAAAAAATCAAAATTTACCAAAAAAAATTTTCAAAAAAAAATTCAAATTTTTCAAAAAAAAATTCAAAAATTTCAAAAAAAAATTCAAAATTTTCCAAAAATTTTTTTCAAAAAAAAATTCAAAATTTTTTTTCAAAAAAAAATTTCATAAAAAAAAATCAAAATTTACCAAAAAATTTTTTCAAAAAAAAAAATTCAAAATTTTTAAAAAAAAATTCAAAAAATTCAAAAAACAGTTTAAAATTTTCCAAAAAATTTTTTCAAAAAAAAATTCTAAATTTTCAAAAAAAATTCAAAATTTCCAAAAAAAAATTCAAAATTTTGCAAAAAAATTTTTTTTCAAAAAAAAACAAAATTTTCCAAAAATTTTTTTCAAAAAAAAATTCAAAATTTTTATAAAAAATTAAATTTCAAAAAAAATCAAAATTTTCCAAAATTTTTTTTTCAAAAAAAATCAAATTTAAAAAAAAAAATTCAAAATTTTCAAAAAAAATTCAAAATTTTTGAAAAAAAAAATTCAAAATTTTCCAAAAAAAAATCAAAATTTTCAAACAAAAATTTCAAAAAAAAATTCTAAATTTTCAAAAAAAAATTCAAAATTTTGCAAAAAAAAATTTTTTCAAAAATATACAAAATTTTCCAAAAAAATTTTTCAAAAAAAAAAATCAAAATTTTTCAAAAAAATTTCATAAAAAAAATCAAAATTTACCAAAAAAAAATTTTCAAAAAAAAATTCAAAATTTTCCAAAAAAAAATTTTCAAAAAAAATTCAAAATTTTGCAAAAAAATTTTTTTTCAAAAAAATTCAAAAATTTCCCAAAAAAAATTCAAAATTTTCCAAAAATTTTTTTCAAAAAAAAAAATTCAAAAATTTCAAAAAAAAATTCAAAATTTTCAAAAAAAATTCAAAAATTTCAAAAAAAAAATCAAAATTTTCCAAAAATTTTTTTCAAAAAAAAAATTCAAAATTTTGCAAAAAAAAATCAAAATTTTCAAACAAAAATTTCAAAAAAAAAATTCAAAATTTTGCAAAAAAATTTTTTTTTTGAAATAAAAATCAAAATTTTCCAAAAAATTTTTTCAAAAAAAATTCAAAATTTTCCAAAATTTTTTTTTTTCAAAAAAAAATCAAAATTTACCAAAAATTTTTTTTAAAAAAAAATTTCAAAATTTACCAAAAAAGTTTTTCAAAAAAAATTCAAAATTTTCCAAAAATTTTTTTCAAAAAAAAATTCAAAATTTTCAAAAAAATTCAAAAATTTCAAAAAAAAATTCAAAATTTTCCAAAATTTTTTTTCAAAAAAAAATTCAAAAATTTCAAAAAAAGATCAAAATTTTCAATAAAAAAATTTCATAAAAAAAATTTTTGAGAAAAAAATTAAAAATTTTCCAAAAAATTTTTTTTTCAAAAAAAAATTTCAGAAAAAAAATCAAAAATTACCAAAAAAATTTTTCAAAAAAAAATTCAAAATTTTCCAAAAAATTTTTTCAAAAAAAAATTCAAAATTTTCAAAAAAAATTCAAAAATTTCAAAAAAAAATCAAAATTTACCAAAAATTTTTTTTAAAAAAAAATTTCAAAATTTTCCAAAAAAATTTTTTTCAAAAAAAATTTCATAAAAAAAATCAAAATTTACCAAAAAAAATTTTCAAAAAAAAATTCAAATTTTTCAAAAAAAAATTCAAAAATTTCAAAAAAAAATCAAAATTTACCAAAAAATTTTTTCAAAAAAAAAAATTCAAAATTTTCAAAAAAAATTCAAAAATTTCAAAAAAAAGTTTAAAATTTTCCAAAAAATTTTTTCAAAAAAAAATTCTAAATTTTCAAAAAAAATTCAAAATTTCCAAAAAAAAATTCAAAATTTTGCAAAAAAATTTTTTTTCAAAAAAAAACAAAATTTTCCAAAAATTTTTTTCAAAAAAAAATTCAAAATTTTTATAAAAAATTCAAAAATTTCAAAAAAAATCAAAATTTTCCAAAATTTTTTTTCAAAAAAAATCAAATTTAAAAAAAAAAATTCAAAATTTTCAAAAAAAAATTCAAAATTTTTGAAAAAAAAAATTCAAAATTTTCCAAAAAAAAATCAAAATTTTCAAACAAAAATTTCAAAAAAAAATTCTAAATTTTCAAAAAAAAATTCAAAATTTTGGAAAAAAAATTTTTTTCAAAAATATACAAAATTTTCCAAAAAAATTTTTCAAAAAAAAAAATCAAAATTTTTCAAAAAAATTTCAAAATTTTCCAAAAAAAAATTTCATAAAAAAAATCAAAATTTACCAAAAAAAAATTCAAAATTTTCCAAAAAAAAATTTTCAAAAAAAATTCAAAATTTTGCAAAAAAATTTTTTTTCAAAAAAATTCAAAAATTTCCCAAAAAAAATTTTCAAAAAAAAAATCAAAATTTACCAAAAATTTTTTTTTCAAAAAAAAATTTCAGGAAAAAAATCAAAATTTACCAAAAAAATTAATTTTTCAAAAAAAAATTCAAAAATTTCAAAAAAAAATTCAAAATTTTCCAAAAATTTTTTTCAAAAAAAAATTCAAAATTTTCAAAAAAAATTCAAAAATTTCAAAAAAAAATCAAAATTTACCAAAAATTTTTTTTAAAAAAAAATTTCAAAATTTTCCAAAAAAAATTTTTTCAAAAAAAATTTCATAAAAAAAATCAAAATTTACCAAAAAAAATTTTCAAAAAAAAATTCAAATTTTTCAAAAAAAAATTCAAAAATTTCAAAAAAAAATCAAAATTTACCAAAAAATTTTTTCAAAAAAAAAAATTCAAAATTTTCAAAAAAAATTCAAAAATTTCAAAAAAAAGTTTAAAATTTTCCAAAAAATTTTTTCAAAAAAAAATTCTAAATTTTCAAAAAAAATTCAAAATTTCCAAAAAAAAATTCAAAATTTTGCAAAAAAATTTTTTTTCAAAAAAAAACAAAATTTTCCAAAAATTTTTTTCAAAAAAAAATTCAAAATTTTTATAAAAAATTCAAAAATTTCAAAAAAAATCAAAATTTTCCAAAATTTTTTTTCAAAAAAAATCAAATTTAAAAAAAAAAATTCAAAATTATCAAAAAAAAATTCAAAATTTTTGAAAAAAAAAATTCAAAATTTTCCAAAAAAAAATCAAAATTTTCAAACAAAAATTTCAAAAAAAAATTCTAAATTTTCAAAAAAAAATTCAAAATTTTGGAAAAAAAATTTTTTTCAAAAATATACAAAATTTTCCAAAAAAATTTTTCAAAAAAAAAAATCAAAATTTTTCAAAAAAATTTCAAAATTTTCCAAAAAAAAATTTCATAAAAAAAATCAAAATTTACCAAAAAAAAATTCAAAATTTTCCAAAAAAAAATTTTCAAAAAAAATTCAAAATTTTGCAAAAAAATTTTTTTTCAAAAAAATTCAAAAATTTCCCAAAAAAAATTTTCAAAAAAAAAATCAAAATTTACCAAAAATTTTTTTTTCAAAAAAAAATTTCAGGAAAAAAATCAAAATTTACCAAAAAAATTAATTTTTCAAAAAAAAATTCAAAAATTTCAAAAAAAAATTCAAAATTTTCCAAAAATTTTTTTCAAAAAAAAAAATTCAAAAATTTCAAAAAAAAATTCAAAATTTTCCAAAAATTTTTTTCAAAAAAAAATTCAAAATTCCAAAAAAAATTCAAAATTTTCCAAAAATTTTTTTCAAAAAAAAAAATTCAAAAATTTCAAAAAAAATTCAAAATTTTCCAAAAATTTTTTTCAAAAAAAATTCAAAAATTTCAAAAAAGATCAAAATTTTCAAAAAAAAAATTTTACAGAAAAAATTAAAAATTTTCCAAAAATTTTTTTTTTCAAAAAAAAATTTCAGAAATAAAATCAAAATTTACCAAAAAATTTTTTCAAAAAAAAATTCAAAATTTTCAAAAAAAATTCAAAAATTTCAAAAAAAAAATCAAAATTTTCCAAAAATTTTTTTCAAAAAAAAATTCAAAATTTTGCAAAAAAAAATCAAAATTTTCAAACAAAAATTTCAAAAAAAAAATTCAAAATTTTGCAAAAAAATTTTTTTTCAAATAAAAATCAAAATTTTCCAAAAAATTTTTTCAAAAAAAATTCAAAATTTTCCAAAATTTTTTTTTTTCAAAAAAAAATCAAAATTTACCAAAAATTTTTTTTAAAAAAAAATTTCAAAATTTACCAAAAAAATTTTTCAAAAAAAATTCAAAATTTTCCAAAAATTTTTTTCAAAAAAAAATTCAAAATTTTCAAAAAAAATTCAAAAATTTCAAAAAAAAATTCAAAATTTTCCAAAATTTTTTTTCAAAAAAAAATTCAAAAATTTCAAAAAAAGATCAAAATTTTCAAAAAAAAAATTTTGAGAAAAAAATTCAAAATTATCCAAAAAATTTTTTTTTCAAAAAAAAATTTCAGAAAAAAAAATCAAAAATTACCAAAAAAATTTTTCAAAAAAAAATTCAAATTTTTCAAAAAAAAATTCAAAAATTTCAAAAAAAAAATCAAAATTTTCCAAAAATTTTTTTCAAAAAAAAATTCTTAATTTTCAAAAAAAATTCAAAATTTCCAAAAAAAAATTCAAAATTTTGCAAATTTTTCAAAAAAAAACAAAATTTTCCAAAAATTTTTTTCAAAAAAAAATTCAAAATTTTTATAAAAAATTCAAAAATTTCAAAAAAAATCAAAATTTTCCAAAATTTTTTTTCAAAAAAAATCAAATTTAAAAAAAAAAATTCAAAATTTTCAAAAAAAAATTCAAAATTTTTGAAAAAAAAAATTCAAAATTTTCCAAAAAAAAATCAAAATTTTCAAACAAAAATTTCAAAAAAAAATTCTAAATTTTCAAAAAAAAATTCAAAATTTTGGAAAAAAAATTTTTTTCAAAAATATACAAAATTTTCCAAAAAAATTTTTCAAAAAAAAAAATCAAAATTTTTCAAAAAAATTTCAAAATTTTCCAAAAAAAAATTTCATAAAAAAAATCAAAATTTACCAAAAAAAAATTCAAAATTTTCCAAAAAAAAATTTTCAAAAAAAATTCAAAATTTTGCAAAAAAATTTTTTTTCAAAAAAATTCAAAAATTTCCCAAAAAAAATTTTCAAAAAAAAAATCAAAATTTACCAAAAATTTTTTTTTCAAAAAAAAATTTCAGGAAAAAAATCAAAATTTACCAAAAAAATTAATTTTTCAAAAAAAAATTCAAAAATTTCAAAAAAAAATTCAAAATTTTCCAAAAATTTTTTTCAAAAAAAAAAATTCAAAAATTTCAAAAAAAAATTCAAAATTTTCCAAAAATTTTTTTCAAAAAAAAATTCAAAATTCCAAAAAAAATTCAAAATTTTCCAAAAATTTTTTTCAAAAAAAAAAATTCAAAAATTTCAAAAAAAATTCAAAATTTTCCAAAAATTTTTTTCAAAAAAAATTCAAAAATTTCAAAAAAGATCAAAATTTTCAAAAAAAAAATTTTACAGAAAAAATTAAAAATTTTCCAAAAATTTTTTTTTTCAAAAAAAAATTTCAGAAATAAAATCAAAATTTACCAAAAAATTTTTTCAAAAAAAAATTCAAAATTTTCAAAAAAAATTCAAAAATTTCAAAAAAAAAATCAAAATTTTCCAAAAATTTTTTTCAAAAAAAAATTCAAAATTTTGCAAAAAAAAATCAAAATTTTCAAACAAAAATTTCAAAAAAAAAATTCAAAATTTTGCAAAAAAATTTTTTTTCAAATAAAAATCAAAATTTTCCAAAAAATTTTTTCAAAAAAAATTCAAAATTTTCCAAAATTTTTTTTTTTCAAAAAAAAATCAAAATTTACCAAAAATTTTTTTTAAAAAAAAATTTCAAAATTTACCAAAAAAATTTTTCAAAAAAAATTCAAAATTTTCCAAAAATTTTTTTCAAAAAAAAATTCAAAATTTTCAAAAAAAATTCAAAAATTTCAAAAAAAAATTCAAAATTTTCCAAAATTTTTTTTCAAAAAAAAATTCAAAAATTTCAAAAAAAGATCAAAATTTTCAAAAAAAAAATTTTGAGAAAAAAATTCAAAATTATCCAAAAAATTTTTTTTTCAAAAAAAAATTTCAGAAAAAAAATCAAAAATTACCAAAAAAATTTTTCAAAAAAAAATTCAAATTTTTCAAAAAAAAATTCAAAAATTTCAAAAAAAAAATCAAAATTTTCCAAAAATTTTTTTCAAAAAAAAATTCTTAATTTTCAAAAAAAATTCAAAATTTCCAAAAAAAAATTCAAAATTTTGCAAATTTTTCAAAAAAAAACAAAATTTTCCAAAAATTTTTTTCAAAAAAAAATTCAAAATTTTTATAAAAAATTCAAAAATTTCAAAAAAAATCAAAATTTTCCAAAATTTTTTTTCAAAAAAAATCAAATTTAAAAAAAAAAATTCAAAATTTTCAAAAAAAAATTCAAAATTTTTGAAAAAAAAAATTCAAAATTTTCCAAAAAAAAATCAAAATTTTCAAACAAAAATTTCAAAAAAAAATTCTAAATTTTCAAAAAAAAATTCAAAATTTTGCAAAAAAAATTTTTTTCAAAAATATACAAAATTTTCCAAAAAAAAATTTCATAAAAAAAATCAAAATTTACCAAAAAAAAATTCAAAATTTTCCAAAAAAAAAATTTCAAAAAAAATTCAAAATTTTGCAAAAAAATTTTTTTTCAAAAAAATTCAAAATTTTCCCAAAAAAAATTTTCAAAAAAAAAATCAAAATTTACCAAAAATTTTTTTTTCAAAAAAAAATTTCAGGAAAAAAATCAAAATTTACCAAAAAAATTAATTTTTCAAAAAAAAATTCAAAAATTTCAAAAAAAAATTCAAAATTTTCCAAAAATTTTTTTCAAAAAAAAAATTCAAAAATTTCAAAAAAAATTCAAAATTTTCCAAAAATTTTTTTCAAAAAAAAATTCAAAATTTTCAAAAAAAATTCAAAATTTTCCAAAAATTTTTTTCAAAAAAAAAAATTCAAAAATTTCAAAAAAATTTCAAAATTTTCCAAAAATTTTTTTCAAAAAAAATTCAAAAATTTCAAAAAAGATCAAAATTTTCAAAAAAAAAATTTTACAGAAAAAATTAAAAATTTTCCAAAAAAATTTTTTTTCAAAAAAAAATTTCAGAAATAAAATCAAAATTTACCAAAAAATTTTTTCAAAAAAAAATTCAAAATTTTCAAAAAAAATTCAAAAATTTCAAAAAAAAATCAAAATTTTCCAAAAATTTTTTTCAAAAAAAAATTCAAAATTTTGCAAAAAAAAATCAAAATTTTCCAAAAAAAAATCAAAATTTTCAAACAAAAATTTCAAAAATAAATTCAAAATTTTCGAAAAAAAATTCAAAATTTTCGAAAAAAAATTCAAAATTTTGCAAAAAAATTTTTTTTCAAAAAAAAATCAAAATTTTCCAAAAATTTTTTTCAAAAAAAATTCAAAATTTTCCAAAATTTTTTTTTTCAAAAAAAAATCAAAATTTACCAAAAATTTTTTTTAAAAAAAAATTTCAAAATGTACCAAAAATTTTTTCAAAAAAAATTCAAAATTTTCCAAAAATTTTTTTCAAAAAAAAATTCAAAATTTTCAAAAAAAATTCAAAAATTTCAAAAAAAGATCAGTTTCCAAACAAAAATTTCAAAAAAAAATTCAAAATTTTCGAAAAAAAATTCAAAATTTTGCAAAAAAATTTTTTTTCAAAAAAAAATCAAAATTTTCCAAAAAATTTTTTCAAAAAAAATTCAAAATTTTCCAAAATTTTTTTTTTCAAAAAAAAATCAAAATTTACCAAAAATTTTTTTTAAAAAAAAATTTCAAAATTTACCAAAAATTTTTTCAAAAAAAATTCAAAATTTTCCAAAAATTTTTTTCAAAAAAAAATTCAAAATTTTCCAAAATTTTTTTTCAAAAAAAAATTCAAAAATTTCAAAAAAAGATCAAAATTTTCAAAAAAAAATTTTGAGAAAAAAATTCAAAATTTTCCAAAATATTTTTTTTCAAAAAAAAATTTCAGAAAAAAAATCAAAATTTACCAAAAAATTTTTTCAAAAAAAAATTCAAAATTTTCAAAAAAAAATCAAAAATTTCAAAAAAAAATTCAAAATTTTCCAAAAATTTTTTTCAAAAAAAAATTCAAAATTTTCAAAAAAAATTCAAAAATTCAAAAAAAAAAATCAAAATTTTCCAAAAATTTTTTCAAAAAAAAATTCAAAATTTTCCAAAAAAAATTTTACAAAAAAAAATTCAAAATTAAAAAAAAAAATTTTTTTCAAAAAAATTCAAAATTTTCGAAAAAAAATTTTCAAAAAAAAATTCAAAATTATTCAAAAAAATTTCAAAATTTTCCAAAAAAATTTTTTTTCAAAAAAAAATTTCATAAAAAAAATCAAAATTTACCAAAAAAAATTTTCAAAAATAAATTCAAAAATTTCAAAAAAAAATTAAAAATTTTCCAAAAATTTTTTTCAAAAAAAAAATTCAAAAATTTCAAAAAAAAAATTCAAGTTTCCAAAAATTTTTTTCAAAAAAAAATTCAAAAATTTCAAAAAAACATTCAAAATTTTCCAAAAATTTTTTTCAAAAAAAAATTCAAAATTTTTCAAAAAAATTTCAAAATTTTTTTTCAAAAAAAAATTTCATAAAAAAATCAAAATTTACCAAAAAAATTAATTTTTCAAAAAAAAATTCAAAATTTTCCAAAAATTTTTTTCAAAAAAAATTCAAAATTTTCAAAAAAAATTCAAAAATTTCAAAAAAGATCAGTTTTCAATAAAAAAATTTTACAGAAAAAATTAAAAATTTTCCAAAATTTTTTTTTTCAAAAAAAAATTTCAGAAATAAAATCAAAATTTACCAAAAAATTTTTTCAAAAAAAAATTCAAAATTTTGAAAAAAAATTCAAAAATTTCAAAAAAAAAATCAAAATTTTCCAAAAAATTTTTTCAAAAAAAAATTCAAAATTTTGCAAAAAAAAATCAAAATTTTCCAAAAAAAAAATCAAAAATTTCAAAAAAAAATTCAAAATTTTGCAAAAAAATTTCAAAATTTTCCAAAAAAATTTTTTTTCAAAAAAAAATTTCTAACAAAAATCAAAATTTACCAAAAAAAATTTTCAAAAAAAAATTCAAAAATTTCAAAAAAACATTCAAAATTTTCCAAAAATTTTTTTCAAAAAAAAATCAAAATTTTTCAAAAAAATTTCAAAATTTTTTTAAAAAAAAAAAAATTTCATAAAAATATAAAAATTTACCAAAAAAATTAATTTTTCAAAAAAAAATTCAAAAATTTCAAAAAAAAATTCAAAATTTTCCAAAAATTTTTTTCAAAAAAAAATTCAAAATTTTGCAAAAAAAAATCAAAATTTTCCAAAAAAAAATCAAAATTTTCAAACAAAAATTTCAAAAATAAATTCAAAATTTTCGAAAAAAAATTCAAAATTTTGCAAAAAATTTTTTTTTCAAAAAAAAATCAAAATTTTCCAAAAATTTTTTTCAAAAAAAATTCAAAATTTTCCAAAATTTTTTTTTTCAAAAAAAAATCAAAATTTACCAAAAATTTTTTTTAAAAAAAAATTTCAAAATTTACCAAAAATTTTTTCAAAAAAAATTCAAAATTTTCCAAAAATTTTTTTCAAAAAAAAATTCAAAATTTTCCAAAATTTTTTTTTCAAAAAAAATCAAAATTTTCAAAAAAAATCAAAATTTACCAAAAATTTTTTTTAAAAAAAATATCAAAATTTTGCAAAAAAATTTAAAAAAAAAAAAATTTCAGAAAAAAAATCAAAATTTTTCAAAAAATTTTTTCAAAAAAAAATTCAAAATTTTCAAAAAAAAATTCAAAATTTTCAAAAAAAAATCAAAAATTTCAAAAAAGATCAGTTTTCAATAAAAAAATTTTACAGAAAAAATTAAAAATTTTCCAAAATATTTTTTTTCAAAAAAAAATTTCAGAAAAAAAATCAAAATTTACCAAAAAATTTTTTCAAAAAAAAATTCAAAATTTTCAAAAAAAAATCAAAAATTTCAAAAAAAAATTCAAAATTTTCCAAAAATTTTTTTCAAAAAAAAATTCAAAATTTTCAAAAAAAATTCAAAAATTCAAAAAAAAAAATCAAAATTTTCCAAAAATTTTTTCAAAAAAAAATTCAAAATTTTCCAAAAAAAATTTTACAAAAAAAATTCAAAATTAAAAAAAAAAATTTTTTTCAAAAAAATTCAAAATTTTCGAAAAAAAATTTTCAAAAAAAAATTCAAAATTATTCAAAAAAATTTCAAAATTTTCCAAAAAAATTTTTTTTCAAAAAAAAATTTCATAAAAAAAATCAAAATTTACCAAAAAAAAATTTCAAAAATAAATTCAAAAATTTCAAAAAAAAATTAAAAATTTTTTTCAAAAAAAAATTCAAAATTTTTCAAAAAAATTTCAAAATTTTTTTTCAAAAAAAAATTTCATTAAAAAATTAAAATTTACCAAAAAAATTAATTTTTCAAAAAAAAATTCAAAAATTTCAAAAAAAAATTCAAAATTTTCCAAAAATTTTTTTCAAAAAAAATTCAAAATTTTCAAAAAAAATTCAAAAATTTCAAAAAAGATCAGTTTTCAATAAAAAAATTTTACAGAAAAAATTAAAAATTTTCCAAAATTTTTTTTTTTTCAAAAAATTTTTTTGGAAAATTTTGAAATTTTTTTGAATAATTTTGAATTTTTTTTTGAAAATTTTTTTTCGAAAATTTTGAATTTTTTTGAAAAAAATTTTTTTTTTTAATTTTGAATTTTTTTTGTAAAATTTTTTTTGGAAAATTTTGAATTTTTTTTTGAAAAAATTTTTGGAAAATTTTGATTTTTTTTTTTGAATTTTTGAATTTTTTTTGAAAATTTTGAATTTTTTTTTGAAAAAAATTTTTGGAAAATTTTGAATTTTTTTTTGAAATTTTTGATTTTTTTTTGAAAATTTTGAATTTTTTTTTGAAAAAATTTTTTGGTAAATTTTGATTTTTTTTCTGAAATTTTTTTTTGAAAAAAAAAATTTTTGAAAATTTTTAATTTTTTCTGTAAATTTTTTTTATTGAAAACTGATCTTTTTTGAAATTTTTGATTTTTTTTTGAAAATTTTGAATTTTTTTTTGAAAATTTTGAATTTTTTTTTGAAAAAATTTTTTGAAAAATTTTGATTTTTTTTCTGAAATTTTTTTTTTTAAAAATTTTTTTGCAAAATTTTGATATTTTTTTTAAAAAAAATTTTTGGTAAATTTTGATTTTTTTTGAAAATTTTGATTTTTTTTGAAAAAAAAATTTTGGAAAATTTTGAATTTTTTTTTGAAAAAAATTTTTGGAAAATTTTGAATTTTTTTTGAAAAAATTTTTGGTAAATTTTGAAATTTTTTTTTAAAAAAAATTTTTGGTAAATTTTGATTTTTTTTTGAAAAAAAAAATTTTGGAAAATTTTGAATTTTTTTTGAAAAAAATTTTTGGAAAATTTTGATTTTTTTTTGAAAAAAAATTTTTTTGCAAAATTTTGAATTTTTTTTCGAAAATTTTGAATTTATTTTTGAAATTTTTGTTTGAAAATTTTGATTTTTTTTTGGAAAATTTTGATTTTTTTTTGCAAAATTTTGAATTTTTTTTTGAAAAAATTTTTTCGTAAATTTTGATTTTATTTCTGAAATTTTTTTTTGAAAAAAAAAATTTTTGAAAATTTTTAATTTTTTCTGTAAATTTTTTTTTTTGAAAACTGATCTTTTTTGAAATTTTTGAATTTTTTTTGAAAATTTTGAATTTTTTTTTGAAAAAAATTTTTGGAAAATTTTGAATTTTTTTTTGAAATTTTTGAATTTTTTTTTGAAAAATTAATTTTTTTGGTAAATTTTTATATTTTTATGAAATTTTTTTTTTTTTAAAAAAATTTTGAAATTTTTTTGAAAAATTTTGATTTTTTTTTGAAAAAAATTTTTGGAAAATTTTGAATGTTTTTTTGAAATTTTTGAATTTTTTTTTGAAAATTTTTTTTGGTAAATTTTGATTTTTGTTAGAAATTTTTTTTTGAAAAAAAATTTTTTTGGAAAATTTTGAAATTTTTTTGCAAAATTTTGAATTTTTTTTTGAAATTTTTGATTTTTTTTTTGGAAAATTTTGATTTTTTTTTGCAAAATTTTGAATTTTTTTTTGAAAAAATTTTTTGGAAAATTTTGATTTTTTTTTTGAAATTTTTGAATTTTTTTTCAAAATTTTGAATTTTTTTTTGAAAAAATTTTTTGGTAAATTTTGATTTTATTTCTGAAATTTTTTTTTGAAAAAAAAAATTTTGGAAAATTTTTAATTTTTTCTGTAAAATTTTTTTATTGAAAACTGATCTTTTTTGAAATTTTTGAATTTTTTTTGAAAATTTTGAATTTTTTTTGAAAAAAATTTTTGGAAAATTTTGAATTTTTTTTTGAAAAATTAATTTTTTTGGTAAATTTTGATTTTTTTATGAAATTTTTTTTTGAAAAAAAATTTTGAAATTTTTTTGAAAAATTTTGAATTTTTTTTTGAAAAAAATTTTTGGAAAATTTTGAATGTTTTTTTGAAATTTTTGAATTTTTTTTTGAAAAAAATTTTTGGAAACTTGAATTTTTTTTTTGAAATTTTTGAATTTTTTTTTTGAAAAAAATTTTTGGAAAATTTTTAATTTTTTTTTGAAATTTTTGAATTTATTTTTGAAAATTTTTTTTGGTAAATTTTGATTTTTTTTATGAAATTTTTTTTTGAAAAAAAATTTTTTTGGAAAATTTTGAAATTTTTTTGAATAATTTTGAATTTTTTTTTGAAAATTTTTTTTCGAAAATTTTGAATTTTTTTGAAAAAAATTTTTTTTTTTAATTTTGAATTTTTTTTTGTAAAATTTTTTTTGGAAAATTTTGAATTTTTTTTTGAAAAAATTTTTGGAAAATTTTGATTTTTTTTTTTGAATTTTTGAATTTTTTTTGAAAATTTTGAATTTTTTTTTGAAAAAAATTTTTGGAAAATTTTGAATTTTTTTTTGAAATTTTTGATTTTTTTTTGAAAATTTTGAATTTTTTTTTGAAAAAATTTTTTGGTAAATTTTGATTTTTTTTCTGAAATTTTTTTTTGAAAAAAAATATTTTGGAAAATTTTGAATTTTTTTCTCAAAATTTTTTTTTGAAAATTTTGATCTTTTTTTGAAATTTTTGAATTTTTTTTTGAAAAAAAATTTTGGAAAATTTTGAATTTTTTTTTGAAAAAAATTTTTGGAAAATTTTGATTTTTTTTTGAAAAAAAAAATTTTGGAAAATTTTGAATTTTTTTTGAAAAAATTTTTTGGAAAATTTTGATTTTTTTTTGAAAAAAAATTTTTTTGCAAAATTTTGAATTTTTTTTCGAAAATTTTGAATTTTTTTTTGAAATTTTTGTTTGGAAACTGATCTTTTTTTGAAATTTTTGAATTTTTTTTGAAAATTTTGAATTTTTTTTTGAAAAAAATTTTTGGAAAATTTTGAATTTTTTTTGAAAAAATTTTTGGTACATTTTGAAATTTTTTTTTAAAAAAAATTTTTGGTAAATTTTGATTTTTTTTTGAAAAAAAAAATTTTGGAAAATTTTGAATTTTTTTTGAAAAAAATTTTTGGAAAATTTTGATTTTTTTTTGAAAAAAAATTTTTTTGCAAAATTTTGAATTTTTTTTCGAAAATTTTGAATTTATTTTTGAAATTTTTGTTTGAAAATTTTGATTTTTTTTTGGAAAATTTTGATTTTTTTTTGCAAAATTTTGAATTTTTTTTTGAAAAAAATTTTTGGAAAATTTTGATTTTTTTTTGAAATTTTTGAATTTTTTTTGAAAATTTTGAATTTTTTTTTGAAAAAATTTTTTGGTAAATTTTGATTTTATTTCTGAAATTTTTTTTTGAAAAAAAATTTTTTTGGAAAATTTTTAATTTTTTCTGTAAAATTTTTTTTTTGAAAATTTTGATCTTTTTTGAAATTTTTGAATTTTTTTTGAAAAAAATTTTTGGAAAATTTTGAAATTTTTTTGAAATTTTTGAATTTTTTTTTTTGAAAAAAATTTTTGGAAAATTTTGAATTTTTTTTGAAAATTTTGAATTTTTTTTTGAAAAAAATTTTTGGAAAATTTTGAATTTTTTTTGAAATTTTTGAATTTTTTTTTTTAAAAAAATTTTTGGAAAATTTTGAATTTTTTTTTGAAATTTTTGAATTTTTTTTTGAAAAATTAATTTTTTTGGTAAATTTTGATTTTTTTCCTGAAATTTTTTTTTGAAAAAAAAATTTTTGGTAAATTTTGATTTTTTTTTTGAAAATTTTTTTTGGGAAATTTTTGAATTTTTTTGAAAAAAAATTTTTTTGCAAAATTTTGAATTTTTTTTGAAATTTTTTTTTTGGAAAATTTTGAATTTTTTTTTGGTAAATTTTGATTTTTTTTATGAAATTTTTTTTTGGAAAATTTTGTATATTTTTGAAAAAAATTTTTTTTGCAAAATTTTGAATTTTTTTTTGAAAATTTAGAATTTTTTTTTGAAATTTTTGTTTGAAAATTTTGATTTTTTTTTGGAAAATTTTGAATTTTTTTTTTCAAAAATTTTGAATTTTTTTTTGAAAATTTTGAATTTTTTTTTTTAAATTTGATTTTTTTTGAAAAAAAATTTTGGAAAATTTTGATTTTTTTTGAAATTTTTGAATTTTTTATAAAAATTTTGAATTTTTTTTTGAAAAAAATTCTTGGAAAATTTTGTTTTTTTTTGAAAAATTTGCAAAATTTTGAATTTTTTTTTGGAAATTTTGAATTTTTTTTGAAAATTAAGAATTTTTTTTTGAAAAAATTTTTTGGAAAATTTTAAACTTTTTTTTGAAATTTTTGAATTTTTTTTGAAAATTTTGAATTTTTTTTTTTGAAAAAATTTTTTGGTAAATTTTGATTTTTTTTTATGAAATTTTTTTTTGAAAAAAAATTTTGAATTTTTTTTTGAAAAAAATTTTTGGAAAATTTTGATTTTTTTTTTGAAATTTTTGAATTTTTTTTTGAAAAATTTGAATTTTTTTTTGAAAAATTTTTTTGGTAATTTTTGATTTTTTTTCTGAAATTTTTTTTTGAAAAAAAAATTTTTTGGATAATTTTGAATTTTTTTCTCAAAATTTTTTTTTTGAAAATTTTGATCTTTTTTTGAAATTTTTGAATTTTTTTTTGAAAAAAAATTTTGGAAAATTTTGAATTTTTTTTTGAAATTTTTGAATTTTTTTTGAAAATTTTGAATTTTTTTTTGAAAAAAATTTTTGTAAAATTTTGGATTTTTTTTGAAAAATTTTTTTGGTAAATTTTGAAATTTTTTTTTAAAAAAAATTTTTGGTAAATTTTGATTTTTTTTTGAAAAAAAAAAATTTTGGAAAATTTTGAATTTTTTTTGAAAAAATTTTTTGGAAAATTTTGATTTTTATTTGAAAAAAAATTTTTTTGCAAAATTTTGAATTTTTTTTTTGAAATTTTTGTTTGAAAATTTTGATTTTTTTTTGCAAAATTTTGAATTTTTTTTTGAAAAAAATTTTTGGAAAATTTTGATTTTTTTTTTGAAATTTTTGAATTTTTTTTGAAAATTTTGAATTTTTTTTTGAAAAAATTTTTTGGTAAATTTTGATTTTATTTCTGAAATTTTTTTTTGAAAAAAAAAATTTTTGGAAAATTTTTAATTTTTTCTGTAAAATTTTTTTTTTGAAAATTTTGATCTTTTTTGAAATTTTTGAATTTTTTTTGAAAAAAATTTTTGGAAAATTTTGAATTTTTTTTGAAATTTTTGAATTTTTTTTTTTGAAAAAAATTTTTGGAAAATTTTGAATTTTTTTTGGAATTTTGAATTTTTTTTTGAAAAAAATTTTTGGAAAATTTTGAATTTTTTTTTGAAATTTTTGAATTTTTTTTTTTGAAAAAAATTTTTGGAAAATTTTGAATTTTTTTTTGAAATTTTTGAATTTTTTTTTGAAAAATTAATTTTTTTGGTAAATTTTGATTTTTTTCCTGAAATTTTTTTTTGAAAAAAAAATTTTTGGTAAATTTTGATTTTTTTTTTGAAAATTTTTTTTGGGAAATTTTTGAATTTTTTTGAAAAAAAATTTTTTTGCAAAATTTTGAATTTTTTTTGAAAATTTTTTTTTGGAAAATTTTGAATTTTTTTTTGGTAAATTTTGATTTTTTTTATGAAATTTTTTTTTGGAAAATTTTGAAATTTTTTTGAAAAATTTTGATTTTTTTTTTTGAAAAATTTTTTTGGAAAATTTTGTATATTTTTGAAAAAAATTTTTTTTCCAAAATTTTGAATTTTTTTTTGAAAATTTAGAATTTTTTTTTGAAATTTTTGTTTGAAAATTTTGATTTTTTTTTGGAAAATTTTGAATTTTTTTTTTCAAAAATTTTGAATTTTTTTTTGATAATTTTGAATTTTTTTTTTTAAATTTGATTTTTTTTGAAAAAAAATTTTGGAAAATTTTGATTTTTTTTGAAATTTTTGAATTTTTTATAAAAATTTTGAATTTTTTTTTGAAAAAAATTTTTGGAAAATTTTGTTTTTTTTTGAAAAAAAATTTTTTTGCAAAATTTTGAATTTTTTTTTGGAAATTTTGAATTTTTTTTGAAAATTTAGAATTTTTTTTTGAAAAAATTTTTTGGAAAATTTTAAACTTTTTTTTGAAATTTTTGAATTTTTTTTGAAAATTTTGAATTTTTTTTTTTGAAAAAAATTTTTGGAAAATTTTGAATTTTTTTTGGAATTTTGAATTTTTTTTTGAAAAAAATTTTTGGAAAATTTTGAATTTTTTTTTGAAATTTTTGAATTTTTTTTTTTGAAAAAAATTTTTGGAAAATTTTGAATTTTTTTTTGAAATTTTTGAATTTTTTTTTGAAAAATTAATTTTTTTGGTAAATTTTGATTTTTTTCCTGAAATTTTTTTTTGAAAAAAAAATTTTTGGTAAATTTTGATTTTTTTTTTGAAAATTTTTTTTGGGAAATTTTTGAATTTTTTTGAAAAAAAATTTTTTTGCAAAATTTTGAATTTTTTTTGAAAATTTTTTTTTGGAAAATTTTGAATTTTTTTTTGGTAAATTTTGATTTTTTTTATGAAATTTTTTTTTGGAAAATTTTGAAATTTTTTTGAAAAATTTTGATTTTTTTTTTTGAAAAATTTTTTTGGAAAATTTTGTATATTTTTGAAAAAAATTTTTTTTCCAAAATTTTGAATTTTTTTTTGAAAATTTAGAATTTTTTTTTGAAATTTTTGTTTGAAAATTTTGATTTTTTTTTGGAAAATTTTGAATTTTTTTTTTCAAAAATTTTGAATTTTTTTTTGATAATTTTGAATTTTTTTTTTTAAATTTGATTTTTTTTGAAAAAAAATTTTGGAAAATTTTGATTTTTTTTGAAATTTTTGAATTTTTTATAAAAATTTTGAATTTTTTTTTGAAAAAAATTTTTGGAAAATTTTGTTTTTTTTTGAAAAAAAATTTTTTTGCAAAATTTTGAATTTTTTTTTGGAAATTTTGAATTTTTTTTGAAAATTTAGAATTTTTTTTTGAAAAAATTTTTTGGAAAATTTTAAACTTTTTTTTGAAATTTTTGAATTTTTTTTGAAAATTTTGAATTTTTTTTTTTGAAAAAATTTTTTGGTAAATTTTGATTTTTTTTTGAAATTTTTGAATTTTTTTTTGAAAAATTTGAATTTTTTTTTGAAAATTTTTTTTGGTAAATTTTGATTTTTTTTATGAAATTTTTTTTGAAAAAATTTTTTTTGGAAAATTTTGAAATTTTTTTTTAAAAAAAATTTTTGGTAAATTTTGATTTTTTTTTGAAATTTTTGAATTTTTTTTGAAAATTTTGAATTTTTTTTTGAAAAAATTTTTTGGAAAATTTTGAATTTTTTTTTGAAAAATTTTTTTGGTAATTTTTGATTTTTTTTCTGAAATTTTTTTTTGAAAAAAAAATTTTTTGGAAAATTTTTAATTTTTTTCTCAAAAAATTTTTTTATGAAATTTTTTTATTGAAAATTTTGATCTTTTTTTGAAATTTTTGAATTTTTTTTTGAAAAAAAATTTTGGAAAATTTTGAATTTTTTTTTGAAAAAAATTTTTGGAAAATTTTGAATTTTTTTTGAAAAATTTTTTTGGTAAATTTTGAAATTTTTTTTTAAAAAAAATTTTTGGCAAATTTTGATTTTTTTTTGAAAAAAAAAAATTTTGGAAAATTTTGAATTTTTTTTGAAAAAAATTTTTGGAAAATTTTGATTTTTATTTCAAAAAAAAAATTTTTTTGCAAAATTTTGAATTTTTTTTTTGAAATTTTTGTTTGAAAATTTTGATTTTTTTTTGCAAAATTTTGAATTTTTTTTTTGAAAAAAATTTTTGGAAAATTTTGATTTTTTTTTTGAAATTTTTGAATTTTTTTTGAAAAATTTGAATTTTTTTTTGGTAAATTTTGATTTTTTTTTATGAAATTTTTTTTTGAAAAAATTTTTTTTTGGAAAATTTTGAAATTTTTTTGAAAAATTTTGAATTTTTTTTTGAAAAATTTTTTTGGAAAATTTTGAATTTTTTATTGCAAAATTTTGAATTTTTTTTTGAAAAATTTTTTTTGGAAAATTTTGAATTTTTTTTGAGATTTTTGTTTGAAAATTTTGATTTTTTTTTTGAAAAATTTGAATTTTTTTTTGAAAATTTTGTTTGAAAATTTTGAATTTTTTTTGGAAAATTTTGAATTTTTTTTTTAAAATTTGATTTTTTTTATGAAATTTTTTTTGGAAAATTTTGAATTTTTTTTGAAAAATTTAGAATTTTTTTTTGAAAAAATTTTTTGGTAAATTTTGATTTTTTTTATGAAATTTTTTTTTGAAAAAAAATTTTGAAATTTTTTTGAAAAATTTTGAATTTTTTTTTGAAAAAAAATTTTTGGAAAATTTTGAATTTTTTTTTGAAATTTTTGAATTTTTTTTTGAAAAATTTGAATTTATTTTTGAAAATTTTTTTTGGTAAATTTTGATTTTTTTTATGAATTTTTTTTTTGAAAAAAAAAATTTTGGAAAATTTTGAAATTTTTTTAAAAAAAAAATTTTTTGGTAAATTTTGATTTTTTTTTGAAAAAAATTTTTTAGCAAAATTTTGAATTTTTTTTGAAAAATTTTTTTTTGGAAATTTTGAATTTTTTGAATTTTTTTTGAAAATTTTGATTTTTTTTGAAAAAAATTTTTGGAAAATTTTGAATTTTTTTTGAAAAATTTTTTTGGTATTTTTGATTTTTTTTGAAATTTTTGAATTTTTTCTGAAAATTTTGAATTTTTTTTTGAAAAAATTTTTTGGTAAATATTGATTTTTTTTTGAAATTTTTGAATTTTTTTTGAAAAAAATTTTTGGAAAATTTTGATTTTTTTTTTTTGAAAAAAATTTTTTTTTTTTAATTTTTTTTGGTAAATTTTGATTTTTTTTATGAAATTTTTTTTTTGAAAAAAAATTTTTTAGGAAAAATTTGAAATTTTTTTGAAAAATTTTGAATTTTTTTTTGAAAAATTTATTTGGAAAATTTTGAATTTTTTTGAAAAAAATTTTTTTTGCAAAATTTTGAATTTTTTTTGGAAAATTTTGATTTTTTTTTGAAATTTTTGTTTGAAAATTTTGAATTTTTTTGAAATTTTTGAATTTTTTTTTTGAAAAATTTGAATTTTTTTTTGGTAAATTTTGATTTTTTTTTATGAAATTTTTTTTTGAAAAAATTTTTTTTTGGAAAATTTTGAAATTTTTTTGAAAAATTTTGAATTTTTTTTTGAAAAATTTTTTTGGAAAATTTTGAATTTTTTATTGCAAAATTTTGAATTTTTTTTTGAAAAATTTTTTTTGGAAAATTTTGAATTTTTTTTGAGATTTTTGTTTGAAAATTTTGAATTTTTTTTTGAAAAATTTGAATTTTTTTTTGAAAATTTTGTTTGAAAATTTTGAATTTTTTTTGGAAAATTTTGAATTTTTTTTTTAAAATTTGATTTTTTTTATGAAATTTTTTTTGGAAAATTTTGAAATTTTTTTGAAAATTTTAGAATTTTTTTTTGAAAAAATTTTTTGGTAAATTTTGATTTTTTTTATGAAATTTTTTTTTGAAAAAAAATTTTGAAATTTTTTTGAAAAATTTTGAATTTTTTTTTGAAAAAAAATTTTTGGAAAATTTTGAATTTTTTTTTGAAATTTTTGAATTTTTTTTTGAAAAATTTGAATTTATTTTTGAAAATTTTTTTTGGTAAATTTTGATTTTTTTTATGAATTTTTTTTTTGAAAAAAAAATTTTGGAAAATTTTGAAATTTTTTTAAAAAAAAAATTTTTTGGTAAATTTTGATTTTTTTTGAAAAAAATTTTTTAGCAAAATTTTGAATTTTTTTTGAAAAATTTTTTTTTGGAAATTTTGAATTTTTTGAATTTTTTTTGAAAATTTTGATTTTTTTTGAAAAAAATTTTTGGAAAATTTTGAATTTTTTTTGAAAAATTTTTTTGGTATTTTTGATTTTTTTTCTGAAATTTTTTTTTGAAAAAAAAATTTTTTGGAAAATTTTGAATTTTTTTGAAAAAATTTTTTGGTAAATATTGATTTTTTTTTGAAATTTTTGAATTTTTTTTGAAAAAAATTTTTGGAAAATTTTGATTTTTTTTTTTTGAAAAAAAATTTTTTTTTTAAATTTTTTTTGGTAAATTTTGATTTTTTTTATGAAATTTTTTTTTTGAAAAAAAATTTTTTAGCAAAATTTTGAATTTTTTTTTGAAAATTTTTTTTGCTAAATTTTGATTTTTTTTTATGAAATTTTTTTTGAAAAAATTTTTTTTGGAAAATTTTGAAATTTTTTTTTAAAAAAAATTTTTGGTATATTTTGATTTTTTTTTTGAAAAAAAAATTTTTGGAAAATTTTGATTTTTTTTTGAAATTTTTGAATTTTTTTTGAAAATTTTGAATTTTTTTTTGAAAAAATTTTTTGGAAAATTTTGAATTTTTTTTTGAAAAATTTTTTTGGTAATTTTTGATTTTTTTTCTGAAATTTTTTTTTGAAAAAAAAATTTTTTGGAAAATTTTGAATTTTTTTCTCAAAAAAATTTTTTGGAAAATTTTGAATTTTTTTCTCAAAATTTTTTTTTTGAAAATTTTGATCTTTTTTTGAAATTTTTGAATTTTTTTTTGAAAAAAAATTTTGGAAAATTTTGAATTTTTTTTTGAAATTTTTGAATTTTTTTGAAAATTTTGAATTTTTTTTTGAAAAAAATTTTTGGAAAATTTTGAATTTTTTTTGAAAAATTTTTTTGGTAAATTTTGAAAATTTTTTTTAAAAAAAATTTTTGGTAAATTTTGATTTTTTTTTGAAAAAAAAAAATTTTGGAAAATTTTGAATTTTTTTTGAAAAAAATTTTTGGAAAATTTTGATTTTTTTTTTGAAATTTTTGAATTTTTTTGAAAAAATTTTTGGTAAATTTTGATTTTTTTTTGAAAAAAAAAAATTTTGGAAAATTTTGAATTTTTTTTGAATAAAATTTTTGGAAAATTTTGAATTTTTTTTTGAAATTTTTGAATTTTTTTTTTTTAAAAAAATTTTTGGAAAATTTTGATTTTTTTTATGAAATTTTTTTTTGAAAACAAATTTTGAAATTTTTTTGAAAAATTTAGAATTTTTTTTTGAAAAAATTTTTTGGAAAATTTTGAATGTTTTTTTTGAAATTTTTGAATTTTTTTTTGAAAAAAATTTTTGGAAACTTTTGAATTTTTTTGTTGAAATTTTTGAATTTTTTTTTTGAAAAAAATTTTTGGAAAATTTTTAATTTTTTTTTGAAATTTTTGAATTTTTTTTTGAAAATTTTTTTTGGTAAATTTTGATTTTTCTTATGAAATTTTTTTTTGGAAAATTTTGAAATTTTTTTGAAAAATTTTGATTTTTCTTTTTGAAAAATTTTTTTGGAAAATTTTGTATATTTTTGAAAAAAAATTTTTTTGCAAAATTTTGAATTTTTTTTTGAAAATTTAGAATTTTTTTTTGAAATTTTTGATTTTTTTTTGGAAAATTTTGAATTTTTTTTTTCAAAAATTTTGAATTTTTTTTTGAAAATTTTTTTTCGAAAATTTTGAATGTTTTTTTTGAAATTTTTGAATTTTTTTTTGAAAAAAATTTTTGGAAACTTTTGAATTTTTTTGTTGAAATTTTTGAATTTTTTTTTTGAAAAAAATTTTTGGAAAATTTTTAATAGTTTTTTGAAATTTTTGAATTTTTTTTTGAAAATTTTTTTTGGTAAATTTTGATTTTTTTTGAAAAAAATTTTTGGAAAATTTTGAAAAATTTGTTTGGTAATTTTTGATTTTTTTTTCAAAAAAATTTTTGGTAAATTTTGATTATTTTTCTGAAATTTTTTTTTGAAAAAAAAATTTTTTGGAAAATTTTGAATTTTTTCTGAAAAATTTTTTTTTGGAAATTTTAATCTTTTTTTGAATTTTTTGAATTTTTTTTTTGGAAATTTTGATCTTTTTTGAAATTTTTGAATTTTTTTTGAAAATTTTGAATTTTTTTTGAAAAATTTTGAATTTTTTTGAAAAAAAATTTTTATGCAAAATTTGAATTTTTTTTTGAAAATTTTTTTTTGGAAAATTTTGAATTTTTTTTTCAAAAAAAAAATTCAAAATTTTCAAAAAAAATTCAAAAATTTCAAAAAAAGATCAAAATTTCCAAAAAAAAATTTTTTTAGAAAAAATTCAAAATTTTGCAAAAAAAATTTTGTTCAAAAAAAAATCAAAATTTTCCAAAAATTTTTTTCAAAAAAAATTCAAAAATTTCAAAAAAAATCAAAATTTACCAAAAAAATTTTTCAAAAAAAAATTAAAAAAAATTCAAAATTTTCCAAAAAATTTAAAAAAAAAAAAAAAAATTCAAAAAAAAAATCAAAATTTACCAAAAAAAATTTTTCCAAAAAAAAATTTAAAATTTTCAAAAAAAATTCAAAAATTTTCAAAAAAAATTCAAAAATTTTCAAAAAAAATTCAAAAATTTCAAAAAAAGATCAAAATTTCCAAAAAAAAAATTTTTTCAGAAAAAATTCAAAATTTTGCAAAAAAATTTTTTTTTCAAAAAAAAAATCAAAATTTTCCAAAAATTTTTTTCAAAAAAAATTCAAAAATTTCAAAAAAAAATCAAAATTTACCAAAAAAATTTTTCAAAAAAAAATTCAAAATTTTCAGAAAAAATTCAAAAATTTCAAAAAAAATCTAAATTTCAAAAAAAAATTCAAAATTTTCAAAAAAATTCAAAAATTTCAAAAAAAAATTCAAAATTTTCCAAAAATTTTTTTCAAAAAAAAATTCAAAAATTTCAAAAAAAGGTCAAATTTCCAAAAAAATTTTTTTCAAAAAAAAATTCAAAATTTTGCAAAAAATTTTTTTTTCAAAAAAAAAAATCAAAATTTTCAAAAAAAATTCAAAAATTCAAAATTTACCAAAAATTAAAAAAAAAAAAAATCAAAATTTACCAAAAAATTTTTTCAAAAAAAAATTCAAAATTTTGAAAAAAAATTCAAAAATTTCAAAAAAAATTCAAAATTTTCCAAAAATTTTTTTCAAAAAAAAACTCAAAATTTTCAAAAAAAATTCAAAAATTTCAAAAAAAGATCAAAATTTCCAAAAAAAAAATTTTCAGAAAAAATTCAAAATTTTCCAAAAATTTTTTTTTTCAAAAAAAAATTTCAGAAAAATAATCAAAATTTACCAAAAATTTTTTTCAAAAAAAAATCAAAATTTTCCAAAAATTTTTTTCAAAAAAAATTCAAAATTTTCAAAAAAAAATCAAAATTTCCAAAAAAAAATGTTTCAAAAAAAATTCAAAATTTTGCTAAAAAATTTTTTTCAAACAAATTTCAAAATTTACCAAAAAATTTTTTCAAAAAAAAATTCAAAATTTTCCAAAAAAATTTCAAAATTTTTTTTCAAAAAAAAATTTCATAAAAAAAAATCAAAATTTACCAAAAAATTTTTTCAAAAAAAAATTCTAAATTTTTCAAAAAAATTTCAAAATTTTCCAAAAAAAATTTCATAAAAAAAATCAAATTTTAAAAAAAAAATTCAAAATTTTCCAAAAACAATACAAAATTTTCAAAAAAAAATTCAAAATTTTCAAACAAAAATTTCAAAAAAAATTCAAAATTTTCCAAAAAAAAATTTTCAAAAAAAATTCAAAATTTTGCAAAAAAATTTTTTTTTCAAAAAAAAAAAATTCATAAAAAAATCAAAATTTACCAAAAATTTTTTTCAAAAACAAATTCAAAATTTTCAAAAAAAATTCAAAAAAAATTCAAAATTTCCAAAAAAAAAATGTTTCAAAAAAAATTCAAAATTTTGCTAAAAATTTTTTTCAAAAAAAAAATCAAAATTTTCCAAAAATTTTTTTTCAAAAAAAAATTCAAAATTTTTCAAAAAAATTTCAAAATTTTTTTTCAAAAAAAAATTTCATAAAAAAAATCAAAATTTACCAAAAAATTTTTTCAAAAAAAAATTCTAAATTTTTCAAAAAAATTTCAAATTTTTCAAAAAAATTTCAAAATTTTCCAAAAAAAATTTCATAAAAAAAATCAAATTTAAAAAAAAAATTCAAAATTTTCAAACAAAATTTTCAAAAAAAAATTCAAATTTTTCAAAAAAAAATTCAAAATTTTCAAACAAAAATCTCAAAAAAAATTCAAAATTTTCCAAAAAAAATTTTTCAAAAAAAAATTCAAAATTTTGCAATAAAAATTTTTTTTCAAAAAAATTCAAAATTTTCCAAAAAAATTTTTCAAAAAAAAATTCAAAATTTTTCAAAAATATTTCAAAATTTTCCTAAAAAAATTTTTTTCAAAAAAAAAATTTCATAAAAAAATCAAAATTTACCAAAAAAAAATTCAAAATTTTCCAAAATTTTTTTTCAAAATTTAGAATTTTTTTTTTAAATTTTTGGTAAACTTTGATTTTTTTTTGAAATTTTTTTTAGCAAAATTTTGAATTTTTTTTGAAAAATTTTTTTTTGGAAATTTTGAATTTTTGAATTTTTTTTGAAAATTTTGATTTTTTTTTTTGAAAAAAAATTTTTTTGCAAAATTTTGAATTTTTTTTTGAAAAAATTTTTTTTTGGAAATTTTGATCTTTTTTTTAAATTTTTGAATTTTTTTTTGAAAAAAATTTTTGGAAAATTTTGAATTTTTTTTTGAAATTTTTGAATTTTTTTGAAAATTTTGAATTTTTTTTTGGAAATTTTGATTTTTTTTGAAATTTTTGAATTTTTTCTGAAAATTTTGAATTTTTTTTTGAAAAAATTTTTTGGTAAATATTGATTTTTTTTTGAAATTTTTGAATTTTTTTTGAAAAAAATTTTTGGAAAATTTTGATTTTTTTTTTTTTGAAAAAAAAATTTTTTTTTAAATTTTTTTTGGTAAATTTTGATTTTTTTATGAAATTTTTTTTTGAAAAAAAATTTTTTAGGAAAAATTTGAAATTTTTTTGAAAAATTTTGAATTTTTTTTTGAAAAATTTATTTGGAAAATTTTGAATTTTTTTGAAAAAAATTTTTTTTGCAAAATTTTGAATTTTTTATGGAAAATTTTGAATTTTTTTTTGAAATTTTTGATTTTTTTTTGAAAATTTTGAATTTTTTTTTGAAAAATTTTGAATTTTTTTTTGAAATTTTTGATTTTTTTTTGAAAATTTTGAATTTTTTTTTGAAAAATTTTGAATTTTTTTTTGAAAAATTTTTTTGGAAAATTTTGAATTTTTTTGAAAAAAATTTTTTATTGCAAAATTTTGAATTTTTTTTTGAAAAATTTTTTTTGGAAAATTTTGAATTTTTTTTTCAAAAAAATTTTTGGTAAATTTTGATTATTTTTGTGAAATTTTTTTTTGAAAAAAAATTTTTTTGGAAAATTTTGAATTTTTTCTGAAAAAATTTTTTTTGGAAATTTTAATCTTTTTTTGAATTTTTTGAATTTTTTTTGAAAATTTTGAATTTTTTTTTGGAAATTTTGATCTTTTTTGAAATTTTTGAATTTTTTTTGAAAATTTTGAATTTTTTTTGAAAAATTTTGAATTTTTTTTTTGAAAAAAATTTTTGGAAAATTTTGAATTTTTTTTTGAAATTTTTGAATTTTTTTTTGAAAATTTTGAATTTTTTTTTGAAAAAATTTTTTGGTAAATTTGATTTTTGATTTGAATTTTTTTTTGAAAAATTTTTTTGCAAGATTTTGAATTTTTTTTTGAAAAAAATTTTTGGAAAATTTTGAAAAATTTGTTTGGTAATTTTTGATTTTTTATTCAAAAAAATTTTTTAGCAAAATTTTGAATTTTTTTTGAAAAATTTTTTTTTGGAAATTTTTAATTTTTTTTGAAATTTTTGAATTTTTTTTGAAAAAATTTTTTGGAAAATTTTGATTTTTTTTTCAAAAAAATTTTTGGTAAATTTTGATTATTTTTCTGAAATTTTTTTTTGAAAAAAAAATTTTTTGGAAAATTTTGAATTTTTTCTGAAAAAATTTTTTTTGGAAATTTTAATCTTTTTTTGAATTTTTTGAATTTTTTTTTTGGAAATTTTGATCTTTTTTGAAATTTTTGAATTTTTTTTGAAAATTTTGAATTTTTTTGAAAAAAAATTTTTTTTTGGAAATTTTGATCTTTTTTTTAAATTTTTGAATTTTTTTTTGAAAAAAATTTTTGGAAAATTTTGAATTTTTTTTTGAAATTTTTGAATTTTTTTGAAAATTTTGAATTTTTTTTTGGAAATTTTGATTTTTTTTGAAATTTTTGAATTTTTTCTGAAAATTTTGAATTTTTTTTTGAAAAAATTTTTTGGTAAATATTGATTTTTTTTTGAAATTTTTGAATTTTTTTTGAAAAAAATTTTTGCAAAATTTTGATTTTTTTTTTTTTGAAAAAAAATTTTTTTTTTAAATTTTTTTTGGTAAATTTTGATTTGTTTTATGAAATTTTTTTTTGAAAAAAAATTTTTTAGGAAAAATTTGAAATTTTTTTGAAAAATTTTGAATTTTTTTTTGAAAAATTTATTTGGAAAATTTTGAATTTTTTTGAAAAAAATTTTTTTTGCAAAATTTTGAATTTTTTATGGAAAATTTTGAATTTTTTTTTGAAATTTTTGATTTTTTTTTGAAAATTTTGAATTTTTTTTTGAAAAATTTTTTTGGAAAATTTTGAATTTTTTTGAAAAAAATTTTTTATTGCAAAATTTTGAATTTTTTTTTGAAAAATTTTTTTTGGAAAATTTTGAATTTTTTTTTTCAAAAAAATTTTTGGTAAATTTTGATTATTTTTCTGAAATTTTTTTTTGAAAAAAAATTTTTTTGGAAAATTTTGAATTTTTTCTGAAAAAATTTTTTTTGGAAATTTTAATCTTTTTTTGAATTTTTTGAATTTTTTTTGAAAATTTTGAATTTTTTTTTGGAAATTTTGATCTTTTTTGAAATTTTTGAATTTTTTTTGAAAATTTTGAATTTTTTTTGAAAAATTTTGAATTTTTTTTTTGAAAAAAATTTTTGGAAAATTTTGAATTTTTTTTTGAAATTTTTGAATTTTTTTTTGAAAATTTTGAATTTTTTTTTGAAAAAATTTTTTGGTAAATTTGATTTTTGATTTGAATTTTTTTTTGAAAAATTTTTTTGCAAGATTTTGAATTTTTTTTTGAAAAAAATTTTTGGAAAATTTTGAAAAATTTGTTTGGTAATTTTTGATTTTTTATTCAAAAAAATTTTTTAGCAAAATTTTGAATTTTTTTTGAAAAATTTTTTTTTGGAAATTTTTAATTTTTTTTGAAATTTTTGAATTTTTTTTGAAAAAAATTTTTGGAAAATTTTGATTTTTTTTTGAAAAAAATTTTTGGTAAATTTTGATTATTTTTCTGAAATTTTTTTTTGAAAAAAAAAATTTTTGGAAAATTTTGAATTTTTTCTGAAAATTTTTTTTTTGGAAATTTTGATCTTTTTTTGAAATTTTTGAATTTTTTTTGAAAATTTTGAGTTTTTTTTTGAAAAAAATTTTTGGAAAATTTTGAATTTTTTTTGAAATTTTTGAATTTTTTTTCAAAATTTTGAATTTTTTTTTGAAAAAATTTTTTGGTAAATTTTGATTTTTTTTTTTTTTAAATTTTTGGTAAATTTTGATTTTTTTTTGAATTTTTGAATTTTTTTTGAAAATTTTGATTTTTTTTTTTGAAAAAAAAATTTTTTGCAAAATTTTGAATTTTTTTTTGAAAAATTTTTTTTTGGAAATTTTGACCTTTTTTTGAAATTTTTGAATTTTTTTTTGGAAAAAATTTTTGGAAAATTTTGAATTTTTTTTGAAATTTTTGAATTTTTTTGAAAATTTTGAATTTTTTTTTGAAATTTAGATTTTTTTTGAAATTTTTGAATTTTTTCTGAAAATTTTGAATTTTTTTTTGAAAAATTTTTTTGGTAAATTTTGATTTTTTTTTGAAATTTTTGAATTTTTTTTGAAAAAAATTTTTGGAAAATTTTGATTTTTTTTTTGAAAAAAAAATTTTTTTGCAAAATTTTGAATTTTTTCTAAAAAATTTTTTTTTTGGAAATTTTGATCTTTTTTTGAAATTTTTGAATTTTTTTTGAAAATTTTTGAATTTTTTTTGAAAATTTTAAATTTTTTTTTGGGAAAATTTTTTTTGGTAAATTTTGATTTTTTTTGAATTTTTTTTTTTTTTTTTAAATTTTTTGGAAAATTTTGAATTTTTTTTAATTTTTTTTTGAAAAATTTTTTTGGTAAATTTTGATTTTTTTTGAAATTTTTGAATTTTTTTTGAAAAAAATTTTTGGAAAATTTTGATTTTTTTTTGAAAAAAAATTTTTTTGCAAAATTTTGAATTTTTTCTAAAAAAATT
Organism: Platycheirus rosarum; assembly: GCA_963971375.1. Classification (NCBI taxonomy): domain Eukaryota; kingdom Metazoa; phylum Arthropoda; class Insecta; order Diptera; family Syrphidae; genus Platycheirus; species Platycheirus rosarum. The sequence goes on along the minus strand of OZ020511.1, from coordinate 12,282,885 downwards.
TTTTTTTGGAAATTTTGATCTTTTTTTGAAATTTTTGATTTTTTTTTGAAAATTTTGAATTTTTTTTTTGAAAAAAAAATTCAAAATTTTCCAAAAAAAAATTTTCAAAAAAAAATTCAAATTTTGCATAAAAATTTTTTTTCAAAAAAATTCAAAATTTTCAAAAAAAATTCAAAAATTTCAAAAAAGATCAAAATTTCCAAAAAAAAAATTCAAAAAATTCAAAAAAAGATTAAAATTTCCAAAAAAAATTTTTTCAGAAAAAATTCAAAATTTTCCAAAAAATTTTTTTTTCAAAAAAAATTTCAGAAAAATAATCAAAATTTACCAAAAATTTTTTTGAAAAAAAAATCAAAATTTTCCAAAAAATTTTTTCAAAAAAAATTCAAAAATTTCAAAAAAAATTAAAAATTTCCAAAAAAAAATTTTTCAAAAAAAATTCAAAATTTTCAAAAAAAAATTCAAAAATTTCAAAAAAAAATTCAAAATTTTCCAAAAATTTTTTTCAAAAAAAAAATTCAAAATTTTTCAAAAAAAATTCAAAATTTTCAAAAAAAATTCAAAAATTTCAAAAAAGATCAAAATTTCCAAAAAAAAATTCAAAATTTTCAAAAAAAATTCAAAAAATTCAAAAAAAGATTAAAATTTCCAAAAAAAATTTTTTCAGAAAAAATTCAAAATTTTCCAAAAAAATTTTTTTTCAAAAAAAAATTTCAGAAAAATAATCAAAATTTACCAAAAATTTTTTTGAAAAAAAAATTCAAAATTTTCCAAAAAAAATTTTTCAAAAAAAAATTCAAAATTTTGCATAAAAAAATTTTTTCAAAAAAATTCAAAATTTTCCAAAAAAATTTTTCAAAAAAAAATTCAAAATTTTCAAAAAAAAATCAAAAATTTCAAAAAAAAATTCAAAATTTTCCATAAAAAATTCAAAATTTTGCAAAAAAAATTTTTTTCAAAAAAATTCAAAATTTTCCAAATAAATTTTTCAAAAAAAAATTCAAAATTTTTCAAAAAAATTTCAAATTTTTCCTAAAAAAATTTTTTTCAAAAAAAAATTTCATAAAAAAAATCAAAATTTACCAAAAAAAATTTAAAAAAAAAATTTTTTTTCAAAAAAAAAAAAATCAAAATTTTGCAAAAATTTTTTTCAAAAAAAATTCAAAAATTTCAAAAAAAATCAATATTTACCAAAAAATTTTTTCAAAAAAAATTCAAAATTTTCAGAAAAAATTCAAAAATTTCAAAAAAAATCAAAATTTCCAAAAAAAAATTCAAAATTTTCAAAAAAATTCAAAAATTTCAAAAAAAAATTCAAAATTTTCCAAAAATTTTTTTCAAAAAAAAAATTCAAAAATTTAAAAAAAAGATCAAAATTTCCAAAAAAAAATTTTTTTTCAAAAAAATTCAAAATTTTCAAAAAAAATTCAAAAATTTCAAAAAAGATCAAAATTTCCAAAAAAAAAATTCAAAAAATTCAAAAAAAGATTAAAATTTCCAAAAAAAATTTTTTCAGAAAAAATTCAAAATTTTCCAAAAAATTTTTTTTTCAAAAAAAAATTTCAGAAAAATAATCAAAATTTACCAAAAATTTTTTTGAAAAAAAAATCAAAATTTTCCAAAAAATTTTTTTCAAAAAAATTCAAAATTTTCCAAAAAAAATTTTCAAAAAAAAATCAAAAATTTCAAAAAAAAATTCAAAATTTTCCATAAAAAATTCAAAATTTTGCAAAAAAAATTTTTTTCAAAAAAATTCAAAATTTTCCAAATAAATTTTTCAAAAAAAAATTCAAAATTTTTCAAAAAAATTTCAAATTTTTCCTAAAAAATTTTTTTTCAAAAAAAAATTTCATAAAAAAAATCAAAATTTACCAAAAAAAATTTAAAAAAAAATTTTTTTTTCAAAAAAAAAAAAAACAAAATTTTGCAAAAATTTTTTTCAAAAAAAATTCAAAAATTTCAAAAAAAAATCAATATTTACCAAAAAATTTTTTCAAAAAAAAATTCAAAATTTTCAGAAAAAATTCAAAAATTTCAAAAAAAATCAAAATTTCCAAAAAAAAATTCAAAATTTTCAAAAAAATTCAAAAATTTCAAAAAAAAATTCAAAATTTTCCAAAAATTTTTTTCAAAAAAAAATTCAAAAATTTAAAAAAAAGATCAAAATTTCCAAAAAAAAATTTTTTTTCAAAAAAATTCAAAATTTTCAAAAAAAATTCAAAAATTTCAAAAAAGATCAAAATTTCCAAAAAAAAATTCAAAAAATTCAAAAAAAGATTAAAATTTCCAAAAAAAATTTTTTCAGAAAAAATTCAAAATTTTCCAAAAAATTTTTTTTTCAAAAAAAAATTTCAGAAAAATAATCAAAATTTACCAAAAATTTTTTTGAAAAAAAAATCAAAATTTTCCAAAAAATTTTTTCAAAAAAAATTCAAAAATTTCAAAAAAAATTAAAAATTTCCAAAAAAAAATTTTTCAAAAAAAATTCAAAATTTTGCTAAAAAATTTTTTTGAATAAAAAATCAAAAATTACCAAACAAATTTTTCAAAATTTTCCAAAAATTTTTTTCAAAAAAAAATTCAAAATCTTGCAAAAAAATTTTTCAAAAAAAAATTCAAATCAAAAATCAAATTTACCAAAAAATTTTTTCAAAAAAAAATTCAAAATTTTCAAAAAAAAATTCAAAAATTTCAAAAAAAAATTCAAAATTTTCCAAAAATTTTTTTCAAAAAAAAAATTCAAAATTTTTCAAAAAAAATTCAAAATTTTCAAAAAAAATTCAAAAATTTCAAAAAAGATCAAAATTTCCAAAAAAAAATTCAAAATTTTCAAAAAAAATTCAAAAAATTCAAAAAAAGATTAAAATTTCCAAAAAAAATTTTTTCAGAAAAAATTCAAAATTTTCCAAAAAAATTTTTTTTCAAAAAAAAATTTCAGAAAAATAATCAAAATTTACCAAAAATTTTTTTGAAAAAAAAATTCAAAATTTTCCAAAAAAAATTTTTCAAAAAAAAATTCAAAATTTTGCAATAAAAAATTTTTTTCAAAAAAATTCAAAATTTTCCAAAAAAATTTTTCAAAAAAAAATTCAAAATTTTCAAAAAAAAATCAAAAAATTCAAAATTTTCCATAAAAAAATCAAAATTTTGCAAAAAAAATTTTTTTCAAAAAAATTCAAAATTTTCCAAATAAATTTTTCAAAAAAAAATTCAAAATTTTTCAAAAAAATTTCAAATTTTTCCTAAAAAATTTTTTTTCAAAAAAAAATTTCATAAAAAAAATCAAAATTTACCAAAAAAAATTAAAAAAAAAAATTTTTTTTCAAAAAAAAAAAAATCAAAATTTTGCAAAAATTTTTTTCAAAAAAAATTCAAAAATTTCAAAAAAAAATCAATATTTACCAAAAAATTTTTTCAAAAAAAAATTCAAAATTTTCAGAAAAAATTCAAAAATTTCAAAAAAAATCAAAATTTCCAAAAAAAAATTCAAAATTTTCAAAAAAATTCAAAAATTTCAAAAAAAAATTCAAAATTTTCCAAAAATTTTTTTCAAAAAAAAATTCAAAAATTTAAAAAAAAGATCAAAATTTCCAAAAAAAATTTTTTTTTCAAAAAAATTCAAAATTTTCAAAAAAAATTCAAAAATTTCAAAAAAGATCAAAATTTCCAAAAAAAAATTCAAAAAATTCAAAAAAAGATTAAAATTTCCAAAAAAAATTTTTTCAGAAAAAATTCAAAATTTTCCAAAAAATTTTTTTTTCAAAAAAAAATTTCAGAAAAATAATCAAAATTTACCAAAAATTTTTTTGAAAAAAAAATCAAAATTTTCCAAAAAATTTTTTCAAAAAAAATTCAAAAATTTCAAAAAAAATTAAAAATTTCCAAAAAAAAATTTTTCAAAAAAAATTCAAAATTTTGCTAAAAAATTTTTTTGAATAAAAAATCAAAAATTACCAAACAAATTTTTCAAAATTTTCCAAAAATTTTTTTCAAAAAAAAATTCAAAATCTTGCAAAAAAAATTTTCAAAAAAAAATTCAAATCAAAAATCAAATTTACCAAAAAATTTTTTCAAAAAAAAATTCAAAATTTTCAAAAAAAAATTCAAAAATTTCAAAAAAAAATTCAAAATTTTCCAAAAATTTTTTTCAAAAAAAAAATTCAAAATTTTTCAAAAAAAATTCAAAATTTTCAAAAAAAATTCAAAAATTTCAAAAAAGATCAAAATTTCCAAAAAAAAATTCAAAATTTTCAAAAAAAATTCAAAAAATTCAAAAAAAGATTAAAATTTCCAAAAAAATTTTTTTCAGAAAAAATTCAAAATTTTCCAAAAAAATTTTTTTTCAAAAAAAAATTTCAGAAAAATAATCAAAATTTACCAAAAATTTTTTTTATAAAAAAAATTCAAAATTTTCCAAAAAAAATTTTTCAAAAAAAAATTCAAAATTTTGTAATAAAAAAATTTTTTCAAAAAAATTCAAAATTTTCGAAAAAAATTTTTCAAAAAAAAATTCAAAATTTTCAAAAAAAAATCAAAAATTTCAAAAAAAAATTCAAAATTTTCCATAAAAAATTCAAAATTTTGCAAAAAAAATTTTTTTCAAAAAAATTCAAAATTTTCCAAATAAATTTTTCAAAAAAAAATTCAAAATTTTTCAAAAAAATTTCAAATTTTTCCTAAAAAATTTTTTTTCAAAAAAAAATTTCATAAAAAAATCAAAATTTACCAAAAAAAATTTAAAAAAAAAATTTTTTTTCAAAAAAAAAAAAATCAAAATTTTCCAAAAATTTTTTTCAAAAAAAATTCAAAAATTTCAAAAAAAAATCAATATTTACCAAAAAATTTTTCAAAAAAAAATTCAAAATTTTCAAAAAAATTCAAAAATTTCAAAAAAAAATTCAAAATTTTCCAAAAATTTTTTTCAAAAAAAAATTCAAAAATTTAAAAAAAAGATCAAAATTTCCAAAAAAAAATTTTTTCAAAAAAAAATTCAAAATTTTGCAATAAAAATTTTTTTTTTAAAAAAATTCAAAATTTTCCAAAAAAATTTTTCAAAAAAAAATTCAAAATTTTTCAAAAATATTTCAAAATTTTCCTAAAAAAAATTTTTTCAAAAAAAAAATTTCATAAAAAAATCAAAATTTACCAAAAAAAAATTTCAAAAAAAAAATTCAAAATTTTCCAAAATTTTTTTTCAAAATTTAGAATTTTTTTTTTAAATTTTTGGTAAACTTTGATTTTTTTTTGAAATTTTTTTTAGCAAAATTTTGAATTTTTTTTGAAAAATTTTTTTTTGGAAATTTTGAATTTTTTTTGAATTTTTGAATTTTTTTTGAAAATTTTGATTTTTTTTTTTGAAAAAAAATTTTTTTGCAAAATTTTGAATTTTTTTTTGAAAAAATTTTTTTTTGGAAATTTTGATCTTTTTTTTAAATTTTTGAATTTTTTTTTGAAAAAAATTTTTGGAAAATTTTGAATTTTTTTTTGAAATTTTTGAATTTTTTTGAAAATTTTGAATTTTTTTTTGGAAATTTTGATTTTTTTTGAAATTTTTGAATTTTTTCTGAAAATTTTGAATTTTTTTTTGAAAAAATTTTTTGGTAAATATTGATTTTTTTTTGAAATTTTTGAATTTTTTTTAAAAAAAATTTTTGGAAAATTTTGATTTTTTTTTTTTTGAAAAAAAATTTTTTTTTTAAATTTTTTTTGGTAAATTTTGATTTTTTTATGAAATTTTTTTTTGAAAAAAAATTTTTTAGGAAAAATTTGAAATTTTTTTGAAAAATTTTGAATTTTTTTTTGAAAAATTTATTTGGAAAATTTTGAATTTTTTTGAAAAAAATTTTTTATTGCAAAATTTTGAATTTTTTTTTGAAAAATTTTTTTTGGAAAATTTTGAATTTTTTTTTCAAAAAAATTTTTGGTAAATTTTGATTATTTTTCTGAAATTTTTTTTTGAAAAAAAATTTTTTTGGAAAATTTTGAATTTTTTCTGAAAAAATTTTTTTTGGAAATTTTAATCTTTTTTTGAATTTTTTTTGAAAATTTTGAATTTTTTTTTGGAAATTTTGATCTTTTTTGAAATTTTTGAATTTTTTTTGAAAAATTTTGAATTTTTTTTTTGAAAAAAATTTTTGGAAAATTTTGAATTTTTTTTTGAAATTTTTGAATTTTTTTTTGAAAATTTTGAATTTTTTTTTGAAAAAATTTTTTGGTAAATTTGATTTTTGATTTGAATTTTTTTTTGAAAAATTTTTTTGCAAGATTTTGAATTTTTTTTTGAAAAAAATTTTTGGAAAATTTTGAAAAATTTGTTTGGTAATTTTTGATTTTTTATTCAAAAAAATTTTTTAGCAAAATTTTGAATTTTTTTTGAAAAATTTTTTTTTGGAAATTTTTAATTTTTTTTGAAATTTTTGAATTTTTTTTGAAAAAATTTTTTGGAAAATTTTGATTTTTTTTTCAAAAAAATTTTTGGTAAATTTTGATTATTTTTCTGAAATTTTTTTTTGAAAAAAAAATTTTTTGGAAAATTTTGAATTTTTTCTGAAAAAATTTTTTTTGGAAATTTTAATCTTTTTTTGAATTTTTTGAATTTTTTTTTTTGGAAATTTTGATCTTTTTTGAAATTTTTGAATTTTTTTTGAAAATTTTGAATTTTTTTGAAAAAAAATTTTTTTTTGGAAATTTTGATCTTTTTTTTAAATTTTTGAATTTTTTTTTGAAAAAAATTTTTGGAAAATTTTGAATTTTTTTTTGAAATTTTTGAATTTTTTTGAAAATTTTGAATTTTTTTTTGGAAATTTTGATTTTTTTTGAAATTTTTGAATTTTTTCTGAAAATTTTGAATTTTTTTTTGAAAAAATTTTTTGGTAAATATTGATTTTTTTTTGAAATTTTTGAATTTTTTTTGAAAAAAATTTTTGCAAAATTTTGATTTTTTTTTTTTGAAAAAAATTTTTTTTTTTAAATTTTTTTTTGGTAAATTTTGATTTTTTATGAAATTTTTTTTTTGAAAAAAATTTTTTTAGGAAAATTTTGAAATATTTTTGAAAAATTTTGAATTTTTTTTTGAAAATTTTTTTTGGAAAATTTTGAATTTTTTTGAAAAAAAATTTTTATTGCAAAATTTTGAATTTTTTTTTGAAAATTTTTTTTTGGAAAATTTTGAATTTTTTTTGAGATTTTTGTTTGAAAATTTTGAATTTTTTTTTGAAAAATTTGAATTTTTTTTTGAAAATTTTGTTTGAAAATTTTGAATTTTTTTTTTTAAATTTGATTTTTTTTATGAAATTTTTTTTGGAAAATTTTGAAATTTTTTTTTAAAAATTTGAAATTTTTTTGAAAAATTTAGAATTTTTTTTTGAAAAAATTTTTTGGTAAATTTTGATTTTTTTTATGAAATTTTTTTTTGAAAAAAAATTTTGAATTTTTTTTTGAAAAAAAATTTTTGGAAAATTTTGATTTTTTTTTTGAAAAAAATTTTTAGCAAAATTTTGAATTTTTTTTGAAACATTTTTTTTTGGAAATTTTGAATTTTTTTTGAATTTTTTTTGAAAATTTTGATTTTTTTTTTGAAATTTAGATTTTTTTTTGAAATTTTTGAATTTTTTCTGAAAATTTTGAATTTTTTTGGTAAATTTTGATTTTTTTTTGAAATTTTTGAATTTTTTTTGAAAAAAATTTTTGGAAAATTTTGATTTTTTTTTTGAAAAAAAAATTTTTTTGCAAAATTTTGAATTTTTTCTGAAAATTTTTTTTTTTTGGAAATTTTGATCTTTTTTTGAAATTTTTGAATTTTTTTTTGAAATTTTTGATTTTTTTTGAAAATTTTGAATTTTTTTTCTGGAAATTTAGATTTTTTTTGAAAATTTTGAATTTTTTTTTGAAAAAATTTTTTGGATTTTTTTTTTTGAAAAAAAATTTTTTTGCAAAATTTTGAATTTTTTCTGAAAATTTTTTTTTTGGAAATTTTGATCTTTTTTTGAAATTTTTGAATTTTTTTTGAAAATTTTTGAATTTTTTTTGAAAATTTTGAATTTTTTTTTGGAAAAATTTTTTTGGTAAATTTTAATTTTTTTTCTGAATTTTTTTTTTTTTAAAAAAAATTTTTGGAAAATTTTGTATTTTTTTTTAATTTTTTTTTGAAAAAATTTTTTGGTAAATTTTGATTTTTTTTATGAAATTTTTTTTCAAAAAAAAATTTAAATTTTTCAAAAAAAAATTCAAAATTTTCAAACAAAAATTTCAAAAAAAAAATCAAAATTTTCCAAAAAAAAATTTTCAAAAAAAAATCAAAATTTTGAAAAAAATTTTTTTTTTCAAAAAAAAAAAATTCAGAAAAAAATCAAAATTTACCAAAAAATTTTTTCAAAAAAAAATTCAAAATTTTCCAAAAAAAATTCAAAAATTTCAAAAAAGATCAAAATTTCCAAAAAAAAAATTCAAAAAATTCAAAAAAAGATTAAAATTTCCAAAAAAAATTTTTTCAGAAAAAATTCAAAATTTTCCAAAAAATTTTTTTTTCAAAAAAAAATTTCAGAAAAATAATCAAAATTTACCAAAAATTTTTTTGAAAAAAAAATCAAAAATTACCAAACAAATTTTTCAAAATTTTCCAAAATTTTTTTTCAAAAAAAATTCAAAATCTTGCAAAAAAATTTTTCAAAAAAAAATTCAAAATTTTTCAAATTTTTTGAAAAAAAAAATTTTGGAAAATTTTGAATTTTTTCTGAAAAATTTTTTTTTGGAAACTGATCTTTTTTTGAAATTTTTGAATTTTTTTTTAAAATTTTGAATTTTTTTTTGAAAAAAAATTTTGGAAAATTTTGAATTTTTTTTTTGAAATTTTGTTTTGGTAAATTTTGATTTTTTTATGAATTTTTTTTTTGAAAAAAAATTTTTTAGGAAAATTTTGAAATTTTTTTGAAAAATTTTGAATTTTTTTTTGAAAAATTTTTTTGGAAAATTTTGAATTTTTTTGAAAAAAAATTTTTATTGCAAAATTTTGAATTTTTTTTTGAAAAATTTTTTTTGGAAAATTTTGAATTTTTTTTGAGATTTTTGTTTGAAAATTTTGAATTTTTTTTTGAAAAATTTGAATTTTTTTTTGAAAATTTTGTTGAAAATTTTGAATTTTTTTTTGAAAATTTTTTTTAAAATTTGATTTTTTTTATGAATTTTTTTTTGGAAAATTTGAAATTTTTTTGAAAAATTTAGAATTTTTTTTTGAAAAAATTTTTTGGTAAATTTTGATTTTTTTTATGAAATTTTTTTTTGAAAAAAAAATTTTGGAAAATTTTGAATTTTTTTTTGAAAAAATTTTTTGGTAAATTTTGAAATTTTTTTAAAAAAAAAAATTTTTGGTAAATTTTGATTTTTTTTTTTGAAAAAATTTTTTAGCAGAATTTTGAATTTTTTTTGAAACATTTTTTTTTGGAAATTTTGATTTTTTTTTTGAAAATTTTGAATTTTTTTTGAAAATTTTGAATTTTTTTTGAAAAAAAATTTTGGAAAATTTTGAATATTTTCTGAAAATTTTTTTTTTGAAAATTTTGAATTTTTTTTTGAAATTTTTGATTTTTTTTTGAAAATTTTGAATTTTTTTTTGAAAAATTTTTTTGGAAAATTTTGAATTTTTTTGAAAAAAATTTTTTATTGCAAAATTTTGAATTTTTTTTTGAAAAATTTTTTTTGGAAAATTTTGAATTTTTTTTGAGATTTTTGTTTGAAAATTTTGAATTTTTTTTTGAAAAATTTGAATTTTTTTTGGAAAATTTTGAATTTTTTTTTTTAAATTTGATTTTTTTATGAAATTTTTTTTGGAAAATTTTGAACTTTTTTTTTGAAATTTTTGAATTTTTTTTGAAAATTTTGAATTTTTTTTTGAAAAAAATTTTTGGAAAATTTTGAATTTGTTTTTGAAATTTTTGAATTTTTTTTGAAAATTTTGAATTTTTTTTTGAAAAATTTTTTTGGTAAATTTTGATTTTTTTTATGAATTTTTTTTCGAAAAAATTTTTTTTTGGAAATTTTGATTTTTTTTTGAATTTTTTGAATTTTTTTTGAAAAAAAATTTTGGAAAATTTTGATTTTTTTTTGAAAAAAAATTTTTTTGCAAAATTTTGAATTTTTTCTGAAAAATTTTTTTATGGAAATTTTGATCTTTTTTTGAAATTTTTGAATTTTTTTTGAAAATTTTGAATTTTTTTTTTGAAAAAAAATTTTTGGAAAATTTTGAATTTTTTTTTTGAAATTTTTGAATTTTTTTTTGAAAAAAATTTTTGGTATATTTTGATTTATTTTATGAATTTTTTTTTTTAAAATTTTTTTTTGCAAAATTTTGAATTTTTTTTGAAATTTTTGTTTGAAAATTTGGAATTTTGTTTGAAATTTTTTAATTTTTTTTTGAAAAATTTGAATTTTTTTTTTTAAATTTTTTTGGTAAATTTTGATTTTTTTTATGAAATTTTTTTTTGAAAAAATTTTTTTTTGAAAAATTTTGAATTTTTTTTGAAAATTTTGAATTTTTTTTTTGAAATTTTTTTTTGGAAAATTTTAAATTTTTTTGAAAAAAAAATTTTTTGCAAAATTTTGAATTTTTTTTGAAAAATTTTTTTTGGAAAATTTTGAATTTTTTTTGAAATTTTTGTTTGAAAATTTTGAATTTTTTTTTGAAAAAATTTTTTGGAAAATTTTGATTTTTTTTTTGAAAAAAAATTTTTTTGCAAAATTTTGAATTTTTTTTTGAAAAATTTTTTTTTTGGAAATTTTGAATTTTTTTTGAAAATTTTGAATTTTTTTTTGAAAAAAATTTTTGGAAAATTTTGAACTTTTTTTTTGAAATTTTTGAAAAAAAAAAAATTTTTGCAAAATTTTGAATTTTTTTTGAAAAATTTTTTTTGGAAAATTTTGAATTTTTTTTGAAATTTTTGTTTCAAAATTTTGAATTTTTTTTTGAAATTTTTGAATTTTTTTTTGAAAATTTTTTTTTGGTAAATTTTGATTTTTTTATGAAATTTTTTTTTGAAAAAAATTTTTTTTGGAAAATTTTGAAATTTTTTTGAATAATTTTGAATTTTTTTTTGAAAATTTTGAATTTTTTTGAAAAAAATTATTTTTGCAAAATTTTGAAATTTTTTTGAATAATTTTGAATTTTTTTTTGTAAAATTTTTTTTGGAAAATTTTGAATTTTTTTTTGAAAAAATTTTTGGAAAATTTTGATTTTTTTTTTGAATTTTTGAATTTTTTTTGAAAATTTTGAATTTTTTTTTGAAAAAAATTTTTGGAAAATTTTGAATTTTTTTTTTTGAAATTTTTGAATTTTTTTTGAAATTTTTGAATTTTTTTTTGAAAAATTTTTTTTTTTGGAAAATTTTGAAATTTTTTTCAAAAATTTTGAATTTTTTTGGTAAATTTTGATTTTTTTTATGAAATTTTTTTTTGAAAAAATTTTTTTTTGGAAAATTTTGAAATTTTTTTGAATAATTTTGAATTTTTTTTTTGAAAAATAAAAAATTTTTTTTTGAAAAAAAATTTTGGAAAATTTTGAATTTTTTTTTTGAAATTTTTGAATTTTTTTTTGAAATTTTTGAATTTTTTTTTGAAAAATTTTTTTTTTTTGGAAAATTTTGAAATTTTTTTGAAAAATTTTGAATTTTTTTTGGTAAATTTTGATTTTTTTTTGAAATTTTTGAATTTTTTTTGAAAAAAATTTTTGGAAAATTTTGATTTTTTTTTTGAAAAAAAAATTTTTTTGCAAAATTTTGAATTTTTTCTGAAAAATTTTTTTTTTGGAAATTTTGATCTTTTTTTGAAATTTTTGAATTTTTTTTGAAAATTTTAAATTTTTTTTTGGGAAAATTTTTTTTGGTAAATTTAGATTTTTTTTTGAATTTTTTTTTTTTAAATTTTTTGGAAAATTTTGAATTTTTTTTAATTTTTTTTTGAAAAATTTTTTTGGTAAATTTTGATTTTTTTTGAAATTTTTGAATTTTTTTTGAAAAAAATTTTTGGAAAATTTTGATTTTTTTTTGAAAAAAAATTTTTTTGCAAAATTTTGAATTTTTTCTAAAAAAATTTTTTTTTGGAAATTTTGATCTTTTTTTGAAATTTTTGAATTTTTTTTGAAAATTTTGAATTTTTTTTTTGAAAAAAAAATTCAAAATTTTCCAAAAAAAAATTTTCAAAAAAAAATTCAAATTTTGCATAAAAATTTTTTTTCAAAAAAATTCAAAATTTTTCAAAAAAAATTCAAAATTTTCAAAAAAAATTCAAAAATTTCAAAAAAGATCAAAATTTCCAAAAAAAAAATTCAAAAAATTCAAAAAAAGATTAAAATTTCCAAAAAAAATTTTTTCAGAAAAAATTCAAAATTTTCCAAAAAATTTTTTTTTCAAAAAAAAATTTCAGAAAAATAATCAAAATTTACCAAAAATTTTTTTGAAAAAAAAATCAAAAATTACCAAACAAATTTTTCAAAATTTTCCAAAATTTTTTTTCAAAAAAAATTCAAAATCTTGCAAAAAAATTTTTCAAAAAAAAATTCAAAATTTTTCAAATTTTTTGAAAAAAAAAATTTTGGAAAATTTTGAATTTTTTCTGAAAAATTTTTTTTTGGAAACTTTGATCTTTTTTTGAAATTTTTGAATTTTTTTTTAAAATTTTGAATTTTTTTTTGAAAAAAAATTTTGGAAAATTTTGAATTTTTTTTTTGAAATTTTGTTTTGGTAAATTTTGATTTTTTTATGAATTTTTTTTTTTGAAAAAAAATTTTTTAGGAAAATTTTGAAATTTTTTTGAAAAATTTTGAATTTTTTTTTGAAAAATTTTTTTGGAAAATTTTGAATTTTTTTGAAAAAAAATTTTTATTGCAAAATTTTGAATTTTTTTTTGAAAAATTTTTTTTGGAAAATTTTGAATTTTTTTTGAGATTTTTGTTTGAAAATTTTGAATTTTTTTTTGAAAAATTTGAATTTTTTTTTGAAAATTTTGTTGAAAATTTTGAATTTTTTTTTGAAAATTTTTTTTAAAATTTGATTTTTTTTTATGAATTTTTTTTTGGAAAATTTGAAATTTTTTTGAAAAATTTAGAATTTTTTTTTGAAAAAATTTTTTGGTAAATTTTGATTTTTTTTATGAAATTTTTTTTTGAAAAAAAATTTTTGGAAAATTTTGAATTTTTTTTTGAAAAAAATTTTTGGTAAATTTTGAAATTTTTTAAAAAAAAAAAATTTTTGGTAAATTTTGATTTTTTTTTTTGAAAAAATTTTTTAGCAGAATTTTGAATTTTTTTTGAAACATTTTTTTTTGGAAATTTTGATTTTTTTTTGAAAATTTTGAATTTTTTTTGAAAATTTTGAATTTTTTTTGAAAAAAAATTTTGGAAAATTTTGAATATTTTCTGAAAATTTTTTTTTTGAAAATTTTGAATTTTTTTTTGAAATTTTTGATTTTTTTTTGAAAATTTTGAATTTTTTTTTGAAAAAAAATTTTGGAAAATTTTGAATTTTTTTTTTGAAATTTTTGAATTTTTTTTTGAAATATTTGAATTTTTTTTTGAAAATTTTTTTTTTTTTGGAAAATTTTGAAATTTTTTTGAAAAATTTTGAATTTTTTTTGGTAAATTTTGATTTTTTTTTGAAATTTTTGAATTTTTTTTGAAAAAAATTTTTGGAAAATTTTGATTTTTTTTTTGAAAAAAAAATTTTTTTGCAAAATTTTGAATTTTTTCTGAAAAATTTTTTTTTTGGAAATTTTGATCTTTTTTTGAAATTTTTGAATTTTTTTTGAAAATTTTAAATTTTTTTTTGGGAAAATTTTTTTTGGTAAATTTAGATTTTTTTTTTGAATTTTTTTTTTTTTTTTTTAAATTTTTTGGAAAATTTTGAATTTTTTTTAATTTTTTTTTGAAAAATTTTTTTGGTAAATTTTGATTTTTTTTGAAATTTTTGAATTTTTTTTGAAAAAAATTTTTGGAAAATTTTGATTTTTTTTTGAAAAAAATTTTTTTTGCAAAATTTTGAATTTTTTCTAAAAAAAATTCAAAAATTTCAAAAAAGATCAAAATTTCCAAAAAAAAAATTCAAAAAATTCAAAAAAAGATTAAAATTTCCAAAAAAAATTTTTTCAGAAAAAATTCAAAATTTTCCAAAAAAATTTTTTTTCAAAAAAAAATTTCAGAAAAATAATCAAAATTTACCAAAAATTTTTTTGAAAAAAAAATTCAAAATTTTCCAAAAAAAATTTTTCAAAAAAAAATTCAAAATTTTGCAATAAAAAAATTTTTTCAAAAAAATTCAAAATTTTCCAAAAAAATTTTTCAAAAAAAAATTCAAAATTTTCAAAAAAAAATCAAAAATTTCAAAAAAAAATTCAAAATTTTCCATAAAAAATTCAAAATTTTGCAAAAAAAATTTTTTTCAAAAAAATTCAAAATTTTCCAAATAAATTTTTCAAAAAAAATTCAAAATTTTTCAAAAAAATTTCAAATTTTTCCTAAAAAATTTTTTTTCAAAAAAAAATTTCATAAAAAAAATCAAAATTTACCAAAAAAAATTTAAAAAAAAAATTTTTTTTCAAAAAAAAAAAAATCAAAATTTTGCAAAAATTTTTTTCAGAAAAAATTCAAAAATTTCAAAAAAAAATCAATATTTACCAAAAAATTTTTTCAAAAAAAAATTCAAAATTTTCAGAAAAAATTCAAAAATTTCAAAAAAAATCAAAATTTCCAAAAAAAAATTCAAAATTTTCAAAAAAATTCAAAAATTTCAAAAAAAAATTCAAAATTTTCCAAAAATTTTTTTCAAAAAAAAATTCAAAAATTTAAAAAAAAGATCAAAATTTCCAAAAAAAAATTTTTTCAAAAAAAAATTCAAAATTTTGCAAAAAAATTTTTTTTCAAAAAAAAAAATCAAAATTTTCAAAAAAAATTCAAAAATTCAAAAAAAATTCAAAATTTCCAAAAAAAAATTTTTCAAAAAAAATTCAAAATTTTGCTAAAAAAAATTTCAAAAAAAAATCAAAGTTTACCAAAAATTTAAAAAAAAAATTCTAAATTTTGAAAAAAAATTTTGGAAAATTTTGAATTTTTTTTTTGAAATTTTTTTTTGGTAAATTTTGATTTTTTTATGAAATTTTTTTTTTTGAAAAAAATTTTTTTAGGAAAATTTTGAAATATTTTTGAAAAATTTTGAATTTTTTTTTGAAAAATTTTTTTGGAAAATTTTGAATTTTTTTAAAAAAAAAATTTTTATTGCAAAATTTTGAATTTTTTTTTGAAAAAATTTTTTTTTGGAAATTTTGATCTTTTTTTTTAAATTTTTGAATTTTTTTTTGAAAAAAATTTTTGGAAAATTTTGAATTTTTTTTTGAAATTTTTGAATTTTTTTGAAAATTTTGAATTTTTTTTTGGAAATTTTGATTTTTTTTGAAATTTTTGAATTTTTTCTGAAAATTTTGAATTTTTTTTTGAAAAAATTTTTTGGTAAATATTGATTTTTTTTTGAAATTTTTGAATTTTTTTTGAAAAAAATTTTTGGAAAATTTTGATTTTTTTTTTTTGAAAAAAAATTTTTTTTTTAAATTTTTTTTGGTAAATTTTGATTTTTTTATGAAATTTTTTTTTGAAAAAAAATTTTTTAGGAAAAATTTGAAATTTTTTTGAAAAATTTTGAATTTTTTTTTGAAAAATTTATTTGGAAAATTTTGAATTTTTTTGAAAAAATTTTTTTTTTGCAAAATTTTGAATTTTTTATGGAAAATTTTGAATTTTTTTTTGAAATTTTTGATTTTTTTTTGAAAATTTTGAATTTTTTTTTGAAAAATTTTTTTGGAAAATTTTGAATTTTTTTGAAAAAAATTTTTTATTACAAAATTTTGAATTTTTTTTTGAAAAATTTTTTTTGGAAAATTTTGAATTTTTTTTTCAAAAAAATTTTTGGTAAATTTTGATTATTTTTCTGAAATTTTTTTTTGACAAAAAATTTTTTGGAAAATTTTGAATTTTTTCTGAAAAAAATTTTTTTGGAAATTTTAATCTTTTTTTGAATTTTTTGAATTTTTTTTGAAAATTTTGAATTTTTTTTTGGAAATTTTGATCTTTTTTGAAATTTTTGAATTTTTTTTGAAAATTTTGAATTTTTTTTGAAAAATTTTGAATTTTTTTTTTGAAAAAAATTTTTGGAAAATTTTGAATTTTTTTTTGAAATTTTTGAATTTTTTTTTGAAAATTTTGAATTTTTTTTTGAAAAAATTTTTTGGTAAATTTGATTTTTGATTTGAATTTTTTTTTGAAAAATTTTTTTGCAAGATTTTGAATTTTTTTTTGAAAAAAATTTTTGGAAAATTTTGAAAAATTTGTTTGGTAATTTTTGATTTTTTATTCAAAAAAATTTTTTAGCAAAATTTTGAATTTGTTTTGAAAAATTTTTTTTTGGAAATTTTTAATTTTTTTTGAAATTTTTGAATTTTTTTTGAAAAAATTTTTTGGAAAATTTTGATTTTTTTTTCAAAAAAATTTTTGGTAAATTTTGATTATTTTTCTGAAATTTTTTTTTGAAAAAAAAATTTTTTGGAAAATTTTGAATTTTTTCTGAAAAAATTTTTTTTGGAAATTTTAATCTTTTTTTGAATTTTTTGAATTTTTTTTTTGGAAATTTTGATCTTTTTTGAAATTTTTGAATTTTTTTGAAAAAAAATTTTTTTTTGGAAATTTTGATCTTTTTTTTAAATTTTTGAATTTTTTTTTGAAAAAAATTTTTGGAAAATTTTGAATTTTTTTTTGAAATTTTTGAATTTTTTTTGGAAATTTTGATTTTTTTTGAAATTTTTGAATTTTTTCTGAAAATTTTGAATTTTTTTTTGAAAAAATTTTTTGGTAAATATTGATTTTTTTTTGAAATTTTTGAATTTTTTTTGAAAAAAATTTTTGCAAAATTTTGATTTTTTTTTTTTTGAAAAAAAATTTTTTTTTTAAATTTTTTTTGGTAAATTTTGATTTTTTTTATGAAATTTTTTTTTGAAAAAAAATTTTTTAGGAAAAATTTGAAATTTTTTTGAAAAATTTTGAATTTTTTTTTGAAAAATTTATTTGGAAAATTTTGAATT
Source organism: Platycheirus rosarum (assembly GCA_963971375.1). NCBI lineage: Eukaryota > Metazoa > Arthropoda > Insecta > Diptera > Syrphidae > Platycheirus > Platycheirus rosarum. The sequence continues at coordinate 12,265,778 of OZ020511.1, read as the reverse complement.
TTTTTGAAAAAAATTTTTTTTGCAAAATTTTGAATTTTTTATGGAAAATTTTGAATTTTTTTTTGAAATTTTTGATTTTTTTTTGAAAATTTTTTTTTGGAAAATTTTGAATTTTTTTGAAAAAAATTTTTTATTGCAAAATTTTGAATTTTTTTTTGAAAAATTTTTTTTGGAAAATTTTGAATTTTTTTTTCAAAAAAATTTTTGGTAAATTTTGATTATTTTTCTGAAATTTTTTTTTGAAAAAAAATTTTTTTGGAAAATTTTGAATTTTTTCTGAAAAAATTTTTTTTGGAAATTTTAATCTTTTTTTGAATTTTTTGAATTTTTTTTGAAAATTTTGAATTTTTTTTTGGAAATTTTGATCTTTTTTGAAATTTTTGAATTTTTTTTGAAAATTTTGAATTTTTTTTGAAAAATTTTGAATTTTTTTTTTGAAAAAAATTTTTGGAAAATTTTGAATTTTTTTTTGAAATTTTTGAATTTTTTTTTGAAAATTTTGAATTTTTTTTTGAAAAAATTTTTTGGTAAATTTGATTTTTGATTTGAATTTTTTTTTGAAAAATTTTTTTGCAAGATTTTGAATTTTTTTTTGAAAAAAATTTTTGGAAAATTTTGAAAAATTTGTTTGGTAATTTTTGATTTTTTATTCAAAAAAATTTTTTAGCAAAATTTTGAATTTTTTTTGAAAAATTTTTTTTTGGAAATTTTTAATTTTTTTTGAAATTTTTGAATTTTTTTTGAAAAAATTTTTTGGAAAATTTTGATTTTTTTTTCAAAAAAATTTTTGGTAAATTTTGATTATTTTTCTGAAATTTTTTTTTGAAAAAAAAATTTTTTGGAAAATTTTGAATTCTTTCTGAAAAAATTTTTTTTGGAAATTTTAATCTTTTTTTGAATTTTTTGAATTTTTTTTTTGGAAATTTTGATCTTTTTTGAAATTTTTGAATTTTTTTTGAAAATTTTGAATTTTTTTGAAAAAAAATTTTTTTTTGGAAATTTTGATCTTTTTTTTAAATTTTTGAATTTTTTTTTTGAAAAAAATTTTTGGAAAATTTTGAATTTTTTTTTGAAATTTTTGAATTTTTTTGAAAATTTTGAATTTTTTTTTGGAAATTTTGATTTTTTTTGAAATTTTTGAATTTTTTCTGAAAATTTTGAATTTTTTTTTGAAAAAATTTTTTGGTAAATATTGATTTTTTTTGAAATTTTTGAATTTTTTTTGAAAAAAATTTTTGCAAAATTTTGATTTTTTTTTTTTTGAAAAAAAATTTTTTTTTAAATTTTTTTTGGTAAATTTTGATTTTTTTTATGAAATTTTTTTTTGAAAAAAAATTTTTTAGGAAAAATTTGAAATTTTTTTGAAAAATTTTGAATTTTTTTTTGAAATTTTTGAATTTTTTTGAAAATTTTGAATTTTTTTTTGGAAATTTTGATTTTTTTTGAAATTTTTGAATTTTTTCTGAAAATTTTGAATTTTTTTTTGAAAAAATTTTTTGGTAAATATTGATTTTTTTTTGAAATTTTTGAATTTTTTTTGAAAAAAATTTTTGCAAAATTTTGATTTTTTTTTTTTTGAAAAAAAAATTTTTTTTTAAATTTTTTTTGGTAAATTTTGATTTGTTTTATGAAATTTTTTTTTGAAAAAAAATTTTTTAGGAAAAATTTGAAATTTTTTTGAAAAATTTTGAATTTTTTTTTGAAAAATTTATTTGGAAAATTTTGAATTTTTTTGAAAAAAATTTTTTTTGCAAAATTTTGAATTTTTTATGGAAAATTTTGAATTTTTTTTTGAAATTTTTGATTTTTTTTTGAAAATTTTGAATTTTTTTTTGAAAAATTTTTTTGGAAAATTTTGAATTTTTTTGAAAAAATTTTTTTATGCAAAATTTTGAATTTTTTTTTGAAAAATTTTTTTTGGAAAATTTTGAATTTTTTTTTGAAAAAAATTTTTGGTAAATTTTGATTATTTTTCTGAAATTTTTTTTTGAAAAAAAATTTTTTTGGAAAATTTTGAATTTTTTCTGAAAAAATTTTTTTTGGAAATTTTAATCTTTTTTTGAATTTTTTGAATTTTTTTTGAAAATTTTGAATTTTTTTTTGGAAATTTTGATCTTTTTTGAAATTTTTGAATTTTTTTTGAAAATTTTGAATTTTTTTTGAAAAATTTTGAATTTTTTTTTTGAAAAAAATTTTTGGAAAATTTTGAATTTTTTTTTGAAATTTTTGAATTTTTTTTTGAAAATTTTGAATTTTTTTTTGAAAAAATTTTTTGGTAAATTTGATTTTTGATTTGAATTTTTTTTTGAAAAATTTTTTTGCAAGATTTTGAATTTTTTTTTGAAAAAAATTTTTGGAAAATTTTGAAAAATTTGTTTGGTAATTTTTGATTTTTTATTCAAAAAAATTTTTTAGCAAAATTTTGAATTTTTTTTGAAAAATTTTTTTTTGGAAATTTTTAATTTTTTTTGAAATTTTTGAATTTTTTTTGAAAAAATTTTTTGGAAAATTTTGATTTTTTTTTTCAAAAAAATTTTTGGTAAATTTTGATTATTTTTCTGAAATTTTTTTTTGAAAAAAAAATTTTTTGGAAAATTTTGAATTTTTTCTGAAAAAATTTTTTTTGGAAATTTTAATCTTTTTTTGAATTTTTTGAATTTTTTTTTTGGAAATTTTGATCTTTTTTGAAATTTTTGAATTTTTTTTGAAAATTTTGAATTTTTTTGAAAAAAAATTTTTATGCAAAATTTGAATTTTTTTTTGAAAATTTTTTTTTGGAAAATTTTGAATTTTTTTTTCAAAAAAAAAATTCAAAATTTTCAAAAAAAAATCAAAAATTTCAAAAAAAGATCAAAATTTCCAAAAAAAAATTTTTTTAGAAAAAATTCAAAATTTTCCAAAAAAATTTTTTTTCAAAAAAAAAATCAAAATTTTCCAAAAATTTTTTTCAAAAAAAATTCAAAAATTTCAAAAAAAATCAAAATTTACCAAAAAAATTTTTCAAAAAAAAATTAAAAAAAATTCAAAATTTTCCAAAAAATTAAAAAAAAAAAAAAAAATTCAAAAAAAAATCAAAATTTACCAAAAAAAATTTTCCCAAAAAAAAATTTAAAATTTTCAAAAAAAATTCAAAAATTTTCAAAAAAAATTCAAAAATTTTAAAAAAAGATCAAAATTTCCAAAAAAAAAATTTTTCAGAAAAAATTCAAAATTTTGCAAAAATATTTTTTTTTCAAAAAAAAAATCAAAATTTTCCAAAAATTTTTTTCAAAAAAAATTCAAAAATTTCAAAAAAAAATCAAAATTTACCAAAAAAATTTTTCAAAAAAAAATTCAAAATTTTCAGAAAAAATTCAAAAATTTCAAAAAAAATCTAAATTTCAAAAAAAAATTCAAAATTTTCAAAAAAATTCAAAAATTTCAAAAAAAAATTCAAAATTTTCCAAAAATTTTTTCCAAAAAAAAATTCAAAAATTTCAAAAAAAGGTCAAAATTTCCAAAAAAAAATTTTTCAAAAAAAAATTCAAAATTTTGCAAAAAATTTTTTTTTCAAAAAAAAAAATCAAAATTTTCAAAAAAAATTCAAAAATTCAAAAAAAAATCAAAATTTACCAAAAATTTAAAAAAAAAAAAAATCAAAATTTACCAAAAAATTTTTTCAAAAAAAAATTCAAAATTTTGAAAAAAAATTCAAAAATTTCAAAAAAAATTCAAAATTTTCCAAAAATTTTTTTCAAAAAAAAACTCAAAATTTTCAAAAAAAATTCAAAAATTTCAAAAAAAGATCAAAATTTCCAAAAAAAAAAATTTTCAGAAAAAATTCAAAATTTTCCAAAAATTTTTTTTTTCAAAAAAAAATTTCAGAAAAATAATCAAAATTTACCAAAAATTTTTTTCAAAAAAAAATCAAAATTTTCCAAAAATTTTTTTCAAAAAAAATTCAAAAATTTCAAAAAAAATTAAAAATTTCCAAAAAAAAATTTTTCAAAAAAAATTCAAAATTTTGCTAAAAAATTTTTTTGAATAAAAAATCAAAAATTACCAAACAAATTTTTCAAAATTTTCCAAAAATTTTTTTCAAAAAAAAATTCAAAATCTTGCAAAAAAATTTTTCAAAAAAAAATTCAAATCAAAAATCAAATTTACCAAAAAATTTTTTCAAAAAAAAATTCAAAATTTTCAAAAAAAAAATTCAAAAATTTCAAAAAAAAATTCAAAATTTTCCAAAAATTTTTTTCAAAAAAAAAATTCAAAATTTTTCAAAAAAAATTCAAAATTTTCAAAAAAAATTCAAAAATTTCAAAAAAGATCAAAATTTCCAAAAAAAAATTCAAAATTTTCAAAAAAAATTCAAAAAATTCAAAAAAAGATTAAAATTTCCAAAAAAAATTTTTTCAGAAAAAAATCAAAATTTTCCAAAAAAATTTTTTTTCAAAAAAAAATTTCAGAAAAATAATCAAAATTTACCAAAAATTTTTTTGAAAAAAAAATTCAAAATTTTCCAAAAAAAATTTTTCAAAAAAAAATTCAAAATTTTGCAATAAAAAATTTTTTTCAAAAAAATTCAAAATTTTCCAAAAAAAATTTTCAAAAAAAAATTCAAAATTTTCAAAAAAAAATCAAAAATTTCAAAAAAAAATTCAAAATTTTCCATAAAAAATTCAAAATTTTGCAAAAAAAATTTTTTTCAAAAAAATTCAAAATTTTCCAAATAAATTTTTCAAAAAAAAATTCAAAATTTTTCAAAAAAATTTCAAATTTTTCCTAAAAAATTTTTTTTCAAAAAAAAATTTCATAAAAAAAATCAAAATTTACCAAAAAAAATTTAAAAAAAAAATTTTTTTTCAAAAAAAAAAAAATCAAAATTTTGCAAAAATTTTTTTCAAAAAAAATTCAAAAATTTCAAAAAAAAATCAATATTTACCAAAAAATTTTTTCAAAAAAAAATTCAAAATTTTCAGAAAAAATTCAAAAATTTCAAAAAAAATCAAAATTTCCAAAAAAAAATTCAAAATTTTCAAAAAAATTCAAAAATTTCAAAAAAAAATTCAAAATTTTCCAAAAATTTTTTTCAAAAAAAAATTCAAAAATTTAAAAAAAAGATCAAAATTTCCAAAAAAAAATTTTTTTTCAAAAAAATTCAAAATTTTCAAAAAAAATTCAAAAATTTCAAAAAAGATCAAAATTTCCAAAAAAAAAAATTCAAAAAATTCAAAAAAAGATTAAAATTTCCAAAAAAAATTTTTTCAGAAAAAATTCAAAATTTTCCAAAAAATTTTTTTTTCAAAAAAAAATTTCAGAAAAATAATCAAAATTTACCAAAAATTTTTTTGAAAAAAAAATCAAAATTTTCCAAAAAATTTTTTCAAAAAAAATTCAAAAATTTCAAAAAAAATTAAAAATTTCCAAAAAAAAATTTTTCAAAAAAAATTCAAAATTTTGCTAAAAAATTTTTTTGAATAAAAAATCAAAAATTACCAAACAAATTTTTCAAAATTTTCCAAAAATTTTTTTCAAAAAAAAATTCAAAATCTTGCAAAAAAATTTTTCAAAAAAAAAATTCAAATCAAAAATCAAATTTACCAAAAAATTTTTTCAAAAAAAAATTCAAAATTTTCAAAAAAAAATTCAAAAATTTCAAAAAAAAATTCAAAATTTTCCAAAAATTTTTTTCAAAAAAAAAATTCAAAATTTTTCAAAAAAAATTCAAAATTTTCAAAAAAAATTCAAAAATTTCAAAAAAGATCAAAATTTCCAAAAAAAAATTCAAAATTTTCAAAAAAAATTCAAAAAATTCAAAAAAAGATTAAAATTTCCAAAAAAAATTTTTTCAGAAAAAATTCAAAATTTTCCAAAAAAATTTTTTTTCAAAAAAAAATTTCAGAAAAATAATCAAAATTTACCAAAAATTTTTTTGAAAAAAAAATTCAAAATTTTCCAAAAAAAATTTTTCAAAAAAAAATTCAAAATTTTGCAATAAAAAAATTTTTTCAAAAAAATTCAAAATTTTCCAAAAAAATTTTTCAAAAAAAAATTCAAAATTTTCAAAAAATATCAAAAATTTCAAAAAAAAATTCAAAATTTTCCATAAAAAATTCAAAATTTTGCAAAAAAAATTTTTTTCAAAAAAATTCAAAATTTTCCAAATAAATTTTTCAAAAAAAAATTCAAAATTTTTCAAAAAAATTTCAAATTTTTCCTAAAAAATTTTTTTTCAAAAAAAAATTTCATAAAACAAATCAAAATTTACCAAAAAAAATTTAAAAAAAAATTTTTTTTTCAAAAAAAAAAAAATCAAAATTTTGCAAAAATTTTTTTCAAAAAAAATTCAAAAATTTCAAAAAAAAATCAATATTTACCAAAAAATTTTTTCAAAAAAAAATTCAAAATTTTCAGAAAAAATTCAAAAATTTCAAAAAAAATCAAAATTTCCAAAAAAAAATTCAAAATTTTCAAAAAAATTCAAAAATTTCAAAAAAAAATTCAAAATTTTCCAAAAATTTTTTTCAAAAAAAAATTCAAAAATTTAAAAAAAAGATCAAAATTTCCAAAAAAAAATTTTTTTTCAAAAAAATTCAAAATTTTCAAAAAAAATTCAAAAATTTCAAAAAAGATCAAAATTTCCAAAAAAAAAATTCAAAAAATTCAAAAAAAGATTAAAATTTCCAAAAAAAATTTTTTCAGAAAAAATTCAAAATTTTCCAAAAAATTTTTTTTTCAAAAAAAAATTTCAGAAAAATAATCAAAATTTACCAAAAATTTTTTTGAAAAAAAAATCAAAATTTTCCAAAAAATTTTTTCAAAAAAAATTCAAAAATTTCAAAAAAAATTAAAAATTTCCAAAAAAAAATTTTTCAAAAAAAATTCAAAATTTTGCTAAAAAATTTTTTTGAATAAAAAATCAAAAATTACCAAACAAATTTTTCAAAATTTTCCAAAAATTTTTTTCAAAAAAAAATTCAAAATCTTGCAAAAAAATTTTTCAAAAAAAAATTCAAATCAAAAATCAAATTTACCAAAAAATTTTTTCAAAAAAAAATTCAAAATTTTCAAAAAAAAATTCAAAAATTTCAAAAAAAAATTCAAAATTTTCCAAAAATTTTTTTCAAAAAAAAAATTCAAAATTTTTCAAAAAAAATTCAAAATTTCCAAAAAAAAATTCAAAATTTTCAAAAAAAATTCAAAAAATTCAAAAAAAGATTAAAATTTCCAAAAAAAATTTTTTCAGAAAAAATTCAAAATTTTCCAAAAAAATTTTTTTTCAAAAAAAAATTTCAGAAAAATAATCAAAATTTACCAAAAATTTTTTTGAAAAAAAAATTCAAAATTTTCCAAAAAAAATTTTTCAAAAAAAAATTCAAAATTTTGCAATAAAAAATTTTTTTCAAAAAAATTCAAAATTTTCCAAAAAAAATTTTCAAAAAAAAATTCAAAATTTTCAAAAAAAAATCAAAAATTTCAAAAAAAAATTCAAAATTTTCCATAAAAAATTCAAAATTTTGCAAAAAAAATTTTTTTCAAAAAAATTCAAAATTTTCCAAATAAATTTTTCAAAAAAAAATTCAAAATTTTTCAAAAAAATTTCAAATTTTTCCTAAAAAAATTTTTTTCAAAAAAAAATTTCATAAAAAAAATCAAAATTTACCAAAAAAAATTTAAAAAAAAATTTTTTTTTCAAAAAAAAAAAAATCAAAATTTTGCAAAATTTTTTTTCAAAAAAAATTCAAAAATTTCAAAAAAAAAATCAATATTTACCAAAAAATTTTTTCAAAAAAAAATTCAAAATTTTCAGAAAAAATTCAAAAATTTCAAAAAAAATCAAAATTTCCAAAAAAAATTTCAAAATTTTCAAAAAAATTCAAAAATTTCAAAAAAAAATTCAAAATTTTCCAAAAATTTTTTTCAAAAAAAAAATTCAAAAATTTAAAAAAAAGATCAAAATTTCCAAAAAAAAATTTTTTTTCAAAAAAATTCAAAATTTTCAAAAAAAATTCAAAAATTTCAAAAAAGATCAAAATTTCCAAAAAAAAAATTCAAAAAATTCAAAAAAAGATTAAAATTTCCAAAAAAAATTTTTTCAGAAAAAATTCAAAATTTTCCAAAAAATTTTTTTTTCAAAAAAAAATTTCAGAAAAATAATCAAAATTTACCAAAAATTTTTTTGAAAAAAAAATCAAAATTTTCCAAAAAATTTTTTCAAAAAAAATTCAAAAATTTCAAAAAAAATTAAAAATTTCCAAAAAAAAATTTTTCAAAAAAAATTCAAAATTTTGCTAAAAAATTTTTTTGAATAAAAAATCAAAAATTACCAAACAAATTTTTCAAAATTTTCCAAAAATTTTTTTCAAAAAAAAATTCAAAATCTTGCAAAAAAATTTTTCAAAAAAAAAATTCAAATCAAAAATCAAATTTACCAAAAAATTTTTTCAAAAAAAAATTCAAAATTTTCAAAAAAAAATTCAAAAATTTCAAAAAAAAATTCAAAATTTTCCAAAAATTTTTTTCAAAAAAAAAATTCAAAATTTTCAAAAAAAATTCAAAAATTTCAAAAAAGATCAAAATTTCCAAAAAAAAATTCAAAATTTTCAAAAAAAATTCAAAAAATTCAAAAAAAGATTAAAATTTCCAAAAAAAATTTTTTCAGAAAAAATTCAAAATTTTCCAAAAAAATTTTTTTTCAAAAAAAAATTTCAGAAAAATAATCAAAATTTACCAAAAATTTTTTTGAAAAAAAAATTCAAAATTTTCCAAAAAAAATTTTTCAAAAAAAAATTCAAAATTTTGCAATAAAAAATTTTTTTCAAAAAAATTCAAAATTTTCCAAAAAAATTTTTCAAAAAAAAATTCAAAATTTTCAAAAAAAAATCAAAAATTTCAAAAAAAAATTCAAAATTTTCCATAAAAAATTCAAAATTTTGCAAAAAAAATTTTTTTCAAAAAAATTCAAAATTTTCCAAATAAATTTTTCAAAAAAAAATTCAAAATTTTTCAAAAAAATTTCAAATTTTTCCTAAAAAATTTTTTTTCAAAAAAAAATTTCATAAAACAAATCAAAATTTACCAAAAAAAATTTAAAAAAAAAATTTTTTTTCAAAAAAAAAAAAATCAAAATTTTGCAAAAATTTTTTTCAAAAAAAATTCAAAAATTTCAAAAAAAAATCAATATTTACCAAAAAATTTTTTCAAAAAAAAATTCAAAATTTTCAGAAAAAATTCAAAAATTTCAAAAAAAATCAAAATTTCCAAAAAAAAATTCAAAATTTTCAAAAAAATTCAAAAATTTCAAAAAAAAATTCAAAATTTTCCAAAATTTTTTTTCAAAAAAAAATTCAAAAATTTAAAAAAAAGATCAAAATTTCCAAAAAAAAATTTTTTTTCAAAAAAATTCAAAATTTTCAAAAAAAATTCAAAAATTTCAAAAAAGATCAAAATTTCCAAAAAAAAAATTCAAAAAATTCAAAAAAAGATTAAAATTTCCAAAAAAAAATTTTTCAGAAAAAATTCAAAATTTTCCAAAAATTTTTTTTTTCAAAAAAAAATTTCAGAAAAATAATCAAAATTTACCAAAAATTTTTTTGAAAAAAAAATCAAAATTTTCCAAAAAATTTTTTCAAAAAAAATTCAAAAATTTCAAAAAAAATTAAAAATTTCCAAAAAAAAATTTTTCAAAAAAAATTCAAAATTTTGCTAAAAAATTTTTTTGAATAAAAAATCAAAAATTACCAAACAAATTTTTCAAAATTTTCCAAAAATTTTTTTCAAAAAAAAATTCAAAATCTTGCAAAAAAATTTTTCAAAAAAAAATTCAAATCAAAAATCAAATTTACCAAAAAATTTTTTCAAAAAAAAATTCAAAATTTTCAAAAAAAAATCAAAAATTTCAAAAAAAAATTCAAAATTTTCCAAAAATTTTTTTCAAAAAAAAAATTCAAAATTTTTCAAAAAAAATTCAAAATTTTCAAAAAAAATTCAAAAATTTCAAAAAAGATCAAAATTTCCAAAAAAAAAATTCAAAATTTTCAAAAAAAATTCAAAAAATTCAAAAAAAGATTAAAATTTCCAAAAAAAATTTTTTCAGAAAAAATTCAAAATTTTCCAAAAAAATTTTTTTTCAAAAAAAAATTTCAGAAAAATAATCAAAATTTACCAAAAATTTTTTTGAAAAAAAAATTCAAAATTTTCCAAAAAAAATTTTTCAAAAAAAAATTCAAAATTTTGCAATAAAAAATTTTTTTCAAAAAAATTCAAAATTTTCCAAAAAAATTTTTCAAAAAAAAATTCAAAATTTTCAAAAAAAAATCAAAAATTTCAAAAAAAAATTCAAAATTTTCCATAAAAAATTCAAAATTTTGCAAAAAAAATTTTTTTCAAAAAAATTCAAAATTTTCCAAATACATTTTTCAAAAAAAAATTCAAAATTTTTCAAAAAAATTTCAAATTTTTCCTAAAAAATTTTTTTTCAAAAAAAAATTTCATAAAAAAATCAAAATTTACCAAAAAAAATTAAAAAAAAAAATTTTTTTTCAAAAAAAAAAAAATCAAAATTTTCCAAAAATTTTTTTCAAAAAAAATTCAAAAATTTCAAAAAAAAAATCAATATTTACCAAAAAATTTTTTCAAAAAAAAATTCAAAATTTTCAGAAAAAATTCAAAAATTTCAAAAAAAATCAAAATTTCCAAAAAAAAATTCAAAATTTTCAAAAAAATTCAAAAATTTCAAAAAAAAATTCAAAATTTTCCAAAAATTTTTTTCAAAAAAAAATTCAAAAATTTAAAAAAAAGATCAAAATTTCCAAAAAAAAATTTTTTTTCAAAAAAATTCAAAATTTTCAAAAAAAATTCAAAAATTTCAAAAAAGATCAAAATTTCCAAAAAAAAAAATTCAAAAAATTCAAAAAAAGATTAAAATTTCCAAAAAAAAATTTTTCAGAAAAAATTCAAAATTTTCCAAAAAATTTTTTTTTCAAAAAAAAATTTCAGAAAAATAATCAAAATTTACCAAAAATTTTTTTGAAAAAAAAATCAAAATTTTCCAAAAAATTTTTTCAAAAAAAATTCAAAAATTTCAAAAAAAATTAAAAATTTCCAAAAAAAAATTTTTCAAAAAAAATTCAAAATTTTGCTAAAAAATTTTTTTGAATAAAAAATCAAAAATTACCAAACAAATTTTTCAAAATTTTCCAAAAATTTTTTTCAAAAAAAAATTCAAAATCTTGCAAAAAAATTTTTCAAAAAAAAAATTCAAATCAAAAATCAAATTTACCAAAAAATTTTTTCAAAAAAAAATTCAAAATTTTCAAAAAAAAATTCAAAAATTTCAAAAAAAAATTCAAAATTTTCCAAAAATTTTTTTCAAAAAAAAAATTCAAAATTTTTCAAAAAAAATTCAAAATTTTCAAAAAAAATTCAAAAATTTCAAAAAAGATCAAAATTTCCAAAAAAAAATTCAAAATTTTCAAAAAAAATTCAAAAAATTCAAAAAAAGATTAAAATTTCCAAAAAAAATTTTTTCAGAAAAAATTCAAAATTTTCCAAAAAAATTTTTTTTCAAAAAAAAATTTCAGAAAAATAATCAAAATTTACCAAAAATTTTTTTGAAAAAAAAATTCAAAATTTTCCAAAAAAAATTTTTCAAAAAAAAATTCAAAATTTTGCAATAAAAAATTTTTTTCAAAAAAATTCAAAATTTTCCAAAAAAATTTTTCAAAAAAAAATTCAAAATTTTCAAAAAATATCAAAAATTTCAAAAAAAAATTCAAAATTTTCCATAAAAAATTCAAAATTTTGCAAAAAAAATTTTTTTCAAAAAAATTCAAAATTTTCCAAATAAATTTTTCAAAAAAAAATTCAAAATTTTTCAAAAAAATTTCAAATTTTTCCTAAAAAATTTTTTTTCAAAAAAAAATTTCATAAAACAAATCAAAATTTACCAAAAAAAATTTAAAAAAAAAATTTTTTTTCAAAAAAAAAAAAATCAAAATTTTGCAAAAATTTTTTTCAAAAAAAATTCAAAAATTTTAAAAAAAAAATCAATATTTACCAAAAAATTTTTTCAAAAAAAAATTCAAAATTTTCAGAAAAAATTCAAAAATTTCAAAAAAGATCAAAATTTCCAAAAAAAAAATTCAAAAAATTCAAAAAAAGATTAAAATTTCCAAAAAAAATTTTTTCAGAAAAAATTCAAAATTTTCCAAAAAATTTTTTTTTCAAAAAAAAATTTCAGAAAAATAATCAAAATTTACCAAAAATTTTTTTGAAAAAAAAATCAAAATTTTCCAAAAAATTTTTTCAAAAAAAATTCAAAAATTTCAAAAAAAATTAAAAATTTCCAAAAAAAAATTTTTCAAAAAAAATTCAAAATTTTGCTAAAAAATTTTTTTGAATAAAAAATCAAAAATTACCAAACAAATTTTTCAAAATTTTCCAAAAATTTTTTTCAAAAAAAAATTCAAAATCTTGCAAAAAAATTTTTCAAAAAAAAATTCAAATCAAAAATCAAATTTACCAAAAAATTTTTTCAAAAAAAAATTCAAAATTTTCAAAAAAAAATTCAAAAATTTCAAAAAAAAATTCAAAATTTTCCAAAAATTTTTTTCAAAAAAAAAATTCAAAATTTTTCAAAAAAAATTCAAAATTTTCAAAAAAAATTCAAAAATTTCAAAAAAGATCAAAATTTCCAAAAAAAAATTCAAAATTTTCAAAAAAAATTCAAAAAAAGATTAAAATTTCCAAAAAAAATTTTTTCAGAAAAAATTCAAAATTTTCCAAAAAAATTTTTTTTCAAAAAAAAATTTCAGAAAAATAATCAAAATTTACCAAAAATTTTTTTGAAAAAAAAATTCAAAATTTTCCAAAAAAAATTTTTCAAAAAAAAATTCAAAATTTTGCAATAAAAAAATTTTTTCAAAAAAATTCAAAATTTTCCAAATAAATTTTTCAAAAAAAAATTCAAAATTTTTCAAAAAAATTTCAAATTTTTCCTAAAAAATTTTTTTTCAAAAAAAAATTTCATAAAAAAATCAAAATTTACCAAAAAAAATTTAAAAAAAAAATTTTTTTTCAAAAAAAAAAAAAATCAAAATTTTCCAAAAATTTTTTTTAAAAAAAATTCAAAAATTTCAAAAAAAAATCAATATTTACCAAAAAATTTTTTCAAAAAAAAATTCAAAATTTTCAGAAAAAATTCAAAAATTTCAAAAAAAATCAAAATTTCCAAAAAAAAATTCAAAATTTTCAAAAAAATTCAAAAATTTCAAAAAAAAATTCAAAATTTTCCAAAAATTTTTTTCAAAAAAAAATTCAAAAATTTAAAAAAAAGATCAAAATTTCCAAAAAAAAATTTTTTCAAAAAAAAATTCAAAATTTTGCAAAAAAATTTTTTTTCAAAAAAAAAAATCAAAATTTTCAAAAAAAATTCAAAAATTCAAAAAAAATTCAAAATTTCCAAAAAAAAATTTTTCAAAAAAAATTCAAAATTTTGCTAAAAAAAATTTCAAAAAAAAATCAAAGTTTACCAAAAATTTAAAAAAAAAATTCTAAATTTTGAAAAAAAATTTTGGAAAATTTTGAATTTTTTTTTTGAAATTTTTTTTTGGTAAATTTTGATTTTTTTATGAAATTTTTTTTTTGAAAAAAATTTTTTTAGGAAAATTTTGAAATATTTTTGAAAAATTTTGAATTTTTTTTTGAAAAATTTTTTTGGAAAATTTTGAATTTTTTTGAAAAAAAATTTTTATTGCAAAATTTTGAATTTTTTTTTGAAAAATTTTTTTTGGAAAATTTTGAATTTTTTTTGAGATTTTTGTTTGAAAATTTTGAATTTTTTTTTGAAAAATTTGAATTTTTTTTTGAAAATTTTGTTTGAAAATTTTGAATTTTTTTTTTAAATTTGATTTTTTTATGAAATTTTTTTTGGAAAATTTTGAAATTTTTTTGAAAAATTTGAAATTTTTTTGAAAAATTTAGAATTTTTTTTTGAAAAAATTTTTTGGTAAATTTTGATTTTTTTTATGAAATTTTTTTTTGAAAAAAAATTTTGAAATTTTTTTGAAAAATTTTGAATTTTTTTTTGAAAAAAAATTTTTGGAAAATTTTGATTTTTTTTTTGAAAAAAATTTTTAGCAAAATTTTGAATTTTTTTTGAAACATTTTTTTTTTGGAAATTTTGAATTTTTTTTGAATTTTTTTTGAAAATTTTGAATTTGTTTTTGAAAAAAATTTTTGGTAAATTTTGATTTTTTTATGAATTTTTTTTTTTTGAAAAAAAAATTTTTTTGCAAAATTTTGAATTTTTTTTGAAAATTTTTTTTTGGAAAATTTTGAATTTTTTTTGAAATTTTTGTTTGAAAATTTTGAATTTTTTTTTGAAAATTTTGTATTGTTTTTGGAAAATTTTGAATTTTTTTTTTAAAATTTGATTTTTTTTTATGAAATTTTTTTTGGAAAATTTTGAAATTTTTTTGAAAAATTTAGAATTTTTTTTTGAAAAAATTTTTTGGTAAATTTTGATTTTTTTTTATGAAATTTTTTTTTGAAAAAAAATTTTGAAATTTTTTTGAAAAATTTTGAATTTTTTTTTGAAAAAAATTTTTGGAAAATTTTGAATTTTTTTTTGAAAAAATTTTTTGGTAAATTTTGAAATTTGTTTGAAAAAAATTTTTTAGCAAAATTTTGAATTTTTTTTGAAACATTTTTTTTTGGAAATTTTGATTTTTTTTTGAAAATTTTGAATTTTTTTTGAAAAAAATTTTTGGAAAATTTTGATTTTTTTTTGAAAAAAATTTTTGGTAAATTTTGATTATTTTTCTGAAATTTTTTTTTGAAAAAAAAAATTTTTGGAAAATTTTGAATTTTTTCTGAAAATTTTTTTTTTGGAAATTTTGATCTTTTTTTGAAATTTTTGAATTTTTTTTGAAAATTTTGAGTTTTTTTTTGAAAAAAATTTTTGGAAAATTTTGAATTTTTTTTGAAATTTTTGAATTTTTTTTCAAAATTTTGAATTTTTTTTTGAAAAAATTTTTTGGTAAATTTTGATTTTTTTTTTTTTTAATTTTTGGTAAATTTTGAATTTTTGAATTTTTTTTGAAAATTTTGATTTTTTTTTTTGAAAAAAAAATTTTTTGCAAAATTTTGAATTTTTTTTTGAAAAAATTTTTTTTGGAAATTTTGACCTTTTTTTGAAATTTTTGAATTTTTTTTTGAAAAAAATTTTTGGAAAATTTTGAATTTTTTTTTGAAATTTTTGAATTTTTTTGAAAATTTTGAATTTTTTTTTGAAATTTAGATTTTTTTTGAAATTTTTGAATTTTTTCTGAAAATTTTTTTGGTAAATTTTGATTTTTTTTTGAAATTTTTGAATTTTTTTTGAAAAAAATTTTTGGAAAATTTTGATTTTTTTTTTGAAAAAAAAATTTTTTTGCAAAATTTTGAATTTTTTCTGAAAAAATTTTTTTTTTGGAAATTTTGATCTTTTTTGAAATTTTTGAATTTTTTTTGAAAATTTTTGAATTTTTTTTGAAAATTTTAAATTTTTTTTTGGGAAAATTTTTTTATTAAATTTTGATTTTTTTTTTGAATTTTTTTTTTTTTTTTTAAATTTTTTGGAAAATTTTGAATTTTTTTTAATTTTTTTTTGAAAAATTTTTTTGGTAAATTTTGATTTTTTTTGAAATTTTTGAATTTTTTTTGAAAAAAATTTTTGGAAAATTTTGATTTTTTTTTGAAAAAAAATTTTTTTGCAAAATTTTGAATTTTTTCTAAAAAAATTTTTTTTTGGAAATTTTGATCTTTTTTTGAAATTTTTCAAAAAAAAATTCAAATTTTGCATAAAAATTTTTTTTCAAAAAAATTCAAAATTTTTCAAAAAAAATTCAAAATTTTCAAAAAAAATTCAAAAATTTCAAAAAAGATCAAAATTTCCAAAAAAAAAATTCAAAAAATTCAAAAAAAGATTAAAATTTCCAAAAAAAATTTTTTCAGAAAAAATTCAAAATTTTCCAAAAAATTTTTTTTTCAAAAAAAAATTTCAGAAAAATAATCAAAATTTACCAAAAATTTTTTTGAAAAAAAAATCAAAAATTACCAAACAAATTTTTCAAAATTTTCCAAAATTTTTTTTCAAAAAAAATTTAAAATCTTGCAAAAAAATTTTTCAAAAAAAAATTCAAAATTTTTCAAATTTTTTGAAAAAAAAAATTTTGGAAAATTTTGAATTTTTTCTGAAAAATTTTTTTTTGGAAACTTTGATCTTTTTTTGAAATTTTTGAATTTTTTTTGAAAATTTTGAATTTTTTTTTGAAAAAAAATTTTGGAAAATTTTGAATTTTTTTTTTGAAATTTTGTTTTGGTAAATTTTGATTTTTTTATGAATTTTTTTTTTTGAAAAAAAATTTTTTAGGAAAATTTTGAAATTTTTTTGAAAAATTTTGAATTTTTTTTTGAAAAATTTTTTTGGAAAATTTTGAATTTTTTTGAAAAAAAATTTTTATTGCAAAATTTTGAATTTTTTTTTGAAAAATTTTTTTTGGAAAATTTTGAATTTTTTTTGAGATTTTTGTTTGAAAATTTTGAATTTTTTTTTGAAAAATTTGAATTTTTTTTTGAAAATTTTGTTGAAAATTTTGAATTTTTTTTTTGAAAATTTTTTTTAAAATTTGATTTTTTTTTATGAATTTTTTTTTGGAAAATTTGAAATTTTTTTGAAAAATTTAGAATTTTTTTTTGAAAAAATTTTTTGGTAAATTTTGATTTTTTTTATGAAATTTTTTTTTGAAAAAAAATTTTTGGAAAATTTTGAATTTTTTTTTGAAAAAATTTTTTGGTAAATTTTGAAATTTTTTTAAAAAAAAAAATTTTTGGTAAATTTTGATTTTTTTTTTTGAAAAAATTTTTTAGCAGAATTTTGAATTTTTTTTGAAACATTTTTTTTTGGAAATTTTGATTTTTTTTTTGAAAATTTTGAATTTTTTTTGAAAATTTTGAATTTTTTTTGAAAAAAAATTTTGGAAAATTTTGAATATTTTCTGAAAATTTTTTTTTTGAAAATTTTGAATTTTTTTTTGAAATTTTTGATTTTTTTTTGAAAATTTTGAATTTTTTTTTGAAAAATTTTTTTGGAAAATTTTGAATTTTTTTGAAAAAAATTTTTTATTGCAAAATTTTGAATTTTTTTTTGAAAAATTTTTTTTGGAAAATTTTGAATTTTTTTTGAGATTTTTGTTTGAAAATTTTGAATTTTTTTTTGAAAAATTTGAATTTTTTTTTGAAAATTTTGTTTGAAAATTTTGAATTTTTTTTGGAAAATTTTGAATTTTTTTTTTAAAATTTGATTTTTTTTTATGAAATTTTTTTTGGAAAATTTTGAACTTTTTTTTTGAAATTTTTGAATTTTTTTTGAAAATTTTGAATTTTTTTTTGAAAAAAATTTTTGGAAAATTTTGAATTTGTTTTTGAAATTTTTGAATTTTTTTTGAAAATTTTGAATTTTTTTTTGAAAAATTTTTTTGGTAAATTTTGATTTTTTTTATGAATTTTTTTTCGAAAAAATTTTTTTTTGGAAATTTTGATTTTTTTTTGAATTTTTTTTGAAAAAAAATTTTGGAAAATTTTGATTTTTTTTTGAAAAAAAATTTTTTTGCAAAATTTTGAATTTTTTCTGAAAAATTTTTTTATGGAAATTTTGATCTTTTTTTGAAATTTTTGAATTTTTTTTGAAAATTTTGAATTTTTTTTTTTGAAAAAAAATTTTTGGAAAATTTTGAATTTTTTTTTTGAAATTTTTGAATTTTTTTTTGAAAAAAATTTTTGGTATATTTTGATTTATTTTATGAATTTTTTTTTTAAAAATTTTTTTTTGCAAAATTTTGAATTTTTTTTGAAATTTTTGTTTGAAAATTTGGAATTTTGTTTGAAATTTTTTAATTTTTTTTTGAAAAATTTGAATTTTTTTTTTTAAATTTTTTTGGTAAATTTTGATTTTTTTTATGAAATTTTTTTTTGAAAAATTTTTTTTTGAAAAATTTTGAATTTTTTTTGAAAATTTTGAATTTTTTTTTTGAAATTTTTTTTTGGAAAATTTTAAATTTTTTTGAAAAAAAAATTTTTTGCAAAATTTTGAATTTTTTTTGAAAAATTTTTTTTGGAAAATTTTGAATTTTTTTTGAAATTTTTGTTTGAAAATTTTGAATTTTTTTTTGAAAAAATTTTTTGGAAAATTTTGATTTTTTTTTTGAAAAAAAATTTTTTTGCAAAATTTTGAATTTTTTTTTGAAAAATTTTTTTTTTGGAAATTTTGAATTTTTTTTGAAAATTTTGAATTTTTTTTTGAAAAAAATTTTTGGAAAATTTTGAACTTTTTTTTTGAAATTTTTGAAAAAAAAAATTTTTTGCAAAATTTTGAATTTTTTTTGAAAAATTTTTTTTGGAAAATTTTGAATTTTTTTTGAAATTTTTGTTTCAAAATTTTGAATTTTTTTTTGAAATTTTTGAATTTTTTTTTGAAAATTTTTTTTGGTAAATTTTGATTTTTTTTATGAAATTTTTTTTTGAAAAAAATTTTTTTTGGAAAATTTTGAAATTTTTTTGAATAATTTTGAATTTTTTTTTGAAAATTTTGAATTTTTTTGAAAAAAATTATTTTTGCAAAATTTTGAAATTTTTTTGAATAATTTTGAATTTTTTTTTGTAAAATTTTTTTTGGAAAATTTTGAATTTTTTTTTGAAAAAATTTTTGGAAAATTTTGATTTTTTTTTTGAATTTTTGAATTTTTTTTGAAAATTTTGAATTTTTTTTTGAAAAAAATTTTTGGAAAATTTGGAATTTTTTTTTTTGAAATTTTTGAATTTTTTTTGAAATTTTTGAATTTTTTTTTGAAAAATTTTTTTTTTTGGAAAATTTTGAAATTTTTTTGAAAAATTTTGAATTTTTTTGGTAAATTTTGATTTTTTTTATGAAATTTTTTTTTGAAAAAATTTTTTTTTGGAAAATTTTGAAATTTTTTTGAATAATTTTGAATTTTTTTTTTGAAAAATAAAAAATTTTTTTTTGAAAAAAAATTTTGGAAAATTTTGAATTTTTTTTTTGAAATTTTTGAATTTTTTTTTGAAATTTTTGAATTTTTTTTTGAAAAATTTTTTTTTTTGGAAAATTTTGAAATTTTTTTGAAAAATTTTGAATTTTTTTTGGTAAATTTTGATTTTTTTTTGAAATTTTTGAATTTTTTTTGAAAAAAATTTTTGGAAAATTTTGATTTTTTTTTTGAAAAAAAAATTTTTTTGCAAAATTTTGAATTTTTTCTGAAAAATTTTTTTTTTGGAAATTTTGATCTTTTTTTGAAATTTTTGAATTTTTTTTGAAAATTTTTGAATTTTTTTTGAAAATTTTAAATTTTTTTTTGGGAAAATTTTTTTTGGTAAATTTAGATTTTTTTTTTGAATTTTTTTTTTTTTTTTTAAATTTTTTGGAAAATTTTGAATTTTTTTTAATTTTTTTTTGAAAAATTTTTTTGGTAAATTTTGATTTTTTTTGAAATTTTTGAATTTTTTTTGAAAAAAATTTTTGGAAAATTTTGATTTTTTTTTGAAAAAATTTTTTTTTGCAAAATTTTGAATTTTTTCTAAAAAAAATTTTTTTTGGAAATTTTGATCTTTTTTTGAAATTTTTGAATTTTTTTTGAAAATTTTGAATTTTTTTTTGAAAAAAAAATTCAAAATTTTCCAAAAAAAAATTTTCAAAAAAAAATTCAAATTTTGCATAAAAATTTTTTTTCAAAAAAATTCAAAATTTTTCAAAAAAAATTCAAAATTTTCAAAAAAAATTCAAAAATTTCAAAAAAGATCAAAATTTCCAAAAAAAAAATTCAAAAAATTCAAAAAAAGATTAAAATTTCCAAAAAAAATTTTTTCAGAAAAAATTCAAAATTTTCCAAAAAAATTTTTTTTCAAAAAAAAATTTCAGAAAAATAATCAAAATTTACCAAAAATTTTTTTGAAAAAAAAATTCAAAATTTTCCAAAAAAAATTTTTCAAAAAAAAATTCAAAATTTTGCAATAAAAAATTTTTTTCAAAAAAATTCAAAATTTTCCAAAAAAATTTTTCAAAAAAAAATTCAAAATTTTCAAAAAAAAATCAAAAATTTCAAAAAAAAATTCAAAATTTTCCATACAAAATTCAAAATTTTGCAAAAAAAATTTTTTTCAAAAAAATTCAAAATTTTCCAAATAAATTTTTCAAAAAAAAATTCAAAATTTTTCAAAAAAATTTCAAATTTTTCCTAAAAAATTTTTTTTCAAAAAAAAATTTCATAAAAAAAATCAAAATTTACCAAAAAAAATTTAAAAAAAAATTTTTTTTTCAAAAAAAAAAAAATCAAAATTTTGCAAAAATTTTTTTCAAAAAAAATTCAAAAATTTCAAAAAAAAATCAATATTTACCAAAAAATTTTTTCAAAAAAAAATTCAAAATTTTCAGAAAAAATTCAAAAATTTCAAAAAAAATCAAAATTTCCAAAAAAAAATTCAAAATTTTCAAAAAAATTCAAAAATTTCAAAAAAAAATTCAAAATTTTCCAAAAATTTTTTTCAAAAAAAAATTCAAAAATTTAAAAAAAAGATCAAAATTTCCAAAAAAAAATTTTTTTTCAAAAAAATTCAAAATTTTCAAAAAAAATTCAAAAATTTCAAAAAAGATCAAAATTTCCAAAAAAAAATTCAAAAAATTCAAAAAAAAGATTAAAATTTCCAAAAAAAATTTTTTCAGAAAAAATTCAAAATTTTCCAAAAAAATTTTTTTTCAAAAAAAAATTTCAGAAAAATAATCAAAATTTACCAAAAATTTTTTTGAAAAAAAAATTCAAAATTTTCCAAAAAAAATTTTTCAAAAAAAAATTCAAAATTTTGCAATAAAAAATTTTTTTCAAAAAAATTCAAAATTTTCCAAAAAAATTTTTCAAAAAAAAATTCAAAATTTTCAAAAAAAAATCAAAAATTTCAAAAAAAAATTCAAAATTTTCCATAAAAAATTCAAAATTTTGCAAAAAAAATTTTTTTCAAAAAAATTCAAAATTTTCCAAATAAATTTTTCAAAAAAAAATTCAAAATTTTTCAAAAAAATTTCAAATTTTTCCTAAAAAATTTTTTTTCAAAAAAAAATTTCATAAAACAAATCAAAATTTACCAAAAAAAATTTAAAAAAAAAATTTTTTTTCAAAAAAAAAAAAATCAAAATTTTGCAAAAATTTTTTTCAAAAAAAATTCAAAAATTTCAAAAAAAAATCAATATTTACCAAAAAATTTTTTCAAAAAAAAATTCAAAATTTTCAGAAAAAATTCAAAAATTTCAAAAAAAATCAAAATTTCCAAAAAAAAATTCAAAATTTTCAAAAAAATTCAAAAATTTCAAAAAAAAATTCAAAATTTTCCAAAAATTTTTTTCAAAAAAAAATTCAAAAATTTAAAAAAAAGATCAAAATTTCCAAAAAAAAATTTTTTTTCAAAAAAATTCAAAATTTTCAAAAAAAATTCAAAAATTTCAAAAAAGATCAAAATTTCCAAAAAAAAAATTCAAAAAAAGATTAAAATTTCCAAAAAAAATTTTTTCAGAAAAAATTCAAAATTTTCCAAAAAATTTTTTTTTCAAAAAAAAATTTCAGAAAAATAATCAAAATTTACCAAAAATTTTTTTGAAAAAAAAATCAAAATTTTCCAAAAAATTTTTTCAAAAAAAATTCAAAAATTTCAAAAAAAATTAAAAATTTCCAAAAAAAAATTTTTCAAAAAAAATTCAAAATTTTGCTAAAAAATTTTTTTGAAAAAAAAATCAAAAATTACCAAACAAATTTTTCAAAATTTTCCAAAAATTTTTTTCAAAAAAAAATTCAAAATCTTGCAAAAAAATTTTTCAAAAAAAAATTCAAATCAAAAATCAAATTTACCAAAAAATTTTTTCAAAAAAAAATTCAAAATTTTCCAAAAATTTTTTTCAAAAAAAAAATTCAAAATTTTTCAAAAAAAATTCAAAATTTTCAAAAAAAATTCAAAAATTTCAAAAAAGATCAAAATTTCCAAAAAAAAATTCAAAATTTTCAAAAAAAATTCAAAAAATTCAAAAAAAGATTAAAATTTCCAAAAAAAATTTTTTCAGAAAAAATTCAAAATTTTCCAAAAAATTTTTTTTTCAAAAAAAAATTTCAGAAAAATAATCAAAATTTACCAAAAATTTTTTTGAAAAAAAAATCAAAATTTTCCAAAAATTTTTTTCAAAAAAAATTCAAAAATTTCAAAAAAAATTAAAAATTTCCAAAAAAAAATTTTTCAAAAAAAATTCAAAATTTTGCTAAAAAATTTTTTTGAAAAAAAAATCAAAAATTACCAAACAAATTTTTCAAAATTTTCCAAAATTTTTTTTCAAAAAAAATTCAAAATCTTGCAAAAAAATTTTTCAAAAAAAAATTCAAAATTTTTCAAATTTTTTGAAAAAAAAAATTTTTGGAAAATTTTGAATTTTTTCTGAAAAATTTTTTTTTGGAAACTTTGATCTTTTTTTGAAATTTTTGAATTTTTTTTGAAAATTTTAAATTTTTTTTGAAAAAAAATTTTGGAAAATTTTGAATTTATTTTTTGAAATTTTGTTTTGGTAAATTTTGATTTTTTTATGAAATTTTTTTTTTGAAAAAAAATTTTTTAGGAAAATTTTGAAATTTTTTTGAAAAATTTTGAATTTTTTTTTGAAAAATTTTTTTGGAAAATTTTGAATTTTTTTGAAAAAAAATTTTTATTGCAAAATTTTGAATTTTTTTTTGAAAAATTTTTTTTGGAAAATTTTGAATTTTTTTTGAGATTTTTGTTTGAAAATTTTGAATTTTTTTTTGAAAAATTTGAATTTTTTTTTGAAAATTTTGTTTGAAAATTTTGAATTTTTTTTTGAAAATTTTGAATTTTTTTTTTAAAATTTGATTTTTTTTTATGAAATTTTTTTTGGAAAATTTGAAATTTTTTTGAAAAATTTTGAATTTTTTTTTGAAAAAATTTTTTGGTAAATTTTGAAATTTTTTTTTAAAAAAAAATTTTTGGTAAATTTTGATTTTTTTTTTGAAAAAAATTTTTAGCAGAATTTTGAATTTTTTTTGAAACATTTTTTTTTGGAAATTTTGAATTTTTTTTTGAAAAATTTGAATTTTTTTTTGAAAATTTTGTTTGAAAATTTTGAATTTTTTTTGGTATTTTTGATTTTTTTTCTGAAATTTTTTTTTGAAAAAAAATTTTTTTGCAAAATTTTGAATTTTTTCTGAAAAATTTTTTTATGGAAATTTTGATCTTTTTTTGAAATTTTTGAATTTTTTTTGAAAATTTTGAATTTTTTTTTTGAAAAAAAATTTTTGGAAAATTTTGAATTTTTTTTTTGAAATTTTTGAATTTTTTTTGAAAATTTTGAATTTTTTTTTGAAAAAAATTTTTGGTATATTTTGATTTATTTTATGAATTTTTTTTTTTTTAAATTTTTTTTGCAAAATTTTGAATTTTTTTTGAAATTTTTGTTTGAAAATTTGGAATTTTGTTTGAAATTTTTTATTTTTTTTTTGAAAAATTTGAATTTTTTTTTTTTAATTTTTTTTGGAAAATTTTAAATTTTTTTGAAAAAAAAAATTTTTTTGAAAAATTTTTTTTGGAAAATTTTGAATTTTTTTTGAAATTTTTGTTTGAAAATTTTGAATTTTTTTTTGAAAAAATTTTTTGGAAAATTTTGATTTTTTTTTTTGAAAAAAAATTTTTTTGCAAAATTTTGAATTTTTTTTTGAAAAATTTTTTTTTTGAAAATTTTGAATTTTTTTTGAAAATTTTGAATTTTTTTTTGAAAAAAATTTTTGGAAAATTTTGAACTTTTTTTTTGAAATTTTTGAAAAAAAAAAATTTTTGCAAAATTTTGAATTTTTTTTGAAAAATTTTTTTTGGAAAATTTAGAATTTTTTTTGAAATTTTTGTTTCAAAATTTTGAATTTTTTTTTGAAATTTTTGAATTTTTTTTTGAAAATTTTTTTTGGTAAATTTTGATTTTTTTTATGAAATTTTTTTTTGAAAAAAAATTTTTTTGGAAAATTTTGAAATTTTTTTGAATAATTTTGAATTTTTTTTTGAAAATTTTGAATTTTTTTGAAAAAAATTATTTTTCAAAATTTTGAAATTTTTTTGAATAATTTTGAATTTTTTTTTGTAAAATTTTTTTTGGAAAATTTTGAATTTTTTTTTGAAAAAATTTTTGGAAAATTTTGTTTTTTTTTTTGAATTTTTGAATTTTTTTTGAAAATTTTGAATTTTTTTTTGAAAAAAATTTTTGGAAAATTTTGAATTTTTTTTTTTGAAATTTTTGAATTATTTTTGAAAATTTTGAATTTTTTTTTGAAAAAATTTTTTGAAAAATTTTGATTTTTTTTCTGAAATTTTTTTTTTTAAAAATTTTTTTGCAAAATTTTGATATTTTTTTTTAAAAAAAATTTTTGGTAAATTTTGATTTTTTTTTGAAAATTTTGATTTTTTTTTGGAAAATTTTGATTTTTTTTTGAAAAAAATTTTTTAGCAAAATTTTGAATTTTTTTTGAAAAATTTTTTTTTGGAAATTTTGAAATTTTTTTGAAACTTTTGAATTTTTTTTGAAAATTTTTTGGAAAATTTTGAATTTTTTTTTTGAAATTTTTGAATTTTTTTTGAAAATTTTGAATTTTTTTTTTGAAAAAAATTTTTTTCAAAAAAAAATCAAAATTTTCCAAAAATTTTTTTCAAAAAAAATTCAAAAATTTCATAAAAAAATTCAAAATTTACCAAAAAAAATTCAAAATTTTTCAAAAAAATTTCAAAATTTTCCAAAAAAAAAAATTTTTCAAAAAAAAATTTCATAAAAAAAATCAAAATTACCAAAAAAATTTTTCAAAAAAAAATTCAAAAATTTCAAAAAAAATTCAAAAATTTCAAAAAAAAAATTCAAAATTTTCCAAAATTTTTTTTCAAAAAAAAATTTTTTATTTTTCAAAAAAAAAATTCAAAATTATTCAAAAAAATTTCAAAATTTTCCAAAAAAAAATTTTTTCAAAAAAAAATTTCATAAAAAAAATCAAAATTTACCAAAAAAATTTTTCAAAAAAAATTCAAAAATTTCAAAAAAAAAAATTCAAAATTTTCAAAAAAAATTCAAAAAAAAAATCAAAATTTTCCAAAAATTTTTTCAAAAAAAAAATTCAAGTTTCCAAAAATTTTTTTCAAAAAAAAATTCAAAAATTTCAAAAAAACATTCAAAATTTTCCAAAAATTTTTTTCAAAAAAAAATTCAAAATTTTTCAAAAAAATTTCAAAATTTTTTTTCAAAAAAAAATTTCATAAAAAAAATAAAAATTTACCAAAAAAATTAATTTTTCAAAAAAAAATTCAAAAATTTCAAAAAAAAATTCAAAATTTTCCAAAAATTTTTTTCAAAAAAAAAAATTCAAAATTTTTCAAAAAAAATTCAAAATTTTCAAAAAAAATTCAAAAATTTCAAAAAAGATCAAAATTTCCAAAAAAAAAATTCAAAATTTTCAAAAAAAATTCAAAAAAAGATTAAAATTTCCAAAAAAAATTTTTTCAGAAAAAATTCAAAATTTTCCAAAAAAATTTTTTTTCAAAAAAAAATTTCAGAAAAATAATCAAAATTTACCAAAAATTTTTTTGAAAAAAAAATCAAAATTTTCCAAAAATTTTTTTCAAAAAAAATTCAAAAATTTCAAAAAAATTAAAAATTTCCAAAAAAAAATTTTTCAAAAAAAATTCAAAATTTTGCTAAAAAATTTTTTTGAAAAAAAAATCAAAAATTACCAAACAAATTTTTCAAAATTTTCCAAAATTTTTTTTCAAAAAAAAATTCAAAAAACTTTGATCTTTTTTTGAAATTTTTGAATTTTTTTTGAAAATTTTGAATTTTTTTTTGAAAAAAATTTTGGAAAATTTTGAATTTTTTTTTTGAAATTTTGTTTTGGTAAATTTTGATTTTTTTATGAAATTTTTTTTTTGAAAAAAAATTTTTTAGGAAAATTTTGAAATTTTTTTGAAAAATTTTGAATTTTTTTTTGAAAAATTTTTTTGGAAAATTTTGAATTTTTTTGAAAAAAAATTTTTATTGCAAAATTTTGAATTTTTTTTTGAAAAATTTTTTTTGGAAAATTTTGAATTTTTTTTGAGATTTTTGTTTGAAAATTTTGGATTTTTTTTTGAAAAATTTGAATTTTTTTTTGAAAATTTTGTTTGAAAATTTTGAATTTTTTTTGGAAAATTTTGAATTTTTTTTTTAAAATTTGATTTTTTTTTATGAAATTTTTTTTGGAAAATTTGAAATTTTTTTGAAAAATTTAGAATTTTTTTTTGAAAAAATTTTTTGGTAAATTTTGATTTTTTTTATGAAATTTTTTTTTGAAAAAAAATTTTGAAATTTTTTTGAAAAATTTTGAATTTTTTTTTGAAAAAAATTTTTGGAAAATTTTGAATTTTTTTTTTGAAAAAATTCAAAATTTTCAAAAAAAATTCAAAAAAAAAATCAAAATTTTCCAAAAATTTTTTCAAAAAAAAAATTCAAGTTTCCAAAAATTTTTTTCAAAAAAAAATTCAAAAATTTCAAAAAAACATTCAAAATTTTCCAAAAATTTTTTTCAAAAAAAAATTCAAAATTTTTCAAAAAAATTTCAAAATTTTTTTTCAAAAAAAAATTTCATAAAAAAAATAAAAATTTACCAAAAAAATTAATTTTTCGAAAAAAAATTCAAAAATTTCAAAAAAAAATTCAAAATTTTCCAAAAATTTTTTTCAAAAAAAAAAATTCAAAATTTTTCAAAAAAAATTCAAAATTTTCAAAAAAAATTCAAAAATTTCAAAAAAGATCAAAATTTCCAAAAAAAAAATTCAAAATTTTCAAAAAAAATTCAAAAAAAGATTAAAATTTCCAAAAAAAATTTTTTCAGAAAAAATTCAAAATTTTCCAAAAAAATTTTTTTTCAAAAAAAAATTTCAGAAAAATAATCAAAATTTACCAAAAATTTTTTTGAAAAAAAAATCAAAATTTTCCAAAAATTTTTTTCAAAAAAAATTCAAAAATTTCAAAAAAATTAAAAATTTCCAAAAAAAAATTTTTCAAAAAAAATTCAAAATTTTGCTAAAAAATTTTTTTGAAAAAAAAATCAAAAATTACCAAACAAATTTTTCAAAATTTTCCAAAATTTTTTTTCAAAAAAAAATTCAAAAAACTTTGATCTTTTTTTGAAATTTTTGAATTTTTTTTGAAAATTTTGAATTTTTTTTTGAAAAAAAATTTTGGAAAATTTTGAATTTTTTTTTTGAAATTTTGTTTTGGTAAATTTTGATTTTTTTATGAAATTTTTTTTTTGAAAAAAAATTTTTTAGGAAAATTTTGAAATTTTTTTTTGAAAAATTTTTTTGGAAAATTTTGAATTTTTTTGAAAAAAAATTTTTATTGCAAAATTTTGAATTTTTTTTTGAAAAATTTTTTTTGGAAAATTTTGAATTTTTTTTGAGATTTTTGTTTGAAAATTTTGAATTTTTTTTTGAAAAATTTGAATTTTTTTTTGAAAATTTTGAATTTTTTTTGGAAAATTTTGAATTTTTTTTTTAAAATTTGATTTTTTTTTATGAAATTTTTTTTGGAAAATTTGAAATTTTTTTGAAAAATTTAGAATTTTTTTTTGAAAAAATTTTTTGGTAAATTTTGATTTTTTTTTTGAAAAAAAATTTTGAAATTTTTTTGAAAAATTTTGAATTTTTTTTTGAAAAAAAATTTTTGGAAAATTTTGAATTTTTTTTTTGAAAAAATTTTTTGGTAAATTTTGAAATTTTTTTTTAAAAAAAAATTTTTGGTAAGTTTTGATTTTTTTTTTGAAAAAAATTTTTAGCAGAATTTTGAATTTTTTTTGAAACATTTTTTTTTGGAAATTTTGATTTTTTTTTGAAAATTTTGAGTTTTTTTTGAAAATTTTGAATTTTTTTTGAAAAAAATTTTTGGAAAATTTTGAATATTTTCTGAAAAATTTTTTTTTGAAAATTTTGAATTTTTTTTTGAAATTTTTGATTTTTTTTTGAAAATTTTGAATTTTTTTTCAAAATTTAGAATTTTTTTTTTAAAAATTTTATGGAAAATTTTGAATTTTTTTTTTTTTTAAATTTTTGGTAAACTTTGATTTTTTTTTGAAAATTTTTTTAGCAAAATTTTGAATTTTTTTTGAAAAATTTTTTTTTGGAAATTTTGAATTTTTTTTGAATTTTTGATTTTTTTTTGAAAATTTTGATTTTTTTTTTTGAAAAAAAATTTTTTTGCAAAATTTTGAATTTTTTTTTGAAAAAATTTTTTTTTGGAAATTTTGATCTTTTTTTGAAATTTTTGAATTTTTTTTTGAAAAAAATTTTTGGAAAATTTTGAATTTTTTTTTGAAATTTTTGAATTTTTTTGAAAATTTTGAATTTTTTTTTGGAAATTTTGATTTTTTTTGAAATTTTTGAATTTTTTCTGAAAATTTTGAATTTTTTTTTGAAAAAATTTTTTGGTAAATATTGATTTTTTTTTGAAATTTTTGAATTTTTTTTGAAAAAAATTTTTGGAAAATTTTGATTTTTTTTTTTTGAAAAAAATTTTTTTGCAAAATTTTGAATTTTTTCTGAAAATTTTTTTTTTGGAAATTTTGATCTTTTTTTGAAATTTTTGAATTTTTTTTGAAAATTTTGAATTCTTTTTTGAAAAAAAATTTTGGAAAATTTTGAATTTTTTTTTGAAAAATTTTTTTGGTAAATTTTGATTTTTTTATGAATTTTTTTTTTTGAAAAAAAAATTTTTTTGCAAAATTTTGAATTTTTTTGAAAATTTTTTTTTGGAAAATTTTGAATTTTTTTTGAAATTTTTGTTTGAAAATTTTGAATTTTTTTTTGAAAAATTTGGATTTTTTTTTGAAAATTTTGTATTGTTTTTGGAAAATTTTGAATTTTTTTTTTAAAATTTGATTTTTTTTATGAAATTTTTTTTGGAAAATTTTGAAATTTTTTTGAAAAATTTAGAATTTTTTTTTGAAAAAATTTTTTGGTAAATTTTGATTTTTTTTATGAAATTTTTTTTTGAAAAAAAATTTTGAAATTTTTTTGAAAAATTTTGAATTTTTTTTTGAAAAAAATTTTTGGAAAATTTTGAATTTTTTTTTGAAAAAATTTTTTGGTAAATTTTGAAATATTTTTGAAAAAAATTTTTTAGCAAAATTTTGAATTTTTTTTGAAACATTTTTTTTTGGAAATTTTGATTTTTTTTTGAAAATTTTGAATTTTTTTTGAAAAAAATTTTTGGAAAATTTTGATTTTTTTTTGAAAAAAATTTTTGGTAAATTTTGATTATTTTTCTGAAATTTTTTTTTGAAAAAAAAATTTTTTGGAAAATTTTGAATTTTTTCTGAAAATTTTTTTTTTGGAAATTTTGATCTTTTTTTGAAATTTTTGAATTTTTTTTGAAAATTTTGAGTTTTTTTTTGAAAAAAATTTTTGGAAAATTTTGAATTTTTTTTGAAATTTTTGAATTTTTTTTTGAAAAAATTTTTTGGTAAATTTTGATTTTTTTTTTAAAAATTTTTGGTAAATTTTGATTTTTTTTTGAAAATTTTTTTTGGAAATTTTGAATTTTTTTTTGAAAAAAATTTTTTTTGGAAATTTTGATCTTTTTTTGAAATTTTTGAATTTTTTTTTGAAAAAAATTTTTGGAAAATTTTGAATTTTTTTTTGAAATTTTTGAATTTTTTTGAAAATTTTGAATTTTTTTTTGAAATTTAGATTTTTTTTGAAATTTTTGAATTTTTTTTTGAAAAATTTTTTTGGTAAATTTTGATTTTTTTTTGAAATTTTTGAATTTTTTTTGAAAAAAATTTTTGGAAAATTTTGATTTTTTTTTTGAAAAAAAAATTTTTTGCAAAATTTTGAATTTTTTCTGACAAATTTTTTTTTTGGAAATTTTGATCTTTTTTTGAAATTTTTGAATTTTTTTTGAAAATTTTTGAATTTTTTTTGAAAATTTTGAATTTTTTTTTGGGAAAATTTTTTTTGGTAAATTTTGATTTTTTTTTTGAATTTTTTTTTTTTTTTTTTAAATTTTTTGGAAAATTTTGAATTTTTTTTTTGAAATTTTTTTTTGGTAAATTTTGATTTTTTTATGAAATTTTTTTTTTGAAAAAAATTTTTTTAGGAAAATTTTGAAATATTTTTGAAAAATTTTGAATTTTTTTTTGAAAAATTTTTTTGGAAAATTTTGAATTTTTTTGAAAAAAAATTTTTATTGCAAAATTTTGAATTTTTTTTTGAAAAATTTTTTTTGGAAAATTTTGAATTTTTTTTGAGATTTTTGTTTGAAAATTTTGAATTTTTTTTTGAAAAATTTGAATTTTTTTTTGAAAATTTTGTTTGAAAATTTTGAATTTTTTTTTTAAATTTGATTTTTTTTATGAAATTTTTTTTGGAAAATTTTGAAATTTTTTTGAAAAATTTGAAATTTTTTTGAAAAATTTAGAATTTTTTTTTGAAAAATTTTTTTGGTAAATTTTGATTTTTTTTTGAAATTTTTGAATTTTTTTTGAAAAAAATTTTTGGAAAATTTTGATTTTTTTTTTGAAAAAAAAATTTTTTGCAAAATTTTGAATTTTTTCTGACAAATTTTTTTTTTGGAAATTTTGATCTTTTTTTGAAATTTTTGAATTTTTTTTGAAAATTTTTGAATTTTTTTTGAAAATTTTGAATTTTTTTTTGGGAAAATTTTTTTTGGTAAATTTTGATTTTTTTTTTGAATTTTTTTTTTAAATTTTTTGGAAAATTTTGAATTTTTTTTTTGAAATTTTTTTTTGGTAAATTTTGATTTTTTTATGAAATTTTTTTTTTGAAAAAAATTTTTTTAGGAAAATTTTGAAATATTTTTGAAAAATTTTGAATTTTTTTTTGAAAAATTTTTTTGGAAAATTTTGAATTTTTTTGAAAAAAAATTTTTATTGCAAAATTTTGAATTTTTTTTTGAAAAATTTTTTTTGGAAAATTTTGAATTTTTTTTGAGATTTTTGTTTGAAAATTTTGAATTTTTTTTTGAAAAATTTGAATTTTTTTTTGAAAATTTTGTTTGAAAATTTTGAATTTTTTTTGGTATTTTTGATTTTTTTTCTGAAATTTTTTTTTGAAAAAAAATTTTTTTGCAAAATTTTGAATTTTTTCTGAAAAATTTTTTTATGGAAATTTTGATCTTTTTTTGAAATTTTTGAATTTTTTTTGAAAATTTTGAATTTTTTTTTTGAAAAAAAATTTTTGGAAAATTTTGAATTTTTTTTTTGAAATTTTTGAATTTTTTTTGAAAATTTTGAATTTTTTTTTGAAAAAAATTTTTGGTATATTTTGATTTATTTTATGAATTTTTTTTTTTTTAAATTTTTTTTGCAAAATTTTGAATTTTTTTTGAAATTTTTGTTTGAAAATTTGGAATTTTGTTTGAAATTTTTTATTTTTTTTTTGAAAAATTTGAATTTTTTTTTTTTAATTTTTTTTGGAAAATTTTAAATTTTTTTGAAAAAAAAAATTTTTGCAAAATTTTGAATTTTTTTTGAAAAATTTTTTTTGGAAAATTTTGAATTTTTTTTTGAAATTTTTGTTTGAAAATTTTGAATTTTTTTTTGAAAAAATTTTTTGGAAAATTTTGATTTTTTTTTTTGAAAAAAAATTTTTTTGCAAAATTTTGAATTTTTTTTTGAAAAATTTTTTTTTGAAAATTTTGAATTTTTTTTGAAAATTTTGAATTTTTTTTTGAAAAAAATTTTTGGAAAATTTTGAACTTTTTTTTTGAAATTTTTGAAAAAAAAAAATTTTTGCAAAATTTTGAATTTTTTTTGAAAAATTTTTTTTGGAAAATTTAGAATTTTTTTTGAAATTTTTGTTTCAAAATTTTGAATTTTTTTTTGAAATTTTTGAATTTTTTTTTGGTAAATTTTGATTTTTTTTATGAAATTTTTTTTTGAAAAAAAATTTTTTTGGAAAATTTTGAAATTTTTTTGAATAATTTTGAATTTTTTTTTGAAAATTTTGAATTTTTTTGAAAAAAATTATTTTTCAAAATTTTGAAATTTTTTTGAATAATTTTGAATTTTTTTTTGTAAAATTTTTTTTGGAAAATTTTGAATTTTTTTTTGAAAAAATTTTTGGAAAATTTTGTTTTTTTTTTTGAATTTTTGAATTTTTTTTGAAAATTTTGAATTTTTTTTTGAAAAAAATTTTTGGAAAATTTTGAATTTTTTTTTTTGAAATTTTTGAATTATTTTTGAAAATTTTGAATTTTTTTTTGAAAAAATTTTTTGAAAAATTTTGATTTTTTTTCTGAAATTTTTTTTTTTAAAAATTTTTTTGCAAAATTTTGATATTTTTTTTTTAAAAAAATTTTTGGTAAATTTTGATTTTTTTTTGAAAATTTTGATTTTTTTTTGGAAAATTTTGATTTTTTTTTGAAAAAAATTTTTTAGCAAAATTTTGAATTTTTTTTGAAAAATTTTTTTTTGGAAATTTTGAAATTTTTTTGAAACTTTTGAATTTTTTTTGAAAATTTTTTGGAAAATTTTGAATTTTTTTTTTGAAATTTTTGAATTTTTTTTGAAAATTTTGAATTTTTTTTTTGAAAAAAATTTTTTTCAAAAAAAAATCAAAATTTTCCAAAAATTTTTTTCAAAAAAAATTCAAAAATTTCATAAAAAAATTCAAAATTTACCAAAAAAAATTCAAAATTTTTCAAAAAAATTTCAAAATTTTCCAAAAAAAAAAATTTTTCAAAAAAAAATTTCATAAAAAAAATCAAAATTACCAAAAAAATTTTTCAAAAAAAAATTCAAAAATTTCAAAAAAAATTCAAAAATTTCAAAAAAAAAATTCAAAATTTTCCAAAATTTTTTTTCAAAAAAAAATTTTTTATTTTTCAAAAAAAAAATTCAAAATTATTCAAAAAAATTTCAAAATTTTCCAAAAAAAAATTTTTTCAAAAAAAAATTTCATAAAAAAAATCAAAATTTACCAAAAAAATTTTTCAAAAAAAATTCAAAAATTTCAAAAAAAAAAATTCAAAATTTTCAAAAAAAATTCAAAAAAAAAATCAAAATTTTCCAAAAATTTTTTCAAAAAAAAAATTCAAGTTTCCAAAAATTTTTTTCAAAAAAAAATTCAAAAATTTCAAAAAAACATTCAAAATTTTCCAAAAATTTTTTTCAAAAAAAAATTCAAAATTTTTCAAAAAAATTTCAAAATTTTTTTTCAAAAAAAAATTTCATAAAAAAAATAAAAATTTACCAAAAAAATTAATTTTTCAAAAAAAAATTCAAAAATTTCAAAAAAAAATTCAAAATTTTCCAAAAATTTTTTTCAAAAAAAAAAATTCAAAATTTTTCAAAAAAAATTCAAAATTTTCAAAAAAAATTCAAAAATTTCAAAAAAGATCAAAATTTCCAAAAAAAAAATTCAAAATTTTCAAAAAAAATTCAAAAAAAGATTAAAATTTCCAAAAAAAATTTTTTCAGAAAAAATTCAAAATTTTCCAAAAAAATTTTTTTTCAAAAAAAAATTTCAGAAAAATAATCAAAATTTACCAAAAATTTTTTTGAAAAAAAAATCAAAATTTTCCAAAAATTTTTTTCAAAAAAAATTCAAAAATTTCAAAAAAATTAAAAATTTCCAAAAAAAAATTTTTCAAAAAAAATTCAAAATTTTGCTAAAAAATTTTTTTGAAAAAAAAATCAAAAATTACCAAACAAATTTTTCAAAATTTTCCAAAATTTTTTTTCAAAAAAAAATTCAAAAAACTTTGATCTTTTTTTGAAATTTTTGAATTTTTTTTGAAAATTTTGAATTTTTTTTTGAAAAAAATTTTGGAAAATTTTGAATTTTTTTTTTGAAATTTTGTTTTGGTAAATTTTGATTTTTTTATGAAATTTTTTTTTTGAAAAAAAATTTTTTAGGAAAATTTTGAAATTTTTTTGAAAAATTTTGAATTTTTTTTTGAAAATTTTTTTTGGAAAATTTTGAATTTTTTTGAAAAAAAATTTTTATTGCAAAATTTTGAATTTTTTTTTGAAAAATTTTTTTTGGAAAATTTTGAATTTTTTTTGAGATTTTTGTTTGAAAATTTTGAATTTTTTTTTGAAAAATTTGAATTTTTTTTTGAAAATTTTGTTTGAAAATTTTGAATTTTTTTTGGAAAATTTTGAATTTTTTTTTTAAAATTTGATTTTTTTTTATGAAATTTTTTTTGGAAAATTTGAAATTTTTTTGAAAAATTTAGAATTTTTTTTTGAAAAAATTTTTTGGTAAATTTTGATTTTTTTTATGAAATTTTTTTTTGAAAAAAAATTTTGAAATTTTTTTGAAAAATTTTGAATTTTTTTTTGAAAAAAATTTTTGGAAAATTTTGAATTTTTTTTTTGAAAAAATTCAAAATTTTCAAAAAAAATTCAAAAAAAAAATCAAAATTTTCCAAAAATTTTTTCAAAAAAAAAATTCAAGTTTCCAAAAATTTTTTTCAAAAAAAAATTCAAAAATTTCAAAAAAACATTCAAAATTTTCCAAAAATTTTTTTCAAAAAAAAATTCAAAATTTTTCAAAAAAATTTCAAAATTTTTTTTCAAAAAAAAATTTCATAAAAAAAATAAAAATTTACCAAAAAAATTAATTTTTCAAAAAAAAATTCAAAAATTTCAAAAAAAAATTCAAAATTTTTCAAAAAAAATTCAAAATTTTCAAAAAAAATTCAAAAATTTCAAAAAAGATCAAAATTTCCAAAAAAAAAATTCAAAATTTTCAAAAAAAATTCAAAAAAAGATTAAAATTTCCAAAAAAAATTTTTTCAGAAAAAATTCAAAATTTTCCAAAAAAATTTTTTTTCAAAAAAAAATTTCAGAAAAATAATCAAAATTTACCAAAAATTTTTTTGAAAAAAAAATCAAAATTTTCCAAAAATTTTTTTCAAAAAAAATTCAAAAATTTCAAAAAAATTAAAAATTTCCAAAAAAAAATTTTTCAAAAAAAATTCAAAATTTTGCTAAAAAATTTTTTTGAAAAAAAAATCAAAAATTACCAAACAAATTTTTCAAAATTTTCCAAAATTTTTTTTCAAAAAAAAATTCAAAAAACTTTGATCTTTTTTTGAAATTTTTGAATTTTTTTTGAAAATTTTGAATTTTTTTTTGAAAAAAAATTTTGGAAAATTTTGAATTTTTTTTTTGAAATTTTGTTTTGGTAAATTTTGATTTTTTTATGAAATTTTTTTTTTGAAAAAAAATTTTTTAGGAAAATTTTGAAATTTTTTTGAAAAATTTTGAATTTTTTTTTGAAAAATTTTTTTGGAAAATTTTGAATTTTTTTGAAAAAAAATTTTTATTGCAAAATTTTGAATTTTTTTTTGAAAAATTTTTTTTGGAAAATTTTGAATTTTTTTTGAGATTTTTGTTTGAAAATTTTGAATTTTTTTTTGAAAAATTTGAATTTTTTTTTGAAAATTTTGAATTTTTTTTGGAAAATTTTGAATTTTTTTTTTAAAATTTGATTTTTTTTTATGAAATTTTTTTTGGAAAATTTGAAATTTTTTTGAAAAATTTAGAATTTTTTTTTGAAAAAATTTTTTGGTAAATTTTGATTTTTTTTATGAAATTTTTTTTTGAAAAAAAATTTTGAAATTTTTTTGAAAAATTTTGAATTTTTTTTTGAAAAAAAATTTTTGGAAAATTTTGAATTTTTTTTTTGAAAAAATTTTTTGGTAAATTTTGAAATTTTTTTTTAAAAAAAAATTTTTGGTAAGTTTTGATTTTTTTTTTGAAAAAAATTTTTAGCAGAATTTTGAATTTTTTTTGAAACATTTTTTTTTGGAAATTTTGATTTTTTTTTGAAAATTTTGAATTTTTTTTGAAAATTTTGAATTTTTTTTGAAAAAAATTTTTGGAAAATTTTGAATATTTTCTGAAAAATTTTTTTTTGAAAATTTTGAATTTTTTTTTGAAATTTTTGATTTTTTTTTGAAAATTTTGAATTTTTTTTCAAAATTTAGAATTTTTTTTTTAAAAATTTTATGGAAAATTTTGAATTTTTTTTTTTTTAAATTTTTGGTAAACTTTGATTTTTTTTTGAAAATTTTTTTAGCAAAATTTTGAATTTTTTTTGAAAAATTTTTTTTTGGAAATTTTGAATTTTTTTTGAATTTTTGATTTTTTTTTGAAAATTTTGATTTTTTTTTTTGAAAAAAAATTTTTTTGCAAAATTTTGAATTTTTTTTTGAAAAAATTTTTTTTTGGAAATTTTGATCTTTTTTTGAAATTTTTGAATTTTTTTTTGAAAAAAATTTTTGGAAAATTTTGAATTTTTTTTTGAAATTTTTGAATTTTTTTGAAAATTTTGAATTTTTTTTTGGAAATTTTGATTTTTTTTGAAATTTTTGAATTTTTTCTGAAAATTTTGAATTTTTTTTTGAAAAAATTTTTTGGTAAATATTGATTTTTTTTTGAAATTTTTGAATTTTTTTTGAAAAAAATTTTTGGAAAATTTTGATTTTTTTTTTTTGAAAAAAATTTTTTTGCAAAATTTTGAATTTTTTCTGAAAATTTTTTTTTGGAAATTTTGATCTTTTTTTGAAATTTTTGAATTTTTTTTGAAAATTTTGAATTCTTTTTTGAAAAAAAATTTTGGAAAATTTTGAATTTTTTTTTGAAAAAATTTTTTGGTAAATTTTGATTTTTTTATGAATTTTTTTTTTTGAAAAAAAAATTTTTTTGCAAAATTTTGAATTTTTTTGAAAATTTTTTTTTGGAAAATTTTGAATTTTTTTTGAAATTTTTGTTTGAAAATTTTGAATTTTTTTTTGAAAAATTTGGATTTTTTTTTGAAAATTTTGTATTGTTTTTGGAAAATTTTGAATTTTTTTTTTAAAATTTGATTTTTTTTATGAAATTTTTTTTGGAAAATTTTGAAATTTTTTTGAAAAATTTAGAATTTTTTTTTGAAAAAATTTTTTGGTAAATTTTGATTTTTTTTATGAAATTTTTTTTTGAAAAAAAATTTTGAAATTTTTTTGAAAAATTTTGAATTTTTTTTTGAAAAAAATTTTTGGAAAATTTTGAATTTTTTTTTGAAAAAATTTTTTGGTAAATTTTGAAATATTTTTGAAAAAAATTTTTTAGCAAAATTTTGAATTTTTTTTGAAACATTTTTTTTTGGAAATTTTGATTTTTTTTTGAAAATTTTGAATTTTTTTTGAAAAAAATTTTTGGAAAATTTTGATTTTTTTTTGAAAAAAATTTTTGGTAAATTTTGATTATTTTTCTGAAATTTTTTTTTGAAAAAAAAATTTTTTGGAAAATTTTGAATTTTTTCTGAAAATTTTTTTTTTGGAAATTTTGATCTTTTTTTGAAATTTTTGAATTTTTTTTGAAAATTTTGAGTTTTTTTTTGAAAAAAATTTTTGGAAAATTTTGAATTTTTTTTGAAATTTTTGAATTTTTTTTTGAAAAAATTTTTTGGTAAATTTTGATTTTTTTTTTAAAAATTTTTGGTAAATTTTGATTTTTTTTTGAAAATTTTTTTTGGAAATTTTGAATTTTTTTTTGAAAAAAATTTTTTCAAAAAAAAATTCAAAATTTTCCAAAAATTTTTTTCAAAAAAAAATTCAAAATTTTTCAAAAAAATTTCAAAATTTTTTTTCAAAAAAAAATTTCATAAAAAAAATCAAAATTTACCAAAAAATTTTTTCAAAAAAAAATTCTAAATTTTTCAAAAAAATTTCAAAATTTTCCAAAAAAAATTTCATAAAAAAAATCAAATTTTAAAAAAAAAATTCAAAATTTTCCAAAAACAATACAAAATTTTCAAAAAAAAATCCAAATTTTTCAAAAAAAAATTCAAAATTTTCAAACAAAAATTTCAAAAAAAATTCAAAATTTTCCAAAAAAAAATTTTCAAAAAAATTCAAAATTTTGCAAAAAAATTTTTTTTTCAAAAAAAAAAATTCATAAAAAAATCAAAATTTACCAAAAAATTTTTTCAAAAAAAAATTCAAAATTTTCCAAAATTTTTTTTCAAAAAAGAATTCAAAATTTTCAAAAAAAATTCAAAAATTTCAAAAAAAGATCAAAATTTCCAAAAAAAAATTTTCAGAAAAAATTCAAAATTTTGCAAAAAAATTTTTTTCAAAAAAAAAAAATCAAAATTTTCCAAAAATTTTTTTCAAAAAAAATTCAAAAATTTCAAAAAAAAATCAATATTTACCAAAAAATTTTTTCAAAAAAAAATTCAAAATTTTCAGAAAAAATTCAAAAATTTCAAAAAAAATCAAAATTTCCAAAAAAAAATTCAAAATTTTCAAAAAAATTCAAAAATTTCAAAAAAAAATTCAAAATTTTCCAAAAATTTTTTTCAAAAAAAAATTCAAAAATTTCAAAAAAAGATCAAAATTTCCAAAAAAAAATTTTTTCAAAAAAAAATTCAAAATTTTGCAAAAAAATTTTTTTTCAAAAAAAAAAATCAAAATTTTCAAAAAAAAATCAAAAATTCAAAAAAAATTCAAAATTTCCAAAAAAAAATTTTTCAAAAAAAATTCAAAATTTTGCTAAAAAAATTTTCAAAAAAAAATCAAAGTTTACCAAAAATTTAAAAAAAAAAAAAATTCAAAATTTTCCATAAAATTTTTAAAAAAAAAATTCTAAATTTTGAAAAAAAATTCAAAATTTTCAAAAAAAAATCAAAAATTTCAAAAAAAAATTCAAAATTTTCAAAAAAAAATTTTTCAGAAAATATTCAAAATTTTCCAAAAATTTTTTTCAAAAAAAATTCAAAATTTTCAAAAAAAATTCAAAATTTTCAAAAAAAAATCAAAATTTCCAAAAAAAAATGTTTCAAAAAAAATTCAAAATTCTGCTAAAAATTTTTTTCAAAAAAAAAATCAAAACTTACCAAAAATTTTTTTTTAAAAAAAAATTTCAAAATTTACCAAAAAATTTTTTCAAAAAAAAAATTCAAAATTTTCCAAAAATTTTTTTTCAAAAAAAAATTCAAAATTTTTCAAAAAAATTTCAAAATTTTTTTTCAAAAAAAAATTTCATAAAAAAAATCAAAATTTACCAAAAAATTTTTTCAAAAAAAAATTCTAAATTTTTCAAAAAAATTTCAAATTTTCCAAAAAAAATTTCATAAAAAAAAATCAAATTTTAAAAAAAAAATTCAAAATTTTCCAAAAAAAATTCAAAATTTTCAAAAAAAAATTCAAATTTTTCAAAAAAAAATTCAAAATTTTCAAACAAAAATCTCAAAAAAAATTCAAAATTTTCCAAAAAAAATTTTTCAAAAAAAAATTCAAAATTTTGCAATAAAAATTTTTTTTCAAAAAAATTCAAAATTTTCCAAAAAAATTTTTCAAAAAAAAATTCAAAATTTTTCAAAAAAATTTCAAAATTTTCCTAAAAAATTTTTTTTCAAAAAAAAAATTTCATAAAAAAATCAAAATTTACCAAAACAAAATTTCAAAAAAAAAATTCAAAATTTTCCAAAATTTTTTTTCAAAAAAAAATTCAAAATTTTCAAAAAAAATTCAAAAATTTCAAAAAAAGATCAAAGTTTTTTGAATTTTTTTTTGAAAAAAAATTTTGGAAAATTTTGAAAAATTTGTTTGGTAATTTTTGATTTTTTTTTCAAAAAAATTTTTTAGCAAAATTTCGAATTTTTTTTGAAAAATTTTTTTTTGGAAATTTTTAATTTTTTTGAAATTTTTGAATTTTTTTTGAAAAAAATTTTTGGAAAATTTTGATTTTTTTTTCAAAAAAATTTTTGGTAAATTTTGATTATTTTTCTGAAATTTTTTTTTGAAAAAAAATTTTTTTGGAAAATTTTGAATTTTTTCTGAAAAAATTTTTTTTGGAAATTTTAATCTTTTTTTGAATTTTTTTTGAAAATTTTGAATTTTTTTTTTGGAAATTTTGATCTTTTTTGAAATTTTTGAATTTTTTTTGAAAATTTTGAATTTTTTTTGAAAAATTTTGAATTTTTTTTTTTGAAAAAAATTTTTGGAAAATTTTGAATTTTTTTTTGAAATTTTTGAATTTTTTTTTGAAAAATTAATTTTTTTGGTAAATTTTTATTTTTTTTATGAAATTTTTTTTTGAAAAAAAATTTTGAAATTTTTTTGAAAAATTTTGAATTTTTTTTTGAAAAAAATTTTTGGAAAATTTTGAATGTTTTTTTGAAATTTTTGAATTTTTTTTTGAAAAAAATTTTTGGAAACTTGAATTTTTTTTTTGAAAAAATTTTTGGAAAATTTTGATTTTTTTTTTGAATTTTTTTTGAAAATTTTGAATTTTTTCAAAAAAAAAATTCAAAATTTTCCAAAAATTTTTTTCAAAAAAAAATTCAAAATTTTTCAAAAAAATTTCAAAATTTTTTTTCAAAAAAAAATTTCATAAAAAAAATCAAAATTTACCAAAAAATTTTTTCAAAAAAAAATTCTAAATTTTTCAAAAAAATTTCAAATTTTCCAAAAAAAATTTCATAAAAAAAAATCAAATTTTAAAAAAAAAATTCAAAATTTTCCAAAAAAAATTCAAAAGTTTCAAACAAAATTTTCAAAAAAAAATTCAAATTTTTCAAAAAAAAATTCAAAATTTTCAAACAAAAATCTCAAAAAAAATTCAAAATTTTCCAAAAAAAATTTTTCAAAAAAAAATTCAAAATTTTGCAATAAAAATTTTTTTTCAAAAAAATTCAAAATTTTCCAAAAAAATTTTTCAAAAAAAAATTCAAAATTTTTCAAAAAAATTTCAAAATTTTCCTAAAAAATTTTTTTTCAAAAAAAAAATTTCATAAAAAAATCAAAATTTACCAAAACAAAATTTCAAAAAAAAAATTCAAAATTTTCCAAAATTTTTTTCAAAAAAAAATTCAAAATTTTCAAAAAAAATTCAAAAATTTCAAAAAAAGATCAAAGTTTTTTGAATTTTTTTTTGAAAAAAAATTTTGGAAAATTTTGAAAAATTTGTTTGGTAATTTTTGATTTTTTTTTCAAAAAAATTTTTTAGCAAAATTTTGAATTTTTTTTGAAAAATTTTTTTTTGGAAATTTTTAATTTTTTTGAAATTTTTGAATTTTTTTTGAAAAAATTTTTTGGAAAATTTTGATTTTTTTTTCAAAAAAATTTTTGGTAAATTTTGATTATTTTTCTGAAATTTTTTTTTGAAAAAAAATTTTTTTGGAAAATTTTGAATTTTTTCTGAAAAAATTTTTTTTGGAAATTTTAATCTTTTTTTGAATTTTTTTTGAAAATTTTGAATTTTTTTTTTGGAAATTTTGATCTTTTTTGAAATTTTTGAATTTTTTTTGAAAATTTTGAATTTTTTTTGAAAAATTTTGAATTTTTTTTTTTGAAAAAAATTTTTGGAAAATTTTGAATTTTTTTTTGAAATTTTTGAATTTTTTTTTGAAAAATTAATTTTTTTGGTAAATTTTTATTTTTTTTATGAAATTTTTTTTTGAAAAAAAATTTTGAAATTTTTTTGAAAAATTTTGAATTTTTTTTTGAAAAAAATTTTTGGAAAATTTTGAATGTTTTTTTGAAATTTTTGAATTTTTTTTTGAAAAAAATTTTTGGAAACTTGAATTTTTTTTTTGAAAAAATTTTTGGAAAATTTTGATTTTTTTTTTGAATTTTTTTTGAAAATTTTGAATTTTTTTTTTTGAAATTTTTGAATTTTTTTTGAAAAATTTTTTTGGTAAATTTTGATTTTTTTTATGAAATTTTTTTTTGAAAAAATTTTTTTTTGGAAAATTTTGAAATTTTTTTGAATAATTTTGAATTTTTTTTTTGAAAAATAAAAAATTTTTTTTTGAAAAAAAATTTTGGAAAATTTTGAATTTTTTTTTTGAAATTTTTGAATTTTTTTTGAAATTTTTGAATTTTTTTTTGAAAAATTTTTTTGGTAATTTTGATTTTTTTTATGAAATTTTTTTTTGAAAAATTTTTTTTTTTGGAAAATTTTGAAATTTTTTTGAAAAATTTTGAATTTTTTTTGGTAAATTTTGAATTTTTTTATGAAATTTTTGAATTTTTTTTGAAAAAAATTTTTGGAAAATTTTGATTTTTTTTTGAAAAAAATTTTTTTCAAAAAAAAAATTCAAAATTTTCAAAAAAAATTCAAAAATTTCAAAAAAAAAATTCAAAATTTTCCAAAAAATTTTCAAAAAAAATTCAAAAGTTTCAAAAAAATTTCAAAATTTCCAAAAAAAAATTTTTCAAAAAAAATTCAAAATTTTGCTAAAAAATTTTTTTCAAAAAAAAATCAAAATTTTCCAAAAAAAAATCAAAATTTTCAAAAAAA
Source organism: Platycheirus rosarum (assembly GCA_963971375.1). NCBI lineage: Eukaryota > Metazoa > Arthropoda > Insecta > Diptera > Syrphidae > Platycheirus > Platycheirus rosarum. The sequence continues at coordinate 12,223,377 of OZ020511.1, read as the reverse complement.
AATCAAAATTTACCAAAAATTTTTTTTAAAAAAAAATATCAAAATTTTGCAAAAAAATTTTTAAAAAAAAAAATTTCAGAAAAAAAATCAAAATTTTTCAAAAAATTTTTTCAAAAAAAAATTCAAAATTTTCAAAAATAATTCAAAAATTTCAAAAAAAAAAATTCAAAATTTTCCAAAAATTTTTTTCAAAAAAAAATTCAAAATTTTCAAAAAAAATTCAAAAATTCAAAAAAAAAAACAAAATTTTCCAAAAATTTTTTCAAAAAAAAATTCAAAATTTTCCAAAAAAAATTTTACAAAAAAAAATTCAAAATTATTCAAAAAAATTTCAAAATTTTGAAAAATAATTTTTTTCAAAAAAATTCAAAATTTTCAAAAAAAAATTCAAAATTATTCAAAAAAATTTCAAAATTTTCCAAAAAAATTTTTTTTCAAAAAAAAATTTCATAAAAAAAATCAAAATTTACCAAAAAAAATTTTCAAAAAAAAATTCAAAAATTTCAAAAAAAAATTCAAAATTTTGAAACAAAAATTTCAAAAAAAATTCTAAATTTTCCAAAAAAAATTTTTCAAAAAAAATTCAAAATTTTGCAAAAATTTTTTTTTTTCAAAAATTTCAAAAAAAAAGTTCAAAATTTTCCAAAAATTTTTTTCAAAAAAAAATTCAAAATTTTCAAAAAAAATTCAAAATTTTCAAAAAAAAAATTTTTCAAAAAAAAATTCAAAATTTTGCAAAAAAATTTTTTTTCAAAAAAAAAAATCAAAATTTTCCAAAAAATTTTTTCAAAAAAAAATTCAAAATTTTCAAACAAAAATTTCAAAAAAAATTCAAAATTTTCCAAAAAAAATTTTTCAAAAAAAATTCAAAATTTTGCAAAAATTTTTTTTTTCAAAAAAATTTAAAATTTTCCAAAAAAAATTAAAAAAAAAAAATTCAAATTTTTCAAAAAAAAAATAAAAAATTTCAAACAAAATTCCAAATTTTCAAACAAAAATTTCAAAAAAAATTCAAAATTTTGCAAAAAAAATTTAAAAAAAAAAAAATTCATAAAATAAATCAAAATATACCAAAAATTTTTTTCAAAAAAAAATTCAAAATTTTCAAAAAAAATTCAAAAATTTCAAAAAAAAATTCAAAATTTTCCAAAAATTTTTTTTCAAAAAAAAAATTCAAAATTTTCAAAAAAAATTCAAAAATTTCAAAAAAAGATCAAAATTTCCATAAAAAAATTTTTCAGAAAAAATTCAAAATTTTGCAAAAAAATTTTTTTTCAAAAAAAAATTTCAGAAAAAAAATCAAAAATACCAAAAAAAATTCAAAATTTTCAAACAAAATTTTCAAAAAAAAATTCAAATTTTTCAAAAAAAAATTCAAAATTTTCAAACAAAAATCTCAAAAAAAATTCAAAATTTTCCAAAAAAAATTTTTCAAAAAAAAATTCAAAATTTTGCAATAAAAATTTTTTTTCAAAAAAATTCAAAATTTTCCAAAAAAATTTTTCAAAAAAAAATTCAAAATTTTTCAAAAATATTTCAAAATTTTCCTAAAAAAATTTTTTTCAAAAAAAAAATTTCATAAAAAAATCAAAATTTACCAAAAAAAAATTTCAAAAAAAAAATTCAAAATTTTCCAAAAAATTTAAAAAAAAAAAAAAAAATTCAAAAAAAAAATCAAAATTTACCAAAAAAAATTTTCCCAAAAAAAAATTCAAAATTTTCAAAAAAAATTCAAAAATTTTCAAAAAAAATTCAAAAATTTCAAAAAAAGATCAAAATTTCCAAAAAAAAAATTTGTCAGAAAAAATTCAAAATTTTGCAAAAAATTTTTTTTTCAAAAAAAAAATCAAAATTTTCCAAAAATTTTTTTCAAAAAAAATTCAAAAATTTCAAAAAAAAATCAAAATTTACCAAAAAAATTTTTCAAAAAAAAATTCTAAATTTTTCAAAAAAATTTCAAATTTTTCAAAAAAATTTCAAAATTTTCCAAAAAAAATTTCATAAAAAAAATCAAATTTAAAAAAAAAATTCAAAATTTTCAAACAAAATTTTCAAAAAAAAATTCAAATTTTTCAAAAAAAAATTCAAAATTTTCAAACAAAAATCTCAAAAAAAATTCAAAATTTTCCAAAAAAAATTTTTCAAAAAAAAATTCAAAATTTTGCAATAAAAATTTTTTTTCAAAAAAATTCAAAATTTTCCAAAAAAATTTTTCAAAAAAAAATTCAAAATTTTTCAAAAATATTTCAAAATTTTCCTAAAAAAATTTTTTTCAAAAAAAAAATTTCATAAAAAAATCAAAATTTACCAAAAAAAAATTTCAAAAAAAAAATTCAAAATTTTCCAAAAAATTTAAAAAAAAAAAAAAAAAATTCAAAAAAAAAATCAAAATTTACCAAAAAAAATTTTCCCAAAAAAAAATTCAAAATTTTCAAAAAAAATTCAAAAATTTTCAAAAAAAATTCAAAAATTTCAAAAAAAGATCAAAATTTCCAAAAAAAAAATTTGTCAGAAAAAATTCAAAATTTTGCAAAAAATTTTTTTTTCAAAAAAAAAATCAAAATTTTCCAAAAATTTTTTTCAAAAAAAATTCAAAAATTTCAAAAAAAAATCAAAATTTACCAAAAAAATTTTTCAAAAAAAAATTCAAAAATTTCAAAAAAAATCTAAATTTCAAAAAAAAATTCAAAATTTTCAAAAAAATTCAAAAATTTCAAAAAAAAATTCAAAATTTTCCAAAAATTTTTTTCAAAAAAAAATTCAAAAATTTCAAAAAAAGATCAAAATTTCCAAAAAAAATTTTTTTCAAAAAAAAATTCAAAATTTCCAAAAAAAATTTTCAAAAAAAAATCAAAATTTACCAAAAATTTTTAAAAAAAAAATCAAAATTTACCAAAAAATTTTTTCAAAAAAAAATTCAAAAATTTCAAAAAAAATTCAAAATTTTCCAAAAATTTTTTTCAAAAAAAAACTCAAAATTTTCAAAAAAAATTCAAAAATTTCAAAAAAAGATCAAAATTTCCAAAAAAAAAATTTTCAGAAAAAATTCAAAATTTTCCAAAAAATTTTTTTTTCAAAAAAAAATTTCAGAAAAATAATCAAAATTTACCAAAAATTTTTTTCAAAAAAAAATCAAAATTTTCCAAAAATTTTTTTCAAAAAAAATTCAAAATTTTCAAAAAAAAATCAAAATTTCCAAAAAAAAATGTTTCAAAAAAAATTCAAAATTTTGCTAAAAAATTTTTTTCAAAAATATTTCAAAATTTACCAAAAAATTTTTTCAAAAAAAAATTCAAAATTTTCCAAAAATTTTTTTCAAAAAAAAATTCAAAATTTTTCAAAAAAATTTCAAAATTTTTTTTCAAAAAAAAATTTACCAAAAAATTTTTTCAAAAAAAAATTCTAAATTTTTCAAAAAAATTTCAAAATTTTCCAAAAAAAATTTCATAAAAAAAATCAAATTTTAAAAAAAAAATTCAAAATTTTCCAAAAACAATACAAAATTTTCAAAAAAAAATCCAAATTTTTCAAAAAAAAATTCAAAATTTTCAAACAAAAATTTCAAAAAAAATTCAAAATTTTCCAAAAAAAAATTTTCAAAAAAATTCAAAATTTTGCAAAAAAATTTTTTTTTCAAAAAAAAAAATTCATAAAAAAATCAAAATTTACCAAAAAATTTTTTCAAAAAAAAATTCAAAATTTTCAAAAAAAAATTCAAAAATTTCAAAAAAAAATTCAAAATTTTCCAAAAATTTTTTTCAAAAAAAAAATTCAAAATTTTTCAAAAAAAATTCAAAATTTTCAAAAAAAATTCAAAAATTTCAAAAAAGATCAAAATTTCCAAAAAAAAATTCAAAATTTTCAAAAAAAATTCAAAAAATTCAAAAAAAGATTAAAATTTCCAAAAAAAATTTTTTCAGAAAAAATTCAAAATTTTCCAAAAAAATTTTTTTTCAAAAAAAAATTTCAGAAAAATAATCAAAATTTACCAAAAATTTTTTTGAAAAAAAAATTCAAAATTTTCCAAAAAAAATTTTTCAAAAAAAAATTCAAAATTTTGCAATAAAAAATTTTTTTCAAAAAAATTCAAAATTTTCCAAAAAAATTTTTCAAAAAAAAATTCAAAATTTTCAAAAAAAAATCAAAAATTTCAAAAAAAAATTCAAAATTTTCCATAAAAAATTCAAAATTTTGCAAAAAAAAATTTTTTCAAAAAAATTCAAAATTTTCCAAATAAATTTTTCAAAAAAAAATTCAAAATTTTTCAAAAAAATTTCAAATTTTTCCTAAAAAATTTTTTTTCAAAAAAAAATTTCATAAAACAAATCAAAATTTACCAAAAAAAATTTAAAAAAAAAAATTTTTTTCAAAAAAAAAAAAATCAAAATTTTGCAAAAATTTTTTTCAAAAAAAATTCAAAAATTTCAAAAAAAAATCAATATTTACCAAAAAATTTTTTCAAAAAAAAATTCAAAATTTTCAGAAAAAATTCAAAAATTTCAAAAAAAATCAAAATTTCCAAAAAAAAATTCAAAATTTTCAAAAAAATTCAAAAATTTCAAAAAAAAATTCAAAATTTTCCAAAAATTTTTTTCAAAAAAAAATTCAAAAATTTAAAAAAAAGATCAAAATTTCCAAAAAAAAATTTTTTTTCAAAAAAATTCAAAATTTTCAAAAAAAATTCAAAAATTTCAAAAAAGATCAAAATTTCCAAAAAAAAAATTCAAAAAATTCAAAAAAAGATTAAAATTTCCAAAAAAATTTTTTTCAGAAAAAATTCAAAATTTTCCAAAAAATTTTTTTTTCAAAAAAAAATTTCAGAAAAATAATCAAAATTTACCAAAAATTTTTTTGAAAAAAAAATCAAAATTTTCCAAAAAATTTTTTCAAAAAAAATTCAAAAATTTCAAAAAAAATTAAAAATTTCCAAAAAAAAATTTTTCAAAAAAAATTCAAAATTTTGCTAAAAAATTTTTTTGAAAAAATAATCAAAAATTACCAAACAAATTTTTCAAAATTTTCCAAAAATTTTTTTCAAAAAAAAATTCAAAATCTTGCAAAAAAATTTTTCAAAAAAAAATTCAAATCAAAAATCAAATTTACCAAAAAATTTTTTCAAAAAAAAATTCAAAATTTTCCAAAAATTTTTTTCAAAAAAAAATTCAAAATTTTTCAAAAAAAATTCAAAATTTTCAAAAAAAATTCAAAAATTTCAAAAAAGATCAAAATTTCCAAAAAAAAATTCAAAATTTTCAAAAAAAATTCAAAAAATTCAAAAAAAGATTAAAATTTCCAAAAAAAATTTTTTCAGAAAAAATTCAAAATTTTCCAAAAAATTTTTTTTTCAAAAAAAAATTTCAGAAAAATAATCAAAATTTACCAAAAATTTTTTTGAAAAAAAAATCAAAATTTTCCAAAAATTTTTTTCAAAAAAAATTCAAAAATTTCAAAAAAAATTAAAAATTTCCAAAAAAAAATTTTTCAAAAAAAATTCAAAATTTTGCTAAAAAATTTTTTTGAAAAAAAAATCAAAAATTACCAAACAAATTTTTCAAAATTTTCCAAAATTTTTTTTCAAAAAAATTCAAAATCTTGCAAAAAAATTTTTCAAAAAAAAATTCAAAATTTTTCAAATTTTTTAAAAAAAAAAATTTTTGGAAAATTTTGAATTTTTTCTAAAAAAATTTTTTTTTGGAAATTTTGATCTTTTTTTGAAATTTTTGAATTTTTTTTGAAAATTTTGAATTTTTTTTTTGAAAAAAAAATTCAAAATTTTCCAAAAAAAAATTTTCAAAAAAAAATTCAAATTTTGCATAAAAATTTTTTTTCAAAAAAATTCAAAATTTTTCAAAAAAAATTCAAAATTTTCAAAAAAAATTCAAAAATTTCAAAAAAGATCAAAATTTCCAAAAAAAAAATTCAAAAAATTCAAAAAAAGATTAAAATTTCCAAAAAAAATTTTTTCAGAAAAAATTCAAAATTTTCCAAAAATTTTTTTTTTCAAAAAAAAATTTCAGAAAAATAATCAAAATTTACCAAAAATTTTTTTGAAAAAAAAATCAAAAATTACCAAACAAATTTTTCAAAATTTTCCAAAATTTTTTTTCAAAAAAAATTTAAAATCTTGCAAAAAAATTTTTCAAAAAAAAATTCAAAATTTTTCAAATTTTTTGAAAAAAAAAAATTTTGGAAAATTTTGAATTTTTTCTGAAAAATTTTTTTTTGGAAACTTTGATCTTTTTTTGAAATTTTTGAATTTTTTTTGAAAATTTTGAATTTTTTTTTGAAAAAAAATTTTGGAAAATTTTGAATTTTTTTTTTGAAATTTTGTTTTGGTAAATTTTGATTTTTTTATGAATTTTTTTTTTTGAAAAAAAATTTTTTAGGAAAATTTTGAAATTTTTTTGAAAAATTTTGAATTTTTTTTTGAAAAATTTTTTTGGAAAATTTTGAATTTTTTTGAAAAAAAATTTTTATTGCAAAATTTTGAATTTTTTTTTGAAAAATTTTTTTTGGAAAATTTTGAATTTTTTTTGAGATTTTTGTTTGAAAATTTTGAATTTTTTTTTGAAAATTTTGTTGAAAATTTTGAATTTTTTTTTGAAAATTTTTTTTAAAATTTGATTTTTTTTTATGAATTTTTTTTTGGAAAATTTGAAATTTTTTTGAAAAATTTAGAATTTTTTTTTGAAAAAATTTTTTGGTAAATTTTGATTTTTTTTATGAAATTTTTTTTTGAAAAAAAATTTTTGGAAAATTTTGAATTTTTTTTTGAAAAAATTTTTTGGTAAATTTTGAAATTTTTTAAAAAAAAAAAAATTTTGGTAAATTTTGATTTTTTTTTTTGAAAAAATTTTTTAGCAGAATTTTGAATTTTTTTTGAAACATTTTTTTTTGGAAATTTTGATTTTTTTTTTGAAAATTTTGAATTTTTTTTGAAAATTTTGAATTTTTTTTGAAAAAAAATTTTGGAAAATTTTGAATATTTTCTGAAAATTTTGAATTTTTTTTTGAAATTTTTGATTTTTTTTTGAAAATTTTGAATTTTTTTTTGAAAAATTTTTTTGGAAAATTTTGAATTTTTTTGAAAAAAATTTTTTATTGCAAAATTTTGAATTTTTTTTTGAAAAATTTTTTTTGGAAAATTTTGAATTTTTTTTGAGATTTTTGTTTGAAAATTTTGAATTTTTTTTTGAAAAATTTGAATTTTTTTTTGAAAATTTTGTTTGAAAATTTTGAATTTTTTTTGGAAAATTTTGAATTTTTTTTTTAAATTTGATTTTTTTATGAAATTTTTTTTGGAAAATTTTGAACTTTTTTTTTGAAATTTTTGAATTTTTTTTGAAAATTTTGAATTTTTTTTTGAAAAAAATTTTTGGAAAATTTTGAATTTGTTTTTGAAATTTTTGAATTTTTTTTGAAAATTTTGAATTTTTTTTTGAAAAATTTTTTTGGTAAATTTTGATTTTTTTTATGAATTTTTTTTCGAAAAAATTTTTTTTTGGAAATTTTGATTTTTTTTTGAATTTTTTGAATTTTTTTTGAAAAAAAATTTTGGAAAATTTTGATTTTTTTTTGAAAAAAAATTTTTTTGCAAAATTTTGAATTTTTTCTGAAAAATTTTTTTATGGAAATTTTGATCTTTTTTTGAAATTTTTGAATTTTTTTTGAAAATTTTGAATTTTTTTTTTTGAAAAAAAATTTTTGGAAAATTTTGAATTTTTTTTTTGAAATTTTTGAATTTTTTTTTGAAAAAAATTTTTGGTATATTTTGATTTATTTTATGAATTTTTTTTTTTTTAATTTTTTTTTGCAAAATTTTGAATTTTTTTTGAAATTTTTGTTTGAAAATTTGGAATTTTGTTTGAAATTTTTTAATTTTTTTTTGAAAAATTTGAATTTTTTTTTTTAAATTTTTTTGGTAAATTTTGATTTTTTTTATGAAATTTTTTTTTGAAAAAATTTTTTTTTGAAAAATTTTGAATTTTTTTTGAAAATTTTGAATTTTTTTTTTGAAATTTTTTTTTGGAAAATTTTAAATTTTTTTGAAAAAAAAATTTTTTGCAAAATTTTGAATTTTTTTTGAAAAATTTTTTTTGGAAAATTTTGAATTTTTTTTGAAATTTTTGTTTGAAAATTTTGAATTTTTTTTTGAAAAAATTTTTTGGAAAATTTTGATTTTTTTTTTGAAAAAAAATTTTTTTGCAAAATTTTGAATTTTTTTTTGAAAATTTTTTTTTTTGGAAATTTTGAATTTTTTTTGAAAATTTTGAATTTTTTTTTGAAAAAAATTTTTGGAAAATTTTGAACTTTTTTTTTGAAATTTTTGAAAAAAAAAATTTTTTGCAAAATTTTGAATTTTTTTTGAAAAATTTTTTTTGGAAAATTTTGAATTTTTTTTGAAATTTTTGTTTCAAAATTTTGAATTTTTTTTTGAAATTTTTGAATTTTTTTTTGAAAATTTTTTTTGGTAAATTTTGATTTTTTTTATGAAATTTTTTTTTGAAAAAAAATTTTTTTGGAAAATTTTGAAATTTTTTTGAATAATTTTGAATTTTTTTTTGAAAATTTTGAATTTTTTTGAAAAAAATTATTTTTGCAAAATTTTGAAATTTTTTTGAATAATTTTGAATTTTTTTTTGTAAAATTTTTTTTGGAAAATTTTGAATTTTTTTTTGAAAAAATTTTTGGAAAATTTTGATTTTTTTTTTGAATTTTTGAATTTTTTTTGAAAATTTTGAATTTTTTTTTGAAAAAAATTTTTGGAAAATTTTGAATTTTTTTTTTTGAAATTTTTGAATTTTTTTTGAAATTTTTGAATTTTTTTTTGAAAAATTTTTTTTTTTGGAAAATTTTGAAATTTTTTTGAAAAATTTTGAATTTTTTTGGTAAATTTTGATTTTTTTTATGAAATTTTTTTTTGAAAAAATTTTTTTTTGGAAAATTTTGAAATTTTTTTGAATAATTTTGAATTTTTTTTTTGAAAAATAAAAAATTTTTTTTTGAAAAATTTTTTTGGTAAATTTTGATTTTTTTTATGAATTTTTTTTCGAAAAAATTTTTTTTTGGAAATTTTGATTTTTTTTTGAATTTTTTGAATTTTTTTTGAAAAAAAATTTTGGAAAATTTTGATTTTTTTTTGAAAAAAAATTTTTTTGCAAAATTTTGAATTTTTTCTGAAAAATTTTTTTATGGAAATTTTGATCTTTTTTTGAAATTTTTGAATTTTTTTTGAAAATTTTGAATTTTTTTTTTTGAAAAAAAATTTTTGGAAAATTTTGAATTTTTTTTTTGAAATTTTTGAATTTTTTTTTGAAAAAAATTTTTGGTATATTTTGATTTATTTTATGAATTTTTTTTTTTTTAATTTTTTTTTGCAAAATTTTGAATTTTTTTTGAAATTTTTGTTTGAAAATTTGGAATTTTGTTTGAAATTTTTTAATTTTTTTTTGAAAAATTTGAATTTTTTTTTTTAAATTTTTTTGGTAAATTTTGATTTTTTTTATGAAATTTTTTTTTGAAAAAATTTTTTTTTGAAAAATTTTGAATTTTTTTTGAAAATTTTGAATTTTTTTTTTGAAATTTTTTTTTGGAAAATTTTAAATTTTTTTGAAAAAAAAATTTTTTGCAAAATTTTGAATTTTTTTTGAAAAATTTTTTTTGGAAAATTTTGAATTTTTTTTGAAATTTTTGTTTGAAAATTTTGAATTTTTTTTTGAAAAAATTTTTTGGAAAATTTTGATTTTTTTTTTGAAAAAAAAATTTTTTGCAAAATTTTGAATTTTTTTTTGAAAAATTTTTTTTTTGGAAATTTTGAATTTTTTTTGAAAATTTTGAATTTTTTTTTGAAAAAAATTTTTGGAAAATTTTGAACTTTTTTTTTGAAATTTTTGAAAAAAAAAATTTTTTGCAAAATTTTGAATTTTTTTTGAAAAATTTTTTTTGGAAAATTTTGAATTTTTTTTGAAATTTTTGTTTCAAAATTTTGAATTTTTTTTTGAAATTTTTGAATTTTTTTTTGAAAATTTTTTTTGGTAAATTTTGATTTTTTTTATGAAATTTTTTTTTGAAAAAAAATTTTTTGGAAAATTTTGAAATTTTTTTGAATAATTTTGAATTTTTTTTTGAAAATTTTGAATTTTTTTGAAAAAAATTATTTTTGCAAAATTTTGAAATTTTTTTGAATAATTTTGAATTTTTTTTTGTAAAATTTTTTTTGGAAAATTTTGAATTTTTTTTTGAAAAAATTTTTGGAAAATTTTGATTTTTTTTTTGAATTTTTGAATTTTTTTTGAAAATTTTGAATTTTTTTTTGAAAAAAATTTTTGGAAAATTTTGAATTTTTTTTTTTGAAATTTTTGAATTTTTTTTTGAAATTTTTGAATTTTTTTTTGAAAAATTTTTTTTTTTGGAAAATTTTGAAATTTTTTTGAAAAATTTTGAATTTTTTTGGTAAATTTTGATTTTTTTTATGAAATTTTTTTTTGAAAAAATTTTTTTTTGGAAAATTTTGAAATTTTTTTGAATAATTTTGAATTTTTTTTTTGAAAAATAAAAAATTTTTTTTTGAAAAAAAATTTTGGAAAATTTTGAATTTTTTTTTTGAAATTTTTGAATTTTTTTTTGAAATTTTTGAATTTTTTTTTGAAAAATTTTTTTTTTTGGAAAATTTTGAAATTTTTTTGAAAAATTTTGAATTTTTTTTGGTAAATTTTGATTTTTTTTTGAAATTTTTGAATTTTTTTTGAAAAAAATTTTTGGAAAATTTTGATTTTTTTTTTGAAAAAAAAATTTTTTTGCAAAATTTTGAATTTTTTCTGAAAAATTTTTTTTTTGGAAATTTTGATCTTTTTTTGAAATTTTTGAATTTTTTTTGAAAATTTTTGAATTTTTTTTGAAAATTTTAAATTTTTTTTTGGGAAAATTTTTTTTGGTAAATTTAGATTTTTTTTTTGAATTTTTTTTTTTTTTTTTTAAATTTTTTGGAAAATTTTGAATTTTTTTTAATTTTTTTTTGAAAAATTTTTTTGGTAAATTTTGATTTTTTTTGAAATTTTTGAATTTTTTTTGAAAAAAATTTTTGGAAAATTTTGATTTTTTTTTGAAAAAATTTTTTTTTGCAAAATTTTGAATTTTTTCTAAAAAAAATTTTTTTTGGAAATTTTGATCTTTTTTTGAAATTTTTGAATTTTTTTTGAAAATTTTCCAAAAAAAAATTTTCAAAAAAAAATTCAAATTTTGCATAAAAATTTTTTTTCAAAAAAATTCAAAATTTTTCAAAAAAAATTCAAAATTTTCAAAAAAAATTCAAAAATTTCAAAAAAGATCAAAATTTCCAAAAAAAAAATTCAAAAAATTCAAAAAAAGATTAAAATTTCCAAAAAAAATTTTTTCAGAAAAAATTCAAAATTTTCCAAAAAAATTTTTTTTCAAAAAAAAATTTCAGAAAAATAATCAAAATTTACCAAAAATTTTTTTGAAAAAAAAATTCAAAATTTTCCAAAAAAAAATTTTCAAAAAAAAATTCAAAATTTTGCAATAAAAAATTTTTTTCAAAAAAATTCAAAATTTTCCAAAAAAATTTTTCAAAAAAAAATTCAAAATTTTCAAAAAAAAATCAAAAATTTCAAAAAAAAATTCAAAATTTTCCATAAAAAATTCAAAATTTTGCAAAAAAAATTTTTTTCAAAAAAATTCAAAATTTTCCAAATAAATTTTTCAAAAAAAAATTCAAAATTTTTCCTAAAAAATTTTTTTTCAAAAAAAAATTTCATAAAAAAAATCAAAATTTACCAAAAAAAATTTAAAAAAAAAATTTTTTTTCAAAAAAAAAAAAATCAAAATTTTGCAAAAATTTTTTTCAAAAAAAATTCAAAAATTTCAAAAAAAAATCAATATTTACCAAAAAATTTTTTCAAAAAAAAATTCAAAATTTTCAGAAAAAATTCAAAAATTTCAAAAAAAATCAAAATTTCCAAAAAAAAATTCAAAATTTTCAAAAAAATTCAAAAATTTCAAAAAAAAATTCAAAATTTTCCAAAAATTTTTTTCAAAAAAAAATTCAAAAATTTAAAAAAAAGATCAAAATTTCCAAAAAAAAATTTTTTTTCAAAAAAATTCAAAATTTTCAAAAAAAATTCAAAAATTTCAAAAAAGATCAAAATTTCCAAAAAAAAAATTCAAAAAATTCAAAAAAAAGACCAAAAAAAATTTTTTCAGAAAAAATTCAAAATTTTCCAAAAAATTTTTTTTTCAAAAAAAAATTTCAGAAAAATAATCAAAATTTACCAAAAATTTTTTTGAAAAAAAAATCAAAATTTTCCAAAAAATTTTTTCAAAAAAAATTCAAAAATTTCAAAAAAAATTAAAAATTTCCAAAAAAAAATTTTTCAAAAAAAATTCAAAATTTTGCTAAAAAATTTTTTTGAATAAAAAATCAAAAATTACCAAACAAATTTTTCAAAATTTTCCAAAAATTTTTTTCAAAAAAAAATTCAAAATCTTGCAAAAAAATTTTTCAAAAAAAAAATTCAAATCAAAAATCAAATTTACCAAAAAATTTTTTCAAAAAAAAATTCAAAATTTTCAAAAAAAAATTCAAAAATTTCAAAAAAAAATTCAAAATTTTCCAAAAATTTTTTTCAAAAAAAAAATTCAAAATTTTTCAAAAAAAATTCAAAATTTTCAAAAAAAATTCAAAAATTTCAAAAAAGATCAAAATTTCCAAAAAAAAATTCAAAATTTTCAAAAAAAATTCAAAAAATTCAAAAAAAGATTAAAATTTCCAAAAAAAATTTTTTCAGAAAAAATTCAAAATTTTCCAAAAAAATTTTTTTTCAAAAAAAAATTTCAGAAAAATAATCAAAATTTACCAAAAATTTTTTTGAAAAAAAAATTCAAAATTTTCCAAAAAAAATTTTTCAAAAAAAAATTCAAAATTTTGCAATAAAAAATTTTTTTCAAAAAAATTCAAAATTTTCCAAAAAAATTTTTCAAAAAAAAATTCAAAATTTTCAAAAAAAAATCAAAAATTTCAAAAAAAAATTCAAAATTTTCCATAAAAAATTCAAAATTTTGCAAAAAAAATTTTTTTCAAAAAAATTCAAAATTTTCCAAATAAATTTTTCAAAAAAAAATTCAAAATTTTTCAAAAAAATTTCAAATTTTTCCTAAAAATTTTTTTTTCAAAAAAAAATTTCATAAAACAAATCAAAATTTACCAAAAAAAATTTAAAAAAAAAATTTTTTTTCAAAAAAAAAAAAATCAAAATTTTGCAAAAATTTTTTTCAAAAAAAATTCAAAAATTTCAAAAAAAAATCAATATTTACCAAAAAATTTTTTCAAAAAAAAATTCAAAATTTTCAGAAAAAATTCAAAAATTTCAAAAAAAATCAAAATTTCCAAAAAAAAATTCAAAATTTTCAAAAAAATTCAAAAATTTCAAAAAAAAATTCAAAATTTTCCAAAAATTTTTTTCAAAAAAAAATTCAAAAATTTAAAAAAAAGATCAAAATTTCCAAAAAAAAATTTTTTTTCAAAAAAATTCAAAAATTTCAAAAAAGATCAAAATTTCCAAAAAAAAAATTCAAAAAATTCAAAAAAAGATTAAAATTTCCAAAAAAAATTTTTTCAGAAAAAATTCAAAATTTTCCAAAAAATTTTTTTTTCAAAAAAAAATTTCAGAAAAATAATCAAAATTTACCAAAAATTTTTTTGAAAAAAAAATCAAAATTTTCCAAAAAATTTTTTCAAAAAAAATTCAAAAATTTCAAAAAAAATTAAAAATTTCCAAAAAAAAATTTTTCAAAAAAAATTCAAAATTTTGCTAAAAAATTTTTTTGAAAAAATAATCAAAAATTACCAAACAAATTTTTCAAAATTTTCCAAAAATTTTTTTCAAAAAAAAATTCAAAATCTTGCAAAAAAATTTTTCAAAAAAAAATTCAAATCAAAAATCAAATTTACCAAAAAATTTTTTCAAAAAAAAATTCAAAATTTTCCAAAAATTTTTTTCAAAAAAAAAATTCAAAATTTTTCAAAAAAAATTCAAAATTTTCAAAAAAAATTCAAAAATTTCAAAAAAGATCAAAATTTCCAAAAAAAAATTCAAAATTTTCAAAAAAAATTCAAAAAATTCAAAAAAAGATTAAAATTTCCAAAAAAAATTTTTTCAGAAAAAATTCAAAATTTTCCAAAAAATTTTTTTTTCAAAAAAAAATTTCAGAAAAATAATCAAAATTTACCAAAAATTTTTTTGAAAAAAAAATCAAAATTTTCCAAAAATTTTTTTCAAAAAAAATTCAAAAATTTCAAAAAAAATTAAAAATTTCCAAAAAAAAATTTTTCAAAAAAAATTCAAAATTTTGCTAAAAAATTTTTTTGAAAAAAAAATCAAAAATTACCAAACAAATTTTTCAAAATTTTCCAAAATTTTTTTTCAAAAAAAATTCAAAATCTTGCAAAAAAATTTTTCAAAAAAAAATTCAAAATTTTTCAAATGTTTTGAAAAAAAAAATTTTTGGAAAATTTTGAATTTTTTCTGAAAAATTTTTTTTTGGAAACTTTGATCTTTTTTTGAAATTTTTGAATTTTTTTTGAAAATTTTGAATTTTTTTTGAAAAAAAATTTTGGAAAATTTTGAATTTATTTTTTGAAATTTTGTTTTGGTAAATTTTGATTTTTTTATGAAATTTTTTTTTTGAAAAAAAATTTTTTAGGAAAATTTTGAAATTTTTTTGAAAAATTTTGAATTTTTTTTTGAAAAATTTTTTTGGAAAATTTTGAATTTTTTTGAAAAAAAATTTTTATTGCAAAATTTTGAATTTTTTTTTGAAAAATTTTTTTTGGAAAATTTTGAATTTTTTTTGAGATTTTTGTTTGAAAATTTTGAATTTTTTTTTGAAAAATTTGAATTTTTTTTTGAAAATTTTGTTTGAAAATTTTGAATTTTTTTTTGAAAATTTTGAATTTTTTTTTTAAAATTTGATTTTTTTTTATGAAATTTTTTTTTGGAAAATTTGAAATTTTTTTGAAAAATTTAGAATTTTTTTTTGAAAAAATTTTTTGGTAAATTTTGATTTTTTTTATGAAATTTTTTTTTGAAAAAAAATTTTTGGAAAATTTTGAATTTTTTTGGTAAATTTTGAAATTTTTTTTTAAAAAAAAATTTTTGGTAAATTTTGATTTTTTTTTTGAAAAAAATTTTTAGCAGAATTTTGAATTTTTTTTGAAACATTTTTTTTTGGAAATTTTGAATTTTTTTTTGAAAAATTTGAATTTTTTTTTGAAAATTTTGTTTGAAAATTTTGAATTTTTTTTGGTATTTTTGATTTTTTTTCTGAAATTTTTTTTTGAAAAAAAATTTTTTTGCAAAATTTTGAATTTTTTCTGAAAAATTTTTTTATGGAAATTTTGATCTTTTTTTGAAATTTTTGAATTTTTTTTGAAAATTTTGAATTTTTTTTTTGAAAAAAAATTTTTGGAAAATTTTGAATTTTTTTTTTGAAATTTTTGAATTTTTTTTGAAAATTTTGAATTTTTTTTTGAAAAAAATTTTTGGTATATTTTGATTTATTTTATGAATTTTTTTTTTTTTAAATTTTTTTTGCAAAATTTTGAATTTTTTTTGAAATTTTTGTTTGAAAATTTGGAATTTTGTTTGAATTTTTTTATTTTTTTTTTGAAAAATTTGAATTTTTTTTTTTTAATTTTTTTGGAAAATTTTAAATTTTTTTGAAAAAAAAAATTTTTGCAAAATTTTGAAAAAAAATTTTTTTGCAAAATTTTGAATTTTTTTTTGAAAAATTTTTTTTTTGAAAATTTTGAATTTTTTTTGAAAATTTTGAATTTTTTTTTGAAAAAAATTTTTGGAAAATTTTGAACTTTTTTTTTGAAATTTTTGAAAAAAAAAAATTTTTGCAAAATTTTGAATTTTTTTTGAAAAATTTTTTTTGGAAAATTTAGAATTTTTTTTGAAATTTTTGTTTCAAAATTTTGAATTTTTTTTTGAAATTTTTGAATTTTTTTTTGAAAATTTTTTTTGGTAAATTTTGATTTTTTTTATGAAATTTTTTTTTGAAAAAAAATTTTTTTGGAAAATTTTGAAATTTTTTTGAATAATTTTGAATTTTTTTTTGAAAATTTTGAATTTTTTTGAAAAAAATTATTTTTCAAAATTTTGAAATTTTTTTGAATAATTTTGAATTTTTTTTTGTAAAATTTTTTTTGGAAAATTTTGAATTTTTTTTTGAAAAAATTTTTGGAAAATTTTGTTTTTTTTTTTGAATTTTTGAATTTTTTTTGAAAATTTTGAATTTTTTTTTGAAAAAAATTTTTGGAAAATTTTGAATTTTTTTTTTTGAAATTTTTGAATTATTTTTGAAAATTTTGAATTTTTTTTTGAAAAAATTTTTTGAAAAATTTTGATTTTTTTACTGAAAATTTTTTTTTTAAAAATTTTTTTGCAAAATTTTGATATTTTTTTTTAAAAAAAATTTTTGGTAAATTTTGATTTTTTTTTGAAAATTTTGATTTTTTTTTGGAAAATTTTGATTTTTTTTTGAAAAAAATTTTTTAGCAAAATTTTGAATTTTTTTTGAAAAATTTTTTTTTGGAAATTTTGAAATTTTTTTGAAACTTTTGAATTTTTTTTGAAAATTTTTTGGAAAATTTTGAATTTTTTTTTTGAAATTTTTGAATTTTTTTTGAAAATTTTGAATTTTTTTTTTGAAAAAAATTTTTTTCAAAAAAAAATCAAAATTTTCCAAAAATTTTTTTCAAAAAAAATTCAAAAATTTCATAAAAAAATTCAAAATTTACCAAAAAAAATTCAAAATTTTTCAAAAAAATTTCAAAATTTTCCAAAAAAAAAAATTTTTCAAAAAAAAATTTCATAAAAAAAATCAAAATTACCAAAAAAATTTTTCAAAAAAAAATTCAAAAATTTCAAAAAAAATTCAAAAATTTCAAAAAAAAAATTCAAAATTTTCCAAAATTTTTTTTCAAAAAAAAATTTTTTATTTTTCAAAAAAAAAATTCAAAATTATTCAAAAAAATTTCAAAATTTTCCAAAAAAAAATTTTTTCAAAAAAAAATTTTATAAAAAAAATCAAAATTTACCAAAAAAATTTTTCAAAAAAAATTCAAAAATTTCAAAAAAAAAAATTCAAAATTTTCCAAAAATTTTTTTCAAAAAAAAATTCAAAATTTTCAAAAAAAATTCAAAAAAAAAATCAAAATTTTCCAAAAATTTTTTCAAAAAAAAAATTCAAGTTTCCAAAAATTTTTTTCAAAAAAAAATTCAAAAATTTCAAAAAAACATTCAAAATTTTCCAAAAATTTTTTTCAAAAAAAAATTCAAAATTTTTCAAAAAAATTTCAAAATTTTTTTTCAAAAAAAAATTTCATAAAAAAAATAAAAATTTACCAAAAAAATTAATTTTTCAAAAAAAAATTCAAAAATTTCAAAAAAAAATTCAAAATTTTCCAAAAATTTTTTTCAAAAAAAAAAAATTCAAAATTTTTCAAAAAAAATTCAAAATTTTCAAAAAAAATTCAAAAATTTCAAAAAAGATCAAAATTTCCAAAAAAAAAATTCAAAATTTTCAAAAAAAATTCAAAAAAAGATTAAAATTTCCAAAAAAAATTTTTTCAGAAAAAATTCAAAATTTTCCAAAAAAATTTTTTTTCAAAAAAAAATTTCAGAAAAATAATCAAAATTTACCAAAAATTTTTTTGAAAAAAAAATCAAAATTTTCCAAAAATTTTTTTCAAAAAAAATTCAAAAATTTCAAAAAAATTAAAAATTTCCAAAAAAAAATTTTTCAAAAAAAATTCAAAATTTTGCTAAAAAATTTTTTTGAAAAAAAAATCAAAAATTACCAAACAAATTTTTCAAAATTTTCCAAAATTTTTTTTCAAAAAAAAATTCAAAAAACTTTGATCTTTTTTTGAAATTTTTGAATTTTTTTTGAAAATTTTGAATTTTTTTTTGAAAAAAAATTTTGGAAAATTTTGAATTTTTTTTTTGAAATTTTGTTTTGGTAAATTTTGATTTTTTTATGAAATTTTTTTTTTGAAAAAAAATTTTTTAGGAAAATTTTGAAATTTTTTTGAAAAATTTTGAATTTTTTTTTGAAAAATTTTTTTGGAAAATTTTGAATTTTTTTGAAAAAAAATTTTTATTGCAAAATTTTGAATTTTTTTTTGAAAAATTTTTTTTGGAAAATTTTGAATTTTTTTTGAGATTTTTGTTTGAAAATTTTGAATTTTTTTTTGAAAAATTTGAATTTTTTTTTGAAAATTTTGTTTGAAAATTTTGAATTTTTTTTGGAAAATTTTGAATTTTTTTTTTAAAATTTGATTTTTTTTTATGAAATTTTTTTTGGAAAATTTGAAATTTTTTTGAAAAATTTAGAATTTTTTTTTGAAAAAATTTTTTGGTAAATTTTGATTTTTTTTATGAAATTTTTTTTTGAAAAAAAATTTTGAAATTTTTTTGAAAAATTTTGAATTTTTTTTTGAAAAAAAATTTTTGGAAAATTTTGAATTTTTTTTTTGAAAAAATTCAAAATTTTCAAAAAAAATTCAAAAAAAAAAATCAAAATTTTCCAAAAATTTTTTCAAAAAAAAAATTCAAGTTTCCAAAAATTTTTTTCAAAAAAAAATTCAAAAATTTCAAAAAAACATTCAAAATTTTCCAAAAATTTTTTTCAAAAAAAAATTCAAAATTTTTCAAAAAAATTTCAAAATTTTTTTTCAAAAAAAAATTTCATAAAAAAAATAAAAATTTACCAAAAAAATTAATTTTTCAAAAAAAAATTCAAAAATTTCAAAAAAAAATTCAAAATTTTCCAAAAATTTTTTTCAAAAAAAAAAATTCAAAATTTTTCAAAAAAAATTCAAAATTTTCAAAAAAAATTCAAAAATTTCAAAAAAGATCAAAATTTCCAAAAAAAAAATTCAAAATTTTCAAAAAAAATTCAAAAAAAGATTAAAATTTCCAAAAAAAATTTTTTCAGAAAAAATTCAAAATTTTCCAAAAAAATTTTTTTTCAAAAAAAAATTTCAGAAAAATAATCAAAATTTACCAAAAATTTTTTTGAAAAAAAAATCAAAATTTTCCAAAAATTTTTTTCAAAAAAAATTCAAAAATTTCAAAAAAATTAAAAATTTCCAAAAAAAAATTTTTCAAAAAAAATTCAAAATTTTGCTAAAAAATTTTTTTGAAAAAAAAATCAAAAATTACCAAACAAATTTTTCAAAATTTTCCAAAATTTTTTTTCAAAAAAAAATTCAAAAAACTTTGATCTTTTTTTGAAATTTTTGAATTTTTTTTGAAAATTTTGAATTTTTTTTTGAAAAAAAATTTTGGAAAATTTTGAATTTTTTTTTTGAAATTTTGTTTTGGTAAATTTTGATTTTTTTATGAAATTTTTTTTTTGAAAAAAAATTTTTTAGGAAAATTTTGAAATTTTTTTGAAAAATTTTGAATTTTTTTTTGAAAAATTTTTTTGGAAAATTTTGAATTTTTTTGAAAAAAAATTTTTATTGCAAAATTTTGAATTTTTTTTTGAAAAATTTTTTTTGGAAAATTTTGAATTTTTTTTGAGATTTTTGTTTGAAAATTTTGAATTTTTTTTTGAAAAATTTGAATTTTTTTTTGAAAATTTTGAATTTTTTTTGGAAAATTTTGAATTTTTTTTTTAAAATTTGATTTTTTTTTATGAAATTTTTTTTGGAAAATTTGAAATTTTTTTGAAAAATTTAGAATTTTTTTTTGAAAAAATTTTTTGGTAAATTTTGATTTTTTTTATGAAATTTTTTTTTGAAAAAAAATTTTGAAATTTTTTTGAAAAATTTTGAATTTTTTTTTGAAAAAAAATTTTTGGAAAATTTTGAATTTTTTTTTTGAAAAAATTTTTTGGTAAATTTTGAAATTTTTTTTTAAAAAAAATTTTTGGTAAGTTTTGATTTTTTTTTTGAAAAAAATTTTTAGCAGAATTTTGAATTTTTTTTGAAACATTTTTTTTTGGAAATTTTGATTTTTTTTTGAAAATTTTGAATTTTTTTTGAAAATTTTGAATTTTTTTTGAAAAAAATTTTTGGAAAATTTTGAATATTTTCTGAAAAATTTTTTTTTGAAAATTTTGAATTTTTTTTTGAAATTTTTGATTTTTTTTTGAAAATTTTGAATTTTTTTTCAAAATTTAGAATTGTTTTTTTAAAAATTTTATGGAAAATTTTGAATTTTTTTTTTTTTTAAATTTTTGGTAAACTTTGATTTTTTTTTGAAAATTTTTTTAGCAAAATTTTGAATTTTTTTTGAAAAATTTTTTTTTGGAAATTTTGAATTTTTTTTGAATTTTTGATTTTTTTTTGAAAATTTTGATTTTTTTTTTTGAAAAAAAATTTTTTTGCAAAATTTTGAATTTTTTTTTGAAAAAATTTTTTTTTGGAAATTTTGATCTTTTTTTGAAATTTTTGAATTTTTTTTTGAAAAAAATTTTTGGAAAATTTCGAATTTTTTTTTGAAATTTTTGAATTTTTTTGAAAATTTTGAATTTTTTTTTGGAAATTTTGATTTTTTTTGAAATTTTTGAATTTTTTCTGAAAATTTTGAATTTTTTTTTGAAAAAATTTTTTGGTAAATATTGATTTTTTTTTGAAATTTTTGAATTTTTTTTGAAAAAAATTTTTGGAAAATTTTGATTTTTTTTTTTTGAAAAAAATTTTTTTGCAAAATTTTGAATTTTTTCTGAAAATTTTTTTTTTGGAAATTTTGATCTTTTTTTTGAAATTTTTGAATTTTTTTTGAAAATTTTGAATTCTTTTTTGAAAAAAAATTTTGGAAAATTTTGAATTTTTTTTTGAAAAAATTTTTTGGTAAATTTTGATTTTTTTATGAATTTTTTTTTTTGAAAAAAAAATTTTTTTGCAAAATTTTGAATTTTTTTTGAAAATTTTTTTTTGGAAAATTTTGAATTTTTTTTGAAATTTTTGTTTGAAAATTTTGAATTTTTTTTTGAAAAATTTGAATTTTTTTTTGAAAATTTTGTATTGTTTTTGGAAAATTTTGAATTTTTTTTTTAAAATTTGATTTTTTTTATGAAATTTTTTTTGGAAAATTTTGAAATTTTTTTGAAAAATTTAGAATTTTTTTTTGAAAAAATTTTTTGGTAAATTTTGATTTTTTTTATGAAATTTTTTTTTGAAAAAAAATTTTGAAATTTTTTTGAAAAATTTTGAATTTTTTTTTGAAAAAAATTTTTGGAAAATTTTGAATTTTTTTTTGAAAAAATTTTTTGGTAAATTTTGAAATATTTTTGAAAAAATTTTTTAGCAAAATTTTGAATTTTTTTTGAAACATTTTTTTTTGGAAATTTTGATTTTTTTTTGAAAATTTTGAATTTTTTTTGAAAAAAATTTTTGGAAAATTTTGATTTTTTTTTGAAAAAAATTTTTGGTAAATTTTGATTATTTTTCTGAAATTTTTTTTTGAAAAAAAAATTTTTTGGAAAATTTTGAATTTTTTCTGAAAATTTTTTTTTTGGAAATTTTGATCTTTTTTTGAAATTTTTGAATTTTTTTTGAAAATTTTGAGTTTTGAAAAAAAATTTTTGGAAAATTTTGAATTTTTTTTTTGAAAAAATTTTTTGGTAAATTTTGAAATTTTTTTTTAAAAAAAAATTTTTGGTAAGTTTTGATTTTTTTTTTGAAAAAAATTTTTAGCAGAATTTTGAATTTTTTTTGAAACATTTTTTTTTGGAAATTTTGATTTTTTTTTGAAAATTTTGAATTTTTTTTGAAAATTTTGAATTTTTTTTGAAAAAAATTTTTGGAAAATTTTGAATATTTTCTGAAAAATTTTTTTTTGAAAATTTTGAATTTTTTTTTGAAATTTTTGATTTTTTTTTGAAAATTTTGAATTTTTTTTCAAAATTTAGAATTGTTTTTTTAAAAATTTTATGGAAAATTTTGAATTTTTTTTTTTTTTAAATTTTTGGTAAACTTTGATTTTTTTTTGAAAATTTTTTTAGCAAAATTTTGAATTTTTTTTGAAAAATTTTTTTTTGGAAATTTTGAATTTTTTTTGAATTTTTGATTTTTTTTTGAAAATTTTGATTTTTTTTTTTTAAAAAAAATTTTTTTGCAAAATTTTGAATTTTTTTTTGAAAAAAATTTTTTTTGGAAATTTTGATCTTTTTTTGAAATTTTTGAATTTTTTTTTGAAAAAAATTTTTGGAAAATTTCGAATTTTTTTTTGAAATTTTTGAATTTTTTTGAAAATTTTGAATTTTTTTTTGGAAATTTTGATTTTTTTTGAAATTTTTGAATTTTTTCTGAAAATTTTGAATTTTTTTTTGAAAAAATTTTTTGGTAAATATTGATTTTTTTTTGAAATTTTTGAATTTTTTTTGAAAAAAATTTTTGGAAAATTTGGATTTTTTTTTTTTGAAAAAAATTTTTTTGCAAAATTTTGAATTTTTTCTGAAAATTTTTTTTTTGGAAATTTTGATCTTTTTTTTGAAATTTTTGAATTTTTTTTGAAAATTTTGAATTCTTTTTTGAAAAAAAATTTTGGAAAATTTTGAATTTTTTTTTGAAAAAATTTTTTGGTAAATTTTGATTTTTTTATGAATTTTTTTTTTTGAAAAAAAAATTTTTTTGCAAAATTTTGAATTTTTTTTGAAAATTTTTTTTTGGAAAATTTTGAATTTTTTTTGAAATTTTTGTTTGAAAATTTTGAATTTTTTTTTGAAAAATTTGAATTTTTTTTTGAAAATTTTGTATTGTTTTTGGAAAATTTTGAATTTTTTTTTTAAAATTTGATTTTTTTTATGAAATTTTTTTTGGAAAATTTTGAAATTTTTTTGAAAAATTTAGAATTTTTTTTTGAAAAAATTTTTTGGTAAATTTTGATTTTTTTTATGAAATTTTTTTTTGAAAAAAAATTTTGAAATTTTTTTGAAAAATTTTGAATTTTTTTTTGAAAAAAATTTTTGGAAAATTTTGAATTTTTTTTTGAAAAAATTTTTTGGTAAATTTTGAAATATTTTTGAAAAAAATTTTTTAGCAAAATTTTGAATTTTTTTTGAAACATTTTTTTTTGGAAATTTTGATTTTTTTTTGAAAATTTTGAATTTTTTTTGAAAAAAATTTTGAAAATTTTGAATTTTTTTTTGAAAAATTTGAATTTTTTTTTGAAAATTTTGTATTGTTTTTGGAAAATTTTGAATTTTTTTTTTAAAATTTGATTTTTTTTATGAAATTTTTTTTGGAAAATTTTGAAATTTTTTTGAAAAATTTAGAATTTTTTTTTGAAAAAATTTTTTGGTAAATTTTGATTTTTTTTATGAAATTTTTTTTTGAAAAAAAATTTTGAAATTTTTTTGAAAAATTTTGAATTTTTTTTTGAAAAAAATTTTTGGAAAATTTTGAATTTTTTTTTGAAAAAATTTTTTGGTAAATTTTGAAATATTTTTGAAAAAAATTTTTTAGCAAAATTTTGAATTTTTTTTGAAACATTTTTTTTTGGAAATTTTGATTTTTTTTTGAAAATTTTGAATTTTTTTTGAAAAAAATTTTTGGAAAATTTTGATTTTTTTTTGAAAAAAATTTTTGGTAAATTTTGATTATTTTTCTGAAATTTTTTTTTGAAAAAAAAATTTTTTGGAAAATTTTGAATTTTTTCTGAAAATTTTTTTTTTGGAAATTTTGATCTTTTTTTGAAATTTTTGAATTTTTTTTGAAAATTTTGAGTTTTTTTTTGAAAAAAATTTTTGGAAAATTTTGAATTTTTTTTGAAATTTTTGAATTTTTTTTTGAAAAAATTTTTTGGTAAATTTTGATTTTTTTTTTAAAAATTTTTGGTAAATTTTGATTTTTTTTTGAAAATTTTTTTTGGAAATTTTGAATTTTTTTTTGAAAAAAATTTTTTTTGGAAATTTTGATCTTTTTTTGAAATTTTTGAATTTTTTTTTGAAAAAAATTTTTGGAAAATTTTGAATTTTTTTTGAAATTTTTGAATTTTTTTGAAAATTTTGAATTTTTTTTTGAAATTTAGATTTTTTTTGAAATTTTTGAATTTTTTCTGAAAATTTTGAATTTTTTTTTGAAAAATTTTTTTGGTAAATTTTGATTTTTTTTTGAAATTTTTGAATTTTTTTTGAAAAAAATTTTTGGAAAATTTTGATTTTTTTTTTGAAAAAAAAATTTTTTGCAAAATTTTGAATTTTTTCTGACAAATTTTTTTTTTGGAAATTTTGATCTTTTTTTGAAATTTTTGAATTTTTTTTGAAAATTTTTGAATTTTTTTTGAAAATTTTGAATTTTTTTTTGGGAAAATTTTTTTTGGTAAATTTTGATTTTTTTTTTGAATTTTTTTTTTTTTTTTTTAAATTTTTTGGAAAATTTTGAATTTTTTTTAATTTTTTTTTGAAAAATTTTTTTGGTAAATTTTGATTTTTTTTGAAATTTTTGAATATTTTTTGAAAAAAATTTTTGGAAAATTTTGATTTTTTTTTGAAAAAAAATTTTTTTGCAAAATTTTGAATTTTTTCTAAAAAAATTTTTTTTTGAAAATTTTGATCTTTTTTTGAAATTTTTGAATTTTTTTTGAAAATTTTGAATTTTTTTTCCAAAAATTTTTTTCAAAAAAAATTCAAAAATTTCAAAAAAAATTAAAAATTTCCAAAAAAAATGTTTCAAAAAAAATTCAAAATTTTGCTAAAAAATTTTTTTCAAAAAAATTTCAAAATTTACCAAAAATTTTTTTCAAAAAAAAATTCAAAATTTTTCAAAAAAATTTCAAAATTTTTTTTCAAAAAAAAAATTCATAAAAAAAATCAAAATTTACCAAAAAATTTTTTCAAAAAAAAATTCTAAATTTTTCAAAAAAATTTCAAAATTTTCCAAAAAAAATTTCATAAAAAAAATCAAATTTAAAAAAAAAAATTCAAAATTTTCCAAAAAAAATTCAAAATTTTCAAACAAAATTTTCAAAAAAAAATTCAAATTTTTCAAAAAAAAATTCAAAATTTTCAAACAAAAATCTCAAAAAAAATTCAAAATTTTCCAAAAAAAATTTTTCAAAAAAAAATTCAAAATTTTGCAATAAAAATTTTTTTTCAAAAAAATTCAAAAATTTCAAAAAAAAATTCAAAATTTTTTTTAAAAAAAAATTCAAAAATTTAAAAAAAAGATCAAAATTTCCAAAAAAAAATTTTTTCAAAAAAAAAATCAAAATTTTCAAAAAAAATTCAAAAATTCAAAAAAAATTCAAAATTTCCAAAAAAAAATTTTTCAAAAAAAATTCAAAATTTTGCTAAAAAAATTCTAAATTTTGAAAAAAAATTTTGGAAAATTTTGAATTTTTTTTTTGAAATTTTTTTTTGGTAAATTTAAAAAAATGTTTCAAAAAATATTCAAAATTTTGCTAAAAAATTTTTTTCAAAAATATTTCAAAATTTACCAAAAAATTTTTTCAAAAAAAAATTCAAAATTTTCCAAAAATTTTTTTCAAAAAAAAATTCAAAATTTTTCAAAAAAATTTCAAAATTTTTTTTCAAAAAAAAATTTCATAAAAAAAATCAAAATTTACCAAAAAATTTTTTCAAAAAAAATTTTTCAAAAAAAAATTCAAAATTTTGCAATAAAAATTTTTTTTCAAAAAAATTCAAAAATTTCAAAAAAAAATTCAAAATTTTTTTTAAAAAAAAATTCAAAAATTTAAAAAAAAGATCAAAATTTCCAAAAAAATTTTTTTCAAAAAAAAATTCAAAATTTTGCAAAAAAATTTTTTTTCAAAAAAAAAAATCAAAATTTTCAAAAAAAATTCAAAAATTCAAAAAAAATTCAAAATTTCCAAAAAAAAATTTTTCAAAAAAAATTCAAAATTTTGCTAAAAAAATTCTAAATTTTGAAAAAAAATTTTGGAAAATTTTGAATTTTTTTTTTGAAATTTTTTTTTGGTAAATTTTGATTTTTTTATGAAATTTTTTTTTTGAAAAAAATTTTTTTAGGAAAATTTTGAAATATTTTTGAAAAATTTTGAATTTTTTTTTGAAAAATTTTTTTGGAAAATTTTGAATTTTTTTGAAAAAAAATTTTTATTGCAAAATTTTGAATTTTATTTTGAAAAATTTTTTTTGGAAAATTTTGAATTTTTTTTGAGATTTTTGTTTGAAAATTTTGAATTTTTTTTTGAAAAATTTGAATTTTTTTTTGAAAATTTTGTTTGAAAATTTTGAATTTTTTTTTTTAAATTTGATTTTTTTTATGAAATTTTTTTTGGAAAATTTTGAAATTTTTTTTTTAAAATTTGAAATTTTTTTGAAAAATTTAGAATTTTTTTTTGAAAAAATTTTTTGGTAAATTTTGATTTTTTTTATGAAATTTTTTTTTGAAAAAAAATTTTGAAATTTTTTTGAAAAATTTTGAATTTTTTTTTGAAAAAAAATTTTTGGAAAATTTTGATTTTTTTTTTGAAAAAAATTTTTAGCAAAATTTTGAATTTTTTTTGAAACATTTTTTTTTTGGAAATTTTGAATTTTTTTTGAATTTTTTTTGAAAATTTTGAATTTTTTTTTGAAAAAAATTTTTGGTAAATTTTGATTTTTTTATGAATTTTTTTTTTTTGAAAAAAAATTTTTTTGCAAAATTTTGAATTTTTTTTGAAAATTTTTTTTGGAAAATTTTGAATTTTTTTTGAAATTTTTGTTTGAAAATTTTGAATTTTTTTTTGAAAATTTTGTAGTTTTTGGAAAATTTTGAATTTTTTTTTTTAAAATTGATTTTTTTTATGAAATTTTTTTTGGAAAATTTTGAAATTTTTTTGAAAGATTTAGAATTTTTTTTTGAAAAAATTTTTTGGTAAATTTTGATTTTTTTTATGAAATTTTTTTTTGAAAAAAAATTTTGAAATTTTTTTGAAAAATTTTGAATTTTTTTTTGAAAAAAATTTTTGGAAAATTTTGAATTTTTTTTTGAAAAAATTTTTTGGTAAATTTTGAAATTTTTTTGAAAAAAATTTTTTAGCAAAATTTTGAATTTTTTTTGAAACATTTTTTTTTTGGAAATTTTGATTTTTTTTTGAAAATTTTGAATTTTTTTTGAAAAAAATTTTAGGAAAATTTTGATTTTTTTTTGAAAAAAATTTTTGGTAAATTTTGATTATTTTTCTGAAATTTTTTTTTGAAAAAAAAAATTTTTGGAAAATTTTGAATTTTTTCTGAAAATTTTTTTTTTGGAAATTTTGATCTTATTTTTGAAATTTTTGAATTTTTTTTGAAAATTTTGAGTTTTTTTTTGAAAAAAATTTTTGGAAAATTTTGAATTTTTTTTGAAATTTTTGAATTTTTTTTCAAAATTTTGAATTTTTTTTTGAAAAAATTTTTTGGTAAATTTTGATTTTTTTTTTTTTAAATTTTTGGTAAATTTTGATTTTTTTTTGAATTTTTGAATTTTTTTTGAAAATTTTGATTTTTTTTTTTGAAAAAAAAATTTTTTGCAAAATTTTGAATTTTTTTTTGAAAAAAATTTTTTTGGAAATTTTGACCTTTTTTTGAAATTTTTGAATTTTTTTTTGGAAAAAATTTTTGGAAAATTTTGAATTTTTTTTTGAAATTTTTGAATTTTTTTGAAAATTTTGAATTTTTTTTTGAAATTTAGATTTTTTTTGAAATTTTTGAATTTTTTCTGAAAATTTTGAATTTTTTTTTGAAAAATTTTTTTGGTAAATTTTGATTTTTTTTTGAAATTTTTGAATTTTTTTTGAAAAAAATTTTTGGAAAATTTTGATTTTTTTTTTGAAAAAAAAATTTTTTTGCAAAATTTTGAATTTTTTCTGAAAAATTTTTTTTTTGGAAATTTTGATCTTTTTTTGAAATTTTTGAATTTTTTTTGAAAATTTTTGAATTTTTTTTGAAAATTTTAAATTTTTTTTTGGGAAAATTTTTTTTGGTAAATTTTGATTTTTTTTTGAATTTTTTTTTTTTTTTTAAATTTTTTGGAAAATTTTGAATTTATTTTTAATTTTTTTTTGAAAAATTTTTTTGGTAAATTTTGATTTTTTTTGAAATTTTTGAATTTTTTTTGAAAAAAATTTTTGGAAAATTTTGATTTTTTTTTGAAAAAAAATTTTTTTGCAAAATTTTGAATTTTTTCTAAAAAAATTTTTTTTTGGAAATTTTGATCTTTTTTTGAAATTTTTGATTTTTTTTTGAAAATTTTGAATTTTTTTTTTGAAAAAAAAATTCAAAATTTTCCAAAAAAAAATTTTCAAAAAAAAATTCAAATTTTGCATAAAAATTTTTTTTCAAAAAAATTCAAAATTTTCAAAAAAAATTCAAAAATTTCAAAAAAGATCAAAATTTCCAAAAAAAAAATTCAAAAAATTCAAAAAAAGATTAAAATTTCCAAAAAAATTTTTTTCAGAAAAAATTCAAAATTTTCCAAAAAATTTTTTTTTCAAAAAAAAATTTCAGAAAAATAATCAAAATTTACCAAAAATTTTTTTGAAAAAAAAATCAAAATTTTCCAAAAAATTTTTTCAAAAAAAATTCAAAAATTTCAAAAAAAATTAAAAATTTCCAAAAAAAAATTTTTCAAAAAAAATTCAAAATTTTGCTAAAAAATTTTTTTGAATAAAAAATCAAAAATTACCAAACAAATTTTTCAAAATTTTCCAAAAATTTTTTTCAAAAAAAAATTCAAAATCTTGCAAAAAAATTTTTCAAAAAAAAATTCAAATCAAAAATCAAATTTACCAAAAAATTTTTTCAAAAAAAAATTCAAAATTTTCAAAAAAAAATTCAAAAATTTCAAAAAAAAATTCAAAATTTTCCAAAAATTTTTTTCAAAAAAAAAATTCAAAATTTTTCAAAAAAAATTCAAAATTTTCAAAAAAAATTCAAAAATTTCAAAAAAGATCAAAATTTCCAAAAAAAAATTCAAAATTTTCAAAAAAAATTCAAAAAATTCAAAAAAAGATTAAAATTTCCAAAAAAATTTTTTTCAGAAAAAATTCAAAATTTTCCAAAAAAATTTGTTTTCAAAAAAAAATTTCAGAAAAATAATCAAAATTTACCAAAAATTTTTTTGAAAAAAAAATTCAAAATTTTCCAAAAAAAATTTTTCAAAAAAAAATTCAAAATTTTGCATTAAAAAATTTTTTTCAAAAAAATTCAAAATTTTCCAAAAAAATTTTTCAAAAAAAAATTCAAAATTTTCAAAAAAAAATCAAAAATTTCAAAAAAAAATTCAAAATTTTCCATAAAAAATTCAAAATTTTGCAAAAAAAATTTCATAAAAAAAATCAAAATTTACCAAAAAAAATTAAAAAAAAAAATTTTTTTTCAAAAAAAAAAAAATCAAAATTTTCCAAAAATTTTTTTCAAAAAAAATTCAAAAATTTCAAAAAAAAATCAATATTTACCAAAAAATTTTTTCAAAAAAAAATTCAAAATTTTCAGAAAAAAATTCAAAAATTTCAAAAAAAATCAAAATTTCCAAAAAAAAATTCAAAATTTTCAAAAAAATTCAAAAATTTCAAAAAAAAATTCAAAATTTTCCAAAAATTTTTTTCAAAAAAAAATTCAAAAATTTAAAAAAAAGATCAAAATTTCCAAAAAAAAATTTTTTCAAAAAAAAATTCAAAATTTTGCAAAAAAATTTTTTTTCAAAAAAAAAAATCAAAATTTAAAATTTTGCAAAAAAATTTTTTTTCAAAAAAAAAAATCAAAATTTTCAAAAAAAATTCAAAAATTCAAAAAAAAATTTTCAAAAAAAATTCAAAATTTTGCTAAAAAAAATTTCAAAAAAAAATCAAAGTTTACCAAAAATTTAAAAAAAAAATTCTAAATTTTGAAAAAAAATTTTGGAAAATTTTGAATTTTTTTTTTGAAATTTTTTTTTGGTAAATTTTGATTTTTTTATGAAATTTTTTTTTTGAAAAAAAATTTTTTAGGAAAATTATGAAATATTTTTGAAAAATTTTGAATTTTTTTTTGAAAAATTTTTTTGGAAAATTTTGAATTTTTTTAAAAAAAATTTTTTTATTGCAAAATTTTGAATTTTTTTTTGAAAAATTTTTTTTGGAAAATTTTGAATTTTTTTTGAGATTTTTGTTTGAAAATTTTGAATTTTTTTTTGAAAAATTTGAATTTTTTTTTGAAAATTTTGTTTGAAAATTTTGAATTTTTTTTTTTAAATTTGATTTTTTTTATGAAATTTTTTTTGGAAAATTTTGAAATTTTTTTGAAAAATTTGAAATTTTTTTGAAAAATTTAGAATTTTTTTTTGAAAAAATTTTTTGGTAAATTTTGATTTTTTTTATGAAATTTTTTTTTGAAAAAAAATTTTGAAATTTTTTTGAAAAATTTTGAATTTTTTTTTGAAAAAAAATTTTTGGAAAATTTTGATTTTTTTTTTGAAAAAAATTTTTAGCAAAATTTTGAATTTTTTTTTGAAAAAATTTTTTGGTAAATTTTGAAATTTTTTTGAACAAAATTTTTTAGCAAAATTTTGAATTTTTTTTGAAACATTTTTTTTTGGAAATTTTGATTTTTTTTTGAAAATTTTGAATTTTTTTTGAAAAAAATTTTTGGAAAATTTTGATTTTTTTTTGAAAAAAATTTTTGGTAAATTTTGATTATTTTTCTGAAATTTTTTTTTGAAAAAAAAAATTTTTGGAAAATTTTGAATTTTTTCTGAAAATTTTTTTTTTGGAAATTTTGATTTTTTTTTGAAATTTTTGAATTTTTTTTGAAAATTTTGAGTTTTTTTTTGAAAAAAATTTTTGGAAAATTTTGAATTTTTTTTGAAATTTTTGAATTTTTTTTCAAAATTTTGAATTTTTTTTTGAAAAAATTTTTTGGTAAATTTTGATTTTTTTTTTTTTTTAATTTTTGGTAAATTTTGATTTTTTTTTGAATTTTTGAATTTTTTTTTTTGAAAAAAAAATTTTTTGCAAAATTTTGAATTTTTTTTTGAAAAATTTTTTTTTGGAAATTTTGACCTTTTTTTGAAATTTTTGAATTTTTTTTTGGAAAAAATTTTTGGAAAATTTTGAATTTTTTTTTGAAATTTTTGAATTTTTTTGAAAATTTTGAATTTTTTTTTGAAATTTAGATTTTTTTTGAAATTTTTGAATTTTTTCTGAAAATTTTGAATTTTTTTTTGAAAAATTTTTTTGGTAAATTTTGATTTTTTTTTGAAATTTTTGAATTTTTTTTGAAAAAAATTTTTGGAAAATTTTGATTTTTTTTTTGAAAAAAAAATTTTTTTGCAAAATTTTGAATTTTTTCTGAAAAATTTTTTTTTTGGAAATTTTGATCTTTTTTTGAAATTTTTGAATTTTTTTTGAAAATTTTTGAATTTTTTTTGAAAATTTTAAATTTTTTTTTGGGAAAATTTTTTTTGGTAAATTTTGAATTTTTTTTAATTTTTTTTTGAAAAATTTTTTTGGTAAATTTTGATTTTTTTGAAAAAAATTTTTGGAAAATTTTGATTTTTTTTTGAAAAAAAATTTTTTTGCAAAATTTTGAATTTTTTCTAAAAAAATTTTTTTTTGGAAATTTTGATCTTTTTTTGAAATTTTTGATTTTTTTTTGAAAATTTTGAATTTTTTTTTTGAAAAAAAAATTCAAAATTTTCCAAAAAAAAATTTTCAAAAAAAAATTCAAATTTTGCATAAAAATTTTTTTTCAAAAAAATTCAAAATTTTCAAAAAAAATTCAAAAATTTCAAAAAAGATCAAAATTTCCAAAAAAAAAATTCAAAAAATTCAAAAAAAAATTAAAATTTCCAAAAAAAATTTTTTCAGAAAAAATTCAAAATTTTCCAAAAAATTTTTTTTTCCAAAAAAAATTTCAGAAAAATAATCAAAATTTACCAAAAATTTTTTTGAAAAAAAAATCAAAATTTTCCAAAAAATTTTTTCAAAAAAAATTCAAAAATTTCAAAAAAAATTAAAAATTTCAAAAAAAAATTCAAAATTTTCCATAAAAAATTCAAAATTTTGCAAAAAAAATTTTTTTCAAAAAAATTCAAAATTTTCCAAATAAATTTTTCAAAAAAAAATTCAAAATTTTTCAAAAAAATTTCAAATTTTTCCTAAAAAATTTTTTTTCAAAAAAAAATTTCATAAAAAAAATCAAAATTTACCAAAAAAAATTTAAAAAAAAAATTTTTTTTCAAAAAAAAAAAAATCAAAATTTTGCAAAAATTTTTTTCAAAAAAAATTCAAAAATTTCAAAAAAAAATTCAAAATTTTGCAATAAAAAATTTTTTTCAAAAAAATTCAAAATTTTCCAAAAAAATTTTTCAAAAAAAAATTCAAAATTTTCAAAAAAAAATCAAAAATTTCAAAAAAAAATTCAAAATTTTCCATAAAAAATTCAAAATTTTGCAAAAAAAATTTTTTTCAAAAAAATTCAAAATTTTCCAAATAAATTTTTCAAAAAAAAATTCAAAATTTTTCAAAAAAATTTCAAATTTTTCCTAAAAAATTTTTTTTCAAAAAAAAATTTCATAAAAAAAATCAAAATTTACCAAAAAAAATTTAAAAAAAAAATTTTTTTTCAAAAAAAAAAAAATCAAAATTTTGCAAAAATTTTTTTCAAAAAAAATTCAAAAATTTCAAAAAAAAATCAATATTTACCAAAAAATTTTTTCAAAAAAAAATTCAAAATTTTCAGAAAAAATTCAAAAATTTCAAAAAAAAATCAAAATTTCCAAAAAAAAATTCAAAATTTTCAAAAAAATTCAAATATTTCAAAAAAAAATTCAAAATTTTCTAAAAATTTTTTTCAAAAAAAAAATTTTTTCAAAAAAAATTCAAAAATTTCAAAAAAAATTAAAAATTTCCAAAAAAAAATTTTTCAAAAAAAATTCAAAATTTTGCTAAAAAATTTTTTTGAATAAAAAATCAAAAATTACCAAACAAATTTTTCAAAATTTTCCAAAAATTTTTTTCAAAAAAAAATTCAAAATCTTGCAAAAAAATTTTTCAAAAAAAAATTCAAATCAAAAATCAAATTTACCAAAAAATTTTTTCAAAAAAAAATTCAAAATTTTCAAAAAAAAATTCAAAAATTTCAAAAAAAAATTCAAAATTTTCCAAAAATTTTTTTCAAAAAAAAAATTCAAAATTTTTCAAAAAAAATTCAAAATTTTCAAAAAAAATTCAAAAATTTCAAAAAAGATCAAAATTTCCAAAAAAAAATTCAAAATTTTCAAAAAAAATTCAAAAAATTCAAAAAAAGATTAAAATTTCCAAAAAAAATTTTTTCAGAAAAAATTCAAAATTTTCCAAAAAAATTTTTTTTCAAAAAAAAATTTCAGAAAAATAATCAAAATTTACCAAAAATTTTTTTGAAAAAAAAATTCAAAATTTTCCAAAAAAAATTTTTCAAAAAAAAATTCAAAATTTTGCAATAAAAAATTTTTTTCAAAAAAATTCAAAATTTTCCAAAAAAATTTTTCAAAAAAAAATTCAAAATTTTCAAAAAAAAATCAAAAATTTCAAAAAAAAATTCAAAATTTTCCATAAAAAATTCAAAATTTTGCAAAAAAAATTTTTTTTCAAAAAAATTCAAAATTTTCCAAATAAATTTTTCAAAAAAAAATTCAAAATTTTTCAAAAAAATTTCAAATTTTTCCTAAAAAATTTTTTTTCAAAAAAAAATTTCATAAAAAAAATCAAAATTTACCAAAAAAAATTTAAAAAAAAAATTTTTTTTCAAAAAAAAAAAAATCAAAATTTTGCAAAAATTTTTTTCAAAAAAAATTCAAAAATTTCAAAAAAAAATCAATATTTACCAAAAAATTTTTTCAAAAAAAAATTCAAAATTTTCAGAAAAAATTCAAAAATTTCAAAAAAAATCAAAATTTCCAAAAAAAAATTCAAAATTTTCAAAAAAATTCAAAAATTTCAAAAAAAAATTCAAAATTTTCCAAAAATTTTTTTCAAAAAAAAATTCAAAAATTTCAAAAAAAGATCAAAATTTCCAAAAAAAAAATTTTCAGAAAAAATTCAAAATTTTGCAAAAAATTTTTTTTTCAAAAAAAAAATCAAAATTTTCCAAAAATTTTTTTCAAAAAAAATTCAAAAATTTCAAAAAAAAATCAAAATTTACCAAAAAAATTTTTCAAAAAAAAATTCAAAATTTTCAGAAAAAATTCAAAAATTTCAAAAAAAATCTAAATTTCAAAAAAAAATTCAAAATTTTCAAAAAAATTCAAAAATTTCAAAAAAAAATTCAAAATTTTCCAAAAATTTTTTTCAAAAAAAAATTCAAAAATTTCAAAAAAAGATCAAAATTTCCAAAAAAAATTTTTTTCAAAAAAAAATTCAAAATTTTGCAAAAAAATTTTTTTTCAAAAAAAAAATCAAAATTTTCAAAAAAAAATCAAAAATTCAAAAAAAAATCAAAATTTCCAAAAAAAAAAATTTTCAAAAAAAATTCAAAATTTTGCTAAAAAAATTTTCAAAAAAAAATCAAAGTTTACCAAAAATTTAAAAAAAAAAAAAATTCAAAATTTTCCATAAAATTTAAAAAAAAAAAATTCTAAATTTTGAAAAAAAATTCAAAATTTTCAAAAAAAAATCAAAAATTTCAAAAAAAAATTCAAAATTTTCAAAAAAAATTTTTCAGAAAATATTCAAAATTTTCCAAAAATTTTTTTCAAAAAAAATTCAAATTTTTCAAAAAAAATTCAAAATTTTCAAAAAAAAATCAAAATTTCCAAAAAAAAATGTTTCAAAAAAAATTCAAAATTCTGCTAAAAAATTTTTTCAAAAAAAAAATCAAAATTTACCAAAAATTTTTTTTTAAAAAAAAATTTCAAAATATACCAAAAAATTTTTTCAAAAAAAAATTCAAAATTTTCCAAAAATTTTTTCAAAAAAATTTCAAAATTTTTTTTCAAAAAAAAATTTCATAAAAAAAATCAAAATTTACCAAAAAATTTTTTCAAAAAAAAATTCTAAATTTTTCAAAAAAATTTCAAAATTTTCCAAAAAAAATTTCATAAAAAAAATCAAATTTTAAAAAAAAAATTCAAAATTTTCCAAAAAAAATTCAAAATTTTCAAACAAAATTTTCAAAAAAAAATTCAAATTTTTCAAAAAAAAATTCTAAATTTTCAAACAAAAATCTCAAAAAAAATTCAAAATTTTTTCAAAAAAATTCAAAATTTTCCAAAAAAATTTTTCAAAAAAAAATTCAAAATTTTTCAAAAAAATTTCAAAATTTTCCTAAAAAATTTTTTTTCAAAAAAAAAAATTTCATAAAAAAATCAAAATTTACCAAAAAAAAATTTCAAAAAAAAAATTCAAAATTTTCCAAAATTTTTTTTCAAAAAAAAATTCAAAAATTTCAAAAAAAGATCAAAATTTCCAAAAAAAAATTTTTCAGAAAAAATTCAAAATTTTCCAAAAAATTTTTTTTTCAAAAAATTTGAAAAATTTTGAATTTTTTTTTGAAAAATTTTTTTGCAAGATTTTGAATTTTTTTTGAAAAAAATTTTTGGAAAATTTTGAAAAATTTGTTTGGTAATTTTTGATTTTTTTTTCAAAAAAATTTTTTAGCAAAATTTTGAATTTTTTTTGAAAAATTTTTTTTTGGAAATTTTTAATTTTTTTTGAAATTTTTGAATTTTTTTTGAAAAAAATTTTTGGAAAATTTTGATTTTTTTTTCAAAAAAATTTTTGGTAAATTTTGATTATTTTTCTGAAATTTTTTTTTGAAAAAAAAATTTTTTTGGAAAATTTTGAATTTTTTCTGAAAAAATTTTTTTTGGAAATTTTAATCTTTTTTTGAAATTTTTGAATTTTTTTTGAAAATTTTTGAATTTTTTTTGAAAATTTTGAATTTTTTTTTGGGAAAATTTTTTTTGGTAAATTTTGATTTTTTTTTTGAATTTTTTTTTTTTTTTTTTAAATTTTTTGGAAAATTTTGAATTTTTTTTAATTTTTTTTTGAAAAATTTTTTTGGTAAATTTTGATTTTTTTTGAAATTTTTGAATATTTTTTGAAAAAAATTTTTGGAAAATTTTGATTTTTTTTTGAAAAAAAATTTTTTTGCAAAATTTTGAATTTTTTCTAAAAAAATTTTTTTTTGAAAATTTTGATCTTTTTTTGAAATTTTTGAATTTTTTTTGAAAATTTTGAATTTTTTTTCCAAAAATTTTTTTCAAAAAAAATTCAAAAATTTCAAAAAAAATTAAAAATTTCCAAAAAAAATGTTTCAAAAAAAATTCAAAATTTTGCTAAAAAATTTTTTTCAAAAAAATTTCAAAATTTACCAAAAAATTTTTTCAAAAAAAAATTCAAAATTTTCCAAAAATTTTTTTCAAAAAAAAATTCAAAATTTTTCAAAATTTTTTTTCAAAAAAAAATTTCATAAAAAAAATCAAAATTTACCAAAAAATTTTTTCAAAAAAAAATTCTAAATTTTTCAAAAAAATTTCAAAATTTTCCAAAAAAAATTTCATAAAAAAAATCAAATTTTAAAAAAAAAATTCAAAATTTTCCAAAAAAAATTCAAAATTTTCAAACAAAATTTTCAAAAAAAAATTCAAATTTTTCAAAAAAAAATTCAAAA
This sequence comes from Platycheirus rosarum, assembly GCA_963971375.1. Lineage (NCBI taxonomy): Eukaryota > Metazoa > Arthropoda > Insecta > Diptera > Syrphidae > Platycheirus > Platycheirus rosarum. The sequence continues at coordinate 12,186,771 of OZ020511.1, read as the reverse complement.
TTTTCAAACAAAAATCTCAAAAAAAATTCAAAATTTTCCAAAAAAAATTTTTCAAAAAAAAATTCAAAATTTTGCAATAAAAATTTTTTTTCAAAAAAATTCAAAAATTTCAAAAAAAAATTCAAAATTTTTTTTAAAAAAAAATTCAAAAATTTAAAAAAAAGATCAAAATTTCCAAAAAAAAATTTTTTCAAAAAAAAATTTTTTTTCAAAAAAAAAATCAAAATTTTCAAAAAAAATTCAAAAATTCAAAAAAAATTCAAAATTTCCAAAAAAAAATTTTTCAAAAAAAAATTCAAAATTTTGCTAAAAAAATTCTAAATTTTGAAAAAAAATTTTGGAAAATTTTGAATTTTTTTTTTGAAATTTTTTTTTGGTAAATTTAAAAAAATGTTTCAAAAAAAATTCAAAATTTTGCTAAAAAATTTTTTTCAAAAATATTTCAAAATTTACCAAAAAATTTTTTCAAAAAAAAATTCAAAATTTTCCAAAAATTTTTTTCAAAAAAAAATTCAAAATTTTTCAAAAAAATTTCAAAATTAAATTTGATTTTTTTTATGAAATTTTTTTTGGAAAATTTTGAAATTTTTTTTTTTAAATTTGAAATTTTTTTGAAAAATTTAGAATTTTTTTTTGAAAAAAAATTTTTGGAAAATTTTGATTTTTTTTTTGAAAAAAATTTTTAGCAAAATTTTGAATTTTTTTTGAAACATTTTTTTTTTTGGAAATTTTGAATTTTTTTTGAATTTTTTTTGAAAATTTTGAATTTTTTTTTGAAAAAAATTTTTGGTAAATTTTGATTTTTTTATGAATTTTTTTTTTTTGAAAAAAAATTTTTTTGCAAAATTTTGAATTTTTTTTGAAAATTTTTTTTGGAAAATTTTGAATTTTTTTGAAATTTTTGTTTGAAAATTTTGAATTTTTTTTTGAAAATTTTGTAGTTTTTGGAAAATTTTGAATTTTTTTTTTTAAAATTGATTTTTTTTATGAAATTTTTTTTGGAAAATTTTGAAATTTTTTTGAAAGATTTAGAATTTTTTTTTGAAAAAATTTTTTGGTAAATTTTGATTTTTTTTATGAAATTTTTTTTTGAAAAAAAATTTTGAAATTTTTTTGAAAAATTTTGAATTTTTTTTTGAAAAAAATTTTTGGAAAATTTTGAATTTTTTTTTGAAAAAATTTTTTGGTAAATTTTGAAATTTTTTTGAAAAAAATTTTTTAGCAAAATTTTGAATTTTTTTTGAAACATTTTTTTTTTGGAAATTTTGATTTTTTTTTGAAAATTTTGAATTTTTTTTGAAAAAAAATTTAGGAAAATTTTGATTTTTTTTTGAAAAAAATTTTTGGTAAATTTTGATTATTTTTCTGAAATTTTTTTTTGAAAAAAAAAATTTTTGGAAAATTTTGAATTTTTTCTGAAAATTTTTTTTTTGGAAATTTTGATCTTATTTTTGAAATTTTTGAATTTTTTTTGAAAATTTTGAGTTTTTTTTTGAAAAAAATTTTTGGAAAATTTTGAATTTTTTTTGAAATTTTTGAATTTTTTTTCAAAATTTTGAATTTTTTTTTGAAAAAATTTTTTGGTAAATTTTGATTTTTTTTTTTTTAAATTTTTGGTAAATTTTGATTTTTTTTTGAATTTTTGAATTTTTTTTGAAAATTTTGATTTTTTTTTTTGAAAAAAAAATTTTTTGCAAAATTTTGAATTTTTTTTTGAAAAAATTTTTTTTGGAAATTTTGACCTTTTTTTGAAATTTTTGAATTTTTTTTTGGAAAAAATTTTTGGAAAATTTTGAATTTTTTTTTGAAATTTTTGATTTTTTTTGAAAATTTTGAATTTTTTTTTGAAATTTAGATTTTTTTTGAAATTTTTGAATTTTTTCTGAAAATTTTGAATTTTTTTTTGAAAAATTTTTTTGGTAAATTTTGATTTTTTTTTGAAATTTTTGAATTTTTTTTGAAAAAAATTTTTGGAAAATTTTGATTTTTTTTTTGAAAAAAAAATTTTTTTGCAAAATTTTGAATTTTTTCTGAAAAATTTTTTTTTTGGAAATTTTGATCTTTTTTTGAAATTTTTGAATTTTTTTTGAAAATTTTTGAATTTTTTTTGAAAATTTTAAATTTTTTTTTGGGAAAATTTTTTTTGGTAAATTTTGATTTTTTTTTGAATTTTTTTTTTTTTTTAAATTTTTTGGAAAATTTTGAATTTATTTTTAATTTTTTTTTGAAAAATTTTTTTGGTAAATTTTGATTTTTTTTGAAATTTTTGAATTTTTTTTGAAAAAAATTTTTGGAAAATTTTGATTTTTTTTTGAAAAAAAATTTTTTTGCAAAATTTTGAATTTTTTCTAAAAAAATTTTTTTTTGGAAATTTTGATCTTTTTTTGAAATTTTTGATTTTTTTTTGAAAATTTTGAATTTTTTTTTTGAAAAAAAAATTCAAAATTTTCCAAAAAAAAATTTTCAAAAAAAAATTCAAATTTTGCATAAAAATTTTTTTTCAAAAAAATTCAAAATTTTCAAAAAAAATTCAAAAATTTCAAAAAAGATCAAAATTTCCAAAAAAAAAATTCAAAAAATTCAAAAAAAGATTAAAATTTCCAAAAAAATTTTTTTCAGAAAAAATTCAAAATTTTCCAAAAAATTTTTTTTTCAAAAAAAAATTTCAGAAAAATAATCAAAATTTACCAAAAATTTTTTTGAAAAAAAAATCAAAATTTTCCAAAAAAATTTTTCAAAAAAAATTCAAAAATTTCAAAAAAAATTAAAAATTTCCAAAAAAAAATTTTTCAAAAAAAATTCAAAATTTTGCTAAAAAATTTTTTTGAATAAAAAATCAAAAATTACCAAACAAATTTTTCAAAATTTTCCAAAAATTTTTTTCAAAAAAAAATTCAAAATCTTGCAAAAAAATTTTTCAAAAAAAAATTCAAATCAAAAATCAAATTTACCAAAAAATTTTTTCAAAAAAAAATTCAAAATTTTCAAAAAAAAATTCAAAAATTTCAAAAAAAAATTCAAAATTTTCCAAAAATTTTTTTCAAAAAAAAAATTCAAAATTTTTCAAAAAAAATTCAAAATTTTCAAAAAAAATTCAAAAATTTCAAAAAAGATCAAAATTTCCAAAAAAAAATTCAAAATTTTCAAAAAAAATTCAAAAAATTCAAAAAAAGATTAAAATTTCCAAAAAAATTTTTTTCAGAAAAAATTCAAAATTTTCCAAAAAAATTTTTTTTCAAAAAAAAATTTCAGAAAAATAATCAAAATTTACCAAAAATTTTTTTGAAAAAAAAATTCAAAATTTTCCAAAAAAAATTTTTCAAAAAAAAATTCAAAATTTTGCATTAAAAAATTTTTTTCAAAAAAATTCAAAATTTTCCAAAAAAATTTTTCAAAAAAAAATTCAAAATTTTCAAAAAAAAATCAAAAATTTCAAAAAAAAATTCAAAATTTTCCATAAAAAATTCAAAATTTTGCAAAAAAAATTTCATAAAAAAAATCAAAATTTACCAAAAAAAATTAAAAAAAAAAATTTTTTTTCAAAAAAAAAAAAATCAAAATTTTCCAAAAATTTTTTTCAAAAAAAATTCAAAAATTTCAAAAAAAAATCAATATTTACCAAAAAATTTTTTCAAAAAAAAATTCAAAATTTTCAGAAAAAAATTCAAAAATTTCAAAAAAAATCAAAATTTCCAAAAAAAAATTCAAAATTTTCAAAAAAATTCAAAAATTTCAAAAAAAAATTCAAAATTTTCCAAAAATTTTTTTCAAAAAAAAATTCAAAAATTTAAAAAAAAGATCAAAATTTCCAAAAAAAAATTTTTTCAAAAAAAAATTCAAAATTTTGCAAAAAAATTTTTTTTCAAAAAAAAAAATCAAAATTTTCAAAAAAAATTCAAAAATTCAAAAAAAATTTTTCAAAAAAAATTCAAAATTTTGCTAAAAAAAATTTCAAAAAAAAATCAAAGTTTACCAAAAATTTAAAAAAAAAATTCTAAATTTTGAAAAAAAATTTTGGAAAATTTTGAATTTTTTTTTTGAAATTTTTTTTTGGTAAATTTTGATTTTTTTATGAAATTTTTTTTTTGAAAAAAATTTTTTTAGGAAAATTATGAAATATTTTTGAAAAATTTTGAATTTTTTTTTGAAAAATTTTTTTGGAAAATTTTGAATTTTTTTAAAAAAAATTTTTTTATTGCAAAATTTTGAATTTTTTTTTGAAAAATTTTTTTTGGAAAATTTTGAATTTTTTTTGAGATTTTTGTTTGAAAATTTTGAATTTTTTTTTGAAAAATTTGAATTTTTTTTTGAAAATTTTGTTTGAAAATTTTGAATTTTTTTTTTAAATTTGATTTTTTTTATGAAATTTTTTTTGGAAAATTTTGAAATTTTTTTGAAAAATTTGAAATTTTTTTGAAAAATTTAGAATTTTTTTTTGAAAAAATTTTTTGGTAAATTTTGATTTTTTTTATGAAATTTTTTTTTGAAAAAAAATTTTGAAATTTTTTTGAAAAATTTTGAATTTTTTTTTGAAAAAAAATTTTTGGAAAATTTTGATTTTTTTTTTGAAAAAAATTTTTAGCAAAATTTTGAATTTTTTTTTGAAAAAATTTTTTGGTAAATTTTGAAATTTTTTTGAACAAAATTTTTTAGCAAAATTTTGAATTTTTTTTGAAACATTTTTTTTTGGAAATTTTGATTTTTTTTTGAAAATTTTGAATTTTTTTTGAAAAAAATTTTTGGAAAATTTTGATTTTTTTTTGAAAAAAATTTTTGGTAAATTTTGATTATTTTTCTGAAATTTTTTTTTGAAAAAAAAAATTTTTGGAAAATTTTGAATTTTTTCTGAAAATTTTTTTTTTGGAAATTTTGATTTTTTTTTGAAATTTTTGAATTTTTTTTGAAAATTTTGAGTTTTTTTTTGAAAAAAATTTTTGGAAAATTTTGAATTTTTTTTGAAATTTTTGAATTTTTTTTCAAAATTTTGAATTTTTTTTTGAAAAAATTTTTTGGTAAATTTTGATTTTTTTTTTTTTTAAATTTTTGGTAAATTTTGATTTTTTTTTGAATTTTTGAATTTTTTTTGAAAATTTTGATTTTTTTTTTTTGAAAAAAAAATTTTTTGCAAAATTTTGAATTTTTTTTTGAAAAATTTTTTTTTGGAAATTTTGACCTTTTTTTGAAATTTTTGAATTTTTTTTTGGAAAAAATTTTTGGAAAATTTTGAATTTTTTTTTGAAATTTTTGAATTTTTTTGAAAATTTTGAATTTTTTTTTGAAATTTAGATTTTTTTTGAAATTTTTGAATTTTTTCTGAAAATTTTGAATTTTTTTTTGAAAAATTTTTTTGGTAAATTTTGATTTTTTTTTGAAATTTTTGAATTTTTTTTGAAAAAAATTTTTGGAAAATTTTGATTTTTTTTTTGAAAAAAAAATTTTTTTGCAAAATTTTGAATTTTTTCTGAAAAATTTTTTTTTTGGAAATTTTGATCTTTTTTTGAAATTTTTGAATTTTTTTTGAAAATTTTTGAATTTTTTTTGAAAATTTTAAATTTTTTTTTGGGAAAATTTTTTTTGGTAAATTTTGAATTTTTTTTAATTTTTTTTTGAAAAATTTTTTTGGTAAATTTTGATTTTTTTGGAAATTTTTGAATTTTTTTTGAAAAAAATTTTTGGAAAATTTTGATTTTTTTTTGAAAAAAAATTTTTTTGCAAAATTTTGAATTTTTTCTAAAAAAATTTTTTTTTGGAAATTTTGATCTTTTTTTGAAATTTTTGATTTTTTTTTGAAAATTTTGAATTTTTTTTTTGAAAAAAAAATTCAAAATTTTCCAAAAAAAAATTTTCAAAAAAAAATTCAAATTTTGCATAAAAATTTTTTTCAAAAAAATTCAAAATTTTCAAAAAAAATTCAAAAATTTCAAAAAAGATCAAAATTTCCAAAAAAAAAATTCAAAAAATTCAAAAAAAGATTAAAATTTCCAAAAAAATTTTTTTCAGAAAAAATTCAAAATTTTCCAAAAAATTTTTTTTTCCAAAAAAAATTTCAGAAAAATAATCAAAATTTACCAAAAATTTTTTTGAAAAAAAAATCAAAATTTTCCAAAAAATTTTTTCAAAAAAAATTCAAAAATTTCAAAAAAAATTAAAAATTTCAAAAAAAAATTCAAAATTTTCCATAAAAAATTCAAAATTTTGCAAAAAAAATTTTTTTCAAAAAAATTCAAAATTTTCCAAATAAATTTTTCAAAAAAAAATTCAAAATTTTTCAAAAAAAATTTCAAATTTTTCCTAAAAAATTTTTTTTCAAAAAAAAATTTCATAAAAAAAATCAAAATTTACCAAAAAAAATTTAAAAAAAAAATTTTTTTTCAAAAAAAAAAAAATCAAAATTTTGCAAAAATTTTTTTCAAAAAAAATTCAAAAATTTCAAAAAAAAATTTTTCAAAAAAAAATTCAAAATTTTGCAATAAAAAATTTTTTTCAAAAAAATTCAAAATTTTCCAAAAAAATTTTTCAAAAAAAAATTCAAAATTTTCAAAAAAAAATCAAAAATTTCAAAAAAAAATTCAAAATTTTCCATAAAAAATTCAAAATTTTGCAAAAAAAATTTTTTTCAAAAAAATTCAAAATTTTCCAAATAAATTTTTCAAAAAAAAATTCAAAATTTTTCAAAAAAATTTCAAATTTTTCCTAAAAAATTTTTTTTCAAAAAAAAATTTCATAAAAAAAATCAAAATTTACCAAAAAAAATTTAAAAAAAAAATTTTTTTTCAAAAAAAAAAAAATCAAAATTTTGCAAAAATTTTTTTCAAAAAAAATTCAAAAATTTCAAAAAAAAATCAATATTTACCAAAAAATTTTTTCAAAAAAAAATTCAAAATTTTCAGAAAAAATTCAAAAATTTCAAAAAAAATCAAAATTTCCAAAAAAAAATTCAAAATTTTCAAAAAAATTCAAATATTTCAAAAAAAAATTCAAAATTTTCTAAAAATTTTTTTCAAAAAAAAAATTTTTTCAAAAAAAATTCAAAAATTTCAAAAAAAATTAAAAATTTCCAAAAAAAAATTTTTCAAAAAAAATTCAAAATTTTGCTAAAAAATTTTTTTGAATAAAAAATCAAAAATTACCAAACAAATTTTTCAAAATTTTCCAAAAATTTTTTTCAAAAAAAAATTCAAAATCTTGCAAAAAAATTTTTCAAAAAAAAATTCAAATCAAAAATCAAATTTACCAAAAAATTTTTTCAAAAAAAAATTCAAAATTTTCAAAAAAAAATTCAAAAATTTCAAAAAAAATTCAAAAATTTCAAAAAAGATCAAAATTTCCAAAAAAAAATTCAAAATTTTCAAAAAAAATTCAAAAAATTCAAAAAAAGATTAAAATTTCCAAAAAAAATTTTTTCAGAAAAAATTCAAAATTTTCCAAAAAAATTTTTTTTCAAAAAAAAATTTCAGAAAAATAATCAAAATTTACCAAAAATTTTTTTGAAAAAAAAATTCAAAATTTTCCAAAAAAAATTTTTCAAAAAAAAATTCAAAATTTTGCAATAAAAAATTTTTTTCAAAAAAATTCAAAATTTTCCAAAAAAATTTTTCAAAAAAAAATTCAAAATTTTCAAAAAAAAATCAAAAATTTCAAAAAAAAATTCAAAATTTTCCATAAAAAATTCAAAATTTTGCAAAAAAAATTTTTTTTCAAAAAAATTCAAAATTTTCCAAATAAATTTTTCAAAAAAAAATTCAAAATTTTTCAAAAAAATTTCAAATTTTTCCTAAAAAATTTTTTTTCAAAAAAAAATTTCATAAAAAAAATCAAAATTTACCAAAAAAAATTTAAAAAAAAAATTTTTTTTCAAAAAAAAAAAAATCAAAATTTTGCAAAAATTTTTTTCAAAAAAAATTCAAAAATTTCAAAAAAAAATCAATATTTACCAAAAAATTTTTTCAAAAAAAAATTCAAAATTTTCAGAAAAAATTCAAAAATTTCAAAAAAAATCAAAATTTCCAAAAAAAAATTCAAAATTTTCAAAAAAATTCAAAAATTTCAAAAAAAAATTCAAAATTTTCCAAAAATTTTTTTCAAAAAAAAATTCAAAAATTTCAAAAAAAGATCAAAATTTCCAAAAAAAAAATTTTCAGAAAAAATTCAAAATTTTGCAAAAAATTTTTTTTTCAAAAAAAAAATCAAAATTTTCCAAAAATTTTTTTCAAAAAAAATTCAAAAATTTCAAAAAAAAATCAAAATTTACCAAAAAAATTTTTCAAAAAAAAATTCAAAATTTTCAGAAAAAATTCAAAAATTTCAAAAAAAATCTAAATTTCAAAAAAAAATTCAAAATTTTCAAAAAAATTCAAAAATTTCAAAAAAAAATTCAAAATTTTCCAAAAATTTTTTTCAAAAAAAAATTCAAAAATTTCAAAAAAAGATCAAAATTTCCAAAAAAATTTTTTTCAAAAAAAAATTCAAAATTTTGCAAAAAAATTTTTTTTCAAAAAAAAAATCAAAATTTTCAAAAAAAAATCAAAAATTCAAAAAAAAATCAAAATTTCCAAAAAAAAAAATTTTCAAAAAAAATTCAAAATTTTGCTAAAAAAATTTTCAAAAAAAAATCAAAGTTTACCAAAAATTTAAAAAAAAAAAAATTCAAAATTTTCCATAAAATTTAAAAAAAAAAAATTCTAAATTTTGAAAAAAAATTCAAAATTTTCAAAAAAAAATCAAAAATTTCAAAAAAAAATTCAAAATTTTCAAAAAAAATTTTTCAGAAAATATTCAAAATTTTCCAAAAATTTTTTTCAAAAAAAATTCAAATTTTTCAAAAAAAATTCAAAATTTTCAAAAAAAAATCAAAATTTCCAAAAAAAAATGTTTCAAAAAAAATTCAAAATTCTGCTAAAAAATTTTTTCAAAAAAAAAATCAAAATTTACCAAAAATTTTTTTTTAAAAAAAAATTTCAAAATATACCAAAAAATTTTTTCAAAAAAAAATTCAAAATTTTCCAAAAATTTTTTTTCAAAAAAAAAATTCAAAATTTTTCAAAAAAAATTCAAAATTTTTCAAAAAAATTTCAAAATTTTTTTTCAAAAAAAAATTTCATAAAAAAAATCAAAATTTACCAAAAAATTTTTTCAAAAAAAAATTCTAAATTTTTCAAAAAAATTTCAAAATTTTCCAAAAAAAATTTCATAAAAAAAATCAAATTTTAAAAAAAAAATTCAAAATTTTCCAAAAAAAATTCAAAATTTTCAAACAAAATTTTCAAAAAAAAATTCTAAATTTTCAAACAAAAATCTCAAAAAAAATTCAAAATTTTTTCAAAAAAATTCAAAATTTTCCAAAAAAATTTTTCAAAAAAAAATTCAAAATTTTTCAAAAAAATTTCAAAATTTTCCTAAAAAATTTTTTTTCAAAAAAAAAAATTTCATAAAAAAATCAAAATTTACCAAAAAAAAATTTCAAAAAAAAAATTCAAAATTTTCCAAAATTTTTTTTCAAAAAAAAATTCAAAAATTTCAAAAAAAGATCAAAATTTCCAAAAAAAAATTTTTCAGAAAAAATTCAAAATTTTCCAAAAAATTTTTTTTTCAAAAAATTTGAAAAATTTTGAATTTTTTTTTGAAAAATTTTTTTGCAAGATTTTGAATTTTTTTTGAAAAAAATTTTTGGAAAATTTTGAAAAATTTGTTTGGTAATTTTTGATTTTTTTTTCAAAAAAATTTTTTAGCAAAATTTTGAATTTTTTTTGAAAAATTTTTTTTTGGAAATTTTTAATTTTTTTTGAAATTTTTGAATTTTTTTTGAAAAAAATTTTTGGAAAATTTTGATTTTTTTTTCAAAAAAATTTTTGGTAAATTTTGATTATTTTTCTGAAATTTTTTTTTGAAAAAAAAATTTTTTTGGAAAATTTTGAATTTTTTCTGAAAAAATTTTTTTTGGAAATTTTAATCTTTTTTTGAAATTTTTGAATTTTTTTTGAAAATTTTGAATTTTTTTTTGAAAAAAATTTTTCGTAAATTTGATTTTTTTTTGAAATTTTTGAATTTTTTTTGAAAAAATTTTTTGGAAAATTTTGATTTTTTTTTTTGAAAAAAAATTTTTTTGCAAAATTTTGAATTTTTTCTGAAAATTTTTTTTTTTGGAAATTTTGATCTTTTTTTGAAATTTTTGAATTTTTTTTTGAAAAAAATTTTTGGAAAATTTTGAATTTTTTTTTGAAATTTTTGAATTTTTTTGAAAATTTTGAATTTTTTTTTGAAATTTAGATTTTTTTTGAAATTTTTGAATTTTTTCTGAAAATTTTGAATTTTTTTTTGAAAAATTTTTTTGGTAAATTTTGATTTTTTTTTGAAATTTTTGAATTTTTTTTGAAAAAAATTTTTGGAAAATTTTGATTTTTTTTTTGAAAAAAAAATTTTTTGCAAAATTTTGAATTTTTTCTGACAAATTTTTTTTTTGGAAATTTTGATCTTTTTTTGAAATTTTTGAATTTTTTTTGAAAATTTTTGAATTTTTTTTGAAAATTTTGAATTTTTTTTTGGGAAAATTTTTTTTGGTAAATTTTGATTTTTTTTTTGAATTTTTTTTTTTTTTTTTTAAATTTTTTGGAAAATTTTGAATTTTTTTTAATTTTTTTTTGAAAAATTTTTTTGGTAAATTTTGATTTTTTTTGAAATTTTTGAATATTTTTTGAAAAAAATTTTTGGAAAATTTTGATTTTTTTTTGAAAAAAAATTTTTTTGCAAAATTTTGAATTTTTTCTAAAAAAATTTTTTTTTGAAAATTTTGATCTTTTTTTGAAATTTTTGAATTTTTTTTGAAAATTTTGAATTTTTTTTTTGAAAAAAAAATTCAAAATTTTCCAAAAAAAAATTTTCAAAAAAAAATTCAAATTTTGCATAAAAATTTTTTTTCAAAAAAATTCAAAATTTTTCAAAAAAATTTCAGAATTTTCGAAAAAAAATTTTTTTCAAAAAAAAATTTCATAAAAAAATCAAATTTACCAAAAAAATTTTTCAAAAAAAAATTCAAAATTTTCAAAAAAAATTCAAAAATTTCAAAAAAAGATTAAAATTTCCAAAAAAAAATTTTTTCAGAAAAAATTCAAAATTTTCCAAAAAAATTTTTTTTTCAAAAAAAAATTTCAGAAAAATAATCAAAATTTACCAAAAATTTTTTTGAAAAAAAAATCAAAATTTTCCAAAAATTTTTTTCAAAAAAAATTCAAAAATTTCAAAAAAAATTAAAAATTTCCAAAAAAAAATTTTTCAAAAAAAATTCAAAATTTTGCTAAAAAAATTTTTTGAAAAAAAAATCAAAAATTACCAAACAAATTTTTCAAAATTTTCCAAAAATTTTTTTCAAAAAAAATTCAAAATCTTGCAAAAAATTTTTTCAAAAAAAAATTCAAAATTTTTCAAATTTTTTGAAAAAAAAATTTTTTGGAAAATTTTGAATTTTTTCTGAAAAATTTTTTTTTGGAAATTTTGATCTTTTTTTGAAATTTTTGAATTTTTTTTTGAAAAAAAATTTTGGAAAATTTTGAATTTTTTTTTTGAAATTTTTTTTTGGTAAATTTTGATTTTTTTATGAAATTTTTTTTTTTGAAAAAAAATTTTTTAGGAAAATTTTGAAATTTTTTTGAAAAATTTTGAATTTTTTTTTGAAAAATTTTTTTGGAAAATTTTGAATTTTTTTGAAAAAATTTTGAATTTTTTTTTAGATTTTTGTTTGAAAATTTTGAATTTTTTTTTGAAAAATTTGAATTTTTTTTTGAAAATTTTGTTTGAAAATTTTGAATTTTTTTTGGAAAATTTTGAATTTTTTTTTTTAAATTTGATTTTTTTTATGAAATTTTTTTTGGAAAATTTTGAAATTTTTTTGAAAAATTTAGAATTTTTTTTTGAAAAAATTTTTTGGTAAATTTTGATTTTTTTTATGAAATTTTTTTTTGAAAAAAAATTTTGAAATTTTTTTGAAAAATTTTGAATTTTTTTTGAAAAATTTTGAATTTTTTTTTTGAAAAAAAATTTTTGGAAAATTTTGAATTTTTTTTTTGAAAAAAATTTTTGGTAAATTTTGAAATTTTTTTTTAAAAAAAAATTTTTGGTAAATTTTGATTTTTTTTTTGAAAAAATTTTTTAGCAGAATTTTGAATTTTTTTTGAAACATTTTTTTTTGGAAATTTTGATTTTTTTTTGAAAATTTTGAATTTTTTTTTAAAAAAATTTTTGGAAAATTTTGTATTTTTTTTAATTTTTTTTTGAAAAATTTTGATTTTTTTTATGAAATTTTTTTTCAAAAAAAAATTTAAATTTTTCAAAAAAAAATTTCAAAAAAAATTCAAAATTTTCCAAAAAAAAATTTTCAAAAAAAATTCAAAATTTTGCAAAAAAATTTTTTTTTCAAAAAAAAAAATTCAGAAAAAAATCAAAATTTACCAAAAATTTTTTTCAAAAAAAAATTCAAAATTTTCCAAAATTTTTTTTCAAAAAAAAATTCAAAACTTTCAAAAAAAATTCAAAAATTTCAAAAAAAGATCAAAATTTCCAAAAAAAAAAATTTCAGAAAAAATTCAAAATTTTGCAAAAAAATTTTTTTTCAAAAAAAAAAAATCAAAATTTTCCAAAAATTTTTTTCAAAAAAAATTCAAAAATTTCAAAAAAAAATCAATATTTACCAAAAAAATTTTTCAAAAAAAAATTCAAAATTTTCAGAAAAAATTCAAAAATTTCAAAAAAAATCAAAATTTCCAAAAAAAATTCAAAATTTTCAAAAAAATTCAAAAATTTCAAAAAAAAATTCAAAATTTTCCAAAAATTTTTTTCAAAAAAAAATTCAAAAATTTAAAAAAAAGATCAAAATTTCCAAAAAAAAAATTTTTCAAAAAAAAATTCAAAATTTTGCAAAAAAATTTTTTTTCAAAAAAAAAAATCAAAATTTTCAAAAAAAATTCAAAAATTCAAAAAAAATTCAAAATTTCCAAAAAAAATTTTTTCAAAAAAAATTCAAAATTTTGCTAAAAAAATTTTCAAAAAAAAATCAAAGTTTACCAAAAATTTAAAAAAAAAATTCTAAATTTTGAAAAAAAATTTTGGAAAATTTTGAATTTTTTTTTTGAAATTTTTTTTTGGTAAATTTTGATTTTTTTATGAATTTTTTTTTTTGAAAAAAATTTTTTTAGGAAAATTTTGAAATATTTTTGAAAAATTTTTTTGGAAAATTTTGAATTTTTTTGAAAAAAATTTTTTATTGCAAAATTTTGAATTTTTTTTTGAAAAATTTTTTTTGGAAAATTTTGAATTTTTTTTGAGATTTTTGTTTGAAAATTTTGAAATTTTTTTGAAAAATTTGAATTTTTTTTTGAAAATTTTGTTTGAAAATTTTGAATTTTTTTTTTTAAATTTGATTTTTTTTATGAAATTTTTTTTGGAAAATTTTGAAATTTTTTTGAAAAATTTGAAATTTTTTTGAAAAATTTTGATTTTTTTTTTGAAAAAAATTTTTAGCAAAATTTTGAATTTTTTTTGAAACATTTTTTTTTGGAAATTTTGAATTTTTTTTTTTTAAATTTGATTTTTTTTATGAAATTTTTTTTGGAAAATTTTGAAATTTTTTTGAAAAATTTAGAATTTTTTTTTGAAAAAATTTTTTGGTAAATTTTGATTTTTTTTATGAAATTTTTTTTTGAAAAAAAATTTTGAAATTTTTTTGAAAAATTTTGAATTTTTTTTTGAAAAAAATTTTTGGAAAATTTTGAATTTTTTTTTGAAAAAATTTTTTGGTAAATTTTGAAATTTTTTTGAAAAAAATTTTTTAGCAAAATTTTGAATTTTTTTTGAAACATTTTTTTTTGGAAATTTTGATTTTTTTTTGAAAATTTTGAATTTTTTTTGAAAAAAATTTTTGGAAAATTTTGATTTTTTTTTTGAAAAAAATTTTTGGTAAATTTTGATTATTTTTCTGAAATTTTTTTTTGAAAAAAAAAATTTGTGGAAAATTTTGAATTTTTTCTGAAAATTTTTTTTTTGGAAATTTTGATCTTTTTTTGAAATTTTTGAATTTTTTTTGAAAATTTTGAGTTTTTTTTTGAAAAAAATTTTTGGAAAATTTTGAATTTTTTTTGAAATTTTTGAATTTTTTTTCAAAATTTTGAATTTTTTTTTGAAAAAATTTTTTGGTAAATTTTGATTTTTTTTTTTTTTTAAATTTTTGGTAAATTTTGATTTTTTTTTTGAATTTTTGAATTTTTTTGAAAATTTTGATTTTTTTTTTGAAAAAAAATTTTTTTGGAAATTTTGACCTTTTTTTGAAATTTTTGAATTTTTTTTTGAAAAAAATTTTTTGAAATTTTTGAATTTTTTTTTGAAAAAAATTTTTGGAAAATTTTGAATTTTTTTTTGAAATTTTTGAATTTTTTTGAAAATTTTGAATTTTTTTTTGAAATTTAGATTTTTTTTGAAATTTTTGAATTTTTTCTGAAAATTTTGAATTTTTTTTTGAAAAATTTTTTTGGTAAATTTTGATTTTTTTTTGAAATTTTTGAATTTTTTTTGAAAAAAAATCAAAAATTACCAAACAAATTTTTCAAAATTTTCCAAAAATTTTTTTCAAAAAAAAATTCAAAATCTTGCAAAAAAATTTTTCAAAAAAAAATTCAAATCAAAAATCAAATTACCAAAAAATTTTTTCAAAAAAAAATTCAAAATTTTCAAAAAAAATTCAAAAATTTCAAAAAAAAATTCAAAATTTTCCAAAAATTTTTTTCAAAAAAAAAATTCAAAATTTTTAAAAAAAAATTCAAAATTTTCAAAAAAAATTCAAAAATTTCAAAAAAGATCAAAATTTCCAAAAAAAAATTCAAAATTTTCAAAAAAAATTCAAAAAATTCAAAAAAAGATTAAAATTTCCAAAAAAATTTTTTTCAGAAAAAATTCAAAATTTTCCAAAAAAATTTTTTTTCAAAAAAAAATTTCAGAAAAATAATCAAAATTTACCAAAAATTTTTTTGAAAAAAAAATCAAAATTTTCCAAAAATTTTTTTCAAAAAAAATTCAAAAATTTCAAAAAAAATTAAAAATTTCCAAAAAAAAATTTTTCAAAAAAAATTCAAAATTTTGCTAAAAAATTTTTTTGAAAAAAAAATCAAAAATTACCAAACAAATTTTTCAAAATTTTCCAAAATTTTTTTTCAAAAAAAAATTCAAAATCTTGCAAAAAAAATTTTTCAAAAAAAAATTCAAAATTTTTCAAATTTTTTGAAAAAAAAAATTTTTGGAAAATTTTGAATTTTTTCTGAAAAATTTTTTTTTGGAAACTGATCTTTTTTTGAAATTTTTGAATTTTTTTTGAAAATTTTGAATTTTTTTTTGAAAAAAAATTTTGGAAAATTTTGAATTTTTTTTTTGAAATTTTGTTTTGGTAAATTTTGATTTTTTTATGAAATTTTTTTTTTGAAAAAAAATTTTTTAGGAAAATTTTGAAATTTTTTTGAAAAATTTTGAATTTTTTTTTGAAAAATTTTTTTGGAAAATTTTGAATTTTTTTGAAAAAAAATTTTTATTGCAAAATTTTGAATTTTTTTTTGAAAAATTTTTTTGGAAAATTTTGAATTTTTTTTGAGATTTTTGTTTGAAAATTTTGAATTTTTTTTTGAAAAATTTGAATTTTTTTTTGAAAATTTTGTTTGAAAATTTTGAATTTTTTTTGGAAAATTTTGAATTTTTTTTTTTAAATTTGATTTTTTTTTATGAAATTTTTTTTGGAAAATTTGAAATTTTTTTGAAAAATTTAGAATTTTTTTTTGAAAAAATTTTTTGGTAAATTTTGATTTTTTTTATGAAATTTTTTTTTGAAAAAAAATTTTGAAATTTTTTTGAAAAATTTTGAATTTTTTTTGAAAAATTTTGAATTTTTTTTTTGAAAAAAAATTTTTGGAAAATTTTGAATTTTTTTTTGAAAAAAATTTTTGGTAAATTTTGAAATTTTTTTTTAAAAAAAAATTTTTGGTAAATTTTGATTTTTTTTTTGAAAAAAATTTTTAGCAAAATTTTGAATTTTTTTTGAAACATTTTTTTTTGGAAATTTTGATTTTTTTTTGAAAATTTTGAATTTTTTTTGAAAATTTTGAATTTTTTTTTGAAAAAATTTATGGAAAATTTTGAATTTTTTTTTTTTTTTAAATTTTTGGTAAACTTTGATTTTTTTTTGAAAATTTTTTTAGCAAAATTTTGAAGTTTTTTTGAAAAATTTTTTTTTGGAAATTTTGAATTTTTTTTGAATTTTTGATTTTTTTTTGAAAATTTTGATTTTTTTTTTTGAAAAAAAATTTTTTTGCAAAATTTTGAATTTTTTTTTGAAAAAATTTTTTTTTGGAAATTTTGATCTTTTTTTGAAATTTTTGAATTTTTTTTTGAAATTTTTGATTTTTTTTTGAAAATTTTGAATTTTTTTTCAAAATTTAGAATTTTTTTTTTAAAAATTTTATGGAAAATTTTGAATTTTTTTTTTTTTTTAAATTTTTGGTAAACTTTGATTTTTTTTTGAAAATTTTTTTAGCAAAATTTTGAAGTTTTTTTGAAAAATTTTTTTTTGGAAATTTTGAATTTTTTTTGAATTTTTGATTTTTTTTTGAAAATTTTGATTTTTTTTTTTGAAAAAAAATTTTTTTGCAAAATTTTGAATTTTTTTTTGAAAAAATTTTTTTTTGGAAATTTTGATCTTTTTTTGAAATTTTTGAATTTTTTTTTGAAAAAAATTTTTGGAAAATTTTGAATTTTTTTTTGAAATTTTTGAATTTTTTTGAAAATTTTGAATTTTTTTTCTGGAAATTTTGATTTTTTTTGAAAATTTTGAATTTTTTTTTGAAAAAATTTTTTGGAAAATATTGATTTTTTTTTGAAATTTTTGAATTTTTTTTGAAAAAATTTTTTGGAAAATTTTGATTTTTTTTTTTGAAAAAAATTTTTTTTGCAAAATTTTGAATTTTTTCTGAAAATTTTTTTTTTTGGAAATTTTGATCTTTTTTTGAAATTTTTGAATTTTTTTTGAAAATTTTTGAATTTTTTTTGAAAATTTTGAATTTTTTTTTGGTAAATTTTAATTTTTTTTCTGAATTTTTTTTTTTTTTAAAAAATTTTTGGAAAATTTTGTATTTTTTTTAATTTTTTTTTGAAAAATTTTTTTGGTAAATTTTGATTTTTTTTGAAATTTTTGAATTTTTTTTGAAAAAATTTTTTGGAAAATTTTGATTTTTTTTTGAAAAAAATTTTTTTTGCAAAATTTTGAATTTTTTCTGAAAAATTTTTTTTGGAAATTTTGATCTTTTTTTGAAATTTTTGAATTTTTTTTGAAAATTTTGAATTTTTTTTTTGAAAAAATTTTTTGGAAAATTTTGATTTTTTTTTTAAAAAAATTTTTGGTAAATTTTGATTTTTTTTGTGAAATTTTTTTTTGAAAAAAAAATTTTTTGGAAAATTTTGAATTTTTTCTGAAAAATTTTTATATGGAAATTTTGATCTTTTTTTGAAATTTTTGAATTTTTTTTGAAAATTTTAAATTTTTTTTTTGAAAAAAATTTTTGGAAAATTTTGATTTTTTTTTGAAAAAAATTTTTGGAAAATTTTGATTTTTTTTTGAAAAAAAATTTTTTTGCAAAATTTTGAATTTTTTATGGAAATTTTGATCTTTTTTTGAAATTTTTGAATTTTTTTTTTTTTAAAAATTTTTGGAAAATTTTGAATTTTTTTTGAAATTTTTGAATTTTTTTTGAAAATTTTGAATTTTTTTTTGAAAATTTTTTTTGGTAAATTTTGATTTATTTTATGAATTTTTTTTTTTTAAAAAATTTTTTTTTGCAAAATTTTGAATTTTTTTTGAAAAATTTTTTTTGGAAAATTTTGAATTTTTTTTGAAATTTTTGTTTGAAAATTTGGAATTTTTTTTGAAAATGTTGAATTTATTTGAAACTATTGAATTTTTTTTTGAAAATTTTTTTTGGTAAATTTTGATTTTTTTTATGAATTTTTTTTTTGAAAAAAAAATTTTTTGGAAAATTTTGAAATTTTTTTTATAAAAAAATTTTTTGGTAAATTTTGATTTTTTTTTTGAAAAAAAAATTTTGGAAAATTTTGATTTTTTTTGAAAAAAAATTTTTGGAAAATTTTGAATTTTTTTTTGAAATTTTTGAATTTTTTTTTGAAAAATTTGAATTAATTTTTGAAAATTTTTTTTGGTAAATTTTGATTTTTTTTATGAATTTTTTTTTGAAAAAAAAAAATTTTGGAAAATTTTGAAATTTTTTAAAAAAAAAAATTTTTTGGTAAATTTTGATTTTTTTTTGAAAAAAAATTTTTAGCAAAATTTTGAATTTTTTTTGAAAAATTTTTTTTTGGAAATTTTGAATTTTTTTTGAAATTTTTGAATTTTTTTTGAAAATTTTGATTTTATTTTTTTAATTTTTTTTTGGTAAATTTTGATTTTTTTTATGAAATTTTTTTTTGAAAAAATTTTTTTTAGGACAAATTTGAAATTTTTTTGAAAAATTTCGAATTTTTTTTTGAAAAATTTTTTTGGAAAATTTTGAATTTTTTTGAAAAAATTTTTTTTGGAAAATTTTGATTTTTTTTTGAAATTTTTGTTTGAAAATTTTGAATTTTTTTTTGAAAATTTTGAATTTTTTTGAAATTTTTGAATTTTTTTTTTGAAAAAATTTGAATTTTTTTTTGAAAATTTTTTTTTGGTAAATTTTGATTTTTTTTTATGAAATTTTTTTTTGGAAAATTTTGAAATTTTTTTGAAAAATTTTGAATTTTTTTTTTGAAAAATTTTTTTTGCAAAATTTTGAATTTTTTTTTGAAAATTTAGAATTTTTTTGAAATTTTTGTTTGAAAATTTTGATTTTTTTTTGGAAAATTTTGAATTTTTTTTTGAAAAATTTTGAATTTTTTTTTGAAAATTTTGAATTTTTTTTTTAAATTTGATTTTTTTTTTTTGAAAAAAAAATTTTTGGAAAATTTTGATTTTTTTTTGAAATTTTTGATTTTTTTATGAAAATTTTGAATTTTTTTTTGAAAAAATTTTTTGGAAAATTTTGATTATTTTTTTGAAAAAAAATTTTTTTGCAAAATTTTAAATTTTTTTTGGAAATTTTGAATTTTTTTTGAAAATTTTGAATTTTTTTTTGAAAAAATTTTTTGGAAAATTTTGAACTTTTTTTTTGAAATTTTTGAATTTTTTTTGAAAATTTTGAATTTTTTTTTGAAAAAAATTTTTGGAAAATTTTGAATTTTTTTTTGAAAATTTTTTTTGGTAAATTTTGATTTTTTTATGAAATATTTTTTTATGAAAAAAAATTTTTTAGGAAAATTTTGAATTTTTTTTTGAAAAATTTTTTTGGAAAATTTTGAATTTTTTTGAAAAATTTTTTTTATTGCAAAATTTTGAATTTTTTTTTTGAAAAATTTTTTTTGGAAAATTTTGAATTTTTTTTGAGATTTTTGTTTGAAAATTTTGAATTTTTTTTTGAAAAATTTGAATTTTTTTTTGAAAATTTTGTTTGAAAATTTTGAATTTTTTTTGGAAAATTTTGAATTTTTTTTTTAAAATTTGATTTTTTTATGAAATTTTTTTTGGAAAATTTTGAAATTTTTTTGAAAAATTTAGAATTTTTTTTTGAAAAAATTTTTTGGTAAATTTTGATTTTTTTTATGAAATTTTTTTTTGAAAAAAAATTTTGAAATTTTTTTGAAAAATTTTGAATTTTTTTTTGAAAAAAAATTTTTGGAAAATTTTCAATTTTTTTTTGAAAAAAATTTTTGGTAAATTTTGAAATTTTTTTAAAAAAAAAAATTTTTGGTAAATTTTGATTTTTTTTTGAAAAAAATTTTTTAGCAAAATTTTGAATTTTTTTTGAAAAATTTTTTTTTGGAAATTTTGAATTTTTTTTGAATTTTTGAATTTTTTTTGAAAATTTTGATTTTTTTTTTTGAAAAAAAATTTTTTTGCAAAATTTTGAATTTTTTTTTGAAAAAATTTTTTTTTTCGAAATTTTGATCTTTTTTTGAAATTTTTGAATTTTTTTTGAAAAAAATTTTTGGAAAATTTTGAATTTTTTTTTGAAATTTTTGAATTTTTTTTGAAAATTTTGAATTTTTTTTTGGAAATTTTGATTTTTTTTGAAATTTTTGAATTTTTTCTGAAAATTTTGAATTTTTTGGTAAATATTGATTTTTTTTTGAATTTTTTGAATTTTTTTTGAAAAAAATTTTTGGAAAATTTTGATTCTTTTTTTGAAAAAAAATTTTTTTGCAAAATTTTGAATTTTTTCTGAAAATTTTTTTTTTTGGAAATTTTGATCTTTTTTTGAAATTTTTGAATTTTTTTTGAAAATTTTTGAATTTTTTTTGAAAATTTTGAATTTTTTTTTGGAAAAATTTTTTTGGTAAATTTTAATTTTTTTTCTGAATTTTTTTTTTTTTTAAATTTTTTGGAAAATTTTGTATTTTTTTTAATTTTTTTTTGAAAAATTTTTTTGGTAAATTTTGATTTTTTTTTGAAATTTTTGAATTTTTTTTAAAATTTTAAATTTTTTTTATAAAAAAAATTTTTGGTAAATTTTGATTTTTTTTTTGAAAAAAAAATTTTGGAAAATTTTGATTTTTTTTGAAAAAAAATTTTTGGAAAATTTTGAATTTTTTTTTGAAATTTTTGAATTTTTTTTTGAAAAATTTGAATTTTTTTTTGAAAATTTTTTTTGGTAAATTTTGATTTTTTTTATGAATTTTTTTTTGAAAAAAAAAATTTTTGGAAAATTTTGAAATTTTTTAAAAAAAAAAATTTTTTGGTAAATTTTGATTTTTTTTTGAAAAAAAATTTTTTGCAAAATTTTGAATTTTTTTTTGGAAATTTTGAATTTTTTTTGAAATTTTTGAATTTTTTTTGAAAAAAATTTTTGGAAAATTTTGAATTTTTTCTGAAAATTTTTTTTTTGGAATTTTGATCTTTTTTGAAATTTTTGTAGTTTTTTTTGAAAATTTTGAATTTCTTTTTGAAAAAAAATTTTGGAAAATTTTGAATTTTTTTTTTTTAAATTTTTTTTGGTAAATTTTGATTTTTTTTATGAAATTTTTTTTTGAAAAAAAATTTTTTAGGAAAAATTTGAAATTTTTTTGAAAAATTTTGAATTTTTTTTTGAAAAATTTTTTTGGAAAATTTTGAATTTTTTATTGCAAAATTTTGAATTTTTTTTTGAAAAATTTTTTTTGGAAAATTTTGAATTTTTTTTGAGATTTTGTTTGAAAATTTTGAATTTTTTTTTGAAAAATTTGAATTTTTTTTTGAAAATTTTGTTTGAAAATTTTGAATTTTTTTTGGAAAATTTTGAATTTTTTTTTTAAAATTTGATTTTTTTATGAAATTTTTTTTGGAAAATTTTGAAATTTTTTTGAAAAATTTAGAATTTTTTTTTGAAAAAATTTTTTGGTAAATTTTGATTTTTTTTATGAAATTTTTTTTTGAAAAAAAATTTTTGGAAAATTTTGAATTTTTTTTTGAAAAATTTGAATTTATTTTTGAAAATTTTTTTTGGTAAATTTTGATTTTTTTTATGAATTTTTTTTTTGAAAAAAAAAATTTTGGAAAATTTTGAAATTTTTTAAAAAAAAAAAATTTTTGGTAAATTTTGATTTTTTTTTGAAAAAAAATTTTTAGCAAAATTTTGAATTTTTTTTGAAAAATTTTTTTTTGGAAATTTTGAATTTTTTGAATTTTTTTTGAAAATTTTGATTTTTTTTGAAAAAAATTTTTGGAAAATTTTGAATTTTTTTTGAAAAATTTTTTTGGTATTTTTGATTTTTTTTCTGAAATTTTTTTTTGAAAAAAAAATTTTTTGGAAAATTTTGAATTTTTTCTGAAAATTTTTTTTTTGGAAATTTTGATCTTTTTTTGAAATTTTTGTAGTTTTTTTGAAAATTTTGAATTTTTTTTTGAAAAATTTGAATTTTTTTTTGAAATTTTCATGTTTCATGTTTGAAAATTTTGAATTTTTTTTGGAAAATTTTGAATTTTTTTTTTAAATTTGATTTTTTTATGAAATTTTTTTTGGAAAATTTTGAACTTTTTTTTTGAAATTTTTGAATTTTTTTTTGAAAAAAATTTTTGGAAAATTTTGAATTTTTTTCTGAAATTTTTGAATTTTTTTTGAAAATTTTGAATTTTTTTTTGAAAAAATTTTTTGGTAAATTTTGATTTTTTTTCGAAAAAATTTTTTTTTGGAAATTTTGATTTTTTTTTGAATTTTTTGAATTTTTTTTGAAAAAAAATTTTGGAAAATTTTGATTTTTTTTTGAAAAAAAAATTTTTTGCAAAATTTTGAATTTTTTCTGAAAAATTTTTTTATGGAAATTTTGATCTTTTTTTGAAATTTTTGAATTTTTTTTGAAAATTTTGAATTTTTTTTTTGAAAAAAAATTTTTGGAAAATTTTGAATTTTTTTTTTGAAATTTTTGAATTTTTTTTTGAAAATTTTGAATTTTTTTTTGAAAAAAATTTTTGGTATATTTTTATTTATTTTATGAATTTTTTTTTTAAAAAAATTTTTTTTGCAAAATTTTGAATTTTTTTTGAAATTTTTGTTTGAAAATTTGGAATTTTGTTTGAAATTTTTTATTTTTTTTTTGAAAATTTTGAATTTTTTTTTTAAATTTTTTTGGTAAATTTTGATTTTTTTTATGAAATTTTTTTTTGAAAAAATTTTTTTTTGAAAAATTTTGAAATTTTTTTGAAAATTTTGAATTTTTTTTTTGAAAATTTTTTTTGGAAAATTTTAAATTTTTTTGAAAAAAAAATTTTTTGCAAAATTTTGAATTTTTTTTGAAAAATTTTTTTTGGAAAATTTTGAATTTTTTTTGAAATTTTTGTTTGAAAATTTTGAATTTTTTTTTGAAAAAATTTTTTGGAAAATTTTGATTTTTTTTTTGAAAAAAAATTTTTTTGCAAAATTTTGAATTTTTTTTTGAAAAATTTTTTTTTTGGAAATTTTGAATTTTTTTTGAAAATTTTGAATTTTTTTTTGAAAAAAATTTTTGGAAAATTTTGAACTTTTTTTTTGAAATTTTTGAAAAAAAAAATTTTTTGCAAAATTTTGAATTTTTTTTGAAAATTTTTTTTTGGAAAATTTTGAATTTTTTTTGAAATTTTTGTTTCAAAATTTTGAATTTTTTTTTGAAAATTTTGAATTTTTTTGAAATTTTTGAATTTTTTTTTTGAAAAATTTGAATTTTTTTTTTGTAAATTTTGATTTTTTTTATGAAATTTTTTTTTTGAAAAAAAAATTTTTTGGAAAATTTTGAAATTTTTTTGAATTTTTTTTTTGAAAAATTTTTTTTGAAAAAAATTTTTTTTGCAAAATTTTGAATTTTTTTTTGAAAATTTAGAATTTTTTTTGAAATTTTTGTTTGAAAATTTTGATTTTTTCTTGAAAAATTTTGAATTTTTTTTTGAAAAATTTTGAATTTTTTTTTCGAAAATTTTGAATTTTTTTTTCGAAAATTTTGAATTTTTTTTTTTAAATTTGATTTTTTTTGAAAAAGTTGCACCATAACAAATCTCCTTACTTCCTCTGTCGAATGCTCCATTTGCTTCATGGCGCCTTTTTCCAAGTTATATTCCTTGCTTTTCCTGAGCCTTCTCGGCGTTCTTAACATAAACGCCGGTATTGAACGCTGGATTATTCATACATACACATACTTACTTTATCGTCTGCTACTGTATTTTGTTATTAGCTATTAGCATTGCATATAAAATGAACAACTGTCCACATGTCACCAGGATAGTACTATAGCAATTCATAAACAATGCTTATTAGCAGTGCATTTCTTATAAGCAAGGCAGTTTATATACAATGCATACAATGGATACAATGATGAGCAGCTGCATTGTATATAGGCAGTCCATATACAATGATCAGCTGGAAAATATCGTTTGAACATGCATACATAGAACTAACAGGCCGACTCCACACGATATAATTTCTCTCATAATCTTCAACATGAGATGAAATATCCAATGGAGTCGCGTTGTTTCGGAGTCTGTTGGGATGTTAGACATCTCTCTCCGCGGTTCTATCTTGACATCGATGTCTTGATAACAATTTGACGTTTGTGTTTTTTCTTTCTTTTTTTAGGGTTCATCTCATTATTTTTTGTCTCTCATGCGGGTAGTTGCTCTTTTTGTGCGCTTTACAAATTTAGTTTGCAGTAAAAAAGCCTGAATACAATATTTTTTATTAGTTTATGTGTATTAACAAGAGTAAATGAGACAACATCTATATTTTTTTAATGGAATAAATGTTTTAAAATGATAAAATTAACAAATATAAGAAGAAGAATTTCTATCTTTTGACTTTTGTCAGAGAAACAAACACATTAGCTTCTCTTGCTTTACTGAAATATCAAGACATGAACTGCCCAGCGAAGAAAAAAGAAAATGGTTTGATATTTATGTCAGAGATCTGGTTAGCAATACAGATATCGTGTGGAGTCGGCCTGTAACCAAACCGTGTAGTAATGTATATGCAATGTATACAATGCACAGCACAGCAACCGCAACCTACGCAAAACAAAAACAAAAACAAACATCGTTCATCTGCGCAAAGAATATAGGGCAGAACATCGTATATAATAATGTACGAAAGGCAGTTTATATACAATGTCCAATTCATGTCAACATTGTATATGAACTGCATATCAAAAATTTTTTTCTTAACCTTAAACTGTAAGGTAAGCAACAATGTATATACATTCCTGCCTCTTTCATAAATTTCTCATTGAAATTTCGTATAAATCAAGGAAATCTCTTTAAATTACCCATAGATCGTAGCTAAACCATACAAATTGTTATTTACCTCTTTTATAAATTACTCATAAATTACCATTATTATGAATAAAGTACAATTTTGCGAGTTTCTCTGAGAATTCTCTTTGTAAATGAACCGCCATTGTATATGAACTCTTTGCTCGCCTCTTCAATTTACCGAATAATCTTTTTCCCTAGAGCCGCTTGGAACGCCACAGTCCACCGGTCGTCATGATAGTACTATAGCAGTCTATATACAATGCGCTAGTGGAGAAAATGTAACAGGCCGACTCCAGACGATATAATTTCTCTCAGGATCTTCAACATGAGATGAAATATCCAATGGAGGCGCGTTGTTTCGGAGTCTGTTGGGATGTTAGACATCTCTCTCCGCGGTTCTATCTTGACATCGATGTCTTGATAACAATTTGACGTTTGTGTTTTTTCTTTCTATTTTTAGGGTTCATCTCATTATTTTTTGTCTCTCATGCGGGTAGTTGGTCTTTTTGTGCGCTTTAAAAATTTAGTATGTAATGAAAAAGCCTGAATACAGCATTTTTATTAGTTTATGTGTATTAACAAGAGTAAATGAGACAACATCTATATTTTTTTAATGGAATAAATGTTTTAAAAAGATAAAATTAACAAATATAAGAAGAAGAATTCCTATCTATTGACTTTTGTCAGAGATACAAACACATTAGCCTCTCTTGCTTTAATGAAATATCAAGACATGAACTGTCCAGCGAAGAAAAAAGAAAATGGTCTGATATTTATGTCAGAGATCTGGTTAGCAATACAGATATCATGTGGAGTCGGCCTGTAAAAGCACTCAAAGCTGTTTTTTTTTCCTTTGTTTTGTTTTGTGACCACCAGATAATGAAAAGCATAGCTATTTTCTTTAAAATTAACTCGTTATTTATTACTCTAAAACCTTGAAATTCTGCAAAATAGGTATTCATTTTTAGACTTGTTCTCAGCAAGCAAGATCTATATCCCAACGGCAAAAGCAATAATTTGTAAAGAAAATAAATTGAGAGGAGACATAAAACTACACAGTTAAACAACACAAATAAAACAAAACGCTTCTACACAAGCGCTTATCATAAACTGACAAATATCGAATTTCTCATAGCATATTTCTAGTCAAA
Organism: Platycheirus rosarum; assembly: GCA_963971375.1. Lineage (NCBI taxonomy): Eukaryota > Metazoa > Arthropoda > Insecta > Diptera > Syrphidae > Platycheirus > Platycheirus rosarum. The sequence goes on along the minus strand of OZ020511.1, from coordinate 12,160,767 downwards.
GTCATTGTATATAGACTGCTATAGTACTATCATGACGACCGGTGGACGGTGGCGTTCCAAGCGGCTCTAGGGAAAAAGCATTGTATATAAACTGCCTATAGTACTATCATGAGACGAGAAAAAATCTTTTTCCCTAGAGCCGCTTGGAGTGCTAGTGTAGGCATATTTTATTTGAGAAAGAGAGAAATAAGAGCATGTTTTTAAGTGTTATGCTCTGCGCATGTGAAATGTCACTGTAAGCGAATGAGAATGAAATAATTGAGTATATTATTTGACTCTTTTGATGGCTTTTGGTTGCCTGATGAACATTCATGTTGTTGGAAAAATGTGTGGTTTACCTACATTCTTGGTGAATTTTAAGAGGAAATCTCTTTGAATTATACAATTTCGTTGACTTATAAGCAATTAAAAAAAAAGATGCTTAAGAAGGTGAGATGAATTAACTTGATGTTGATGATGTTGCTTACATTTTTTGTATATGCAATACATTTGTATATACATTGTTTTGTATATCATGGACGTCATTGATCAGACTTTTGAAGTGATTTGTATATAGACTTTTGTTAGGATTCATACACGATCCAATATTTTCGTTGCTTACATTTTTTTTATATGCAATACATGTACAAGTACATAATGTCATTGTCCAGCCTTTTGAAGTGGTTTTTTTTTAAGATATTCAATGTACTCATACATTCTTGAAAATTTAACACAAACTTAATTCTTGCTGTATTTATTGAAGGGATTTTGGTTTGAATTTTGCTTTCAATGTAGATAGGTGAAAACTATGCATGGAGATACATTCAAACTTTTTTGTTTGGAAATTGATTGTAGATTTGTATCCATTGTATATAGACTGCAGGTAGTAATGATTTTTGTTTTTTTGAGGCTTTTTATGAAATAACTGACCTACCCTTTACTCGCTGGTAAGAAATTCATAGTTAAAGCAAATCTTATTTTTATATCGCGGTGGGTTTTTTGGCTGTAGAAAATTAAAAAGTGGGCCGATTTTCGTGATTCTTTTTTTAAAATGTTCGTCTGCGGCGGGTTTTCGATAAAAAAAATGTTTAAACTATCCCAGATGTCGGATTTCAATTATGACAGATTTCAGATTGTTTTTTACTTGCGATTATAGGTACCTACCTATAATAATAATCAAACATGATATTACGATGATAGAGAAGTCGAAAAAAGTTGGTTCGAAAAATGTCTGTCTGTTCGCTACTCTACAGCCTAAACGGATGGACCGATTTGGTTCAAACTTGGTATTTAGTATTTGTTAGGTAGTATCTTGGGGGGTGTTTCTCATTTTTGCTCTAGGTCAACAATGAACTTTATTTGCCGTTTAACAAAAAGTTTGATTTTCTCGAAAATGGTTCCAACGATTTTGATAAAACTTTCAGGATGCTATTTTTTTACAACAATACATCTTTCAGTAAGAATGAATTTTTCGAAATTTTTTCTATAACGGTACCTATCATAGAACCGGTTTTTTCAAATGCGGTTTTATCGTTAACCAGTATCCTGATTTCAATAAAATTTTGCACACAGGAAGTCATTTATAATTCAATTAACATTGCATTTCAAAATTTTCGAAAACTTTTTTTTTTCAATTTTCTTAAAAAAAATTGGTTTTCGAAATATTTTGAAACGGTTTGATTTAAATTTTTTCAAATAAGTTTCCCAGATGAAAACTGCAGATTTCCTTATAATGACATACTTAAAACAGTTTGTTCTCAAAGCATACAAGATGCCTGAGTAAACATTGGCACTGAAGACCTGCGTATCCAGCTTCACAGAGAGCTTGTCATAGCCGATAGGATTTATGTGCGACTTTTTTTTTTTTTTTTTTATATAATTAACGCGCGCACAAGGGATTATGTGTTTCCCTTTTAATGTAGAACACACTGCGCGGGCATTACGAAGATAGGGAGGGGAGAGATAGGAGGTGCCGATTAACATTGGTTTTGAATGTTTGCAGATCAAAATGGCAAGGGAAAATCCCGCCGGGTAAACTATTCCAGATTCGTGTCGTTCGGCTAAAAAAAGAATCCCTATATTTCACGGTACGTCCGAAATTAGGCTCAAGGGTGAACTGATGAGCATTCCTTGCGAGACGAGTATTACGGGAGAAACTTTTAAGGGGAGGAATGCAACTGGCTACTTCGAGTGAACATTTTTTGTAAAAGAAACGATAAAATAAGGAAAGACATGAAACATTGCGTCGGTGTTCGAGTGGGGCAATTGTTTCAGCGGCAGTTCTATTACCTATCAATCTTAATGCTCGATTTTGTATTCTATCAAGCAGGTGAAGCGATGTTTGCGAAGCACCTGCCCAGAGGTGGGAGTTATACTCGAGTTTAGGGCGTATAAACGCTTTATAAATTGTAGCCAGATCAGATGGGGAAAAGTACTTCTTACACCGATACAGAAAACCTAAGCACTTTGCAGCATTCTTAGCGATCTCAAATATATGGTCGTTCCAACGGAGGTCGTCGTTGACACACATACCGAGTACTGAGAGCTTTTCGGTTTCTTCGATGTAAGTGCCATTCATGGACAATGGCATTGGGGGAATGTTTAACTTTAACGACAGAAGACAGCATTGACTTTTCGAAGCATTAAACTCCACACGATTTCTATTACCCCATTTGACAATGCTGTATAAATCGGAGTTTAATGAGCTTGACATACGGCACCGTTGCAATTGTACGTCCGAAGGCGAAGGACGTGAATTATCGAACGAATATGAAAAGCTGAGGGTAGAGTCGTCAGCAAAACAGTTAAGTGGATTAGAAGTAACAGACAGAAGATCATTTATAAAAATGAGGAAAAGAGTCGGAGACAGAACAGAGCCCTGGGGCACACCAGCATTTATTTTATGGGAATCAGACTTGAATCCGTCCAATACAACTTGTATTGAACGGTCCAGAAGATAGCTTCTAATCCAACGAACAAGAGTATTATCGATCCCAAAAGCACGCATTTTCGATAAGAGAGCTTCATGCCAAACTCTATCAAATGCCTTGGAGATATCAAGAGCAATAATCTTACTTTCACCAAAGCGATGTAAAGATTTGTTCCACTGTTCGGTGAGATATGCCATCAGATCACCAGTGGAACGGTTGCTGCGGAAGCCATACTGACGGTCATGGAGAAGCTTACGATCTTCGAGATATTCCTTAAGCTGACGGTTAATCAGTGTTTCCATGACCTTAGAAAGAAGGGATGTCAGTGCTATGGGTCGGTAGGAGGAGGGGGAGGATGGGTCACCTTTCTTAGGGACAGGCTGGACAAATGCTGTTTTCCATCTTCTAGGAAAGATTCCAGAAGAGTAGGAGCGATGGAAAAGCTTACGCAGTGGCTTTGCCAGTGTGGAAGAACACCTCTTCAGAAGAATCGGGGGTATACCATCCGGGCCAGCGGATTTGTGTATATCGAGATCTTTGAGAACTCTTGCTACTGTACGAGTGCGGAAAAAAATGTGTCCCATGGAAAAATTTAAATTCTCAAGTACAGGAGGGGCAACGTTGCTTTGAGGCAGCGTGGAGCTGGCAGCGAAATGGGCGGCGAGCAAGTTTGCCTTCTCTGAAGAGTAAACAATTGGTTTGTTATTGTCGATGAGCGTTGGAACCGAAGATGTCGAGGAGTTTTTTATATTTTTTACAAATGACCAAAAATTTTTACTGCCTTTGGGACACTGCAGAATTTTTTGCCGTAATTTTTGGTCATGCAAAAATTTGGTTCTTTCTATAACGGAGTTGCATGAGTTCCTTGCTTGTTTGTGCGACTGCGTTAGCTTGAAGAAGACTTGAAAGTCCGACTTGCAGTCTTCTTCATATATTTGCTTCAATACGCTCCAGTCCACAATGTCATCACCTCTGCCTATTCTATGGCTTAATAGAATATTCCTCACGCTCTTAAAGAGGTGAGGATAATCATAGAGCAAAAAAACTCTATGATTTTCCACATCTACATAAGGTTTTTTTTAATGTTGTACTCAAGTTCTTTCTTGATTGCCATCTCATCGAACAAGAACAACTTATGAATAAAGTACAATTCTGCGAGTTTCTCTGAGAATTCTTTTTGTAAATGAACCGCCATTGTATATGAACTCTTTGTTCGCCTCTTCAATTTATTATGGCTAAAAACGAAGTGGTGCGCGGTTTAAACTTGAAAACAGTAAACTTTAAAACATTGCCAAAATTCGAGTGCGATATATGCCTTAAAGGAAAGATATGTGCGTTGCCTTTCCCAAAAAACTCTGAAAAATCAAGTTCGTCAATTCTAGAAATTGTCCATAGCGATTTTAGCCGAAGAAGTTTCATTTATTTTATCAAAAATAAAAGTGAAGTTTTTGAAACTTTTAAATTTTTTAAAGCTAATGTTGAGCTTGAAACAGGATCAAAATTAAAGTCCTTCACTCTGATGATGGCGGTGAATACGTAAGTCGCGATTTTGATATTTTTTTTAAAAAGGGAAGGCATTCGTCACATCAAAGTAGGTTTTTAATATAAAACGCGACAAGCAGGGTGCCCCAGTAAAATATAAAGCTCGCCTCGTAGCAAAAGGTTGTAGTCAACAATATGGGATTGACTATAATGAGATATTTTCACCTGTTGTGAGATATTCCTCAATCCGACTCATCATTGCTTTAGCTGCTGAATATCAACTCTTTGTCCATCAGAAGGACGTAGTATCAGCGTATTTAAATGGAACGCTTCAGGAGGAGGTGTATATGTTTCAGCCCGAATGCTTTATGGACCAAAAAAATGAAAGTCAAGTCTGCCGATTGAGGAAAGCGATTTATAGGTTAAAACAATCGGGTCGTAATTGGAACATGGAGCTCGATTCTGCTCTCAGACAAATAGGTTTCAAGAAATGCTACGGAGACGCATGTGCTTATGTGCTAAGAAAGCCTGATGAAATTAACCTAGTAGCTGTGTGAGTCGACGATATACTTGTTGCGTGTTCCCATCTTGAGAGCTTAAACTTACCCAAGTTGGGCAAGTTTGAAGTGATAGATAAAGGCCCTATCGATCACTTTATAGGCATCGAAATCACAAGAGGACGTACTGGAATCCAGATTTCACAACGCCAATTGATTTTGAATCTTTTGGCTGACTTCGAAATGACGGAATGCAGAAGCTGTGCAACGCCGTTGGAACCAGGGACCAATTTTAAGAAGTGTAAAGACTGTTCACATTGTGAGAAGGTGGACCTGAAGAAGTACCAGTCTTTGATCGGTTCTTTGACGTACTTGGGCGTCTTGTTTTGTGTACCTCCGGCGATTCTTGGAAGAGATGGGCTTTGACTAACATGTTAAGGGCCCAACCGAGCTCTTTAGTGACAACCTAAGTTCGCAGAAGCTGGCGACAAAACACATCGATATCAGGGCCTACTATGTCCGTGATGTTGCAGAGAAAGAGCTACTTATATTGAAGTATACACCTACCAATGAGATGACCGCAGACATATTTACCAAAAACTTGAAGAAAATTAAACACAGTCAATTTAGTAACATGTTAGGTTTAAAATCCTAAACAATCATTGTAACTTCAATCTAAAATAATGAAATATTATCTTTTTTATTTTGTATCAATGTATTACACATGATGTTCTTTATACTTGTATTTTCTTATAAGCAAATGAATTTATAAATTAAAGAAAAAATCTGTTTTGAGAGAAGGTGTTAGTATTATTATTAATTGTTATTCATAAATTTACAGCTACATATGTATATAATAACTTTACTCTATATAAAGCAAAACTGTAATCTTTTTCTTTAAGTCGCTTGTAATAAACTGCCCTGTGTGCATTAAAAGAATTCGCTCTGTTGTCGCCATAAAAGTGAATCTTTAAATTATTTCAAGACGTTTAAGGCCATGGCAGAAAATCGGTAATAAAATCAAGATTTGAAGAAGCGATAACAGCAGAGAATATGTAAATAGAGATTTTAATGATTGTCTTGAGCACAATGGTATACAACATCAATTAACCTCTCCTTATACCCCACAGCAAAACGGGTGCGCTGAGAAAGCAAATAGAACCTTGGAAGAGATGGCGCGTTGTCTGCTGATCGCGTCTTAGATGGAGCAGAGTTTTTGGGCTGAAGCCATAAATACGTCTGTATATTTTCGGAATAGGTCACCAACAAAGTTATTAAAGATTAAAACACCATTTGAAGCTTGGTTTGGTTCTAAACCAAACATATCTAACTTACGATATTTTTATCCAGCATGAAAGGATACAAATCCAGGTAAATCTAATTTTAGCTCAAAAGGTGTAGAATGTTTAATAGTGGGTTATTCTGTTGAGGCTAAAGCTTATTGATTATATGAGCACAAAACTTCTAAGATTCATTTAAGCCAGGATGTTAAATTTATTGACAATACATCAAAAATATCTCCAACAGATTCCGATTACATGTTTATAGAAACACCGAAAGCAGATGAGGCTGACCTTTATCCAAGTAAATTATTTCGAAAGGAAAATCATGAAGTTGAATTTAAAGATGGTCTGGGGCAAGACGTTGATTGTGAGATTGTTGTTGCAAATGCTGTTGATGTTGCTGTTCGAAGAGATGCTGTTGTTGATGAACGTGAAGCTGATAGTTGATCTTCCCATAAATAGATTTGTGGAGGTTATGAAGACTGCGTAGAAGAAGAATCAAAGGCAAACTCCGGTCTTCTTTGAAATAAATGAAATAAAAAATGAAAACTGAAAGCTAAGAAGTGGTAACATTAGAGATTTAGAAAATATAACAATAAAAATAAAAAAGCCTAAGCAGAGATCTAATTCTTTAAATTTTATGATGAATGTTGGTGAAAGGCAAGTACTTTTATTTAATATAAAAATAAATAATAAATAATCAACAAAAATAAACCACAAATCAAAAATAGAATGCAGAAACCACAAGAAAATGTAAAATACAAAAAATGTAAAAGAAAAAAAAAATATTTTTTTTATTTTTCACCTACATATGTACGTCTTACAAACGTATATGGCGACGTAGTTTTTATGTTTAATATACGTCAATGCTCTATCTATAATATGTCAAATATACGTTAATATGTTGGTTGTCGCCGTCTGTAAGATGTATTTAGTACGTATAACTAAATACATCTTACAGATGTCAACGGCGACATGATCTGTATCCGTATAATATATACATATTCTACGTTTATGCATATGTATATTGAACGGATATTAGCTGCACATTTAGCTCTTCAGTATATGCCTTACAAACAAGTACAATATCACCCGTTAAGATTGATAGGAAACAAAACTGCGGCGAAACGTTTCATGTGAAAAACGAAGTTGTCACGTTTTTGCTTTTTTATTGTGCTAGCCATAACACACATAACGATACTCACAAGACACAAGCCCTATAAAAACAAATAAACAAAACACCACCTCCAAAATCTAATAAAATAAAAAAATGAAATCTCGTAATCTGCAAAAATGCAAAACTGGCCCTCTAATGTACCTTTTAACAAAGTAACAAATATTCAAGTAGTCTCTTGTATTAATTCAAAGGACAAATTCAAACAAAATTTACAGAATCGATCAGTTTTATTATTCTTTTTTCTTTATTTACTATTTCTTCCAAGTTTTGTATGAAATATATTGTTATGTTTTAAAGCAGACACGAACGTCCAAAGTTTGCAATCAAATGTTATTAATAAATGTGATGTTTAAATTCTCCAACTAAGCAAAACTAGTGCTACTATCATAAGATTCGAAAATTTTATAATTTCCTGTCCGGAAGTGCTTTTTGACTTTACTAGGTTTATTGGTTTGACGTTGCTCTCAGGAAAACATGAATCATCTACGGTCTTAGCTGGACCCATGCATGCAACATAGCTCATAACATAAGCCAAAAAATTCTGCTCGAATACTCCACGAATTAGTTCTGATCCTGGCCCACTTGCAAAAACAACCACATCTTCACCACCGTGAGTTTCGTCTTCCAATTTGAAAGCAGCCATATGACGATACGTAGGTTCTAGTCGTTGAATTTTTAGATTTTCGACCGAAATCCATGTTGAATTGCTGCTTACAGAGTCAGCATCTGAGATATTTTGTCGGTGGTAATCATAGCCAGGCCCATTGGCATAAGTTATTGTTTCGTAGGGCTTATCTTCATAAGTTTTGTTAGCCAAACCTAATATATCATTTCCGCGTTTAGGGTAACCGTTAAAAGTCATAGAGTGAGAATGGTCGGCAGTCACGATAATTAAAGTGTCATCTCTTTTAGTTAAATGCATAGCTGTTTCAATGGCCTTGTCAAATTCTACAACTTCTTGAAGTGCTGCTCGAGCATAGTTTTGATGATGAGCTTGATCAATGCGACCCCCTTCTACCATCAAAACATAACCGTTTGATTCTGGGCGATGCAGGACTTTAATTGCTTGTTTTACCATGTCCTTTAAATCGGGTTCACCTTTTTCAGTGCCAATTTTATATGTTAAATGATTGTTTCTAAATAGCCCAATAACATGGTCGACATCTTGCGTATCCATGTTCATAAGCTGTTCACGTGTCTGAACAAAAGTTCGACTTCCATTAGCTTCCATTCGTAACCACTCGTCGACTAAATTCCTTCCATCAGAACGAAGGCAAACATTTTCTGTATCACCGCTAAAGTTCCAAGTTCTTTTTTCAGCACTATGATTTATGCCCATCGGCTTAAGGCCTCCACCCATTATAACGTTAAAATTCTTGCCTGGAGCATTCTCAACCAGCTGGCGAGCAATATCTACTCGCAATTTTCTCATTCCTATTGGAATCTTGGAATCGCATTCCCAATCACGGTCATAACTATTAGCATAAGTTGCTGCTGGTGTGGCATGTGTGATTCTTGTTGTTGTCACGATGCCAGTTCGTTTTTTCACAGATTGTGCCCAATCCATTATTGAAGAAATTCGTCCCTTAGCCGGATCCTTAATGTCACAGGTTGAGTCATAGCCAATGACACCGTAAAGTGTCTTTACACCACAGAACATTGCTGTGGCTGTTCCAGCTGAATCGGGAACCTGTTTGTCTACATTGTAAGTCTAAAGAAGATGAACAAAATACATATAAAATTTTTACATTTTAAGAATTCCATTAACATACCTTTGCAAGGCCTGTATGAGGAAAATCATCAAATGTAAGCGACGCTTCTTCGCCTTTTTTTGCGCCGTACTGTTGTCCCTTAAAAATTCGACCAGCAGTGATGGTTGTTATACCCATTCCATCGCCAACGAAGATAATAATATTTTTAGCTTTGTGGTCTTCAAGATTTCTGATACTTGATGACGCGAGTTTTCTCTTTAGAGTTTCCAAACCGACTTCGCGCCAATACTCTGCATCTACGACAAGAAAAGAACAAATATATATATATATACCGAAAATCATGTGATGTTGTAAATTAATTATATAGAAGTATAAAAATCGCACACAATGGTTTTAGGAAATTCTGCAAAAATGATATGTATATCGTATGATAGCATACCATAGTGGTGCAGTTAAAATTTTTTTTCCACTCTAATCAACTATTTAGGTAACAAAACACTTGTTCATATTCGTGTTGTAAATGTGCTTGAACAATAAAAAATATTGAAAAAGAGTTATGCCTTAGCTAAATACTGAAACAAATTATAACACATGTCAACAACACGCAGTTGGTTTTCGGACGGTCCACCATCTTTCCACTAACCACGCGCAACGATGCTTGATTTCGCTGATCTCACGGGAAGCGATGTTTTATCAAAGCCAGGGCCATTGACACATTTTAAGTAACTTTGATAGACTCATTAGAGTCTTTCGATGGCGGGCGCTTGGTGAACCTTATTGTAGATAACATTTTTAAAACAATATACATATAGTTTTACGCATTTCGTCCAATTAAGACATCATCTGGAAATAACTGAACATTGAACAATGATACAAAAGTTGAAGCTAACAAAAATATTTAAACAGAACAAAAGAATAAATTAAATAAATAGAAAAAGAAGATAAATATATATGAAATTAAATAAATCTATATAAGAATGCTAAGCAGAAGGCTATTATTAGTCAAATCAATTCAATTATTAAGTAGTATTTTACCTTTTAATTTAGTACGGTTAATTTAAAAAAAAATGTGTCTACAATGAGAGCAGAAATTAAGTTAAGTTATGAAGAAGTTTGATGTTGTCTATTGAGCACACATGCCCCGTGGAGCGTAGATGTTATGATAAACCGGTCACTACGAGAAACTGCTTTAATATGCTCCTTGAATCTTATTTGTAAGTTTCTCGATGTTTTTTTTTTCAATACAATCATTTTTCCTTACAATCATTGCAGTTAATTCTATAAACACCAATTTTCTTTAATTTGTCAATAGTCCGGGGCATTTAGACTTTTATTGGGAAATAATTTACAGATGACATTTGACTTCGGTATTTGAAGGAGTACTAGTACACGAGCCAAAAAACACATTTTGCACACATGCACCTGTTGTCTGTAAGCCGCCATTTTGTTTTTAGTGTTGATTTCTATTTTTACTCATAACTCTCTTAATTTGTATCCTCGATAAAAAAGTTATGCCAGAAACTTGTAGTAAATACAATTTTCTACAAAATATGTTAAAAGACCTTTTTGGCTACATGCTTTTGTTTAAAAGTTATAGCACATTTTGTTAAAAAAAAAGTGTCGATTTTTTTATATTTGGCATATTTTTTTTGTATCAGTTAAATTTGAAAAACGGTTTTAATAAAAGTTGTAGATATTCTCTACAGATCTACAAGTTTGTCACTTTTTATGATCTCTAACTTATAATTTTGGAAAACAAGAAATTATTAAATTGAACATTTTGAGTCTTGTATGTTAACTAATATACCGTATGTCAAGCTCATTAAACTCCGATTTATAGAGCATTGTTAAATGGGGTGATAGGAATCGTGTGGAGTTTAATGCTTCGAAAACTCAATGCTGTCTTCTGTCGTTAAAGCTAAACATACCCCCAATGCCATGGTCCATGGATTCATGAATGGCACATTGTATATAGACTGCTATAGTACTATCATGACGACCGGTGGACTGTGGCGTTCCAAGCGGCTCTAGGGAAAAAGATTATTCGGTAAATTGAAGAGGCGAACAAAGAGTTCATATACAATGGCGGTTCATTTACAAAAAGAATTCTCAGAGAAACTCGCAGAATTGTACTTTATTCATAAGTTGTTCTTGTTCGATGAGATGGCAATCAAGAAAGAACTTGAGTACAACATTAAAAAAAACCTTATGTAGATATGGAAAATCATAGAGTTTTTTGGCTCTATGATTATCCTCACCTCTTTAAGAGCGTGAGGAATATTCTATTAAGCCATAGAAATAGGAGATAGGAGATAAGAGCGTATTGAAGCAAATATATGAAGACGACTGCAAGTCGGACTTTCAAGTCTTCTTCAAGCTAACGCAGTCGCACATAAATCCTATCGGCTATGACAAGCTCTCTGTGAAGCTGGCTACGCAGGTCTTCAGTGCCAATGTTTACTCAGGCATCTTGTATACTTTGAGAACAAACTGTTTTAAGTATGTCATTATAAGGAAATCTGCAGTTTTCATCTGGGAAACATATTTGAAAAAATTTAAATCAAACCGTTTTCAAAATATTTCGAAAACCAATTTTTTTTTAGAAAATTGAAAAAAAAAAAGTTTTCGAAAATTTTGAAATGCAATGTTAATTGAATTATAAATGACTTCCTGTGTGCAAAATTTTATTGAAATCAGGATACTGGTTAACAATAAAACCGCATTTGAAAAAACCGGTTCTATGATAGGTACCGTTATAGAAAAAAATTCGAAAAATTCATTCTTACTGAGAGATGTATTGTTGTAAAAAAATAGCATCCTGAAAGTTTTATCAAAATCGTTGGAACCATTTTCGAGAAAATCAAACTTTTTGTTAAACGGCAAATAAAGTTCATTGTTGACCTAGAGCAAAAATGAGAAACACCCCCCAAGATACTACCTAACAAATACTAAATACCAAATTTGAACCAAATCGGCCCATCCGTTTAGGCTGTAGAGCAGCGAACAGACAGACATTTTTCGAACCAACTTTTTTCGACTTCTCTATCATCGTAATATCATGTTTGATTATTATTATAGGTACCTATATTCGCAAGTAAAAACAATCTGAAATCTGTCATAATTGAAATCCGACATCTGGGATAGTTTAAACATTTTTTTTATCGAAAACCCGCCGCAGACGAACATTTTAAAAAAAGAATCACGAAAATCGGCCCACTTTTTAATTTTCTACAGCCAAAAAACCCACCGCGATATAAAAATAAGATTTGCTTTAACTATGAATTTCTTACCAGCGAGTAAAGGGTAGGTCAGTTATTTCATAAAAAGCCTCAAAAAAACAAAAATCATTACTACCTGCAGTCTATATACAATGGATACAAATCTACAATCAATTTCCAAACAAAAAAAGTTTGAATGTATCTCCATGCATAGTTTTCACTAAATTTGAGTACCTATCTGCATTGAAAGCAAAATTCAAACCAAAATCCCTTCAATAAATACAGCAAGAATTAAGTTTGTGTTAAATTTTCAAGAATGTATGAGTACATTTTTTGAAAACGACAACGTTCAATTTATAGATAGCAAATAAACCCAAATTGAATATCTTAAAAAAAACCACTTCAAAAGGCTGGTCAATGAAATTATGTACTTGTACATGTATTGCATATAAAAAAATGTAAGCAACGAAAATATTGGATCGTGTATGAATCCTAACAAAAGTCTATATACAAATCCCTTCAAAAGTCTGATCAATGACGTCCATGATATACAAAACAATGTATATACAAATGTATTGCATATACAAATAAAAGGCACGACTGGGTCGCACGTACTTGCTCTTATGTGCTAATCCTTTTTAAGTGCAGGCGTCTTTTTGACAAAGATTTTATTTTAATATTTTTTGTATGACGTGCAACTTCCTTAGAATCGTTTTGGGGTGAAGCTCGAACGATAAACACATAAATATATAGGATTGTTAGCTTTTGCAGTTTTTAAGTGTAGTATTATCTTTCCACTTGCTGCTTACTGTTTATAATATAATTTGCTAATAGAAAGATACAAAGGACTTTTTTCAGTTAAATTTTCATTTTGGTATGGAAAAATTTGAACAACTGGCATAAAGATTCGTCGGAATCAGCAGTATGGCAATAATGCTAGGTAAAGGGACCTTTATACGTCCCAATATGGGACCAATGGAATTTATAAAGGATTTAGGTACCTTTAATAAGGTTGGAAGGAAGGTAGGTACTAAAATTAAGATACGTGTTCCAACTACTGTTAAGCCAGTAGGTATAGAGAAAATATTAAAAGTTAACACAGTGGTTTTGTTTATTTATAGGAAGGTGTAAACTTTTGTTTTCTCGATTGAAATTTTTGCATTCAGTAGTAATCGAATAGTTTTTTTTATTTGTTAGTTGTTTTTGTGTGTTTATCAAAGGCTTCCTTATTTATCCTGTGCTTTTATGATGATGAAAAATACTTTAAAGTACGTAAGTATGTATGTAATGTAGGTTGTCACTTTCTTTTATTTGACTAATGGCTTGGCTAGGGCTTAGCCGAGCAATATGAAATAAAATGTTGGGAAAAAAATTTATGAATTCAAAAAAACACTACTCATAACGTTTTTTGGAAAAAAATTTGTAAGCCATCTTATTTCTTTTGCTGTTTTCTATTTTATGAATTTTTCATTTCAAAATCGTTCGACCAGTTTTTTCAAAAAAATGTTTTTTTTGAAAAACTTTTCCAAAACATATTTTAAAATTTTTTTTACTATGTCAATTTTAAGAAATCTATAGTTTATACTAGGAGAAAAATTAAAAAAAAAATCTATAGATCCGTTTTCAAAATATTCAAAAAACAAAATATTTTTTTAAAAAAATTATTAAAATTTAAAAAAAAATGTTTTTGAAAATTTTGATAAGCAGTATTATTTAAATCATAAAACACTACATATATTGAAAATTTCATCAAAATCCGTCAATTAGTTAACGAGAAAGTCTGATTTTAAAAAACCGGTCATATGGGAGGTACGGTTATAAAACTTTTTCTGAAAAATCCATTAAAATTAAAAGATAGATTTTGCACAGAAAACAACATTCTGAAAGTTTAATCAAAATCGTAGGAGCCGTTTTCGAGAAAAATAAGTTTTTTAATAAAAGTTATATGGCAGGTACCGTTAGTTTTGGAGCTAGAATGCCAATTCCAAAATCTGTCGGGTAGAGCACTCTAAAAATACTATATACCAAGTTTGAATCAAATCGGCCCAACCGTTTAGGCTGTAGATATCGATACGGACAGACAGACAGACAGACAGACAGACGGACGGAATTTCCGGACCCACTTTTTTTGACTTCTCTATCATCGTAATATCATGTTTGATTGTTAGAATTTTTTTTTTTTTTACGAATGCATAACTTGCCTTATAGTCCCTATAATCGCAAGTAAAAATGTAAGCAACATCATCAACATCAAGTTAATTCATCTCACCTTCTTAAGCATCTTTTTTTTTAATTGCTTATAAGTCAACGAAATTGTATAATTCAAAGAGATTTCCTCTTAAAATTCACCAAGAATGTAGGTAAACCACACATTTTTCCAACAACATGCATGTTCATCAGGCAACCAAAAGCCATCAAAAGAGTCAAATAATATACTCAATTATTTCATTCTCATTCGCTTACAGTCACATTTCACATGCGCAGTAATGTAAGTACAGAGCATAACACTTAAAAACATGCTCTTATTTCTCTCTTTCTCAAATAAAATATGCCTACACTAGCACTCCAAGCGGCTCTAGGGAAAAAGATTTTTTCTCGTCTCATGATAGTACTATAGGCAGTTTATATACAATGCTTTTTCCCTAGAGCCGCTTGGAACGCCACCGTCCACCGGTCGTCATGATAGTACTATAGCAGTCTATATACAATGACTTTGACTAGAAATATGCTATGAGAAATTCGATAGATAAGAAAAGAAATTGAAATGTGTGCTACGATTTGGGGTTTAGTTTTGAACAATATAAGGAAAAAAAGAAACACAGGTACGAAAGGACTTTGTAATTGTTGTAGTTGTGTATCTAACTTTAGGTCAAATGTTGAGGAGGATGGGCGATTTTAATTTGCAATAAAAAACATTGTGTCCATTAAATTGAGATAAAAACAATCCTATGCATCAAGTTGGACTAATTACACACAATGTCTATAGAAAATTTTATCAGAAAATAAAACTAAACTATTCTTACATAAATAGAAAGCGAGAATTAAATCACCTAGCAGATTTATCACACCATTCAGCTGAGTGCTATCAAGAGAGAAGAGAGTGAATGAATACATACATAAAAAAGAGACAGATGTATAGATAGAATAGAAATTGAATTATTAAAAAAAAAATGAAATGTGTTAATATTTGTCAGTTTATGATAAGCGCTTGTGTAGAAGCGTTTTGTTTTATTTGTGTTGTTTAACTGTGTAGTTTTATGTCTGCTCTCAATTTATTTTCTTCACAAATTATTGCTTTTGCCGTTGGGATATAGATCTTGCTTGCTGAGAACAAGTCTAAAAATGAATACCTATTTTGCAGAATTTCAAGGTTTTAGAGTAATAAATAACGAGTTAATTTTAAAGAAAATAGCTATGCTTTTCATTATCTGGTGGTCACAAAACAAAACAAAGGAAAAAAAACAGCTTTGAGTGCTTTTACAGGCCGACTCCACATGATATCTGTATTGCTAACCAGATCTCTGACATAAATATCAGACCATTTTCTTTTTTCTTCGCTGGACAGTTCATGTCTTGATATTTCATTAAAGCAAGAGAGGCTAATGTGTTTGTATCTCTGACAAAAGTCAATAGATAGAAATTCTTCTTCTTATATTTGTTAATTTTATCTTTTTAAAACATTTATTCCATTAAAAAAATATAGATGTTGTCTCATTTACTCTTGTTAATACACATAAACTAATAAAAATGCTGTATTCAGGCTTTTTCATTACAAACTAAATTTTTAAAGCGCACAAAAAGACCAACTACCCGCATGAGAGACAAAAAATAATGAGATGAACCCTAAAAATAGAAAGAAAAAACACAAACGTCAAATTGTTATCAAGACATCGATGTCAAGATAGAACCGCGGAGAGAGATGTCTAACATCCCAACAGACTCCGAAACAACGCGACTCCATTGGATATTTCATCTCATGTTGAAGATCCTGAGAGAAATTATATCGTCTGGAGTCGGCCTGTTACATTTTCTCCACTAGCGCATTGTATATAGACTTCTATAGTACTATCATGACGACCGGATGACTGTGGCGTTCCAAGCGGCTCTAGGGAAAAAGATTATTCGGTAAATTGAAGAGGCGAACAACGAGTTCATATACAATGGCGGTTCATTTACAAAGAGAATTCTCATAGAAACTCGCAGAATTGTACTTTATTCATAAGTAATTTATGAGTAATTTATAAAAGAGGTAGATAACAATTTGTATGGTTTAGCTACGATCTATGGGTAATTTAAAGAGATTTCCTTGATTTATACGAAATTTCAATGAGAAATTTATGAAAGAGGCAGGAATGTATATACATTGTTGCTTACCTTACAGTTTAAGGTTAAGAAAAAATTTTTTGATATGCATTGGACATGAATTGGACATTGTATATAAACTGCCTTTCGTACATTATTATATACGATGTTCTGCCCTATATTCTTTGCGCAGATGAACGATGTTTGTTTTTGTTTTTTTTTTTTGCGTAGGTTGCGGTTGCTGTGCTGTGCATTGTATACATTGCATATACATTACTACACGGTTTGGTTAGTTCTATATATGCATGTTCAAACGATATTTTCCAGCTGATCATTGTATATAGACTGCCTATATACAATGCAGCTGATCATCATTGTATCCTTTGTATGCATTGTATATAAACTGCCTTGCTTATAAGAAATGCACTGCTAATAAGCATTGTTTATGAATTGCTATAGTACTATCCTGGTGACATGTGGACAATTGTTCATTTTATATGCAATGCTAATAGCTAATAACAAAATACAGTAGCAGACGATAAAGTAAGTATGTGTATGTATGAATAATCCAGCGTTCAATACCGGCGTTTATGTTAAGAACGCCGAGAAGGCTCAGGAAAAGCAAGGAATATAACTTGGAAAAAGGAGCCATGAAGCAAATGGAGCATTCGACAGAGGAAGTAAGGAGATTTGTTATGGTGCAACTGTTCCATAAACAAAACACTCCTTGGGGGTCAGAAGAAAAGGATGTATTCCTTAAATTATTCTATAAATCCCCTGCCTGCTGCAACTACATGTTGAGAGCAGGATTTAAAATGCCATCGGTAAGCACCATTTATCGTTGGCATTCAGAGATACGTCTTAAGGCAGGATTTAGCCAGACGATATCCGACATGATAAAAGAGAAGGCCAAAAGCATGGCACCGATAGACCAAAAATGTGTTCTCTTGTTCGATGAGATGGCTATCAAGAAAGAACTTGAGTACAACATTAAAAAAAACCTTATGTAGATGTGGAAAATCATAGAGTTTTTTTGCTCTATGATTATCCTCACCTCTTTAAGAGCGTGAGGAATATTCTATTAAGCCATAGAATACGCATAGGAAATGACATTGTGGACTGGAGCGTATTGAAGCAAATATATGAAGAAGACTGCAAGTCGGACTTTCAAGTCTTCTTCAAGCTAACGCAGTCGCACATAAATCTTATCGGCTATGACAAGCTCTCTGTGAAGCTGGCTACGCAGGTCTTCAGTGCCAATGTTTACTCAGGCATCTTGTATGCTTTGAGAACAAACTGTTTTAAGTATGTCATTATAAGGAAATCTGCAGTTTTCATCTGGGAAACTTATTTGAAAAAATTTAAATCAAACCGTTTTTAAAATATTTCGAAAACCAATTTTTTTTTTAGAAAATTGAAAAAAAAAGTTTTCTAAAATTTTGAAATGCAATGTTAATTGAATTATAAATGACTTCCTGTGTGCAAAATTTTATTGAAATCAGGATACTGGTTAACGATAAAACCGCATTTGAAAAAACCGGTTCTATGATAGGTACCGTTATAGAAAAAATTTCGAAAAATTCATTCTTACTGAAATATGTATTGTTGTAAAAAAAATAGCATCCTGAAAGTTTTATCAAAATCGTTGGAACCATTTTCAAGAAAATCAAACTTTTTGTTAAACGGCAAATAAAGTTCATTTTTGACCTAGAGCAAAAATGAGAAAAGGCCCCCAAGATACTACCTAATAAATACTAAATACCAAGTTTGAACCAAATCGGCCCATCCGTTTAGGCTGTAGAGCAGCGAACAGACAGACATTTTTCGAACCAACTTTTTTCGACTTCTCTATCATCGTAATATCATGTTTGATTATTATTATAGGTACCTATAATCGCAAGTAAAAAACAATCTGAAATCTGTCATAATTGAAATCCGACATCTGGGATAGTTTAAACATTTTTTTTTATCGAAAACCCGCCGCAGACGAACATTTTAAAAAAAAGAATCACGAAAATCGGCCCACTTTTTAATTTTCTACAGCCAAAAAACCCACCGCGATATAAAAATAAGATTTGCTTTAACTATGAATTTCTTACCAGCAGTAAAGGGTAGGTCAGTTATTTCATACAAAGCCTCAAAAAAACAAAAATCATTACTACCTGCAGTCTATATACAATGGATACAAATCTACAATCAATTTCCAAACAAAAAAGTTTGAATGTATCTCCACTATGCATCACTAAATTTGTGTACCTATCTGCATTGAGGTGGTTGGGTGCTGTATGAATAGGGTAGGCACTGAAAGGCATCAAACTGGTGATGCAGATTCGCTGCAACTATATCGTACACATCAATTGTGCTTATTTTACCTCCCCGCGGTAACCACCGGGTACTGGTCTGTCCATCCGGACATTCCTGCTAAACTTATAAGCGCGAGTGTTGAACACAGAAAAAATAGCAACACTATAATGCTCTGCTTTAATGACTGTTCTGATCGATTCGCAGAAGTCTTGCACGAGCCCCTCAGAAAGAGGACGTACGGCGGATGAGCCCAACCAATTGGACCAACGGTGGCGTCAACAGTCGACGAAGCAGACGCCCTAATGAGCTACTTCGACGTATTTGGAGATAAGGTCATTAGGACAATTCAATGCAAGTCAGGGCATTGAAATAGAGATGGTGGCGGATGAACCCTTAATGGGCCAACGGCAGCGCTCATATCCCCGAAGTGGGTTACTGACTCCGGATTTTCCGGTTCCTTTTGTCCAAGGAATCCAACAAAGGACCTGGCCCTTCAAGTTGGGGGTTGTGCGTGGGGTTAACAACCCTGCCACGGAAAAAAGAAAAAGTTGCGAAGCGACCAATAGCCTCAGAAAAGGACGGATTTACTGTTGACGACCCGGAAAAACGAATCAAGGACAACGACCTTCGGATCTGCACGTGGAATGTTAGAACTCTTAACAGACCACGTGCATCCAAACAACTAGCGGAGGCCCTAGACTGCTACAGAGCAGGAATTACTGCCATCCAGGAAGTGCGATGGAATGGGCCGGGCAAAAGGAGGATGAAAAACTGTGACGTGTACTACGGTGATTGCGCAAGAAGACCACAGCGTTTATTTGGGTGCGGATTCGTCATAAGCGGTAGACTTAGGCAAGAAGTCTTGGGCTTTCGACACGTAAGTGAGCGACTTGTGACAATCCGTATCAAGGCTAAATTCGCCAACATTAGCCTAATATGCGCTCATGCCCCCACAGAGGACAAAGATGACGCCACCAAGGATAACTTCTATGAGCTCCTCGACAAAACCTATGAGCAATGCCCTAAATACGACGTTAAGATCGTACTAGGCGATTTTAATGCCAAAATAGGTAAAGAGGAAATCTTTGGTAGGACTGTCGGAAAACATAGCCTACACGACACAACGTCTGAAAACGGACTTAGGCTAATTGACTTCGCAGCGGCACATAACGTCACCATTGCAAGCACACGGTTTCCTCATCTCGATATACACAAAGGGACTTGGCGACACCCAGATCAAAGAACCGTCAATCAGATTGATCACGTTGCGATCGATGCAAGACACGCCTCCAGTATCTTGGATGTTCGCACCTTCCGAGCAGCTAACATCGACTCGGATCACTACCTTGTTGCAGCAAAGGTAAGAATGCGAATAACCCGAACTCCCCAACAACGGAGTAATACTGTGAGGAAGTATGACGTCGGAAAGCTGCAATCGCAAGAAACCGCCAGAACCTATGCCGATCGAATATCCCGTAACCTCTCAAGAAATCCAGTACCGCCAGCATCAAGTGCCGAAGATCAGTGGCAACACTGCCAACAAGCCATCAGAGATGCCGCAACTGATGTGCTAGGTTTCACCAGACCACCACCACGAAACCTCTGGTTTGATGACGAATGCAGGCAGGCCCATGCAGCCAAACAAGAGGCATATAAAGCAACGCTGCAAAGAAAGACGAGAGCTGCTCGCGAGCTTTACGAGCAGAAAAGACGGGAAGAACACCGGCTTCTCCAAAAGAAAAAAAGAGAGCATGACAAGCGCGCGATCGAAGATATTGAGAGATGCTACTCCAGGAACAACGTGCGGAAGTTTTACCAACAGGTAAAAAGAACATGCCAAGGAAAAAAATCCCGCACAGAAGCCTGTAGAGATAGGAATGGAAACCTCGTAGTAGAGTCACAGTCGGTGCTGAGTACATGGAAGGACCATTTCTGCAGACTGTTAAACGGCGATGAAGGCCAAAATGCCGCTGTCAGGCAGAATGAAACATTCAACATAGATGGTGACAGACAAAACTTCCGTCCACCTGACCAAAATGAAGTAAGGATAGCAATATCTAAGCTCAAAAACAACAAAGCTGCTGGACCCGACGGATTACCCGCCGAACTTTTTAAAGCGGCCGGAGATGACCTGGTGGAATGCATACACCAACTCATCTCTAAAGTTTGGTCAGAAGAAAGTATGCCTGATGAATGGAACCTCAGCATCGTTTGCCCGATCCACAAGAAAGGAGACCCTCTAAACTGCGCCAACTATAGAGGAATAAGTCTCCTGAATATCGCCTACAAGATCCTCTCTGCCGTACTATGTGAACGCCTGAAACCTTTCGTCAGCAACCTGATTGGCCCCTATCAGTGTGGTTTCAGACCAGGAAAGTCCACAATCGATCAAATGTTCACGCTACGGCAGATCCTGGAAACCACCCAAGAATTCCAAATCGATATCCACCACCTCTTTATCGATTTTAAGGCCGCGAACGATAGCATTTATATAGACGAGCTATACAGAGCCATGTCAGGTTTTGGCATTCCCACAAAACTCGTCCGACTGTGCAGGATGACGATGGAGAACTCTCGCTGCTCCGTCAAGGTTGGTTCTGACCTCACAGAAGCTTTTGACGTCAAAAAAGGATTCCGACAAGGTGATGCGCTATCGTGCGATTTCTTCTACTTAATACTTGAAAAAATTATAAGAAACTCGCAAGTCAATTGTAGTGGGACAATTTTTTTCAAGTCTGTGCAATTGCTAGCATACGCTGACGACATAGACATCATTGGCAGAACTCGGCGAGCTGTCACTGGCACGTTTGCTAGCATTGAAGCTGAAGCGGCTAAGATGGGACTAGCAGTCAATGAGGTCAAAACGAAGTACCTGCTGTCCACAAAAAGGGACACACAACACCGGCGGATTGGACAAAACATCACAATAGACAGGTACAACTTTGAGGTAGTTAGGGACTTTGTGTACCTCGGATCCGCTATAACATCTGACAACAACATCTCGTCAGAAATAAAGCGAAGAATTACTCTTGCCAATCGCTGTTTCTATGGGCTAGGAAGGCAATTGAGTAGCAAAGCCCTCTCTCGAAAGACAAAGGAGACTCTGTATAAGACCCTAATCATCCCAGTCCTGCTCTATGGCGCCGAGGCATGGACTCTATCTAAAGCGGATGAAGATATCCTTAGTCGTTTCGAGCGTAAGATTCTTCGGAAGATTTTTGGCCCTATCTGCGTTAACGGGCTTTGGAGGAGAAGGTTCAACCAAGAACTATACGAGCTGTACAGCGACATTGACCTGGTCAAAAAAATACGCATATCACGTTTAAGATGGCTAGGTCATGTAGAGCGAATGGACAACAATGCTCCGGCTCGCAGGATCTTCGATTCCATCCCAGAGGGTAGACGCAGTCAAGGAAGACCTCGCCTTAGGTGGCGCGCTCAAGTGGAGGACGACCTCAACCAACTTGGAGTGCAAAACTGGAGGCAGCTAGCCAAAGACCGAGTTGGCTGGAGAGGCATGTTGGTTGAGGCCCAGGTTCGTCCCGAACTGTAGCGCCACCTAAGTAAGTAAGTAAGTATCTGCATTGAAAGCAAAATTCAAACCAAAATCCCTTCAATCAATACAGTAAGAATTAAGTTTGTGTTAAATTTTCAAGAATGTATGAGTACATTTTTTGAAAACGACAACGTTCAATTTATAGATAGCAAATAAACCCAAATTGAATATCTTAAAAAAAACCACTTCAAAAGGCTGTCAATGACATTATGTACTTGTACATGTATTGCATATAAAAAAAATGTAAGCAACGAAAATATTGGATCGTGTATGAATCCTAACAAAAGTCTATATACAAATCACTTCAAAAGTCTGATCAATGACGTCCATGATATACAAAACAATGTATATACAAATGTATTGCATATACAAATAAAAGGCACGACTGGGTCGCACGTACTTGCTCTTATGTGCTAATCCTTTTTAAGTGCAGGCGTCTTTTTGACAAAGATTTTATTTTAATATTTTTTGTATGACGTGCAACTTCCTTAGAATCGTTTTTTGGTGAAGTTTGAACGAACATGCGTCACGACAAAGGGATAAACACATAAATATATAGGATTGTTAGCTTTTGCAGTTTTTTAGTGTAGTATTATCTTTCCACTTGCTGCTTACTGTTTATAATATAATTTGCTAATAGAAAGATACAAAGGACTTTTTTCAGTTAAATTTTCATTTTGGTATGGATAAATTTGAACAACTGGCATAAAGATTCGTCGGAATCAGCAGTATGGCAATAATGCTAGGTAAAGGGACCTTTATACGTCCCAATATGGGACCAATGGAATTTATAAAGGATTTAGGTACCTATAATAAGGTTGGAAGGAAGGTAGGTACTAAAATTAAGATACGTGTTCCAACTACTGTTAAGTCAGTAGGTATAGAGAAAATATTAAAAGTTAACACAGTGGTTTTTTTTATTTATAGGAAGGTGTAAACTTTTGTTTTCTCGATTGAAATTTTTGCATTCAGTAGTAATCGAATAGTTTTTTTTATTTGTTAGTTGTTTTTGTGTGTTTATCAAAGGCTTCCTTATTTATTCTGTGCTTTTATGATGATGAAAAATACTTTAAAGTACGTAAGTATGTATGTAATGTAGGTTGTCACTTTCTTTTATTTGACTAATGGCTTGGCTAGGGCTTAGCCGAGCAATATGAAATAAAATGTTGGGAAAAAAATTTATGAATTCAAAAAAACACTACTCATAACGTTTTTTGGAAAAAATTTTGTAAGCCATCTTATTTCTTTTGCTGTTTTCTATTTTATGAATTTTTCATTTCAAAATCGTTCGACCAGTTTTTTCAAAAAAATTTTTTTTTTGAAAAACTTTTCGAAAACATATTTTAAAATTTTTTTTAGTATGTCAATTTTAAGAAATCTATAGTTTATACTAGGAGAAAAATTAAAAAAAAAATCTATAGATCCGTTTTCAAAATATTCAAAAAACAAAATATTTTTTTAAAAAAATTATTAAAATTTAAAAAAAAATGTTTTTGAAAATTTTGATAAGCAGTATTATTTAAATCATAAAACACTACATATATTGAAAATTTCATCAAAATCCGTCAATTAGTTAACGAGAAAGTCTGATTTTAAAAAACCGGTCATATGGGAGGTACGGTTATAAAACTTTTTCTGAAAAATCCATTAAAATTAAAAGATAGATTTTGCACAGAAAACAACATTCTGAAAGTTTAATCAAAATCGTAGGAGCCGTTTTCGAGAAAAATAAGTTTTTTAATAAAAGTTATATGGCAGGTACCGTTAGTTTTGGAGCTAGAATGCCAATTCCAAAATCTGTCGGGTAGAGCACTCTAAAAATACTATATACCAAGTTTGAATCAAATCGGCCCAACCGTTTAGGCTGTAGATATCGATACGGACAGACAGACAGACAGACAGACAGACGGACGGAATTTCCGGACCCACTTTTTTTGACTTCTCTATCATCGTAATATCATGTTTGATTGTTAGAATTTTTTTTTTTTTTACGAATGCATAACTTGCCTTATAGTCCCTATAATCGCAAGTAAAAATGTAAGCAACATCATCAACATCAAGTTAATTCATCTCACCTTCTTAAGCATCTTTTTTTTTAATTGCTTATAAGTCAACGAAATTGTATAATTCAAAGAGATTTCCTCTTAAAATTCACCAAGAATGTAGGTAAACCACACATTTTTCCAACAACATGCATGTTCATCAGGCAACCAAAAGCCATCAAAAGAGTCAAATAATATACTCAATTATTTCATTCTCATTCGCTTACAGTCACATTTCACATGCGCAGTAATGTAAGTACAGAGCATAACACTTAAAAACATGCTCTTATTTCTCTCTTTCTCAAATAAAATATGCCTACACTAGCACTCCAAGCGGCTCTAGGGAAAAAGATTTTTTCTCGTCTCATGATAGTACTATAGGCAGTTTATATACAATGCTTTTTCCCTAGAGCCGCTTGGAACGCCACCGTCCACCGGTCGTCATGATAGTACTATAGCAGTCTATATACAATGACTTTGACTAGAAATATGCTATGAGAAATTCGATAGATAAGAAAAGAAATTGAAATGTGTGCTACGATTTGGGGTTTAGTTTTGAACAATATAAGGAAAAAAAGAAACACAGGTACGAAAGGACTTTGTAATTGTTGTAGTTGTGTATCTAACTTTAGGTCAAATGTTGAGGAGGATGGGCGATTTTAATTTGCAATAAAAAACATTGTGTCCATTAAATTGAGATAAAAACAATCCTATGCATCAAGTTGGACTAATTACACACAATGTCTATAGAAAATTTTATCAGAAAATAAAACTAAACTATTCTTACATAAATAGAAAGCGAGAATTAAATCACCTAGCAGATTTATCACACCATTCAGCTGAGTGCTATCAAGAGAGAAGAGAGTGAATGAATACATACATAAAAAAGAGACAGATGTATAGATAGAATAGAAATTGAATTATTAAAAAAAAAATGAAATGTGTTAATATTTGTCAGTTTATGATAAGCGCTTGTGTAGAAGCGTTTTGTTTTATTTGTGTTGTTTAACTGTGTAGTTTTATGTCTGCTCTCAATTTATTTTCTTCACAAATTATTGCTTTTGCCGTTGGGATATAGATCTTGCTTGCTGAGAACAAGTCTAAAAATGAATACCTATTTTGCAGAATTTCAAGGTTTTAGAGTAATAAATAACGAGTTAATTTTAAAGAAAATAGCTATGCTTTTCATTATCTGGTGGTCACAAAACAAAACAAAGGAAAAAAAACAGCTTTGAGTGCTTTTACAGGCCGACTCCACATGATATCTGTATTGCTAACCAGATCTCTGACATAAATATCAGACCATTTTCTTTTTTCTTCGCTGGACAGTTCATGTCTTGATATTTCATTAAAGCAAGACAGGCTAATGTGTTTGTATCTCTGACAAAAGTCAATAGATAGAAATTCTTCTTCTTATATTTGTTAATTTTATCTTTTTAAAACATTTATTCCATTAAAAAAATATAGATGTTGTCTCATTTACTCTTGTTAATACACATAAACTAATAAAAATGCTGTATTCAGGCTTTTTCATTACAAACTAAATTTTTAAAGCGCACAAAAAGACCAACTACCCGCATGAGAGACAAAAAATAATGAGATGAACCCTAAAAATAGAAAGAAAAAACACAAACGTCAAATTGTTATCAAGACATCGATGTCAAGATAGAACCGCGGAGAGAGATGTCTAACATCCCAACAGACTCCGAAACAACGCGACTCCATTGGATATTTCATCTCATGTTGAAGATCCTGAGAGAAATTATATCGTCTGGAGTCGGCCTGTTACATTTTCTCCACTAGCGCATTGTATATAGACTTCTATAGTACTATCATGACGACCGGATGACTGTGGCGTTCCAAGCGGCTCTAGGGAAAAAGATTATTCGGTAAATTGAAGAGGCGAACAACGAGTTCATATACAATGGCGGTTCATTTACAAAGAGAATTCTCATAGAAACTCGCAGAATTGTACTTTATTCATAAGTAATTTATGAGTAATTTATAAAAGAGGTAGATAACAATTTGTATGGTTTAGCTACGATCTATGGGTAATTTAAAGAGATTTCCTTGATTTATACGAAATTTCAATGAGAAATTTATGAAAGAGGCAGGAATGTATATACATTGTTGCTTACCTTACAGTTTAAGGTTAAGAAAAAAATTTTTGATATGCAGTTCATATACAATGTTGACATGAATATATCGGATGTTGGACATTGTATATAAACTGCCTTTCGTACATTATTATTTACGATGCCTACACTAGCACTCCAAGCGGCTCTAGGGAAAAAGCATTGTATATAAACTGCCTATAGTACTATCATGAGACGAGAAAAAATCTTTTTCCCTAGAGCCGCTTGGAGTGCTAGTGTAGGAATATTTTATTTGAGAAAGAGAGAAATAAGAGCATGTTTTTAAGTGTTATGCTCTGCGCATGTGAAATGTGACTGTAAGCGAATGAGAATGAAATAATTGAGTATATTATTTGACTCTTTTGATGGCTTTTGGTTGCCTGATGAACATTCATGTTGTTGGAAAAATGTGTGGTTTACCTACATTCTTGGTGAATTTTAAGAGGAAATCTCTTTGAATTATACAATTTCGTTGACTTATAAGCAATTAAAAAAAAAGATGCTTAAGAAGGTGAGATGAATTAACTTGATGTTGATGATGTTGCTTACATTTTTTGTATATGCAATACATTTGTATATACATTGTTTTGTATATCATGGACGTCATTGATCAGACTTTTGAAGTGATTTGTATATAGACTTTTGTTAGGATTCATACACGATCCAATATTTTCGTTGCTTACATTTTTTTATATGCAATACATGTACAAGTACATAATGTCATTGACAGCCTTTTGAAGTGGTTTTTTTTAAGATATTCAATTTGGGTTTATTTGCTATCTATAAATTGAACATTGTCGTTTTCAAAAAATGTACTCATACATTCTTGAAAATTTAACACAAACTTAATTCTTACTGTATTGATTGAAGGGATTTTGGTTTGAATTTTGCTTTCAATGCAGATAGGTACACAAATTTAGTGAAAACTGTGCATGGAGATACATTCAAACTTTTTTGTTTGGAAATTGATTGTAGATTTGTATCCATTGTATATAGACTGCAGGTAGTAATGATTTTTGTTTTTTTGAGGCTTTGTATGAAATAACTGACCTACCCTTTACTCGCTGGTAAGAAATTCATAATTAAAGCAAATCTTATTTTTATATCGCGGTGGGTTTTTTGGCTGTAGAAAATTAAAAAGTGGGCCGATTTTCGTGATTCTTTTTTTAAAATGTTCGTCTGCGGCGGGTTTTCGAAAAAAAAAATGTTTAAACTATCCCAGATGTCGGATTTCAATTATGACAGATTTCAGATTGTTTTTTACTTGCGATTATAGGTACCTATAATAATAATCAAACATGATATTACGATGATAGAGAAGTCGAAAAAAGTTGGTTCGAAAAATGTCTGTTTGTTCGCTGCTCTACAGCCTAAACGGATGGGCCGATTTGGTTCAAACTTGGTGTTTAGTATTTATTAGGTAGTATCTTGGGGGGTGTTTCTCATTTTCGCTCTAGGTCAACAATGAACTTTATTTGCCGTTTAACAAAAAGTTTGATTTTCTTGAAAATGGTTCCAACGATTTTGATAAAACTTTTAGGATGCTATTTTTTTACAACAGTACATCTTTCAGTAAGAATGAATTTTTCGAATTTTTTTCTATAACGGTACCTATCATAGAACCGGTTTTTTCAAATGCGGTTTTATCGTTAACCAGTATCCTGATTTCAATAAAATTTTGCACACTGGAAGTCATTTATAATTCAATTAACATTGCTTTTCAAAATTTTCGAAAACTTTTTTTTTCAATTTTCTAAAAATAAAATTGGTTTTCGTAATATTTTGAAAACGGTTTGATTTAATTTTTTTCAAATAAGTTTCCCAGATGAAAACTGCAGATTTCCTTATAATGACATACTTAAAACAGTTTGTTCTCAAAGCATACAAGATGCCTGAGTAAACATTGGCACTGAAGACCTGCGTAGCCAGCTTCACAGAGAGCTTGTCATAGCCGATAAGATTTATGTGCGACTGCGTTAGCTTGAAGAAGACTTGAAAGTCCGACTTGCAGTCTTCTTCATATATTTGCTTCAATACGCTCCAGTCCACAATGTCATTTCCTTAATGGCTTAATAGAATATTCCTCACGCTCTTAAAGAGGTGAGGATAATCATAGAGCAAAAAAGCTCTATGATTTTCCACATCTACATAAGGTTTTTTTTAATGTTGTACTCAAGTTCTTTCTTGATTGCCATCTCATCGAACAAGAGAACACATTTTTGGTTTATCGGTGCCATGCTTTTGGCCTTCTCTTTTAGCATGTCGGATATCGTCTGGCTCAATCCTGCCTTAAGACGTATCTCTGAATGCCAACGATAAATGGTGCTTACCGATGGCTTTTTAAATCCTGCTCTCAACATGTAGTTGCAGCAGGCAGGGGATTTATAGAATAATTTAAGGAATACATCCTTTTCTTCTGACCCCCAAGGAGTGTTTTGTTTATGGAACAGTTGCACCATAACAAATCTCCTTACCTCCTCTGTCGAATGCTCCATTTGCTTCATGGCGCCTTTTTCCAAGTTATATTCCTTGCTTTTCCTGAGCCTTCTCGGCGTTCTTAACATAAACGCCGGTATTGAACGCTAGATTATTCATACATACACATACTTACTTTATCGTCTGCTACTGTATTTTCTTATTAGCTATTGGCATTGCATATAAACTGAACAACTGTCCACATGTCACCAGGATAGTACTATAGCAATTCATAAACAATGCTTATTAGCAGTGCATTTCTTATAAGCAAGGCAGTTTATATACAATGCATACAATGGATACAATGGATACAATGATGATCAGCTGCATTGTATATAGGCAGTCTATATATAATGATCAGCTGGAAAATATCGTTTGAACATGCATACATAGAACTAACCAAACCGTGTAGTAATGTATATGCAATGTATACAATGCACAGCACAGCAACCGCAACCTAAGCAAAAAAAAAACAAAAACAAACATCGTTCATCTGCCCAAAGAAAAGTCTATATACAATGTTTAGATTGATAAAAAAGGCGTAAGGTTTATTATTTTGAGAAAGAAAGGAATTTGCTATGCTTCTAAGACGAAAATATGATCCGTTGGAGAATAATATCCTGTTCTGAGTCCAGCTTGGTATTCCTTCAGCAAATTGTTGTCCTCGATCCATAATCTTAAACGATTTTGCATAATCGCTGTAAAGATTTTATACGAAGAGTTCAAAAAAGATAACCCTCTATAGTTTGCCGGGTCCTTTGTACATCCTTTTTTGAAAATGGGAAATATGAACGCCTCATTAAACTGTTCAGGGATTACTCCATACTCAAAATGTCGTTAAATAATCTTGTCAAAGTTGTACTCAACTTCATAGTCCCGTATTTAAAAAATTCTGCAGTTACCCGATCTGAACCTGGTGCTTTTCCTTCTTCGAGGTTATTCATTGTCAAACTTACTTCTCTCTCCGTAATTGGTGTGTCCAGGGTATCATTCCATATCCCGGGTGTACAATAGTACCTTAAAGTGAGCTCAATAGTTTTTCATAAAGGGATTTCAATAGGGTTGCACTTAGGTCGTTACTTATAACATACTTTCCACCATTTATTTTCCAGAATTCTGATGAGCTTCTAATCTTTACTAATCTCTTAGCTTTTCCTTCTAGGAAAGTCGGTTTTTTGGCAATACAAAGCTTTTTAAATTTCGCATTCGCTTTAATGTAAAGATTTCTCGTGTTTTCCTTACTACACCTTCGAAACGCTTTAAGCAGAGCGTAAGATATTGTTCTCGGTTTCATACACTCCCCATCAAACCATGGTTCCTTAAAAGTCGTTCGTCTATTTAATTGTCTACGAACAGGGTAGGATGGCTTTATAGCTTGTTCAACTTGATTTAACATTTCTCTCCAGAAGGACGTCCAAATTTCTTCTATATATGTCAGCCTAGAGTTTTTCCATTCCATTTTAAGTAATAGCACAATCTCTACATTTCCAGAATTTGTATGTTCTGTTTCATATAGGATTACTGCAATTGGCATATGGTCCGAATACGGAACTTGTAGTACTTTAAAATCTGAAACACATTTATTCCATTCTCCTGAGATAAAACTGTAGTCTATTACAGGTGAGCCTTGATCGCCTACAAAAGTCTGGTTGAGTAATGTCATTACACATGTGTTGTTTATGTCGGCGCATATCAAATTATTATTTCGGTCTCAATAAAATGACTTTCCTCCCATGATTAATGTTTGACCACTGGCGAATACGGAACTTGTAGTACTTTAAAATCTGAAACACATTTATTCCATTCTCCTGAGATAAAACTGTAGTCTATTACAGGTGAGCCTTGATCGCCTACAAAAGTCTGGTTGAGTAATGTCATTACACATGTGTTGTTTATGTCGGCGCATATCAAATTATTATTTCGGTCTCAATAAAATGACTTTCCTCCCATGATTAATGTTTGACCACTGGCGAAGTATCCGTTAAACTTATTTTGTTACTCAAAGGTATATCGTAAATCGGCGAATGAATTTAATTTTATTTAAAACTTAAAAATACTTCCTACCTTCAGCAACTAAGTGTGATTTTTTCTGGCACACAGATTTTATAGAGCAAATGAATCGTTTGTTATACAATTTATTAATTTAAACTCCATATTTTAGTAAAATTTCAAACTTTATTAAGAGTCAGATAAATGAAAAACTTAAAAATTACTCAAGTGGTTTTTCTTTATTTTATGAATTATGATTTATTAAGAGCACAGTTCAAACTACACTTCTACCAATGAACGTTGAAATGTCAAGCTTTGTATTTCTTTCGTAATTGATCGGTGGTCTTAATTAGTTCCTTTGTAGGCTTAGCATCGATATTCATCATAATGTACATAAGATTTTTACTTGCGATTTAGGTACTTAAATGCAAGTTATGGATTCGTGATCTAACAATCAGACATGACATTACGATAATAGAGAAGTAAAAAAAAGAGGGTCCGGAAATTCCGTCCGTCAGTCTGTCTGTCTGTCTGTTCGCGCCTCTACAGCACAAACGGATGGGCCGATTTGCTTCAAACTTGGTATTTAGTATTTATTAGGTAGTATCTCGGGGGATGTTTTTCATTTTTTCTCTAGGTCGAAAAATAATGGTACCTGCCATACAATTTTGAACAAAAAGTTTGATTTTCTCGAAAACGGCTGCAACGATTTTGATGAAACTTTCAGGGTGCTAATTTTTTACAATAATACATCTTTCAATTAGCATAAATTTTTCGAAATTTGTTCTATAACGGTACCTCTCATAAAACCGTTTTTTTTTCAAAATTTTCAAAAACTTTTCGATTTTTTATTTTTTTTTTTTTTAATTTGGTTTTCGAAATATTTTGAAAATGGGTGGATTGAATTTTTTTAAATAATTTTCCCACATGAAAACTACAGATTGCCTTATAATGACATACTAGAAAAAAAATTTAAATATTTCGAAAAGTTTTTCAAAAAAACGAGTTTTAAAAAAACTGGTCGAACGATTTTAAAAAATGTTTGTTTTCGGTAGACATTAAGTTTTCAAATTTTATTGCATACTTAGTTTTTCCAAGAAAACTCTGAAACAATTTAAAAAAAAATAAAGAATTTTCTAAAAAAAAAATATTTTTTTATTTTAATAGACGTGTGGTTTTCAATCTGGCAATCGTTTTTTGGAATTGGTCTTTTTGACAGCTGTCTCTTGATTTATGCTCAGTTTGGTTTGCGATTTCATAATGAATAGACTTACTCCTAAACAAAGTTTGCAAATTGTGCAAATTTATTACCAAAATAATGGTTCGTTTCGTTGGAGCAGAGTATCGAAGAAGACCCAAATGAGTCCATCCGCCATCGCGCGCGGAAGGATCCTGGTTTGCAGGCTAACAAAATCCAACTCGTTCAAGAATTGAAGCCGAACGCCCATCAAGCGCGTCACACGTTCGGTGAATGGGCCCAAAACGAAATGGCCACCGATCTCGATTTTCACAAAATTGGGAAAATTGGGCCACGGCGGCCACTTCCCCGAAATCATTTTTAGAACATAATGCAAACTCTTATCTTTATAAAAAGCTAGATTTTTGGCCATAACATTAAACTTAATGCGTTTTATTTCTTCTTGAAAACCAAACGTCTAAAAAAAAACACCCTTTATATACATACATATTCAGCCACTATGCAATTATCTAGCATAAGAACTAATTCATGCGACCCAGTCGTGCATTTTATTTAAATTTTATTCGACAATGTGACCGCACATATGAGCAAGTACGTGCAATCCAGTCGTGCAATTTATTTTTACTTGCAGAGACAGGCGGTGTTTTTTTCTATAATAAGCACGAGCGAAGGGGTTATTTTTCGACTCTTATAATGTTAAAACACTGTGCGAGTATAAGGGAAGGTGATGTCGATGGACATTAGTTTTGGAGTTCTGCATATCAAATTAGGAGGAAAAAACCGAACCAGGTAGAGTGTCGTCGAGCCCCAAATAGATAAGTTATTTTATTCTTCTTATTAATCATATCATAATTAATATATATATTTTCGTTTAAGGTCGCCGATTCCGCTGAAAAAGTCAAATAACCTAAATGATGATTCAACGCGCTCCAACGCCTCATAACTTGCACTTATGATATCATTTACGAGTCTTTTCTTTCAACCCAGAAAGATAAAAATGTAGGATGTCCAATTCTGTTGACCTAGTCGGACACCAAATAAATAATGCAAGGAATGAGCGTTGGAGAGCAATAAAATTCTTAGAAGTCAACAAATAAACATGCCACCTCTGAGAATTGCTATCTTGATAGGAGGAATGTGCTGCGCCGGCTATTTGGTACATTTGGTATGCAAGCTATGGACAGCATATAGGTTGCTGAAAGGAGTCATGCTATGGGATTGGCTTGGCTGAAAAAAGATACGAGTATAATTCGGCAGTTGGTTTTTTGATTGGCAGACAGCGGCATCGGCGAACGAGTGTTATTTTTATTCTAAGTTGAAAATGTGTTTTTGAATAGTAAAGTTTTGATAGTAACAGATTCATTATTTTGATTTCCAATAATTTGATTGCAAGACGATGTAAGTTAAAAAGAAAAAAAATGTAAAAAAAAATATATATATCTTTTAAATTTGTTTATAATTATTCTTTGTCCAGAAAAATAAAATTAACATTAGTACTTCATCAAGGAGTAAATCAATAATTATTTTCCGTCGCAATAACATCATTTTATTTTTATCTTCGGATTTTCTCCTCTTCGGATTTTTGTTTGCGGAATAAACATATAATTTGGTGTGTTCTGTTTTGAGGAATTCTCCGAGTTCGTGATTTAATCTGTTCGTTTGGAATCAAATAAACTTATATTTTCAACAACGGTTCGCAGTTGCACTTTAGAGACCTGCAAAGATGCTGACGATAGTCAAATGGTCGCTTGCGATCGCTGTAAAAGATGGTGGCATTTTTTATGTGCTTCTTTCGATCTTTCCAAATATGATACCAAAACGCCATGGTTCTGTGAGCGGTCAGACTGTACTATTTGCGATGATGAAGAAGATGAAGAAGATGTTTCACATGAAGGTGGCAGTAAAGTAAATCTCAAAGCGGCAGTCGTAGATGAGGGAGTCATTTCGTTAGAAGTCCTTATGGAGGCAGCCGCAGCTGCCCAAGCAGCAGTCGTTCAAAGAGATGAAGAGCTCCTAGCCCTCCGGAATGAGATGAAGGATTTAAAACAAAAATTAGCAGAGTTTTCTTCAGCCCAGCAAAAATCAACGGGAAATCCATTGGCTCCTGAACATCAAGTGATGAACAAACAAAATAATTCTCAATCCGACGTGGATATTGAAAGGTTGAAAAAGTTTAAACAAATTCAGGAGTCTTATCAGTTACTATTGGGAAATTTAATTCATCCTCGACAATCGACGCCTTTGAAAACAGCCACGTCGTCATCAGCCAACGTTTCACCATGTCAAAGCCAGGAAGGGGATATGTCAAATTTACTAACCATTCTAAACCGTAACAATGTTCAGGAGTTGCCGAACTTCTCTGGTGAAAATACACGCGAATGGCCTTATTTTGAGGAAGTTAACAAGTCAACGACGATAGAAGGACGATTCAGTGCAAAGGAAAATGTTGCCCGATTACGCAAGGCTTTGAAAGGAGAGGCATACCAGCTCGTGTGTGATCGTTTGAAGTATTCCTCAGATGCTGACGCAGTCATGAACTCTCTACGTCTAATTTTTGGTCGATATGATGTCCTGGTTCACAATTTGACGACTGATTTGTTGAATCTTCCGAGGTCAACGTCTAAAAGTGACCCAAAGATACGTTTGTGGGCAGTGAAAGTGAATGGTTATGTGGCCGACGTCAGATCCATGAACAGAGAAGAGGACCTAACAAACGGATATGTGATGACCAACTTAGTTTCTAAATTAGGCGCAGGCTTATATCAAGAATGGCAGAAAAGGAAATCGATCATTGCAGGTGCCAATTTCGTTCATTTTGCCGAATTCTTGACTGAACAGATTTTTTTATCTACCACCTGAATTGATAAAACCCCTAGCAACTGTACATGGAGATTATAAAAAGTGTCAAGTAACTTCAAAGTCCTCTCGACAAGTGTAACTCATCAAGCACATTCAGCCGCTTCTGACCCTCAAGCCTTATGTGGAAAGTGTAATAAAAAGCAACACATACTAAATCAGTGTGCATATTTCAAGGCACTGTCAGCAGAACAAAGATTGAGTTATGCCAAAGAACACTCAGTATGCTTCACATGTTTAGATCCTTCAAAACACGACTGGAGAGCATATTCAAGAAAGAAGACTTGCGGGATGAATGGTTGCAAGGGCCGTCATCACCCGTTGTTGCACCAGACAGCCGTTAGCGCTTCCTCCGAGATGAACTCTACTGCACAACCATTCGTTCCTCAGCCTCATATGCATTCTTCTCATAGTGGATAAAATTCCTCGGTCATGTTCAAGATTGTGCCGATAAGACTTCATGGTCGGGACGATTGTTTTGTTGACACTTTCGCCTTTCTAGATGATGGATC
Source organism: Platycheirus rosarum (assembly GCA_963971375.1). Lineage (NCBI taxonomy): Eukaryota > Metazoa > Arthropoda > Insecta > Diptera > Syrphidae > Platycheirus > Platycheirus rosarum. Next base: position 12,125,120 of record OZ020511.1, on the reverse strand, counting down.
GTCTTTGACTATGCTGGAGAAAGAATTGTTTGACGAACTAGGACTTGAAGGTGAGCCAGAAAATTTAACTCTGCAAGGGACCAAAGGTGTCGTTCGGCTCGAGAAATCCTCACGGACCACATTGACAGTGTCGGATGTCAAGGATAAAAGGCGTTATTCATTAAAGAATGTGTATTCTGTTAAGGATTTGGATCTACCAAGACAATCTTTTGATGTCTCCACATTGAAGAGCATGTACCCTCACCTTCGTGGTCTGCCATTGACCGATCTCGTAGATGCCAAGCCTAAAATATTGATTGGTTTGGATCAAGCCAAGTTCCTTTTGGGTCAAGGCCAGCGTCACGGAAAAGATGAAGAACCTTGTGCTGTTAAAACTCTTCTTGGCTGGATTGTTTATGGCAGTTGCAACTCAGCTATGACCAATCATGTTTCTTGTGTACATCAAGTATACCGTCCTACAATGAAAGTCCTGTTTCACGATGCTATAAAACAAGAAGGTGAGTTGCATGATCTCGTCAAGCGTCACTTTACCACGGAAGAGTTTGGAGTGATGCCTCCAAAGGGCGAATTGGTCAGCCGTGAAGTTAGCAGAGCAATGGAGACTATGCAGCAATCTATTAAACAAGTTGATCAACAATACGAAATTGGCCTTCTATGGAATGCTGATAACGTGGAACTTCCTGACAGTTTTCCAATGGCACTTAAGAGACTTGAAGGATTAGAAAAGTCTCTACAAAAAAAACCACACCTTCTGGAATGGAAAAACAACTATATGCGACAGTTGTTAACAAAAGGCTACGCCAGAATCGCTTCAGAAGAAGAACTATCAAAAAAATGGCCTCGAATCTGGTACGCTCCAACTTTCATCGTTGAAAATTTTAACAAGGTTCCACCAAAACCCAGATGTGTTGCTGACGTAGCTGCGAAAGTCAACGGCGTTTCACTCAATACGTACTTACTGAAAGGTCCAGATAATCTCGTGCCGTTGCATACAGGACTTTTTAAATTTCGTGAACGTGAGATTGCGGTAAACGCTGACGTTAAAGAAATGTTCCATCAAATCCGGATTAAAGAAGAAGATCAGCATTGCCAAAGAATCCTATGGAGAGATGGTGACAGTACTGCCCCACCCACGGTGTATATTATGCAGGTGATGATGTTCGGACCTAGATGTTCTCCAACGTGCGCCCAATTTGTTAAAAATCACCATGCTAATCTCTTCATAGCAAGTTGCCCGGAAGCAGTAGATGATCTAACTAAAAGAACTTACGTTGATGACTACATTAACAGTCATAATACGGTGGAAGAAGCAGTTTCAGTCACCAGAGATGCAATTCACATTTGCAAGAGTATGAATTTTGATCTAGTTGGAGTGCAATCTAACAGTCGCGATTTCTTGATTCAAATGCCAGAAAGTTATGTCAATAATAAATTGGTCAGCATTGATCCGAACGAATGCGAAGGATATGTGGCAAAAGTTTTAATAATGTATTGGCAGCTATCCTCCGATTGTTTCTCATACAAACTGACTGACGATGAAGACCTACAGGATATGTTAGCAAAGAATGATACAATCACCAAACGACGTATGTTACGAGCTGTGATGCGAATTTTCGATCCATTGGGAATTATCTCTCTCTACATTATTCGAAGGAGAATAATCCTTCAAGACGTTTGGAGAGAGGGTTTTAACTGGGACGAGCCGGTGTCTTCTGAATTGCAGTTTCGGTGGCTAACCTTCATCAGAGAGCTAAAAAATATTGAAAACCTCCGAGTTCCTCGCCGATATGTCTCTCAGAACCCGGATTTATGTAAAGTAAGCCTCATTACGTTCGTAGATGCCTCCGAGAAAGCCTTTTCTGCCGTTACTTACCTACGTTTTGAACAAAACAATGAAGTAGAGGTTTCTATAGTCATGGCTAAAGCGAAAGTCGCACCTGTAAAGCAACTATCTATCCCTCGGTTTGAGTTACAGGCTGCTGTCCTTGGAGTTCGTTTGGCTTCCACAATAAAAATGTCGCACACGATACGGTTTGATAACGAAATATATCTATCAGACTCGAAGACTGTATTATCTTGGATAAACTCCACCCAGTACAAGTTTCCCTCATTTGTTGCTACTCGAGTTGGGGAAATTCTTTAGTATACTTCTCAGCGTCAGTGGTTTCACATTGGTTCAAGTTATAACGTTGCGGATGATGGAACTAAATGGTGCGACGATTCTATGGGAAATCAGCAGACGAGATGGTTCCAAGGTCCAGATTTCCTTCGTCGTCGCCCATCAGAATGGCCCGTTAAACCAGGAAAGGCAGAGTCGGATATGATCAGCCATGAGACGGGACAAATTCTAATACACACAAAGCGACCAACTACGTATTTTGACGTCTACGAAAATCTTAGCGCCAGGTTTAAAGCAAGATGGACTTCTTCGGTTCGAGTCATTGGATTTTTGCTTCGCTTCAATGACATCTATCAAAATCTGCCCGCTGAAAAGGAAACTTTTATCACGCCAGCTGAGTTTTCTCGAGCTGAAAATTGGCTTTTTAGAAAAATTCAGCTTGATGCCTTTCCAAATGAATTCAAATCCCTCAGGAAGAATGGAATGGTAGCATCATCAAGTTCTATTCTCAGTTTGTCACCTTTCCTTGATAAAGACGGGATCATACGGATGAGCTCCCGAGCGCAAAAAGCAAACTTATCATATGCCGCACGAAATCCAGCCATCCTTCCAAAGAATCATCCAGTGGTTGATATATTTATCCAGCACCATCATGAGATTAATTTCCATATGGGTACGGCGACAACCATTTCCGACATCCGCCAGCGTGCTTGGATAATTAGCATACGAAGCGCTGTGGAAAGAGTAAGATCTCGTTGCCATGAATGCAAACGTCTTAAGGCCAAACCTGTCATGCCACTCATGGGTCAGTTACCAGAAGCTCGCTTGGCTTTTGATTCAAAACCATTTACTCATGTAGGTGTCGACTGTTTTGGACCTCTTCTGGTGAAGTATGGACGTGGAACAGTGAAAAGATATGGTATGATTTTTACATGTCTCACCTTTCGCGCCGTGCAAATTTAGCTACTGAACGACCTCAGCTTAGATCAATGTACAATGGCTGTACGCAGATTTATCATCAATCGAGTAGTAACTAGATATTTCTACAGCGATAACGGCCTTAATTTTATTGGGACAAAAAATCTGCTGGATAAAGACGTAAAAAATATGGAGCTACATTTGAGTGAGTACGCTGCTAAATATGTTGGTATTCTGTGGCGGTTCATTCCAGCATATTCACCTTGGATGGGAGGAGCTTGGGAGCGACTCATACAATCCATAAAAAAGAGTGTAAATTTTGTTTTAAAAGGAACTATTCCTCGTGAAGACGTTTTACGAAACGCTCTTATGGAAGCTCAAGGGCAAATCAATCTGGGCTCACTCATCTTCCAGTGGACCCCGAAGACCCTAAACCACTTACACCAAACGCAATGTTATTCGGTGAAGATGACATGGACGTCACCGCGCCAGGAGTTTTCTTCGAAAATGACAATTGCAGCAAACTCTAAAGCAGACGATCACAACATTTGATGTCTCAGCTCGTTAAGCGGTGGTATACCGAGTATTTTCCAGAAATAACGAGAAGACCAAAGTGGAACAAAACAACTAAGCAAGTAGAAGTTGATGACCTGGTTATTCTTTTTGAACCAAATGAGATTCGTTCAGCTTGGCAATTGGGTCGGATTTTAAGGGTATACCCAGGTCCCGATAACTTTGTGCGTATGGCTGATGTCAAATTATCTAATGGCTCAATTAAACTGAAGCGATCAGTTGGAAGACTCGCCGTCCTGGACATAGGGGGTTCTTCACCCCTTGGAGTTCAGACGGGCCCCGGGATGTCGTCGAGCCCCAAATAGATAAGTTATTTTATTCTTCTTATTAATCATATCATAATTAATATATTTTCGTTTAAGGTCGCCGATTCCGCTGAAAAAGTCAAATAACCTAAATGATGATTCAACGCGCTCCAACGCCTCATAACTTGCACTTATGATATCATTTACGAGTCTTTTCTTTCAACCCAGAAAGATAAAAATGTAGAGTGTCCAATTCTGTTGACCTAGTCGGACACCAAATAAATAATGCAAGGAATGAGCGTTGGAGAGCAATAAAATTCTTAGAAGTCAACAAATTAACATGCCACCTCTGAGAATTGCTATCTTGATAGGAGGAATGTGCTGCGCCGGCTATTTGGTACATTTGGTATGCAAGCTATGGACAGCATATAGGTTGCTGAAAGGAGTCATGCTATGGGATTGGCTTGGCTGAAAAAAGATACGAGTATAATTCGGCAGTTGGTTTTTTGATTGGCAGACAGCGGCATCGGCGAACGAGTGTTATTTTTATTCTAAGTTGAAAATGTGTTTTTGAATAGTAAAGTTTTGATAGTAACAGATTCATTATTTTGATTTCCAATAATTTGATTGCAAGACGATGTAAGTTAAAAAGAAAAAAAATGTAAAAAAAAATATATATATCTTTTAAATTTGTTTATAATTATTCTTTGTCCAGAAAAATAAAATTAACATTAGTACTTCATCAAGGAGTAAATCAATAATTATTTTCCGTCGCAATAACATAGAGTGTTCCACATTCGCGTGGTTCGACTAAAGAAAGAATCTATATACTTAACAGTAAGTCCGAAGTTGGGCTCAAGAGTAAACTGATGGGCATTCCTAGCAGAGCATGTGTTACGGATGAATTGTTTCAGGGGATCAATGCAACTGGTTATTTCACTGGAGCGCTTTTTGTAAAAATAGCGATATAATAGTGAAAGACACGTTACATTACATCGGTGCTTAAGAGATGTAATTAAATCCATAATTTTTGTAACACGTATTTTAAAGCTCTTTTCTGGATGCGATCCATAAAACTCAAGAGCGTTATAGGTGCACCTGTCCAAATTATACTCGAGTTTTGGTTGAATATATGCTTTATATATTGTAGCTGGATCAGACGGTATGAAGAACTTCTTGCATCTTCAAAAGAAACTTAAATACCTCGCAAAATTCTTGGCGATGTCGAATATGTGGTCATTCCACAGATGGTGGTCTGTAATGCACATACCGAGATCTTAGGGGTGAGTAGTTTCTTCGATGTAATTGTAAATCATGGATAAGGCCAAAGGGGGTATATTCCGCTTTAACGACAAAAGAAAACATTGAGTTTTTGAAGCATTAAAGTCTAAGTGATTTTGTATTCCCCATTGTACAATGCTGCCAAGATCAGAATGTAAGGAATTTATCAAATGCTGCCATTGTATTTCCACATCCGAAGAATATGGATGTAAATCTGGAAAAGAATATGAAAAGCTGAGAGTACTGTTATCAGCAAAACAATTTATTGGATTAGTAGTTTCAGATAATAAGTCATTAATAAATATAAGGAAGAGATTCGGAGACAAAACAGAGGGCACACCAGCATTTATTTTATGAATATCAGTACAACACAACTTGTATTGAGTGGTTCGAAAGGTAATTAATAATCCAAAGAAGAAGGGATTCATCGAGTTGAAATACACGCATTTTTCATAAAAGTGCTTGTAACCAAACTCTATCAAATGCCTTAGAAATATCAAGTGCAATAATTTTCCTTTCTCCAAAACGGTGGAGAAATTGGTTCCACTTTTCGGTGAGATATACCACCAGATCATCAGTGGACCTGTTGCTACGAAAGCCGTACTGTCGGTTATTTAGAAGCTTTCGTTCTTCGAGTTTGGGGTTCCACCAACATTTTACAAGATTCAAAGACCGACGGAAAAACGGAAGATCGGAAGTACCGACGGAAAACACCACAACCACAAGTCAAACATATTAACAAAAAAAACCACACAACGTCAGAAAAAACCGATTGAAGGTGTCACAGCAACAAACAATTGATATGCAAATTTAATAATAACTGCATAAAGCTATCATTTGTTGATCTAATATTTAATCACAATTTTATATTTTCACCATTCAAAACCCGCGTTTAGTTATGAGTTGTAATTTAAAATACAACACATAACTAAACGCGGGAAATAACTAAGAAGGAATTAAAAGAAAGAACAAATAATTCCAATATCCAAATCTAAAAATGTGTGTATTATGTATGTATGTGTTAAAGAATTTTGTAAAAGAAAATAAACAGAGTGCATCTTGCTTTCACTAAGACCTCTTATGGGGGGCATTGATTCAAACATATGTAATTGTATTATGTAAATTACTCCGAATTTAATTATATAAAGTAAATAAGTAAAAATAAAGTAAACTTGAAGTAATTTCTCCAGACTAAAGGTTGTTGAACTTACCTATGTATTTCCAGCGATCAGCTGTAAGAAATGTATATAATGTACACTAAGGAGAATAAGCTTTCATGTTGATTAAAATTTAAATTTAACTTCACTTGTTCCAACAACTAAAAGCCTTAAGCTACAACTTATCTCCAGCAATAAAATTTTATAAAGAATTATAAAAAAGGTCTTTTCTTTTAATTTTTTTATATTTGGCCTCAACTTGGCTCAATTTAATAACTTTAATTTAACATTCTGAACTTATGACTTAGGTCAAAAACATCGAGATATTTCTAAAGCTGAAAATTAATCAGCGTGACCATGACCTAAGAAAGAAGGCCAGCGGATTTGTGTGTATTGAGATCTTTCAAGACTCTTGCGACTGCACGAGTGCGCATGAAGAACAATATTGGTCCCATAAAATCATTAACACTCTCGAATACAGGAGGAGTTCTAACACCCATTAGCAGCGTTGAGCTTGCCGCAAATTGGGCTGCAAGCAGATCTGCCTTTTCTTGAGAACTGACAGTAGAAGCATCATTGAAAACGATCGTAGGAACCGATGATGACGATGAGTTCCTTGCGTTTTTTTTTACAAATGACCAAACATTTGTACTGCATTTAGGACATTGCAGTATTTTTTGCCGAATTTTGTGTTCATGTAAAAATTAAGTTTAACGAATATGAACATTACAGGCCTTTCTTGCTTGTTGAAACTGTTTCCGGCTTTCCTCCTTGTAGTTGACTTTATAACAACGAAAACTTACATTTTTTAACCTGATAACCTCTTTACAGCTCGAATCGAATCATAAATAGTCGTTTGGCTTGATACTCTTCGACCTATTTGGGATAACATTTCTCATTCCTAAAATAATTATATTTTTAATCATGTCTGCGCAGGCATCAATGTCACTATCGAGGATGCATAGTGACCAAATAAAGGTCCTGAAAAAGTTATTGAGACCGTCTGAGTTGGCTTTCTCGTATTGCCAAATGGTTCTCCTTGCTTTACTTGCGATTATAGGGACTATAAGGCAAGTTTAGGATTCGTGAATATTAAAAAAAATTGAGATAACAATCAAACATTACATTACGATTATAGAGAAGTCTAAAAAAGTGATCGAGAAAAAATGTCTGTCTGTCTGTCTGTCTGTCTGTCTGCCTGCCTGTCTGTCTGTCTGTCTGTCAGTAAGTATAACGAGCTGCAGCCTAAACGGCTTAAGCGATTATCTTCAAACTTGGTGTGTGTGATTCTTTTGGGATTCCCCAGAGGCCAAATTTAAATTTAATTTTTAGCCCTAAAACTAACGGTACCTGCCATATGAGCGTTTAGGAAAATCTTATTTTTCTCGAGAACGGCTCCAACGATTTTAATCAATTTTTTTGAGAACTTTTTTGTTGGTATTGGCTATCGTTTGATTAGTACCATATATACGGGAAAAGTCTATTAACGGGACCTTTCATACAACGGTTTTTTTATATTTGGCTTTCTCGGTTACGGCTCTTTGGATTCCTGTCAAATTTTATATTTAAGAAGATCTAGGTAGCCAAATTAATTCTGCATATCAAAATTTTGAATAACTTCTTTTTCTAATTAAAATTAATTTTTGAATTTTTTTTTTTTAAATCAATATTTTGAAAACTTATCAAAAAAAAATATTTTAAATTTTATAATCACATGCATTTTAATAAATTGTGAAAGACTGCATACCAAAATTTAAAAAATATATCTTTTTTAAAAAACTAACAATAAAAAACAGGATTTTATCAAAACCGGTCCTTCAATTTTCGAAATACATTTTTCATAAATTCCTTGTTATTTAAGACGTGTGATGGCATACTTCATTTTTACTAAAATCCGTTAAGTATTGTGGTTTTTAATACTTTTTATAAGTTCAAACTGTGTTATTTTCAACGCAAATGTTACTTGTTTCTGCCAAAGATCTTGCTTTCCAATGTAATTAGGCACATAAGAGCAAGTACGTGCGACCCAGTCGTGCCCATTTTTTTGTCTATGGTTAAAGACAAACGATGCATGTATTAATTTTATTTCCCAAAGATCCAATAATAGAGAAACCAATTTTCTTACAAAAATTTCTAATTTAATTAAAATTAAAAATTAAAATTAAATTTAATTAAAAACGAGGCGTTTATTACAAGATTTTAAAAAGAATAATAATTTTTCATAATATTTTTCAATTAATTATTTGTCGTTTTTTTAACGAACTATTATATTAATTTAAATGAAGCAAAGTATTAAAAGTTACAGTGTTTTGTTTTAATATACAATAGAAATTAAACTAAAAAGGAATCATACATATGGTTAATAAGTTTAAACATTTTCACCATCCTCTCGCCGCCGGAAGATCTACAAAGGTTCGGTTATCTCTAAAGGGTATAACAGTTGTATTGGCCTTCTTAAAATTGATCGACGTATTTCGCAAGAACGTATTTTGCCATCTCTTTCAGGATATGTTTTTTTCTATTATAGCAAGGTGCCAAAGAGTTTTAGGTAGGGATGTATCTTGAAGAAGAACAATATCTCCAACTCGTATATTGGTGTCTTTATTATGATGCAAAGATCTTAGTTGTAGACGATAATCGTTATACCATTTTTTCTTAGAAGCCCCTAAAAACCGTAGGCGTTCTTTCTCGTTGGCTTTTCGCACCATGACTCGCCAGAGTCTCCATTTTTACCAATTATGAAAATGAGCTGGAGTAAGTGGGGCCAGATCTAATGGGTCATCTCCAGCAAATGTTAGGTTTCTTGACTTAACAACCCCTTCGACTTCTGTGAGTAGAGTTTGAAATTGATCAGGATTTAAAATCGCCTAACCAATAGCCGATCTAAGAGCAGATTTAACAACTCTTATCATTCGCTCCCGAAATTCCGCCCCACCATGGGGCCCGCTCAACGATAAATTTTCATTTGCTTCGGGAGTTGTTTAAGAATCCAAGAAAGTGTTCACTTGAGTTCAAATTGTTGATTTTGTGAAATTCTGAGGACTCTTTCTTGAATGTAGTTGCATTATCTGAGTAGAAAGTTCGAGGAACACCTTGCCTTGCAGCTTGCATTAAAACGTCTTATGGCGAGAAGGCAGCTTTCAGTTGTTAAATCCGTAGTGCTTTCGATGTGAATAGCTCGGATGACAGCACATGTAAACAGCAAAATATGCATTTTAATGTGTTGTCCGTCTTTGCTTTTGACATACAAAGGGCCTGCGAAGTCTAATCCGGTTACTTCAAATGGTCGGGATAAGAATATTCTATCTCTTGGAATCTCGTAGAATTTTGCAAAGGGAAAACCTTTTTATGACATTTTTAACCAATTTTCGTCCCTTTAAGATCCAGTAGAAGGATCTTAGCCGTGAAAGTGTTGATGAAGTACCCCCGCGGAAAATATTTTATATCTGCAGCATAAAACTGGTGTTGCACATTGCGAATCCAATATTTTTCAGCACGAGTGATTTCTTCAGCATATTTCGAATATTTTTCTTTCTTCTTAAACTCGATAGCTCTGCGAACGTAAGCGGTTACATGCAAAAGATGCTTCCAATTGCAAAATGTTTCCTAGTTTAGAATGGGTAATGTGTACTTGTCCATACATGTTGTAGTAGCAGAGCGATTCTGATTTGAAAAGCTTTGTCCAACATTTTCGTTGTTGCAATTCCACTTTCGAAGTGTCATAGAAGCACCGTTTAAAATAATACAGAAGCATGTAGATTTGCTTCGCGATGTCCTCATCGTCTACACTTGTTATAAAATCATCCATATAAAAACCTTTGTTTTTGTACTTTTGTTTTGCTTCTTCGATTATTTTTAGCAGCGTTGCAGCAAGGAGGAGAGGCCTACTAGTGACGCCAAATGTAACGCGTGTCATACAATAAGTTTTAATGGGAGGAAGTTTACTTTTATCGTCTATCTTATTATCAAACCAAAAAAATCGATGACTATCCCTGTCGTACACATCCAGTAATATTTGTAGAAATGCCTTTTCAATGTCTGCAACAATTCCAATTTTGCCAATTCGAAAATTGAGCAGAATAACCAGTACTTCCGGTAGAAAATTAGGTCCAACTTCCAGGCAGTTGTTAAGGGATAAATGGTTGGGTGCATGTGCAGAATCATTAAACACGATCCGTAGTTTCGTTGTCGCCTTGTCCTTACAATACACTGGGTGGTTTGGAAGATAATATATACGGTTTTCGTTAACGACATTCTCTGGAACAATTTCAGCTACGCCAGACGATATTAACTCGGTCATAGCTTCACTATATCTCATAATTTTTTAAGCTGAATAAAGCTTCCATACAAGTGATTGCAAACGGACCAAAGCACCCGTTTTATTGTCGTAAAGAGTGTTTGCCATATTTTTCCAGGGTAGCGAAACTTCGTATCTGCTATTTTTTTTGCGAATATTTAGAGAGTAATCATTGCTCACCTGTAGTTTAATATCTTGGTATATCCCCATGCTGTCAAGGTTCCAAAATTTCTGAACGTCTTCACAAGCACAGATACTGAGTGAAGTCGAATAGCTTGAGTTCATTGAAGTTGATACATATGGGCCTTGAATGGTCCATCCCAATACAGTGTCTACAGCTACTAATCTGTCTGTTAATCGTTTATGTTCTTCTGTTGCGAATTGCCAGTAAGTGTCTGCTCCTATAAGAATATTGATTCCATTTTCAAGTCGTTCTCTGGGAATTCTAGCATCTGCCAACAAATGTTCTCGGAACTGTAAAGTTGCATTGTTAGTTGGCATTGAAAGGACATCACAGCATATTTCTGGAACTTCTATTGCATCAATAATCACTGCTTGATCGTTATGCTAACTCCGTATAACTAGTCGAACTTTGTTGCAAAGTTTACTTGCTCTGGGCTTTTCGCTTCCAAAGGGAATAACGCTTAAAGTGTGCGATCCGATTACTGGCAAGTTCAATTGTTTAACTATTGATGACTTCACAAAGGATAATTGACTTCCACCATCCAAGATGACTCGAACATACGAACACATTTGATCGTTGCATCGAGTCGGATGCGTACAAGTTTAGAGATGAGTGTGGAGTCGACGTTTGACTAGAGGCTGCTCCTACACTTTCACTCAGAGAACGGTTACTGTTATTGAAGAGTTTTGAAGAGTTTTCAGTTCTATTCTTACTAAACAAAGGGTTGCACATAGTCGTAGCATGTCTTCCATTACATGTTTTACATACGAGTCCTTTTGTCTTGCACGTTCTGGAATCATGACCCTTTCGACAGCAACGGTAACAGCATCCTTCCCTTTTTAACACAGATTTTTTGTCCATCAAACTTTTTGCACTTCGACATTCCTTCGTTGCATGATTCAAAGATTGGCAAAAAATACATATATCCTTTGTCTCCGATGCTAATAGTCCAACAGCCGTCCTTATAGCTTTTCCATTCTGAGGCTTACTTAGTGCGTTAGATATTCTCGTTGTCGATTTGGCTTCATTTGCTTTTTCAAGAGACTCGATCTCCCTCTTAAGAAACTTAAGCAAGCACTGTACTTTCCTGTTACCGATGTTATTTGCTGCTTCATCTTCAGTTCCTGGAGCGATGATCCTTTTTTCCACTGAATCTCCATAATACCGACGAAAATCCACGCGTAGTTCGTTTGGAAGACATCTCAATAGAACTCCTTTAAGCATTACAAAGTAGTTCACTGTTGGAATTCCTAAAGATGTCAAGGAGCGAGTTGTTGCGAGAACTGATGTATAAAGCCGCCTCAATGCAAACATATCAGTCTTTGATATTGGTTGAATTGCCAGTAACTGTTGCATGGAGTAATCCACTATTTTTTCGTTGTTACCATATTCATCCTTCAGCATCGAGATGGCTACGTTATAGTTTTCTTCGAAAGGAGTCTCAGCCCAACTAAACTATCTTTTGCTTTTCCGGTCAAAACATTTTCCAGATAGTTAATGTCAATGGTATTCAAAGATGGATTTTCGTGTATTAGGGCTCTATATTACTCCCAAAACGGTACCCATTTCTTGAAGTCACCAGATAATTTCCGTTGCAATTTTTGCAATTTAACTGCACCCTGCAATGGATATTGAAACGATGGAGATTGTTTTGAATTAATCGTTAAAGGCGTTTCCTGGTCTTGAACATTTGCGTTAGCTACCGCCCTGCCTTGATGTTAGCGCACTTTTGCCACCCGATGTTTCGGACGTCTTATAGTTGTAATCGCCTTGTCTTCATATTCCGCGATCAAATCCCCTTCTTTGTTTTTGTCGCAATCTCTAATCAAAGATACAATATCGTTGTTCGCTTCACGTAAGCTTTCATGTGCTGCAGTCAAACGATGCAAAGAAACTTCCAGATCTTCCTCTATATTGTCCAGGTCATCTAAATGCTTGCTTATGTTTGCATCTTCGGACCTTAAATAGGCAGTTGCACTAAATAGTTTGGTCACGAAATGATATTCGACTCGCCAAATCCATTACCTTCGTCAAATCAAATAAATTTCTTTAAAATTCTAGAAAAAAAAGCCTTGTTTTACTCGTTTTCTACGTTAGTTATCGACTTCTCTAGCGTAAATTCCCGGGTTTCGCACCAAAAAATCATTTTATTTCCCAAAGATCTAATAATAGAGAAACCAATTTTCTAACAAATTAGAAATACGAGGCGTTTATTAAAAGATTTTAAAAAGAATAATAATTTTTCATAATATTTTTCAATTTATTTGTCGTTTTTGAACGAACTATTATTTTAATTTAAATGAAGCAAAGTATTAAAAGTAAGAGTGTTTTGTTTTAATATACAACACAAATTAAACTTAAAAGGAATCATACATATGGTTAATAAGCTTAAACATTTTCAACAGCATGAATGAATTATAATCATCCATATTTCAGCTCTCAACCAAACCAGAGAAGTGGTTATGAATAAAAGAGCTTAAATTCAAGTGTTTGTTTTTTTTTTTGTCTTATAAAAATTAGAACTTCATAACAATTTCAAAGGTGCGCAACAAAACAATTTCAAATGAGCGCAACATAACAATTTCAAAGGTGCGCACTTCAAGTCTGATTACCACAAAATAAATGCTAGTGTGTCCCAGGGCTCTGTTCTGTCTTCGACTCTTTTCCTCATTTTTACTTGCGATTATAAGGACTATAAGGCAAATTTAGGATTCATGAATATAAAAAATAAATTGCACGACTGGATTGCACGTACTTGCTTATATGTGCGGTCACATCGTCGAATAAAATTTAAATAAAATGCACGACCATATATATAGGTTATGATCCCACTACAACAACCTACCCAAAGAGGAGTATTCTCGCTAGAATAACACACAACACAACACGAAAAACTAGATGAGGTCATCTTTAAACAAAGATAACGGCACCAACCAAATAGCACATTTACATCCGACACCAAGGAAAGTCACAAGACGATAAGAGTATTTGCATACGGACCCAAGAGGAACCATAAAACATAATCAGTAGATTAACCAAACATCACAAAAACTACCAATATATCACGTACGCCACTTCCAGAAGATAACAAGAAGTAATGTACACACACAGTATAAGTACCACTGGATAAACTACCAAAGGAACATTCTTACAACTCCGCTACAGTCACGCACATCGTACTACACTTTGGTTCAGTCGCGACAAATACCTCTAAGCCTTTCTTATTATTAAAGAAATTGGAATACTAGAATATCCTTCCTAAGGACATCCACTTTAATTGATCCTGAACTAGTTAACCGAACTATCAAGAGCCAACACGGCTACCAACCTTCTTAGTCAACCTGCTAAATCAAGATTAAAATTGCCGCAGTCGGCAGGATACACAAAATAAAAGTGTATCCGTAAATAAAACCTGCATATAACCATCAACGGAGGACATCGCTGAAAACGGAAGAATCTATTGAAGGACCTTCTGAGAAACCATCTTCAATCAAACGAGGATCCGCAAGACCAGAAGTAAACTAACAAACCTGTTGAACTAACATCTGCCTTTAAAGAAGTAATCACTGCATATGACGACTAATTCAACACCACCTGTTCAAAACTAGCTAATCTATCGCCCAACTCCAGCAAAAATGTTAATAACGAGAATCCTGTAGAAGGAAAGATCAGCAAAACAAACCCCATGAAGAAAATCTTCAACAAAAAAACAAAGAAGTCATCAAATCAACCCTATCCGAGATTCACAGACGAAGAAGAATCATCAGATTCAGAGGTAACAGATTTATCTAATATTAGATAAAGTAGAATTAATTTTAAAAGTGAAAGTGAAACAAATTGTCATATAACAAAGATGACGCAACCACTACCACAGGTACTAACACTGACGTTAGATCCACTAAAATATTTAGAAAAATTACAACTATTTGACGGTAGAAGAGAAGACCCTTACACATTTTTGATAAACGTAGATGGAATAATTACAACTCTGAACAAATATGACCCATCTAGTCAGGTTATGTGTATAAATATCTTAAAATCTAACACGCTCATTTAAATATGTGGTTAGACATAAAAAACTTATAAATAAATAATTTCGGAGGATTTGAATCTTCGTTACAGTTATATGACAAACTAAGACAGACAACTTACAAAAATAGTGTCATACAATTTTAAAACGAAATACAAAAGAATCTATGTGAACTAAATCAAAAAACCGTACAAGAAAACAAAAACCACGAGATACAAAATAATAATGTAGCCGCCATAAACATATTTAAAAAAAAACTTCCAGTTTATATGCGAACAATCCTATTCGCCCTTAAACCAAAGACCCTTCAAGAAGCCCTACACGAGTTAACACAAGCAGGCTTCATAAACGAAGAAAGACATTCTGAAAGTATTAAAACTTTCGACAAAAAGCCTAATTTCCAAAACCAAAAGCTACAACAAAAAACAAACAACCCCCAACAACAAAATTTCAAGCCTAATAATCCAATCCATATTAGACCCCCTTTCAACCACAATCTTAACTACAAAGGAAACAATTTCAATCCGAATTACAAACCACCCTCAAGAAGTTATAGACCTGTACCAATGGAAGTAGACTCCACTTCAAGTCAACTCAAAAAACACCAAGTACACCATACTAATGACAAAGAGGACCAGGGTTTTCGGGAAGTAGCCTCGGACCAAACTCACAATTTCCCTTTATTGTGCTAAGAAAAGCAAATCAAACACTCAAACTTTTAATAGACACTGGTGCAACCAAAAGTTTGATAAGCAAGGAAAAAGTACCAAAAGAATTAAACCAAAAGAACTACCCCTTTAAAAATCAAAACCGTAGAAACACCCATATTTATAAACGAGGAACTAATTATCCCTAAAGGAAAATTTATTTCTTCAACCCAAACAGATTGCGTATTCCAGATTTATAATTTCAATACTCAATTTGACGGTTTAATTGGAAATAATATATTATATCCAAATAATACCAAAATTAATTTCAAGAACAAAACATTGAAATTAAATAACGAAATAATTCCACTGTTCTTTTCCGAGGAAGATGAACATGAATATTACAAAGAAATAAATTCATTACATTCTTTAGATTACCAAGAGACTGATCATATCGACAATTTAGATAGTTCACGACTCAGCCACTTAAATATCGAGGAAAGTAAAGAATTAAAAAATTTGTTAAAAAAATATAGAAACGTATTTTACAGAAAAGGAAACGACTTAACGTTTACCAACCACGTAAAACATAAAATACCTACACAAAACGAAGACCCAATCTTCACAAGAATTTATAGATACCCAGAAATACACAAGAAAGAAATAGAAAAACAGATATCAGAACTATTAGAACAAAAAATAATATAACCAAGCACTTTTCCTTACAATGCCCCAATATGGGTAGTACCCAAAAAAGAGGACAAGGAAGGAAATAAAGAATGGAGGATAGTCATAGATTATAGGAAACTAAATAATATAACGAAATAAGACAAATTCCCCATACCACTAATAGACGACATATTAGACAAATTAGTAAAAGCAAACTATTTTACAACTCTAGATCTAACAAAAGGATTTCACCAAATAGAAATAGCCCCACAAGATAGAGAAAAAACAGCCTTTTCTACTTTAACAGGACATTATGAATGGTTAAGGATGCCATTTGGACTAAAAAATGCCCCTGCAACGTTCCAAAGAATGATGAACGAAATTCTAAAAAATTGCATAGGAAAGTCATGTAACGTATATTAAGATGACGTAAAAGTTTTTTCCACGTCATTACAAGAACACATAGATTCATTAAATAAAATATTCTCAACATTTAGAGAAGTTAACCTAAAAGTATCATTAAATAAATGTGACTTTTTAAAGAAAGAAAGTGAATTTCTAGGACATATAATAACACCCGAAGGAATAAAACCAAATCCTAGCAAAATACAAACAATACAAAAATTCCCAATACCAAAAAGTATTAAAGAAATACATTCCTTTCTAGGACTATCAGGATATTATAGGAAATTTATATTAGATTACGCAAAAATCATTAAACCTATGACAAAATTCTTAAAGAAAAACACAAAAATAGATCTGAACGATCAAGAATATAAAGAATCATTTGAAAAGTTAAAAATAGCTATGTCAGATAACCCATTAAACAGACACCCAGATCTTAGTTAACCCTTTGTACTGACAACAGACGCATGCAATTACGCAATAGGCGCTGTATTAAGCCAATCACATGGACCACTTAGTTTCGCATCAAGAACTCTTAGTAGCCTTGAATGTAATTATAGCACTATTGAAAAGGAACTATTAGCCGTAGTTTGGGCAACCAAACAATTCAGACATTACCTATAGACCATTAATATGGTTACATTACTTAAAAGAACCCAATTCCAAACTACAAAGATGGAAAATAAAGTTAGAAGAATTCGAATTCGACAAGGAAAAGAAAAAAAATACCCGAAATTAATACATACGAGCTAGTCTCAACTAAACACTACAACGAATCAAATAGTGAATACTAATCTTTATTACCGAAAAACCCTTAAATTATTTTAAGAATCAAATAATAGTAAAAACAGTAAATAACGAAGAAAACAAAATAACATTCTATAAAGGAAATAGGAAAATCCACTTGGAAAAACCTAATTATAATAGGAAGGACTTTAAACAAATACTAGTAGAAATATTTCACAACAAACAAAACGCTATCTATGTAGAAGATGAAAAAACATCCTAGAATTGCAAAACTATTGGAAACAAAAACAAAATAAGAAAACAAAACGTTAAGGAGCAAAATAATCCTAACAGATATTGAAGAACAAACAGAGATCGAAGATCTAATCAATAAAAAACATTTAGAACTAAACCACGTAGGTATAGAAAAATTAAACTTAGAACTAAAAAGAGAAATATATTACCCGAACCTTAAAACAGAAATAACAGCCGTGAGATATGTAATTTAAAGATAGAAAGAAACCCCATAAAACTACCATTCGATAAAACAGAGACCCCTACGGGACCTCACGAACATTATCACATAGACATTTGGATACTTTCAAGAAACGAAAAATATTATCTAACATGTATCGATAAATTTAGCATGTTCGCTTCCATAGAGAAGTTAAAGACAAAAAATCAAAAAGATTTGATAAATGCCCTCGAAAAAAATGTTCACGTATCTAAAGACACCAAAAGTAATAACTATGGATAACGATCCAACATTTCAAACATATTCAATTACCAACTATCTAAGAGAAAGAAAAATAAACATAAATTTTTCTACCCCTTACAGACACACAGGAAACTGAGATATCGAACGACTACATAGTACCCTGAACGAGCATATAAGCATCTTAGGAAAAACAGAAAGATTGCTAGAACTAGCAAACAAATCCTTAAGCGTATATAATAGGACTATACATTTAACTTCTAAGGAAAAACCCATTGATATCCACTAAGATAAAATATCCAATGAAATAATATTTAAAAGAATTGAGGGGAGAAAAGAAAAAATATTTCGAAAAAAGAAATAAGAATCGTAAGGATTTAGGAATTAACCCTAATTATACAAAAATAAATAACCCAGAAAAATTTGATAAATTAAAAACAAAATATAAAAAGGTTAAAATAATAAAACAAACAGACAAGAAGATAATAATAAAACCACATGTCAGAGAACAATCTTACACAAAGACCAATTTAGGAGGAAAAAGAAATTTACTAAAACTGACAAAACTAATGGTTATACTCTTAACTTTACCATTAATAAGTAGCCAAAACATAAAAATAGATAAAATAGAACAAGAAATAGTAGAACTCCAATCTAAGCCAATCAAATTAATTCAAGATTATGAGATATTATTACACGTAATAAATTTAACCCACTGTCAGAAACTAATATCACAATAATTAGAAGGACAAGTAACACAAATAACTAAACCTAATGACCTCATTAGAGAAGAAGTTAGAACTCTAAAGATAAAAATAGAAACCATAGTTCCCCATCATATAATACATAAAAGAGGATGGATCAACATAATAGGAACAGCATTTAAAGTAGTTTTTGGAACATTATATGACAACGATAGACAAACTATAGAAAGCAAACTAGACGCTTTAGAAGACAATACTAAAGAATTAGTACAGAATAATCAAAAACAAATAACAATAAACAACCAATTTAACGAACAATTTAAACAAATGCAAGATATATTCAAACAGAGTCAAAAATTGCTAAACACTTACACTTACCGTTATAGACGAAACAAATAGTATACGTTTAGAATTAGAACTAAACAGAAACTTAGTAAAGTTACAACGACTTGTAGAAAAAATAAATGACATAATTATGACAAGTAGGTCAAGAATGCTAACACAAGACATAATTACAGAAAAAGAAATCTTTGATTATAAATTAAACATAGAAAAAATGAAAGAAATAAAATTAACTTTAGCAACTTACAAAGAAAATCTGTTAATTATAATAAACATACCAAAATATTCTGAGGAATTATATAATGAATTAGGGATACAAACTTTCCCAAAAAACAGTAAAATTGTAAAACTATTAGACACTCATGTATTACAAACCTTTATAAATATACTAAAATTTTAAGAGATTTGCAACTAATCCAAACTAAAAAACATTATGAAACAAGATACTACAATAAATTGTACCACAGAAGACTATACTAAAGAAAATATAATCCTTGAAATAAATCAATTAATTATTATTAAGAATCTGAAGTACCAGGAAATTAAACATAACTGTAATAGTCTTAATTACTCCCTAAAAGGAAATTATATATTAGAATTAGAAAACTGTTCAATAACCATAAATAATCAAACATATAATCATAAGCTTTATGAAAAAAAATATAACATAATGCCAATCCCAGAATAACAAAATTAAATGAACTAAAATTTAAAGATATTGACTATCTTAAAGAAATTACCTTTTCAATTCCCAAAAAACATATGGATTACGGCATATCCAGTATTGTAATACTTATAATAATCATTATTGTAACCATTATATTATTAAGATTACGAAAGCCAAAAACAACCACAACAAACATTAATCTGCCAAAAGTCAAGTTTCAACGTTTGCCCGAACTTTCGTCGGGAGGGGTTATGATCCCACTAACACAACCTACCCAAAGAGGAGTATTCTCGCTAGAATAACACACAACACAACACCCAAAACTGGATGAGGTCATCTTTAAACAAAGATAACGGCACCAACCAGATACATCCGACACCAAGGAAAGTCACAAGACGATAAGAGTATTTGCATACGGACCCAAGAGGAACCATAAAACATAATCAGTAGATTAACCAAACATCACAAAAACTACCAATAAAATTCTTAGTGCCTGCATATGTATGTATATAAAGGGTGTTTTTTTTTAGACGTGTGGTTTTCATGAATAAATAAAACGCATATAGTTTAATGTTATGGCCAAGAATCTAGCTTTATTATAAAGATAAGGGTTTGCATTATGTTCTGAAAATGATTTCGGGGAAGTGGCCGCCGTGGCTGGCTCGAATAAATTCCAGCCGAGGCCCAATTTTCCCAATTTTGTGAAAATCGGTATCGGTGGCCATTTCGTTTTGGGCCCATTGGATTTTGTAAGCCTGCAAACCAAGATCCTTCCACGCGCGATGGCGGATGGACTCATTTGGGTCTTCTTCGATACTCTGCTCCACCGAAACGAACCATTATTTTGGTAATAAATTTGCACAATTTGCAAATTTTGTTCAGGAGTAAGTCTTTTCATTATAAAATCGCAAACCAAACTGAGCATAAATCAAGCTGTCAAAAAAACCAACTCCGCGAAAAGTATTGCCAGATTGAAAACCACACGTCAATTAAAATAAAAAAAAATATTTTTTTTTAGAAGATTTTTTTTTTTTTTTTTTTTTAATTAGTTTCAGAGTTTTCTAGGAAAAACTAAGTATGCAATAAAATTTGAAACTAAATGTCTATCGAAAAAAAAAATTTGAAAATCGTTCGACCAGTTTTTTTAAATAGTCGTTTTTAGTTTAGTTTAGTTTAGTTTTGTTTAGTTTTATTATTCATTCATACAAGTTTACAACTATAAATGCAATACAAGTGTTCTAATATTGAATGAGATGCGGACATTCGGTAACTATGAAAGTTAGTGTTGAATGACACGATTATAAAAATTTATTCAAATAAATATCTGATGTGGGGTGCCATTTCCTTAATAGGATAAGGTTCTTAAGAAAGATTCAATACATTCATAGTCATGTGTGAATAGCCAATCTTTAATTTTTCTCATAAATAAACTAAATGAAGTAGTTTGTCTTATAGATAGCGGTAATTTATTGAAAAGTTTCGGAGTTGTAACTGTGAAAAAAAGAGAGAAGTGTGTACTTCGTGCAAATAGTACGTTAACAAGATGCGAGTTATTTATACGGAGACTGTAAAGCTGCGAGTTTCTAGATGGAATATTGCCACTTTGTTTAAAGAACTCTCTTAAAACTTTGAAAACATAGAGGTGTCTTATTGGTAAAATTTGCAATTCCCTGTATAACGGCCAACTTTCAGCAAAAAGACTTTTATTACAAATTATTCTTATAACATGTTTTTGAGCTATCATGAGGGGTCTGAAAGTATTTGCATAAGATCCCCCAGCTAGAAATTCCATATTGAAGCTTTGAATGAGCAAGACCGTTGTAAATTATTTTTAAAATTTTTTTTTTTGAGCAAAATGGTTTTATTAGGTACATTTTACGAGTAACCAACATCATATACGACTTCAGAGAGCGAATATGTTCTTTCCAATTTAAGTTGAAATCGATTAAAACACCCAGGTATTTGATATTCATCACTGACTCAATTTTAAAACAACTATCGGAACATAAATCATGAGAATGGAAATTGCGTTCACCACATTTATGAATCGGTAAGCAAAATTCTTTGCAATTATGAGCATGAAAGCGAAGGTTATAATCAAAAAGGTTGTTATCAGAAATTTTGAAAGCTACTAATTTAGTTTTCTCGTTCAACATTAGATTATGAGCAGCAAACCATGTCCTTAGGATTTCTAAATCTTCTTCAATTTTGGCAACGCAATCAAAAGTAGTATTAAATTGATAGGTATATGCTACGTCATCTGCAAAAGCAGTAGGAGAACCGTTTAATTTAAGATTGAAAAGCGAATTTATGTAAATTAAAAAAAGTAGTGGGCCAAGAATGGAGCCTTGTGGGACTCCATTTCTTAGAAAAGAAAAAAAAAGATGATGTTGTGATGTTTGTTGTAGCAGGTAGCACGAAGGAACAGTACAGCAGCTGAAAATGTTCACTCTGGGAACTTGAAATGGAAAGGAATTCAAGAAATGTCATAGTGAAAAGTTGCAAACACAATCGCTATGTTTAAAAGTATCTCTGCAACAAGGACAGGCAACAAAAGAGAATCAACGAAAGTCGCAGTGCTCTAGTCGCAAGGTTTAAAAACAGTCTTAGTGACAATGCTGTGTTAAGCAGTTAACGTGTCTGATGAGTTAAACTATCGTTCAAGTAAATGTTTTCAGTTTTCCTTTTTACACCGAATTTGTTGTAAGCAGCTCTCTTTTTTCTCTTTTTGCTTTCATAATTTTTTCTTTGAGTAGATGAGAATTGAATTTTATGTGGAGAACATTTGTGGTGTTATTGGTGGAATTGTTATTGTTTATATTTTTACTTCGCTTTGATTTAATTTTTTTTATATAGCATTGGTCGATGTCAGCTTTGTTAATATTCACATTTAAGCCATGGCTGATTACTTTGCTAACAATGTCAACATTCGACATGTCAGTGATGTTGTTGGGAATGTTAACTATCTCTATGCTGTTGATAAGAACTGTTGCTCCAGGTTGTTTACCTTTTCCTCAAGATGTAGATTTTTTTTTTCATATTCAATATTTTTCGCCATAAGAACATCGATTTGTTTTTGGTGATATTCTTTCAGCAAAACAAGTTCAGCGTAAACCATATCCAGAGTTACAGTTGAGTTATTTCCTATGATTGATGCGTTGGTGGTGGTGGAGGTGGAAGCATTTGAGACAGTGGCAGTGCTGGCGTTGGCGAAGTTGACAATAGAGGCGGTTTTTACTGGTAGAGGTTTTGTTGGTGTGCGATGCATTTGATGCAGGTACTGGTGACTAAGGGTCCGCTGTTGGTGGTGGCGGAGAGAAAGTAGATACATAGCTTTTTTAGATTTTACAAAGAAATCACTGCATTCTACTTTAAGCTCTGACCCAATGGTCTTTTTACGGCAAATTCTACACGACATCATTAAAATACTGATGATTTCAATTAACTGATAATTATGACTTGAATGAGAATGTGAAAAAGCTCCCGAATGTGTGTGCACCCCAAAACGTCACAATGAGAACTGTGAACTTGAAAAACTTTTCGAAAAAATATTTAATTTTTTTTTCTAATATGTCATTATAGGGCAATCTGTAGTTTTCATGTGGGAAAATTATTTAAAAAAAATCAATCCACCCATTTTCAAACTATTTCGAAAACCAATTTTTTTTAAATTTTTTTTTTAAATCGAAAAAAAAAATTTTGAAAATTTTGAAATGCGATATTAATTAAACTATAAATGACTTCATGTGTGTAAAATTTTATTGAAATCGGGATAATAGTTTACAGTAAAACGGCATTTGAAAAAACCGGTTATATGAGAGGTACCGTTATAGAACAAATTTCGAAAAAAATTATTCCAACTGAAAGATGTATTATTGTAAAAAATTAGCACCCTGAAAGTTTTATCAAATTCGTTGCAGCCGTTTTCGAGAAAAACTAACTTTTTGTTCAAAATTGTATAGCAGGTACCGTTATTTTTCGACCTAGAGCAAAAATGAAAAACACCCTCCGAGATACTACCTAATAAATACTAAATACCAAGTTTGAAGTAAATCGTCTTATCCGTTTAGGCTATAGAGGCGAGAACAGACAAACAGACAGACGGACGGAATTTCCGGACCCAATTTTTTCAACTTCTGTATTATCGTAATGTCATGTTTGATTGTTAGATTTTTTTTTGCACGAATCCATAACTTGCATTTTAGTACCTAAATCGCAAGTACATAAATTGCACGACTGGGTCGAACGTACTTGCTCAGATGAGCGGTCACATCGTAAAATAAAATTTAAATAAAATGCACGACTATAAATACACATGAACTAGTTCTTATGCTAGATAATTGCTTAGTGGCTGTATATAAAGGGTGTTTTTTTAGAACACATTTGTAAAAATGTATTCTAACTGAAAGATGTAAGTTAACATCATCAAATCTTGATGATTCACTTAACCAAACAAATACTCAATGACATTCGTCGATCTCCGGATGCTGAACGAGTTAACATCATCAAATCTTGATGATTCACTTAACCAAACAAATACTCAATGACATTCGTCGATCTCCGGATGCTGAACGTAAACATCCAATCCGGAACTATTTCACCACCATGGCACCAATCTCATTTTTCCATTATCGGACACCACCACGAACAATGGAGGAGGCATTCAAAGCAGTCGAATTTAAGACGCTGTCACATACAGTTCAATGTTAGAAATTAAGATATCGTATTGAATAAAGTATTTTTTTAAAAACCTAAAGTGGTGTAAAAATAAATTAATTGGGGGCTCAACCGGGATTGTTCAAATTCATATTAGTAGAAAAAATAAAGTATACTGATTTGAACATCCTGCCGAAACAAACAAATAAGTATCCTTATTAAAAGGAGAAAAAAAAAGTTTTTATAAAAAGTAGTCAAAGTGAATAAAAAGACGAAAACAAAAAGTAGTCTTAATCAAAGACGAAAAATAACAGTTGAAAAGTGCAAGTGAAGAAAATCAGAATATATTAACAAAAAATATATAAAAAAAAAATCACAAAAAATTGAAACAGAAAGTGAGAACAAACAAAAATAAAGTAGAATACGAAATTTTTGAAAAAAAAAACAACAGAAGTGAACTTAAGAACAAAAATAACCACCATCAGCAATATCATCGTTGGACATCTTAAATATCATCAAAATATCATATCATCAAAAGAAGTAAGAATTTTTTTTATTTATTTTTAAGAAGTGAATAATTCCCTTTAGTTTTTATATCCACTCTGGATAACTTAATAAATAATTTCGAAAAATTAACAATGGCTGTCAATAATGTTAGTGTAATTGACTTGGAGAGTTTAGTGACACGATTAGTGGCAAGTAGTACTGCTACATTAGAAACCGAAATTACGCGATTGCGTTCCTCTTTAGACAGCCTTACGGTTAATACAGTTACTGAGTATAAAACTCAGGAAATTATTGAAACGATCGGGTGTACTGAAAGCCTAGAAGTAATTAGATCTTTGCCAGAGTTTACCGGAAGCTCATCTACATATGTAAGTTGGCGTGAAGCCGCGAACAATTCCATGTTCTTATACAATAAAGGAAGCAGGAAATACTTCGCAGCCTTAACTATTTTGCGAAATAAAATAACGGGTCACGCGAACGACGTTTTAACAAACCACGGAACGGTTTTAAATTTTGACGCGATTATAAGTCGTTTAGATTTCGCGTATTCAGACAAGCGACCAATTCATGTAATAGAGCAGGAGTTATCTGTCCTAAGACAAGGTAACATGAAGATAATTGAGTACTATAATGTGATTAATGAAAAATTAACTCTCCTTATAAACAAAGTTATTATGACCCATGGTGGCGAATCACCATTGACCAAAGAACTGAATAAGCAAAATAGAAAGAATGCTTTGAGAATTTTTGTGACTGGACTAAATAGCCCACTTAATAATATACTATTCTCTTTGGACTTGGATGATCTACCAAGTGCTCTAGCTAAGGCCCAAGAGCTTGAAGCTAATGATTCGAGAGCTAATTTTGCTCTGCAATTTAGCAGACACAGCTCAATGCAAAAATCTCAAAACATGACCCGACATCATGACCAAAAATTGTTTACAAACACACACCACAATAATCTTCGTTTCCCACAAAGAAACCAAACTCCAACACTATCTCCAATGGAGTTGGGTTCATCAGCTCACCGTCCCATAACAAGACATGAACAAGAGAGATTTAATAACCAACAGAGGAACAATTTTTATAGACAAAACCCGTTTCAACCAAACGCATTCAGACAAGATTATGCAAAACCTTCTACGCCCTTATATGTTAATCCACAAAGACCATTAATTAAAAGAGAAAGAGAGAGTGTTCAGAATAGTTCACAGCCGCCCATGAAAACTGAACGCATAAATAATCTTAATGAGAACGAAGGTTCTTTTTTACAAGATCAGGGGGATTACCCCACATCAGAAGAAAACTAAAAAATAAAGAAATTAAAATATTGCTCGACACCGGAGCATTTAGCTCGTATTGCAAAGCAGGTATATTTGACAATGAACAAAAATTAGTTATTAAAAAACGTGCAAGAACGGTAAAAGGCGATATTTTAATAACGCATTATCATGACATTTTTATCTTTGATAGAGTCGTGAGATGTTATGTTTTAAATAGTTTAGAGTACGAGGTTCTCATCGGAACCAATTTATTAAACCAAATCGAGGCTAAAATAGACTTCGAAAAAAAGGTATTGAAATATAAAAATCAAGTGGTCAAATTGTATTTTCAAGATGACCAATTAAATCATATCTTTGAAAAAAATGTTTCAAAAGAAGAACTTATAAATTCAATAAAATATAAAATTGGACAAATGCACGGCCAAATAAATATGAATCTGCCTTTTAGGACAGATATTCGGGCAGAAATTCGTACTAATACGGAAACACCCGTCTGGTCTAAGCAATACCCTTATCCATTAAGTGCCAATTCATTTGTCAATAACGAACTACACAAAATGTTAAAGGAAGGAATAGTGCGACCTTCCAAATCTCCCTACAATTCACCTGTTTGGGTGGTTTCAAAAAAAGGATTGGATATTGATGGCACACCTAAAAAGAGGTTGGTCATCGATTACAAAAAATTGAATGAAAACACAGTGTCTGATAAGTATCCAATCCCAGACACTAACGTCATTCTCAGCAATTTGGGAAAAGCTAAATACTTTTCCACCATCGATTTAGAATCCGGCTTCCACCAGATTTTAATGAAAGAATCAGATATTGAAAAAACAAGTTTTAGTGTAAATAATGGCAAATTCGAGTATGTACGCATGCCATTTGGTTTGAAAAACGCACCTTCCATTTTCCAAAGAGCAATGGATGACATTCTCAGACCTCACATAGGAAAAATATGTCACGTCTATATCGATGACATCATCATTTTCTCAAATTCTTTAAGTGAACATGCACAACACTTGAATATAATCATACAGGTTCTGAAAGACGCCAATATGAAAATATCTCTCGAAAAATCGAAATTCTATAAAGAAGAGGTAGAATTCTTAGGGTATGTCGTTGCACAAAATCTAATTAAAACAGATCCAAACAAAGTAAAGACAATAGAAGAATTTCCTGAACCTAAAACTCTCAGGCAATTACGTAGTTTTCTTGGTATGATAGGTTATTATCGTAAGTTTATTAAGGATTATGCGCAGATTGCCAAACCTTTGACCAAGTTCTTAAAAGGAGAAAAAGGACAAGTATCCACATACTTGGCAAAGAAGACTGAAATATGTCTTGATGAAGCAGCAATCAAGTCCTTTAAAAAATTAAAACAACACCTAGTTACAGAAGTTGAGCTAACACAACCTGATTTTACGAAGAAATTCGTACTGACTACGGATGCCTCAAATGATGCAATCGCTGGCGTGTTAACTCAAGATGATAAACCTATAATTTTTATCTCGAAAACATTAACTGAAACAGAAACCAAATACGCTACTAATGAAAAAGAGCTGTACGCAATAGTTTGGTCCTTGAAAAATTTAAGGAACTATCTTTATGGTGTAACTAATATCGAAATTCACACCGACCATCAACCATTAACGTTTGCAGTTTCAGCTAGAAACCCGAATCCAAAGTTAAAACGATGGCATGCAATCATCGAAGAGTATGCGCCAAAAATGGTTTATAAACCTGGCAAAACAAATGTTGTCGCCGACGCCCTTTCAAGGCAAAATTTAAATCATATTGATGACTCAGTTTCATCATCAGATAATACAATACATTCAGCGGAAAGTAGTGACAACACCCAAATCCTAGAGACAAAACAACCTCTTAACGCTTTTAAACAACAAATTTTGTTATCTCCAGGAAACTTCACGATTCATGAAAAGATAGAAAATTTCAAAGGGAAAGTTAGGCACCTTGTAGAATATAGAGATGTAGAAGACCTAATACCTATTTTTAAAGAATATATTCAACCTGGAATAGTAGCTATACACTGCACTCCAGAAGATTTGTATAGAATCAAAGAAAGTTTGCTAAGAACGTTCACAAATAAATTCCTATATACGAGAACATTCGCCAATGATATAAGAAATGCGGACGATCAAATAGCAATCATTGAGCAAACTCACAAACGAGCTCATAGAAATTACAAAGAAAATATTCAACAAATATTAAATGAATATTACTGGCCAAATTATAGGACACAATTTAAGGAATATGTCAGAAACTGTAACATATGCAATTCAAATAAGTATGATAGGCACCCAATGAAGGTACCAATTGGTGAGACACCAATTCCGACAAAAGAGGGGGAGGTATTACACTTAGATCTATTTTTTGTCTCTTACTTAAAATTCTTAACGAGTATAGATGCCTATTCAAAATACTTAACAATTAAACTTATAAAAGACAAGACGAATTTGGACGAAAAAGTCCTTGAACTATTACAGACCTACCCAGAGGCAAAAAAATTAATACTTGACAATGAAAGAAGTTTTGCTTCACTTCAATTCAAGACCTTAATGACTAGGCTAGGAATAGAGATATATTTCTGTCCACCACAACATAGTAGAAGTAATGGACAAGTAGAAAGAACTCATTCTACTCTCTTGGAACTTACTAGATGTATCAAGCAAGAATACAGCCTAATAAGTAATCTAGAAGCAATATTTAGGGCTGTTAAAGAATATAATAAAACTAAACATTCCTCCACGGAAGAAAAACCCATAGATATTCTATTTAACAAAAAACCGCATAATTTAGCATTTCAGTTAGGTATGACGCAAGAAAAAATGCTTGAACATCATAACAAAAAAATAAAGACTAAGCAGTTTAAAAAGAAAGACGTAATCTTTGAGAAAATCCCAGCTGCAGTTTATGACAAAATGAAACCTAGATTCAAAAAACAAATAGTCCAGGAAGATCTAGGCAACTTAATACAAACAAAAAAGAAAAAAATTCATAAGAATAACATAAAAAATATTTGACCCATTTCAGAAATGTCATCACTTTTATTTTTAATATTGGCCACATTCACTTCAGCTGAACTAATTGATTATACGAGACAAAATTATGTTCTCATAGAAGAGGGCAATGCCGCTTTATATACACATCATGAAGAGATTTTCCATGTCACTAATATTACATACATAGAACAAATACTAGTTGATTTGGAGAGACAAACTAATGACGATACAATAAGATATGTTGACTCAGGTAGAGACTCGTCACATGACACAGATATTGTAATCATAGAAACTTTAATTAATCAAATAAAAGAAACTAGTACTAGAATGAGAAGAGCTATAGACACTCTAGGTACAATCTGGAAATGGATTGCTGGAACGCCAGACCACGACGACATTCTGCTCGTAAACAACAAACTCAACGAACTTATCTCGAGTAACAATAAACAGTACACAACAAACTCACAAATATTCAATGCTATACGCAAACTTTCCGAATCGTTAACTTCAATTAAAACTACCTATCATCATCAATTGGCTAAAGATCGTAATCGCTTAATTATCATGTAATTACAAAACGTAATACAAACCATCACCCTCTCTAAATCAAATATATTAAACACGGGTATTTTAAATTTAAAAGAAATAAAACAAATTGTTAATCATGAACACGAACCTATCACCCTAAGTGATCTTATGGACGTATCCAATTTTAAAATACTACAAAATAAAGATGTAATTGTAGTTTTTATCAAATACCCTGTCATAGACAAAACATGTAAACTTTATGAAACAAGAGCTATCAGTCAATCGGACGGAAAGCTTATAATTAACAAAAACATTGCATTTTGTAAAAATAAATATGTTAATATTGAAAAATGTAAATTAGAATTAAGAAATACTTATTGTAAAATTAGTCAGACAGATTCATGTTTATCTAACTTGTTAAACAATGTAAAAGCACAATGCGATAAAATAAAAGAAAAAAACAAAGACATTGACATAATAAAAGATGGTGCTATCTTGCTAAGCGGAAACCATATTGTAAACAATGAAACAATAAATGGTACATATTTGATCACATTTGTAAATAAAACAAATATTGATGACACTGTTTATGAAAACCCTACATCAAAAATTCAAAACTATTTAAGAACGTATACAATAGATAAATATGTCATGAATAATTATGTAAACTCAGAAATTGAAGAGCTAAAATTTGATAACATAAACATTTTAAACACAATTATCGAAACGACAATAAATAAGCCACTCATGTCATCCACAATAGTAATTATAATATTGATTTGTTTAGTCTTCTGTGTAATAAAATATTTTAAGATAATAAGAAGCACAACATCCCAATTAGAAACACAGGAAATGCGATTTCAACGATTGCAAACAGCAATAGACATATACAAAGTCGAATATCATAAAGATCGGGACGATCTTTCTTAAGAAAGAGGGGAGTTAACATCATCAAATCTTGATGATTCACTTAACCAAACAAATACTCAATGACATTCGTCGATCTCCGGATGCTGAACGAGTTAACATCATCAAATCTTGATGATTCACTTAACCAAACAAATACTCAATGACATTCGTCGATCTCCGGATGCTGAACGTAAACATCCAATCCGGAACTATTTCACCACCATGGCACCAATCTCATTTTTCCATTATCGGACACCACCACGAACAATGGAGGAGGCATTCGAGGCAGTCGAATTTAAGACGCTGTCACATACAGTTCAATGTTAGAAATTAAGATATCGTATTGAATAAAGTATTTTTTTAAAAACCTAAAGTGGTGTAAAAATAAATTAATTTGTATTATTGTAAAAAATTAGCACCCTGAAAGTTTTATTAAAATCGTTAGAGCCGTTTTCGAGAAAATCAAACTATTTGTTCAAAATTGTATGGCAGGAACCGTTATTTTTCGACCTAGAGCAAAAATGAAAAACACCCCCGAGATACTACCTAATTAATACTAAATACCAAGTTTGAAGCAAATCGGCTCATCCATTTAGGCTGTAGAGGCCCGAACAGACAGACAGACAGACAGACAGACGGACGGAATTTCCGAACCCACTTTTTTTAACTTCTCTAGTATCGTAATGTCATGTTTGATTGTTAGATTTTTTTTGCACGAATCCATAACTTGCATTTTAGTACCTAAATCGCAAGTAAAAATGAGAAAACAATGAAACATGACATTACGATCATAGAGAAGTCTAAAAATATGATCGAGAAAAAATGTCTGTCTTTCTGTCTGTTTGTCGGTCTGTCTGTCAGTATGTATAAGGAGCTGCAGCCTAAACGACTTAAGCGATTATCTCCAAACTTGGTGTGTACGACTATTTTGGCATTCCCCAGATGGGAAATTGAAATTTTATTTTTAGGCCTAAAAATAACGGTACCTGCCATATGACCGTTTAGGAAAAATTTTTTTTGCTCGAAAACGGCCCCAACGATTTTGATGAAAAAATTTGAGAATTTTTTGTTCGTATTGGTTATCATTTGATTATAACCAAATTTACGGGAAAAGTCTATTAACGGTACGTTTTATGTAACGGTTTTTTAATTTTGGGCTTTCTCGGTAACGGCTCTTTGGATTTCTGTTGGAATTCAAATCAGAACATATTATACATTTTTTAAATGAAAATAACGTTGAAATACATTTTACGAAACCAAATAGTCACACAGTAAATTCTGACATAGAGAGATTACATTCAACAATTTTAGAAAAAATTACAGGGATCGAAGAAAAAGATTTGTCAGTAGAAATGAAATTACAAATAGTATTAGATAACTACAATAATAGATTTCACTCAACCATACAAACTACCCCTAATAAAGCTAAAGAAGAAACTGACGAAAAGGTACTTAACAAAATAGTCCAGCAGATTAAGCAAAAGAAAATTGACAAAATAAATGAAAAAAGAGAAGATTACGTAGAAAAAAGACAAGAAGGACCAATAAAAAATTACAAAAATGTCAGACATAAAGAAGAAACAAGATATAAAATTAAAAATCTCAATAACGTACATCCTATAAACATTAAAAGACCTTATAAATTTTCAGATAACACTCCTCATCCTAGGGATACTAACACCAATGATACACGGAACACTTCACACAACACCAATTAATGAACAAACAGGATACATGAAAATAAAAATTAAAGATATTGAGATTACTAACCAAACAAACACTATTTTACATATAATAAATCCAGAAGAAATACTTAACACAATCTCATTCATACAAACTAACATAAAACATTTAAATATAGAAAACAAAACATGATTATGAAAGAAATAGAAACAGTTAAAGCAAAAATTAGTTCAATTATGCCTAAAGAACAAAGAAGATCAAGAAGAGCATTAATTGACATAGTAGGAAACGTAGAAAGATGGCTCTTCGGAACCATGGATAGTAAAGATAGAGAAGAAATTTCAAAATATTTGAACATAGCAATAGAGAACAGTCATAATGCAATAGAAACAATAAATCAGCAAATTAAAATTAATTTGGCTGTTTTGGCATTAAGTGAAACTCAGGTTGGAGCAAATACTGATTTATCAGAATTTGCTCTACATGGGTATAGCTTGGTGCCATTACTCTTTTCTCATCATGGTCTCGTGGTCTATGTTAGGAATGATATTGCTTGCCAGAGCCTTCCCCAATATGGGCAATGTTCCAACACGGACTTTAACTTCTTATGGCTCAAATTCACTGTCCGCAAGCATGTCATTCATTATTGTTTTATTTACAGGAGTCCAAATCTTGACAGTAATTCGACTTGTAACGAGTTTGATGCACTGTCTGATTCCATCTCCAAAATTGTTTCCCTTTGTCCTCGCACTGAAATCGTTATTGCGGGCGATTTCAATGTACACAATTCCAACTGGCTCCGCTATTCTGGTCAGACAACACCCGAAGGAAGGTATGTCGAGCTCTTTGCCGGGTTACATCACCTTACCCAACTGATCGATGTGCCAACGCGTATACCGGATGTTGCTGGGCAAGCAGCCCATACTCTTGACTTGTTTCTTACTTCTCACCCTGATAAATATACCATTAGTGTAACTTCTCCATTTGGCACTTCAGACCATTGTATCATTTCAGCTAATTTCTCATCCCCCACCCATCCAGTTAAAGAAAAACTTCCCACCAGGACCGTTTGGCAATACGAGAAAGCCAACTGGGACGGCCTGAATTTCTTTTTCCGAAACTTTAACTGGTCACTATGCTTCCTCGATAGTGACATTGATGCCAGTGCTGAAATGATCACAAATGTGATTCTTCTAGGGATGCGTGCTTTTATTCCTAACAGAGTAAAAAGCATCAAACCTAAAGAAAAGTCTTGGTTTAATTCTGAGTGTAAAGAAGCTATCAGGCTCAAAGAAGTAAGTTTCCAATCTTACAAAGCCAACCCTACAGAGGAAAATCGGAAAAAGCACAAACAAGCAAGGAACTCATGCAACTCCGTTATAGAAAGAACCAAATTTTTGCATGACCAAAAATTACGGCAAAAAATTCTGCAGTGTCCCAAAGGCAGTAAAAATTTTTGGTCATTTGTAAAAAATATAAAAAACTCCTCGACATCTTCGGTTCCAACGCTCATCGACAATAACAAACCAATTGTTTACTCTTCAGAGAAGGCAAACTTGCTCGCCGCCCATTTCGCTGCCAGCTCCACGCTGCCTCAAAGCAACGTTGCCCCTCCTGTACTTGAGAATGTAAATTTTTCCATGGGACACATTTTTTTCCGCACTCGTACAGTAGCAAGAGTTCTCAAAGATCTCGATATACACAAATCCGCTGGCCCGGATGGTATACCCCCGATTCTTCTGAAGAGGTGTTCTTCCACACTGGCAAAGCCACTGCGTAAGCTTTTCCATCGCTCCTACTCTTCTGGAATCTTTCCTAGAAGATGGAAAACAGCATTTGTCCAGCCTGTCCCTAAGAAAGGTGACCCATCCTCCCCCTCCTCCTACCGACCCATAGCACTGACATCCCTTCTTTCTAAGGTCATGGAAACACTGATTAACCGTCAGCTTAAGGAATATCTCGAAGATCGTAAGCTTCTCCATGACCGTCAGTATGGCTTCCGCAGCAACCGTTCCACTGGTGATCTGATGGCATATCTCACCGAACAGTGGAACAAATCTTTACATCGCTTTGGTGAAAGTAAGATTATTGCTCTTGATATCTCCAAGGCATTTGATAGAGTTTGGCATGAAGCTCTCTTATCGAAAATGCGTGCTTTTGGGATCGATAATACTCTTGTTCGTTGGATTAGAAGCTATCTTCTGGACCGTTCAATACAAGTTGTATTGGACGGATTCAAGTCTGATTCCCATAAAATAAATGCTGGTGTGCCCCAGGGCTCTGTTCTGTCTCCGACTCTTTTCCTCATTTTTATAAATGATCTTCTGTCTGTTACTTCTAATCCACTTAACTGTTTTGCTGACGACTCTACCCTCAGCTTTTCATATTCGTTCGATAATTCACGTCCTTCGCCTTCGGACGTAAAATTGCAACGGTGCCGTATGTCAAGCTCATTAAACTCCGATTTATACAGCATTGTTAAATGGGGTAATAGAAATCGTGTGGAGTTTAATGCTTCGAAAACTCAATGCTGTCTTCTGTCGTTAAAGCTAAACATTCCCCCAATGCCATTGTCCATGAATGGCACTTACATCGAAGAAACCGAAAAGCTCTCAGTACTCGGTATGTGTGTCAACGACGACCTCCGTTGGAACGACCATATATTTGAGATCGCTAAGAATGCTGCAAAGTGCTTAGGTTTTCTGTATCGGTGTAAGAAGTACTTTTCCCCATCTGATCTGGCTACAATTTATAAAGCGTTTATACGCCCTAAACTCGAGTATAACTCCCACCTCTGGGCAGGTGCTTCGCAAACATCGCTTCACCTGCTTGATAGAATACAAAATCGAGCGTTAAGATTGATAGGTAATAGAACTGCCGCTGAAACAATTGCCCCACTCGAACACCGACGCAATGTTTCATGTCTTTCCTTATTTTATCGTTTCTTTTACAAAAAATGTTCACTCGAAGTAGCCAGTTGCATTCCTCCCCTTAAAAGTTTCTCCCGTAATACTCGTCTCGCAAGGAATGCTCATCAGTTCACCCTTGAGCCTAATTTCGGACGTACCGTGAAATATAGGGATTCTTTTTTTAGCCGAACGACACGAATCTGGAATAGTTTACCCGGCGGGATTTTCCCTTGCCATTTTGATCTGCAAACATTCAAAACCAATGTTAATCGGCACCTCCTATCTCTCCCCTCCCTATCTTCGTAATGCCCGCGCAGTGTGTTCTACATTAAAAGGGAAACACATAATCCCTTGTGCGCGCGTTAATTATAAAAAAAAAAAAAAAAAAAAAATAAACACTTTAATGAATCCATAGAAGCACTGAATACAATAATTAAAAATGATAGGAAAACAATACTAAATACATATAATAAAATAGAAAATTCTATTACAAATATTGTGCAACGACAACTATTTCTAAATCAAATCACAAAGCTAAGATTTATAGAAAATAAAATTAACCAAATCCAAGACAATATTGTATCAGCAAAACACAACATAATACATCCAAGTATTTTAACATTAGAAGAACTGAATGAATACAAAATTGATCTATATAAACTTAAATTAATTAAAATGGGTGTTCTAGAATATAAAAACAAATTCCTTATAATTGCCATCAAAATTCCAAAAAACTATGTAGTAATTGAAAAAAAATTAATAATACCATTACCCAATAAAAACCATTTTGAAATAGATGCTGAAAGTCAATATATAGTAGAAATAAATAATAAAACATATGAATACCAGAATGATGTTACATTACACGAATTAAAAGCAAGTAGGCATTGTGTCATAACAAATAATTGTAAACTAATATTCAATAATTAAACACAAATTCAAATAATAGACGATGAAACTATTATTATTAAAAATGCATATAAGGAAGAATTGAAACAAAATTGTGATAACAGAAAAATTATACTTGAAAATAATTATCTTATTAATTTTTGTAACTGCCAATTAAATTTGATAAATGAAATTTTCTATAATAATAAAAAAATTGTTCAAGAAAAATACATTTATGAAGAAAATAATCTAAATGTGTCTTTTGAAAAAGCTATCACTTTTAAAGATATTGTTGTAAGTAATTTTGAAAATATTAAAGAAATAAAAGAATTAAAATTGCACAAAAATATATCATACGTAATAAATTTAACCATGATTGTAATAATTTTTGTAACAACGATAAGCATTGCATATGTTTGTAATAAAATGTATAACAAAGCATATAATGTAAAAGAAATGAATAGCAAATGTCACGAGACATTTTTTTCAAACCGAGGAGGAGTAACATATGCAAGTGCAACGACCAACCAACCAACAACAGCAACATCAGCAATATCAACCATAAACAATCAACTGATGACAACACCTAAAGTAGGTCAGGTAATCGAACCACAATTGACAACATCAGCGGAAAGACACTATATTAGGAAGAACTCATTGGTGAATCGAGGCTTATTGATACGGTATTAAAAGGTGATCGCAGCGACGCTATAGACGGCGGGTCCCTTTCGATTAGCTTTGTAAAAATTAAAAGTGAATAATAAAGTATTAATGGCCTGTGGCCCAAATTAAAAAAAGACTTTGTTTTTTTTTAACCAAGCGGGACACGTAAAACATAAGTCGCGCGCACAAGGGATTATGTGTTTCCCTTTTAATGTAGATAGGAGGTGCCGATTAACATTGGTTTTGAATATTAGCAGATCAAAATAGCAAGGGAAAATCCCGCTGGGTAAACTATTCCAAATTCGTGTTGTTCGGCTAAAAAAAGAATCCCTATATTTCACAGTACGTCCGAAATTGGGCTCCAGGGTGAACTGATGAGAATTCCTTGCGAGACGAGTATTACGGGAGAAACTTTTAAGGGGAGGAATGCAACTGGCTACTACGAGTGAACATTTTTTGTAAAAGAAACGATAAAATAAGGAAAGACATGAAACATTGTGTCGGTGTTCGAGGAAGGCAAATGTTTCAGCGGCAGTTCTATTTCCTATCAATCTTAACGCTCGATTTTGTATTCTATCAAGCAGGTGTACCGATGTTTGCGAAGCACCTGCCCAGAGGTGGGAGTTATACTCGAGTTTAGGGCGTATAAACGCTTTATAAATTGTAGCCAGATCAGATGGGGAAAAATACTTCTTACACCGATACAGAAAACCTAAGCACTTTGCAGCATTCTTAGCGATCTCAAATATATGGTCGTTCCAACGGAGATCGTCGTTGACACACATACCGAGTACTGAGAGCTTTTCGGTTTCTTCGATGTAAGTGCCATTCATGGACAATGGCATTGGGGGAATGTTTAGCTTTAACGACAGAAGACAGCATTGAGTTTTCGAAGCATTAAACTCCACACGATTTCTATTACCCCATTTGACAATGCTGTATAAATCGGAGTTTAATGAGCTTGACATACGGCACCGTTGCAATTGTACGTCCGAAGGCGAAGGACGTGAATTATCGAACGAATATGAAAAGCTGAGGGTAGAGTCGTCAGCAAAACAGTTAAGTGGATTAGAAGTAGCAGACAGAAGATCATTTATAAAAATGAGGAAAAGAGTCGGAGACAGAACAGAGCCCTGGGGCACACCAGCATTTATTTTATGGGAATCAGACTTGAATCCGTCCAATACAACTTGTATTGAACGGTCCAGAAGATAGCTTCTAATCCAACGAACAAGAGTATTATCGATCCCAAAAGCACGCATTTTCGATAAGAGAGCTTCATGCCAAACTCTATCAAATGCCTTGGAGATATCAAGAGCAATAATCTTACTTTCACCAAAGCGATGTAAAGATTTGTTCCACTGTTCGGTGAGATATGCCATCAGATCACCAGTGGAACGGTTGCTGCGGAAGCCATACTGACGGTCATGGAGAAGCTTACGATCTTCGAGATATTCCTTAAGCTGACGGTTAATCAGTGTTTCCATGACCTTAGAAAGAAGGGATGTCAGTGCTATGGGTCGGTAGGAGGAGGGGGAGGATGGGTCACCTTTCTTAGGGACAGGCTGGACAAATGCTGTTTTCCATCTTCTAGGAAAGATTCCAGAAGAGTAGGAGCGATGGAAAAGCTTACGCAATGGCTTTGCCAGTGTGGAAGAACACCTCTTCAGAAGAATCGGGGGTATACCATCCGGGCCAGCGGATTTGTGTATATCGAGATCTTTGAGAACTCTTGCTACTGTACGAGTGCGGAAAAAAATTTGTCCCATGGAAAAATTTACATTCTCAAGTACAGGAGGGGCAACGTTGCTTTGAGGCAGCGTGGAGCTGGCAGCGAAATGGGCGGCGAGCAAGTTTGCCTTCTCTGAAGAGTAAACAATTGGTTTGTTATTGTCGATGAGCGTTGGAACCGAAGATGTCGAGGAGTTTTTTATATTTTTTTACAAATGACCAAACATTTTTACTGCCTTTGGGACACTGCAGAATTTTTTGCCGTAATTTTTGGTCATGCGAAAATTTGGTTCTTTCTATAACGGAGTTGCATGAGTTCCTTGCTTGTTTGTGCTTTTTCCGATTTTCCTCTGTAGGGTTGGCTTTGTAAGATCGGAAACTTACTTCTTTGAGCCTGATAGCTTCTTTACACTCAGAATTAAACCAGGACTTTTCTTTAGGCTTGATGCTTTTTACTCTGTTAGGAATAAAAGCACGCATCCCTAGAAGAATTACATTTGTGATCATTTCAGCACTGGCATCAATGTCACTATCGAGGAAGCATAGTGACCAGTTAAAGTTTCGGAAAAAGAAATTCAGGCCGTCCCAGTTGGCTTTCTCGTATTGCCAAATGGTCCTGGTGGGAAGTTTTTCTTTAACTCGATGGGTGGAGGATGAAAAATTAACTGAAATGATACAATGGTCTGAAGTGCTAAATGGAGAAGTTACACTAATGGTATATTTAACAGGGTGAGAGGTAAGAAACAAGTTAAGAGTATGGGCGGCTTGCCCAGCGTTGGCACATCGATCAGTTGGGTCAGGTGATGTAACCCGGCAAAGAGCTCGACATACCTTCCTTCGGGTGTTGTCTGACCAGAATAGCGGAGCCAATCGGAATTGTGTATTTTGAAATCGCCCGCAATAACGATTTCAGTGCGAGGACAAAGGTAAACAAATTTCGAGATGGAATCAGACAGTGCATCAAACTCGTTACAAGTCGAATTACTGTCAAGATTTGGACCCCTGTAAATAAAACAATAATGACCAACATGCTTGCGGACAGTGAATTTGAGCCATAAGAAGTTAAAGTCCGTGTTGGAACATTGCCCATATTGGGTAAGGCTCTGGCAAGCAATACCATTCCTAACATAGTCCACGAGACCATGATGGGAAAAGAGTAATGGCACCAAGCTATACTCATGTAGAGCAAATTCTGATAAATCAGTGTTTACTCCAACCTGGGTTTCACTTAATTTCAAAACAGCTGGCCTGTATTGAACAGTGTAGTTGTATACGTCAAAGAAATTCTTTCGTAGGCCGCGAACATTAGAATATACGACACGAAAATCACTTACCATTGAAAAATACATACTTACATACAAAACACAATTCTGACTAAGTCGAACCATGCAGTGAAAATCCAAATTAATTTCTGTAATAAACAAACTGTCTTAGGTGTTATGCCCATAAGACAGCTTGCATACAAAAAATCACTTTAAATATTCAGCACAATAAGACAAACTCAGATGCCCTTATCCATTTACCGCAAGCATTAGATGGTGATACGATGCCTACAGTAGATAAGAAAGAGGCAGTTAAGCACAAAGGTCTTGGGAAAGATAAGAGGATAATTTTGCTATGCGAATGCGTTTTATTTATTTTTTTCCACAGCGCGAGTGGGCATCTTTTTCTTTCCTCCAACGACGTGAAAGGATATTATTTTATTCTTAACCTCTCTTTTTTCGGTTTCTCTAACGAGTGTGTATTAATATTTTTTTTTTAAACGCCCGCGATAACAATGCGCAATAATTTTTTTGACTTTTGCTTAATTATTTATGCGCGCACCTCGACGTCCGGCCTCTACGAGCTTAAGATCGACACTGATACTTTTATAAGTTCAAATTGTGTTATTCAACGCAAATGTTACTTGTTTCTGCCAAAGATCTTGCTTTGCAATGTAATTAGGCACATAAGAGCAAGTACGTGCGACCCAGTCGTGCCTATTTTTTCCGGATGAAATGATGACTCATGGAGTACGTGTGGATTGCTGCCTGACCAATATCTCATATTTTGTTTATTGACCAAGCCATTCAGCCAGAAATGAGCCTCATCGCTGAAGATGTTTTTTTGATGAAAATCCGAATCATTTTCAAGTTAGATAAAGTTTTGTATTTTCGGAACTTACCGCGTTATAGGAAATATTTTCTTATTTCTTTCTACTGACGTCAGTCTCATCCCGTAACCACGAAGTATGAAACTTCTTCGAAACGTCGAGTAGAAAGAAATAAGAAAATATTTCTTATAACGCGGTAAGTTCCGAAAATACAAAACTGTATCTAATATGAATATCGTCCGCGAAAATAAAAACCTAAGATCTCACATTTCCAAATTGTTGCTCAGCCCAATTCACAAACATACGACGCTTCTGGTGGTCAAGCGGCTTCAGTTCTTGCGTCAATTTAATCTTGTAAGGATGTAGGGCAAGATCTTTTCCAAAATTCGCCACAACGACGTCACAGAGATGCCCAACGCTTTAGAACGACGTGTGGGCGACACATTTGGGCTTTCTGCAACTGAAGCCTCAGCGGCAGCAATATTCTCGACACTACGGGCACTTCTTTGTCTCACTGGCACGGGAACATTTTTACTGTGCCTGTGGACGCCTGACGCTCAATTGTTGATCTGCTAGGACGATTATGACGACCGTAAATTGGACGTAGCGCTCTTAACGTTGAGGCCACTGACTCCGAATTTCGGTAGTAAATTTTAATAAATTTGACTCGTTGTTGGCTCGTATATCTCTCCATCATAAAATGGCAAACCTTACTGTAGAGAAATGTTAAAAGAACGGCAAGAAATATGGCGTCGTTTGCTGTCCCTGTCGCTCTACTTTTGTAGCGTCCCTGTTGAAAAACCCGATATATGCTTACAGTAGGTATATAGAGTTTTAAAAGAAATAGTCTTTTTGATGTTTACATTTTTTTTATTATTTTTTATTTCAAAGCCTCAGGATAGATAATGTTGGCAGTACCCAAAAACTGATTGAAAATTGAAATATTTATACTTGTGGTTGCTAAATTATTACTTGCTGATGCTTTGAAGTGCATGTCCACGACGTCCGTCGTGTCACATATGATGGACTGGCCAGACCTCGTCGACAAAATCAGACAAGCGTTTGAGATTCAGTATGACGATGTCAAGGGGAAAGGAAAGTGTAGTGCATTAGTTTTAGTACTAGAGCCTAAGGTACCAAAAGGGTTTAAGATTAAGTATTCTTTTTCCTTGCGATTTAGGTACTAAAATGCAAGTTATGGATTCGTGCAAAAAAAAATCTAATAATCAAACATGACATTACGATAATAGAGAAGTTGAAAAAAGTGGGTCCGGAAATTCCGCCCCTCTGTCTATCTGTCTGTCTGCTCGCGCCTCTACAGCCTAAACGGATGGGCCGATTTGCTTCAAACTTAGTATTTTGTATTTATAAGTTAGTATCTCGGGGGGTGTTTTTCATTTTTTGCTCTAGGTCGAAAAATAACGGTACTATACATACAATTTTTATCAAAAAGGTTGATTTTCTCAAAAACGGTTCTAACGATTTTGATAAAACTTTCAGGGTACTATTTTTTTACAACAATACATATTTCAGTTAGAACAAATTTTTTGAAATTTGTTCTATAACGGTACCTCTCATATAACCGGTTTTTTTAAATGCGGCTTTATCGTACACTAATATCCCGATTTCAATAAAATTTGAATGACTTTCTCATTTATAATTCAATTAATATTGCATTTCAAAATTTTCAAAAACTTTTTTTTTGATTTTTTTAAATTTTCTGAAAAAAATTGGTTTTCGAAATATTTTGAAAACGGGTTGATTGAATTTTTTTAAATAATTTTCCCAGATGAAAACTACAGATTTCCTTATAATGACATACTAGAAAAAAATTTAAAATATTTTTTCGAAAATTTAAAAAAAAAACCACTTTTTAAAAAAAACTGGTCGAACGATTTTCAATATTTTTTTTCCTCGATAGACATTTAGTTTTCAAATTTTATTGAATACTTAGTTTTTCTGAGAAAACTTTTAAGCTAATTAAAAAAAATATTTTTTTATTTTAATAGACGTGTGGTTTTCAATCTGGCAAAACTTCTTTCGAAGTTGGTCTTTTTGACAGCTGTCACTTGATTTATGCTCAGTTTGGTTTGCCATTTCATAATAAATAGACTTACTTACGAACAAGTTTGCAAATTGTGCCAATGAATGAGTCCATCCGCCTCGCGCAAGTTAAGGTGTGTGCTTCGTTGGTATTTAAAAAAAAAAAAGCAAATTCCACTTTTATGTAAAGTGCGACTACTCGCTGTTATTCAACAAAAATACCTCAACTCTTATCAATACTACAATTTGTATTTATAATATTAATTCGATTAATAAGCAAAATTAATAAATGTAAAGGAATGAAGTAATAGAACACTCTGGTTGATTGACCGATTAATAAGCAAAAATGAAATAATAACATGTTAAATGGAATGGTTGTTATGGTTCATATAACTCTTCCCCCCCTTGAGAGAGCTACGGTTAAAGATGCTGTATGCGTCTTCTGCCGGAGATAGCATTATGTTAAATGCATGTTTTGGTGTTTGTTGGTCACTGTTGCTTATGTTGAATGGTACTTGGATTGGCCGGTGGATGTTTCGAATGCGGTATCATAATAATTATACCAACTATAGTTATGGTTGATATAGCGGTATAACTGATGGTGATCTTCTGGTGAGTAATTTTTTTGAGGTGGTGGATTGCTTCTTTATTTTCAAAGTGGAAGTTTTTTAATTTTTGAAGATTTAGGTTTTTCATAGGTGAAATGTGGACGTTGTTAAATGATGTGGAATAAATGTGTACATTTTCGAAGTAAATTTTGTTCTGGTTTTCATAGGTAATTTGGTTAATTTCTATGCTGCAGTTAAGGAAATTGATGATAAATGTGCCGTTTAGATATTACTTTTCAGGTCCACATGTTGACTTGACTTTTGTCCCTGGGCTGTTTATAACAAGAATGTAGTTGGGCTCGGGTTGGTAGATTTGGTGTTCATCTTCTACATCTAAAGTCTTGCAGTGTGCTGGTTTGTTTGTCATCAAGTTGGCGACGCAGCTGGTTTCAATGCTCAAATCTTGGCTTTTTGATGCCTTGCAATAGAACACATTTTCTATCTTTGAAAGTAACTGGTTTTTTATTGGAATGTGTATCAAATGGAAAAAGGAGGAGGTTTGGTTTCTTAGGATGGGGATCTTAATATTGAAAATTATATTTGAGTGGTTGTAATATGCCTGAAGCTCCAATAATTCATAGATATTTGTTTTGAAATGACGTTAAGTTTAGCAAGAATAATGGACTCTGCTATGTTAGCCAAATGGTTATGCAATAGTTCTGTGTTAAAATTAATCTGGTTTAAATATTGAATCAATCTAATTGAATTTTCTTCTGTTCTTATTCTGTTACCTAATAGCTTTTCGGTATGTACTAGATATTTTTCGATTAGTTTTTGTTGGGTGTTTATATGGTTTGTAATGTTACTAAATCTACCTATCATTTGTTTGTTAAGCCTATCTTGGTTAATCCCTTGTTCTTCAAGATTATCTTGCATTTGTGTCAGTTCTTCAATTTTGTTGTTAATGTTAAGGGCATCATCTGCGTTCATGTTCCCTGTAATACTTTTTATAACTGTCCCAAGACCATTTATAAGCCCTCTTTGTTGCCTTAATTTAGGTGTCAAAGTTTGGAGTTTGGCTTGTAGTTGCTCGAATTTTATTTTTATTAC
The DNA here is from genome assembly GCA_963971375.1 of Platycheirus rosarum. Taxonomy (NCBI): domain Eukaryota; kingdom Metazoa; phylum Arthropoda; class Insecta; order Diptera; family Syrphidae; genus Platycheirus; species Platycheirus rosarum. The sequence continues at coordinate 12,080,874 of OZ020511.1, read as the reverse complement.
TTTGAGAGAATCATTAAAACCGTCGATATTCTGGAAAACTTTCAAGGAATTGCATATTGAATTAATGTTTTCTTCGTATTTGTGTAGCTGTACTATGTGTATTAGGTTTTTGTATGACTGTATTGTTCTGGCGGTCCCCAATTTAATTGACAGAAGTCCGTGATTGTTAGATAAGTCTTGTATTTCCATTTTCTGTGCTTTCATTGTTGCCATTAGGTTGATGACTGCTAACCTGAAATTTAAGCTTTCTTTTAATTTTTGATTTGTGCAGTTTTTGGTTATTAGTTGTTAAAGCCGTAACTTGCCTATTGTTTTTAATTCTGTGTTTACTAAATCTGGGAGTTAGTTTGTTTCTTCTGTTTTCTTTTCTATATATGAATGAGCTTGTTCTAATTGTCTTTGGTTTCTCCCTGTTCTGGTTTAATTTCTTTAAATTTCTAGCTACCTGTTCTCCTGTTTTTTGTTTGATATATGGAAATAATTCTGCCTGAAATTCGTTAAGTTTATTGAGATATTCATGAACATTATTGTATTTTATGTTTTTGAATTTATAGGTCCTACCATAAAAGAGTTCGTAGGGTGTAAGCTTAGTCGGAGAATGAATGGAATTGTTGTATGTTATTAGAGTTTCGTTCAGTATATCGTCATGATGTCTTCCTTTGTGTTTTGTGTATATTATTCTGTATATTTCCGTCATTGTTGAATGCAGTCTCTCAACTGGAGAGTTGCTGCTTGACTGTTGCAATGATGTAATGTGTTGATTGATGTTGTATTGACCAACAAAATCTTTAAAAACTGTTGATGTGAATTCTGCTCCTTGGTCTGAAATTAATTTAGCGGAGATGCCATGAAGGCTCATAAAATGAAGAAGAGATTTAATTACAGTCAAGCTATTTCTAGCTGGGATTGTATAGGCCGCAGCAAATTTGGAGAATTTGTCAATGATTGTTAAAATTGTTTATTGGTTGTTTATACAATAAATGTCGATGTGCACTATGTCCAGAGGTTTTTCAGGGTTCTCTGGTATTTGGAACTCGATTTTCTGGGGTTTTCTATCGTACTTCAGATTCTGGCAGGGATCACAGTTATTAATGATTGTCGTAGCTTTATTTTTCATAAAGGGAAAAAAGAAATCGCGTTTAAGGTGTAAATGGGTCTCATTAATGCCACTGTCGTTATTTTTTATGTGGTAATCATTAATCAATTTGTCTTGATTGTCGTCTTCTAGTATGTTCTCTAGTATTTCCGTGCAACGTATTATTTTAAAGGATTTATTAATCGAAAAGTACTTTGAGAATACACTTTGGACTATTTTGAATATTTCGTCCTCAGTATATATAGCGCATGTCAACGGCCTTGGCTCCGATAAAGCATCGCTTCCCGTATTTATCTTTGGTATCTTTAAGCTAGGTAGGGCAGTTGCGGCGGCACCAAAAAAAAAAAAAAAAAAAAAGCTTGCTGTGGCTGTTCTAGAGTTAAGTATTTTAGGTTTATTTTAAGTTATTTTAAGTTTATTTTTAGTTTATTTTTAGTTTAGTTTTAAGTTAGTTCTTAAGTAGTTTAAGATAGATTAAGAAACTGATAAGATACCCAGTTTTTTTCATTTTCTGGGTGAAAAATAAAACCCCCTTATATATAAGATAAACTTAAGCTATTTTTAGGCCGAAAGGCAATTAAAATTAAGTTAGAGAATAATTTAGAGCGCCCACATAGGGCCAGTAAGTTAATCAAGTTGATAGTTTTAGCTAGTTTTAAGATTTTTGTCTAGCATTTAAGTAGATATAAGTAAAAGAAAAAAAAAAGAAAAATCAATTAAAGGTAAAGCATCGCTTCCCGTGAGATCAGCGAAATCAAGCATCGTTGCGCGTGGTTAGTGGAAAGATGGGGGACCGTCCGAAAACCAACTGCGTGCTGTTGACATGTGTTATGTGTTTTCGGTTTTCCGTTCTTCTTCTATCTTCTCTTCTGTCCTGTATCAATGTCATCTTGTGTGTTGTCTTGTAATTGTCTGAGTCGATTACCTCAGTAGCCAGTGCTCATAAGTGTCTCTACTTCGTAGATTTATCTACGGAGCAGATCAATATGTAATGTAATGTAAAATATAGCGCAATATTTGTTGGGAGGCACAAAATTTTTTAAAATGTTAATGATATCGTTTTCGGAAAATTTTTGTTTAGTAATAGTTCGCTTTGCTTATTTGCTTATTTTTAAAAAGCATTTTTAATTCTGTTGGCATGTCGTGTTCGTGTATCTTTAGTACGAGTTGGATGTTAAATTCATTTAGTGGGCGTTCTGAAATGTATATGTGGTCGTCTAGGTTTTCAATGGCTGAATGAAATGTTGATCCGCTAGAATCGAGGTTAGGGTAATTTCTTTCGTTAATATTTAACTCTATTTCGTTGTTAGTGTTTTCGATTTTAATTCTACTCAAAGCGTTAGCGTTTAGATTATGTTGACCCTTCTTGTATACAATCTCGTAGTCGAATTCTTCTAATTTCAAGCGCCATCTGACTAACTTAGAGTTAGGGTCTTTTAAATTCATCATCCACTGTAGCGGTTTATGGTCAGTAACGATTTTGAACTTATGACCAAATAAATAGGGGCGGAAGTATTTCGTAGCCCAAACTATCGCAAGTAACTCTTTCTCTATTGTAGAGTAGTTTACTTCTGTGTCCGTTAAGGTTCTGCTAGCGAAACAGATCGACTTATCGCAACCTATGGTGCCTTGGGATAGTTTTGCGCCTATCGCGAAATTGCTGGCGTCGGTGGTGAGAATAAATGGTCGCAAAAAATCGGGATATTGTAGTATAGGCTCATTAATCAAAAGTTCCTTACACATTTCGAAAGCTGTAATGTATCTATGGTTAAGGTCAATTGTTTTTCCTTTCTTGAGAGATTCTGTTAAAGGTTTCGTGAGTTTCGCAAAGTCTTTGATGAATTTGCGATAATACCCTAAGAGCTCTAAGAATGACTTAATTTCCTTTTGTGTCTTTGGGATTGGAAATTTGTTTACTGCTGCGATTTTTTCAGGGTTGGGTCTTACTCCGTCCCTTCCAATTATATGACCAAGAAACGCTGTTTCTTTATGAAGAAACTATGTTTTTTCTAATTGAACTTTGAAGTTGAATTCTCTCAATCTTGAAAATACCTTTCTTAGATTATCTATATGTTCTTGCAGGGAAGTAAAAAAGATGATTATGTCATCCAAGTAGACCAAGCAGATTTTATCAACGAGTCCGTTTAGGACGTGGTCCATCACACGTTGGAATGTTGATGGCGCATTTTTGAGGCCAAAAGGCATTCTACCGAATTCGTAATGTGCGCCTTCAACTGTGAATGCGTTTTTGGATATGTCACTTGGGTTCATTTCAATTTGGTGGAACCCGCTGGCAAGATCCAAAGTTGAGAAATACATGCATTTCCCTAATTTATCCAAAATCTCCGTAATGTTCGGGAGTGGATATTTATCACTCACAGTTTTTTCGTTGAGACGACAAAAATCAATGACGAGGTGCCATTTCTTTGTTGGTACATCCTTTCCTTTGGAACTACCCAAACCGGAGAGCTCCAAGGTGAATGACTTGGTCTAATTATTCCTTGTCTAAGCAAGTCTTGGATTTGTTTATGTACTTCCATTTTGTGTATGAACGGATATCTGTAGGATTTTGTGTATACTGGGATATCTTCCCGTGTCGGTATCTTATGTTTAACCGCATTGGTGAAAGAAAGCGATTGAACTTGCTGGAAAAAAATATCTTCGAATAGTTTGCAGAGTTTGATTATTTTTTGTTTTTCTTCTGGGTTTAAGTGGTCAAGCCTAAGTGATTCTATTATTTTTAAATCTCCAGTTTGTTCATCTTGAGGGTTTGGATATGTTTCAGATAAATTAACCTCGCAGTATTCTTTATTTGAATACTGGAGAACTTTTTGATTTGATGGGTTGTTCAAGCAGAATAATTTGTTCTTCATTTAAAGCATTTGTGATTTCAAGGGTACTGTACCAATCGTTTTATTTCGATTTGATTTATGAGAATATCACCATTTTGTGTGTCAACGGGGAGACGACAGATTAATTTTGAAAGTGGCGGAATGGAATATTGAGAAGACGTGAAGTTAGGTTTAAAAAGAAGAGGGATGCTGGAATTTTCTGTTATAAGTTTCTGTTTCTCTAAATCTATTTTGGCTTTGAGTTGTGTGAGAATGTCAAGACCAATTAGGCCGTCAAAATATCCATGAAATCTGAATATCAGAAATTTAAATGTTCCATGTGTTTTGAATTCCGTAAAGGATGGGAAAGTTATTTAATGTTTACTTTGTTAATTAAAAAAAATAATTTTTAATTCTTTACTGATTGAAAGTCTGCTTAATACTAAATACATTTTGCTTACTGACTAATATTTATAGCTAATTTGATGTGAACATTTACAAATTTCAGTTCACAAGAATAATTTGATATTGCATTATAATATGCAGAATCAGCACACGCGCTAAAATATTGTTACAATATCGCTTGTGCTGATTTTGCTTACATTTTGTTTTCTCACACAATTACTGCGTGATAACTCTTCCCTCTCTAAAGTCATTTACCTGGGGTAAAATGACAGGAAGTTTAAATTCAATGTTCTTTGGTTTTTTATTTTTACATTTTTTATAAATTAATACAATACAAATTACAGATGCAAATATATATAATAGAAGATTTGACAATGTAGATATTTCTTTAAATTTTGTAAAAATGTTAAGTTTTTTTATATGTTCTAGATATAAATCATGTAAATATTCCAGATCTAATTTTAAAATTTTTTCTGATAAATTTCCTTTTAATATTGGGGGTAGAATTTGAAAACTAGTCATTTCTGTATTCGAGTAATTTTTTCCATCTATATCAATTGAATCATTATTAAATTGAACCAGATATGTTCATTTAAGACTATCGTTTTTTCATTATGTTTGAGATTTCCTCTAAAATTTGAAATAAAAGCAGTATTATCTATTATTAATTCTATAATGGGTTTTTTATAAAATTGGAAGTCACGAGAAAACATTTAATTCGTTTTTGAGTTGACTCAGGTAATGGTCAGGTGTTACTTTCTTAAGTTGATTTTCTCTACATAAAATTATAAATTTATTGGCGCGACAGCTCCTTAAGGAGCCAAGGCCTAGTGACTTATACTCTCAACCATTCCTGTGTGTGTGTTGTTACTCTGCAAGAATGGAAGGGACCTACAGTTTACCGCCGAGTCCGAACGGCTACATGAGATGCACTTTTTCGAGACAAATTTTACTCTTGGAGGTTTTGTCAGTTCCTCGCAAGAGGCAGTACCCCAGAAAAAAAGGTGGCTATTTGCTGGATTTGAACCCAGGTTCTTTCGCTTAGCAGTCCGACACACTAACCACTAAGCCACGGGGCACTACGATTTTCTCTACATAAAGAAGTTTTTCTTATTGAATCGCACTTTTCCATAATAAAGAATGTCTCGTTGTGGGATGTCAGTATTTCATTACTTTCTAAATGTATCCTTTTATTTCCAATTACAGAAGCTCGTATTATTACATTATTATATACCTTGTTTACAGTTTTTGGAAGAGATATTATGTAAAGCATAATAGAATCTTTTTGAATTATCAATAGTTCGGCATATTCTATAGCTTCTATTTCATTTTCGTAGGGAAGCGTTTCTATTTCCGAAACCATTTTTTGTATTTCTGTTTTGTCTAATAGATTTGTGTTAATAATTCCTGTTTTTGCCAATGGTTCGCTGATATAATTTCCTTGAGTTCCTGTTTGAAGATAATTAATTTATTAAATAGCATCTGTTCGTATTTATCTATATTTGATCTGTCTTCTCGCCGAATGATTTTATTGTAGTTTTCTATTAATTCTTGTGTGACTGATTTTAGTTCGTTGTTAATCTTATATTGATTGTTGTTATTTTCGATAATTGCATTTTGAGATTCTAGTATGCTATCCCAGTCTGTGGCATCCGGGTTTCCAGCGATCCATTTCCAGGCAGAGCCTATCCAGTCTATGGATCTTTTGCCTTTAACTCTTATTTGTAGTTTTTGCAATAAGTTCTCTAAGTCTGTAAGTTGGTTAAGAAGTTGTGGGTAAAGAATACTGATTTTGTCTATTTCTTTTTCAATGGTAGGCCTAATATTCAATATGAAGTCTTCATATTTTGTTAGATTAATAACATGTATCATTTTAAAATGACCATGTAATATTTTTCCATTTCCTTGTTTGACTTCAATTAAAGGAGTGTTGTATTCGAATATATTGACCGCAGCTGAAGTTAAGTATAAAAGTAACCTAGAAGAAAAGAAAATAGTTTTATGGAGACATATTTTTTAACTGAGATTTGTGGATCTTTTTTCCACTTTCAGTTAGTATTGTAACCCTGTTGTCTTTCACTACAATCTCCTTAGAAAAAAGAGGTTTTTGCTTTCCATCTCTGCGTTTAATTGCAGCATAAACTGTATCTCCAACTTGATAAGTTTTAGGTCTGTGTCTATTTCGGTTTGCTCTTTTTAGTTTATTTTTTTGATTCTTTACCGATCTACAGCTATGTTTATAATTTCTTTGTATATAATTTCTTTTGTAGTAAAATCTGGGTATTCTTTCTTTAAACAGAGGCTCAATTCAATAATAGTTGAGTGTACCCTTTCTATAGTTCCATTAACTTCACTTTTCTGTGGGGGTGTAATATATAATTGAATCCCTAATGTTTTTATATAATTTGATATAATAGGACTTATGAAGCTGCTTTCGTTATCGCTTACTAAGATTTTAGGGACTGTGAAATAGTGTAAAATTTGTATTATTTTTTTCCTTAAATATAATGCAGATTTTTTCTTTTATGTGGAAGAATTTAGAAAATTTTGAAAATTTGTCTATACAAGAAACAAATTTTTCATGATCTATTTCAAAAATATCCGTGTGAATTATTTCTGAGGGATAGGTAGGAATAGGTGTTTCTTGGAGTTCTGGTTTGTGGGGATTTCTATCGTATTTGCTTGAATTGCAAATGTCACAGTTTTTTGTATACTTTTTTGGAAAAAAGTAATTTTCTAGTATTTGTTCTTTGTTTTCTTTATAATTTCGAAGAGCTCTATTATGTTCCTTTTGAATTATTTCAATCTTATTGTTTTCATTTGCTATATCTTGAACCATTTTTTGAGAGATTCGTATTTTGAACTTACTAAAAAATTCTTTGTAGACTTCTTGTAAGAGTTGAAGATGATTTTCCGAAATTTGTATACCATTAAGGATATTGGGATTCAACTTTTGTTTAAGGACTTCGATTATATTTTCTTTATTGATTTGTTGGAGTTTAATAAAATGTCGGTGGTAATTCGGGTGAGGTTGTTCGAATATTTGCATGTTATTTCCTTCACTAAAAATGAGTTGATTTTTAAAAACATTTACTGGTGCTTCACAGTGTGGGATAAGATCTGAATTATCCTCTTCAGCACTGTGCATTGTTGCTGAACTTGAGCCAGTTAAGTTATATCGGCGTTAAGGCCACGTATGAAAACGTCAAGAGCACGATTTCTATAGCTCTCGTTGAGTGCGTTTACAGTTTCTAAACTGTAGTCTTCCGTTTTTATTTTTTTATTAATGATTAGGGAGAATTGATGGTTAACAGTTGCGTAGAACTCATCAATACTTGAAGAACCTTGAGTGAGGCTATTTAGTTGGTGTTCTAAGGTACGAATATCCCTTTTATCTGCATAGTGCAGAGAGAGACATTTTTTGATTGACAACCAATCATCGTCGAAAATATTATACGACACCAAGGCTGTGCGGATACAGCCTCTTATTTTTTGTCTTATACTTTGGAGTATAGACCTATAGATTGGCTTATTTTTTACAATTTCATAATCTTTTAAAATTGATTCGACATTATGAATCCATGAGATGTATTGGACGGGATTACCGTCAAAGACATGTAATTCTTTTACGCAATCGGGTAACCTGCTTATTTCCTGCAGTTCCTTTTCAGTCTTAGGACCTGGTGGAGAAGGTGTTAATACAGGAATCGCACGTACTGTTTCTAATGCGGTTAATTTTCTCTGAAGATTTTGAGTAATTTCGATCTGAGAGTTGATTGCACCTGTCAATTGCGTGATTGCAACTTCTAAAGCTCTTATTTTGGCTTCCATTTCGAATTATTTTTGATTTAAAAAATTAAAGAGGAAATATATTTTTTTTTTCAGAACTGAATTGATGGATAAAAATGTTTTCTTTACCCTTTCCCAATAGTTTGGCAGTTAATAGAATGTTCAGATGTTTGGAATATTTGATGATTTTTTCTTAAGTAAGAGAAAGGATTTGTAAAATAATATTTAGATTTTTTCTTTTAGGTAACTTAAAATTTTAGATTTTTTATAAGACTTCTTTTTTTTCTTCACTTTTTGTCTGGTATATTTTTTTCAATATTCACTTTGTAGATATAAAATATTTTCTTCTTACAAATTAAATGAGTAATTAAGACTTACGACTTTTTGTCTGGTATATTTTTTCAATATTCACTTTGTAGATATAAAATATTTTCTTCTTACAAATTAAATGAGTAATTAAGACTTATGATATCATACAATTTTTTAAATAAATCTCCATCGAACAGCTTCGTGTTACTCCTTTTTAGTGTCCGCCGTTGAGTTTGGTGGGCTTACTTTTGGATTTTATCCTTGACAGTTATTGCGTTTATTTTTTACTTGTACTTCACCGCACAAAGTTAAAAAGAATTTCCTTGCTTCAAAATCAGGGTAACTGCTCGGGCGCCAGTTATTTAATGTTTACTTTGTTTATTTAAAAAAATAATTTTTAATTCTTTATTAATTGAAAGTCAGCTTAATACTAAATTTTGCTTACTGACTAATATTTTTAGCTAATTTGATGTGAACATTTACAAATTTCAGTTCACAAGAATAATTTGATATTGCATTATAATATGCAGAATCAGCACACGCGCTAAAATATTGTTACAATATCGCTTGTGCTGATTTTGCTTACATTTTGTTTTCTCACACAATTACTGCGTGATAACTGGAACGTTATATCTTTGTTGATAGTTTGTTCCTTAAAAATTGTTTTTATAACAGTGTGCTTAGTGGGACATTGAAGTTTGGGATCGGCGAATTCAGGATTTATGAATGACGACGATGCACCAGTATCGATTAAAAACCGTAGTGGTCTTCCAAAGGGTGATGCAATATTTATGTACGGCAAAATGTTTCCGTATTTATTCACATCTACTTATATACCCGATGGGTTCCCAGAGGCGGGTTCCCGAAAATTTATTGTATCTTCTAAATTCAATTCACTGTTATATCAAATATTTTTTTTCTTGATTTTTTAATTTTAAAATTTTAAGTTTTGAAAACAATGAATAATTAAAATATGAAAGGTAATATCAACAGCTTTTCAATAAGTGGTAAACGATTTCTGTGCTTAGCGTATTTCCTAAGTTATAGTAATTTTTGTGAAAAACTCATTTAATTCGATCCGTGAAATACCAATTTAAAGGGTTGCCAACTTTTTTTTTTGTTATTATTATATTTTTTTTTGTGTAGCTCACGTAAGACGCCCTTCGTATTTTGAATATGGATTCCTTAAGCTGTCTAGTCTGTAAAAAAACTTCTAGTGATGTAACAGTTTCTTGTGCCGTATGCTTGCAACTAGTTCATGCTAAATGCATAGGTATTAAAGTTAAGGATGCTGATAAATTCACTTCTATAGCTGGCTTACGGTACTTTTGTACTAAGCATGACAAAATCTCGGTGGATAAATTACATTTGAAAGTCCTTAAACTCCAAAAATTATTCAACAATGTCTCCACAATATTTTCGGATATTCAAAAGTTATTCGATTTCGATGTTTTATCGTCAGAAAGAATGAGTGAAAGTTTTAAGGCCATTGAAAGTCCGCAAATAAATCCTGAAGTTCAAGTACCATTGATTTTTTATGAAAAGACTTTTGCCAATTTTTATTTCAAATTTTCCACAAACAACTAGTGAGTCAATGATATGGTCTTATTTACTTAAAAAATCACCAAATTTAGACTCATCTTGTATTAACATTCGCAAAATGAAGCTGAATGCAGATCGGAACTACTCCTCCTTCATTATTGATGTAAAACGTAATAATGATATTTTTAAATTATTAAATGATGAGAAATTCTGGCCGGTAAACTCAATAGTTCACCCTTTTCGGAAGTAAAGTAGCCAAAAAGAGGTCAAATGTACGAAATACTCAATGAGATATTTCTCAATGTTCTACCAAAATATTGGAGGATTGAAGACACAACTAAAATCAATGTTTGCTTCAAGTCTTGGGTTTAACTATGATGCAATACTTTTTACTGAAACATGGTTAGATAAGTCTATTTTGGACAATGAAATACTATGTAGTTCGTACCAAATATTTCAGTTAGATCGGTCTTCCTTAACTAGCAGTAAAAAGTCTGGTGGTGGAGTTCTAATTGCCATTAGAAATTGCTACAACTGTAAAATTGTCTGTATGCCTTCAATAAGCGTAGAAATGGTATGTGTTACAACTCTCCTCAAAACTTTTCAACTTTTTATAGTCTGTATCTACATTCCAACAAAAATGCATTGTGAACTTTACGATCAATGTGTTATGAACATTAAGTACATCGTTTCCCTGATGAATCCCAACGATCGGTTACAACTTGTTGGTGATTTTAATTTACCAGACATTGAATGGGACGTTCTTCAAGAAGATGACAAATTTTTGTCACCTACATCGTTGACATCAGAAACGAGTATTTCTTTTGTGGACTCAATGTGCTCTTTAGCCTTCAATCAAGTTAACCCGTTTAAAAATGAAAGAGGTAATTTTCTCGACCTCGTGTTTACGGATGATGTTAGATTTCACCCTTGCTTTGAAGTTTTAATGAAAATGCCGACCTCCGTTTGTGCTAGCCAATACGATCATGGCTATGAATTTGACTTCAAGAAAACTGATTTTTAAAAACTCAACATGGAACTTTCTCAATTTCACTGGGATAGTGTCTTTTTTAATATGGATGCTAGTAAAGCAACTGATACTTTCTATGAAATACTGTACAACAGCTTTTTGAAAAAAATACCTGTTCGCCGCATCAAAATTGTTGATAATTGTGTTCCTTGGCTCACACCTTTCCTTAAAAGGTTTAAAAACAAAAAAAAAAAAAAAACTCCACAACAAGCTCAAATTCAAGTTTACAGTTTCCACTGATCAAGAGCTCAGCAGAATAAGAAGAGAATTCTAAGTCAAATCAAGGGCTGCATATAAAAACTACATAATATCTATGAAAGCTAACCTATTACGGAATTCTTCATCTTTTTGGAAATTTGTTAAAAATAAGAGAAAAATAGCTGAATTCCCGTTCTATATGAATTTATAATTCCACTTTTTAAATCAGGAAGCCGATGCAACATGCGTGACTACCGAGGTATAGCAAAACTCAGCTTTATTCCCAAGATGATGGAATCTATAATAGTCCATGAATTGATAAATGGTGTAAAATCGCATCTATCGGACAGACAGCATGGATTCGTCAAGGGCAAATCTACCATTACAAATCTGTTGGAAATTACATCATGCATAACAAAAGGATTCATGAATGGTCATCAAACGGATGTAATATACACTGACTTCTCCAAAGCCTTCGAACAACTTAATCATCAGCTGCTTGTTAGAAAAACTTTCACTTTTCGACTGGTCCCCAAAACTTGTGCAATGGATTGCAAGTTATTTATCATCGCGTACTCAATATGTTAAGTTCAAGTCTCATTTATCCAACGCAATAGATGTCAAGTCTGGCGTGCCTCAAGGAAGCCACCTGAGACCACTGTTATTCATAATTTTTATAAATGATTTACCCTCTGTGATAAAATACTGTGATATACATCTCTATGCTGACGATGCGAAAATTTCATATTCATATAAAAATAATGCTGATTACTTTCAACTGCAATCTGATATTGATCATTTACAGGAATGGTGTAATAAGAATGATCTCACACTGAACTCTAAGAAATGCAAAGTAATGACCTTCGCTAGAGTTAAAATGTTTTTTTTTTAATGAATACTCTATAAATAATTCAGAACTTGAAAGAGTTAATTATTTCATAGACTTGGGAGTAATATTTGATTCAAAATTAGACTTCAGAATGCACATCGACTCTATAACTGCAAAAGCTTCTGTTCGTCTAGGAATGATTAAACGATGGTCCAAAGAATTCAACGACCCTTATGTGACAAAGAGCCTGTTTGTTGGACTGGTTCTTTCGATCTTGGAATATGGTTGCCAAGTTTGGTGCCCATATTACTCCTGTCACATTGCCCGCAATGAATCCATTCAAAAACAGTTTCTATTATTTGCTCTCCGTCATCTTAACTGGGATAATCATCACCATCTTCCACCATATCGTTTGCGACTTTTACTGATTGGTCTTAATACGCTCGAGGATAGGAGGTCATCACTCAATGCTGCATTCATATTTAAACTTTTAAACGGTGATATAAATTCTCCTTACTTGCTTTCCTTAATAAAATTAAATGTGCCATTCCGTCCAAGTCGAAATTATAAAATTTTGCGAACACATGAAACTACTTTAAACTACTTAAATAATGAACCGTTCTCTCTCTTATGTAAACAGTTCAATAATTATAATTCCTTCGTAGATTTTAATCTTACTTCATTGAAATTTAAACAAATTATACTTTTATTCAATTTAAATCGTCACTAATTATGTAAATGTAATATTATTTGTATAATCCAAATAACTGTGATCAATTATGTATCTGTAGTTATAGTCAAATAAATAAATAAATAAATAAATTGTTTGTTCTTTCTAATACGTCGAGGCCATGCTGAAATTCTTCATTTGAATATCGATCTAAATTTTGGTATGGATTTTCAAGGTTACTAATAGGTTCATTTGAATATCGATCTTAATTTTGGTATGGATTTTACAGGTTACTAATAGGTTCATTTAAGTGTTCTTCTTCGAGAAATTGCAGGGTACTCTACGTCAATGTTGTGGAGTTCCCGGTTGTTATTGTTGACGAAACCTGGTTATCTAAAAAAAAATACTCGGTGTTCTGTTATTTGGGTTCTGTGTTGGCGGTCTAAAATTTGTGTGGCTTCCATTGGTTCAGGGGGAGGTAATTTCTGGCTATTGGAAAATTGTCCGGAACCGGTTTTAAAAGGTCTATTGAAAGGGTTGTCGTTTTGTTGGTTCTGCCTGTTTTGAACGTTAGGGAATACTTGATGATTTTGCCTAAATTGTGGGTTTTGCATAAATTGATAATTTTGTGCCAGTTGGGGGCCTTGTCTTAAGTGAGGAAACCGTTTACTAGCGTAACGGTTGTTAGGTAGAAAGTGTCTTTGCTGATTAAAAACAATGGACTGGGATTCGTGTTTCAAATAGAATATATTCTGTTCCTTTGTGCAATACACAAAGGCTTCCGCGAGACTTGAAGGTCTCATGGCTCTTACAGTGGAACCAAGTGGTTCTCTGAGCCCTGTTAAAAATGTGTTTAAGCACATTTGTTTGTATAGGCTATTTTTAGCAGAAATAACACTTGTTTCTTTTTCGTGGATTTGCACATGATTTATCATGGCTGCTTGGATTTCAATGACTTCACTGTAGTATTATTCTATAGTTTTATTTTGTTGTCTAATATTATGCAGATCACGTATGAGAGAAGTCTCATTACGTTTATCTGAATAGTGGTTAATGAGGTTATCTTTGATTGAGGACCATGATAATGTGGTCCCATAAACATTTAAGACCTCATTGGCTGGACCAATGACTTTATTTCTGATGGCTCGCAGTATAAACCGGCCTAAATTTGTACCATCGATTGGCTTAAGCAGTGACAATATTTCTTCTATGTTTCTATTGAACTCGAAGAGCAGCCTTGGATTCCCATCGAAAGTTGGGACATCCTTTACTATTTCAGGAACTCAGTGAATTTAAGAGGTTGATTGTAGCTTCTGCGGCTACTGAAGCGGCTTCGGCTGCTGCTGTTGTGTCACTGCCGTTTTCCATTATGCTAATTTCTTAGCTACTATTTGCAGATAAATTCCTATTGTTAATATTTAAGAGTGTATAAGATTTTTCAATATTTAAATCAGTTTTATTTGTTTCTACTGTATTCTTTGAATTGTTGTTATCTAATAATATATTATTTAAATCGTCTATCTTAAAATTATTGGAGTTAACGATCTTCTTTTTACTTATTGGGTAGGAATTTTTTTTTGGGATTCTGGACATTTATCAACTGAAATTCAATATATTTGACTTACATGAGCAAAAATATCTTCATTGTGTTTAGAGCCTGATAATTTGTTCGTGCTGGTCTTCTTCAATGATCTGATGTTTTTTATATATTTTTTTTCACACACACTGATGTCCCGTTTAGTGGTTATTATCCGTTACCCACACAAGTATTTTTTCTATAAGCCTTCGAAACTTTTTTGTAAATAATTTGCTTCGCCGATGTCGCACAACACAAAAAAAAATATTTTTTCGATTAGCCTTCGAAAGTTCTTTTTTTTAAATGGTTTGTTTTTACATATATCCCGAGATTAATCCCGAAATATTTTTCAGCAGCTTTTTTATTTTCACACCGATTCTTTTCAACAAGGTTTTTTCGATAATCCTTCGAAACTTAAACTTGTCCCGTCCCGACTGCGCCAGTTAAGGTGTGTGCTGCGTTGGTATTAAAAAAAAAAACAAATTCCACTTTTATGTAAAGTGCGACTACTCGCTTTTATTCAACAAAAAAAACTCAACTCTTATCAATACAACAATTTGTATTTATAATAATAATTCGATTAATAAGCAAAATGAAATAAACTGCACGACTGGATCACACGTACTTGCTCATATGTGCGGTCACATTGTAGAATAAAATTAAAAAAATTAAAGTGAACATCAAAGCATTTATTAGATTTTTGTGACTTTTGATTGTTCGAATAAAGTACGTTAAAATGTATTGGGTGAAATAATTTAAACGCCATTTTATTTCTTTAGGAAATGTAAAAAAGTGTTTTTTTTTTCAAAATTGTAGGAGCCGTTTTTAAATAAAACGGTTTTTTTAACAACTTTTTTTAAAAAATTAAAAAAAATAATTCAAGAATACAAACTTAAGCACAAAAACAACGTTATTTAAAAACAAAAAAAAAAATTCACTTACGCGTTTTCAAAATATTGATTTTTCAAAAAAAAAAATTTTAAATTATTAAAAATACAAAAAAAAAAAGTTTTCGAAAAAAAATTAATGCAAAATTACTCAGGCAACCTACATCTTTTTTAATATCAATTTTGATTGTAATCGGATCTCCAGTTTTCGAAAAAGTCGAAGAAAAAAAAACCGGTCCTATGGGAGCTACCGTTTTTAGCCCACCATATTAATTTTTTTTCACTAAAATATAATGCATATATACAGTAGTACACTGATTTTTTTTTATAACAATTCTTGGAGCCGTTTTTGAGAAAAATAAGCTTTTACATAATGGTTATATGACAGGTACCGTTAATTTTTGAGCTAAAAAAAAATTAAAAACTCCTCTGTAGAATGTCAAAATAACCTTAAGTTCAAAATTTGAAAACGATTGGCCCAACCGTTTAGGCTGCAGTCCAATATACAGCCGTACAGACAGACAGACAAACAGACAGACGGACAGAATTTTGCCAGTAACTCAAATATGTTTCTCTCTCATCGTAATGTAATGTTTGATTGTTATCTCAAATTTTTTAATCTGCACGAATGCATAACTTGTATTATAGTACCTATAATCGCAAGAAAAATGTAGAGGAATGAAATAATAGAACATTCTGGTTGATTGACCTGTTACAGTTTGTATTTATAATAACAATTCGATTAATAAGCAAAAATGAAATAATTACATGTTAAATGGAATTTACTCGTTGTTGCTGCTCATCGCTGGATTGTGCTGATGAATAAGGTTCACCTAAACTTTGGGATCGATTTGGGTGTTGGTCGTGTTGTTGTTATGGTTCATATAACTCGCCCAACAATTGGAGATGTACCCATCCACTTTACGGAAGATTTTGCGGAAGGATCTTTGTTTGCAGGCTTAAAAAATCCAACTCGTGCAATAATTGAAGCCGAACGACTATCAAGCGCGTCACACGTTCGGTGATTGGGCCCAAAACAAGATGGCCACCGATCCCGATTTTCACAAAATTGGGCCTCGGCTGGAATTTATTCGAGCCAGCCACTTCCAACTTCCCCGAAATCATTTTTAAAACATAATGCAAACCCTTATCAACCTAAATTCTTGGCCATAACATTAAACTATATGGGTTTTATTTCTTCTTGAAAACCACACGTCTAAAAAAACATCCTTTATATACATACATATGCAGCCACTAAGCAATTATTTAACATAAGAACAAGTTCGTGCGACCCAGGCGTGCATTTTTTTAAATTAATTCGACGATGTGACCGCACATATGAGCAGGTACGTGCGATCCAGTCGTGCAATTTCTTTTTTACACTTTGGCACGATTAATTTTGTTTTCCGAACAGGTGGGAACAGTGGAAGGAGCAAGAACCTACCTAAATCCGTCGAGCCAAGCCGTGCAAGGGTGCATTTTACCCCTCCCTCTCCTTAGCACGGCTCTATCGTGGCGATTTGAATGATAAACGCTACTGGCTTTTAAGCAATTATTTTGTTTTATTTAAAATATTAATTGCAGTTTTTAGCTTCACTTATGAACTTGCTTAATAGATACATATTTTGAATTGCACTTGCACAGCATTTTTCATGGTTTCTACATTTCAAAGTTATAGTTATATGGATACATTGTTTTAAGTTCTTTTAAATTTGGGCATCTTTTGTAATTGTTATCTCAAGGTTAATGACTACAACGCTTTTCTTATTAAGTAATCACTGTTGTGTAGTCAATGTTTCTTCTGGGTACCCTTTACGTAAACAACAGCATTTTGAATTGTGTCTTGAAGATATGTTTTAAGTTTGTGAAAATCTATGTCCCCGCCATCATCCCAGTTGTTTCCATGATGGTTTTGATATAACCAGGGAACTTGTCTTTTGAGCGATAATGGTAATAGGTTAGAATTAAATGGTGGTGTCAGAAGGAAATGCTCATGATGATATCCATTGAAAAGCACAGCTATTTTATTTAAAATGAACTCGATATTAAATTTATTCCTCTAAAACTTGAAAGTCGGCAAAATAGGTATTCATACTAAGACTTGTTTTCAGGTCTTTAGATTGATAGATAGAGATAACTAGGTATTTTTACTTGCGATTATAGGGACTAAGGCAAGTTTAGGATTCGTGAATATAAACAAATTTGAGATAACAATCAAACATGACATTACGATCATAGAGAAGCCTTAAAAAGTCATTGGCAAAAAATGTCCGCCTGTCTGTCTGTCTTTTCGGGTGTATATCGAGCTGCAGCCTAAACGGGTTAAGCGATTGCCTTCAAATTTGGTATGTGTTTATCTTTTGGCATTCCTCAGAGGGGAAATTGAAATTTTATTTGTAGGGCTAAAAAAACGGTACTTGCCATACGACCGTTTAGGAAAAGCTTATTTTTCTCGAAAACGGCTCCAACGATTTTGATGAAAATTTTTGAGAATTTTTGTATTGCTTTTGGCTATCATTTGATTAGAACCACATATACGGGCAAAGTCTATAAACGGGATATTTTCATATAACTTTTTTTTTAATTTTGGCTTGCTCGGTAACGGATCTATGAATTTCCGTCAAATTTTATACTTGAGAAGATATAAATAGCCAAATTAATGCTGCATGTCAAAAATTTGAATAACTTTTTTTTTCTAATAAAAATTAATTTTTGAAATTTTTTTTTGAAAAATCAATATATTTAAAACTAATCAAAAAAAATATTTTTTAATTTTATAATCACATGTACATAAATAAACTCTAAAAAAAACTGCATACCAAAATAAAAAAAAAAGAATTTCAAAAAACTTAAAATTAAAAACAGGAATCAAAATCCTTCCTACAATTTTCGAAATACTTTTTTCAAAAATTCTTTGTTATTTAAGACGTGTAATGGCGTACTTCATTTTTCCTAAAAACCGTTAAGTTTTGTGGTTCTGTTAGTTCTTATAAGTTCAAACTGTGTCATTTTCAACGTAAATGTTATTTGTTTTGTCAAAGATCTTGCCGTCCAATGTAATTAGGCAAATAAGAGCAAGTACGTGCGACCCAGTCGTGCCCATTTTTACTTGCGATTTAAAGGGACTATAAGGCAAGTTATGCATTCGTAAAAAAATTCTTACAATCAAACATGACATTACGATGATAGAGAAGTCAAAAAAAGTGGGTCCGGAAATTCCGTCAGTCAGTCTGTCTGTCTGTCTGTCCGTATCGATATCTACAGCCTAAACGGTTGGGCCGATTTGATTCAAACTTGGTATATAGTATTTTTAGAGTGCTCTACCCGCGATTTTTGGAATTGGCATTTTAGCTCCAAAACTAACGGTATCTGCAATATAACTTTTAATGAGAAACTTACTTTTCTCGAAAACGGCTCCTACGATTTTGATAAAAGTTTCTGAATGTGTTTTCTGCATAATCTATCTTTTAGTTTTATAACGGTACCTCCCATATGACCGGTTTTTTTAAATCAGACTTACTCGTTACCTAGTTGACGGATTTTGATAACATTTTTAAAATATGTAGTGTTTTATGATTTAAATGATATTGCTAATTAAAATTTTTAAAAACATTTTTTTTTAATTTTTAATAATTTTTTTTAAAAAATTATTTTGTTTTTTGAATATTTTGAAAACGGATCTGTAGATTTTTTTTTTAATTTTTCTCGTAGTATAAACTATAGATTTCTTTAACTCGAAAAAAATTTAAAATATGTTTTCGAAAAGTTTTTCAAAAATAGAAAACAGCAAAAGAAATAAGATGACTTACAACATTTTTTCCAAAAAACGTTATGAATAGTGTTTTTTTGATTTCATAAAAATTGTTCCCCAAAATTTTATTTCATATTGCTCGGATAAGCCCTAGCCATTAGTCAAATAAAAGAAGGTGACAACCTACATACATACCTACGTATTTTAAAGCGTTTTATCATCATAAAAGCACACAGAATAAATAAGGAAGCCAATTTTTAACACACAAAAACAACTAACAAATAAAAAAACTATTCGATTACTACTGAATGCAAAAATTTCAATCGAGAAAACAAAAGTTTACATCTGCCTATAAATAAACAAAACCACTGGGTTAACTTTTAATATTGTCTCTATACCCACTCGCTTAAGAGTAGTTGGAATGTGTATCTTAATTTTGGTACCCACCTTATTATATGTAGAGGTACCTAATATCCTTAGTAAATTCCATTAAAACTTACCCACACCATACGTTTATCGATCCATCAAACATAATTAAGCTATTTTAATTAATTTGATTTCAAAAAGTTAATTATTCTTATTGGGGCCGATAAAGGTATCTATACCTAGCATTATTGCCCTACTGCTGATTCCCACGAATCTTTATGATAGTTGTTCAAATGTTTCCATACCAAAATGAAAATTAAACTGAAAAAAAGTTCTTAATATCTTTCTATTAGCAAATTATATTATAAACAGTAAACAACAAGTGGAAAGTATTGAAATTAAAAGCAGTGAAATTATATTCAAAGGAAAATATTTAATTGGAACCAAATGATATTGTTGATGATAGGAAAACACAAACTATTAGAATGACAAATTATTAAGATTACAAATCAAAGGGATCTGTTCATAATAAACAAAATATTAATTGTTCTCTGTACTTTGATTGTACAGTGTAAATGTATCTCCAACACTCCTCCTCATTTACTCAAAAAGACCACATCTTTCACGTAGCATCTTATGTCTTCCAGCTCCCAATGGTTTTGTAAGCAAATCAGCTAGCATAGATTCTGTTGGACAATATCTGCATACTACCGTCTGTTTCTTGATAAAGTCTTTCACGAAATGATAACGGGTGTCGATATGTTTAGTTCTATTTGAAAAATGTTCCTCTTGTATTAATTTTAAGCAACTTTGGTTATCTTCAAATATAATTGTTGGTTCAGTGATCAGCTGCTTCATATCATTCAAAATACGTCGAATCCATGATGCTTCTTGACATGCTTCTGACAGTGCGATGAATTCCGCTTCCGTAGACGAAGGAGCTACGCACGTTTGTTTCCAACATAACCAGCTGATAACTCCACCGTTTACCTTGAATACATAGCCACTATTTGATTTACGACTGTTTCTATCCTCAGCCCAATTTGCATCCGCATAACCGTAGAAGAATTCACCGTCGTCGTCTTTGCTTAATGACAACTTCATTTTTGATGTCGCCTTTAAATACTTAAGGATTCGCTTAAGTTCATTCCAATCGTTCTGTGTCGGTTGACTGACTGACCTTTTGTGCCAAAATGGAAACGCTTGCAGATATATCCGGTCGCGTGTTAACTGAAACAAACAGAAGACATCCTATAAGTTTTTGATACTTGTCTTTGTCTATTAACACTTCTGATTGTTCAGCATGCTTGCCATAGCTTGGATCCATTGGAATATTTGATGGTTTAGAGTCGGCTAAACCAAAATCTTTTGCAATCTGCTCGATATAATTCCGTTGATTCAAATGATTTCCTTTCTTGTCCTTGTCAATATCTAGTCCCAAGAAAGATTTTATGTTGCCCATATTCTTCATCTGAAACTTTGATGAGACTATTTTCTCTGTTGACCGAATTAGATGTTTGGATCTGCTTGCCACGACCATATCATCAACATAAATTATAATGAAGCACCATTCGTTGTGCTCCTCCTTCGAATAGAGACAAGGGTCAACCTTGCTTTGAAGAAATTGCGCATTGCTTAGTACTTTATGTATTGCCTCGTTCCATGATCTTGCAGCCTGCTTTAATCCATAGAGACTTTTCTTTAACAAACATACTAAATGATCTTTTCCTTCAACTTCAAAACCAGGTGGTTGCCGCATGTAAATAGTTTCTTTTAGTTTACCATTAAGAAACGCTGTTTTCGCATCCCAGTGTTCTACAATAAATCCTTCCTTGGCAGAAACTGACATTAAGATTCTGAATGTTGTTTGCTTGACAATCACTGCCATATTTTTGTGAGAAACCTTGACCGACTAAACGAGCTTTAAATCTTGTTTCTGCTCCATTTGAACTTCTTTTTAATTTGAATACCCATTTACTGCCAATAGCTGTTCTGTCTTTTGGAAGCTCACACAATTCCCAAGTACGATTCTGCTTTAAGGATTCCATTTCATCTTCCATAGCATCGAGCCAATTTTTCTTACATTTACTTGCTATGACTTCCTTCAAGTTCTTAGGTTCTAGCTCGGTACACTGCACGATTTTCATTACGTCGATTAATTTAATTGGTGGAACTCCTTTATTTGATCGTTCTGATCGCCTTATGCGCGCACTATGTGTATCCACATCTTCATGACTTTGTTCCTGATTTTTCTGCTGTTGATCAGACACTTCTAAAAATTCTTCAACATCTTGTACAATTGTGTCGTGGCTAACGTCATTTGATTTTACTTTGAAGTCGATTTCCAAATCCACGGATTGTGTTATGCCTTCCATTTTCTGCTTCTCCTCAATGGACGTCAGAATTGTCATTTTACTCTCGGGAACGACTTTATAATCCATAAATTGAACATCTCGACTAACCACTACACGTTTTGTTGATGAATTATAACAACGATACGCCTTTGAATTTTCATCATAGCCAACAAAAATCATTTGCACAGCAGTTTTATCCAACTTTTGTCTCTTTTCTGTTGGAACATGAACAAAGCATTTAGTTCCAAAAATCTTAAAATGTTTAATATTTGGCTTTAAACTATTCCATCCTTCATATGGTGTTACCGTTTTTGCCCTGGTTGGTAAACGATTCTGAATATAATTAGCCGTTGTAACTGCCTCGGCCCAAAACATGTACTGCAAGCCAGCATCTATTAACATGCAACGAGCCATCTCAATCAATGTCCGATTCTTGCGTTCTGCCACACCGTTCTGTTCAGGAGTGTACGCTGCAGTGTATTGAATTTGAATACCTTCGCTTTTTGAGTACACTACTATTTCGTTACCGGTATATTCTCCTCCTCGATCAGACCTAAGTACCTTTGGCTTCCGTTGAAATTTCGTTTTTACCATTTCTACATATTCCTTTAACTTACACAGTACTTCAGATTTGTGTTTTAGTAGGTATATCGTGGTGTATCTAGTAAAATTATCAATGAATGTAACCAAGTAACGCTTACCGCTGGGTGAAACTATTTGCATTGGTCCGCAAATATCTGTATGCACAAGATCAAGTGGAGCAATAGTTTTAGTAGTTGATTGCTTTGGAAAAGGTAATCGGGTTTTCTTTCCTTGTAAACATACTTCACATCGACATTTCATACCACAATCAAACAGCTCAAGACCTTCAACCAGTCCTTTTGAACACATTTCCCACAAAACATGTGGATCGCGCGCGATGACCGCAAACTTTGTGCCAATAATGAATACATTTGCTTGTATGCTCACATGCTGAATATACCTTATTTGATAACCGCAACTTGTAAAGATTTGAGTACAAGTCCGCAACTGCAATTTGACGACCATCTCGTTTGATTTCACATAGGTCCTTGTTGAAATCAACAGTAAAGCCATTATCAATCAATTTTCGTACAGACAACAAATTTCCTCTAATATCTGGAACATACAATACATCAGTAAGTTCCACGAAAGATTCCTCATTTTTATGATTGATAAACTTTATGATTCCTTTACCACGCCCTGCAGTTGTAACCTCATTACCATTAGCAACATTGATCTTCTCACGATGATTTACATTCAGTGCCTTAAAGAAACCTCTGTCACTAGATATGTGACATGTGGCTCGAGAGTCAACAATCCAACCATCTATGTCCTTTGATACCATGAAAAGAAATTCACTAGTGTTCTCAATTTTGTTTGCTTTATCTGGTTTGTATTGAACAACTTTGGATTTAATATTCTTGGATTTCCACTTTTTGTACTGGACACAATTTTGTGACATTTTTCTTTGCAAAAGAAGAAGTTCTTTTCTCTTTTGTCACTTATTTGTAAAGCTGACTCTTTGCTTACCGCATTTGCTTCATTTCGACGACTGTATTCTCCAAGCAGTTTGGATTGCACCAAACCAAACGTTAAATCTCCTTCCGGTCGTGTCTCAAGTGCTGTAATTAAAGTGTCATAGCTTCTTGGTAAGCCGCTAAGAAGCATTGCAATACTCCAATTTTCCGATAGTTGTGTCTCACCAATGTCTCTTAATTTATCAAACAATTCCGTCATTTGATTTATGTGAGCCTGGACATTGCCATCATCATCCAATTTCAAACCACAAATCCTTCGCATTAACAGGCCGACTCCACACGATATCTGTATTGCTAACCAGATCTCTGACATAAATATCAGACCATTTTCTTTTTTCTTCGCTGGGCAGTTCATGTCTTGATATTTCATTAAAGCAAGAGAGGCTTATGTGTTTGTTTCTCTGACAAAAGTCAAAAGATAGAAATTCTTCTTCTTATATTTGTTAATTTTATCATTTTAAAACATTTATTCCATTAAAAAAATATAGATGTTGTCTCATTTACTCTTGTTAATACACATCAACTAATAAAAATATTGTATTCAGGCTTTTTCACTGCAAACTAAATTTGTAAAGCGCACAAAAAGAGCAACTACCCGCATGAGAGACAAAAAATAATGAGATGAACCCTAAAAAAAGAAAGAAAAAACACAAACGTCAAATTGTTATCAAGACATCGATGTCAAGATAGAACCGCGGAGAGAGATGTCTAACATCCCAACAGACTCCGAAACAACGCGACTCCATTGGATATTTCATCTCATGTTGAAGATTATGAGAGAAATTATATCGTGTGGAGTCGGCCTGTAAATGAACTTTGTTACTAAGTGTGCTTTTCTCATGATAAGTCTGTAGTGCTAACCATGCATCTCTCGCTGTAGACATTCGTCTTATATGCACAAGCTGTCCATCTTCCATCAATAGACCGATGAGTGCTTTTGCCTGGTTATTCCCCTTTTGCCATTCCATTTCAGCAGCAACAGCAGCAGCATTACTCTCATCAGCATTTGTTTGTGGTTTTGGTTCGTTGACTATGTTCCAAAGACCTTCTTTTATTAGCAGTAGTTCTAGCTTGAACTTCCATATCGAATAGTTTTCATTATTCAATTTTGAAATAGAAAATATCGTTCCTTCAGCCATAATATTTTCAGATTTCTTTTCTTTTCTTTTAATCTTGTACGGGTTCTGGGCCCATAACCTATTGAAATTAAAAGCAGTGAAATTATATTCAAAGGAAAATATTTAATTGGAACCAAATGATATTGTTGATGATAGGAGAACACAAACTATTAGAATGAAAAATTATTAAGATTACAAATCAAAGGGATCTGTTCATAATAAACAAAATATTAATTGTTCTCTGTACTTTGATTGTATAGTGTAAATGTATCTCCAACAGAAAGATGATACATATAAAAAGGATTAGCACATAGGAGCAAGTACGTGCGACCCAGTCGTGCCTTTTATTTATTCTTAAATTCAGAATTAAATGTACATACAAGTTTTTAACAAATCATTGAATAATTAATAATGTCATGACATATTAAGGTCGTGTGCTGAATGATAAGTTAAGTAATTTTTTTTTAATAAGTATAACATGATAATTATAATGATTTTCTCATAAAAAAGATACATTAATTTTAGTTTTTAATAAATTAAATCTTGGTTAAAAACGTGAGAGATTAAATATTAGTTATAAATTTTGCATTAGTAGGTGTGGACTTTAAGTTTTGCTAAGACAAAATATATATACTGTGGACTTTTAGTTTAGTTAAAACGAAATTTGGACTTTTAGTTTAGTTAAAACAAAACGATGGGTACTTTTGACCATTTGTATTACAATAATAAAAATTGGCACGACTGGGTCGCACGTACTTGCTCTTATGTGCCTATTTACATCGAAAAACAAGATCTTTGGCAGAAACAAGTAACATTTTCGTTGAAAATAACACAATTTGAACTTATAAAAAGTATTAATAACCACAATACTTAACGGATTTTAGTAAAAATGAAGTATGCCATTACACGTCTTAAATAACAAGGAATTTATGAAAAATGTATTTCGAAAATTATAGGACCGGTTTTGATAAAATCCTGTTTTTTATTTTTATTTAAAAAAAAAAAAATATTTTTTAGATTTTGGTATGCACTCTTTTACAATTTATTAAAATACATGTGATTGTAAAATTTAAAATTATTTTTTTTTTGATAAGTTTTCAAAATATTGATTTTTGAAAAAAAAAAATTCAAAAATTAATTTTAATTAGAAAAAAAAGTTATTCAAAATTTTGATATGCAGAATTAATTGGGCTACCTAGATCTTCTTAAATATAAAATTTGACAGGAATCCAAAGAGCCGTAACCGAGAAATCCAAAAATTAAAAAACCGTTACATGAAAGGTCCCGTTAATAGACTTTTCCCGTGTATGTGGTACTAATCAAATGATAACAAAAAATTCTCAAACATTTTGATTAAAATCGTTGGAGCCGTTTTCGAGAAAAATAAGATTTTCCTAAACGGTCATATTGCAGGTACCGTTATTTTTAGGGCTAAAAATAAAATTTCAATTTCCCCTCTGGGGAATCCCAAAAGAATCACACACACCAAGTTTGAAGATAATCGCTTAAGCCGTTTAGGCTGCATCTCGTTATACATACTGACAGACAGACAGACAGACATTTTTTCTCGATCACTTTTTTAGACTTCTCTATGATCGTAATGTCATGTTTGATTGTTATCTCAATTTTTTTAATATTCACGAATCCTAAACTTGCCTTATAGTCCCTATAATTTTATTGCGTTAAAAGCTTTCATTGTAAATTCTTGATCTATATAACGCCTCCTTATAATATTCATATAAGTCCATCCAATCGAGTCCGTTCAGGTAATTGAAAACCTCTTCACTTGGCAATGTGCTTTCAGCAAAGTATTAAGAACCGCCTTTTCTCCTTCAAAACTGGACAAACTCCAAGAAAATGCTGCAAATCTTCTCTCTCCTGTAGATTGCAAAGTTTTCAGATATCAGATCCTTCTGTTTGATGAGGCCTATAGTTAAGCTTTACCATTTCTCCTCTAATTTTAAACATTTTTCCAATCAAGTGTCTATTGAATATACCATTGAAATAGTTTCTTTCGTTCAAATTCAAGTTATACTTTGAATAGAACCACCTTTCATTAGATGTACGTGCTTTTTCTATACCATACCTTTCATTTTCATCTGTGATCGTGATTATTTCGTACAGACATTTTTTCCATTCGGATGCATTAAGCTCTGTTAAATTTAACCGGTTCCAATCCTTTACGAAGAGCGTTTTTTGTCTCACTGCGAATTGCAGAATCTTCTTCGGGAGTTCTACAACATTAAGTTTCAGTGTTGATATAAACATTATTGGCAGCCCTGTTTCCAAATAATACATATATTTAGGAGTATTAATCGGTTTAATAATAGCCGGAATAAGCAGCCAAACCAGCTTTGCTGGTCAGGGCACGGACTTGTCCTTGGGTTGAGGAAAATCTCCCTAAAGGCGGATGAACTGCAGGTTAGCGGTTAACGGCATGGAAGTCTGGTGGCGGATGAGCCTATCTTAAAGAAGGCCAACGGTAGCAGCATTGGGCGGCTACAAAAGGCGTCTGTTTTCCCAAAGTGGGCGACCTCAATCGTTTATGTGTTCGACCATACAAAGGGCGGGTATGCCAGTCGAATCTGAGCTTATGTATGTTATTAATCGTATCTCAGAAAACACCATGGTGAAAGGATATATGCTTTTACATGAATTATGACAACAAATGGAAATGAGTCCCCAAGAGGTAACCATTTTATGGAGAATCCTTCTTCAGCTTCGGCTGCAGTAAACCGCACATCGGATTTGGTGGTGCGGCATCTTTCATGCAACAGCGTCAATCAAGACGCCATAATAATAAATGAATCGTCAACAAATAGTAAAAGTCTTTCAAGAAATACAATGGATACTTTTGGCTATCGTATACGTACGAAAATCGGAGCATGGAACGTTCACTCCTTGTATGGCGAAGGAAGGTACGAGCAGTTAGAGCATGAAATGCTTCGCCTTAAGATCAGTATCCTGGGCATAAGTGAAACTAGGTGGAGGGGAAGAGCTGATTACAGATCTGACACCGGACAAACGAGAATGCTATATTCCGGTGAAGATGAAAGAGAGGGTGACCAAAGGCTGCATGGTGTTGGAATTATGTTAAACGAAGTTGCTAGGCGCAGTCTTATTTCTTGGGCGCCCATATCTTAAAGAATAATGACGGCAAGGTTCCGCTCAAAAATTCGCAACATCACAATTGTTCAGTTATACGCCCCCACAAATGACATCATCTTAAATCGGTTTACAGTAGTGTTCCGAGAGCCGATATCATAATCGTCATGGAAGACCTCAACGCACAATTCGGGACAGAATTGTGTCCCTATGTGTGGGCTTAACTGCCTCTTTCTTATCTACTGTAGGCATCGTATGACCATAAAATGCTTGCGGTAAATAGATAAGGGCATCTGAATTTGTCTTATTGTGCTGAATGTTTAAATTGATTTTTTGTAAACAGGCTGTCTTATGGGCATAACACCTAAGACAGTTTGATTATTACAGAAGTTAATTTGGATTTTCACTGCGCAGTTCGACTTAATCACAGTTGTGTTTTGGATGTAAGTATTTTTAAATGGTAAGTGATTTTTGTGTCGTGTATTCAAATGTTCGTGGTTTAAGAAAGAATTTCTTTCACGTGTACGTCTACACTGTTCAACACAGGCCAGCTGTTTTGGCATTAAGTGAAACTCAGGTTGGAGTAAATACTGATTTATCGGAATTTGCTCTACATGGGTATAGCTTGGTGCCATTACTCTTTTCTCATCATGGTCTCGTGGTCTATGTTAGGAATGATATTGCTTGCCAGAGCCTTCCCCAATATGGGCAATGTTCCAACACGGACTTTAACTTCTTATGGCTCAAATTCACTGTCCGCAAGCATGTCATTCATTATTGTTTTATTTACAGGAGTCCAAATCTTGACAGTAACTCGACTTGTAACGAGTTTGATGCACTGTCTGATTCCATCTCGAAAATTGTTTCCCTTTGTCCTCGCACTGAAATCGTTATTGCGGGCGATTTCAATGTACACAATTCCAACTGGCTCCGCTATTCTGGTCAGACAACACCCGAAGGAAGGTATGTCGAGCTCTTTGCCGGGTTACATCACCTTACCCAACTGATCGTTGTGCCAACGCGTAAACCGGATGTTGCTGGGCAAACCGCCCATACTCTTGACTTGTTTCTTACTTCTCACCCTGATAAATATACCATTAGTGTAACTTCTCCATTTGGCACTTCAGACCATTGTATCATTTCAGCTAATTTCTCATCCCCCACCCATCCAGTTAAAGAAAAACTTCCCACCAGGACCGTTTGGCAATACGAGAAAGCCAACTGGGACGGCCTGAATTTCTTTTTCCGAAACTTTAACTGGTCACTATGCTTCCTCGATATTGACATTGATGCCAGTGCTCAAATGATCACAAATGTGATTCTTCTAGGGATGCGTGCTTTTATTCCTAATAGAGTAAAAAGTATCAAACCTAACGAAAAGTCTTGGTTTAATTCTGAGTGTAAAGAAGCTATCAGGCTCAAAGAAGTAAGTTTCCGATCTTACAAAGCCAACCCTACAGAGGAAAATCAGAAAAAGCACAAACAAGCAAGGAACTCATGCAACTCCGTTATAGAAAGAACCAAATTTTTGCATGACCAAAAATTACGGCAAAAAATTCTGCAGTGTCCCAAAGGCAGTAAAAATTTTTGGTCATTTGTAAAAAATATAAAAAACTCCTCGACATCTTCGGTTCCAACGCTCATCGACAATAACAAACCAATTGTTTACTCTTCAGAGAAGGCAAACTTGCTCGCCGCCCATTTCGCTGCCAGCTCCACGCTGCCTCAAAGCAACGTTGCCCCTCCTGTACTTGAGAATGTAAATTTTTCCATGGGACACATTTTTTTCCGCACTCGTACAGTAGCAAGAGTTCTCAAAGATCTCGATATACACAAATCCGCTGGCCCGGATGGTATACCCCCGATTCTTCTGAAGAGGTGTTCTTCCACACTGGCAAAGCCACTGCGTAAGCTTTTCCATCGCTCCTATTCTTCTGGAATCTTTCCTAGAAGATGGAAAACAGCATTTATCCAGCCTGTTCCTAAGAAAGGTGACCCATCCTCCCCCTCCTCCTACCGACCCATAGCACTGACATCCCTTCTTTCTAAGGTCATGGAAACACTGATTAACCGTCAGCTTAAGGAATATCTCGAAGATCGTAAGCTTCTCCATGACCGTCAGTATGGCTTCCGCAGCAACCGTTCCACTGGTGATCTGATGGCATATCTCACCGAACAGTGGAACAAATCTTTACATCGCTATGGTGAAAGTAAGATTATTGCTCTTGATATCTCCAAGGCATTTGATAGAGTTTGGCATGAAGCTCTCTTATCGAAAATGCGTGCTTTTGGGATCGATAATACTCTTGTTCGTTGGATTAGAAGCTATCTCCTGGACCGTTCAATACAAGTTGTATTGGACGGATTCAAGTCTGATTCCCATAAAATAAATGCTGGTGTGCCCCAGGGCTCTGTTCTGTCTCCGACTCTTTTCCTCATTTTTATAAATGATCTTCTGTCTGCTACTTCTAATCCACTTAACTGTTTTGCTGACGACTCTACCCTCAGCTTTTCATATTCGTTCGATAATTCACGTCCTTCGCCTTCGGACGTACAATTGCAACGGTGCCGTATGTCAAGCTCATTAAACTCCGATTTATACAGCATTGTCAAATGGGGTAATAGAAATCGTGTGGAGTTTAATGCTTCGAAAACTCAATGCTGTCTTCTGTCGTTAAAGCTAAACATTCCCCCAATGCCATTGTCCATGAATGGCACTTACATCGAAGAAACCGAAAAGCTCTCAGTACTCGGTATGTGTGTCAACGACGATCTCCGTTGGAACGACCATATATTTGAGATCGCTAAGAATGCTGCAAAGTGCTTAGGTTTTCTGTATCGGTGTAAGAAGTATTTTTCCCCATCTGATCTGGCTACAATTTATAAAGCGTTTATACGCCCTAAACTCGAGTATAACTCCCACCTCTGGGCAGGTGCTTCGCAAACATCGCTCCACCTGCTTGATAGAATACAAAATCGAGCGTTAAGATTGATAGGAAATAGAACTGCCGCTGAAACAATTGCCCCACTCGTACACCGACGCAATGTTTCATGTCTTTCCTTATTTTATCGTTTCTTTTACAAAAAATGTTCACTCGAAGTAGCCAGTTGCATTCCTCCCCTTAAAAGTTTCTCCCGTAATACTCGTCTCGCAAGGAATGCCCATCAGTTCACCCTTGAGCCCAATTTCGGACGTACCGTGAAATATAGGGATTCTTTTTTTAGTTGAACGACACGAATTTGGAATAGTTTACCCGGCGGGATTTTCCCTTGCCATTTTGATCTGCAAACATTCAAAACCAATGTTAATCGGCACCTCCTATCTCTCCCCTGCCTTTCTTCGTAATGCCCGCGCAGTGTGTTCTACATTAAAAGGGAAACACATAATCCCTTGTGCGCGCGTTAATTATAAAAAAAAAAAAAAAAAAAAGACAATAACGGTCTGGAACGAGTGATGGGAAAAAATGGCTTGGGGTCAAAAAAACGAAAATGGCGACATGCTCGTCGACTTTTGTAACGCAAATCGTCTTGTACTGGGTGGGACTGTATGTAAACATAAGACGTGCAATAAAGTCACCTGGGTGCATCCAGATGATCAAACCGAAAACCAAATTGATCATATCATGATTCAGCAGCGATGGAGAAAGTCAATGTGTGATGTCCGTAGTATAAGAAATGCCAATGTGGGAAGCGATCACCACTTGGTTGTCATGAGTCTCAAATTACGAACCACGGCCGCAATACGACAATCGCAGGATGCAGCGAGGAGTCCAAAATTCAGTACGAATGCTTTAAGTGATCCCAACATATGTCGTAACTACACCAACACCCTTAACGACAAAGCCTCGTCATTAGACGAATTTCAACATTCAGAAGTTGACGAGATGTGGGGTAAAATAAAAAGTTTTTTATGGAGGCTGGATCCGAGACTGTGCCCAAGCGGACGAGAGTTAGCGACTCTTGGATATCCCAAGACACCTGGGAAAAAATCGAGCTTCGTAAATCGTTGAAGACGCAAATAAACGCCGAGACAGACGCTCAACGAAAGGCTGAATTGCGAAGTGAATATCGGATAGCACACAAGATAGTCTATCGTTGTGTGAGACGTGACAGGAGGGTGAGGTTAGACGGGCTCGCTGATAATGCGGAAAATGCTGCAAGAAGAGGAGATAGCCGAGAATTGTACCAGATATCCAAAAAAATTGTTGGGAAAAAAAGCAACACTAATCATCCTGTAATGGATGTGGATGGGAACCTTTTGGTATCAATTGAAGATCAGCTACTCAGATGGGAGGATCACTTTTGTGCCTTGCTAAACGAATTTTCCGTTGAACAGAGTGCTGAAGTGCCCCAACTAAACGAGATGCGTAGACCCTGTAGGGGTATTGACATCGAATCCACTTCAGTAGCGGAAATCCAAACATCGATAAATCTCCTCAAAAACAACAAAGCAGCCGGGCTTGACGGAGTACCAGCTGAGTTCCTGAAAGCTGATCCCGCTACAGCAGCTAGTATTTTGCGCTTTGCCTTTGGTTCTCTGTCTGAAATTTGGAAATCCAGTCAAGTCTCCTTATGCACTAAGTTAAGATTCTTCGAATCCAATGTTAAATCCGTGCTACTATATGCTTGCGAAACCTGGAAAGTCTCGGCTACCATCTCTAGAAAATCGCAGGCTTTTGTGAATTGCTGTATACGTCACATCCTGAAGATCCGCTGTCCACAAACTATATCTAACCAGGAATTGTGGTGCAGGAGAAGTCAAAAGCTGTTGGACGTCGACATAAAAAAGCGCAAATGGCAATGGATTGGTCACACTCTGAGGAAACCAAACGATGATATTGCGAAGCAGTCTTTTGAATGGAATCCTCAGAGTTCACGGTGGGTTGGAAGACCAAGAACAACATGGAAATCAACAGTCCTAAAAGAAGCTAATTCTCAGAGAAAGACGTGGCCACAGTTAAGATATCTAGCTGCAGATCGTGAAGGATGGAGACGTTTTGTTGGCACCCTATGCCCTGAACGGGGTTTCAGGAACTGATGATGATGATGATCGGTAGAGAAAAAGATTTTAAAAAAGAAGTATATAATCCACCTGCTCATATTTATGCACTGCCCAAACCTGTGCTGCATAAAACAAAATAAATTTGGCTGTATCATTAAACACTCTTTACTTTGTATTGAGTGATATAAGGCTGTTATTAAAAACTCTTCCAGTTAGTACAAATCGCAGATTTGGCTTTATTTAATTTTATTTTAAGATGTTTTTCCAGTTTTAGATAAGTGTATGATTTCACTACATTTAATTTAATTTAATTAATTAATTTAATATTTTAATTTTGGTGGGGGCAGCACCCCCATTAATTTGGCTTATTTCAAGCTACAAAACTAAAACTAACTTAAGACTAGGTAAAGAGTAATTATATATAAATGGGAAGACTGGGACAGTTGTTGAGGCGTAACTTTAGATTCGGTTTACTAATATTTAGGTCAAAATATTCAGCAATCGAATTTACACTTCGCAACATACGTGTATGAGGTTCATTGGAGCCATAGGAGGTACGGTGCGAGGGTATATAAAAAAAATTCTAGGATTTCTGAGATTGCGGGGGTTAGTGTTAAAGAAAATGGAATTATATAATGAATGAAAAGAATATCGGCAACTAATCTTCGTTTATCTAGAGTTCTCAGATTAATAAGTTGGAGACGAGCATAGTATGGACGTAGAATAAAAGGATCCTGCAATTGAATGCCGCGAAGAGCGTAAGGAAGAAATCGTTTTTGAATGGTTTCTATTCTCGAAATATGAACGTGGTGGTATAGGCGCCAAACTTGAGAAGCATATTCAAGGAGAGGTCTAACGAATGTTGTTATATATAGCGAACGAGTCACATAAGGGTTGCAGAATTCTTTAGACCATCATTTTACGAAACCCAGAGCTGAATTAGCCTTATGTATTATTTCATCGATGTGTGATCGGAAACTAAGCTCACAATCAAATAAAACACCGAGATCTCGGATCGAATCAACGATGGGAATGGATTGATTGGAGAGAAAATATTGACGGGGAGGTAAAACTATGCGTTTACGTGAAAAAGTTATTGATTGGCATTTTTTCACGTTCAGTTCCAGGCAATTTTTGATACACCAAATTTAAAAGCGGTCAAGATCTAATTGAATAAGGTTTGAATCATTTACTGAAGATATGGTTTTGAAAAACTTAGTATCGTCAGCATATAATGAAAAATTGGAATGTTTTATTATTGAAAAATTGCAATAGTTTTTGCAATTAAAAAATGTCGCGAAAAAAATCGTGAAGTGAAACGAACGTCTTAAATTCTTCAATACAAGTAAGTTTATTCGGTCTTAGTGGGAGTATTTATAGGAATAGGATTAGTTGTACTTTTTATGTACAATTTTGACGCAATTAAAACTTGACGAAGCGTCATTACTAAAATTAGTTTAGATAAAATTCATTAGAAATCTATTGAGCTTAGTTAACATTGTGCATATTTTTTTTTTTTTATTTTTTATAAATTAAGAGAAATGATTAAACACCGGCCGCGTTGAAGTACTGCACATCTTCAATCCATGGGTAGTATGGCTAATTTATGAATGGGTCTTTTCAGTATTTCTCTTGTTGTTTTAATGTCGGCGACTCGAACTTTGTCGTCATCACCTGTCACCACAGCCTTCACCCTTCCTGTCATCATGTATGATGATAAGTTTACCGATTGATAAATTTGGTTTTTCTTGTATCCACTTGTTTCTTGTTTGGAGTTCTAGAATGTAGTCTCTGCAAGAGGATTTCCAAAACCTTTGCTTGAGTGCGCATAAGAGTTGCCACCTTCTCAAGCATCCCATTTTGGACTCTGATTCTTCAGGCACGGATTTTGATGGTAGCGAACGAAGAGCCTCTCCGATCAGTAAGTGCGCTGGAGTTACCGCTTCCCCGTCGCTTCGACCTCGACAAGCGTGGTTTGAAGTTCTTCTGCGGTTAGATGAGCGTTGCCGATTGTTCTTTGCAGTCGATTCTTAGCAGACTTGATAGCTGATTCCCATAGGCATCCGAAATGGGGAGCTCTGGGTGGTATGAAAACAAATTCGATCCGACTTCCTGCAGCATAAAATTGAACCGCTTTTTTCTGGGAGGCGAATGCTTCTTGAAGTTCCTTCAGCTTTCTGTCTGCTCCCACAAAATTGGTGGCGTTGTCGCAGTAAATCTTGCCGGGTAATCCTCGTCTTCCAACAAACCTTTTAAGACATAAAATAAAACAATCAGAAGTTAAATCACTAACAAATTCTAAATGAACAGCCTTTTAAGTGAAACAAACAAATACTGCTATATACGATTTAATTGGTGGTCAACCACGAATTTTCAAAGTCGTATGGACAGGACCACAGAAGTTAACTCCTGTAATTGCAAAGGGACATATAGCTTTAAGTCTGTCAGCGGGTAAATTTCCCATTATTTGGGTCTCTAATTTTGTTTTATAGCGAAAACAGTGAACACATTTAGGTCCTGCATGGCCATTTGTATAGTGTAGATGATTCAAATACAACGTCAAAAAGCGAGAGTTTTTTGGCATAAGCATTGGAAATTTCGCATTATATGGCAAGTGTGCATTTTATAACCGACACGTATTACCTCAAAAGACCTTTTATTTTCTTTGAATCCATGAATAATAGGGTTAAGCTTTTGAATATTTGGTGACAAGAACTGAGACTTTTTTAGCTTCCGAATTTCATCTGCCAAGTCATGTTTCTGAACGATTTTAATAATCTTAAGGAAAGCTTCTCTTAATTCTTTAGCAGTTGGGGTTTCTGATGAACGGTTTTTGAGTTTTTTCGTCATAAAGCGATAAATATATGAAACGATTCTTAATATTTTTGGATATGAAGAGTATTTAGCTATCAGTTCCAAAATGATAGAAGATTCATTATTAAATGCAAGTAGGTTGAATTGAGTTTTCTTTTGTTCCAAAGCTTCTTCCTCAGGAGACAGTGAAAAATGATCATTCTTAGCCCAATTAGAAACATCCTGAAGTAGGAACTAAGGGCCTTCAAACCATACTGAATTAAGAAGTTCCTCTACGTTACATCTGCGGGGTTTTGAGATGAAGGAACATGACGCCAAGTAATATTTTTGACCAGTCCTGGATTTCTGAGACACGATTCGCCACAAATGTTGTGAGTGAAGAGGGATGTGTTTTAATCCAATGTAATGTGAATTCTGAATCCGTCCAGAAAACAACATTACCAATATCAA
Source organism: Platycheirus rosarum (assembly GCA_963971375.1). NCBI lineage: Eukaryota > Metazoa > Arthropoda > Insecta > Diptera > Syrphidae > Platycheirus > Platycheirus rosarum. Next base: position 12,045,193 of record OZ020511.1, on the reverse strand, counting down.
CATTTCTAAGCATTTTTTGAACTCTTAACCAGAGTTTTGCAAGAGATGCGCTGCACAAACCTCAAGTCTAGGCAATGACTTTGTTTTAAGTGGGCCACTTTGGATTTGGCTGTTAAAAGTCGCGAGCGAATAATATCGCCTTCTTGGCTAACAACCTTAATACTGCAACCATAAGCGTCAGCGAAGCCATGCATTTGACACTTCAAATTAGGAGAAGTATGAACCGTGGCAAAGTTATTGTGTTGTGTTGATAAATTTGCTTTAAAATGTTGCCACCAACTGACTAATCGCATTGGAATTGACTCGTCCCAATCTAATTTTCTCAACCAAAGCTCTTGCACTACAATTGGACTTAACAATCCAAGAGGATCAAACAATCGAGCTGAAACTGGAAGAATATTTCTTTTCGTGGCTTTTAAATAATTCTCTTCCAGTCGAAATTTGAATATATCATCTTTTGGTTCCCAATGGATACCCAATGCTTTTATGGAATCAATGTCATTGATTTGGAGTAATTTCTCCGTCGAATCATTGTTGTTGTATTTTAAATGACTTGAGCACCACTTCGTCAATTGAAATCCACCTGATTCTAAGATTTTGGAAACATCCAAACGAATTTTTTCAATTCCTTCGAAATCATCTGCTTCTGTTAACATGTCATCGACGTAAAAGTCCTCTTGGATGTGAATTCTTACATAATTCACTCATGTGTAACAAGCATCTAGTAACCAAAAATGGAGCAGGTGCGGTTCCATAAGTCACAGTACTAAGACTGTACAAGTTTATGGGCTTTTGAGAATCTTCCCTCCATAAGATAAGTAAGAACTTTTTGTCTGCCTCGTCAATTTGTATTTGACGGTACATCTTGGTGACATCAGCAGTTATAGTATATCTGTGCAATCTAAATCTCAATAAAGTTGAATAAAGTTCTTTTTGAACGAACTTTAAATTGTTATTCAATGATATTTGGGATGATGTTCGACAGGACGCGATGACGTTAGACAGGACGCGTCGAAAACCACACGCAGTTTGTACTTTGCGGCCTGATGACACATTGGTGTGGTATAACTTAGTGTGAACCATTCAAAATGTCGGGATTCGCTATATGCATATGACCGAGATTGAGGTATTCTTTCATAAAATCTATATACATTTCTCGTAATTTAGAGTCTTTAGAAAGTCTGCGATAGAAACCGCTTTTTTGCTATTTCAAAAGAAGATCCTAGCGAATCAGGATTAGATTTAAATGGAAAAGAAACTTTGAAATGGCTATTTGGTAAACGTTGTAACATTTTCAAGAAATAATTTTCACATTCTTGATGCTCTGAAGTGAATCTTATCACTTGTGACTCTTTGGGAATTTCTTCTAACTCCCAGAATTTTACTACAATAGACTCAAGTGAAGACTCAAGATAAGTCTTCCCTTTGAGCAATAATACTGCAAATCTTAGAATGACTATTACCGAACTCTTAACCTTTCCAGATACAATCCATCCAAGTAATGTTTTTTTGGAGTGTTGGAAGGTCAGAATTAATTTTTATCTGTCCTACTGAAAGTAATTCAAAGAAAGTTTCTGCACCAAGCAATACATCTATTCTTTGTGGTTTGTAAAAATAAGGATCCGCTACTTCGATATTAATTGGCAAATTCCATTCTTTTGTGGAAAATGAGTGAGTTGGTAACCAGATCTTGATCTCATAATCCAACTCATGTGAATTTATGTTTTTGCTTGATAGTTTGAATTGATTTGCTTATTCCTGTCAAATTAAGAGTCGTGTCTTCTTTCTTAATATGTAACTTTTGTGAAAACTCGGTTATAACATTTACTTGTGAACCGGAATCCAATAATGCTCTAGCCAAATGATATGAACCTGATTAGTCTTTAATTTTGACGACTGATGTAGCTAAAAGTACATGATCTTCAGAGGAAGAGGCATGACTGACAAACGCACGAGAAGTCGAAGGCTGGTTAGATTTACTATAGGTATCAAAATGGCTTGGTTGGTTAACAGTTGGAGCGTTCATATTCAATTGAGCATTAGTAGACCTATACTGTTAGAGCAAAGTGTTATGAGCTTGACAAGTTGGATTTTGTAACCTGCAAACCAAGATCCTCCCGCGCGCGATGGCGGATGGACTCATTTGGGTCTTCTTCGATACTCTGCTCCACCGAAACGAACCATTATTTTGGTAATAAATTTGCACAATTTGCAAACTTTGTTCAGGAGGAAGTCTATTAATTATAAAATCGCAAACCAAAGTGAGCATACATCAAGAGAAAGCTGTCAAAAAAACCAACTCAGAAAAAGTATTGCCAGATTGAAAACCACACGTCTCGAATAAATTCCAGCCGAGGCCAAATTTTCCTACTTTTGTGAAAATCGAGATCGGTGGCCATTTCGTTTTGGGCCCATTCACCGAACGTGTGACGCGCTTGATGGGCGTTCGGCTTCAATTCTTGAACGAGTTGGATTTTGTAAGCCTGCAAACCAAGATCCTTCCGCGGGCCATGGTGGATGGACTCATTTGGGTCTTCTTCGATACTCTGCTCCACCGAAACGAACCATTATTTTGTTAATAAATTTGCACAATTTGCAAACTTTGTTCAGGAGTAAGTCTATTCATTATGAAATCGCAAACCAAATTGAGCATAAATCAAGAGACAGCTGTCAAAAAGACCAACTGCGAAAAAAGTATTGCCAGATTGAAAACCACACGTCTATTAAAATAAAAAAATATTTTTTTTAGAAAATTCTTTATTTTTATTTAATTAGTTTCAGAGTTTTCTTGGAAATACTAAATATGCAATAAAATTTTAAAACAAAATGTCTATCGAAGAAAAAAAATTGAAAATCGTTCGACCAGTTTTTTTTTAGTGTTTGTTTTGAAAAACTTTTCGAAAAAAATATTTTAATTTTTTTTTCTAGTATGTCATTATAAGGCAATCTGTAGTTTTCATCTGGGAAAATTATTTAAAAAAATTTAATCCACCCATTTTCAAAATATTCCGAAACCAATTTTTTTTTATTTTCTTTTAAAAAATCGAAAAAAAAAGTTTTTGAAAATTTTGAAATGCGATATTAATTGAATTATAAATGACTTCCTGTGTGTAAAATTTTATTGCAATCGGGATAAAAGTTTACTGGTACACAAAAGAAGCTTTTTTGAATGAAGAACAATAACTTATGTGTACTACCACCAATTTCATAGGCTGGAGTTATAGCTATTTCACGGGGCCAACCCGATCATCAGACTCCTTTAGTGGTGCTTTATCGCTTTTTATGTCCAATTAATTTACGATAAAACCACATTTGAAAAAAAACGGTTATATGAGAGGTACCGTTATAGAACAAATTTTGAAAAATTTATTCTAACTGAAAGATGTATTATTGTACAAAATTAGCACCCTGATAATTTTATCAAAATCGTTAGAGCCGTTTTCGAGTAAATCAAACTTTTTGTTCAAAATTGTGTGGCAGGTACCGTTATTTTTCGACCTAGAGCAAAAATGAAAAACACTCCCCGAGGTACTACGTAATTAATACTAAATACCAAGTTTGAACCAAACCGCCCTATCCGTTTACGCTGTAGAGGCGCGAACAGACAGACGGACGGAATTTCCGGACCCACTTTTTTCAACTTCTCTATTATCATAATGTCATGTTTGATTTTTAGATTTTTTTTTTGCACGAATCCATAACTTGCATTTTAGTACCTAAATCGCAAGTAAAAAAAGGAATAAAAACACCTCTCACTAACAAAACTCTTCCCTTGCTCGAACAACAACCAAATATAAGAAAAAGAAATCCAGAAGAGCAAAAAAAAACAAGTTAGGAAAATCAAGAAAAGCAAAAAAAATATGAAGAAAACCAAGAAGAGAAAACAGAATCAGAAAGAAAAAATGGGCACGACTGGGTCGCAGGTACTTGCTCTTATGTGTCTAATAACATTGGACGGCAAGATCTTTGACAAAAACAAATAACATTTACGTTCAAAATAACACAGTTTATACTTATAAAAACTATCAAAACTCAATACTTAACGGTTTTTAGTAAAAATGAGGTACGCCGTCAAACGTCTTAAATAACAAAGAATTTATAAAAAAAAGTATTTCGAAAATTTTAGGACGGATTTTGATAAAATCCTGTTTTTTATTTTTAGTTTTTTGAAAAAAAATTTGTTTTTAAATTTTGGTATGCAGTTTCTTAGAGTTTATTAGCATACGTGTGATTATAAAATTAAAATTTTTTTATTTGATGACTTTTAAAAATATTGAATTTTCAAAAAAAAAAAAATCAAAAATTAATTTTTAATAGAAATAAAAAGTTATTCAAAATTTTGATATGCAGAGAATTAATTTGGCTGCTTAGATCTCCTCAAATATTAAATTTGACAGAAATTCATAGAGCCGTTACCGAGCAAGCCAAAAATTAAAAAAACCATTATATGAAAGGCCCCGTTAATAGACTTTTCCCGTATATTTGGTTGGCTAATACCAACAAAAAAATTCTCAAAAATTTTCATCAAAATCGTTGGAGCCGCTTTTGAGAAAAATAAGCTTTTCCTTAACGGTCGTATGGCAAGTACCGTTATTTTTAGCCCTAAAAATAAAAGTTCAATTTTCCCTCCGAGGAATGCCAAAAAATAAACACATACCAAATTTGAAGGCAATCGCTTAACCCGTTTAGGCTGATATATACCCGGACAGACAGACGGACATTTTTTGCCAATGACTTTTTTAGGCTTCTCTATGATCGTTATGTTATGTTTGATTGTTATCTCAATTTTTTTTATATTCACGAATCCTAAACTTGCCTTATAGTCCCTATAATCGCAAGTAAAAAGGTAAACAAAATCAAATTAAAATTAATAAATAAAATTTTAAAAATATACTTAATAATAACTAGACTAAAATAAATTAATTAATTAAGTCTCATAAAAAAAGTAAACGCAAACTAAAGTATTAAAAAAAAATCTAAATCTAAAAAAAAACTTTAAAAAATGAGGTATAAAATGTATAGACTATTTGAAAAAAAAACTTACTAATTTAAATACTATTCCCTTATCATAATTAAGGTAACAAAAAAATAAAAAAAAAACTTTCTATAAAAAAAAAAACTAATTATCAAATCTAAAAAACTAAGAAAAAAATCAAAATAATTAAAACCAAATTAAAAAAAATTAAAAAAATTAACGCTTATCTATAAAAACTAAAATTTGAAACCAAAACTTGATTCCAAGCCGGCTCTAGAAAGTTGTAAATGGAAAAATTCTCTTGAAGACTCAACGTGAATCCTCGTTGACTCTTCCATCATTATTTTTTTATTGAATCTAAAAAGGCAAACAAAATAAAATTGTAAAAAAAAGTTAAAAATTAAATAAAAATCAAAAAACTGAAAAAAACTAAACTGAACTGGCTCAAAATCTCTATGCTTAGATTCGCTACTTGACAGTAGCGAAGCCAAACACGTTGGGCGCCATTTTTGTTGCGACTCCTTTGTTGCCGGCGGGGTCGTTGCTGGCATGCTTGACCGACCTCACGCTCGTCGGAGGGAGTAGGACTTGACCCCTGTCGTAGCACAATAAAAAAGATCATGGCAGACTTTGACGATGGTGTTATTCGTCGGCGGAACTGCCCCTCTACCCACCCTACGATGGTATCTTATCCGCCTCGATACCCCTTTTTCCCGCCATCTTCTGCCTCCTCTTCATCGATTCCCATCCATTATCCTCTGAAATTTTATTAAAAATCCATTTTCCTTTTTGTTCTTGACTTCATCTATTTGTAAACATTTTTCTAAACATTACATTTAACAAAAGTATTTATTTTTAAACTAGTTTATTCTATATTTTAACTAAACAATAATTAAGTTTAAACGTTTCAATTTATTCGTTAAGTTAAGTTACTTTAAACTATTTCTTTGCTTTTGTATGTAAGTATGTACATATATTTTATAATTTCACTTGAGCGAATATTGCATTCATATGCACAACACCCTGTATATATTTTCCTAATAGTGCATTGCTCCCAAATCGAATTATGTTTTCAGGCACACAAATCAATCATTATATACATTAAACAGATAAGACCTATGTACGCATAGAAAAGTGGCATATATATAACGATAAGGTCGCTCACCATTTCTACGACAATAACAGCTGGCGATGGAGTGGCCACAGCATTCAGGCTGTATATATGAATTTCGTCGCGTTCTCTTGTTGCCTGTGCTGTTGATAGTAATGATTATTTCTGCCTAAAACAATAATTCTTATTTGTGTTAAAAAAAAAAAAAAAAAAACAAATTACTCCCCCCAGTGCTACTTTCCAGGTGCCTATGAGTAGCACTTAATTGAGATTATATGTATATATATACATGCGTTTTGCAAATAATAAATATAAATAATAAAAATAAATAAATAAAATATAAATAACAACAAAAGAAATCGGCTGGTGCTGAGACTTGATCCCGTATCCCGTGTGCCACGAGTTAGTGCGCTTTTTTTTTACTTTTAAGGGATTTTTATTTTAACTTTTTCTTATATCTACTTAAATGCTAGACAAAAATCTTAAAACTAGCTAAAAATATCATCTTAAGTAACTTACTGGCCCTATGCGGGCGCTCTAAATTAATCTCTAACTTAATTTTAATTGCCTTTCGGCCTAAAAATAACTTAAATTTATCTTATCTATATCGGGTTTTATTTTTTCCCAGAAAATTTAAAAAAAAACTGGTTAATCTTTATCTACTTAACTTAATCTATCTTAAACTACTTAAAAACTAACTTAAAATAAACTAAAGATAAACTTAAAATTACTTAAAATAAACCTAAAATACTTAAAATTACTTAAAATTAGAACAGCCACAGCAAGCTTTTTTTGAATTTTGTGTTTTTATATTTTTTTTTTTTTTTTTTTTTTTTTTTTTTTTGGTGCCGCCGCAACTGCCCTATCTAACTTAAAGCTACAATAGATATATATAGTCGGTTATAGGCGATATTTCGTCTATGTCGACTGAAAATTTTCGGGTTTTAACTAAGCCACCAAAATTGGTGAACCTGATCTAAGACTTCCTTCCGATCCCGGTCGGGCACGGCCCTACTGAAACGGAGGCGCTCTGCTTCGCTCCCAGCGACTATGTCTCGGTCGTAGAGGAGCCGCCTATCGACTGTTCTGCGGCCGACGTGGTAGATCAACGGAATCGCCGATCTATCCTGAATCAGCCCTCGACTATCAAGGTATAGGAAAGCCTCGGGCGGGATAAAACCACTCGAACGTGTGCTTTCAAAATATTCATCTTGGGGGTAGTAAGCCCCGAAGATTTGTCCATTAGTTGAGGTCATCGCCCTTGCAATGTGTCCGCGAATGAGCTTAATTAAAAAGTTATCTATCCTGTTTGTATTGGCCCCGTTGTATAGGACCTCGTTGGAATAATAGTGTTTGTACTCCGACTCTGGTGTTCTATAAAGACCGAGACAAGTGCGAAGACACTGTCTCTCGAACACCCGAATCTTTTCCACTAGAGATGGTGCAACGTTGAACCACACAGGGCATCCGTAGGCAATCATCGGCCTGATTAGGTACATGGCCGATGATGGCAAATCACTTTCACCCTGCTATCAAGGCGGCTGCTATAAAACAACCGTCTTGTCAGGGCAAAAGCTGCCCTAGCCCTGGCCAGAGCAGCCTCTACATGTCGATTGAAATATAGATACTGATCCAACCAGATGCCAAGGTACTTTACTACATTTTTACTCGCCAGTGGATGTCCATGTGGCCCAGCGATCACTAGCTTGCGCCAGTTCTTTCTCGTATCCCTAGAGGCCCCAGACAAAGGGGTTCTAAACAGGATAGTTTCACATTTCTGGAAGTTAATTTTCAGCTTCCAATCATTACAGTGCTTTTGAATTTTATCGAAATCACGTTGCAAGAGAATTCTGATGACTTCAACTTTTGGACCTGTTCTGTACGCAACTAAATCATCGGCATACGCAATTGCATGAGGTAGACTCCCAATGAGATCGCTGGTGTAAATACTAAAGAGAATCGGTGAGTTCACCGCTCCCTGTTGCAGACCGTTTTTAATATCAAACGTTGTGGTAGATGTTAAATTGCCACTCTTGACAACAAACTTTCTACCATTAAGCATGTCGTAAAGCATATATAACAGTGGTTTACTTATGCCCCATCTGGTTAGCTTCAGATACAGACCTTCTAACCATACGGTGTCAAAAGCCTTCTCCAAATCAACCAGACAGGCACCCGTGCATTGATTTTTAGCATTGTTCCATTGGACAGCAGATACTAACTTAGACGCGGCATGAATTGTGTCATGTCTCGCCTTAAAGCCGAACTGGGTGTCTGGAATTATATTTTTGTCCTCGGCCCACTTGGACAGAGCTCTATTGATAACCTTTTCGAATACCTTACTGATACTCGGAAGAAGACTTATCGACCGGAGATTTGCCGGATTGGAATTGTCCTTTCCCTACCGCAGTTCGCCGCGGCATGCCCGAACCTTTGGCAGCGCATGCATTGAAGCATGTCGCCGCGTCTCTTTAGTTTGTCCCAGGTTACAACCTGGTAGTCTAGCTTGGTGATTTTCCTTAGACTATCCAGTTTGCTTTTGGGCGACAGCTGTACCAGGAAGGACGGTAATTTCCGTTGCTCCCGTCTGGCTCTAACAGTCGTGAAAGGCTTGACCCCCACGAACTCAAGATCGTTCGTCGCTACCCGACGGAGTTCGTTTAAAAGCGCCACCGTATCAGTGGAGCTATCAAGGCCCTTTAAGAGGACCGTCTGAATTTTTTCCTCTTTCGGCGTGAAACTGTAGTGTTCATTATGTAGTGAATTTCTTTTACTTTTTTATGCTGATCCACTGAGAAGCAGTGGATACCATGTCTATCATTATTAAGTCGTTTGATTAAAAAATTGTCGCCTATGGCGTCTCTACATATATCTATTATATCCTTAATGTTCATTTTATATGTATTAATGGGCGGCACCTTACCTTTTTTTTGTGCTGGCTGCGATGGCTGTTGCTGCTGCATCTGCTGTTGTGTCTGCTGCTGTTGTCTCAGCTGCTGTTGTCTCTGCTGCTGCTTTTCGTTTTGCTGCTGCTGTTGCGCGTTCTTTGAGGTCGATGGTTGATCCATCTTTTTTTGCTGTGACTGTTCTTTTTGGTGTTGTTGTTGTTGCTGTATAGCAGACTGTGGTTTTCGTTGCTGCTGTGGTAGTTGTTTCTGCAGCTGTGCTTGCTGCTGTTGTTGTTGTAGTTGCTGCTTCTGCTGCTCAGCCGTCTGGAGGGCCTTAAGCTTGGCTGCCTCCTTTTGCTCTTTGGCGAGCCTTTCCGCCCTCCTTCTGTTCTCTTGCTTGGTTCTGACCGCCAGGATCTTGCGCTCGAAATCGCTGATTATTTCCTCCTCATCGTCGGATTCTGATGAGGAAGGCCTTTCTTCTATCTGGGTGTCTTCGGCAATTTGTGTGTCGTCAGGGGTGCTTGTATAGTGCCCCTCCCCTTCGTCGGACACATACGACACAGATATGTCCGACGCTTGTCCAGCAACTTCCAGCTGCTGACGTATTTTGGCTGCAGCGTTCGTCTTCGCTGGTCGTGTTTCCTCTACGGCTAAATTCTGAGCTGCTGTTGTTGTTGTTGTTCTGGTCTGCCTTTTAACCAGATTAGGCTTATATTGTTTTTTTCTTCTTTTTGCTGACGTCATTGCGACATCAGCCGATGTTCTTGGTAGCCCATCATCCGATGGCACCACCTCTTCGGTCTTGTCTACCATTGGCTGGGACATTTTCTCGCCTTCTAGGCTTTGTCTATTTGATAAAACTTTTTCCCAAAAAGTTTTTGTGAAGTCACCCAGGCCGGATTCGAACCTGGGTTCCTCTGCGCCGCGATCGGCCACTCTACCACTGAGCTAATGGCTTATATATAACTTTATGGTTTTTTGAGTAGATATACCTTTGGGTTGCTTGCCCAAAGATCTACGTATGTTGTAGCTTTTAAAAAAGCTTTTTTTGTGTTGGAAAATTAAGTCCAAAATAATTTTTGCTTTATTAAAGGCAAAAATACAAAGAATAATTGAACTCTTTTGCCTTTTGGCAAAAAAACAAACTGACTACTGGAATTACTTTACTTAATAAAAATATCCACTTGTAAATATCACTGTGAAAGTCGTCAACAATGTCTTCGCTCCTCCACAGTTGCTGATCGACTGACGAGTTAGTGCGCTACAATACAGGCTACGACGTAGTTAGCTCTTGCACGTTTTTTTTTTTATTCACTTGCTATTTACTTTTCACTTCCAAAACGGCATTGACATTTTTCCCTTTTGTTCCAATCAAAGCTCTAAGCCATTGGTATTGGAACAATTTTTTTTGGAAAAAAAAGGTTAGTGTTGGTGCTTATTGTAACAAATCATGAATTATAATGGTTTGCAACTTGCAAGTATATATAGAAATTGACTATTCCCACAGCAATGTACTCATAGACTATGCTGGGAGTATGTATGGACTTGATGAAGTCTTAAGATGTTTTTTTACTTGCGATTTAGGTACTAAAACACTAAACGGGTGGCCGATTTGATTCAAACTTGGTATTTAGTATTAATTAGGTAGTATCTCGGGGGGTGTTTTCATTTTTACTCGAAAAATAACGGTACCTGCCATACAATTTTGAACAAAAAGTTTGATTTTCTCAAAAACGGCTCTAACGTTTTGATAAAACTTTCAGGGTGCTAATGTTTTACAATAATACATCTTTCAGTTAAAGAAATTTGAAATTCGAAATTTGTTCTATACCGGTACCTGTCATATAACCGGTTTTTTCAAATGCGGTTTTATCGTAAACTATTATCCCGATTCCAAAAAAATTTTACACACAGGAAATTATTTATAATTCCATTAATACCGCATTTCAAAATTTTCAAAAACTTTTTTTTCGATTAAAAAAAAAATTATTTTTAAATACATACATAGACATACTAGAAAAAAATTTCAAATATTTTTTCGAAAAGTTTTTTAAAAAAAAATGACTTTTAAAAAAAACTGGTCGAACAATTTTCAATTTTTTTTTCTTCGATAGACATTTAGTTTTCAAATTTTATTGCATACTTAGTTTTTCCAAGAAAACTTTGAAACTAATTAAATAAAAATAAAGAATTTTCTAAAAAAAAATATTTTTTATTTTAATAGACGTGTGGTTTTCAGCTGTCTCTTGATTTATGCTCAGTTTGGTCTGCGATTTTATAATGAATAGACTTACTCCTGAACAAAGTTTGCAAATTGTGCAAATTTATTACCAAAATAATGGTTCGTTTTGGTGGAGCAGAGTATCGAAGAAGACCCAAATGAGTCCATCCGCCATCGCGCGCGGAAGGATCTTGGTTTGCAGGTTAACAAAATCCAACTCGTTCAAGAATTGAAGCCGAACGCCCATCAAGGGCGTCGCAAGTTCGGTGAATGGGCCCAAAACGAAATGGCCACCGATCCCGATTTTCACAAAATTGGGAAAATTAGGCCTCGGCTGGAATTTATTCGAGCCAGCCACGGCGGCCACTGCCCCGAAATCATTTTTAGAAGATAATGCAAACCCTTATCTTTATATTAAAGCTAGATTCTTGGCCATAACATTAAACTATATATGCGTTTTATTTCTTCTTGAAAACCACACGTTAAAAAATACCCTTTATATATCATACATATGCAGCCTCTAAGCAATTATCTAGCATAAGAACTAGTTCATGCGACCCAGTCGTGCATTTTATTTTAATTTTATTCGACGGTGTGACCGCACATATGAGCAAGTACGTGCGATCCAGTCGTGCAATTTATTTAAGATAACACATGGCGTTTGGATTATTGTGAATATTTAATGACAACTTTAGTGCAGAATGCGCCGTTTGTCCAAAGTGGCAGCAATGCCGGAGGATGCAATAGCTAATGCAATTTTTTTTTGTGACCGTATCTTTGCAAGTATTAATGACACTAAAAATGTCTTACCGGTCCCACCAGGTGCGTCTAAAAAAAGAAAACTACCTTGTTTTGCATCTACAGCCAACGTAATTCCATCGTAAATAATTCTTTGTTCAGCTGTCAATAATGGCTTATTATATGCAATAATCGAAGCTAAGTCAACTTCGTCATATTGCTGTTCTGGTTGCATATCAGTGTTCACTAAGTCATTAGCTGGGCGATCAGGCGATGGCAGATCGTAGTGGTTGAATGAAAAGTTTGAAATCAAAATACACAAATCTTCGAGTAGTGCCAATACTTCATTGAAATCTTTGTTCGGACATGCTTCCGGTAATTTTACTCGGTTTAAAAGCTGCATCAGCAAGTGCCAAATCCCATTATCATCTTCCATAAATTGAAGCTCACGACATGTATCTTGAAAGGTATTAAATATTGGACCATTAACTGTTCGCAAAAATTCAAAATATGTTGGTCCAGGAACATTCACCAACAACAAACGCAAAAGGACGCATTCACGTTGTTTTGGATGCTCTGTGTAGAGTCGTCCCAATGTTTAAATTTGAATATGCCTGTGACGGACAGATGTGGTACTCTTTGCTTACGTGGGTACCATCTTTTACTTGATATGTTCCAAACTAAATCGCATGAAACATCGATATATATCAATGTTTTGGCAAATCGGCCGAAAACGTCGAGCTTCTGGCAGAATGGAAAAAATTCAGTGAATGTTATGCTTCTTTAATCTTCAGCAAAGAAATGGATGATTTTGAAGATACTACATCCGCGGAGTATATCCGTAGGATAATAGAAAAAAATAATAAAAATATAAAAATGAGATTTTCTATTAATAAAATAAAAATATTTCAAAAATGCGAGTTTTTTCTGTTTTAACTTAATTGGTCTTTTTTTGCGGAGATTTTGCAACCAACTTAAAATAAATAAATAAATTAATTGGCGCGACAGCTCCTTAAGGTGCCAAGGCCTAGTGACTTATACTCTCAACCATTCCTGTGTGTGTGTTGTTAATCTGCAAGAATGGAAGGGACCTACAGTTTACCGCCGAGTCCGAACGGCTAGATGAGATGCACTTTTTCGAGACAAATTTTACTCTTGGAGGTTTTGTCAGTTCCTCGCAAGAGGCAGTACCCCAGAAAAAAAGGTGGCTATGAGCTGGATTTGAACCCAGGATCATTCGCTTAGCAGTCCGACACACTAACTACTAAGCCACGGGGCACTGCAACCAACTTAATGAAACTAAAAAAATTGACATATTTTTCTTGAAGTTAAACGTCCAAATTTTTTTTAACTTTTTCATACACCCTTTAATACACGCACAGGATTTTCCCATAAATTATCCAATAATTGTTTGAAAACTGAATTTCCCTTCTAAGATACATTTCTGGTTATTCTCGTTATGAGGCCTAAAGCCAATACTCAAAAAGGTGGTTTCATTCTTATTTTTGTTTATCTATCATCTTAATTAACTTACTGGCCCTATGCGGGCGCTCTAAATTATACTCTAACTTAATTTTAATTGCCTTTCGGCCTAAAAATGGCTTAAGTTTATCTTATATATAAAGGGTTTTTATTTTTGACCCAGAAAATGAAAAAATAAACTGGGTATCTTATCAGTTTATTAATCTGTCTTAAACTACTTAAGAACTAACTTAAAACTAAACTAAAAATAAACTTAAAATAACTGAAAATACACCTAAAATACTTAAATCTAGAACAGCCACAGCAAGCTTTTTTTTGATTTTTGTGTTTTTATATTTTTTTTTTTGTATTTTTTTTTTTTTTTTTTTTTTTTTTGGTGCCGCCGCAACTGCCCTACCTTACTTAAAGCTACAATAGATATATGTAGTCGGCCATAGGCGATATTTCGTCTTTGCCGACTGAAAATTATCGGGTTTTAGTTAAGCCACCAAAATTGGTGGACCTGATCTACTGCTTCCTTCCGATCCCGGTCGGGCACGGCCCTACTGAAGCGGAGGCGCTCTGCTTCGCTCCCAGCGACTATGTCTCGGTCGTAGAGGAGCCGCCTATCGACTGTTCTGCGGCCGACGTGGTAGATCAACGGAATCGCCGATCTATCCTGAATCAGCCCTCGACTATCAAGGTATAGGAAAGCCTCGGGCGGGATAAAACCACTCGAACGTGTGCTTTCAAAATATTCATCTTGGGGGTAGTAAGCCCCGAAGATTTGTCCATTAGTTGAGGTCATCGCCCTTGCAATGTGTCCGCGAATGAGCTTAATTAAAAAGTTATCTATCCTGTTTGTATTGGCCCCGTTGTATAGGACCTCGTTGGAATAATAATGTTTGTACTCCGACTCTGGTGTACTATAAAGACCGAGACAAGCGCGAAGGTACTGTCTCTCGAACACCCGAATCTTTTCCATTAGAGATGGTGCAACGTTGAACCACACAGGGCATCCATAGGCAATCATCGGCCTGATTAGGGCCATGTAGCAAATCACTTTCACCCTGCTATCAAGGCGGCTGCTATAAAACAACCGTCTTGTCAGGGCAAAAGCTCCCCTAGCCCTGGTCAGAGCAGCCTCTACATGTCGATTGAAGTATAGATACTGATCCAACCAGATGCCAAGGTACTTTACTACACTTTTACTCGCCAGTGGATGTCCATGTGGCCCAGCGATCACTAGCTTGCGCCAGTTCTTTCTCGTATCCCTAGAGGCCCCAGACAAAGGGGTTCTAAACAGGATAGTTTCACATTTCTGGAAGTTAATTTTCAGCTTCCAATCATTACAGTGCTTTTGAATTTTATCGAAATCACGTTGCAAGAGAATTCTGATGACTTCAACTTTTGGACCTGTTCTGTACGCAACTAAATCATCGGCATACGCAATTGCATGAGGTAGACTCCCAATGAGATCGCTGGTGTAAATACTAAAGAGAATCGGTGAGTTCACCGCTCCCTGTTGCAGACCGTTTTTACTTATGTCCCATCTGGTTAGCTTCAGATACTCTAACCATACGGTGTCGAAAGCCTTCTCCAAATCAACCAGACAGGCACCCGTGCATTGATTCTTAGCATTGTTCCATTGGACAGCAGATACTAACTTAGACGCGGCATGAATTGTGTCATGTCCTGCCTTAAAGCCGAACTGGGTGTCTGGAATTATATTTTTGTCCTCGGCCCACTTGGACAGAGCTCTATTGATAACCTTTTCGAATACCTTACTGATACTCGGAAGAAGACTTATCGACCGGAGATTTGCCGGATTGGAATTGTCCTTTCCCTTTTTGGGGAGAGGATGTACTACAGCTGTCTTCCAACTCACTGGATAATATGCATTATTCAGCGCGTTGTTGAACAGTGTTGTGTATATGTTAATTGCATCCTCAGAGAGATGTCGCAGTACAACATTGGGTATACCATCGACTCCTGCTGACTTCTTTTTCTTTAATGATGCGAAGATCATTTGTAGTTCGACCTTCGAGATGAGCAGGGAACTTGGCCAATTTCGCTCGGCGACGGTGGCATTTGCCAGATTGTCTTCATTGAATCCGGTAAAACCAAGATTCTCAGATCGCCATTGCGTGATGCTATTTCGCAGGTAGAAGTGATTCAGCAGAGCTCTGTTCTCCAGGTCGTGATTTGGATGAATGGACTCATTCACCTTATACACTTGCTGAAAAGCAGAACCCACTGTCTCAACCTTCTCCATTGGATCTTCGATCACAAAGAAGTCGTCGTCCAATTTTCTTATTTTTGTTTTTAATAACATATGTACTTCAAAAAATTTTAATTACATATGTAGTAAAAGAAATAATGAAGTGGTAACCCTGAGGAACGCAGAGAATCGTACATACCTTTTGTTTTGACGTTTCCCTTTTTTTTGGTGTAATGGAAATTAAATAAAAGTTGAATTTTAAATTAAATAATAAAAAAATAAGGAATAAAAACTATCCTATCTTAGGAACGCCAGCAAAACGAAATTTATAAAAAATAAAAGGCACGACTGGGTCGCACGTACTTGCTTTTATGTGCTAATCCTTTTTAAGTACAGGCGTCTTTTTGACAAAGATTTTATTTTAATATTTTTTGTATGACGTGCAACTTCCTTAGAATCGTTTTGGGGTGAAGCTCGAACGAACATGCGTCACGACAAAGGGATAAACACATAAATATATAGGATTGTTAGCTTTTGCAATTTTTTAGTGTAGTATTATCTTTCCACTTGCTGCTTACTGTTTATAATATAATTTGCTAATAGAAAGATACAAAGGACTTTTTTCAGTTAAATTTTCATTTTGGTATGGAAAAATTTGAACAACTGGCATAAAGATTCGTCGGAATCAGCAGTATGGCAATAATGCTAGGTAAAGGGACCTTTATACGTCCCAATATGGGACCAATGGAATTTATAAAGGATTTAGGTACCTATAATAAGGTTGGAAGGAAGGTAGGTACTAAAATTAAGATACGTGTTCCAACTACTGCTAAGCCAGTAGGTATAGAGACAATATTAAAAGTTAACACAGTGGTTTTTTTTATTTATAGGAAGGTGTAAACTTTTGTTTTCTCGATTGAAATTTTTGCATTCAGTAGTAATCGAATAGTTTTTTTTTATTTGTTAGTTGTTTTTGTGTGTTTATCAAAGGCTTCCTTATTTATTCTGTGCTTTTATGATGATGAAAAATACTTTAAAATACGTAAGTATGTATGTAATGTAGGTTGTCACTTTCTTTTATTTGACTAATGGCTTGGCTAGGGCTTAGCCGAGCAATATGAAATAAAATGTTGGGGAAAAAAATTTATGAATTCAAAAAAACACTACTCATAACGTTTTTTTGGAAAAAATGTTGCAAGCTTTAAAACTTTTTCTGAAAAATCCATTAAAATTAAAAGATAGATTTTGCACAGAAAACATCATTCTGAAAGTTTAAACAAAATCGTAGGAGCCGTTTTCGAGAAAAATAGGTTTTTTAATAAAAGTTATATGGCAGGTACCGTTAGTTTTGGAGCTAGAATGCCAATTCCTAAAACTGTCGGGTAGAGCACTCTAAAAATACTATATACTAAGTTTGAATCAAATCGGCCCAACCGTTTAGGCTGTAGATATCGATACGGACAGACAGACAGACAGACAGACAGACAGACAGACGGACGGAATTTCCGGACCCACTTTTTTTGACTTCTCTATCATCGTAATATCATGTTTGATTGTTAGAATTTTTTTTTTTTTTTACGAATGCATAACTTGCCTTATAGTTCCTATAATCGCAAGTAAAAACGTAAAAATCGGTTAGATAGTTTCGTAGTTCATCGTGTGCAACAACGTGACACTTGATTTATATATAATAGATAGTCTCATAGTAGAGCTTGTGACTTGGAATACACAGAGTGTGTTTAAGATCGAAGACCTCTTACATTTGGGTAATAACTTTGTTTATACACTGCATATAGTACTATCATGGAGTAAATGAAAAAATGACCACCATGAGAGTACTATAGAAAATGTATATACAATGGTAATAATGGGAAAGAGGGTGGCGGTTCGAGAGATGTTGGGCAGAGATAGTGTCAGGAGCGATAAAATTTACTAGATTCTTATCTTACGCTTTGAAGGTAGGAAATTCTTTTAAAATGAAGAAACGAAGAAAAGGCCTGTGGAGATCTTTGGAGATTGGTTTTGAGGATATATTCAGAAGCTCGTGATATTTGTCGTATATCTGCAATTTATACAGGCCGCGGAAAATGAAACTTATTAACAGATGCATGTAGGCAGTAGGCAGGAAAAATTAAATTTATTATTATTATTATTATTTTTTTTATTGTCGTGACGCGGAAATGGGCAAGAAAAACAATTCTTTTTTTTTCGGATTATGCAAAAACGAAAATTGTAGAAAAGAAAATCAAGGGAGCAAACCAAAAACACGTCCGATCGGTTATGAGGCCAAAAAAGAAAGGGGTTTACAGGGGGCAGCACCCCCCCCCTTCTTACCTCACTTTTTAAGGCCGTTAACTCATCTAATCACTATCTAATCTAATCTAATAAATAGGAGTAACAAATAATACAAGAAAATTCAGTACATATTATCCTAATTTCCGATGAAAATCGAAATAAATTATTTAAATTTTTTTTTCTAAAATGTCGAGTTTGAAATAATTTTTGTTTTTTAAATTACTGATAAAAAGTACTTAGTTTAAAAAATTATATTACCAAATTTAATATATATATTATTATTGTTTTATTATTTATATTTTGGCTGAACTTTTATATATATTATTATATTATATAGACTTAAATTAAATTGATAAAGTCAATAAAGTGCCTTATAGTCTTGTTTCATTTATTTTATTTGTGATGAACTAGTTCTTATGCTAGATAATTGCTTAGTGGCTGAATATGTATGTATATAAGGGTGTTTTTTTAGACGTGTCGTTTTCAAGAAGAAATAAAACGCAAACCAAAGAATCTAGCTTTAAGATAAGGGTTTGCATTATGTTCTAAAAATGATTTCGGGGAAGTGGCCGCCGTGGCTGGCTCGAATAAATTCCAGCCGAGGCCCAATTTTCCCAATTTTGTGAATATCGGGATCGGTGGCCATTTCGTTTTGGGCCCATTCACGGAACGTGTGACGCGCTTGATGGGCGTTCGACTTCAATTTTTGAACGAGTTGGATTTTGTAAGCCTGCAAACCAAGATCCTTCCCCGCGCGATGGCGGATGGACTCATTTGGGTCTTATTCGATACTCTGCTCCACCGAAACGAACCATTATTTTGGTAATAAATTTGCACAATTTGCAAACTTTTTTCCGGAGTAAGTCTATTCATTATAAAATCGCAAACCAAACTGCGCATAAATCAAGAGACAGCTGTCAAAAAGACCAACTGCGATAAAAGGATTGCCAGATTGAAAACCACACGTCTATTAAAATAAAAAAATATTTTTTTTTTGAAAATTCTTTATTTTTTTTCAATTGTTTCAGAGTTTTCTTGGAAAAACTAAGTATGCAATAAAATTTGAAAACTTAATGTCTACCGAAAAAAACATTTTTTAAAATCGTTCGACCAGTTTTTTTGAAAAACTTTTCAAAATATTTGATTTTTTTTTTCTAATATGTCATTATAAGGCAATCCACCCATTTTCAAAATATTTCAAAAACCAAATTTTTTTTAAAATTTTTTTTTTAAATCGAAAAAAAAAAGTTTTTGAAAATTTTGAAATGCGATATTAATTGAATTATAAATGAATTCCTGCGTGTAAAATTTTATTGAAATCGGGATAATAGTTTACGATAAAATCGCATTTGAAAAAACCGGTTATATATGAGGTACCGTTATAGAACAAATTTCGAAAAATTTATTCTAACTGAAAGATGCATTATTGTAAAAAATTAGCACTCTGAAAATTTTATCAAAATCGTTGCAGCCGTTTTCGAGAAAATCTAACTTTATGTTCAAAATTGTATGGCAGGTACCGTTATTTTTCGACCTAGAGCAAAAATGAAAAACACCCTCCGAGATACTACCTAATACATACTAAATACTAAGTTTGAAGCAAATCGGCCCATCCGTTTAGGCTGTAGAGGCGCTAACAGACAGACAGACAGACAGACAGACGGACGGAATTTCAGGACCCACTTTTTCAACTTCTCTATTATCGTAATGTCATGTTTGATTGTTAGATTATTTTTTTTTTGCACGAATCCATAACTTGCATTTAAGTACCTAAATCGCAAGTAAAAATGGGCACGACTGGGTCGCACGTACTTGCTCTTGTGTGCATAATTGCATTGGAAAGCAAGATCTTTGTAACATTTACGTTGAAAATAGCACAGTTTGAACTTATAAAAAGTATCAAAACCACAATACTTAACGGTTTTAGTAAAAATTTAGTACGCCATCACACGTCTTAGATAACAAATAATTTATGAAAAATGTATTTCGAAAATTGTAGGACCGGTTTTGATAAAATCCTGTTTTTTAATTTTAGTTTTTTGAAAAAAATTGTTCTTGAAATTTTGGAATGCTGTTTTCTAGAGTTTGTTAATATACATGTGTTTGTAAAATTCAAAATAATTTATTTTAATTAGTTTTAAAAATATTGATTTTTCAAAAAAAAAAAATTCAAAAATTAATTTTTATTAGAATAAAAATGTTATAAAAATATTGATACGCAGAATTAATTAAACTATCTAGATATTCTCAAATATTAAATTTGACAGAAATCCAAGGAGCCGTTACTGAGAAAGCCCAAAATTACAAAAAAATGTTATATGAAAAGTACCGTTAATAGATTTTTTCCCGTAAATTTGGTTCTAATCAAAAGATAGCCAATACCAACAAAAAAACTCTCAAAAATTTTCATCAAAATCGTTGGAGCCGTTTTCGAGAAAAATAAGATTTTCCTAAACGGCCATATGGCAGGTACCGTTATTTTTAGGGCTAGCTCGTTATACATACTGACAGGCAGACAGACAGACAGACAGACATTTTTTCTCGATCACTTTTTTAGACTTCTCTATGATCGTAATGTCATGTTTCATTGTTATCTCAATATTTTTTATATTCACGAATCCTAAACTTGCCTTACAGTCCCTATAATCGCAAGTAAAAAGTGGCCTGAGGCACTTCATCCAAAAATTACAGGCTATCGGCCTGAGGTACAAGAATATTTTTTGCAGTCAAAGAATCGATAACCTCAAAACAACATGGTTACATTAGTGGCCGATCAACTTCGACAGATTTGTACCTCTTTTCCCAATTTTGTATAAAATATTATGGAAGAGAAAAAGCAAGTCAATGATTTTATTTACAAATTTTGTTAAGGCATTCGACAGAGGTCATCATGAACTATTATTGCATAAACTCTTAAAACTGAAATGGTTGATGTCCTACTTGTCTAATAGAAAACAGGTTATCCAGATTGATGGTTTTACTTCAATTTTTGTAAAAGCGAAATCCGGTCTTCGACAAGGTAGTCACTTAGGTCCACTTTTGTTCAATTTGTTTGTTAATGATGGTGCTCTAATTTTTTGTGACTGTCTGATGTTTGTTAATGACGTAAAGTTGTAGAGTATAATTTCTTCACATACTGAACAACTCTTAAAGGTCAGTGAGGGGAAAGATCTTGGTGTTATCTTTGATTCCAAACTCACGTTTTTGACCCACTTTAATTTTATTGTGTCGAAAGCGAATTCTATGCTAGGTTTCCTTAATTGAACTTCAGGAATTTTTAACGATGTGTATACTTTGAAGGCAATCTTTTTGTCATTAGTGTTGCCCATCTTAGAATATTGTTTTGTCGTTTGGTCACCATATTATGAAAATGCTATTATAAGAATAGAAGGAATACAAACAAGATTCACGCGGTTGAAATGGTCCGCCGAAATGCCTGTTTTTTTTATAAAGATGTGCGCTGTTAGACTTGAAAACTCTTAAAAGCCGCAGACAAGCTCAATTCGTTCTTTTTATAAAAGATATAATTAGTAACTGTATAAAATCTGAATAACTTGTTTCACAAGTGTCATTGTACGTTCCAGAAAGAAATTTAAGGAATCGTAATGATCTGAATGAATGTCAGATAGAGTCCTAAATCTGTTGGATCGCTTCAACTTATTGTGTAGATTATTTGAAAATAACCTCATATCAAATTTGACTTTATATATATTTCTTTTCTGTGATATATTTATTATTTATTTATTAAATTAATTTCGTATTTATTTATTTGTTTATTTAATTATTTATTAATTTATTATTTCGTTTATTTTTCTATCAACGAGATTTTTATATTTACATATTTTTTACTTGTTAACTAATTTATAATTATAATAATTATTTATTTTTGTTTATAATTGACTGGTTTGAGGTAGTTAGGGACTTTGTGGACTTTGTGTACCTCGGATCCGCTATAACATCTGACAACAACGTCTCGTCAGAAATAAAGCGAAGAATTACTCTTGCCAATCGCTGTTTCTGTGGGCTAGGAAGGCAATTGAGTAGCAAAGCCCTCTCTCGAAAGACAAAGGAGACTCTGTATCAGACCCTAATCATCCCAGTCCTGCTCTATGGCGCCGAGGCATGGACTCTATCTAAAGCGGATGAAGATATCCTTAGTCGTTTCGAGCGTAAGACTCTTCGGAAGATTTTTGGCCCTATCTGCGTTAACGGGCTTTGGAGGAGAAGGTTCAACCAAGAACTATATGAGCTGTACAGCGACATTGACCTGGTCAAAAAAATACGCATATCACGTTTAAGATGGCTAGGTCATGTAGAGCGAATGGACAACAATGCTCCGGCTCGCAGGATCTTCGATTCCATCCCAGAGGGTAGACGCAGTCAAGGAAGACCTCGCCTTAGGTGGCGCGCTCAAGTGGAGGACGACCTGAACCAACTTGGAGTGCAAAACTGGAGGCAGCTAGCCAAAGACCGAGTTGGCTGGAGAGGCATGTTGGTTGAGGCCCAGGTTCGTCCCGAACTGTAGCGCCACCTAAGTAAGTAAGTAAGTAATTGACTGGTTTATTTATTTATTTATTTTTTATTCATTTATTTTATTTATTTATTTATTTTTTTATATATGTATACATATATACTTAATTATTTATTTACCTTCTCATAATTTAAAAAAAATTGTAAATCCAAAAGAATATCCCTAAACACTATACAATTTAGGAAATTGTTGACTCATCGAATAATATTGTGCTTCACACACGTGGAATACAAGAAAAATGAAAGCATGTTTGAAAATGTCAGAATAATGTTGGATTTCATAACGGAAGCTCTTAATATTGACTTTCTTTATAATTAGAATGCATTTTCCAATCATATTTGTTTTATATATTTTTTTTTATATCGTATCTCACCTTCCAAAATGTTTGACGACGCTTGGTAGGGAAATCGAAGGCCTTCAGATGCTTTTAATATACACCAAATCACAATAATTATGTTAATAATTCGGTTAATAAATCTACCCATAATATTTTTGGTTATTAAGAATCGAATATAAAAAATACGTTACTTAAACAAAATTATGCACTTTAAAAACAGTCCAACTGCGATTGGACTATCAACTTATATAAATGGGATTACTTTTATGATAAAAAATGCTCTTTGCTAAGAGTCATTTTTTACATTCAGTAACAAAATACAGATCAAAGACTAACAGCTATCGAATATTTTGACTTAAATGCGAAAGTGCTGAAGAATTTATATCTGAAAGATGCAGTCAAATAAATTTCCGAACAATAAAACGGAAATGAGTGTATATGGTACATCAAATGGTAATTACAAACAAACCAGACACAATTGTGTAAATATATTTAAGCAATTGCACCATATTGTTTATTAGACCAAAGTGCTATGAATATTTTTTTATTCATATAATGGTAAAATTAAGTTGAATAAATAACTGACAGTCTAAAGTTATCTAATTTACAAAAAGCACCATAAACTAAACCGAACTTAGTATTTGAAGCACGTAAGATGTTAAGAAAAAGGGTGAATGAGACTGAGATGCTGGGGTTTGGTGTACCCAGTCCGCAATTACAATAAAGCTGATAGACTTTAGTAATCTAAAGCAATCTTTTGGTGTTCTTCAATAAAATATATTCAAGACTGCGTCGCACGAAATTGCTCTTATGTAAGTTATCACATTGGAAGGTTAGATCATTGAAAGAAAAAATAACATTTTCGTAGAAAAATAACACATATAAAAAGTGTCAAAACCACAACACTTAACGGTTCTTAGTACAAATGGAGTGCGCCTTCACACGTCTAAGATGATAACGAATTAATTAAAAAGTATTTCAGAATTTATTTATATACAACAGAACATAAAATTAAAAATAAAATTAATTGATCAGTTTAAAAAATACTGAATATTCTGAATAAAAAACTAGAAAAGTATTTATAACCAGAAAAATAATTTGCACAACTTAATCGAACGTACTTGCTCTTATGTGCGGTCACATCGTCAAATAAAGTTTTAAAGTACTTCTCCAAGTATTAAATCAATGTTTTACTTGCGATTATAGGTACTATAATGCAAGTTATGCATTCGTGCAGATTAAAAATGTTGAGATAATCAAACATGACATTACGATGATAGAGAAACATATTTGAATAACTGGCAAAATTCTGTCCGTCTGTCTGTCGTCTTCAAATTTTGAACTTAAGGTTATTTTGACATTCTACAGATGAGTTTTTTCAATTTTTTTTTAGCTCAAAAATTAACGGTACTTGTCATATAACCGTTTTAAAAAAGCTTATTTTTTCTCGAAAACGGCTCCAAGATTTTTTATAAAAAAATGGGCACGACTGGATCGCACGTACTTGATCTTATGTGCATAATTACATTGGAAAACAAGATCTTTAACAGAAAGAAGTAACATTTGCGGTGAAAATAACACAGTTTAAACTTATAAAAAGTATTAAAAACCACAATACTTAACGGTTTTTAGTAAAAATGAGGTATGCCATCAAACGTGTTAAATAACAAGGAATTTATGAAAAAGTTATTTCGAAAATTTTAGGACCGATTTTGATAAAATCCAGTTTTTTATTTTTAGTTTTTTTTTTTTTTTTTTTGAAAAAAAATAATTTTTTAAATTTTGGTATGCAATTTCTTAGTATTTATTAAAATACATGTGATTATAAAATTTAAAATAATTTCCTTTGATTAGTTTTCAAAATACTGATTTAAAAAAAAAAAAAAATCATTACATTACATTACATTACATTTTTAATCTACCTCGGTAGATAAATCTACGAAGTAGACACATTTACGAGCACTGGCTACTGAGGCCATCGGCTCGGACAATTACAAAGACAACACACAAGACGACATTGATACAGGACAGAACAGAAGATAGAGAGAGGACGGAAAAACAGAAAACACATAACACATGTCAACAGCACGTAGTTGGTTTTCGAGACGGTCCCCCATCTTTCCACTAACCACGCGCAACGATGCTTAATTTCGCTGATCTTACGGGAAGCGATGCTTTATCAGAGCCAAGGCCGTTGACAAAAAAAAAAAAAAAAAAAAAAAAATCAAAAATTAATTTTAATTAGAAAAAAAAAAAGTTATTCGAAATCTTGAAATGTAGAATTAATTAAGCTACCTATGTCTTCTTAAATATAAAATTTGACAGAAATCCAAATAGCCATAACCGAGAAAGCCAAAAATTAAAAAAAACCGTATATAATAGGTCCCGTTAATAGACTTTTCCCATACATGTGGTTCTTTTCAAATAATAGCCAATACCAACAAAAAAATTCTCAAAAATGTTCATTAAAATCGTTGGAGCCGTTTTCGAGAAAAATAAGATTTTCCTAAACGGCCATATGGCAGGTACCGTTATTTTTAGGGCTAGAAATTAAATTTCAATTTCCCCTCTTGGGAATGCCAAAATAATCACACACACCAAGTTTGAAGACAATCGCCTAAGCCGTTTAGGCTGCAGCTCGTTATACATACTGACAGACAGACAGACATTTTTTCTCGATCACTTTTTTAGACTTCTCTATGATCGTAATGTCATGTTTCATTGTTATCTCAATATTTTTTATATTCACGAATCATAAACTTGCCTTACAGTCCCTATAATCGCAAGTAAAAAGTGGCCTGAGGCACTTCATCCAAAAATTACAGGCTATCGGCCTGAGGTACAAGAATATTTTTTGCAGTCAAAGAATCGATAACCTCAAAACAACATGGTTACATTAGTGGCCGATCAACTTCGACAGATTTGTACCTCTTTTCCCAATTTTGTATAAAATATTATGGAAGAGAAAAAGCAAGTCAATGATTTTATTTACAAATTTTGTTAAGGCATTCGACAGAGGTCATCATGAACTATTATTGCATAAACTCTTAAAACTGAAATGGTTGATGTCCTACTTGTCTAATAGAAAACAGGTTATCCAGATTGATGGTTTTACTTCAATTTTTGTAAAAGCGAAATCCGGTCTTCGACAAGGATTTCTTAGGTCCACTTTTGTTCAATTTGTTTGTTAATGATGGTGCTCTCATTTTTTGTGACTGTCTGATGTTTGTTAATGACGTAAAGTTGTAGAGTATAATTTCTTCACATACTGAACAACTCCTAAAGGTCAGTGAGGGGAAAGATCTTGGTGTTATCTTTGATTCCAAACTCACGTTTTTGACCCACTTTAATTTTATTGTGTCGAAAGCGAATTCTATGCTAGGTTTCCTTAATTGAACTTCAGGAATTTTTAACGATGTGTATACTTTGAAGGCAATCTTTTTGTCATTAGTGTTGCCCATCTTAGAATATTGTTTTGTCGTTTGGTCACCATATTATGAAAATGCTATTATAAGAATAGAAGGAATACAAACAAGATTCACGCGGTTGAAATGGTCCGACGAAATGCCTGTTTTTTTATAAAGATGTGCGCTGTTAGACTTGAAAACTCTTAAAAGCCGCAGACAAGCTCAATTCGTTCTTTTTATAAAATAAATATATAATTAGTAACTGTATAAAATCTGAATAACTTGTTTCACAAGTGTCATTGTACGTTCCAGAAAGAAATTTAAGGAATCGTAATGATCTGAATGAATGTCAGATAGAGTCCTAAATCTGTTGGATCGCTTCAACTTATTGTGTAGATTATTATCAAATTTGACTTTATATATATTTCTTTTCTGTGATATATTTATTATTTATTTATTAAATTAATTTCGTATTTATTTATTTGTTTATTTAATTATTTATTAATTTATTATTTCGTTTATTTTTCTATCAACGAGATTTTTATATTTACATATTTTTTACTTGTTAACTAATTTATAATTATAATAATTATTTATTTTTGTTTATAATTGACTGGTTTATTTATTTATTTATTTTTTTATTCATTTATTTTATTTATTTATTTATTTTTTTATATATGTATACATATATACTTAATTATTTATTTACTTTCTCATAATTTAAAAAAAAATTGTAAATCCAAAAGAATATCCCTAAACACTATACAATTTAGGACATTGTTGACTCATCGAATAATATTGTGCTTCACACACGTGGAATACAAGAAAAATGAAAGCATGCTTGAAAATGTCAGAATAATGTTGGATTTCATAACGGAAGCTCTCAGTAAAAATATTGACTTTCTTTATAATTAGAATGCATTTTCCAATTATATTTGTTTTATATATTTTTTTTTTATATCGTATCTCACCTTCCAAAATGTTTGACGACGCTTGGTAGTGAAATCGAAGGCCTTCAGATGCTTTTAATATACACCAAATCACAATAATTATGTTAATAATTCGGTTAATAAAGCTACCCATAATATTTTTGGTTATTAAGAATCGAATATAAGAAATACGTTACTTAAACAAAATTATGCACTTTAAAAACAGTCTAACTGCGATTGGACTATCAACTTATATAAATGGGATTACTTTTATGATAAAAAATGCTCTTTGCTAAGAGTCATTTTTTACATTCAGTAACAAAATACAGATCAAAGACTAACAGCTATCGAATATTTTCACTTAAATGCGAAAGTGCTGAAGAATTTATATCTGAAAGATGCAGTCAAATAAATTTCCGAACAATAAAACGGAAATGAGTGTATATGGTACATCAAATGGTAATTACAAACAAACCAGACACAATTGTGTAAATATATTTAAGCAATTGCACCATATTGTTTATTAGACCAAAGTGCTATGAATATTTTTTTATTCATATAATGGTAAAATTAAGTTGAATAAATAACTGACAGTCTAAAGTTATCTAATTTACAAAAAGCACCATAAACTAAACCGAACTTAGTATTTGAAGCACGTAAGATGTTAAGAAAAAGGGTGAATGAGACTGAGATGCTGGGGTTTGGTGTACCCAGTCCGCAATTACAATAAAGCTGATAGACTTTAGTAATCTAAAGCAATCTTTTGGTGTTCTTCAATAAAATATATTCAAGACTGCGTCGCACGAAATTGCTCTTATGTAAGTTATCACATTGGAAGGTTAGATCATTGAAAGAAAAAATAACATTTTCGTAGAAAAATAACACATATAAAAAGTGTCAAAACCACAACACTTAACGGTTCTTAGTACAAATGGAGTGCGCCTTCACACGTCTAAGATGATAACGAATTAATTAAAAAGTATTTCAGAATTTATTTATATACAACAGAACATAAAATTAAAAATAAAATTAATTGATCAGTTTAAAAAATACTGAATATTCTGAATAAAAAACTAGAAAAGTATTTATAACCAGAAAAATAATTTGCACAACTTAATCGAACGTACTTGCTCTTATGTGCGGTCACATCGTCAAATAAAGTTTTAAAGTACTTCTCCAAGTATTAAATCAATGTTTTACTTGCGATTATAGGTACTATAATGCAAGTTATGCATTCGTGCAGATTAAAAATGTTGAGATAATCAAACATGACATTACGATGATAGAGAAACATATTTGAATAACTGGCAAAATTCTGTCCGTCTGTCTGTCGTCTTCAAATTTTGAACTTAAGGTTATTTTGACATTCTACAGATGAGTTTTTTCAATTTTTTTTTAGCTCAAAAATTAACGGTACTTGTCATATAACCGTTTTAAAAAAGCTTATTTTTTCTCGAAAAAGATTTTTATATTTTTATAAAAAAAATGGGCACGACTGGGTCGCACGTACTTGCTCTTATGTGCATAATTACATTGGAAAGCAAGATCTTTAACAGAAAGAAGTAACATTTGCGGTGAAAATAACACAGTTTGAACTTATAAAAAGTATTAAAAACCACAATACTTAACGGTTTTTAGTAGAAATGAGGTATGCCATCACACGTCTTAAATAACAAGGAATTTATGAAAAAATTATTTCGAAAATTGTAGGACCGTAGACAGACATTTTTTCTCGATCACTTTTTTAGACTTCTCTATGATCGTAATGTCATGTTTCATTGTTATCTCAATTTTTTTATATTCACGAATCCTAAACTTGCCTTATAGTGCCTATAATCGCAAGTAAAAAAAATCAGTGTCAGCATCTGTAGGTATGCATTATATTTTGGTGAAAAAAAAAATTAATATATGGTGGGCTCAAAACGGTACCTCTCTAGATAAATCTACGAAGTAGACACACTTACGAGCACTGGCTACTGAGGCCATCGGCTCAGACGAGCAAGTACGTGCGATACAGTCGTGCAATTTATTTGGTGTTCTGGTGTTCTATAAAGTCCTAGACAAGTGCGAAGACACTGTCTCTCGAACACCCGAATCTTTTCCATTAGAGATGATGCAACGTTGAACCACACAGGGCATCCGTAGGCAATCATCGGCCTAATTAGGGCCATGTAGCAAATCACTTTCACTTTGCTATCAAAGCGGCTGCTATAAAACAACCGTCTTGTCAGGGCAAAAGCTCCCCTAGCCATGGCCAGAGCAGCCTCTACATGTCGATTGAAATATAGATACAGATCCAACCAGATGCCAAGGTACTTTACTACATCTTTACTCGCTATTGGATGTCCATGTGGCCCAGCGAGCACTAGCTTACGGGAAGCGATGCTTTATTGGAGCCAAGGCCGTTGACAGGACCGGTTTATTTTTCTTCGACTTTCTCGAAAACTGGCGATCCGATTACAATCAAGATTGATATTCAAGAAGATGTAGGCAGCCTAAGTAATTTTGCATTAATTTTTTTTTTCGAAAACTTTTTTTTTGTATTTTTAATAATTATTTTTTTTTTTGTTTTTTGAAAAATCAGTATTTTGAAAACGGCTGGGTGAATTTTTTTTAAAATTTTTGTTTTTGAATGTACGTTATTTTTGTGCTTAAGTTTGTATTCTTGAATTGTTTTTTTTTAATTCTTTTAAAAAGTTGTTAAAGTAACCGTTTTATTTAAAAACGGCTCCTACGATTTTGAAAAAAAATCACACTTTTGGACAATTCCTAAAGAAATAAAATGGCGTTTAAATAATTTCACCCAATACAATTTAACGTACTTTATTCAAACAATTAAAAGTCGCAAAAATCGAATAAATGCTTTGACGCACACTTTAATATTCTTAAATTTTATTCTACAATGTGACCGCACATATGAGCAAGTACGTGCGATACAGTCGTGCAATTTATTTTTATTTTGATTGATCGAAAAAAGTAAGTATTAAGCTTTCAGGAGAAAAATTTAAACGTCTTTTATTTCTTTAGGGAATGTAAACAAGTAAGAAACTTACTACTCAATTGCCTTCTAAAGCTCAAAGAAGCAGCGGATGGTAAGAGTTATTCTTCGTGAGATATCACCCGTGAATTAGTAGCGGAGCCCATTTTGGCAAGGTCCCTAACTACCTCTAAGTTATAGCGTGTAGACAAGGTCCCTAACTACCTCTAAGTTATAGCTGTCTATTTTTAAGCTTTGTCCAAGTCTTCGTTGTTTGTCTTATTGATGACAGCATAATATATCAGTTAACAGCTCTAATTATAATAAGGACTACAAAATGCTATTACGATACACGAGTGTCCAACAGCCAGACGCAAGATGACACCGCCCCCACAAAAGCGCATCCAATAGCCAAACGCAAAATGACAATGCCTCCACAAAAGCGCATTCCCTACCAAATTCCTTTCTCACAGTCCACATAGATAAGTTCGTTTTTGTATTTTAATAAATAATAATAAATAAAGAAGAGGCTTCTCCTCATAAAATAAAAAATAATTTTTTTTAAAGAAAAAGATAATCAATTTGATTAATTGGCGCCCGAGCAGAGACCGGTGTAACGTGTATTTTAGTGAATAATTTTAAAAATAAATTGCTAATTGACTTTCTCGTCCATCCAGTTGCCTGAAGTAGCTCCAGTGATCGCGATCGAAAAAACAATTTATAAATTATTCAGTTCGGTCTAGTGGTCTCATACAGCTCCCGCGACCAACATCGTGGGAATGTCGATAATATTAGTTTTGTAAGTTAAATCTTCAAGAAACATACAATTGAATACAATTTTTTGTTAAATAAAAAAATGAATAAGTGAATTTGAAGAAAGAATTTTATTACAAGAAGAAAATTTTGAATATAACTTAATTTAATTATAAAAAAAAATGTAATATAATAAAACCAATTAAATATCATACATTTAGCCAAACAATATTGAAAATTAAAAATAGTTATTTTTTATTTGTTTTAAATGGCAAAAAAAGAAAAAAAAATAGTCACACCATAGTCAAAGTTGTTGTGAACAAATTATTTTAATAAAAAATAAATTGCACGACTGGACTTGCTCATATGTGCGGTCACATCGTCGAATAAAATTTAAATAAATTGCACGACTGGATCGCACGTACTTGTTCATATGTGCGGTTACATCGTCGAATAAAATTTAAATAAAATGCACGACTGGGTCGCATGATCTTATGCTAGATAATTGCTTAGTGGCTGCATATGTATGTCTATAAAGAGTGTTTTTTTTAGACGTGTTGTTTTCAAGAAGAAATAACCGCATAAAGTTTAATGTTATGACCAAGAATATAGCTTTATTATAGAGATAAGGGCTTGCATTATGTTCTAAAAATGATTTCGGGGAAGTGGCCACCGTGGCTGGCTCAAATAAATTCCAGTCGAAGCCCAATTTTGTGAAAATGGGGATCGGTGGACATTTCGTTTTGGGCCCATTCACCGAACGTGTGACGCCCTTGATGGGCGTTCGGCTTCAATTCTTGAACGAGTTAGATTTTGTAAGCCTGCAAACCAAGATCCTTCCGCGCGCGATGGCGGATGGACACATTTGGGTCTTCTTGGATACTCTGCTCCACCGAAACGAACCATTATTTTGGTAATAAATTTGCACAATTTACAATCTTTGTTCAGGAGTAAGTCTATTCATTATGACATCGCAAACTGAGCATAAATCAAGAGACAGCTGTCAAAAAGACCAACTCCGAAAAAAGTATTGCCAGATTGAAAACCACACGTTGTAACAACTGATGACTGCAATTAACATTTATTTAATTTTTATCATTGTTAAAATAAATTATCGTAACAACTGAATTAAACATTAATTTTCTTTTCATGTTAATTTTCACAATTAAACATATTGTAAAACAATCAATACCTATTTTATTATTATTATTATTAAACATTTGTATTGTAACATTAATTAACTCTAATATTGTAACACAATCAATACTTATTAATTATTATTATTATCAAACATATTAAAATAAAACATAAGCTGGTAACACCAAGCCATTATCACTCAAGTAACAAAAAACTCACTCAATGCTCTACACCACTATATTGAAAAGATCCACTAAAGGAGTATAAAAGGCCGAGCACGATCGATGCAAAAGCATTCAGATCATTTGCCTTGAAAGTGCGAAGTTCGCCGAGCGTCTACATAAAGGTAGGTGATTTGAATGTTTCAGCCAGAGCATTCATGCTGTTCGAAGGTGCGACGTTTTACTAAGCGTCCACTGAAGACAGGCATAGAATGACCAGGTCAGTGCCAATGCACTTGCAATAGTTCGCCGTGCGAAGGTTTACAACCGTCCATGGAAAACTAATGTAAGTAGCGGCGTATAGATCAGTGCCAATGCACTTGCAATGGTTCGCCGTGCGAAGGTTTACAACCGTCCATGGAAAACTAATGCAAATAGCGGCGTATAGATCAGTGCCAATGCACTTGCAATGGTTCGCCATGCGAAGGCTTACAACCGTCCATGGAAAACTAATGCAAGTAGCGGCATGGGTGTATGTGTTTTTTTTTCCACGAAGCATTTATGCTGCTTCGCTGTGCGAAGGTCTGCGACCGTCCACGGAAAACCAATATGTGTCGATATTAAGCTCATAGATGGACGTCGGGTCGAGGTGCGCGCACAAATAATTAAACAAATGTCAAAAAAAATTATTGCGCATTGTTATCGCGAGTGTTAAAAGAAATAATATTACACACTCGTTTGAGAAATTGCCAAAACCCCCTCGCGTGTGCTGTTAAGAAAATAACAATATCCACTCGCGTCGTTGGAAGATGATAAGATGCCCATTCGCGCTGTGGAAGAAAAAAAAATAATACACTTGCATAACAAATCAAATTATCCTCTTATCTGTCTCAACCCTCTGTGCTTAGCTTAACTGCCTCTTTCTTATCTACTGTAGGCATCGTATGCTTGCGGTAAATGGATAAGGGCATCTGAGTTTGTCCTATTGTGCTGAATATTTAAATTGATTTTTTGTATGCAAGCTGTCTTATGGGCATAACACCTAAGACAGTTTGTTTATTACAAAGATTAATTTGGACTTTTACTGCATGGTTCAACTTAGTCAGAATTGTGTTTTGTGTGTAAGTATTTTTAAATAGTAAGTGATTTTTGTGCCGTGTATTCCAATGTTCGTGGTATAAGAAAGACTTGTAACGAGTTTGATGCGCTGTCTGATTCCATCTCAAAAATTGTTTTCCTTAGTCCTCGCACTGAAATCGTTATTTCGGGCAATTTCAATGTACACAATTCCAATTT
This sequence comes from Platycheirus rosarum, assembly GCA_963971375.1. Classification (NCBI taxonomy): domain Eukaryota; kingdom Metazoa; phylum Arthropoda; class Insecta; order Diptera; family Syrphidae; genus Platycheirus; species Platycheirus rosarum. Next base: position 12,011,752 of record OZ020511.1, on the reverse strand, counting down.
GCTCCGCTATTCTGGTCAGACAACACCCGAAGGAAGGTATGTCGAGCTCTTTGCCGGGTTACACCACCTTACCCAACTGATCGATTTGCCAACGCGTATACCGGATGTTGCTGGGCAAGCCACCCATACTCTTGACTTGTTTCTTACTTTTCACCCTGATAAATATACCATTAGTGTAACTTCTCCATTTGGCACTTCAGATCATTGTGTCATTTCAGCTAATTTCTCATCCTCCACCCATCCAGTTAAAGAAAAACTTCCCACCAGGACCGTTTGGCAATACGAGAAAGCCAACTGGGACGGCCTGAATATTTTTTTCCGAAACTTTAACTGGTCACTATGCTTCCTCGATAGTGACATTGATGCCAGTGCTGAAATGATCACAAATGTGATTCTTCTAGGGATGCGTGCATAAAAAGCATCAAACCTAAAGAAAAGTCTTGGTTTAATTCTGAATGTAAAGAAGCTATCAGACTCAAAGAAGTAAGTTTCCGTTCTTACAAAGCCAACCCTTCAGAGGAAAATCGGAAAAAGCACAAACAAGCAAGAAACTCATGCAACTCCGTTATTGAAAGAACCAAATTTGTGCATGTCCAAAAATTACGACAAGAAATTCTGCAGTGTCCCAAAGGCAGTAAAATTGTTTGGTCATTTGTAAAAAATATTAAAAACCCCTCAACATCTTCGGTTCCAACGCTCATCGACAATAACAAACCAATTGTTTACTCTTCAGAGAAGGCAAACTTGCTCGCCGCCAATTTAGCTGCCAGCTCCACACTGCCGCATAGCAACGTTGCCCCTCCTGTACTTGAGAATGTAAATTTTTCCATGGGACACATTTTTTTCCGCACTCGTACAGTAGCAAGAGTTCTCAAAGATCTCGATATACACATATCCGCTGGGCCGAATGGTATACCCCCGATTCTTCTGAAGAGGTGTTCTTCCACACTGGCAAAGCCACTGCGTAAGCTTTTTCATCGCTCCTACTCTTCTGGAGTCTTTCCTAGAAGATGTAAAACAGCATTTGTCCAGCCTGTCCCTAAGAAAGGTGACGCATCCTCCCCCTCCTCCTACCGACCCATAGCACTGACATCCCTTCTTTCTAAGGTCATGGAAACACTGATTAACCGTCAGCTTAAGGAATATCTCGAAGATCGTAAGCTTCTCCATGACCGTCAGTATGGCTTCCGCAGCAACCGTTCCACTGGTGATCTGATGGCATATCTCACCGAACAGTGGAACAAATCTTTACATCGCTTTGGTGAAAGTTAGATTATTGCTCTTGATATCTCCAAGGCATTTGATACAGTTTGGCATTAAGCTCTCTTATAGAAAATGCGTGCTTTTGGGATCGATGATACTCTTGTTCGTTGGATTAGAAGCTATCTTCTGGATCGTTCAATACAAGTTGTATTGGACGGATTCAAGTCTAATTCCTACAAATTAAATGCTGGTGTGCCCCAGGGCTCTGTTCTGTCTCCGACTCTTTTCCTCATTTTTATAAATGATCTTCTGTCTGTTACTTCTAAACCACTTAACTCTTTTGCTGACGACTCTACCCTCAGCTTTTCATATTCGTTCGATAATTCACGTCCTTCGCCTTCGGACGTACAATTGCAACGGTGCCGTGTGTCAAGCTCATTAAACTCCGATTTATACAGCATTGTCAAATGGGGGTAATAGAAATCGTGTGGAGTTTAATGCTTCGAAAACTCAATGCTGTCTTCTGTCGTTAAAGCTAAACATACCCTCAATGCCATTGTCCATGAATGGCATTTACATCGAAGAAACCGAAAAGCTCTCAGTACTCGGTATGTGTGTCAATGACGACCTCCGTTGGAACGACCATATATTTGAGATCTCTAAGAATGCTGCTAAGTGCTTAGGTTTTCTGTATCGATGTAAGAAGTGCTTTTCCCCATCTGATCTGGCTACTATTTATAAAGGGTTTATACGCCCTAAACTCGAGTATAACTCCCACCTCTGGGCAGGTGCTTCACAAACATCGCTTCACCTGCCTGATAGAATACAAAATCGAGCGTTAAGATTGATAGGAAATAAAACTGCCGCTGAAATTAAAAAAATATTAGTTTTTTTTAGAATATTCCATTTAATTAGAATTTATTTTTACTTGCGATTATAGGTACTATAATACAAGTTATGCATTCGTGCAGATTAAAAATTTTGAGATAACAATCAAACATGACATTACGATGATAGAGAAACATATTTGAGTTACTGGCAAAATTCTGTCCGTCTGTCTGTCTGTTCGGATGTATTTTGGACTGCAGCCTAAACGGTTGCCCCAATCGTCTTAAAATTTGGAACTTAAGGTTATTTTGACATTCTACAGAGGACTTTTTTCAATTTTTTTTTTAGCTCAAAAATTAACGGTACCTGTCATATAACCGTTATGTAAAAGCTTATTTTTCTCGAAAACGGCTCCAAGAATTTTTATAAAAAAAAATCAATATTTTGAAAACGGGTAAGTGAATTTTTTTTTAAATTTTGTTTTTAAATGTACGTTATTTTTGTGCTTAAGTTTATATTCTTGAATTATTTTTTTCTAATTTTTTAAAAACAGTTGTTAAAAAACCGTTTTATTTATAAAAACACACTATTTTTACATTTCCTAAAGAAATAAAATGGCGTTTAAATCATTTCACCCAATTCATTTTGACATACGTTATTCGAACAATCAAAAGTCCCAAAAATCGAATAAATGCTTTGATATTGACTAATTTTTTTTAATTTTATTCTACAATGTGACCGCACATATGAGCAAGTACGTGTGATGCAGTCGTGCAATTTATTTTTAATTAGTTTCAGAGTTTTCTTGGAAAAACTTAGTACGCAATAAAATTTGAAAACTAAATGTCTATCGAAGAAAAAAAAATTGAAAATCGTTTGACCAGTTTTTTAGAAGGTCGTTTTTTTTTAAACGTTTAGAAAAAATATTTTTAATTTTTTCTAGTATGTCAATTATATAAGGCAATCCGTAGTTTTTATCTGGGAAAATTATTTAAAAAAATTCAATCCACCCATTTTCAAAATATTTCAAAAACCAATTTTTTTTTAATTTTTAAAAGTCGAAAAAAAAAGTTTTTGAAAATTTTGAAATGCGATATTAATTGAATTATAAATGACTTCCTGTGTGCAAAATTTTATTGAAATCGGGATAATATTGTTGTAAGCAAATAACACCCTGAAAGTTTTATCAAAATCGTTAGAGCCAGATCGCGAATCCGTTTGGATAAAAAAAAACGCGAACACCAACCCCTAAGGGGTTGGCCCAACGGTTCGACTTACTAAAACGCAACGAATTAAATTGATAACGATTTATTGACGGCTTGATACTTTGGAGGTTCCAACAGAACTAATCCTACTTAAAACTAATTCCCTCGAATTACACCTAACGGCGTGCATAGTTGGTTGATGGTGATTTGTCTAGTCAGTGACCTTGATGGTGTTAGTGCGTTCACCTCCATGCGCCGTTATATGGAGAAAATATATATATATATTCGTGAGAAATCATAATGTACCGTTATGCATAGTTTGCACATTATGATCGCGCGTGGTGGTGCGAGGTGTTAACTCCTCCCCCTTCGAAAATCTACGTCCCGTAGATCAATATTTAAGATCAGATGTTAAGGGTAGGCGTCATTTGAATCTTCGGTAGGTCAATCTTCCTGTACAGCTTACGCCATATCATTAAGACAACAGCTGCGAGTATTAGAAGGATCGTCACATCCGTGGCAGTATATGTGTTCAGCCGGCTTGTTAAGCCACTCAGGATCTTGATATTCTTCATATTCATGCCGTGGAGGTATTCGATGTCAATCTTGTGTTCCATCATGGAAGTGTTCGTCAAAACAGGTGGTAGTGCCTGAAGCGAAGTAGTTATCCAGCTAGCAAATGTCCTGTTATTGAGTCGAATTGATTCGTTTTAAAGTTGAATTAAGTATGTACCAGAGAGCTTTTTTGAGATGCCCTTGCTGATCAATTCCCCATTGAAGTTTGTTACGAAATCGTGTCCTCTTTGATCAGCTCCGTGATCGTGGCTTTGTTGGTACGTATTGCACAACTAGCGTGTCCACCCTTAAGTAGCCGAACTACGCATCCATCTTCGTCCAGTTTTTCTAAAGAACTCTCGTCACAAACAGTCATATTGCCCATGCTAGGGCAGTTGGATGTAATCCCATAGGTTTCCTCGTGGTTTGCCAAAATCCTAGAATAGAGTAGGTCAACTTGCGTTTGGCTGATGATGGAGGCTCTGGTCAGTAGCAGGTTATACTCAATTCCGCTAACCTTAGGCATAGAGAATACGTATAGTAGGATGGAGTCGTTCGTATAGACTGATGGTTTACCAAATTGTAGGGCCTCTACCACGTTTGCGTATGGTAAGGTTTCAACTTCACTGATGACCCTGTTTATCTCCTCATGGTCCAAGAGATTGGTGTTTACGATTACGCTTCTCGCCATCTGGCAGGCACAAACAATTTCGTTCACTTCTTCTTTAATGACGAGCAGTTCATCTATAATGTCTTGTTCATGATAACACTTGGTTGGCAGTACTGTTAATAACCCAGTTAATCTTTTGCGTGGTGTCCTTCGTTATTCTAAGGACCCTCTCATTTATTTTGTATTTGTGATTATTGTTGTCCACTATGTCATTCTCGCTCTTAAGCACTTTGTCCCAATCTGCTGCGTCGGGGTTACCGGGCAGCCATTTCCATGCAGGTTATTTGATTTTATATGTATTACATGATATACATATGTGTATAATGAAATAGATTTTTTACATGATTAGATTGTTTTAACATGAAATATGATTTTTCTTCATAATATTTTCATAAAGTAATTTCATTCTCATAATGTCATAGACAATTGAGTATATGTGCTTTTTACTTGCGATTATAGGGACTATAAGGCAAGTTATGCATTCGTAAAAAAAAAAAAAAATTCTAACAATCAAACATGATATTACGATGATAGAGAAGTCAAAAAAAGTGGGTCCGGAAATTCCGTCCGTCTGTCTGTCTGTCTGTCTGTCTGTCTGTCTGTCTGTCTGTCTGTCCGTATCGACATCTACAGCCCAAACGGTTGGGCCGATTTGATTCAAACTTGGTATATAGTATTTTTAGAGTGCTCTACCCGACAGTTTTTGGAATTGGCATTCTAGCTCCAAAACTAACGGTACCTGCCATATAACTTTTATTAAAAAACCTATTTTTCTCGAAAACGGCTCTTACGATTTTGATTAAACTTTCAGAATGATGTTTTCTGTGCAAAATCTATCTTTTAATTTTAATGGATTTCAGAAAAAGTTTTATAACGGTACCTCCCATATGACCGGTTTTTTAAAATCAGACTTTCTCGTTAACTAATTGACGGATTTTGATGAAATTTTCAAAATATGTAGTGTTTTATGATTTAAATAATATAGCTTATCAAAATTTTCAAAAACATTTTTTTTTAAATTTTAATAATTTTTTTAAAAAAATATTTTGTTTTTTGAATATTTTGAAAACGGATATATAGATTTTTTTTTTAATTTTTCTCCTAGTATAAACTATAGATTTCTTAAAATTGACATACTAAAAAAAATTTTAAAATATGTTTTCGAAAAGTTTTTCAAAAAAAACATTTTTTTGAAAAAACTGGTCGAACGATTTTGAAATGAAAAATTCATAAAATAGAAAACAGCAAAAGAAATAAGATGGCTTACAACATTTTTTCCAAAAAACGTTATGAGTAGTGATTTTTTGAATTCATAAATTTTTTTCCCCAACATTTTATTCCATATTGCTCGGCTAAGCCCTAGCCAAGCCATTAGTCAAATAAAAGAAAGTGACAACCTACATTACATACATACTTACGTATTTTAAAGTATTTTTCATCATCATAAAAGCACAGAATAAATAAGGAAGCCTTTGATAAACACACAAAAACAACTAACAAATAAAAAAAAACTATTCGATTACTACTGAATGCAAAAATTTCAATCGAGAAAACAAAAGTTTACACCTTCCTATAAATAAAAAAAACCACTGTGTTAACTTTTAATATTGTCTCTATACCTACTGGCTTAACAGTAGTTGGAACACGTATCTTAATTTTAGTACCTACCTTCCTTCCAACCTTATTATAGGTACCTAAATCCTTTATAAATTCCATTGGTCCCATATTGGGACGTATAAAGGTCCCTTTACCTAGCATTATTGCCATACTGCTGATTCCGACGAATCTTTATGCCAGTTGTTCAAATTTTTCCATACCAAAATGAAAATTTAACTGAAAAAAGTCCTTTGTATCTTTCTATTAGCAAATTATATTATAAACAGTAAGCAGCAAGTGGAAAGATAATACTACACTAAAAAACTGCAAAAGCTAACAATCCTATATATTTATGTGTTTATCCCTTTGTCGTGACGCATGTTCGTTCGAGCTTCACACCAAAACGATGTACCTGTACTTAAAAAGGATAAGCACAAAAGAGCAAGTACGTGCGACCCAGTCGTGCCTTTTATTTTGTTATGCATTACTGCTTGAATGAACATAACTTGTTATATTTAATTACATTTTATGTGTGCTTGGATGTGTGCGTCTCTTTTGGGGTTAGAATATTTATGTGTTTTTAAGTTGTGCCTTATGAATTTTGCGACCTGTGTCTGTGATAATAGTGACTTTGTTATCCTTGGCCACTATCTCCTTCCTATATAGAGGCTTATGCTTGCCTTGGATTTTCTTGAAGGAAGTGTAGACTATGTCGCCCTTTTCAAACTTCTTTGGGGTAGACTTATTTTTATTGTGCCATGCGTTTCTTGTTTCTTGTTTCTGTCTTATTTTTTCCCTAAGTTCCTGATTTACCTTTAGCCTGAAATTTGCCATATTTTGGAAGTTTACTCTTGTACTTCTGTTAAAGAACATGTCAGAGGGTTTCCGTTCAGTTACAGAATGGACTGTGTTATTATACCGATCGACAGAGATATTGATTAGTTCTCTAAGCTTTAGCTCCTTGTATTCAGCCTTCAAGCATCGATAGATTTCTAGGCTCGTTGAATGAAATCTCTCAACTTGCCCATTAACTTCACTTCGGTTAACGGTTAATATCAAGCATTTTTATAAAGTTGACCATTATAGGACTTAAAAAGATTCTCTCATTATCCGTAACTAATATCTTCGGGACAGTGAAGTAGTAAAGAATCTTTATCACTTTGTCTCTTAGATGAATAGAAGACTTATTTCTTATGTGAAATAGTTTGGCAAACTTGGAGAATTTATCGATGCATGAGATGTATTTTTGCCCCTGAATTTCCATAATGTCCATGTGCAGTATTTCACAAGGATAAGACGGAACTGGGGTAGGCTGGAACATAGGAGTTGCCGGATGTCGATCGTATTTGTTGGTGAGACAGATGTCACAAGACTTTACATAACGGGTTACCAAGTTATTCATTTTCGGGAAGTAATATTTCTCAAGGAGCTGCTCCTTATATTCCCGAGCATTTCTATGTGCTCGCTTATGTTCCTTACTAATGAGTTCCCACACTTGGTTTTCATCTGTGACGTCTTCCACCAATCTCTGGGTTAATCTTATTTTATAACCTGAAAAAGTTTCTAAATAGACCATCTGAAGTAATTCCATGCAAGGTTCTGGGATTTTGAGACCATTTATAACATTAGGGTTTAGTTTAGCTTTAAGGGCGGCCGTAAGAGTCACTTTATCTAAATATGGGATAGCAAAATGGTGTCTAACAAAACCGGGATGTGGTTCCTCATAAGAATCAACAGTATCGTTTGTTACGTTAATAATTACCTGATTCCGGAAAACGTTAAGAGGTACCTCCACATGAGGAATCAGATCAGTTGCATCCTGTTCTGCGCTGTGCACTGTTTCGTTAGCGGATTCAGTGGAAGCTGATTCGTCAAAGGAAGGCTCTGTAGCGGGAATGCGCTCTAAGGCTGTATCGTTTTGAGATCTGACACCGTTCATGTTAGAATTTTTCTCAGAGGCAGATTCTGTGGAAGAGTCGTTATGTAACGCATTCACTTCGCATTCCGTTTCAGCTTTTACTGAGACTGTTGAGTGTCCGTTAGTAATATTGAGTCTAGAGAGCGCGTCCGCTACGACATTCGACTTTCCCGGTTTGTAAATGAGCTCGCAATTGTACTCCTCTATTCTAGCCTTCCAGCACTTCAGTTTCGCGTTGTAATTGAGGTTGCCCAGGGCATACGTAAACGGCTGGTGGTCTGTAAATATCTCTATATGTTTTGCTCCATATAGATAGGATCTCAGGTTATCTAATGCCCAAAATATCGCCAACATTTCTTTTTCATTTGTGGCGTAGTTTTCCTCACTTTGAAGGCTTCCATAGGACGGTCATCCAATTTTATTGGAATTTTCCTCGACTGGTTGGCCTTAATTTGGGCATTTTCGCCCCTTGTTAAGTTAGTCAGAGGCTTAGCGTAACTTTGGCGTAATCCCGAATAAAGTTCCTATAGTATGAGAGGAATGATTTGAGTTCCTTTAGATTGTCTGGGGTTTGTATGTTCTGAACAGCCTCGATTTTTTTCTTGTCAGGTAATACACCATCAGCCGTTATAACGTACCCAAGAAACTCCTAAGTAATGTCCATGAAATGGGTTTTCTCAAGGTTCACTTTCAGATGCGCTTCATTAAGCCTTTTTAAGGACCATATCGAGATTTTGCAAGTGTTGTTCTTCATCCTTGCTAAAGACTATTATGTCATCGATATAGATATAACATATATTTCCTATAAAAGGTTTGAGCACATCATCAATCATACGTTGAAATATGGCTGGTGCATTTTTGAGACCGAACGGCAGTCTTAGGAATTCATACTTGCAATTCATGGTAGAGAAGGCTGTCTTAGGAATGTTTGAGCGTTTCATTGGGATTTGGTGAAATCCCGAAGTCAGGTCTAGGGTCGTAAAATACTTAGCGTTCCCCAAGCTAGCGAGAGTAGCATTTATATCCGGTATGGGATATGAGTCTGAAATGGTCACGCTATTGAGTCTTTTATAGTCGATGACCATTCGGTATTGCTTCTCACCATTAGGCTTGGGTTTTTTATATAATAGGGGAATTGTAAGGACTCCTAGAAGGCCTTATAATCCCTTCTACTAGAAGTTTTTCTATCTCTTAATCTCTTCCTCTACTACTTCCCTCAGACATGATGGATACGGATAGCTCTTTGAATATATTGCGTCGTCTGTTCTTGTTTTTATTTCCGCTTGAACTGACATGTCAATTAATTCGTTGACATTGATAGGTCCAAAGAGCGGATCGTATTTTTGGACTAAGGACTTTAAATCTTGTCTAATTTCACACGGCAGATCTGCCCTACAAACAACATTTATTCGTGTGATACTTTTGCCTTCAGTGGAATTTATATACCTGGTTTTATCGTTAGCACATTGTTCTTCCTATCGATGACAGCCTCCAATTCTTTGAGGGTGTCATCTCCAATGATGCCATCGAAGGAGTCAAGCCCCGTATCAACAAGAAACTTCAACACTACTCCATCCTTGGTTACATACTCTAAATATGGTACGCTAGATGGCCCTCTGTCATAAAATTTAGCTGTTGGGTTACATCTTCCGCAGAAGTGAGGTATTTCTCTAGGTCAACATCATCTTCTGTTTCGATGTTATACAAGCGTTGTTGCTTGTTCGGATAATTATCAGACATCGCCCTTCGCTTGAATGGGTTCCCATTCTTAGGGAGATTCACATAATTCACTTGCTTACTCTTGAAAGACTGATCAATGTCCATTTTTTCTAATGGCTTTGGTCCAGTCCACGGCGGAGCTATACCTTCTTGACGGGAGCCTGGCACAAACCGATTATTTCTCCCCATAAAACCCTGTTGGGGCTTTCTCGGAGGTAAAAAGGGTTTATGGTGAAGCTCTGGTTCATTGGAGCTGTGATAGAATTAGATTAAGAGGGAGAGTGAATGAAGTGATTCCTGTAGTTGAGATTTTGTATCTCCAAACAGGCAGAATATGCATTTGGAAGTGATCGGGGTCAATTAGTGCTCCAGTGTTCGTAAATCTCGTTTGTCTGCATAATGCAGTGACAAACAAGTTTTTATTTCAAGCCGATCGCCGTCAAAGATATTAAAGCTAATTAATGCAGCATCGGCGGAACCCCTAATTTTTCCTCGAATGTGCGCAATATAGCCCTATAAAGGGGTCTCGTTTTGACTATTTCATAGTCCTTGAGAATACCCCCTACGGCGTGTATCCAGGAGATATACTGCGTAGGATTTCCGTTGAAAACCTGCAGCTCCTTGACACAATCAGGAAGCTTACTAATCTCTTTTAGCTCAGCCTCCGTTTGAGGAAGGCTGAGTTCTAACCTAGGACTGGTGCTTAAGGCACCCACCGAAGGACCTTGCACAATTGTTCTCTCTTCGACAACTTGAAGTCTTTTCTCTAGCCCTTTAATTGTGCCTATTAATTTACTAACTGCACCAGTCAGTTCAACAATGTTTTGCGAAATTTGATCCATTTCTTAATATATTTTTTTTTTAGTTTAAAATACTAAAAAGCCTTACCAAAAATTATCCAGACACAGGGGTTATTTTTTTCTTTTTAGAGAATGTATAACCTTTTAATTCACTTTGACACACACACACCCTTTTTCCAAATTTTATTTTTTGCACAGATTCTTTTGCACAGATTTTTACTTTTGCACAATTTTGATTTTTTCTCAGGAATTTTTCCTTATTTCTAAATTTTATTTTTTGAACTTAGTGATCTTTGTTCTTTTTTTATTTTCCACTCACAATATGAACATGTCTTTCTTTATAGTTTTTAGTTTTTCCTTCTTTCAGAATTTTCTGAAAAAAATAAAAAAAAAATTTATTAATTTTGTTTCGCGTTGGACATATCGGAGATCTGGCATGGAAGTGTCGTGTTATCCTGTTTGGACCTTTAAAGGGTCCTACTAATGGCACGAACAACTTCACACCACATCCTTTAGCCATTTGGAATATCCGCATGTTCCCATGGTTATGCGAAATGTTATGCTCAAACAAATAATGGCAAACTATGTTCCCATGGTTATAGTTGCGTTCACTTCAAAGAAGCGTACTAAGCTTCGCATTGATTCGTAGGCGAAAAGGATGCAGTTTGCCAGTCCCTGCTCGGGCGCCAGTAAACGGATCGCGAATCCGTTTGGATAAAAAAAACGCGAACACCAACCCCTAAGGGGTTGGCCCAACAGTTCGACTTACTAAAACGCAACGAATTAAATTGATAACGATTTATTGACGGCTTGATACTTTGGAGGATCCAACAGAACTAATCCTACTTAAAACTAATTCCCTCGAATTACACCTAACGGCGTGCATAGTTAGTTGATGGTGATTTGTCTAGTCAGCGACCTTGATGGTGTTAGTGCGTTCACCTCCATGCGCCGTTATATGATATCCACCAATCGTGAGAAATCATAATGTGCCGTTATGCATAGTTTGCACATTATGATCGCGCGTGGCGGTGCGAGGTGTTAACTGAGCCGTTTTCGAGAAAATCAAACTTTTTTTTCAAAATTGTATGGCAGGTACCGTTATTTTTCGACCTAGAGCAAAAATAAAAAACATCACCCGAGATACTACCTTATAAATACTAAATACCAAGTTTGAAGCAAATAGGCCCGTCCATTTAGGCTGTAGAGGTGCGAACAGACGGACGGAATATCCGGACCCACTTTTTTCAACTTCTCTATTATCGTTATGTCATGTCTGATTCTTAGATTTTTTTTTGCACGAATCCATAACTTGCATTTTAGTACCTAAATCGCAAGTAAAAAATGGGCACGACTGGGTTGCACGTACTTGCTCTAATGTGCCTAAGCACATTGCACATTGCAGATCTGCTTGCAGCCCAATTCGCTGCTAACTCAACGCTGCCAGCAGGTGTTAGAACTCCTCCTGTACTCGAGAGCGTAAATGATTTCATGGGACCAAATTTCTTTCGCACTCGTACAGTTCCAAGAGTATTAAGAGATCTTAACATACACAAATCCGCTGGCCCGGCTAATATATCCGCTATTGTTGTGAAGAGGTGTTCTGCAACGCTGGCAAAACCATTGCGTAAGCCTTTTCATCTGTCCTATTCCTCTGGTCTCTTTCCGAGTGGATGGAAAACAACATTTGTCCAGCCTATCCCTAAAAAATGCGAATCTTCTTCTCCCTCAAACTATCGACCAATTGAACATACGTCCCTTCTTTCCAAGGTCATGGAAAGATTAATTTTCAGCTAAAGGAATATCTTGAGTACCGAAAGCTTCTTAATGACCGGCAGTACGGCTTTCCTAGCAACAGGTCCACCGGTGATTGGATGGTATATCTCACCGAAAAGTGGAACCAATCTTTCCATCGTTTTGATGAAAGCAAAATTATTGCACTTGATATTTCTAAAGCATTTGATAGAGTTTGGCATCAAGCTCTTTTATCGAAAATGCGTGCATTTGGACTCGACGAATCTCTTCTTCATTTTCAATTTATTATCAAATTGAAATGTACAGTAAGACTTAGTCTTTTATAGTACTTAAATTTGGATAGTAATAAGCAATTATTAAGCAAAAACAAAAATCTTAGATACAAAGTTTAACTAGTAAAAATAAATAATAAAAACCACATGGGTAATAATAAATTTAATCTAGATTTTTTCTCATTATTTTAAAGATTTATTTACAAAGAAGAAGCAGTTTAATTTCCTTTCATTTTTAGTGATAGTTTATAATTAACAATGCTGCGAGGAGTTCTAGCAAAATTCAGAAGTAATTGCATTTCTAAAATTTGAAATACTTATAATTAGTTTAATAGTCACAGGGAGAGAGTTCCATAGCTTGATTGCATGTTAAGGTAGTTAAATGATGGTATCAAAAGCTTTAAGGCTTTAAGGGATTCAGCGAATGTACGTTTTTCATAAATGTATATAGGTGTTTTACTTTGAATAATTTTGTGCAAAAATATACAGCATCTAGCGTCAAGATATTGCTGGAGGGAACACCCAAGGACAAGCCGATGATAATACGATATGTGTTCGTGTCTCCGAATTCCATATATATATCTAAGCATGTCGTTAAAAGCGACAAGGAGAATGTGTTGGCAATGGGAATCAGGTTTGCAATACACGGTATAGCCATAGGTAATCAAAGGCAGGAGTAGGGTTTTTATAAGTGTAAGCTTAGTATTTTCTGGTGTTATAGCAGAAAATAGCCAGAGTTTACGGAGTCTAGTATAAATTCTACTAATTACATAATTAGTGTGGTTTTCAGCTGAAAGCTTTCTATTAACCTTAATACCAAGACTGGCTATACTATCAAAAAAGACGAGCTGTGATTGTTGTAGAAAAATTTGGGGCAGAAGTGATGTATCAACTTGTTTTTTGGATAGTCTGCTATTAGACGATGAAACTAGATGCATGCACCTTGTTCGAATTCTTCTTTGTTTTTTCATCTCTGTCGCAAGTGCCATTACACGATAAATTTAGTTTCATGAAACAAGTTTGACAGTTCTCTTTCATTTTCATTTTCCATAATCATTTGCAATTAATTTGCTCTTTTAACCCTATCGATGTAATGACTGTGTTTAACCACATACACATTTTTCCTGGAATCATAAAGACATAATATGTCCAAATTAAGTACCTTAAACCACAAAAAGTTACATTCCACTTTATTTTCACTCATTTTCATTCCTTTATTTTGAATCATATCAGAAGTTTACTCTGGGCACAACGAAACCAAGTGATAAAGAATTAAAGAAAGCGAACACGAGAAAAGGAAAACGTCAAACAGATTCTTCGAACATGCTACCCGTGCGACACACGACAGCTTTTTCCTGTCTCATCTTTTCGATTTTTTTCTCCCTTTTGCACTTACTATGTTTGAAGAATTCGAACAAGGTGCATGCATCTAGTTTCATCGTCTAATAGCAGACATATCGCTATAAGTTGTGATTTTGTTGGATTAAGGGTAAGACCATTTTGGAGTGACCAATTAGATATAGCGGTGAGATCCTCATTTAACAGGCCGACTCCACACGATATCTGTATTGCTAACCAGATCTCTGACATAAATATCAGACTATTTTCTTTTTTCTTCGCTGGGCAGTTCATGTCTTGATATTTCATTAAAGCAAGAGAGGCTTATGTGTTTGTTTCTCTGACAAAAGTCAAAAGATAGAAATTCTTCTTCTTATATTTGTTAATTTTATCATTTTAAAACATTTATTCCATTAAAAAAATATAGATGTTGTCTCATTTACTCTTGTTAATACACATAAACTAATAAAAATATTGTATTCAGGCTTTTTCACTGCAAACTAAATTTGTAAAGCGCACAAAAAGAGCAACTACCCGCATGAGAGACAAAAAATAATGAGATGAACCCTAAAAAAGAAAGAAAAAACACAAACGTCAAATTGTTATCAAGACATCGATGTCAAGATAGAACCGCGGAGAGAGATGTCTAACATCCCAACAGACTCCGAAACAACGCGACTCCATTGGATATTTCATCTCATGTTGAAGATTATGACAGAAATTATATCGTGTGGAGTCGGCCTGTAATTTACATACCTTATCTTCTTGCAAGCCGACCGGACGGGAAATGTACATTTGTACATCATCTGCGTAAAGATGCAGCAGCACATTGGAACATGCTTTTGGAAGGTGTTGAATCCTGCCACAGAATAAGGGGACTGTATTCATTCAATCATTTATTTAACGAAGAAGTAAAATGTCATATTAAAAGGTTATATGAAGGACAACTAATAAATGGTACTGGAAGTTTTTATACAGAAAGTACGGATGTGTTTTATTTTGAGAGATTTTAATTTTAGTTATTTGAGAGGTTTTTTAGTTGAGATTGGAAAATATTAAAAGTGAATTGTTTAGAGCAAAACATTTTGGTCCTTCTCGAGTCATTTCGAAGTTGAATCAGCATTTATCAAGTGAAAATTAATATAAATAAGAACACAGTGTGTGCCGACATTTTGTCGTGGTCGTCTTGTTCAATTTATTTTGAAACTTTCAAACATTATTTTGAAACTTAAACAAAGTGTAATAAATTATACATCACAAATCAATTAATAAAAACAGTTTAATTTAAAATTAATAACAAAACTTAAATAAATAAGAAGTGGAATAAATATTTGGTAAAATCAACCACCAACATAAGCCATTGAGGAACGCCAGCTGGTACACTGAAAGAAAAGGAAAATCACAGTGAGTACATTTACTTACTAAATATATATTTTATTTTAAAATTCATAAGTAAAATAATATTAACAAAATGAGTGCCGGAAAGGTTTTTAAAAATACATGCAAGCAGATTTTAAAGGATTTCGAGAATTTTAAAAAGACTGTGAATCCAGATCGTCGGACGAAAAATTACGTTTCAACACGTCTTGATTTACTCGAAAGCAATTTTTCGAACTTTGAAAAGCTTAACGTTGACATTCTTTGGGATGAAGGGTTGAAAGAAGATATTCTTTTAACTTTCGAAGAGTCGTACAACGAAACAAAAGAGATTTACACTCAATATAAATCTCAACTTTTAGATGAGTTGGACAAGTTTTCGTCGATCACGCAAATAAATGAAAAACCAGCTGCTAATGAGAAAACGTCCTTGCCACAAAACACATTGGAACAGCAGAGGCAACACGATGTCCGACTTCCGAAAATTCAGCCACCAATTTTCACTGGTGATTATCAGAATTGGCGTCCATTCCACGACCAATTTGTTTCACTAGTGCACAACAATAAAACACTTTCCAACATAGAAAACTTACATTATTTAAAATCATGTTGTAAGGAAAGTGCAGGCACTTTGCTTGAACATATCAACGTAGACGAGGCAAGTTACGATAATGCCTGGGAGTCTTAAAATCTCGTTACGACTTTAAGCGTATTTTAGTCAACAATGAGCTTAAGTTGTTTTACGAGTTGCATGTAGTTCGTGAAGAAAGTGCCAAAGGAATTCGTGAATTGTTGGACAATTCAACAAAAATCTTACACGTCTTGAAGAATTTAGACTTGCCAGTCCAGCATTGGGATGCAATTAAAATTTTTCTTCTGCTGAAAAAGCTTCCATCAACAATTCAATCATTGTGGGAAAATCACCTTGGGACAAAAAAGGAAATTCCCACTTTCAAATATTTTTCCGAGTTTTTGGAAACAAAGTTCCGAACATTGGAGATTGTTGATCAGCAGCAAAAGGTTAACCCACAAACATCGACACATAAAAGGCAGCAGAGGAATGTTTTGCTTGTAAACAACGAACCAACAGAAAACTTTATATACAAAGTATGCCATAGAGGTAAACACTCTTTGCGAACATGTAGCAAATTTTTAAAAATGGATGTCCAAGCAAGGCAGCGCGTAGTGAAACAGTTTGGAAATTGTTTCAATTGTTTAGCGTACAGTCATCGCACAAATAGCTGCCCAAGTAATAAAGTATGTCATTTTTGCCAAAGAACACACAACTCATTACTTCATTATGGTAATAATTACATAAAAAATGGTTACAATTCACAAACACAATCATTTTCTCATTCGAACCCATTGCAACACAACACTAACACACAATCATTCTCTCACTCTAACCAATTTCCATCCAATTCAAATAACGCTAACCCATTCTCTTGCAATCAAACATTATCGCACTCACGCACTCATACACACCCAAATATTAACCATAATTCATTTACTCAACCCATTCAAAATTCACAAAATCAATTCCAATCTCAAACACACCATATATCAACACAAATAAATCCATACGCACCATCTTTCCGCCCTTCTGAAGAACATCCATTGAACTCTTCGGCTAATTGTTTCCACACGAATCACCACACTAATGCACAAATTTTATTAGCGACAGCGATAGTCAAAGTCAAATCAGCTAATGGTGGATTTATCAACATGCGAGCTCTGGTCGATCCTGGATCACAGGCAACCTTCGTCACAGAGTCAGCTGCACAAATTTTAAATTTGAAGAAACATTGCACATTCTTTGATGTTTCAGGTTTAGGACAAGTTAAAAGTGGTTCTTGTCAAAACTATGTAGATCTGAATTTAGGCTCCAGATATTCGGACTTTGAAATTGCAACGCGGGGCTTCATTTTCAAAACACTTACGGGATTGTTGCCAAGTAGAGAAGTATTTCCAACTCAATGGAAACACATACATGGTTTGAAATTGGCAGACCCAACGTTTTATTGGCCCGCTTGCATCGACTTGTTGTTGGGTAACGATGTATTCTGCGAGGTGGTTTTACCTGAAGTTATTAGAGGAGAAGAGCTAGTTGCCCCTATAGCTCAAAAGACACAATTAGGATGGCTGATATTAGGTAAAGCTCCCATCGAAACATCACCCACAGTACAAGTATATGCCCAATTTTTCGACATCGACACACAACTGAGGAAATTTTGGGAAATTGAAGAGTCACCCTTCGAAAAAATGGAAGATGAAGAGGATATTGCATGCGAGCAACACTTTTTGCAGAGTATCAAGCGGTTGCCGGGAGGGCGCTTTGAAGTATCACTCCCATTTAAAGAAAACAAACGTCCAGCTCTTCCATCTACACAACAAAGCGCTCTCAGAATGTTTTACAAACAGGAAAGAAGGTTATTGAACAACACTACACTACACAAAGACTATAATGCCTGTATATCGGAGTACCTTCAACTCAACCAGATGGAAGAAGTTGACATGAACCATGATCTCATATTCAGGTCACCATACCACTATGTTGTGCCTCACCACGCAGTCTTCAAAGAGTCCAGCACGACTACTAAATTGCGAGTGGTCTTCAACGCTGCGTTTAAGACTTCGGACGGAAGTTCTTTAAACTATCATCTGATGACGGGACCTAAAACGCAAACAGATATTGTATCGATAATCTTAAGGTGGAGGATTAACAAAATTACCTTTACCGCGGACATCGAAAAGATGTATCGGCAGATCCAAATCCATAAAGACGATGCAACTTTTATTTTGGCGGGAGGATCCAACAATACCAATCAAACTTTTCAAGGTAAAAGTCTTGATGTTTGGAACCGCTCCTGCTCCATACCTGGCCAATCGAACACTCAAGAAACTCGCAAGTGACGAAGTACATGGCTATCCACTAGCAGCTCAGATGATTTGTGAAGACATGTACATTGATGACCTTGTATCTGGAGCAGACTCACTCGATGAAGCTAAGGAAAAATTTAAACAAATTTCATCATTATTGCGGTCAGCTGGTTTTCATCTAAGGAAATGGATGAGTAATAACCAAGATTTCTTGAAAATAATCCCGGAAGAAGATCGAGAGACGAGTGTTTCACTTACCGTAGGAACTTCGGAGCACACAAAAACGTTAGGAATCAGCTGGTATCCTTCGGCAGATTCATTTTCATTCCAGAAAATCGCTGTTGAAGAAGTGGTTTCAAAACGCACAATCCTTTCCACGATTGCACGTCTATACGACCCTCTAGGATGGATTTCGCCATGTATCATTAAAGCAAAAATAATAATGCAGCAATTATGGCTCCGAGGATTGTCATGGGATGAAACTGTTCCGGTGGAATTACACCAAGAATGGCTTTCTCTGCAGGAAGAGTTGGCCATGTTGGAAGAAATCCGGATTCCAAGATGGATTCACACCCAAGGAAGTAACAGACAGCTAGAACTCCACGGATTCAGCGATGCGTCCATTAAAGCTTATGGAGCAGTAGTATACCTCCGAGTTCTGGATAATGATGACATCATACACACTCATTTGCTGATATCCAAAACCAGAGTAGCACCACTCAACACAGTTTCGCTGCCAGGGTTGGAACTTTGTGGAGCAGTTGTTCTTCAGCTTCAGCTTCTTAATTACACTCTGTCAGTTCTGCTCTTCAAGAGTGTAAGAACTTATGCTTGGACGGACTCTACAATAACTCTCTGCTGGATAGCTGCACCCCCAACGCGATGGAAAACCTTCATCGGAAACAGAGTAGCCGAAATACAACGACTGACGAATATAAGCATATGGCGACACATTCCAACTAAACTAAACCCAGCGGATCTTGCTTCACGCGGTGTTCTACCAGCGACACTAGCATGCAATGCTCTTTGGTGGGAGGGACCACCATTTCTACGAGAAGAATGGAAATTCTCTATTCCAACACAACCCACATAATTAGAAACGGAGGAGGAAATAGAGAAATCAAAATTCACCTCGCTCTCGACAATGATAACGAAATCTTAAAAGTAATTCATAGACACTCGAACATTATTAAACTTTTGCGAGTGCTATCTCACGTAAGAAGATTCATTTATAACAGCCATAAAAGGGCAAATTTCTTGAGAAGAAAATCCGCTTTATCACCCATGGAACTAAAATCTTCTTTGTATATTGTCGTACGCACAGTGCAACAAGAAATGTTTCCCGACATTTTAAAAGAGTTAAGGAAAACAAAATCATCCAAGCAATACAAATCGCTCAATCTCATGATGGATTGGAGCAATATTATAAGATTAAAAAATTCTACTCTGTCGTATGACCAAAGGCACCCAATTATTTTAAAACCATATCATCACTTTACTAAAATGATCTTGAGGAATGCGCATGAGCGAACATTTCATGGTGGTCTGCAACAGATGATTACTTATATAAGAAATCTTTACTGGATTTTCAATATAAAAAGAACGGTGAAGAAATATATACACCAATGCGTCATATATTATAGGTATAGACCCAAACCTATGCAGCAACTCCTGGGAAACCTACCAGCTCCCAGAGTAAATATATCGAGGCCATTCACCCACACTGGGGTTGACTACGCTGGACCCATGGAAGTAAAAGCTTGGAAAGGAAGAGGATCAAAGATGTTCAAGGGATATTTTGCCATCTTCATATGTTTAGCAACAAAGGCTATTCATCTTGAAGTTGTTACGGACATGACCACCCAAACTTTCCTTGCTGCATTTCGTAGATTTACAGCGCGACGTGGAATATGTTCCAATCTCTACAGTGACCAATTTCAAAGGAGCAAACATGGAATTGATGAAAATGTTAAAAGCTGCGAAACATCATTTCAAGGAGATAGCTGACTCAATCAACAATTTGGGAACCAAATGGAACTTCATTCCTCCTGCTTCCCCTCACTTCAGTGGATTATGGAAAGCTGGAGTGAAATCGGTTAAGCACCATTTAAAACGAATAACCCGAAATGAAGCGTTAACATTTGAGGAACTCAGCACGCTTCTAGCTCAAATAGAAGCATGTCTTAATTCGAGACCACTCTGCCCGTTAACTGACAATTTCGACGATTTTGCTGCATTGACACCTGCGCACTTTTTGATAGGCACTTCAAGTCATGTTATCCCAGAAGCAGACCTAGCGACTCAGAGGATTGGATATATCGACCGATGGAAACGACTACAATCATCCCTGCATACATTTTGGAAAGAGTGGAGTGGAGAGTATTTAACCCGACTCCAAAACCGTCAAAATTGGTTAAAAACGGAGCAACGACCCAAGGTAGGAGACCTTGTGCTTCTAAAAGATGAACGGCTTCCACCATCGAAATGGCCTCTAGCTCGAATCATCGAAACATACCCAGGAACAGACAACTTTATCCGAATTGTAAAGGTGAAAACTCAAAATGGTGAATTAAAACGACCAATCACCAAAATATGTCCACTTCCATCCAACAACACCAGCACAGAACATTGATTTAAAAATTCAAACACAACACAAAATAGAAAATTTAAATCCAACAACAAAATTGAAAGCTTAATTTAAAATAATGAAATAAAACCTACAAAAAGTAAAATAAAAACACATCCGTAAAATAAGACATTGATAATAACACAATCAATCACTCATACGCTCAAAAGGAAAAGAAAACCATGAATTCTCAATCACTCACAAATCACTCACTCAATCACACATTATCACTTGTTCAAAAGTCACGCACTCACTCATACATAAATTAAAATTAAAACTTACAGCCCACTCGAAGAAAACATATAATACACAAAAGATAAAAATAAAAAAATCTACAAATTTAACCAAATCACTCATAAAAGCATATAATTTATCCCTTCATTCAAAGTCGAACACTATCAAAACAATTACCCAACACACTCATTCAAAATTCAAACATTCATTCAAAAAACCTTCACCCAAAACACTCACTCAAACCTAGACAGTGTTGACACCATACAAGTACAATAACACAGAATGGAATTGACCAACTTTTGGAAATGCATTTCCATTCTTTTAAAGAACTATCATGCCGTGAACAAAAAAATCTTTTTCCAAAAACAACGCTTCTTTTTGAAGAAACTATTATACCGGATCGCTTTCAACTACCACCAGACACTGATTGGGTAATTGGAAATCATTCGGATGAATTATCACCATGGATTCCTGTTTTAGCCGCCCTGCCAAATTATAAAGTCAAATATTTTCTTCTCCCGTGTTGTCCCTTTGAATTTTCCGGAATGAAATTCCAACGTAGAAACTCCAAACTCAGTGCTTACAATGATTTCTAAATTACGTAGAAGATATTTCAAAGAAATGTGGCTTTGTCACACTCCGAGATCGTTTGAAGATTCCTAGCACAAAAGGAATAGCCATGGTTGGCATAGTCAGAACGTACACTGAGACAAGCCATCAGCAGATATGTTCAACCATTCGAGAATTTTTATCAACTGAAATGCAAGAGCACACAATGAAACTCCGCGAGAGAAATGAAGTTGTGCGAAATTGCACACAAATCGAGAGCTCAGTATTGGATGGGATAGTAAAAAGGATATTCTTTTACCTGCTTGGTCCTGAAGAAACACCACTGATGACCTGGAACAATGGCTGCCAACGGACTATCAAAGAAATAGCCCAGTTTCTCTCTAAGGAAGATTTGAGAAGCATTAAGTCGGAATGTGGAGGCTTGAAAACGTTGCTTAAAAACAAACATGAAGTTTTTGAATTTATTGCAGGAGATGTTATACAAATTCGGCGACCGTAACCTAGAGAGATATGCAATAATGGAAAACAAATAACAACGAAGAAACGAATTTGCTTCTTTTTAACTCATCATCCCAACGGGTGTCCTCTAACTGACGATGATTGTACTTTTAAACACACAAATCTTATATCATAAACACACAAGTTTTATTTTAATTGTTTGTGTATAGAAATCGTTACATTTTAATAAAGAAAGTCCACGCGCAGTTTTAAAGATATTTAAACCAAAAAAAAAAAAACTAATGTCAACAAGAGGAGAATGTCACTGTGACATTTGACAGCCAGCAATTTCAGCCATATTCCACTGAAATGGAATGTCGTTTTGGGGCCCATGTTACACTGTGTAGGCTGTGAGGTTGTGACGTCACAAGAGATCAACGATCTGATTGTTGATAATTATAAAGAAATTCTTCCAAATTAAAGTTGAATTAGAAACAATAATATATATATGTAGTTTTAATTTCTTAATCAAATAATACTAAATATATTTCTCTTTGCATGTGAGATTTACTACACACGCAGATGTTAGAACGGTGACCACATAGAAGTTGAATTAAGAGAAGAAGCAGCATACACACAAGGTCGTTTACTTTGTTCACTGGCGGGGGAGAATGTTGAATCCTGCCACAGAATAAGGGGACTGTATTCATGCAATCATTATAGGTTATATGAAGGACCACTAATAAATGGTACTGGAAGTTTTTATACAGAAAGTACGCATATGTTTTATTTTGAGAGATTTTAATTATAGTTATTTGAGAGGTTTTTTAGTTGAGATTGGAAAATATTAAAAGTGTATTGTTTAGAGCAAAACAGAAGGTCATTTATACAAATTCAAAACAATATAGGCCCTAAAATTGAACCTTGTGGGACACCCATTTGCAAGTTCAAAGGCTCAGATTGTAACTGGCCAACATTTACTCTTTGGCTACGGTTACAAAGATAATCTTTAATGAGACGTACTGTTCTATCAAAGAACCCAAAGTAATACTTCAGCTTTTTGCACAGTAAATCATGGTTTACTCTGTCAAAAGCCTTAGAGAAATCAAGCAAACAGAGAATGGTTACATTGTCGCGGTCATATTCAATCCTAATGTCATCAATTACCTTAATCCTAGCTGTTTGACAGCTATGCTGTGCACGGAACCCAGGCTGTAATGGTGACAACAAATTAAATCTACTAAGATGATTTGTTATCTATGAGACTAGAATTTTCTCAAAGACCTTTGATAGACAAAGAAGAATATGGAATATATATATATATCGAAAACCGAGCTAGAGCTAAAATTCGACTTTTTGGCAACAGGAATGACCTTAGCTTTTTTCCAGTTTTGAGGAAATGATGAGGAAGTAATGCAAAAATTAATCAAGTGCGTTAAAACACTGGAAACATGTGGTAAAATCATTTTTATAAAGCTAATTGGCACACCATCTTCACCAAATGCATCAGACTTGATGGAACGAATGCTTTCAAAGACATCGGCGCAAAATTTTAAACAATTAAAACCTACTCTAAATCAATTTTAAAGTGGGCGTCGGTTCTAAAAACAAAATATAAAACGAAGGTCGGCTCTATGTTAATTTTAAACGACATTAAAGTATACTTTAACTTTAAACAACTTGTCTAACCTTGAAACGAGCAAACCACTTGTTTATCTTTTTAAAGTATACTTTAACCAGATGACATTTTGTAATTTCGTACCAAAAAAAATAAAAATGTCTTATTTTGTCAATAGTAAGCCGTGTTGGGGTCGATTCCCAATCTGTGAAACTGTGAAATGGTAATTTTGTTGACGTTTTGAAGTTAAATTCGATTCGACATAAAAGCGATAAAGCACCACTAAAGGAGTCTGATGATCGGGTTGGCCCCCGTGAAATAGCTATAACTCCAGCCTATGAAATTGGTGGTAGTACACATAAGTTGTTGTTCTTCATTCAAAAAGCTTCTACTGTGTACCAGTATAGACAGCAACCTAGTTGCTAATGTAAAAAACACATATAAAACACATTAATTAATTCTAATATACTTGACTCGTGTCAACTTCTTTCACCACTTCTCCATCATTATGTGAATCCATACGAATTGTTGGCACATAACTAGAGCGGGGAAAACGAAAGAAAATCGAATAAACAACAACAAAACTTGTGTGAACTAATAA
The DNA here is from genome assembly GCA_963971375.1 of Platycheirus rosarum. Classification (NCBI taxonomy): domain Eukaryota; kingdom Metazoa; phylum Arthropoda; class Insecta; order Diptera; family Syrphidae; genus Platycheirus; species Platycheirus rosarum. Next base: position 11,987,549 of record OZ020511.1, on the reverse strand, counting down.
AAATGCTAGTCGGTTCGATGCAATTTGATAAACCAGCAAAACCTGTTCTTAGAACATGCTTATCATGTGGCTGCGATAGCGCGATGTGTAGTACGTCGGCTTTCGCAAACGCTAGATCGCATGTTCAAGGTTCAAACCCAGCTCGGGACCAAAAAAGGTTTTTCGTAATTAATTGGACATAAAAGCGATAAAGCACCACTAAAGGAGTCTGATGATCGGGTTGGCCCCCGTGAAATAGCTATAACTCCAGCCTATGATATTACTATTATCTACTAGCCTTTCTCTTTTTTTTTTGTATATATTTTTTTTTCTTATTCGTATCTACGTAGTTAAATTCTTAAGTAACACATATCTTAAAATTAAAAATTAAATTTTTTTTTCTTTTTTTTTGTAGAGTAAATATAGATGATTATTATGTAGCTTTTTTTGTTTTGTATGTTCTCATTAAACTTGGGGGTGATTCGAGGCAGCTGTTTTCGGCGGTTTCTGCTTCCCGAAGTTGAGATCGACCTAAAGCAGCATCCTCAGCATCGTTGTTCAAATCTTTTTTTCAAAGTGTGGTAGTTTCAACATAATAAAAACGACATAAATACGTGACAAATTCACAGTAGAAGTCGTGGCCGGAGTCGGCACTGCTCGTCGCGATTTTTCAGGCGTTCTAAGAGCTATCCTGAAAAAGACTTACGAGCGGTTCCGGCACCAGCCACTACCCCCACTGGGAATGGGATAGAACGTTACCATCGTTGTCAAATTTGAAATTCCAGTCGCGATTCTATGGTACTTTTACCTCCCATGAGAAGACTTACTGGAATTTCGCATTTGGCAGCGATGGTAATAAAACACTTTATCTCAGATTTGTCTTGCATCCAATGACTAAGTCCAACAACGCATCGCAAATGATCAGGCTTTCTTACGAGCGATCCTGATCATGACATATGAGTTGCTTGACTGAACCATTGGACACAATTCAATCTGAGTCATCAATCTCGATGGCATCACCAATAAGTTTGTCGCAAGTGCTCAAGCATTGTCATGAGCGATCCTGAACACGACATACGAACTGCCTGTTGATAGCACCGGGACCAAGACAAACTGATACATTTAAGGACGAATGACAGAACTACACAAACGTTGGGCGCCATTGTTTTAAGGGATTTAAAGATCAGGAGGTTTAGGAAAGGGAAGTGGATTAGATAGGAAATAGAAGAAAAAGGAAATGGGTATGACAGGAAAGGGAAACTATAGGATATGAAAAGGAATGGCAATACTCGGTTCGGGAACGGATAGAATATGGTAAGGATCGGATAACGAAGTGATGTGGAACGCCATCTATGGTAGGATATGGGAAGGAGAAGGAATTTTGAATTTAAATTTAAATGGACGGGCAGAAAACAGAAAAGATGGCGGATCGGAAGGAAACCGTTCAGGTTCATGGTTCTTTGGTAACATAAAAAAGGAAACAGATGGAAATTGGTCTACGATAGGAAAAGGAAACCTAAAATGGAAGGTAGGATTATGGATTAGGAAGATTTGAAAAAAAAACGGTAAAATATTCAAACTAAAATCAAATCTAAGATCCCTATCGTCTATCTAATCTATTCTGCGTCCAAATCCGAACCCTCTCATTTTCATCGTTTTGTGGATTGAAAGTGCTGTTTCCCTAAAATCTCATCTTGCTGTCATTTGACATTTCGCACCTTGAAATTTTGTTTAGTCCGGAATTTCATATTTTTTTTCGATTCACGTGTTTTTGTTTGTTTTTTTATGGTAAATTTAATAATAAACAAATTTTAAAGAAGTGCCAAAAAACAATAAAAAAAACGCAATTTCGAATTGCATTCGGACGTGCCAGTTGGTAAAAAATAGATAAACAAAAAATGTCTATAATTGTTAATTTGTTTCCAATTTTGCAGAATAATGCCGTTCTCCATTGGTGCTTCGCCGTCCATATTGAGGGTTTTTTGGTGAGAAGGAATCTGCTTGAACTAATAAGTATTATGATATGGACAAAACTATAGCTACCCTAATTTTTGCTTTTGTTTGTTTCTATGTTGCAGGAATTCGTAACAAAACACCGGTTCTGGGTCGGAACTGCGATCCAGAAACGGTGGAAGCAATTCCTGTTGTGAAACAGTGGGGAAGAAACCCACAAAAAAAAAAAACGCCGGACATATGTACATATATGCACATACGCATTCGTTAGCTGGAGCTAATGAAAATGAAAATGACCCTGCCCGTCATAACGTAATGTATCCATTTACTGTCGCATTCTCTTACTCATTTTGTATTATTTTTCTTTTTCGTTCTCCTTGCGGAATACTTACTTACTTACTTAGGTGGCGCTACAGTTCGGGACGAACCTGGGCCTCAACCAACATGCCTCTCCAGCCAACTCGGTCTTTGGCTAGCTGCCTCCAGTTTTGCACTCCAAGTTGGTTGAGGTCGTCCTCCACTTGAGCGCGCCACCTAAGGCGAGGTCGTCCTTGACTGCGTCTACCCTCTGGGATGGAATCGAAGATCCTGCGAGCCGGAGCATTGTTGTCCATTCGCTCTACATGACCTAGCCATCTTAAACGTGATATGCGTATTTTTTTGACCAGGTCAATATCGCTGTACAGCTCGTATAGTTCTTGGTTGAACCTTCTCCTCCAAAGCCCGTTAAAGCAGATAGGGCCAAAAATCTTCCGAAGAATCTTACGCTCGAAACGACTTAGGATATCTTCATCCGCTTTAGATAGAATCCATGCTTCGGCGCCATAGAGCAGGACTGGGATGATTAGGGTCTTATACAGAGTCTCCTTTGTCTTTCGAGAGAGGGCTTTGCTACTCAATATCCTTCCTAGCCCATAGAAACAGCGATTGGCAAGAGTAATTCTTCGCTTTATTTCTGACGAGATGTTGTTGTCAGATGTTATAGCGGATCCGAGGTACACAAAGTCCCTAACTACCTCAAAGTTGTACCTGTCTATTGTGATGTTTTGTCCAATCCGCCGGTGTTGTGTGTCCCTTTTTGTGGACAGCAGGTACTTCGTTTTGGCCTCATTGACTGCTAGTCCCATCTTAGCCGCTTCAGCTTCAATGCTAGCAAACGTTCCAGTGACAGCTCGCCGAGTTCTGCCAATGATGTCTATGTCGTCAGCGTATGCTAGCAATTGCACAGACTTGAAAAAAATTGTCCCACTACAATTGACTTGCGAGTTTCTTATAATTTTTTCAAGTATTAAGTTGAAGAAATCGCACGATAGCGCATCACCTTGTTGGAATCCTTTTTTGACGTCAAAAGCTTCTGTGAGGTCAGAACCAACCTTGACGGAGCAGCGAGAGTTCTCCATCGTCATCCTGCACAGTCGGACGAGTTTTGTGGGAATGCCAAAACCTGACATGGCTCTGTATAGCTCGTCTCTATAAATGCTATCGTACGCGGCCTTAAAATCGATAAAGAGGTGGTGGGTATCGATTTGGAATTCTTGGGTGGTTTCCAGGATCTGCCGTAGAGTGAACATTTGATCGATTGTGGACTTTCCTGGTCTGAAACCACACTGATAGGGACCAATCAGGTTGCTGACGAAAGGTTTCAGGCGTTCACATAGTACGGCAGAGAGGATCTTGTAGGCGATATTCAGGAGACTTATTCCTCTATAGTTGGCGCAGTTTAGAGGGTCTCCTTTCTTGTGGTTCGGGCAAACGATGCTGAGGTTCCATTCATCAGGCATACTTTCTTCTGACCAAACTTTAGAGATGAGTTGGTGTATGCACTCCACCAGGTCATCTCCGGCCGCTTTAAAAAGTTCGGCGGGTAGTCCGTCGGGTCCAGCAGCTTTGTTGTTTTTGAGTTTAGATATTGCTATCCTTACTTCATTTTGGTCAGGTGGACGAAAGTTTTGTCTGTCATCATCCATGTTGAATGGTTCATTCTGCCTGACAGCGGGATTTTGGCCTTCATCGCCGTTTAACAGTCTGCAGAAATGGTCCTTCCATGTACTCAGCACCGACTGTGACTCTACTACGAGGTTTCCATTCCTATCTCTACAGGCTTCTGTGCGGGATTTTTTTCCTTGGCATGTTCTTTTTACCTGTTGGTAAAACTTCCGCACGTTGTTCCTGGAGTAGCATCTCTCAATATCTTCTTCGAGAAGCCGGTGTTCTTCCCGTCTTTTCTGCTCGTAAAGCTCGCGAGCTCCTCTCGTCTTTCTTTGCAGCGTCGCTTTATATGCCTCTTGTTTGGCTGCATGGGCCTGCCTGCATTCGTCATCAAACCAGAGGTTTCGTGGTGGTGGTCTGGTGAAACCTAGCACATCAGTTGCGGCATCTCTGATGGCTTGTTGGCAGTGTTGCCACTGATCTTCGGCACTTGCTGGCGGTACTGGATTTCTTGAGAGGTTACGGGATATTCGATCGGCATAGGTTCTGGCGGTTTCTTGCGATTGCAGCTTTCCCACGTCATATTTCCTCACAGTATTACTCCGTTGTTTGTTTTCCTTGCGGAATAGCTTGAGTAAACAACATTGCACAGAGCACAGAGGCCACCCATCCTTTTAACATGAACTATGGCACTTGTCCCTTCACCTCATAGGGGTTGCTGCAAGGTTATTCAAGTTATTCCCACTTGGTTCTACTGGGTAAGTCTTATACGATATACTTTATATTGAATTTGCCTATATCTAAATAAAAAACAACTATATGCGTATGTGTGAACATGTGAGTTGTGAGTGCACAAGTGGTTCGATCGTTTAAGTAAGCACCTTTTTCAATTTCATTCCACATACCTTTGATAATCTATTATAAGAATAGGAAAAGGTCTCCAAGGTATGCAATTATTTGACCTGCGATACTAAAGTACCTATTTAACAAAACAACATAATACACATACTTGTACCACCTTTGCGCTCACATACCACATACAATATATCTTTAAGTATTTCTGGGTGGTCGAATGAATTAGCCACCACGGGAAAAGAAAAGGTATACGTTTGTCTTGCGAGTGGTGATTCTTTTTGGTGGGTCAGGCAAAATTATGGTAATGATACACATACATGCTATTGTGTGTCTGGAATGGAATCGTATGGAGGATGTAAATAGATTCATAAGATGATCCGGGAAGGTTAGAAATTTTATTTTCGTGACAGATTTTGATTGTTTGGTTAGTCATTGACTAGTTAATAAAGCACTATTATGCTTTTTATATTGCACTTAAAACTATTGCACTTAGATTTGGAAGAGGTTTTAGGTTTGTGATGTAGTCTATTAATTCGTAGGGGAAGCTATAATTATAGTCAATTTCGGTTTTAAAATTTGTTTGCTATCGAAAAAAAATATTGCACGGATTTGTAGTACAAAATTGTGTTCACTTTTAAGATTTGTTTGCTATCGAAAAAAAATATTGCACGGATTTGTAGAACAAAATAGTGTTCAGTTTTAAAATTTGCTATACTTATACCTAGTCAATTTCGGTTTTAAAATTTGTTTGCTATAGAAAAAAAAAATATTGCACGGATTTTTGTAGAACAAAATAGTGTTCAGTTTTAAAATCTGTTTGCTATCGCAAAAAAAATATTGCACGTAAAATTAGTATTGCACATTAGGTTGCGAGGTTGAAATTCGTCATTTATTTTGCCATGGGAGTATTTGTACTGAACATTTTTCAGTTTCTAAATTAAACTCAGGTACTAGAAGTTTTATCACAGATTTCTATTGCTTTAAGTCTTTTGCATGAAAAATGCCTATCTTTTTACCGTTAAGGTTTTCCAGCTCGTACATTTTCTTGCCGATTAATTTCGTTATTCGACATCGGACGAACTTTGGGCAAAGTTTGGAGGAGAGGTACTACGACGAGTCGCTTAAGACGAAATTCCGTCGATAAACCTCTTGCACTGGCTGATAGCGAACGTCTCGGCTTCGTACATTGTACGTTTTAGCACTTCTCTCGTTAGCTTTGAAAACATTGTCTTTAATTTTATCCCTAATGCATTGCAGCCGACTTTGTCGTGGGAGAGTCAATAGTTTTCCATCTTCTTCCGCGTTCAACCTCTGGACAAGCTCATAGCTCTTGCCGCGTGTCATCATATTAACCCCAAAAAGAGCAAAGTATGGTGACACGCCGGTCGAAGAGTGTACGGAACTTCTCAATGCGCATGCGCGTTGATCGTCTTTAAGGTATGAACGTATGGCAGCTAATAGAGTTCTATTAACTCTCTCTGAGGCGTTCAACTGTGGAGCGTAGTGGGCTGTTTTGAAATGACGAATTCCATACTTTTGAAGTAAATTTTGAAAATCTTCAGCGGTGAATTGTTTTCCGTTGTCAGAATGGATTACCTGAGGTACTCCGAATGCTCTTTTTCGGTAACACTATAATTACCTTGACACGAGTTGAGCTTTTGGGAAAAAATATGCAATAGGGAATTCCTCGTCCTGTTCGTACTTTTGGAAGAGAAATGCCCCGATTCCAGATTCAGAAGCATCGCACTGAATATAAAATTTCTTTTTAAAATCTGGGTGCGAAAGCACCGGAGCGATTGTTAACGCTAACTTTAGCTTTTCGAAAGCCGCTATTGCTTCCTCCGTCATCTGAAATTTGACATTTTTCTTCTTTAGCGTGTCCGTCAAGGGTGCAGTCAAGGTTGAAAAATCCTTAATGAAGCGGCCGCTAGACCAAGTAGCCGACGAACCTGCCTTGGATTTTTAGGTGTTGGGAAATCCACCACTGCTTCAATTCTTGCCGGGTCAGTTTTCATTTTCCCACCACCAACGATAAAACCCAAATATTTTAGCTCTTTAAAGCAAAACTTTGACTTCTTATCGTCGATGGTGAGATTGGCCTTCTTTAAACATTCAGCTACTTCCTTCAGCACGGTGATATGAGTCTCGAATTCCGGTGAAATTATGAGTAAGTCATCCAAATAGACGAAAACGCGATCCCGTAATCGTGCAAGAATTACCTTGTCCATTAGACGACATAACCTTTGAGCTGCATTACACAACCCGAAAGGCATGACCGTAAACTGGTACAAGGGTCTTCCCGGTACCGCAAACGCAGTTTTCTTCCTACTCTCCTTCTCTAACGGTATTTGCCAGAATGATTCCTTAAGATCAACACTACTAATAAAGTAGGTGCCTGGCAGACTGAGACTGAGCAGCCTGTCGATATGAGGAAGGGGATTAGCGTCCTTCTTACTCACCGCATTGACCTTTCGCGAATCCAAGCAGAAAATATACTTGGTGGTTCCATTCTCCCCAAGGACTCTCACTCTCCTCGATAACTCCGAACGCAGAACCTCCACCCTGAAGATAAAATCCTCCACGGTCAGCGTTCCGTACATTCCTTCGAATTTCAATCCCCACTTATCATTTTTTATCGAAGCCCCATAACCCGTTTGGGGATTATAAACGGGTGGCTGGTAACTCACCGGGAGGATTTCCCGCGTATCGAGCGTACTCCTGCTATACCCCAGTTGTTCCACCTTGCTCCCAGTTCGCCATTCTGGTTGCCTCTCCATAATTGTTTCTGCGTCCAGAATTCGAATACCGTTGCGAATGCCCCCGAGAACTTGCTTGTGAACGTTGCCCGACCTCTCTTCTGTTGCTTCTTGTTGGTGGTATCGGTGCTGGTCTAGGCTTAGGAGACTTTTCCTCCAGTGTTGGCTCCGGGTGAGTAGTCCGATTGATGTCTCCCATGAATTCCAGGAAATTCCGTTTTAGTTCTACTCTCAGGGACTCCGAGATTTCTGCTCTCATTGAATTGTTATATGACTCGTACGCCTCCGCCACAGTAACATTGATCGCTCACCTCAATTTCTGGAACTTCTCGACGACGGCTTTCCAAAGTAGCTCCTTGTTTGGAGGCTTGCTCCACCCCAGCGTTCAAATTCCAGCCATAATGGCTGGACGGCCTACTGGTCTGCTTCCGCACCGTCCCCGTTCCAGATCCTATAACTTCTCTAGGTGTTTGACCGCCGGCGGACGCGAGGCTTACCGCAGGTACATTTCCCCAATCTAATTCACCCAGCTTCCACCAATCGGTGCCCGATTTGGCCTCTGTGACCCCAGAACCCAACCCTATACCAACTATGGTGTTTGAGCCTACATTTAGGGTTGTCCCATTCGCTGACGACTCTGATACGTATTATGGAAGGTAATGGATGGAGACGATGGGTGTGGTTGCGACTTCCCGACTGACCTAACCAATTGGTTCGTCTTTTTCGTAATTGGTGTACGTTTCACCAGTGCCATTTCGAGGCCTAAATTTAAAAATTTGTTTTTTATTGAACGAGTTATGACTCGGTTCCGAGTTGTATAATACCTTTTCCTAATTCCTTTATCTCCCACAGGTTTTATCCAAGATGCCCTAAATTTCGAACACTTGTCGCCCTAGCACAAGGCTCCGCAAATACGAAAGAAGAAAAAAAAATCGGAAATGACTCGTTATGCGGACACAAGTAAGAATGATTTTGTATCGACCTTTTTCTTATATTTAATGATTTTCCACCTTTATTTTTCAGTGGAACTTATGAAACGGACCCTATTTAAACTTACTTCTCGAAAGAAAAAAAAAATGTAAACTAATTTGAATGAATGTAAGAAAAACGGTAGTACTTAAAAACACCAAATCTAAACAATCTAAACCTAAATAACTCTACTCCTAACAACTACTAAATTGATAACTAAGCTACTTATCATAAAATCTATATCTAGTCCACAAAAACGTTAATTATTGACTAAACGATAATTCCTACTAATATCATCGTATGCTAATAGGTTCTTTTAAAATAACTTAATACGTATATGCTTAATCTAAATCTCTATGTAACTTCAACTCTATAACTTAAATTACTCTTATTATTCTATTTTGTGTATTTTTATAACTATTTTAAAATATTTTTACTAAATTTAGCTCTTATCTACTATCTTTTACTAGCCTATATTTTTTTGTATTATTTTATTTATTTTATTTTTTTTTCTCTCTATTTGTCTTAGTTTCTCCCGTAATACTCGTCTCGCAAGGAATGCTCATCAGTTCACCCTTGAGCCTAATTTCGGACGTACCGTGAAATATAGGGATTCTTTTTTTAGCCGAACGACACGAATCTGGAATAGTTTACCCGGCGGGATTTTCCCTTGCCATTTTGATCTGCAAACATTCAAAACCAATGTTAATCGGCACCTCCTATCTCTCCCCTCCCTATCTTCGTAATGCCCGCGCAGTGTGTTCTACATTAAAAGGGAAACACATAATCCCTTGTGCGCGCGTTAATTATAAAAAAAAAAAAAAAAAAAAAAATGTACTATCTTAAGTCTATCTTATATTCTACTAGTTATCATATAATTTTTTCGTTATCTGTTCTGTGGATCTTTTGTCTACCTTATCTATCTATCTTCCTTATGCTGACTTATTTTGATCTTAATTTCTAGGTCCTTATTAATAACTATACTACGATTTATTACTAAAAATTATTAGGGACTATCTTAATGTCTATTACTATTATCTACTAGCATTTCTCTTTTTTTTTGCATATATTTTTTTTTCTTATTCGTATCTACGTAGTTAAATTCTTAAGTAACATATATTTTAAAATTAAAAATTAATTTTTTTTTTCTTTTTTTTTTTATAGAGTAAATATAGATGATTATTATGTAGCTTTTTTTTGTTTTGTATGTTCTCAATAAACTTGGGGGTGATTCGAGGCAGCTGTTTTCGGCGGTTTCTGCTTCCCGAAGTTGAGATCGACCTAAAGCAGCATCCTCAGCATCGTTGTTCAAATCTTTTTTTCAAAGTGTGGTAGTTTCAACATAATAAAAACGACATAAATACGTGACAAATTCACAGTAGAAGTCGTGGCCGGAGTCGGCACTGCTCGTCGCGATTTTTCAGGCGTTCTAAGAGCTATCCTGAAAAAGACTTACGAGCGGTTCCGGCACCAGCCACTACCCCCACTGGGAATGGGATAGAACGTTACCATCGTTGTCAAATTTGAAATTCCAGTCGCGATTCTATGGTACTTTTACCTCCCATGAGAAGACTTACTGGAATTTCGCATTTGGCAGCGATGGTAATAAAACACTTTATCTCAGATTTGTCTTGCATCCAATGACTAAGTCCAACAACGCATCGGAAATGATCAGGCTTTCTTACGAGCGATCCTGATAATGACATATGAGTTGCTTGACTGAACCATTGGACACAATTCAATCTGAGTCATCAATCTCGATGGCATCACCAATAAGTTTGTCGCAAGTGCTCAAGCATTGTCATGAGCGATCCTGAACACGACATACGAACTGCCTGTTGATAGCATCGGGACCAAGACAAACTGATACATTTAAGGACGAATGACAGAACTACACAAACGTTGGACGCCATTGTTGTAAGGGATTTAAAGATCAGGAGGTTTAGGAAAGGGAAGTGGATTAGAAAAGAAATAGAAGAAAAAGGAAATGGGTATGACAGGAAAGGGAAACTATAGGATATGAAAAGGAATGGCAATACTCGGTTCGGGAACGGATAGAATATGGTAAGGATCGGATAAGGAAGTGATGTGGAACGCCATCTATGGTAGGATATAGGAAGAAGAAGGAATTTTGAATTTAAATTTAAATGGACGGGCAGAAAACAGGAAAGATGGCGGATCGGAAGGAAACCGTTCAGGTTCATGGTTCTTTGGTAACATAAAAAAGGAAACAGATGGAAATTGGTCTACGATAGGAAAAGGAAACCTAAAATGGAAGGTAGGATTATGGATTAGGAAGATTTGAAAAAAAACGGTAAAATATTCAAACTAAAATCAAATCTAAGATCCCTATCGTCTATCTAATCTATTTTGGGTCCAAATCCGAACCCTCTCTTTTTCATCGTTTTGTGGATTGAAAGTGCTGTTTCCCTAAAATCTCATCTTGCTGTCATTTGACATTTCGCACCTTGAAATTTTGTTTAGTCCGGAATTTCATATTTTTTTTCGATTCACGTGTTTTTGTTTGTTTTTTTATGGTAAATTTAATAATAAAAAAATTTTAAAGAAGTGCCAAAAAACAACAAAAAAAACGCAATTTCGAATTGCATTCGGACGTGCCAGTTGGTAAAAAATAGACAAACAAAAAATGTCTATAATTGTTAATTTGTTTCCAATTTTGCAGAATAATGCCGTTCTCCATTGGTGCTTCGCCGTCCATATTGAGGGTTTTTTGGTGAGAAGGAATCTGCTTGAACTAATAAGTATTATGATATGGACAAAACTATAGCTACCCTAATTTTTGCTTTTGTTTGTTTCTATGTTGCAGGAATTCGTAACAAAACACCGGTTCTGGGTCGGAACTGCGATCCAGAAACGGTGGAAGCAATTCCTGTTGTGAAACAGTGGGGAAGAAACCCACAAAAAAAAAAGCCGGACATATGTACATATATGCACATACGCATTCGTTAGCTGGAGCTAATGAAAATGAAAATGACCCTGCCCGTCATAACGTAATGTATCTATTTACTGTCGCATTCTCGTACTCCTTTTGTATTATTTTTCTTTTTCGTTCTCCTTGCGGAATACTTACTTACTTACTTAGGTGGCGCTACAGTTCGGGACGAACCTGGGCCTCAACCAACATGCCTCTCTAACCAACTCGGTCTTTGGCTAGCTGCCTCCAGTTTTGCACTCCAAGTTGGTTGAGGTCGTCCTCCACTTGAGCGCGCCACCTAAGGCGAGGTCTTCCTTGACTGCGTCTACCCTCTGGGATGGAATCGAAGATCCTGCGAGCCGGAGCATTGTTGTCCATTCGCTCTACATGACCTAGCCATCTTAAACGTGATATGCGTATTTTTTTGACCAGGTCAATATCGCTGTACAGCTCGTATAGTTCTTGGTTGAACCTTCTCCTCCAAAGCCCGTTAACGCAGATAGGGCCAAAAATCTTCCGACGAATCTTACGCTCGAAACGACTTAGGATATCTTCATCCGCTTTAGACAGAATCCATGCTTCGGCGCCATAGAGCAGGACTGGGATGATTAGGGTCTTATACAGAGTCTCCTTTGTCTTTCGAGAGAGGGCTTTGCTACTCAATATCCTTCCTAGCCCATAGAAACAGCGATTGGCAAGAGTAATTCTTCGCTTTATTTCTGACGAGATGTTGTTGTCAGATGTTATAGCGGATCCGAGGTACACAAAGTCCCTAACTACCTCAAAGTTGTACCTGTCTATTGTGATGTTTTGTCCAATCCGCCGGTGTTGTGTGTCCCTTTTTGTGGACAGCAGGTACTTCGTTTTGGCCTCATTGACTGCTAGTCCCATCTTAGCCGCTTCAGCTTCAATGCTAGCAAACGTTCCAGTGACAGCTCGCCGAGTTCTGCCAATGATGTCTATGTCGTCAGCGTATGCTAGCAATTGCACAGACTTGAAAAAAATTGTCCCACTACAATTGACTTGCGAGTTTCTTATAATTTTTTCAAGTATTAAGTTGAAGAAATCGCACGATAGCGCATCACCTTGTCGGAATCCTTTTTTGACGTCAAAAGCTTCTGTGAGGTCAGAACCAACCTTGACGGAGCAGCGAGAGTTCTCCATCGTCATCCTGCACAGTCGGACGAGTTTTGTGGGAATGCCAAGACCTGACATGGCTCTGTATAGCTCTTCTCTATAAATGCTATCGTACGCGGCCTTAAAATCGATAAAGAGGTGGTGGGTATCGATTTGGAATTCTTGGGTGGTTTCCAGGATCTGCCGTAGAGTGAACATTTGATCGATTGTGGACTTTCCTGGTCTGAAACCACACTGATAGGGACCAATCAGGTTGCTGACGAAAGGTTTCAGGCGTTCACATAGTACGGCAGAGAGGATCTTGTAGGCGATATTCAGGAGACTTATTCCTCTATAGTTTAGAGATGAGTTGGTCTATGCACTCCACCAGGTCATCTCCGGCCGCTTTAAAAAGTTCGGCGGGTAGTCCGTCGGGTCCAGCAGCTTTGTTGTTTTTGAGTTTAGATATTGCTATCCTTACTTCATTTTGGTCAGGTGGACGAAAGTTTTGTCTGTCATCATCCATGTTGAATGGTTCATTCTGCCTGACAGCGGGATTTTGGCCTTCATCGCCGTTTAACAGTCTGCAGAAATGGTCCTTCCATGTACTCAGCACCGACTGTGACTCTACTACGAGGTTTCCATTCCTATCTCTACAGGCTTCTGTGCGGGATTTTTTTCCTTGGCATGTTCTTTTTACCTGTTGGTAAAACTTCCGCACGTTGTTCCTGGAGTAGCATCTCTCAATATCTTCTTCGAGAAGCCGGTGTTCTTCCCGTCTTTTCTGCTCGTAAAGCTCGCGAGCTCCTCTCGTCTTTCTTTGCAGCGTCGCTTTATATGCCTCTTGTTTGGCTGCATGGGCCTGCCTGCATTCGTCATCAAACCAGAGGTTTCGTGGTGGTGGTCTGGTGAAACCTAGCACATCAGTTGCGGCATCTCTGATGGCTTGTTGGCAGTGTTGCCACTGATCTTCGGCACTTGCTGGCGGTACTGGATTTCTTGAGAGGTTACGGGATATTCGATCGGCATAGGTTCTGGCGGTTTCTTGCGATTGCAGCTTTCCCACGTCATATTTCCTCACAGTATTACTCCGTTGTTTGTTTTCCTTGCGGAATAGCTTGAGTAAACAACATTGCACAGAGCACAGAGGCCACCCATCCTTTTAACATGAACTATGGCACTTGTCCCTTCACCTCATACGGGTTGCTGCAAGGTTATTCAAGTTATTCCCACTTGGTTCTACTGGGTAAGTCTTATACGATATACTTTATATTGAATTTGGCTATATCTAAATAAAAAACAACTATATGCGTATGTGTGAACATGTGAGTTGTGAGTGCACAAGTGGTTCGATCGTTTAAGTAAGCACCTGTTTCAATTTCATTCCACATACCTTTGATAATCTATTATAAGAATAGGAAAAGGTCTCCAAGGTATGCAATTATTTGACCTGCGATACTAAAGTACCTATTTAACAAAACAACATAATACACATACTTGTACCACCTTTGCGCTCACATACCACATACAATATATCTTTAAGTATTTCTGGGTGGTCGAATGAATTAGCCACCACGGGAAAAGAAAAGGTATACGTTTGTCTTGCGAGTGGTGATTCTTTTTGGTGGGTCAGGCAAAATTATGGTAATGATACACATACATGCTATTGTGTGTCTGGAATGGAATCGTATGGAGGATGTAAATAGATTCATAAGATGATCCGGGAAGGTTAGAAATTTTATTTTCGTGACAGATTTTGATTGTTTGGTTAGTCATTGACTAGTTAATAAAGCACTATTATGCTTTTCATATTGCACTTAAAACTATTGCACTTAGATTTGGAAGAGGTTTTAGGTTTGTGATGTAGTCTATTAATTCGTAGGGGAAGCTATAATTATAGTCAATTTCGGTTTTAAAATTTGTTTGTTATCGAAAAAAAATATTGCACGGATTTGTAGTACAAAATTGTGTTCACTTTTAAGATTTGTTTGCTATCGAAAAAAAATATTGCACGGATTTGTAGAACAAAATAGTGTTCAGTTTTAAAATTTGCTATACTTATACCTAGTCAATTTCGGTTTTAAAATTTGTTTGCTATAGAAAAAAAAAAATATTGCACGGATTTTTGTAGAACAAAATAGTGTTCAGTTTTAAAATCTGTTTGCTATCGCAAAAAAAATATTGCACGTAAAATTAGTATTGCACATTAGGTTGCGAGGTTGAAATTCGTCATTTATTTTGCCATGGGAGTATTTGTACTGAACATTTTTCAGTTTCTAAATTAAACTCAGGTACTAGAAGTTTTATCACAGATTTCTATTGCTTTAAGTCTTTTGCATGAAAAATGCCTATCTTTTTACCGTTAAGGTTTTCCAGCTCGTACATTTTCTTGCCGATTAATTTCGTTATTCGACATCGGACGAACTTTGGGCAAAGTTTGGAGGAGAGGTACTACGACGAGTCGCTTAAGACGAAATTCCGTCGATAAACCTCTTGCACTGGCTGATAGCGAACGTCTCGGCTTCGTACATTGTACGTTTTAGCACTTCTCTCGTTAGCTTTGAAAACATTGTCTTTAATTTTATCCCTAATGCATTGCAGCCGACTTTGTCGTGGGAGAGTCAATAGTTTTCCATCTTCTTCCGCGTTCAACCTCTGGACAAGCTCATAGCTCTTGCCGCGTGTCATCATATTAACCCCAAAAAGAGCAAAGTATGGTGACACGCCGGTCGAAGAGTGTACGGAACTTCTCAATGCGCATGCGCGTTGATCGTCTTTAAGGTATGAACGTATGGTAGCTAATAGAGTTCTATTAACTCTCTCTGAGGCGTTCAACTGTGGAGCGTAGTGGGCTGTTTTGAAATGACGAATTCCATACTTTTGAAGTAAATTTTGAAAATCTTCAGCGGTGAATTGTTTTCCGTTGTCAGAATGGATTACCTGAGGTACTCCGAATGCTCTTTTTCGGTAACACTATAATTACCTTGACACGAGTTGAGCTTTTGGGAAAAAATATGCAATAGGGAATTCCTCGTCCTGTTCGTACTTTTGGAAGAGAAATGCCCCGATTCCAGATTCAGAAGCATCGCACTGAATATAAAATTTCTTTTTAAAATCTGGGTGCGAAAGCACCGGAGCGATTGTTAACGCTAACTTTAGCTTTTCGAAAGCCGCTATTGCTTCCTCCGTCATCTGAAATTTGACATTTTTCTTCTTTAGCGTGTCCGTCAAGGGTGCAGTCAAGGTTGAAAAATCCTTAATGAAGCGGCCGCTAGACCAAGTAGCCGACGAACCTGCCTTGGATTTTTAGGTGTTGGGAAATCCACCACTGCTTCAATTCTTGCCGGGTCAGTTTTCATTTTCCCACCACCAACGATAAAACCCAAATATTTTAGCTCTTTAAAGCAAAACTTTGACTTCTTATCGTCGATGGTGAGATTGGCCTTCTTTAAACATTCAGCTACTTCCTTCAGCACGGTGATATGAGTCTCGAATTCCGGTGAAATTATGAGTAAGTCATCCAAATAGACGAAAACGCGATCCCGTAATCGTGCAAGAATTACCTTGTCCATTAGACGACATAACCTTTGAGCTGCATTACACAACCCGAAAGGCATGACCGTAAACTGGTACAAGGGTCTTCCCGGTACCGCAAACGCAGTTTTCTTCCTACTCTCCTTCTCTAACGGTATTTGCCAGAATGATTCCTTAAGATCAACACTACTAATAAAGTAGGTGCCTGGCAGACTGAGACTGAGCAGCCTGTCGATATGAGGAAGGGGATTAGCGTCCTTCTTACTCACCGCATTGACCTTTCGCGAATCCAAGCAGAAAATATACTTGGTGGTTCCATTCTCCCCAAGGACTCTCACTCTCCTCGATAACTCCGAACGCAGAACCTCCACCCTGAAGATAAAATCCTCCACGGTCAGCGTTCCGTACATTCCTTCGAATTTCAATCCCCACTTATCATTTTTTATCGAAGCCCCATAACCCGTTTGGGGATTATAAACGGGTGGCTGGTAACTCACCGGGAGGATTTCCCGCGTATCGAGCGTACTCCTGCTATACCCCAGTTGTTCCACCTTGCTCCCAGTTCGCCATTCTGGTTGCCTCTCCATAATTGTTTCTGCGTCCAGAATTCGAATACCGTTGCGAATGCCCCCGAGAACTTGCTTGTGAACGTTGCCCGACCTCTCTTCTGTTGCTTCTTGTTGGTGGTATCGGTGCTGGTCTAGGCTTAGGAGACTTTTCCTCCAGTGTTGGCTCCGGGTGAGTAGTCCGATTGATGTCTCCCATGAATTCCAGGAAATTCCGTTTTAGTTCTACTCTCAGGGACTCCGAGATTTCTGCTCTCATTGAATTGTTATATGACTCGTACGCCTCCGCCACAGTAACATTGATCGCTCACCTCAATTTCTGGAACTTCTCGACGACGGCTTTCCAAAGTAGCTCCTTGTTTGGAGGCTTGCTCCACCCCAGCGTTCAAATTCCAGCCATAATGGCTGGACGGCCTACTGGTCTGCTTCCGCACCGTCCCCGTTCCAGATCCTATAACTTCTCTAGGTGTTTGACCGCCGGCGGACGCGAGGCTTACCGCAGGTACATTTCCCCAATCTAATTCACCCAGCTTCCACCAATCGGTGCCCGATTTGGCCTCTGTGACCCCAGAACCCAACCCTATACCAACTATGGTGTTTGAGCCTACATTTAGGGTTGTCCCATTCGCTGACGACTCTGATACGTATTATGGAAGGTAATGGATGGAGACGATGGGTGTGGTTGCGACTTCCCGACTGACCTAACCAATTGGTTCGTCTTTTTCGTAATTGGTGTACGTTTCACCAGTGCCATTTCGAGGCCTAAATTTAAAAATTTGTTTTTTATTGAACGAGTTATGACTCGGTTCCGAGTTGTATAATACCTTTTCCTAATTCCTTTATCTCCCACAGGTTTTATCCAAGATGCCCTAAATTTCGAACACTTGTCGCCCTAGCACAAGGCTCCGCAAATACGAAAGAAGAAAAAAAAATCGGAAATGACTCGTTATGCGGACACAAGTAAGAATGATTTTGTATCGACCTTTTTCTTATATTTAATGATTTTCCACCTTTATTTTTCAGTGGAACTTATGAAACGGACCCTATTTAAACTTACTTCTCGAAAGAAAAAAAAAATGTAAACTAATTTGAATGAATGTAAGAAAAACGGTAGTACTTAAAAACACCAAATCTAAACAATCTAAACCTAAATAACTCTACTCCTAACAACTACTAAATTGATAACTAAGCTACTTATCATAAAATCTATATCTAGTCCACAAAAACGTTAATTATTGACTAAACGATAATTCCTACTAATATCATCGTATGCTAATAGGTTCTTTTAAAATAACTTAATACGTATATGCTTAATCTAAATCTCTATGTAACTTCAACTCTATAACTTAAATTACTCTTATTATTCTATTTTGTGTATTTTTATAACTATTTTAAAATATTTTTACTAAATTTAGCTCTTATCTACTATCTTTTACTAGCCTATATTTTTTTGTATTATTTTATTTATTTTATTTTTTTTTCTCTCTATTTGTCTTAGTTTCTCCCGTAATACTCGTCTCGCAAGGAATGCTCATCAGTTCACCCTTGAGCCTAATTTCGGACGTACCGTGAAATATAGGGATTCTTTTTTTAGCCGAACGACACGAATCTGGAATAGTTTACCCGGCGGGATTTTCCCTTGCCATTTTGATCTGCAAACATTCAAAACCAATGTTAATCGGCACCTCCTATCTCTCCCCTCCCTATCTTCGTAATGCCCGCGCAGTGTGTTCTACATTAAAAGGGAAACACATAATCCCTTGTGCGCGCGTTAATTATAAAAAAAAAAAAAAAAAAAAAAATGTACTATCTTAAGTCTATCTTATATTCTACTAGTTATCATATAATTTTTTCGTTATCTGTTCTGTGGATCTTTTGTCTACCTTATCTATCTATCTTCCTTATGCTGACTTATTTTGATCTTAATTTCTAGGTCCTTATTAATAACTATACTACGATTTATTACTAAAAATTATTAGGGACTATCTTAATGTCTATTACTATTATCTACTAGCATTTCTCTTTTTTTTTGCATATATTTTTTTTTCTTATTCGTATCTACGTAGTTAAATTCTTAAGTAACATATATCTTAAAATTAAAAATTAATTTTTTTTTTCTTTTTTTTTTATAGAGTAAATATAGATGATTATTATGTAGCTTTTTTTTGTTTTGTATGTTCTCAATAAACTTGGGGGTGATTCGAGGCAGCTGTTTTCGGCGGTTTCTGCTTCCCGAAGTTGAGATCGACCTAAAGCAGCATCCTCAGCATCGTTGTTCAAATCTTTTTTTCAAAGTGTGGTAGTTTCAACATAATAAAAACGACATAAATACGTGACAAATTCACAGTAGAAGTCGTGGCCGGAGTCGGCACTGCTCGTCGCGATTTTTCAGGCGTTCTAAGAGCTATCCTGAAAAAGACTTACGAGCGGTTCCGGCACCAGCCACTACCCCCACTGGGAATGGGATAGAACGTTACCATCGTTGTCAAATTTGAAATTCCAGTCGCGATTCTATGGTACTTTTACCTCCCATGAGAAGACTTACTGGAATTTCGCATTTGGCAGCGATGGTAATAAAACACTTTATCTCAGATTTGTCTTGCATCCAATGACTAAGTCCAACAACGCATCGCAAATGATCAGGCTTTCTTACGAGCGATCCTGATAATGACATATGAGTTGCTTGACTGAACCATTGGACACAATTCAATCTGAGTCATCAATCTCGATGGCATCACCAATAAGTTTGTCGCAAGTGCTCAAGCATTGTCATGAGCGATCCTGAACACGACATACGAACTGCCTGTTGATAGCATCGGGACCAAGACAAACTGATACATTTAAGGACGAATGACAGAACTACACAAACGTTGGACGCCATTGTTGTAAGGGATTTAAAGATCAGGAGGTTTAGGAAAGGGAAGTGGATTAGATAAGAAATAGAAGAAAAAGGAAATGGGTATGACAGGAAAGGGAAACTATAGGATATGAAAAGGAATGGCAATACTCGGTTCGGGAACGGATAGAATATGGTAAGGATCGGATAAGGAAGTGATGTGGAACGCCATCTATGGTAGGATATAGGAAGAAGAAGGAATTTTGAATTTAAATTTAAATGGACGGGCAGAAAACAGGAAAGATGGCGGATCGGAAGGAAACCGTTCAGGTTCATGGTTCTTTGGTAACATAAAAAAGGAAACAGATGGAAATTGGTCTACGATAGGAAAAGGAAACCTAAAATGGAAGGTAGGATTATGGATTAGGAAGATTTGAAAAAAAACGGTAAAATATTCAAACTAAAATCAAATCTAAGATCCCTATCGTCTATCTAATCTATTTTGGGTCCAAATCCGAACCCTCTCTTTTTCATCGTTTTGTGGATTGAAAGTGCTGTTTCCCTAAAATCTCATCTTGCTGTCATTTGACATTTCGCACCTTGAAATTTTGTTTAGTCCGGAATTTCATATTTTTTTTCGATTCACGTGTTTTTGTTTGTTTTTTTATGGTAAATTTAATAATAAAAAAATTTTAAAGAAGTGCCAAAAAACAACAAAAAAAACGCAATTTCGAATTGCATTCGGACGTGCCAGTTGGTAAAAAACAGATAAACAAAAAATGTCTATAATTGTTAATTTGTTTCCAATTTTGCAGAATAATGCCGTTCTCCATTGGTGCTTCGCCGTCCATATTGAGGGTTTTTTGGTGAGAAGGAATCTGCTTGAACTAATAAGTATTATGATATGGACAAAACTATAGCTACCCTAATTTTTGCTTTTGTTTGTTTCTATGTTGCAGGAATTCGTAACAAAACACCGGTTCTGGGTCGGAACTGCGATCCAGAAACGGTGGAAGCAATTCCTGTTGTGAAACAGTGGGGAAGAAACCCACAAAAAAAAAAAGCCGGACATATGTACATATATGCACATACGCATTCGTTAGCTGGAGCTAATGAAAATGAAAATGACCCTGCCCGTCATAACGTAATGTATCTATTTACTGTCGCATTCTCGTACTCCTTTTGTATTATTTTTCTTTTTCGTTCTCCTTGCGGAATACTTACTTACTTACTTAGGTGGCGCTACAGTTCGGGACGAACCTGGGCCTCAACCAACATGCCTCTCTAACCAACTCGGTCTTTGGCTAGCTGCCTCCAGTTTTGCACTCCAAGTTGGTTGAGGTCGTCCTCCACTTGAGCGCGCCACCTAAGGCGAGGTCTTCCTTGACTGCGTCTACCCTCTGGGATGGAATCGAAGATCCTGCGAGCCGGAGCATTGTTGTCCATTCGCTCTACATGACCTAGCCATCTTAAACGTGATATGCGTATTTTTTTGACCAGGTCAATATCGCTGTACAGCTCGTATAGTTCTTGGTTGAACCTTCTCCTCCAAAGCCCGTTAACGCAGATAGGGCCAAAAATCTTCCGACGAATCTTACGCTCGAAACGACTTAGGATATCTTCATCCGCTTTAGACAGAATCCATGCTTCGGCGCCATAGAGCAGGACTGGGATGATTAGGGTCTTATACAGAGTCTCCTTTGTCTTTCGAGAGAGGGCTTTGCTACTCAATATCCTTCCTAGCCCATAGAAACAGCGATTGGCAAGAGTAATTCTTCGCTTTATTTCTGACGAGATGTTGTTGTCAGATGTTATAGCGGATCCGAGGTACACAAAGTCCCTAACTACCTCAAAGTTGTACCTGTCTATTGTGATGTTTTGTCCAATCCGCCGGTGTTGTGTGTCCCTTTTTGTGGACAGCAGGTACTTCGTTTTGGCCTCATTGACTGCTAGTCCCATCTTAGCCGCTTCAGCTTCAATGCTAGCAAACGTTCCAGTGACAGCTCGCCGAGTTCTGCCAATGATGTCTATGTCGTCAGCGTATGCTAGCAATTGCACAGACTTGAAAAAAATTGTCCCACTACAATTGACTTGCGAGTTTCTTATAATTTTTTCAAGTATTAAGTTGAAGAAACCGCACGATAGCGCATCACCTTGTCGGAATCCTTTTTTGACGTCAAAAGCTTCTGTGAGGTCAGAACCAACCTTGACGGAGCAGCGAGAGTTCTCCATCGTCATCCTGCACAGTCGGACGAGTTTTGTGGGAATGCCAAAACCTGACATGGCTCTGTATAGCTCTTCTCTATAAATGCTATCGTACGCGGCCTTAAAATCGATAAAGAGGTGGTGGGTATCGATTTGGAATTCTTGGGTGGTTTCCAGGATCTGCCGTAGAGTGAACATTTGATCGATTGTGGACTTTCCTGGTCTGAAACCACACTGATAGGGACCAATCAGGTTGCTGACGAAAGGTTTCAGGCGTTCACATAGTACGGCAGAGAGGATCTTGTAGGCGATATTCAGGAGACTTATTCCTCTATAGTTTAGAGATGAGTTGGTCTATGCACTCCACCAGGTCATCTCCGGCCGCTTTAAAAAGTTCGGCGGGTAGTCCGTCGGGTCCAGCAGCTTTGTTGTTTTTGAGTTTAGATATTGCTATCCTTACTTCATTTTGGTCAGGTGGACGAAAGTTTTGTCTGTCATCATCCATGTTGAATGGTTCATTCTGCCTGACAGCGGGATTTTGGCCTTCATCGCCGTTTAACAGTCTGCAGAAATGGTCCTTCCATGTACTCAGCACCGACTGTGACTCTACTACGAGGTTTCCATTCCTATCTCTACAGGCTTCTGTGCGGGATTTTTTTCCTTGGCATGTTCTTTTTACCTGTTGGTAAAACTTCCGCACGTTGTTCCTGGAGTAGCATCTCTCAATATCTTCTTCGAGAAGCCGGTGTTCTTCCCGTCTTTTCTGCTCGTAAAGCTCGCGAGCTCCTCTCGTCTTTCTTTGCAGCGTCGCTTTATATGCCTCTTGTTTGGCTGCATGGGCCTGCCTGCATTCGTCATCAAACAAGAGGTTTCGTGGTGGTGGTCTGGTGAAACCTAGCACATCAGTTGCGGCATCTCTGATGGCTTGTTGGCAGTGTTGCCACTGATCTTCGGCACTTGCTGGCGGTACTGGATTTCTTGAGAGGTTACGGGATATTCGATCGGCATAGGTTCTGGCGGTTTCTTGCGATTGCAGCTTTCCCACGTCATATTTCCTCACAGTATTACTCCGTTGTTTGTTTTCCTTGCGGAATAGCTTGAGTAAACAACATTGCACAGAGCACAGAGGCCACCCATCCTTTTAACATGAACTATGGCACTTGTCCCTTCACCTCATACGGGTTGCTGCAAGGTTATTCAAGTTATTCCCACTTGGTTCTACTGGGTAAGTCTTATACGATATACTTTATATTGAATTTGGCTATATCTAAATAAAAAACAACTATATGCGTATGTGTGAACATGTGAGTTGTTAGTGCACAAGTGGTTCGATCGTTTAAGTAAGCACCTGTTTCAATTTCATTCCACATACCTTTGATAATCTATTATAAGAATAGGAAAAGGTCTCCAAGGTATGCAATTATTTGACCTGCGATACTAAAGTACCTATTTAACAAAACAACATAATACACATACTTGTACCACCTTTGCGCTCACATACCACATACAATATATCTTTAAGTATTTCTGGGTGGTCGAATGAATTAGCCACCACGGGAAAAGAAAAGGTATACGTTTGTCTTGCGAGTGGTGATTCTTTTTGGTGGGTCAGGCAAAATTATGGTAATGATACACATACATGCTATTGTGTGTCTGGAATGGAATCGTATGGAGGATGTAAATAGATTCATAAGATGATCCGGGAAGGTTAGAAATTTTATTTTCGTGACAGATTTTGATTGTTTGGTTAGTCATTGACTAGTTAATAAAGCACTATTATGCTTTTCATATTGCACTTAAAACTATTGCACTTAGATTTGGAAGAGGTTTTAGGTTTGTGATGTAGTCTATTAATTCGTAGGGGAAGCTATAATTATAGTCAATTTCGGTTTTAAAATTTGTTTGTTATCGAAAAAAAATATTGCACGGATTTGTAGTACAAAATTGTGTTCACTTTTAAGATTTGTTTGCTATCGAAAAAAAATATTGCACGGATTTGTAGAACAAAATAGTGTTCAGTTTTAAAATTTGCTATACTTATACCTAGTCAATTTCGGTTTTAAAATTTGTTTGCTATAGAAAAAAAAAAATATTGCACGGATTTTTGTAGAACAAAATAGTGTTCAGTTTTAAAATTTGTTTGCTATCGCAAAAAAAAGTATTGCACATTAGGTTGCGAGGTTGAAATTCGTCATTTATTTTGCCATGGGAGTATTTGTACTGAACATTTTTCAGTTTCTAAATTAAACTCAGGTACTAGAAGTTTTATCACAGATTTCTATTGCTTTAAGTCTTTTGCATGAAAAATGCCTATCTTTTTACCGTTTAGGTTTTCCAGCTCGTACATTTTCTTGCCGATTAATTTCGTTATTCGACATCGGACGAACTTTGGGCAAAGTTTGGATGAGAGAAACTACGACGAGTCGCTTAAGACGAAATTCCGTCGATAAACCTCTTGCACTGGCTGATAGCGAACGTCTCGGCTTCGTACATTGTACGTTTTAGCACTTCTCTCGTTAGCTTTGAAAACATTGTCTTTAATTTTATCCCTAATGCATTGCAGCCGACTTTGTCGTGGGAGAGTCAATAGTTTTCCATCTTCTTCCGCGTTCAACCTCTGGACAAGCTCATAGCTCTTGCCGCGTGTCATCATATTAACCCCAAAAAGAGCAAAGTATGGTGACACGCCGGTCGAAGAGTGTACGGAACTTCTCAATGCGCATGCGCGTTGATCGTCTTTAAGGTATGAACGTATGGCAGCTAATAGAGTTCTATTAACTCTCTCTGAGGCGTTCAACTGTGGAGCGTAGTGGGCTGTTTTGAAATGACGAATTCCATACTTTTGAAGTAAATTTTGAAAATCTTCAGCGGTGAATTGTTTTCCGTTGTCAGAATGGATTACCTGAGGTACTCCGAATGCTCTTTTTCGGTAACACTATAATTACCTTGACACGAGTTGAGCTTTTGGGAAAAAATATGCAATAGGGAATTCCTCGTCCTGTTCGTACTTTTGGAAGAGAACTGCCCCGATTCCAGATTCAGAAGCATCGCACTGAATATAAAATTTCTTTTTAAAATCTGGGTGCGAAAGCACCGGAGCGATTGTTAACGCTAACTTTAGCTTTTCGAAAGCCGCTATTGCTTCCTCCGTCATCTGAAATTTGACATTTTTCTTCTTTAGCGTGTCCGTCAAGGGTGCAGTCAAGGTTGAAAAATCCTTAATGAAGCGGCCGCTAGACCAAGTAGCCGACGAACCTGCCTTGGATTTTTAGGTGTTGGGAAATCCACCACTGCTTCAATTCTTGCCGGGTCAGTTTTCATTTTCCCACCACCAACGATAAAACCCAAATATTTTAGCTCTTTAAAGCAAAACTTTGACTTCTTATCGTCGATGGTGAGATTGGCCTTCTTTAAACATTCAGCTACTTCCTTCAGCACGGTGATATGAGTCTCGAATTCCGGTGAAATTATGAGTAAGTCATCCAAATAGACGAAAACGCGATCCCGTAATCGTGCAAGAATTACCTTGTCCATTAGACGACATAACCTTTGAGCTGCATTACACAACCCGAAAGGCATGACCGTAAACTGGTACAAGGGTCTTCCCGGTACCGCAAACGCAGTTTTCTTCCTACTCTCCTTCTCTAACGGTATTTGCCAGAATGATTCCTTAAGATCAACACTACTAATAAAGTAGGTGCCTGGCAGACTGAGACTGAGCAGCCTGTCGATATGAGGAAGGGGATTAGCGTCCTTCTTACTCACCGCATTGACCTTTCGCGAATCCAAGCAGAAAATATACTTGGTGGTTCCATTCTCCCCAAGGACTCTCACTCTCCTCGATAACTCCGAACGCAGAACCTCCACCCTGAAGATAAAATCCTCCACGGTCAGCGTTCCGTACATTCCTTCGAATTTCAATCCCCACTTATCATTTTTTATCGAAGCCCCATAACCCGTTTGGGGATTATAAACGGGTGGCTGGTAACTCACCGGGAGGATTTCCCGCGTATCGAGCGTACTCCTGCTATACCCCAGTTGTTCCACCTTGCTCCCAGTTCGCCATTCTGGTTGCCTCTCCATAATTGTTTCTGCGTCCAGAATTCGAATACCGTTGCGAATGCCCCCGAGAACTTGCTTGTGAACGTTGCCCGACCTCTCTTCTGTTGCTTCTTGTTGGTGGTATCGGTGCTGGTCTAGGCTTAGGAGACTTTTCCTCCAGTGTTGGCTCCGGGTGAGTAGTCCGATTGATGTCTCCCATGAATTCCAGGAAATTCCGTTTTAGTTCTACTTTCAGGGACTCCGAGATTTCTGCTCTCATTGAATTGTTATATGACTCGTACGCCTCCGCCACAGCAACATTGATCGCTCACCTCAATTTCTGGAACTTCTCGACGACGGCTTTCCAAAGTAGCTCCTTGTTTGGAGGCTTGCTCCACCCCAGCGTTCAAATTCCAGCCATAATGGCTGGACGGCCTACTGGTCTGCTTCGGCACCGTCCCCGTTCCAGATCCTATAACTTCTCTAAGTGTTTGACCGCCGGCGGACGCGAGGCTTACCGCAGGTACATTTCCCCAATCGAATTCACCCAGCTTCCACCAATCGGTGCCCGATTTGGCCTCTGTGACCCCAGAACCCAACCCTATACCAACTATGGTGTTCGAGCCTACATTTGGGGTTGTCCCATTCGCTGACGACTCTGATACGTATTATGGAAGGTGATGGATGGAGACGATGGGTGTGGTTGCGACTTCCCGACGGACCTAACCAATTGGTTCGTCTTTTTCGTAATTGGTGTACGTTTCACCAGTGCCATTTCGAGGCCTAAATTTAAAAATTTGTTTTTTATTGAACGAGTTATGACTCGGTTCCGAGTTGTATAATACCTTTTCCTAATTCCTTTATCTCCCACAGGTTTTATCCAAGATGCCCTGAATTTCGAACACTTGTCGCCCTAGCACAAGGCTCCGCAAATACGAAAGAAGAAAAAAAAATCGGAAATGACTCGTTATGCGGACACAAGTAAGAATGATTTTGTATCGACCTTTTTCTTATATTTAATGATTTTCCACCTTTATTTTTCAGTGGAACTTATGAAACGGACCCTATTTAAACTTACTTCTCGAAAGAAAAAAAAAATGTAAACTAATTTGAATGAATGTAAGAAAAACGATAGTACTTAAAAACACCAAATCTAAACAATCTAAACCTAAATAACTCTACTCCTAACAACTACTAAATTGATAACTAAGCTACTTATCATAAAATCTATATCTAGTCCACAAAAACGTTAATTATTGACTAAACGATAATTCCTACTAATATCATCGTATGCTAATAGGTTCTTTTAAAATAACTTAATACGTATATGCTTAATCTAAATCTCTATGTAACTTCAACTCTATAACTTAAATTACTCTTATTATTCTATTTTGTGTATTTTTATAACTATTTTAAAATATTTTTACTAAATTTAGCTCTTATCTACTATCTTTTACTAGCCTATATTTTTTTGTATTATTTTATTTATTTTATTTTTTTTTCTCTCTATTTGTCTTAGTTTCTCCCGTAATACTCGTCTCGCAAGGAATGCTCATCAGTTCACCCTTGAGCCTAATTTCGGACGTACCGTGAAATATAGGGATTCTTTTTTTAGCCGAACGACACGAATCTGGAATAGTTTACCCGGCGGGATTTTCCCTTGCCATTTTGATCTGCAAACATTCAAAACCAATGTTAATCGGCACCTCCTATCTCTCCCTTCCCTATCTTCGTAATGCCCGCGCAGTGTGTTCTACATTAAAAGGGAAACACATAATCCCTTGTGCGCGCGTTAATTATAAAAAAAAAAAAAAAAAAAAAAATGTACTATCTTAAGTCTATCTTATATTCTACTAGTTATCATATAATTTTTTCGTTATCTGTTCTGTGGATCTTTTGTCTACCTTATCTATCTATCTTCCTTATGCTGACTTATTTTGATCTTAATTTCTAGGTCCTTATTAATAACTATACTACGATTTATTACTAAAAATTATTAGGGACTATCTTAATGTCTATTACTATTATCTACTAGCATTTCTCTTTTTTTTTGCATATATTTTTTTTTCTTATTCGTATCTACGTAGTTAAATTCTTAAGTAACATATATCTTAAAATTAAAAATTAATTTTTTTTTCTCTTTTTTTTTTGTAGAGTAAATATAGATGATTATTATGTAGCTTTTTTTTGTTTTGTATGTTCTCAATAAACTTGGGGGTGATTCGAGGCAGCTGTTTTCGGCGGTTTCTGCTTCCCGAAGTTGAGATCGACCTAAAGCAGCATCCTCAGCATCGTTGTTCAAATCTTTTTTTCAAAGTGTGGTAGTTCGAACATAATAAAAACGACATAAATACGTGACAAATTCACAGTAGAAGTCGTGGCCGAAGTCAGCACTGCTCGTCGCGATTTTTCAGGCGTTCTAAGAGCTATCCTGAAAAAGACTTAAGAGCGGTTCCGGCACCAGCCACTACCCCCACTGGGAATGGGATAGAACGTTACCATCGTTGTCAAATTTGAAATTCCAGTCGCGATTCTATGGTACTTTTACCTCCCATGAGAAGACTTACTGGAATTTCGCATTTGGCAGCGATGGTAATAAAACACTTTATCTCAGATTTGTCTTGCATCCAATGACTAAGTCCAACAACGCATCGCAAATGATCAGGCTTTCTTACGAGCGATCCTGATCATGACATATGAGTTGCTTGACTGAACCATTGGACACAATTCAATCTGAGTCATCAATCTCGATGGCATCACAAATAAGTTTGTCGCAAGTGCTCAAGCATTGTCATGAGCGATCCTGAACACGACATACGAACTGCCTGTTGATAGCACCGGGACCAAGACAAAATGATACATTTAAGGACGAATGACAGAACTACACAAACGTTGGGCGCCATTGTTGTAAGGGATTTAAAGATCAGGAGGTTTAGGAAAGGGAAGTGGATTAGATAGGAAATAGAAGAAAAAGGAAATGGGTATGACAGGAAAGGGAAACTATAGGATATGAAAAGGAATGGCAATACTCGGTTCGGGAACGGATAGAATATGGTAAGGATCGGATAAGGAAGTGATGTGGAACGCCATCTATGGTAGGATATGGGAAGGAGAAGGAATTTTGAATTTAAATTTAAATGGACGGGCAGAAAACAGGAAAGATGGCGGATCGGAAGGAAACCGTTCAGGTTCATGGTTCTTTGGTAACATAAAAAAGGAAACAGATGGAAATTGGTCTACGATAGGAAAAGGAAACCTAAAATGGAAGGTAGGATTATGGATTAGGAAGATTTGAAAAAAAACGGTAAAATATTCAAACTAAAATCAAATCTAATATCCCTATCGTCTATCTAATCTATTTTGGGTCCAAATCCGAACCCTCTCTTTTTCATCGTTTTGTGGATTGAAAGTGCTGTTTCCCTAAAATCTCATCTTGCTGTCATTTGACATTTCGCACCTTGAAATTTTGTTTAGTCCGGAATTTCATATTTTTTTTCGATTCACGTGTTTTTGTTTGTTTTTTTATGGTAAATTTAATAATAAACAAATTTTAAAGAAGTGCCAAAAAACAATAAAAAAAACGCAATTTCGAATTGCATTCGGACGTGCCAGTTGGTAAAAAATAGATAAACAAAAAATGTCTATAATTGTTAATTTGTTTCCAATTTTGCAGAATAATGCCGTTCTCCATTGGTGCTTCGCCGTCCATATTGAGGGTTTTTTGGTGAGAAGGAATCTGCTTGAACTAATAAGTATTATGATATGGACAAAACTATAGCTACCCTAATTTTTGCTTTTGTTTGTTTCTATGTTGCAGGAATTCGTAACAAAACACCGGTTCTGGGTCGGAACTGCGATCCAGAAACGGTGGAAGCAATTCCTGTTGTGAAACAGTGGGGAAGAAACCCACAAAAAAAAAAACGCCGGACATATGTACATATATGCACATACGCATT
This sequence comes from Platycheirus rosarum, assembly GCA_963971375.1. NCBI lineage: Eukaryota > Metazoa > Arthropoda > Insecta > Diptera > Syrphidae > Platycheirus > Platycheirus rosarum. Next base: position 11,957,919 of record OZ020511.1, on the reverse strand, counting down.
CGTTAGCTGGAGCTAATGAAAATGAAAATGACGCTGCCCGTCATAACGTAATGTATCCATTTACTGTCGCATTCTCCTACTCATTTTGTATTATTTTTCTTTTTCGTTCTCCTTGCGGAATACTTACTTACTTACTTAGGTGGCGCTACAGTTCGGGACGAACCTGGGCCTCAACCAACATGCCTCTCCAGCCAACTCGGTCTTTGGCTAGCTGCCTCCAGTTTTGCACTCCAAGTTGGTTGAGGTCGTCCTCCACTTGAGCGCGCCACCTAAGGCGAGGTCTTCCTTGACTGCGTCTACCCTCTGGGATGGAATCGAAGATCCTGCGAGCCGGAGCATTGTTGTCCATTCGCTCTACATGACCTAGCCATCTTAAACGTGATATGCGTATTTTTTTGACCAGGTCAATATCGCTGTACAGCTCGTAGAGTTATTGGTTGAACCTTCTCCTCCAAAGCCCGTTAACGCAGATAGGGCCAAAAATCTTCCGAAGAATCTTACGCTCGAAACGACTTAGGATATCTTCATCCGCTTTAGATAGAATCCATGCTTCGGCGCCATAGAGCAGGACTGGGATGATTAGGGTCTTATACAGAGTCTCCTTTGTCTTTCGAGAGAGGGCTTTGCTACTCAATTGCCTTCCTAGCCCATAGAAACAGCGATTGGCAAGAGTAATTTTTCGCTTTATTTCTGACGGGATGTTGTTGTCAGATGTTATAGCGGATCCGAGGTACACAAAGTCCCTAACTACCTCATAGTTGTACCTGTCTATTGTGATGTTTTTCCAATCCGCCGGTGTTGTGTGTCCCTTTTTGTGGACAGCAGGTACTTCGTTTTGGCCTCATTGACTGCTAGTCCCATCTTAGCCGCTTCAGCTTCAATGCTAGCAAACGTTCCAGTGACAGCTCGCCGAGTTCTGCCAATGATGTCTATGTCGTCAGCGTATGCTAGCAATTGCACAGACTTGAAAAAAATTGTCCCACTACAATTGACTTGCGAGTTTCTTATAATTTTTTCAAGTATTAAGTTGAAGAAACCGCACGATAGCGCATCACCTTGTCGGAATCCTTTTTTGACGTCAAAAGCTTCTGTGAGGTCAAAACCAACCTTGACGGAGCAGCGAGAGTTCTCCATCGTCATCCTGCACAGTCGGACGAGTTTTGTGGGAATGCCAAGACCTGACATGGCTCTGTATAGCTCGTCTCTATAAATGCTATCGTACGCGGCCTTAAAATCGATAAAGAGGTGGTGGGTATCGATTTGGAATTCTTGGGTGGTTTCCAGGATCTGCCGTAGAGTGAACATTTGATCGATTGTGGACTTTCCTGGTCTGAAACCACACTGATAGGGACCAATCAGGTTGCTGACGAAAGGTTTCAGGCGTTCACATAGTACGGCAGAGAGGATCTTGTAGGCGATATTCAGGAGACTTATTCCTCTATAGTTGGCGCAGTTTAGAGGGTCTCCTTTCTTGTGGATCGGGCAAACGATGCTGAGGTTCCATTCATCAGGCATACTTTCTTCTGACCAAACTTTAGAGATGAGTTGGTGTATGCACTCCACCAGGTCATCTCCGGCCGCTTTAAAAAGTTCGGCGGGTAGTCCGTCGGGTCCAGCAGCTTTGTTGTTTTTGAGTTTAGATATTGCTATCCTTACTTCATTTTGGTCAGGTGGACGGAAGTTTTGTCTGTCATCATCCATGTTGAATGGTTCATTCCGCCTGACAGCGGGTTTTTGGCCTTCATCGCCGTTTAACAGTCTGCAGAAATGGTCCTTCCATGTACTCAGCACCGACTGTGACTCTACTACGAGGTTTCCATTCCTATCTCTACAGGCTTCTGTGCGGGATTTTTTTCCTTGGAATGTTCTTTTTACCTGTTGGTAAAACTTCCGCACCTTGTTCCTGGAGTAGCATCTCTCAATATCTTCTTCGAGAAGCCGGTGTTCTTCCGGTCTTTTCTGCTCGTAAAGCTCGCGAGCAGCTCTCGTCTTTCTTTGCAGCGTCGCTTTATATGCCTCTTGTTTGGCTGCATGGGCCTGCCTGCATTCGTCATCAAACCAGAGGTTTCGTGGTGGTGGTCTGGTGAAACCTAGCACATCAGTTGCGGCATCTCTGATGGCTTGTTGGCAGTGTTGCCACTGATCTTCGGCACTTGCTGGCGGTACTGGATTTCTTGAGAGGTTACGGGATATTCGATCGGCATAGGTTCTGGCGGTTTCTTGCGATTGCAGCTTTCCCACGTCATATTTCCTCACAGTATTACTCCGTTGTTTGTTTTCCTTGCGGAATAGCTTGAGTAAACAACATTGCACAGAGCACAGAGGCCACCCATCCTTTTAACATGAACTATGGCACTTGTCCCTTCACCTCATAGGGGTTGCTGCAAGGTTATTCAAGTTATTCCCACTTGGTTCTACTGGGTAAGTCTTATACGATATACTTTATATTGAATTTGGCTATATCTAAATAAAAAACAACTATATGCGTATGTGTGAACATGTGAGTTGTGAGTGCACAAGTGGTTCGATCGTTTAAGTAAGCACCTGTTTCAATTTCATTCCACATACCTTTGATAATCTATTATAAGAATAGGAAAAGGTCTCCAAGGTATGCAATTATTTGACCTGCGATACTAAAGTACCTATTTAACAAAACAACATAATACACATACTTGTACCACCTTTGCGCTCACATACCACATACAATATATCTTTAAGTATTTCTGGGTGGTCGAATGAATTAGCCACCACGGGAAAAGAAAAGGTATACGTTTGTCTTGCGAGTGGTGATTCTTTTTGGTGGGTCAGGCAAAATTATGGTAATGATACACATACATGCTATTGTGTGTCTGGAATGGAATCGTATGGAGGATGTAAATAGATTCATAAGATGATCCGGGAAGGTTAGAAATTTTATTTTCGTGACAGATTTTGATTGTTTGGTTAGTCATTGACTAGTTAATAAAGCACTATTATGCTTTTCATATTGCACTTAAAACTATTGCACTTAGATTTGGAAGAGGTTTTAGGTTTGTGATGTAGTCTATTAATTCGTAGGGGAAGCTATAATTATAGTCAATTTCCGTTTTAAAATTTGTTTGCTATCGAAAAAAAATATTGCACGGATTTGTAGTACAAAATTGTGTTCACTTTTAAGATTTGTTTGCTATCGAAAAAAAATATTGCACGGATTTGTAGAACAAAATAGTGTTCAGTTTTAAAATTTGCTATACTTATACCTAGTCAATTTCGGTTTTAAAATTTGTTTGCTATAGAAAAAAAAAATATTGCACGGATTTTTGTAGAACAAAATAGTGTTCAGTTTTAAAATTTGTTTGCTATCGCAAAAAAAATATTGCACGTAAAATTAGTATTGCACATTAGGTTGCGAGGTTGAAATTCGTCATTTATTTTGCCATGGGAGTATTTGTACTGAACATTTTTCAGTTTCTAAATTAAACTCAGGTACTAGAAGTTTTATCACAGATTTCTATTGCTTTAAGTCTTTTGCATGAAAAATGCCTATCTTTTTACCGTTAAGGTTTTCCAGCTCGTACATTTTCTTGCCGATTAATTTCGTTATTCGACATCGGACGAACTTTGGGCAAAGTTTGGAGGAGAGGTACTACGACGAGTCGCTTAAGACGAAATTCCGTCGATAAACCTCTTGCACTGGCTGATAGCGAACGTCTCGGCTTCGTACATTGTACGTTTTAGCACTTCTCTCGTTAGCTTTGAAAACATTGTCTTTAATTTTATCCCTAATGCATTGCAGCCGACTTTGTCGTGGGAGAGTCAATAGTTTTCCATCTTCTTCCGCGTTCAACCTCTGGACAAGCTCATAGCTCTTGCCGCGTGTCATCATATTAACCCCAAAAAGAGCAAAGTATGGTGACACGCCGGTCGAAGAGTGTACGGAACTTCTCAATGCGCATGCGCGTTGATCGTCTTTAAGGTATGAACGTATGGCAGCTAATAGAGTTCTATTAACTCTCTCTGAGGCGTTCAACTGTAGAGCGTAGTGGGCTGTTTTGAAATGACGAATTCCATACTTTTGAAGTAAATTTTGAAAATCTTCAGCGGTGAATTGTTTTCCGTTGTCAGAATGGATTACCTGAGGTACTCCGAATGCTCTTTCTTGGTAACACTATAATTACGTTGACACGAGTTGAGCTTTTGGGAAACAATATATGCAATAGGGAATTCCTCGTCCTGTTCGTACTTTTGGAAGAGAACTGCCCCGATTCCAGATTCAGAAGCATCGCACTGAATATAAAATTTCTTTTTAAAATCTGGGTGCGAAAGCACCGGAGCGATTTTAAACGCTAACTTTACCTTTTCGAAAGCCGCTATTGCTTCCTCCGTCATCTGAAATTTGACATTTTTCTTCTTTAGCGTGTCCGTCAAGGGTGCAGTCAAGGTTGAAAAATCCTCAATCCGATGGTGAGATTGGCCTTCTTTAAACATTCAGCTACTTCCTTCAGCACGGTGATATGAGTCTCGAATTCATGTGAAATTATGAGTAAGTCATCCAAATAGACGAAAACGCGATCCCGTAATCGTGCAGGAATTACCTTGTCCATTAGACGACATAACCTTTGAGCTGCATTACACAACCCGAAAGGCATGACCCTAAACTGCGGACCGTCTTCCCGGTACCGCAAACGCAGTTTTCTTCCTACTCTCCTTCTCTAACGGTATTTGCCAGAATGATTCCTTAAGATCAACACTACTAATAAAGTAGGTGCCTGGCAGACTGAGACTGAGCAGCCTGTCGATATGAGGAAGGGGATTAGCGTCCTTCTTACTCACCGCATTGACCTTTCGCGAATCCAAGCAGAAAATATATTTGGTGGTTCCATTCTCCCCAAGGACTCTCACTCTCCTCGATAACTCCGAACGCAGAACCTCCACCCTGAAGATAAAATCCTCCACGGTCAGCGTTCCGTACGTTCCTTCGAATTTCAATCCCCACTTATCATTTTTTATCGAAGCCCCATAACCCGTTTGGGGATTATAAACGGGTGGCTGGTAACTCACCGGGAGGATTTCCCGCGTATCGAGCGTACTCCTGTTATACCCCAGTTGTTCCACCTTGCTCCCAGTTCGCCATTCTGGTTGCCTCTCCATAATTGTTTCCGCGTCCAGAATTCGGATACCGTTGTGAATGCCCCCGAGAACTTGCTTGTGAACGTTGCCCGACCTCTCTTCTGTTGTTTCTTGTTGGTGGTATTGGTGCTGGTCTAGGCTTAGGAGACCTTTCCTCCAGTGTCGGCTCCGGGTGAGTAGTCCGATTGATGTCTCCCATGAATTCCAGGAAATTCCGTTTTAGTTCTACTCTCAGGGACTCCGAGATTTCTGCTCTCATTGAATTGTTATATGACTCGTACGCCTCCGCCACAGCAACATTGATCGCTGACCTAAATTCCGATGAAATTCCAGGAACTTCTCGACGACGGCTTTCCAAAGTAGCTCCTTGTTTGGAGGCTTGCTCCACCCCAGCGTTCAAATTCCAGCCATAATGGCTAGACGGCCTACTGGTCTGCTTTGGCACCGTCCCCGTTCCAGATCCTATAACTTCTCTAGGTGTTTGACCGCCGGCGGACGCGAGGCTTACCGCAGGTACATTTCCCCAATCGAATTCACCCAGCTTCGACCAATCGGTGCCCGATTTGGCCTCTGTGACCCCAGAACCCAACCCTATACCAACTATGGTGTTTGAGCCTACATTGGGGTTGTCCCATTCGCTGACGACTCTGATACGTATTATGGAAGGTGATGGATGGAGACGATGGGTGTGGTTGCGACTTTCCGACGGACCTAACCAATTGGTTCGTCTTTTTCGTAATTGGTGTACGTTTCACCGGTGCCATTTCGAGGCCTAAATTTAAAAATTTGTTTTTTATTGAACGAGTTATGACTCGGTTCCGAGTTGTATAATACCTTTTCCTAATTCCTTTATCTCCCACAGGTTTTATCCAAGATGCCCTGAATTTCGAACACTTGTCGCCCTTTCACGTGTTTTTGTTTTTTTTTTTTTTTATGGTAAATTTAAAAATAAACAAATTTTAAAGAAGTGCCAAAAAACAATAAAAAAACGCAATTTCGAATTGCGTTCGGACGTGCCAGTTGGTAAAAATTAGATAAACAAAAAATGTCTATAATTGTTAATTTGCTTCCAATTTTGCAGAATAATGCCGTTCTCCATTGGTGCTTCGCCGTCCATATTGAGGATTTTTTGGTGAGAAGGAATCTGCTTGAACAGATAAGTATTATGATATGGACAAAACTATAGCTACCCTAATTTTTGCTTTTGTTTGTTTCTATGTTGCAGGAATTCGTAACAAAACACCGGTTCTGGGTCGGAACTGCGATCCAGAAACGGTGGAAGCAATTCCTGTTGTGAAACAGTGGGGAAGAAACCCACACAAAAAAAACGCCGGAAATATGTACATATGTGCACATACGCATTCGTTAGCTGGAGCTAATGAAAATGAAAATGACCCTGCCTGACCCTGAATATAAAATTTCTTTTTAAAATCTGGGTGCGAAAGCACCGGAGCGGTTGTTAACGCTAACTTTAGCTTTTCGAAAGCCGCTATTGCTTCCTCCGTCATCTGAAATTTGACATTTTTCTTCTTTAGCGTGTCCGTCAAGGGTGCAGTCAAGGTTGAAAAATCCTTAATGAAGCGGCCGCTAGACCAAGTTACCGACGAACCTGCCTTGGATTTTTAGGTGTTGGGAAATCGACCACTGCTTCAATTTTTGCCGGGTCAGTTTTCATTTTCCCACCACCAACGATAAAACCCAAATATTTTAGCTCTTTAAAGCAAAACTTTGACTTCTTAACGTCGATGGTGAGATTGGCCTTCTTTAAACATTCAGCTACTTCCTTCAGCACGGTGATCCAAATCCAAATAGACGAAAACGCGATCCCGTAATCGTGCAGGAATTACCTTGTCCATTAGACGACATAACCTTTGAGCTGCATTACACAACCCGAAAGGCATGACCGTAAACTGGTACAAGGGTCTTCCCGGTACCGCAAACGCAGTTTTCTTCCTACTCTCCTTCTCTAACGGTATTTGCCAGAATGCTTCCTTAAGATCAACACTACTAATAAAGTAGGTGCCTGGCAGACTGAGACTGAGCAGCCTGTCGATATGAGGAAGGGGATTAGCGTCCTTCTTACTCACCGCATTGACCTTTCGCGAATCCAAGCAGAAAATATACTTGGTGGTTCCATTCTCCCCAAGGACTCTCACTCTCCTCGATAACTCCGAACGCAGAACCTCCACCCTGAAGATAAAATCCTCCACGGTCAGCGTTCTGTACGTTCCTTCGAATCTCAATCCCCACTTATCATTTTTTATCGAAGCCCCATAACCCGTTTGGGGATTATAAACGGGTGGCTGGTAACACTCACCGTCAGGATTTCCCGCGTATCGAGCGTACTCCTGCTATACCCCGTTGTTCCACCTTGCTCCCAGTTCGCCATTCTGGTTGCCTCTCCATAATTGTTTCCGCGTCCAGAATTCGGATACCGTTGCGAATGCCCCCGAGAACTTGCTTGTGAACGTTGCCCGACCTCTCTTCTGTTGCTTCTTGTTGGTGGTATTGGTGCTGGTCTAGGCTTAGGAGACCTTTCTTCCAGTGTTGGCTCCGGGTGAGTAGTCCGATTGATGTCTCCCATGAATTCCAGGAAATTCCGTTTTAGTTCTACTTTCAGGGACTCCGAGATTTCTGCTCTCATTGAATTGTTATATGACTCGTACGCCTCCGCCACAGCAACATTGATCACTGACCTGAACTCCGATGAAATTCCAGGAACTTCGCGACGACGGCTTTCCAAAGTAGCTCCTTGTTTGGAGGCTTGCTCCACCCCAGCGTTCAAATTCCAGCCATAATGGCTGGACGGCCTACTGGTCTGCTTCCGCACCGTCCCCGTTCCAGATCCTATAACTTCTCTAGGTGTTTGACCGCCGGCGGACGCGAGGCTTACCGCAGGTACATTTCCCCAATCTAATTCACCCAGCTTCCACCAATCGGTGCCCGATTTGGCCTCTGTGACCCCAGAACCCAACCCTATACCAACTATGGTGTTTGAGCCTACATTTAGGGTTGTCCCATTCGCTGACGACTCTGATACGTATTATGGAAGGTAATGGATGGAGACGATGGGTGTGGTTGCGACTTCCCGACTGACCTAACCAATTGGTTCGTCTTTTTCGTAATTGGTGTACGTTTCACCAGTGCCATTTCGAGGCCTAAATTTAAAAATTTGTTTTTTATTGAACGAGTTATGACTCGGTTCCGAGTTGTATAATACCTTTTCCTAATTCCTTTATCTCCTACAGGTTTAATCCAAGATGCCCTGAATTTCGAACACTTGTCGCCCTAGCTCCGCAAATACGAAAGAAGAAAAAAAAATCGGAAATGACTCGTTATGCGGACACAAGTAAGAATGATTTTGTATCGACCTTTTTCTTATATTTAATGATTTTCCACCTTTATTTTCAGTGGAACTTATGAAACGGACCCTATTTAAACTTACTTCTCGAAAGGAAAAAAAATGTAAACTAATTTGAATGAATGTAAAAAAAACGGTAGTACTTAAAAACACCAAATCTAAACAATCTAAACCTAAATACCTCTACTCCTAACAACTACTAAATTGATAACTAAGCTACTTATCATAAAATCTATATCTAGTCCACAAAAACGTTAATTATTGACTAAACGATAATTCCTACTAATATCATCGTATGCTAATAGGTTCTTTTAAAACAACTTAATACGTATATGCTTAATCTAAATCTCTATGTAACTTCAACTCTATAACTTAAATTACTCTTATTATTCTATTTTGTGTATTTTTATAACTATTTTAAAATATTTTTACTAAATTTAGCTCTTATCTACTATCTTTTACTAGCCTATATTTTTTTGTATTATTTTATTTATTTTATTTTTTTTTCTCTCTATTTGTCTTATGTACTATCTTAAGTCTATCTTATATTCTACTAGTTATCATATATTTTTTTCGTTATCTGTTCTATATACTATCTTTTGTCTACCTTATCTATCTATCTTCCTTATGCTGACTTATTTTGATCTTAATTTCTAGGTCCTTATTAATAACTATACTACGATTTATTACTAAAAATTATTAGGGACTATCTTAATGTCTATTACTATTATCTACTAGCATTTCTCTTTTTTTTTGCATATATTTTTTTTTCTTATTCGTATCTACGTAGTTAAATTCTTAAGTAACATATATCTTAAAATTAAAAATTAATTTTTTTTTCTCTTTTTTTTTTTTGTAGAGTAAATATAGATGATTATTATGTAGCTTTTTTTTGTTTTGTATGTTCTCAATAAACTTGGGGGTGATTCGAGGCAGCTGTTTTCGGCGGTTTCTGCTTCCCGAAGTTGAGATCGACCTAAAGCAGCATCCTCAGCATCGTTGTTCAAATCTTTTTTTCAAAGTGTGGTAGTTTCAACATAATAAAAACGACATAAATACGTGACAAATTCACAGTAGAAGTCGTGGCCGGAGTCGGCACTGCTCGTCGCGATTTTTCAGGCGTTCTAAGAGCTATCCTGAAAAAGAAAAGGTTCCGGCACCAGCCACTACCCCTACTGGGAATGGGATAGAACGTTACCATCGTTGTCAAATTTGAAATTCCAGTCGCGATTCTATGGTAATTTTACCTCCCATGAGAAGACTTACTGGAATTTCGCATTTGGCAGCGATGGTAATAAAACACTTTATCTCAGATTTGTCTTGCATCCAATGACTAAGTCCAACAACGCATCGCAAATGATCAGGCTTTCTTACGAGCGATCCTGATCATGACATATGAGTTGCTTGACTGAACCATTGGACACAAGTCAATCTGAGTCATCAATCTCGATGGCATCACCAATAAGTTTGTCGCAAGTGCTCAAGCATTCTCATGAGCGATCCTGAACACGACATACGAACTGCCTGGTGATAGCATCGGGACCCAGACAAACTGATACATTTAAGGACGAATGACAGGGCTACACAAACGTTGGGGGCCATTGTTGTAAGGGACTTAAGGATCAGGAGGTTTAGGAAAGGGAAGTGGATAAGATAGGAAATAGAAGAAATAGGAAATGGGTATGACAGGAAAGGGAAAATATAGGATATGAAAAGGAATGGCAACACTAGGTTCGGGAACGGATAGAAAATGGTAAGGATCGGATAAGGAAGTGATGTAGAACGCCATATATGGTAGGATATGGGAAGGAGAAGGAATTTTGAATTTAAATTTAAATGGACGGGCAGAAAACAGGAAAGATGGCGGATCGGAAGGAAACCGTTCAGGTTCATGCTTCTTTGGTAACATCAAAAGGAAACAGATGGAAATTGGTCTACGATAGGAAAAGGAAACCTAAAATGGAAGGTAGGATTAGGGATTGGGAAGATTTGAAAAAAAAACGGTAAAATATTTAAACAAAGAATTAAAAAAAAACAAGTAGGAAACTATAGACCTAGACGAATACCAAGAGATCCACGGCTCAGCTCGCCGGTTTAGGTTTGTCCCAATGACAAACGAGGACCTTACAACAAATTATTAGGGACTATCTTAATGTCTATTACTATTATCTACTAGCCTTTCTCTTTTTTTTTGTACATATTTTCTTTTCTTATTCGTATCTACGTTGTTAAATTCTTATGTAACATATATCTTAAAATTTAAAATTAATTTTTTTTCTCTTTTTTTTTGAGTTAATATAGATGATTATTATGTAGCTTTTGTTGTTTTGTATGTTCTCATTAAAGTTGGGGGCGAAGTTGAGATCGACCTAAAGCAGCATCCTCAGCATCGTTGTTAAATTTTTTTTTTTTCAAAGTGTGGTACTTTCAACATAATAAAAACGACATAAATACGTGACAAATTCACAGTAGAAGTCTTGGTCGGAGTCGGCACTGCTCGTCGCGATTTTTCAGGCGTTCTAAGAGCTTTCCTGAAAAAGACTTACGAGCGGTTCCGCACCAGCCACTACCCCCACTGGGAATGGGATAGAACGTTACCATCGTTGTCAAATTTGAAATTCCAGTCGCGATTCTATGGTACTTTTACCTCCCATGAGAAGACTTACTGGAATTTCGCATTTGGCAGCGATGGTAATAAAACACTTTATCTCAGATTTGTCTTGCATCCAATGACTAAGTCCAACAACGCATCGCAAATGATCAGGCTTTCTTACAAGCGATCCTGATCACGACATATGAGTTGCTTGACTGAACCATTGGACACAAGTCAATCTGAGTCATCAATCTCGATGGCATCACCAATTAGTTTGTCGCAAGTGCTCAAGCATTCTCATGAGCGATCCTGAACACGACATACGAGCTGCCTGTTGATAGCATCGGGACCAAGACAAACTGATACATTTAAGGACGAATGACAGGACTATACAAACGTTGGGCGCCATTGTTGTAAGGGATTTAAAGATCAGGAGGTTTAGGAAAGGGAAGTGGATTAGATAGGAAATAGAAGAAAAAGGAAATGGGTATGACAGGAAAGGGAAACTATAGGATATGAAAAGGAATGGCAATACTAGGTTCAGGAACGGATAGAATATGGTAAGGATCGGATAAGGAGGTGATGTGAAACGCCATCTATGGTAGGATATGGGAAGGAGAAGGAATTTTGAATTTAAATATAAATGGACGGGCAGAAAACAGGAAAGATGGCGGATCGGAAGGAAACCGTTCAGGTTCATGGTTCATGGGTAACATCAAAAGAAAACAGATGGAAATTGGTCTACGATAGGAAAAGGAAACCTAAAATGGAAGGTAGGATTAGGGATTACGAAGATTTGAAAAAAACGGTAAAATATTCAAACTAAATTCAAATCTAAGATCCCTATCGTCTATCTAATCTTTTCTGCGTCCAAATCCGAACCCTCTCTTTTTCATCGTTTTGTGGATTGAAAGTGCTGTTTCTCTAAAATCTCATCTTGCTGTCATTTGACATTTCGCACCTTGAAATTTTGTTTAGTCCGGAATTTCATATTTTTTTTCGATTCACGTGTTTTTGTTTGTTTTTTTATGGTAAATTTAAAAATAAACAAATTTTAAAGAAGTGCCAAAAAACAATAAAAAAAACGCAATTTCGAATTGCATTTGGACGTGCCAGTTAGTAAAAATTAGATAAACAAAAAATGTCTATAATTGTTAATTTGTTTCCAATTTTGCAGAATAATGCCGTTCTCCATTGGTGCTTCGCCATCCATAATGAGGGTTTTTTGTGAGAAGGTATCTGCTTGAACAGATAAGTATTATGATATAGACAAAACTAGAGCTACCGTAATTTTTGCTGTTGTTTGTTTCTATCTTGCAGGAATTCGTAACAAACTGTTCACTTATATCAAGCCTCATGTAGAGAAAATAGAAGTAGCTGGACACAAATACATTAGGGGTTTTTCTTTATTCTCTCAGAAAAGGAGGTCTCTGAACAGAGTGAGAGTCTGAGCATTCTGAGCATACTCTGATAATTATCTAAACCGAGAATGGTTTGAGCGCTCAGATATATTTTTGAAATACGTTTGAGCACTTTTCTGTCACAAATTGTTTTTTATGATATGGCTCTTTCACACGCGGCAATATTATGCAATGCATATAATACTATTGTCTCTTTTACTTTGGCTTATATTTTTCGAAGAGTGTTGTAGGCAATGGGCATGGAATAAAGTGAAATAGCCTACAACTCTAAAGTGACATTAATTGCGTTCAGTATTTTCTCAGAATGCTCAGTCAATTTATTCTGAGATTACCTCTGATCATTCTCTGAACGAAAAAAGAAATGCAACTTTGATGATCTGAACGCTCTGAGCGAAAAAAGAAATACAACTTTTTTTTTACAACTCAGACTCTGCTCTGAACGAAAAAAGAAAAACGCCTATTTACTCAGAGGGTATTGGAAAAATTAAAATTGAAACAAAAACTTGCGAAGTGTCGTTTGTTATGCATAACTTCGAATTTATGTCTCAATATAAATTCTTTAATTTCAAATCTCATTTGTAACTGCATATCAGCATAATTTAATCTTGCTTATTGCCATCCAGCATCCACTTCAGATTCGTTATTGATATCTGATACTTATAAATTCGTTTGTTTTTTCTTTCTGTATGTGGCCACCAAAACGTGTCACATAAAATCTCTTTAATTTATAGCATTGTTAAAAGTTTATGCATAGCACTCCAATAAAATATAAAACTCAGCACTTAATGCATCTCATCTCATATCGCATGAGATTATGTATCTCACATGTGTGAGTGTAAAGAATATTAAGACACATAGCTGGTACAATAGAACTTTTAGAGTCTTAAGTCAAACTCGATGCAATAAAGTAAAATTATAAACGGAGCTCTTAAAATACTCTTTGATTTTCTTTGCGTCATAACAGTTGACAGATGTTCTATATGTGGCGGTTCTTCAGTCGAATTTTTTTTTTCATTACCAAAAGCACTGGAAAATAATTTCTTAATCGCGTTAAATCATTGTATATACACTGCCTATAGTACTATCATGAAGCATCATTTCTTAGTTCTGAATCAAGTCGCAATGAGGCGTGCTGAAATTGCCAATTGGTGAGAATATAGAACAAATACAGACAACAAAAGTGTATTAAATACTGGTAAAACATCGGTTAAGGTTCTCGTCTTCAATATTTAGAGTTAGATTCGATCAATCATGAAGATGGCAAGACGAAAATGACCACCATGAGAGTACTATAAGAAATGTTTATACAATGGTTAAATAAGAATATTGGAACTATAAAAAATAAACATGGAGAGCAAATAATGCGGGCTAATAAAACGGGTGATTTTTTATTCTCTGTCGGGATGTGAATACAAATATATTGTGTGTCGCAAAAGCAAACAAATTCAATTCAACAGATGCGTCGGAACGGCATCGTAAATACGGGCACCTAAATATAAGGAGCCTAGAGTGTCTAAAAACAAAAGATATGGTCCGCGGGATGAATCTTATCACTGGGGCTAATGGACTTGAAGTTTGTTATGTTGTAAGGATTTAAGGATCAGGAGGTTTTAGGAAAGGGAAATGGATTGGTAGGAAATAGAAGGAAAAGGAAATGGGTATGACAGGAAGGGAAAACTATAGGATACGAATAGGAATGGTAACACTAGGTTCGCGAACGGATAGAAAATGGTAAGGATCGGATAAGGAAGTGGTGTGGAACGCCATCTATCGTAGAATATAGGAAGGAGAAGCAATTTGGATTTGAATTTAAAGCAAAGGGCAGGAAACATGAAAGATGGTGGATCGGAAGGTAACCGTTCAGGTTCATGGTTCTTTGATACGATGCAAGAGGAAATAGATAGATTGGTCTACGATAGGAAAAGGAAACCTGGAAGGGAAGGTAGGAGCAGAAATTAGGAAGATTTGAAAAGACCGGACAAATATTCAAACCAAGGAAACCACAATGTTGCCTTGGATGCTGATCAAGTACGTTAAAATGTATTGGGTGAAATAATTTAAACGCCATTTTATTTCTTTAGGACATGTAAAAAAGTGTGAATTTTTTTTTTTCAAAATTGTAGGAGCCGTTTTTAAATAAAACGGTTTTTTTAACAACTTTTTTAAAAAAATTAAAAAAAAAAATTCAAGAATACAAACTTAAGCACAAAAACAACGTTATTTAAAAACTAAATTTAAAAAAAAATCACTTACCCGTTTTCAAAATATTGAACCGCTGATCTGTCCCTCTTGCTTTTGAATGGGCTGACTTTCTCCACTTTGAATCCTTTGGCTTGCAGGTCCTCACTGATGTCATCTGATTGGTGAGAGAAGTGTATCCTCTTCAAAAGAATCATACACTTCCTGTCTTCCTTTGCTGTGTAGGTGTGGTGCTGCACTTTGGTTTTTTGAAGATATTTTCGTATGGCTTGGTGGTCTTTTTTTGTTGGTGTCTTTATTACCGTCTTGGTTTTATTGACGTTAACAACAGTGTAGTTGACTTTTTTCTCCTCCATTTTGAAATGTCTGAACATCACCGATGTTGACATATTAAAACATACAATGGGTGGTTGTAGGGATCGAGGTGCAGATTCCTTGTCTTGCAATGTTTCCTTCCGTGCAACTTTTGGTTGTACTTCCACTGCTGGTATTTTTGCCATTGGTTTTTTTGTTGCTGGTGTTGCAGCTGCTGATGTTGTTGCTGCTGATGTTGTTGTTGCTGCTGATGTTGTTGCTGCTGATGTTGTTGCTGCTAATGTTGTTGTTGTTGCAGATGTTGTTCCTGCACAAGGATTCTTCCTCCTTATTTTCTTGGTGACGGTCGTGAAACCGGTTTCCATCATCTCTTGGTCCAGCTTAGCCCGTTTGCTTTGCTCCTGCTCAGCCTCGGTCTCTGTACCTTCACTTAAAATGACAGCTACTTCCTTTCCTATGTCCTCTTGTATGTCGGCCTCCATTTCCTCCAAGTCACTTTCGTCCGACTCGGAAGTGACGAATACCTTAAAAAGCTGCTCCACTTTATATCCAAGCTTTGAAGCGACGTCATTTGCTGCCTCGTCACCATAGAGGGATTGCAGGTGCATAACCTCTCGTTGGATGGTGTTCAGTAAGGCTCCCTTTGCCGTCCGCACCTTTTTCCGCTGACCCATCTTCGGGGTGCAGTTTTAAGGGTCGTTGTTGTTCTTATTGTCTTTTGAATTTTTATGGCAGGTATTATTTTAGACCTTTTGTCTACCTGGCAGGTAGATTTTTCTTTGTTACTGTTTATTTATTCACTACTTTTATAACTTTGTCACTTTAATCGCTTGTAAAAGTCGCGCACACACAACGTCTGACCGCCTGTGAACTGACTGTCCCTGTACATTTCCCCGAATGATGATTATTGATACCAATTTTATGACTGGCTATGCCTCCGTTCGTCTGTTCTCGTTTTTGATTCGTCAGAACTTTTCATCATATCTATTGGAAAAAAATTAAACATGTATAAATACATGGAATTTTTTTTAACGGAGTACAGTAACAGTTCAGTAAACAGTAGTGTAGTGACTTTTGAGTGTACAGTGTCTTGTATCTTGTGTATTTTTTGATTATACATATATTTCAAATAAAAAAAGACTGGCCGTGGTAAAGGTGGAAAAGGCTTGGGTAAAGGAGGCGCTAAACGTCATCTTAAAGTGTTGCGTGATAATATCCAAGGTATTACAAAACCAGCAATCCGCCGATTGGCTCGTCGTGGTGGTGTAAAGCGAATTTCTGGCTTGATATACGAAGAAACACGTGGTGTATTGAAAGTTTTTCTTGAAAATGTCATCCGTGATACTGTAACGTATACTGAGCACGCCAAGCGTAAGAGATTTCTTCAAAAGCCATGAGCATCATGAACAGTTTTGTGAATATCTTTGAAAGAATTGCAGCTAAAGCATCTCGTTTAGCTCACTACAACAAACGCTATTTTGTTAAAAAAAGCAAAATGCTATTTTTTTGTAGCCCTGAAAAGGACTGTGGATTTATATTGGAATTTCACTTTTTTTTTTGTGAAATTACTTCTTGGTCTTCTGGCAGCAACTGCTTTTTTTAGTTTAGCAGCGGATACAGTTGCGGATTTGGCTTTCGGCACTTTAGTTTTGGGAGCAGCAGCCTTGGGTTTTGTTGGTTTTGCTTTAACTGCGCTCGTTTTCTTTACACTTTTCACTTAAGGTTTGTCCACCTTCTTTTTATCAGCACTTTTTTTAGTTGTAGCGGCTTTCTTCACTTTTTTTCACCAGTTATTTTCTTCACTTTTTTTCACCAGCAGCAGTTTTTGGTTTGGCAGCAGATTTTTTCTCAGCGGGCAGTTTGAAGGACCCAGCAGCTCCCTTGCCTTTAGTTTGCACTTACTAACCACTACCACTTACCACTAACTACAGCACCATTCAAATATTTCTTGATGAATGGAGCGAGTTTTTGGACATCAACTTTGTAGGTAGCAGCAATATATTTCTTGATAGCTAAAAGCGAAGAACCACCACGTTCCTTTAAAGTATTTCCTTAAAGGACACAGAAATAAGGACTTTATTGTAAAAAATCATCCCTTAAGGTCAAATAGTCTAGGAGTTAGAGCAAAATTAGTGCTTCAAGATGATTAAGTCGTGTCTTTCATTCAACCCAACAGCAAAATTTTGAAATGAAAATTCGAATAGAAAAAGCTTTGTATTTCCTTAAAGGACACAGAAATAAGGACTTCATTGTAAAAAATCATCCCTTAGGGTCAAATAGTCTAGGAGTTAGTGCTAAATTAGTGCTTCAAGATGATTACGTCGTATCTTTCATTCAACCCAACAGCAAAATTTTGAAATGAAAATTCGAATAGAAAAGCTTTGTATTTCCTTAAAGGACACAAGAATAAGGACTTCATTGTAAAAAATCATTCCTAAAGGTCAAATAGTCTAGGAGTTAGAGCAAAATTAGTGCTTCAAGATGATTAAGTCGTGTCTTTCATTCAACACAACAGCAAAATTTTGAAATGAAAATTCGAATAGAAAAAGCTTTGTATTTCCTTAAAGGACAAAGGAATAAGGACATCATTGTAAAAAATCATTCCTGAAGGTCAAATAGTCTAGGAGTTAGAGCTAAATTAGTGCTTCAAGATGATTAAGTCGTGTCTTTCATTCAACCCAACAGCAAAAATTTGAAATGAAAATTCGAATAGACAAAGCTTTGTATTTCCTAAAAGAACACAGGAATAAGGAATTTATTGTAAAAAATCATCCCTTAAGGTCAAATAGTCTAGAAGTTAGAGCTAAATTAGTGCATCATGATGATTAAGTCGTGTCTTTCATTCAACCCAACAGCAAAATTTTGAAATGAAAATTCGAATAGAAAAAGCTTTGTATTTCCTTAAAGGACACAGGAGTAAGGACTTCATTGTAAAAAATCATCCCTTAAGGTCAAATAGTCTAAAAGTTAGAGCAAAATTAGTGCTTCAAGATGATTAAGTCTTGTCTTTCATTCAACCCAACAGCAAAATTGTGAAATGAAAATTCGAATAGGAAAAAGCTTTGTATTTCCTTAAAGGACACAGGAATAAGGACTTTGTTGTAAAAAATCGTCCCTTAAGGTCAAATAGTCTAGGAGTTAGAGCTAAATTAGTGCTTCATGATGATTAAGTCGTGTCTTTCATTCAACCCAACAACAAAATTTTGAAATGAAAATTCGAATAGAAAAAGCTTTGTATTTCCTTAAAGGACACAGGAATAAGGACTTCATTGTAAAAAATCGTCCCTTAAGGTCAAATAGTCTAGGAGTTAGAGCTAAATTAGTGCTTCAAGATGATTAAGTCGTATCTTTCATTCAACCCAACAGCAAAATTTTGAAATGAAAATTGGAATAGAAAGAGCTTTGTATTTCCTTAAAGGACAAAGGAATAAGGACTTCATTGTAAAAAATCATCCCTAAAGGTTAAATAGTCTAAGAGTTAGAGCAAAATTAGTGCTTCAAGATGATTAAGTCGTGTCTTTCATTCAACCCAACAGCAAAATTTTGAAATGAAAATTCGAATAGAAAAAGCTTTGTATTTCCTTAAACGACACAGGAATAAGGACTTCATTGTAAAAAATCATCCCTTAAGGTCAAATAGTCTAGGAGTTAGAGCAAAATTAGTGCTTTAAGATGATTAAGTCGTGTCTTTCATTCAACCCAACAGCAAAATTTTGAAATGAAAATTCGAATAGAAAAAGCTTTGTATTTCCTTAAAGGACAAAGGAATAAGGATTTCATTGTAAAAAATCATCACTTAAATTCAAAAAGTCTAGGAGTTAGAGCAAAATTAGTGCTTCAAGATGATTAAGTCGTGTCTTCATTCAACCCAACAGCAAAATTTTGAAATGAAAATTCAAATAGAAAAAGCTTTATATTTCCTTAAAGGACACAGAAATAAGGACTTCATTGTAAAAAATCATCCCTAAAGGTCAAATAGTCTAGGAGTTAGAGCAAAATTAGTGCTTCAAGATGATTAAGTCGTGTCTTTCATTCAACTCAACAGCAAAATTTTGAAATGAAAATTCGAATAGAAAAAGCTTTGTATTTCCTTAAAGGGCACAGAAATAAGGACTTCATTGTAAAAAATCATCCCTAAAGGTCAAATAGTCTAGGAGTTAGAGCAAAATTAGTGCTTCAAGATGATTAAGGCGTGTCTTTCATTCAAACCAACAGCAAAATTTTGAAATGAAAATTCGAATAGAAAAAGCTTTGTATTTCCTTAAAGGACACAGGAATATGGACTTCATTGTAATAAATCATCCCTTAAGGTCAAATAGTCTAGGAGTTAGAGCAAAATTAGTGCTTCAAGATGATTAAGTCGTGTCTTTCATTCAACCCAACAGCAAAATTTTGAAATGAAAATTCGAATAGAAAAAGCTTTGTATTTCCTTAAAGGACAAAAAAATAAGGACTTCAGTGTAAAAAATCATCCCTTAAGGTCAAATAGTCTAGGAGTTAGAGCAAAATAAGTGCTTCAAGATGATTAAGTCGTGTCATTCATTCAACCCAACAGCAAAATTTTGAAATGAAAATTCGAATAGAAAAAGCTTTGTATTTCCTTAAAGGACAAAGGAATAAGGACTTCATTGTAAAAAATCATCCCTAAAGGTCAAATAGTCTAGGAGTTAGAGCAAAATTAGTACTTCAAGATGATTAAGTCGTGTCATTCATTCAACCCAACAGCAAATTTTTGAAATGAAAATTCGAATAGAAAAAGCTTTGTATTTCCTTAAAGGACACAGAAATAAGGACTTCATTGTAAAAAATCATCCCATAAGGTCAAATAGTCTAGGAGTTAGAGCAAAATTAGTGCTTCATGATGATTAAGTCGTGTCTTTCATTCAACCCAACAGCAAAATTTTGAAATGAAAATTCGAATAGAATAAGCTTTGTATTTTCTTAAAGGACACAGGAATAAGGACTTGATTGTAAAAAATCATCCCTTAAAGTCAAATAGTCTAGAAGTTAGAGCTAAATTAGTGCTTCATGATGATTAAGTCGTGTCTTTCATTCAACCCAACAGCAAAATTTTGAAATAAAAATTCGAATAGAAAAAGCTTTGTATTTCCTTAAAGGACACAAAAATAAGGACTTCATTGTAAAAAATCATCCCTAAAGGTCAAATAGTCTAGGAGTTAGAGCTAAATTAGTGCTTCATGATGATTAAGTCGTGTCTTTCATTCAACCCAACAGCAAAATTTTGAAATGAAAATTCGAATAGAATAAGCTTTGTATTTTCTTAAAGGACACAGGAATAAGGACTTGATTGTAAAAAATCATCCCTTAAAGTCAAATAGTCTAGAAGTTAGAGCTAAATTAGTGCTTCATGATGATTAAGTCGTGTCTTTCATTCAACCCAACAGCAAAATTTTGAAATAAAAATTCGAATAGAAAAAGCTTTGTATTTCCTTAAAGGACACAAAAATAAGGACTTCATTGTAAAAAATCATCCCTAAAGGTCAAATAGTCTAGGAGTTAGAGCAAAATTAGTGCTTCAAGATGATTAAGTCGTGTCTTTCATTCAACCCAACAGCAAAATTTTGAAATGAAAATTCGAATAGAAAAAGCTTTTTATTTCCTTAAAGGACACAGGAATAAGGACTTCGTTGTAAAAAATCGTCCCTTAAGGTCAAATAGTCTAGGAGTTAGAGCTAAATTAGTGCTTCATGATGATTAAGTCGTGTCTTTCATTCAACCCAACAGCAAAATTTTGAAATGAAAATTCGAATAGAATAAGCTTTGTATTTTCTTAAAGGACACAGGAATAAGGACTTGATTGTAAAAAATCATCCCTTAAAGTCAAATAGTCTAGAAGTTAGAGCTAAATTAGTGCTTCATGATGATTAAGTCGTGTCTTTCATTCAACCCAACAGCAAAATTTTGAAATAAAAATTCGAATAGAAAAAGCTTTGTATTTCCTTAAAGGACACAAAAATAAGGACTTCATTGTAAAAAATCATCCCTAAAGGTCAAATAGTCTAGGAGTTAGAGCAAAATTAGTGCTTCAAGATGATTAAGTCGTGTCATTCATTCAACCCAACAGCAAAATTTTGAAATGAAAATTCGAATAGAAAAAGCTTTGTATTTCCTTAAAGGACAAAGGAATAAGGACTTCATTGTAAAAAATCATCCCTAAAGGTCAAATAGTCTAGGAGTTAGAGCAAAATTAGTACTTCAAGATGATTAAGTCGTGTCATTCATTCAACCCAACAGCAAATTTTTGAAATGAAAATTCGAATAGAAAAAGCTTTGTATTTCCTTAAAGGACACAGAAATAAGGACTTCATTGTAAAAAATCATCCCATAAGGTCAAATAGTCTAGGAGTTAGAGCAAAATTAGTGCTTCAAGATGATTAAGTCGTGTCTTTCATTCAACCCAACAGCATCATTTTGAAATGAAAATTCGAATAAAAAAAGCTTTGTATTTCCTTAAAGGACACAGAAATAAGGACTTCATTTTAAAAAATCATCCCTTAAGGTCAAATAGTCTAGGAGTTAGAGCAAAATTAGTGCTTCAAGATGATTAAGTCGTGTCTTTCATTCAACCCAACAGCAAAATTTTGAAATGAAAATTCGAATAGAAAAAGCTTTGTATTTCCTTAAAGGACACAGAAATAAGGACATCATTGTACAAAATCATCCCTTAAGGTCAAATAGTCTAGGAGTTAGAGCAAAATTAGTGCTTCAAGATGATTAAATCCTGTCTTTCATTCAACCCAACAGCAAAATTTTGAAATGAAAATTCGAATAGAAAAAGCTTTGTATTTCCTTAAAGGACACAGGAATAAGGACTTCATTGTAAAAAATCATCCCTAAAGGTCAAATAGTCTAGGAGTTAGAACAAAATTAGTGCTCCAAGATGATTAAGTCGTGTCTTTCATTCAACCCAACAGCAATATTTTGAAATGAAAATTCGAATAAAAAAAGCTTTGTATTTCCTTAAAGGACACAGAAATAAGGACTTCATTGTAAAATATCATCACTTAAGGTCAAATAGTCTAGGAGTTAGAGCAAAACTAGTGCTTCAAGATGATTAAGTCGTGTCTTTCATTCAACCCAACAGCAAAATTTTGAAATGAAAATTCGAATAGAAAAAGCTTTGTATTTCCTTAAAGGACACAGGAATAAGAACTTCATTGTAAAAATCGTCCCTTAAGGTCAAATAGTCTAGGAGTTGGAGCTAAATTAGTGCTTCATGATGATTAAGTCGTGTCTTTCATTCAACCCGCAACAGTAAAATTTTGAAATGAAAATTCGAATAGAAAAAGCTTTGTATTTACTTAAAGGACACAGGAATAAGGACTTCATTGTAAAAAATCATCCCTTAAGGTCAAATAGTCTAGGAGTTAGAGCAAAATTAGTGCTTCAAGATGATTAAGTCGTGTCTTTCATTCAACCCAACAGCAAAATTTTGAAATGAAAATTCGAATAGAAAAAGCTTTGTATTTCCTTAAAGGACAAAAAAATAAGGACTTCATTGTAAAAAATCATCCCTTAAGGTCAAATAGTCTAGGAGTTAGAGCAAAATAAGTGCTTCAAGATGATTAAGTAGTGTCTTTCATTCAACCCAACAGCAAAATTTTGAAATGAAAATTCGAATAAAAAAAGCTTTGTATTTCCTTAAAGGACACAGGAATAAGGACTTCATTGTAAAAAATCATCCCTAAAGGTCAAATAGTCTAGGAGTTAGAACAAAATTAGTGCTCCAAGATGATTAAGTCGTGTCTTTCATTCAACCCAAAAGCAACATTTTGAAATGAAAATTCGAATAAAAAAAGCTTTGTATTTCCTTAAAGGACACAGGAATAAGGACTTCGTTGTAAAAAATCACCCCTTAAGGTCAAATATTCTAGGAGTTAGAGCAAAATTAGTGCTTCAAGATGATTAAGTCGTGTCTTTCATTCAACCCAACAGCAAAATTTTGAAATGAAAATTCGAATAGAAAAAGCTTTGTATTTCCTTAAAGGACACAGAAATAAGGACATCATTGTACAAAATCATCCCTTAAGGTCAAATAGTCTAGGAGTTAGAGCAATATTAGTGCTTCAAGATGATTAAATCCTGTCTTTCATTCAACCCAACAGCAAAATTTTGAAATGAAAATTCGAATAGAAAAAGCTTTGTATTTCCTTAAAGGACACAGGAATAAGGACTTCATTGTAAAAAATCATCCCTAAAGGTCAAATAGTCTAGGAGTTAGAACAAAATTAGTGCTCCAAGATGATTAAGTCGTGTCTTTCATTCAACCCAAAAGCAACATTTTGAAATGAAAATTCGAATAAAAAAAGCTTTGTATTTCCTTAAAGGATACAGAAATAAGGACTTCATTGTAAAATATCATCACTTAAGGTCAAATAGTCTAGGAGTTAGAGCAAAACTAGTGCTTCAAGATGATTAAGTCGTGTCTTTCATTCAACCCAACAGCAAAATTTTGAAATGAAAACTCGAATAGAAAAAGCTTTGTATTTCCTTAAAGGACACAGGAATAAGAACTTCCTTGTAAAAATCGTCCCTTAAGGTCAAATAGTCTAGAAGTTGGAGCTAAATTAGTGCTTCATGATGATTAAGTCGTGTCTTTCATTCAACCCGCAACAGTAAAATTTTGAAATGAAAATTCGAATAGAAAAAGCTTTGTATTTCCTTAAAGGACACAGGAATAAGGACTTCATTGTAAAAAATCATCCGTTAATGTCAAATAGTCTAGGAGTTAGAGCAAAATTAGTGCTTCAAGATGATTAAGTCGTGTCTTTCATTCAACCCAACTGCAAAATTTTGAAATGAAATTTCGAATAGAAAAAGCTTTGTATTTCCTTAAAGGACACAGGAATAAGGACTTCATTGTAAAAAATCGTCCCTTAAGGTCAAATAGTCTAGGAGTTAGAGCAAAATTAGTGCTTCAAGATGATTAAGTCGTGTCTTTCATTCAACCCAACAGCAAAGTTTTGAAATGATAATTCGAATAGAAAAAGCTTTGTATTTCCTCAAAGGACACAGGAATAAGGACTTCATTGTAAAAAATCATCCCTTAAGGTCAAATAGTCTAGGAGTTAGAGCAAAATTAGTGCTTCAAGATGATTAAGTCGTGTCTTTCATTCAACCCAACAGCAAAATTTTGAAATGAAAATTCGAATAGAAAAAGCTTTGTATTTCCTTAAAGGACAAAAAAATAAGGACTTCATTGTAAAAAATCATCCCTTAAGGTCAAATAGTCTAGGAGTTAGAGCAAAATAAGTGCTTCAAGATGATTAAGTAGTGTCTTTCATTCAACCCAACAGCAAAATTTTGAAATGAAAATTCGAATAGAAAAAGCTTTGTATTTCCTAAAAGGACACAGGAATAAGGACTTCATTGTAAAAAATCATCCCTAAAGGTCAAATAGTCTAGGAGTTAGAGCAAAATTAGTGCTTCAAGATGATTAAGTCCTGTCTTTCATTCAACCCAACAGCAAAATTTTGAAATGAAAATTCGAATAGAAAAAGTTTTGTATTTCCTTAAAGGATGCAGAAATAGGGACTTCATTGTAAAAAATCATCCCTAAAGGTCAAATAGTCTAAGAGTTAGAGCACAATTAATGCTTCAAGATGATTAAGTCGTGTCTTTCATTCAACCCAACAGCAATATTTTGAAATGAAAATTCGAATAGAAAAAGCTTTGCATTTCCTTAAAGTACACAGGAATAAGGAATTCTTTGTAAAAAATCATCCCTTGAGGTCAAATAGTCTAGGAGTTAGAGCAAAATTAGTGCTTTAAGATGATTAAGTCATCAACCCAACAGCAAAATTTTGAAATGAAAATTCGAATAGAAAAAGCTTTGTATTTCCTTAAAGGACACAGGAATAAGGACTTCATTTTAAGATCTCATCCCTTAAGGTCAAATAGTCTAGGAGTTAGAGCAAAATTAGTGCTTCAAGATGATTAAGTCTTGTCTTTCATTCAACCCAACAGCAAAATTTTGAAATGAAAATTTGAATAGAAAAAGCTTTGTATTTCCTTAAAGGACACAGGAATAAGGACTTCATTGTAAAAAATCATCCCTTAAGGTCAAATAGTCTAGGAGTTAGAGCTAAATTAGTGCTTCATGATGTTAAGTCGTGTCTTTCATTCAACCCGACAGCAAAATTTTGAAATGAAATTTCGAATAGAAAAAAGGTTTGTATTTCCTTAAAAGACACAAGAATAAGGATTCATTGTAAAAAATCATCCCTTAAGGTCAAATAGTCTAGGAGTTAGAGCAAAATTAGTGCTTTAAGATGATTAAGTCATCAACCCAACAGCAAAATTTTGAAATGAAAATTCGAATAGAAAAAGCTTTGTATTTCCTTAAAGGACACAGGAATAAGGACTTCATTTTAAGATCTCATCCCTTAAGGTCAAATAGTCTAGGAGTTAGAGCAAAATTAGTGCTTCAAGATGATTAAGTCTTGTCTTTCATTCAACCCAACAGCAAAATTTTGAAATGAAAATTTGAATAGAAAAAGCTTTGTATTTCCTTAAAGGACACAGGAATAAGGACTTCATTGTAAAAAATCATCCCTTAAGGTCAAATAGTCTAGGAGTTAGAGCTAAATTAGTGCTTCATGATGTTAAGTCGTGTCTTTCATTCAACCCGACAGCAAAATTTTGAAATGAAATTTCGAATAGAAAAAGGTTTGTATTTCCTTAAAAGACACAAGAATAAGGATTCATTGTAAAAAATCATCCCTTAAGGTCAAATAGTCTAGGAGTTAGAGCAAAATTAGTGCTTTAAGATGATTAAGTCATCAACCCAACAGCAAAATTTTGAAATGAAAATTCGAATAGAAAAAGCTTTGTATTTCCTTAAAGGACACAGGAATAAGGACTTCATTTTAAGATCTCATCCCTTAAGGTCAAATAGTCTAGGAGTTAGAGCAAAATTAGTGCTTCAAGATGATTAAGTCTTGTCTTTCATTCAACCCAACAGCAAAATTTTGAAATGAAAATTTGAATAGAAAAAGCTTTGTATTTCCTTAAAGGACACAGGAATAAGGACTTCATTGTAAAAAATCATCCCTTAAGGTCAAATAGTCTAGGAGTTAGAGCTAAATTAGTGCTTCATGATGTTAAGTCGTGTCTTTCATTCAACCCAACAGCAAAATTTTGAAATGAAAATTCGAATAGAAAAAGCTTTGTATTTCTTTAAAGGACACAGGAATGAGGACTTCATTGTAAAAAATCATCACTTAACGTCAAATAGTCTAGGAGATAGAGCAAAATTAGTGCTTCAAGATGATTAAGTCGTGTCTTTCATTCAACCCAACAGCAAAATTTTGAAATGAAAATTCGAATAGAAAAAGCTTTGTATTTCCTTAAAGGACACAGGAATAAGGACTTCATTGTAAGAACTCATCCCCTAAGGTCAAATAGTCTAGGAGTTAGAGCTAAATTAGTGCTTCATGATGTTAAGTCGTGTCTTTCATTCAACCCAACAGCAAAATTTTGAAATGAAAATTCGAATAGAAAAAGCTTTGTATTTCTTTAAAGGACAAAAGAATATGGACTTCATTGTAAAAAATCATCACTTAAGGTCAAATAGTCTAGGAGATAGAGCAAAATTAGTGCTTCAAGATGATTAAGTCGTGTCTTTCATTCAACCCAACAGCAAAATTTTGAAATGAAAATTCGAATAGAAAAAGCTTTGTATTTCCTTAAAAGACACAGGAATAAGGACTTGATTGTAAAATATCGTCCCTTAAGGTCAAATAGTCTAGGAGTTAGAGCAAAATTAGTGCTTCAAGATGATTAAGTCTTGTCTTTCATTCAACCCAACAGCAAAATTTTGAAATGAAAATTTGAATAGAAAAAGCTTTGTATTTCCTTAAAGGACACAGGAATAAGGACTTCATTGTAAAAAATCATCCCTTAAGGTCAAATAGTCTAGGAGTTAGAGCTAAATTAGTGCTTCATGATGTTAAGTCGTGTCTTTCATTCAACCCGACAGCAAAATTTTGAAATGAAAATTCGAATAGAAAAAGGTTTGTATTTCCTTAAAAGACACAAGAATAAGGATTCATTGTAAAAAATCATCCCTTAAGGTCAAATAGTCTAGGAGTTAGAGCAAAATTAGTGCTTTAAGATGATTAAGTCATCAACCCAACAGCAAAATTTTGAAATGAAAATTCGAATAGAAAAAGCTTTGTATTTCCTTAAAGGACACAGGAATAAGGACTCCATTTTAAGATCTCATCCCTTAAGGTCAAATAGTCTAGGAGTTAGAGCAAAATTAGTGCTTCAAGATGATTAAGTCTTGTCTTTCATTCAACCCAACAGCAAAATTTTGAAATGAAAATTTGAATAGAAAAAGCTTTGTTTTTCCTTAAAGGACACAGGAATAAGGACTTCATTGTAAAAAATCATCCCTTAAGGTCAAATAGTCTAGGAGTTAGAGCTAAATTAGTGCTTCATGATGTTAAGTCGTGTCTTTCATTCAACCCAACAGCAAAATTTTGAAATGAAAATTCGAATAGAAAAAGCTTTGTATTTCTTTAAAGGACAAAAGAATATGGACTTCATTGTAAAAAATCATCACTTAAGGTCAAATAGTCTAGGAGATAGAGCAAAATTAGTGCTTCAAGATGATTAAGTCGTGTCTTTCATTCAACCCAACAGCAAAATTTTGAAATGAAAATTCGAATAGAAAAAGCTTTGTATTTCCTTAAAGGACACAGGAATAAGGACTTCATTGTAAGAACTCATCCCCTAAGGTCAAATAGTCTAGGAGTAAGAGCAAAATTAGTGCTTCAAGATGATTAAGTCGTGTCTTTCATTCAACCCGACAGCAAAATTTTGAAATGAAATTTCGAATAGAAAAAGGTTTGTATTTCCTTATAGGACACAAGAATAAGGATTCATTGCAAAAAATCATCCTTAAAGGTCAAATAGTCTAGGAGTAAGAGCAAAATTAGTGCTTCAAGATGATTAAGTCGTGTCTTTCATTCAACCCAACAGCAAAATTTTGAAATAAAAAATTCGAATAGAAAAAGCTTTGTATTTCCTTAAAGGACACAGGAATAAGGACTTCATTGTAAAAAATCGTCCCTTAAGGTCAAATAGTCTAGGAGTTAGAGCTAAATTAGTGCTTCATGATGATTAAGTCGTGTCTTTCATTTAACCCAACAGCAAAATTTTGAAATGAAAATTCGAATAGAAAAAGCTTTGTATTTACTTAAAGGACACAGGAATAAGGACTTCACTGTAAAAAATTGTCCCTTAAGGTCAAATAGTCTAGGAGTTAGAGCAAAATTAGTGCTTCAAGATGATTAAGTCGTGTCTTTCATTCAACCCAACAGCAAAATTTTGAAATGAAAATTCGAATAGAAAAAGCTTTGTATTTCCTTAAAGGACACAGGAATAAGGACTTCATTGTAAAAAATCGTCCCTTAAGGTCAAATAGTCTAGGAGTTAGAGCTAAATTAGTGCTTCATGATGATTAAGTCGTGTCTTTCATTCAACCCAACAGCAAAATTTTGAAATGAAAATTCGAATAGAAAAAGCTTTGTATTTCCTAAAAGGACACAAGAATAAGGACTTCATTGTAAAAAATCATCCCTTAAGGTCAAGTAGTCTAGGAGTTAGAGCAAAATTAGTGCTTCAAGATGATTAAGTCGTGTCTTTCATTCAACCCAACAGCAAAATTTTGAAATGAAAATTCGAATAGAAAAAGCTTTGTATTTCCTTAAAGGACACATAAATAAGGACTTAATTGTAAAAAATCATCACTTAAGGTCAAAGAGTCTAGGAGTTAGAGCAAAATTAGTGCTTCAAGATGATTAAGTCGTGTCTTTCATTCAACCCAACAGCAAAATTTTGAAATGAAAATTCGAATAGAAAAAGCTTTGTATTTCCTTAAAGGACACAAGAATAAGGACTTCATTGTAAAAAATCATTCCGAAAGGTCAAATAGTCTAGGAGTTAGAGCAAAATTAGTGCTTCAAGATGATTAAGTCGTGTCTTTCATTCAACCCAACAGCAAAATTTTGAAATGAAAATTCGAATAGAAAAAGCTTTGTATTTCCTTAAAGGACACAGAAATAAGGACTTCATTGTAAAAAATCATCCCTTAAGGTCAAATAGTCTAGGAGTTAGAGCTAAGTTAGTGCTTCATGATGATTAAGTCGTGTCTTTCATTCAACCCAACAGCAAAATTTTGAAATGAAAATTCGAATAGAAAAAGCTTTGTATTTCCTTAAAGGACACAGGAATAAGGACTTCATTGTAAGAACTCATCCCCTAAGGTCAAATAGTCTAGGAGTAAGAGCAAAATTAGTGCTTCAAGATGATTAAGTCGTGTCTTTCATTCAACCCGACAGCAAAATTTTGAAATGAAATTTCGAATAGAAAAAGGTTTGTATTTCCTTATAGGACACAAGAATAAGGATTCATTGCAAAAAATCATCCTTAAAGGTCAAATAGTCTAGGAGTAAGAGCAAAATTAGTGCTTCAAGATGATTAAGTCGTGTCTTTCATTCAACCCAACAGCAAAATTTTGAAATAAAAAATTCGAATAGAAAAAGCTTTGTATTTCCTTAAAGGACACAGGAATAAGGACTTCATTGTAAAAAATCGTCCCTTAAGGTCAAATAGTCTAGGAGTTAGAGCTAAATTAGTGCTTCATGATGATTAAGTCGTGTCTTTCATTTAACCCAACAGCAAAATTTTGAAATGAAAATTCGAATAGAAAAAGCTTTGTATTTACTTAAAGGACACAGGAATAAGGACTTCACTGTAAAAAATTGTCCCTTAAGGTCAAATAGTCTAGGAGTTAGAGCAAAATTAGTGCTTCAAGATGATTAAGTCGTGTCTTTCATTCAACCCAACAGCAAAATTTTGAAATGAAAATTCGAATAGAAAAAGCTTTGTATTTCCTTAAAGGACACAGGAATAAGGACTTCATTGTAAAAAATCGTCCCTTAAGGTCAAATAGTCTAGGAGTTAGAGCTAAATTAGTGCTTCATGATGATTAAGTCGTGTCTTTCATTCAACCCAACAGCAAAATTTTGAAATGAAAATTCGAATAGAAAAAGCTTTGTATTTCCTAAAAGGACACAAGAATAAGGACTTCATTGTAAAAAATCATCCCTTAAGGTCAAGTAGTCTAGGAGTTAGAGCAAAATTAGTGCTTCAAGATGATTAAGTCGTGTCTTTCATTCAACCCAACAGCAAAATTTTGAAATGAAAATTCGAATAGAAAAAGCTTTGTATTTCCTTAAAGGACACATAAATAAGGACTTAATTGTAAAAAATCATCACTTAAGGTCAAAGAGTCTAGGAGTTAGAGCAAAATTAGTGCTTCAAGATGATTAAGTCGTGTCTTTCATTCAACCCAACAGCAAAATTTTGAAATGAAAATTCGAATAGAAAAAGCTTTGTATTTCCTTAAAGGACACAAGAATAAGGACTTCATTGTAAAAAATCATTCCGAAAGGTCAAATAGTCTAGGAGTTAGAGCAAAATTAGTGCTTCAAGATGATTAAGTCGTGTCTTTCATTCAACCCAACAGCAAAATTTTGAAATGAAAATTCGAATAGAAAAAGCTTTGTATTTCCTTAAAGGACACAGAAATAAGGACTTCATTGTAAAAAATCATCCCTTAAGGTCAAATAGTCTAGGAGTTAGAGCTAAGTTAGTGCTTCATGATGATTAAGTCGTGTCTTTCATTCAACCCAACAGCAAAATTTTGAAATGAAAATTCGAATAGAAAAAGCTTTGTATTTACTTAAAGGACACAGGAATAAGGACTTTATTGTAAAAAATCAACCCTTTAGGTCAAATAGTCTAGGAGTTAGAGCAAAATTAGTGCTTCAAGATGATTAAGTCGTGTCTTTCATTCAACCCAACAGCAAAATTTTGAAATGAAAATTCGAATAGAAAAAGCTTAATATTTCCTTAACGGACACAGGAATAAGGACTTCATTGTAAAAAATCATCTCTTAAGGTCAAATATTCTAAGAGTAAGAGCATAATTAGTGCTTCAAGATTATTAAGTCGTGTCTTTCATTCAACCCAACAGCAAAATTTTGAAATGAAAATTCGAATAGAAAAAGCTTTGTATTTCCTTAAAGGCAAAGAAATAAGGACTTCATTGTAAAAAATCATCCCTTAAGGTCAAATAGTCTAGGAGTTAGAGCAAAATTAGTGCTTCAAGATGATTAAGTCGTGTCTTTCATTCAACCCAACAGCAAAATTTTGAAATGAAAATTCGAATAGAAAAAGCTTTGTATTTCCTTAAAGGCAAAGAAATAAGGACTTCATTGTAAAAAATCATCCCTTAAGGTCAAATAGTCTAGGAGTTAGAGCAAAATTAGTGCTTCAAGATGATTAAGTCGTGTCTTTCATTCAACCCAACAGCAAAATTTTGAAATGAAAATTCGAATAGAAAAAGCTTTGTATTTCCTTAAAGGACACATAAATAAGGACTTAATTGTAAAAAATCATCACTTAAGGTCAAAGAGTCTAGGAGTTAGAGCAAAATTAGTGCTTCAAGATGATTAAGTCGTGTCTTTCATTCAACCCAACAGCAAAATTTTGAAATGAAAATTCGAATAGAAAAAGCTTTGTTTTTCCTTAAAGGACACAGGAATAAGGACTTTATTAGAAAAAATCATACCTTAAGGTCAAATAGTCTAGGAGTTAGAGCTAAATTAATGCTTCATGATGATTAAGTCGTGTCTTTCATTCAACCCAACAGCAAAATTTTGAAATGAAAATTCGAATAGAAAAAGCTTTGTATTTCCTTAAAGGCAAAGAAATAAGGACTTCATTGTAAAAAATCATCCCTTAAGGTCAAATAGTCTAGGAGTTAGAGCAAAATTAGTGCTTCAAGATGATTAAGTCGTGTCTTTCATTCAACCCAACAGCAAAATTTTGAAATGAAAATTCGAATAGAAAAAGCTTTGTATTTCCTTAAAGGACACATAAATAAGGACTTAATTGTAAAAAATCATCACTTAAGGTCAAAGAGTCTAGGAGTTAGAGCAAAATTAGTGCTTCAAGATGATTAAGTCGTGTCTTTCATTCAACCCAACAGCAAAATTTTGAAATGAAAATTCGAATAGAAAAAGCTTTGTATTTCCTTAAAGGACACAAGAATAAGGACTTCATTGTAAAAAATCATTCCGAAAGGTCAAATAGTCTAGGAGTTAGAGCAAAATTAGTGCTTCAAGATGATTAAGTCGTGTCTTTCATTCAACCCAACAGCAAAATTTTGAAATGAAAATTCGAATAGAAAAAGCTTTGTATTTCCTTAAAGGACACAGAAATAAGGACTTCATTGTAAAAAATCATCCCTTAAGGTCAAATAGTCTAGGAGTTAGAGCTAAGTTAGTGCTTCATGATGATTAAGTCGTGTCTTTCATTCAACCCAACAGCAAAATTTTTAAATGAAAATTCGAATAGAAAAAGCTTTGTATTTACTTAAAGGACACAGGAATAAGGACTTTATTGTAAAAAATCAACCCTTTAGGTCAAATAGTCTAGGAGTTAGAGCAAAATTAGTGCTTCAAGATGATTAAGTCGTGTCTTTCATTCAACCCAACAGCAAAATTTTGAAATGAAAATTCGAATAGAAAAAGCTTAATATTTCCTTAACGGACACAGGAATAAGGACTTCATTGTAAAAAATCATCTCTTAAGGTCAAATAGTCTAAGAGTAAGAGCATAATTAGTGCTTCAAGATTATTAAGTCGTGTCTTTCTTTCAACCCAACAGCAAAATTTTGAAATGAAAATTCGAATAGAAAAAGCTTTGTATTTCCTTATAGGACACAAGAATAAGGACTTCATTGTAAAAACTCATCCCTTAAGGTCAAATAGTCTAGGAGTTAGAGCAAAATTAGTGCTTCAAGATGATTAAGTCGTGTCTTTCATTCAACCCAACAGCAAAATTTTGAAATGAAAATTCGAATAGAAAAAGCTTTGCATATCCTTAAAGAACATGCAAATAAAGACTTCATTATAAAAAATTATCACTTATGATCAAATAGTCTAGGAGTTAGAGCAAAATAAGTGCTTCAAGATGATTAAGTCGTGTATTTCATTCAACCCAACAGCAAAATTTTGAAATGAAAATTCAAATAGAAAAGGCTTTGTATTTCCCCAAAGGACACATAAATAAGGACTTCATTGTAAAAAATCATCACTTAAGGTCAAAGAGTCTAGGAGTTAGAGCAAAATTAGTGCTTCAAGATGATTAAGTCGTGTCTTTCATTCAACCCAACAGCAAAATTTTGAAATGAAAATTCGAATAGAAAAAGCTTTGTATTTCCTTAAAGGACACAGGAATAAGGACTTCATTGTAAAAAATCATCACTTTAGGTCAAATAGTCTAGGAGTTAGAGCTAAATTAGTGCTTCAAGATGATTAAGTCGTGTCTTTCATTCAACCCAACAGCAAAATTTTGAAATGAAAATTCGAATAGAAAAAGCTTTGTATTTCCTTAAAGGACATAAGAATAAGGACTTCATTGTAAAAAATCATTCCGAAAGGTCAAATAGTCTAGGAGTTAGAGCAAAATTAGTGTTTCAAGATGATTAAGTCGTGTCTTTCATTCAACCCAACAGCAAAATTTTGAAATGAAAATTCGAATAGAAAAAGCTTTGTATTTCCTTAAAGGACACAGGAATAAGGACTTCATTGTAAAAAATCATCCCTTAAGGTCAAATAGTCTAGGAGTTAGAGCTAAGTTAGTGCTTCATGATGATTTAGTCGTGTCTTTCATTCAACCCAACAGCAAAATTTTGAAATGAAAATTCGAATAGAAAAAGCTTTGTATTTGCTTAAAGGACACAAGAATAAGGACTTCCTTGTAAAAAATCAACCCTTTAGGTCAAATAGTCTAGGAGTTAGAGCAAAATTAGTGCTTCAAGATGATTAAGTCGTGTCTTTCATTCAACCCAACAGCAAAATTTTGAAATGAAAATTCGAATAGAAAAAGCTTTGTATTTTCTTAAAGGAAAAAGTAATAAGGACTTCACTGTAAAAAATTATCCCTTAAGGTCAAATAGTCTAAGAGTTAGAGCAAAATTAGTGCTTCATGATGATTAAGTCGTGTCTTTCATTCAACCCAACAGCAAAATTTTGAAATGAAAATTCGAATAGAAAAAGCTTTGTATTTCCTTATAGGACACAAAAAAAGGACTTCATTGTAAAAACTCATCCCTTAAGGTCAAATAGTCTAGGAGTTAGAGCAAAATTAGTGCTTCAAGATGATTATGTCGTGTCTTTCATTCAACCCAACAGCAAAATTTTGAAATGAAAATTCGAATAGAAAAAGCTTTGTATTTTCTTAAAGGAAAAAGTAATAAGGACTTCACTGTAAAAAATTATCCCTTAAGGTCAAATAGTCTAAGAGTTAGAGCAAAATTAGTGCTTCATGATGATTAAGTCGTGTCTTTCATTCAACCCAACAGCAAAATTTTGAAATGAAAATTCGAATAGAAAAAGCTTTGTATTTTCTTAAAGGAAAAAGTAATAAGGACTTCACTGTAAAAAATTATCCCTTAAGGTCAAATAGTCTAAGAGTTAGAGCAAAATTAGTGCTTCATGATGATTAAGTCGTGTCTTTCATTCAACCCAACAGCAAAATTTTGAAATGAAAATTCGAATAGAAAAAGCTTTGTATTTTCTTAAAGGAAAAAGTAATAAGGACTTCACTGTAAAAAATTATCCCTTAAGGTCAAATAGTCTAAGAGTTAGAGCAAAATTAGTGCTTCATGATGATTAAGTCGTGTCTTTCATTCAACCCAACAGCAAAATTTTGAAATGAAAATTCGAATAGAAAAAGCTTTGTATTTGCTTAAAGGACACAAGAATAAGGACTTCCTTGTAAAAAATCAACCCTTTAGGTCAAATAGTCTAGGAGTTAGAGCAAAATTAGTGCTTCAAGATGATTAAGTCGTGTCTTTCATTCAACCCAACAGCAAAATTTTGAAATGAAAATTCGAATAGAAAAAGCTTTGTATTTTCTTAAAGGAAAAAGTAATAAGGACTTCACTGTAAAAAATTATCCCTTAAGGTCAAATAGTCTAAGAGTTAGAGCAAAATTAGTGCTTCATGATGATTAAGTCGTGTCTTTCATTCAACCCAACAGCAAAATTTTGAAATGAAAATTCGAATAGAAAAAGCTTTGTATTTTCTTAAAGGAAAAAGTAATAAGGACTTCACTGTAAAAAATTATCCCTTAAGGTCAAATAGTCTAAGAGTTAGAGCAAAATTAGTGCTTCATGATGATTAAGTCGTGTCTTTCATTCAACCCAACAGCAAAATTTTGAAATGAAAATTCGAATAGAAAAAGCTTTGTATTTCCTTAAAGGACACAGGAATAAGGACTTCATTGTAAAAAAAATAGTCCCTTAAGGTCAAATAGTCTAGGAGTTAGAGAAAATTAGTGCTTCAAGATGATTAAGTCGTGTTTTTCATTCAACCCAACAGCAAAATTTTGAAGTGAAAATTCGAATAGAAAAAGCTTTGTATTTCCTTAAAGGACACATAAATAAGGACTTAATTGTAAAAAATCATCACTTAAGGTCAAAGAGTCTAGGAGTTAGAGCAAAATTAGTGCTTCAAGATGATTAAGTCGTGTCTTTCATTCAACCCAACAGCAAAATTTTGAAATGAAAATTCGAATAGAAAAAGCTTTGTATTTCCTTAAAGGACACAAGAATAAGGACTTCATTGTAAAAAATCATTCCGAAAGGTCAAATAGTCTAGGAGTTAGAGCAAAATTAGTGCTTCAAGATGATTAAGTCGTGTCTTTCATTCAACCCAACAGCAAAATTTTGAAATGAAAATTCGAATAGAAAAAGTTTTGTATTTCCCCAAAGGACACATAAATAAGGACTTCATTGTAAAAAATCATCACTTAAGGTCAAAGAGTCTAGGAGTTAGAGCAAAATTAGTGCTTCAAGATGATTAAGTCGTGTCTTTCATTCAACCCAACAGCAAAATTTTGAAATGAAAATTCGAATAGAAAAAGCTTTGTATTTCCTTAAAGGACACAGGAATAAGGACTTCATTGTAAAAAATCATCACTTTAGGTCAAATAGTCTAGGAGTTAGAGCTAAATTAGTGCTTCAAGATGATTAAGTCGTGTCTTTCATTCAACCCAACAGCAAAATTTTGAAATGAAAATTCGAATAGAAAAAGCTTTGTATTTCCTTAAAGGACACAGGAATAAGGACTTCATTGTAAAAAATCATCACTTTAGGTCAAATAGTCTAGGAGTTAGAGCTAAATTAGTGCTTCAAGATGATTAAGTCGTGTATTTCATTCAACCCAACAGCAAAATTTTCAAATGAAAATTCAAATAGAAAAGGCTTTGTATTTCCCCAAAGGACACATAAATAAGGACTTCATTGTAAAAAATCATCACTTAAGGTCAAAGAGTCTAGGAGTTAGAGCAAAATTAGTGCTTCAAGATGATTAAGTCGTGTCTTTCATTCAACCCAACAGCAAAATTTTGAAATGAAAATTCGAATAGAAAAAGCTTTGTATTTCCTTAAAGGACACAGG
Organism: Platycheirus rosarum; assembly: GCA_963971375.1. Classification (NCBI taxonomy): domain Eukaryota; kingdom Metazoa; phylum Arthropoda; class Insecta; order Diptera; family Syrphidae; genus Platycheirus; species Platycheirus rosarum. The sequence continues at coordinate 11,921,355 of OZ020511.1, read as the reverse complement.
AATAAGGACTTCATTGTAAAAAATCATCACTTTAGGTCAAATAGTCTAGGAGTTAGAGCTAAATTAGTGCTTCAAGATGATTAAGTCGTGTCTTTCATTCAACCCAACAGCAAAATTTTGAAATGAAAATTCGAATAGAAAAAGCTTTGTATTTCCTTAAAGGACACAGGAATAAGGACTTCATTGTAAAAAATCATCACTTTAGGTCAAATAGTCTAGGAGTTAGAGCTAAATTAGTGCTTCAAGATGATTAAGTCGTGTCTTTCATTCAACCCAACAGCAAAATTTTGAAATGAAAATTCGAATAGAAAAAGCTTTGTATTTCCTTAAAGGACATAAGAATAAGGACTTCATTGTAAAAAATCATTCCGAAAGGTCAAATAGTCTAGGAGTTAGAGCAAAATTAGTGTTTCAAGATGATTAAGTCGTGTCTTTCATTCAACCCAACAGCAAAATTTTGAAATGAAAATTCGAATAGAAAAAGCTTTGTATTTCCTTAAAGGACACAGGAATAAGGACTTCATTGTAAAAAATCATCCCTTAAGGTCAAATAGTCTAGGAGTTAGAGCTAAGTTAGTGCTTCATGATGATTTAGTCGTGTCTTTCATTCAACCCAACAGCAAAATTTTGAAATGAAAATTCGAATAGAAAAAGCTTTGTATTTGCTTAAAGGACACAAGAATAAGGACTTCCTTGTAAAAAATCAACCCTTTAGGTCAAATAGTCTAGGAGTTAGAGCAAAATTAGTGCTTCAAGATGATTAAGTCGTGTCTTTCATTCAACCCAACAGCAAAATTTTGAAATGAAAATTCGAATAGAAAAAGCTTTGTATTTTCTTAAAGGAAAAAGTAATAAGGACTTCACTGTAAAAAATTATCCCTTAAGGTCAAATAGTCTAAGAGTTAGAGCAAAATTAGTGCTTCATGATGATTAAGTCGTGTCTTTCATTCAACCCAACAGCAAAATTTTGAAATGAAAATTCGAATAGAAAAAGCTTTGTATTTCCTTATAGGACACAAAAAAAGGACTTCATTGTAAAAACTCATCCCTTAAGGTCAAATAGTCTAGGAGTTAGAGCAAAATTAGTGCTTCAAGATGATTATGTCGTGTCTTTCATTCAACCCAACAGCAAAATTTTGAAATGAAAATTCGAATAGAAAAAGCTTTGTATTTTCTTAAAGGAAAAAGTAATAAGGACTTCACTGTAAAAAATTATCCCTTAAGGTCAAATAGTCTAAGAGTTAGAGCAAAATTAGTGCTTCATGATGATTAAGTCGTGTCTTTCATTCAACCCAACAGCAAAATTTTGAAATGAAAATTCGAATAGAAAAAGCTTTGTATTTTCTTAAAGGAAAAAGTAATAAGGACTTCACTGTAAAAAATTATCCCTTAAGGTCAAATAGTCTAAGAGTTAGAGCAAAATTAGTGCTTCATGATGATTAAGTCGTGTCTTTCATTCAACCCAACAGCAAAATTTTGAAATGAAAATTCGAATAGAAAAAGCTTTGTATTTCCTTAAAGGACACATAAATAAGGACTTAATTGTAAAAAATTATCCCTTAAGGTCAAATAGTCTAAGAGTTAGAGCAAAATTAGTGCTTCATGATGATTAAGTCGTGTCTTTCATTCAACCCAACAGCAAAATTTTGAAATGAAAATTCGAATAGAAAAAGCTTTGTATTTGCTTAAAGGACACAAGAATAAGGACTTCCTTGTAAAAAATCAACCCTTTAGGTCAAATAGTCTAGGAGTTAGAGCAAAATTAGTGCTTCAAGATGATTAAGTCGTGTCTTTCATTCAACCCAACAGCAAAATTTTGAAATGAAAATTCGAATAGAAAAAGCTTTGTATTTTCTTAAAGGAAAAAGTAATAAGGACTTCACTGTAAAAAATTATCCCTTAAGGTCAAATAGTCTAAGAGTTAGAGCAAAATTAGTGCTTCATGATGATTAAGTCGTGTCTTTCATTCAACCCAACAGCAAAATTTTGAAATGAAAATTCGAATAGAAAAAGCTTTGTATTTTCTTAAAGGAAAAAGTAATAAGGACTTCACTGTAAAAAATTATCCCTTAAGGTCAAATAGTCTAAGAGTTAGAGCAAAATTAGTGCTTCATGATGATTAAGTCGTGTCTTTCATTCAACCCAACAGCAAAATTTTGAAATGAAAATTCGAATAGAAAAAGCTTTGTATTTCCTTAAAGGACACAGGAATAAGGACTTCATTGTAAAAAAAATAGTCCCTTAAGGTCAAATAGTCTAGGAGTTAGAGAAAATTAGTGCTTCAAGATGATTAAGTCGTGTTTTTCATTCAACCCAACAGCAAAATTTTGAAGTGAAAATTCGAATAGAAAAAGCTTTGTATTTCCTTAAAGGACACATAAATAAGGACTTAATTGTAAAAAATCATCACTTAAGGTCAAAGAGTCTAGGAGTTAGAGCAAAATTAGTGCTTCAAGATGATTAAGTCGTGTCTTTCATTCAACCCAACAGCAAAATTTTGAAATGAAAATTCGAATAGAAAAAGCTTTGTATTTCCTTAAAGGACACAAGAATAAGGACTTCATTGTAAAAAATCATTCCGAAAGGTCAAATAGTCTAGGAGTTAGAGCAAAATTAGTGCTTCAAGATGATTAAGTCGTGTCTTTCATTCAACCCAACAGCAAAATTTTGAAATGAAAATTCGAATAGAAAAAGCTTTGTTTTTCCTTAAAGGACACAGAAATAAGGACTTCATTGTAAAAAATCATCCCTTAAGGTCAAATAGTCTAGGAGTTAGAGCTAAGTTAGTGCTTCATGATGATTAAGTCGTGTCTTTCATTCAACCCAACAGCAAAATTTTGAAATGAAAATTCGAATAGAAAAAGCTTTGTATTTACTTAAAGGACACAGGAATAAGGACTTTATTGTAAAAAATCAACCCTTTAGGTCAAATAGTCTAGGAGTTAGAGCAAAATTAGTGCTTCAAGATGATTAAGTCGTGTCTTTCATTCAACCCAACAGCAAAATTTTGAAATGAAAATTCGAATAGAAAAAGCTTAATATTTCCTTAACGGACACAGGAATAAGGACTTCATTGTAAAAAATCATCTCTTAAGGTCAAATATTCTAAGAGTAAGAGCATAATTAGTGCTTCAAGATTATTAAGTCGTGTCTTTCATTCAACCCAACAGCAAAATTTTGAAATGAAAATTCGAATAGAAAAAGCTTTGTATTTCCTTAAAGGCAAAGAAATAAGGACTTCATTGTAAAAAATCATCCCTTAAGGTCAAATAGTCTAGGAGTTAGAGCAAAATTAGTGCTTCAAGATGATTAAGTCGTGTCTTTCATTCAACCCAACAGCAAAATTTTGAAATGAAAATTCGAATAGAAAAAGCTTTGTATTTCCTTAAAGGCAAAGAAATAAGGACTTCATTGTAAAAAATCATCCCTTAAGGTCAAATAGTCTAGGAGTTAGAGCAAAATTAGTGCTTCAAGATGATTAAGTCGTGTCTTTCATTCAACCCAACAGCAAAATTTTGAAATGAAAATTCGAATAGAAAAAGCTTTGTATTTCCTTAAAGGACACATAAATAAGGACTTAATTGTAAAAAATCATCACTTAAGGTCAAAGAGTCTAGGAGTTAGAGCAAAATTAGTGCTTCAAGATGATTAAGTCGTGTCTTTCATTCAACCCAACAGCAAAATTTTGAAATGAAAATTCGAATAGAAAAAGCTTTGTTTTTCCTTAAAGGACACAGGAATAAGGACTTTATTAGAAAAAATCATACCTTAAGGTCAAATAGTCTAGGAGTTAGAGCTAAATTAATGCTTCATGATGATTAAGTCGTGTCTTTCATTCAACCCAACAGCAAAATTTTGAAATGAAAATTCGAATAGAAAAAGCTTTGTATTTCCTTAAAGGCAAAGAAATAAGGACTTCATTGTAAAAAATCATCCCTTAAGGTCAAATAGTCTAGGAGTTAGAGCAAAATTAGTGCTTCAAGATGATTAAGTCGTGTCTTTCATTCAACCCAACAGCAAAATTTTGAAATGAAAATTCGAATAGAAAAAGCTTTGTATTTCCTTAAAGGACACATAAATAAGGACTTAATTGTAAAAAATCATCACTTAAGGTCAAAGAGTCTAGGAGTTAGAGCAAAATTAGTGCTTCAAGATGATTAAGTCGTGTCTTTCATTCAACCCAACAGCAAAATTTTGAAATGAAAATTCGAATAGAAAAAGCTTTGTATTTCCTTAAAGGACACAAGAATAAGGACTTCATTGTAAAAAATCATTCCGAAAGGTCAAATAGTCTAGGAGTTAGAGCAAAATTAGTGCTTCAAGATGATTAAGTCGTGTCTTTCATTCAACCCAACAGCAAAATTTTGAAATGAAAATTCGAATAGAAAAAGCTTTGTATTTCCTTAAAGGACACAGAAATAAGGACTTCATTGTAAAAAATCATCCCTTAAGGTCAAATAGTCTAGGAGTTAGAGCTAAGTTAGTGCTTCATGATGATTAAGTCGTGTCTTTCATTCAACCCAACAGCAAAATTTTTAAATGAAAATTCGAATAGAAAAAGCTTTGTATTTACTTAAAGGACACAGGAATAAGGACTTTATTGTAAAAAATCAACCCTTTAGGTCAAATAGTCTAGGAGTTAGAGCAAAATTAGTGCTTCAAGATGATTAAGTCGTGTCTTTCATTCAACCCAACAGCAAAATTTTGAAATGAAAATTCGAATAGAAAAAGCTTAATATTTCCTTAACGGACACAGGAATAAGGACTTCATTGTAAAAAATCATCTCTTAAGGTCAAATAGTCTAAGAGTAAGAGCATAATTAGTGCTTCAAGATTATTAAGTCGTGTCTTTCTTTCAACCCAACAGCAAAATTTTGAAATGAAAATTCGAATAGAAAAAGCTTTGTATTTCCTTATAGGACACAAGAATAAGGACTTCATTGTAAAAACTCATCCCTTAAGGTCAAATAGTCTAGGAGTTAGAGCAAAATTAGTGCTTCAAGATGATTAAGTCGTGTCTTTCATTCAACCCAACAGCAAAATTTTGAAATGAAAATTCGAATAGAAAAAGCTTTGCATATCCTTAAAGAACATGCAAATAAAGACTTCATTATAAAAAATTATCACTTATGATCAAATAGTCTAGGAGTTAGAGCAAAATAAGTGCTTCAAGATGATTAAGTCGTGTATTTCATTCAACCCAACAGCAAAATTTTGAAATGAAAATTCAAATAGAAAAGGCTTTGTATTTCCCCAAAGGACACATAAATAAGGACTTCATTGTAAAAAATCATCACTTAAGGTCAAAGAGTCTAGGAGTTAGAGCAAAATTAGTGCTTCAAGATGATTAAGTCGTGTCTTTCATTCAACCCAACAGCAAAATTTTGAAATGAAAATTCGAATAGAAAAAGCTTTGTATTTCCTTAAAGGACACAGGAATAAGGACTTCATTGTAAAAAATCATCACTTTAGGTCAAATAGTCTAGGAGTTAGAGCTAAATTAGTGCTTCAAGATGATTAAGTCGTGTCTTTCATTCAACCCAACAGCAAAATTTTGAAATGAAAATTCGAATAGAAAAAGCTTTGTATTTCCTTAAAGGACATAAGAATAAGGACTTCATTGTAAAAAATCATTCCGAAAGGTCAAATAGTCTAGGAGTTAGAGCAAAATTAGTGTTTCAAGATGATTAAGTCGTGTCTTTCATTCAACCCAACAGCAAAATTTTGAAATGAAAATTCGAATAGAAAAAGCTTTGTATTTCCTTAAAGGACACAGGAATAAGGACTTCATTGTAAAAAATCATCCCTTAAGGTCAAATAGTCTAGGAGTTAGAGCTAAGTTAGTGCTTCATGATGATTTAGTCGTGTCTTTCATTCAACCCAACAGCAAAATTTTGAAATGAAAATTCGAATAGAAAAAGCTTTGTATTTGCTTAAAGGACACAAGAATAAGGACTTCCTTGTAAAAAATCAACCCTTTAGGTCAAATAGTCTAGGAGTTAGAGCAAAATTAGTGCTTCAAGATGATTAAGTCGTGTCTTTCATTCAACCCAACAGCAAAATTTTGAAATGAAAATTCGAATAGAAAAAGCTTTGTATTTTCTTAAAGGAAAAAGTAATAAGGACTTCACTGTAAAAAATTATCCCTTAAGGTCAAATAGTCTAAGAGTTAGAGCAAAATTAGTGCTTCATGATGATTAAGTCGTGTCTTTCATTCAACCCAACAGCAAAATTTTGAAATGAAAATTCGAATAGAAAAAGCTTTGTATTTCCTTATAGGACACAAAAAAAGGACTTCATTGTAAAAACTCATCCCTTAAGGTCAAATAGTCTAGGAGTTAGAGCAAAATTAGTGCTTCAAGATGATTATGTCGTGTCTTTCATTCAACCCAACAGCAAAATTTTGAAATGAAAATTCGAATAGAAAAAGCTTTGTATTTCCTTAAAGGACACAGGAATAAGGACTTCATTGTAAAAAAAATAGTCCCTTAAGGTCAAATAGTCTAGGAGTTAGAGAAAATTAGTGCTTCAAGATGATTAAGTCGTGTTTTTCATTCAACCCAACAGCAAAATTTTGAAGTGAAAATTCGAATAGAAAAAGCTTTGTATTTCCTTAAAGAACACAAGAATAAGGACTTCATTGTAAAAAATCATCTCTAAAGGTCAAATAGTTTAGGAGTTAGAGCAAAATTAGTGCTTCAAGATGATTAAGTCGTGTCTTTCATTCAACCCAACAGCAAAATTTTGAAATGAAAATTCGAATAGAAAAAGCTTTGTATTTCCTTAAAGGACACAGGAATAAGGATTTCATTGTAAAAAATCATCTCTTAAAGTCAAATAGTCTAGGAGTTAGAGCAAAATTAGTATTTCATGAAGATTAAGTCGTGTCTTTCATTCAACCAAACAGCAGAATTTTTAAATGAAAATTCGAATAGAAAAGGCTTTGTATTTCCTTAAAGTACACTGGAATAAGGACTTCATTGTAAAAAATCATCACTTAAGGTCAAAGAGTCTAGGAGTTAGAGCAAAATTAGTGCTTCAAGATGATTAAGTCGTGTCTTTCATTCAACCCAACAGCAAAATTTTGAAATGAAAATTCGAACAGAAAAAGCTTTTTATTTCCTTAAAGGACACAGGAATAAGGACTTCATTGTAAAAAATCGTCCCTTAAGGTCAAATAGTCTAGGAGTTAGAGCTAAATTAGTGCTTCATGATGATTAAGTCGTGTCTTTCATTCAACCCAACAGCAAAATTTGAAATGAAAATTCGAATAGAAAAAGCTTTGTATTCCCCTAAAGGACACAGGAATAAGGACTTCATTGTAAAAAATCTTCCCTTAAGGTCAAATAGTCTAGGAGTTAGAGCTAAATTAGTGCTTCATGATGATTAAGTCGTGTCTTTCATTCAACCCAACAGCAAAATTTTGAAATGAAAATTCGAATAGAAAAAGCTTTGTATTTCCTTAAAGGCAAAGGAATAAGGACTTCATTGTAAAAAATCATCACTTAAGGTCAAATAGTCTAGGAGTTAGAGCAAAATTTGTGCTTCAAGATGATTAAGTCGTGACTTTCATTCAACCCAACAGCAAAATTTTGAAATGAAAATTCGAATAGAAAAAGCTTTGTATTTCCTTAAAGGCAAAGGAATAAGGACTTCATTGTAAAAAATCGACCCTTAAGGTCAAATAGTCTAAGAGTTAGAGCAAAATTAGTGCTTCAAGATTATTAAGTCGTGTCTTTCATTCAACCCAACAGCAAAATATTGAAATGAAAATTCGAATAGAAAAAGCTTTATATTTCCTTAAAGGAAAAAGGAATAAGGACTTCGTTGTAAGAAATCATCCCTTAAGGTCAAATAGTCTAGGAGTTAGAGCAAAATTAGTGCTTCAAGATGATTAAGTCGTGTCTTTCATTCAACCCAACAGCAAAATTTTGAAATGAAAATTCGAATAGAAAAAGCTTTGAATTTCCTTAAAGGACACAAGAATAATGACTTCATTGTAAAAAATCGACCCTTAATGTCAAATAGTCTAGGAGTTAGAGATAAATTAGTGCTTCATGATGATTAAGTCGTGTCTTTCATTCAACTCAACAGCAAAATTTTGAAATGAAAATTCGAGTAGAAACAGCTTTGTATTTCCTTAAAGGACACTGGAATAAGGACTTCATTGTAAAAAATCATTTCTTAAGGTCAAATAGTCTAGGAGTTAGAGCTAAATTAGTGCTTCAAGATGATTAAGTCGTGTCTTTCATTCAACCCAACAGCAAAATTTTTAAAGGAAAATTCGAATAGAAAAAGCTTTGTATTTCCTTAAAGGACACAGGAATGAGGACTTCATTGTAAAAAATCATCACTTAAGGTCAAATAGTCTAGGAGTTAGAGCAAAATTAGTGCTTCAAGATGATTAAGTCGTGTCTTTCATTCAACCCAACAGCAAAATTTTGAAATGAAAATTCGAATAGAAAAAGCTTTGTATTTCCTTAAAGGACACAGGAATAAGGACTTCATTATAAAAAATCATCACTTTAGGTCAAATAGTCTAGGAGTTAGAGCTAAATTAGTGCTTCAAGATAATTAAGTCGTGTCTTTCATTCAACCCAACAGCAAAATTTTGAAATGAAAATTCGAATAGAAAAAGCTTTGTATTTCCTTAAAGGCAAAGGAATAAGGACTTCATTGTAAAAAATCATCACTTAAGGTCAAATAGTCTAGGAGTTAGAGCAAAATTTGTGCTTCAAGATGATTAAGTCGTGACTTTCATTCAACCCAACAGCAAAATTTTGAAATGAAAATTCGAATAGAAAAAGCTTTGTATTTCCTTAAAGGCAAAGGAATAAGGACTTCATTGTAAAAAATCGACCCTTAAGGTCAAATAGTCTAAGAGTTAGAGCAAAATTAGTGCTTCAAGATTATTAAGTCGTGTCTTTCATTCAACCCAACAGCAAAATATTGAAATGAAAATTCGAATAGAAAAAGCTTTATATTTCCTTAAAGGACACAGGAATAAGGACTTCGTTGTAAGAAATCATCCCTTAAGGTCAAATAGTCTAGGAGTTAGAGCAAAATTAGTGCTTCAAGATGATTAAGTCGTGTCTTTCATTCAACCCAACAGCAAAATTTTGAAATGAAAATTCGAATAGAAAAAGCTTTGAATTTCCTTAAAGGACACAAGAATAATGACTTCATTGTAAAAAATCGACCCTTAAGGTCAAATAGTCTAGGAGTTAGAGATAAATTAGTGCTTCATGATGATTAAGTCGTGTCTTTCATTCAACTCAACAGCAAAATTTTGAAATGAAAATTCGAGTAGAAACAGCTTTGTATTTCCTTAAAGGACACTGGAATAAGGACTTCATTGTAAAAAATCATTTCTTAAGGTCAAATAGTCTAGGAGTTAGAGCTAAATTAGTGCTTCAAGATGATTAAGTCGTGTCTTTCATTCAACCCAACAGCAAAATTTTTAAATGAAAATTCGAATAGAAAAAGCTTTGTATTTCCTTAAAGGACACAGGAATGAGGACTTCATTGTAAAAAATCATCACTTAAGGTCAAATAGTCTAGGAGTTAGAGCAAAATTAGTGCTTCAAGATGATTAAGTCGTGTCTTTCATTCAACCCAACAGCAAAATTTTGAAATGAAAATTCGAATAGAAAAAGCTTTGTATTTCCTTAAAGGACACAGGAATAAGGACTTCATTGTAAAAAATCATCACTTTAGGTCAAATAGTCTAGGAGTTAGAGCTAAATTAGTGCTTCAAGATAATTAAGTCGTGTCTTTCATTCAACCCAACAGCAAAATTTTGAAATGAAAATTCGAATAGAAAAAGCTTTGCATATCCTTAAAGAACATGCAAATAAAGACTTCATTGTAAAAACATATCACTTATGGTCAAATAGTCTAGGAGTTAGAGCAAAATTAGTGCTTCAAGATGATTAAGTCGTGTATTTCATTCAACCCAACAGCAAAATTTTGAAATGAAAATTCGAATAGAAAAGGCTTTGTATTTCCCCAAAGGACACATAAATAAGGACTTCATTGTAAAAAATCATCACTTAAGGTCAAAGAGTCTAGGAGTTAGAGCAAAATTAGTGCTTCAAGATGATTAAGTCGTGTCTTTCATTCAACCCAACAGCAAAATTTTGAAATGAAAATTCGAATAGAAAAAGCTTTGTATTTCCTTAAAGGACACAGGAATAAGGACTTCTTTGTAAAAAATCATCACTTTAGGTCAAATAGTCTAGGAGTTAGAGCTAAATTAGTGCTTCAAGATGATTAAGTCGTGTCTTTCATTCAACCCAACAGCAAAATTTTGAAATGAAAATTCGAATAGAAAAAGCTTTGTATTTCCTTAAAGGACAGAAGAATAAGGACTTCATTGTAAAAAATCATTCCGAAAGGTCAAATAGTCTAGGAGTTAGAGCAAAATTAGTGTTTCAAGATGATTAAGTCGTGTCTTTCATTCAACCCAACAGCAAAATTTTGAAATGAAAATTCGAATAGAAAAAGCTTTGTATTTCCTTAAAGGACACAGGAATTAGGACTTCATTGTAAAAAATCATCCCTTAAGGTCAAATAGTCTAGGAGTTAGAGCTAAGTTAGTGCTTCATGATGATTTAGTCGTGTCTTTCATTCAACCCAACAGCAAAATTTTGAAATGAAAATTCGAATAGAAAAAGCTTTGTATTTACTTAAAGGACACAGGAATAAGGACTTCCTTGTAAAAAATCAACCCTTTAGGTCAAATAGTCTAGGAGTTAGAGCAAAATTAGTGCTTCAAGATGATTAAGTCGTGTCTTTCATTCAACCCAACAGCAAAATTTTGAAATGAAAATTCGAATAGAAAAAGCTTTGTATTTTCTTAAAAGAAAAAGGAATAAGGACTTCACTGTAAAAAATTATCCCTTAAGGTCAAATAGTCTAAGAGTTAGAGCAAAATTAGTGCTTCAAGATGATTAAGTCGTGTCTTTCATTCAACCCAACAGCAAAATTTTGAAATGAAAATTCGAATAGAAAAAGCTTTGTATTTCCTTATAGGACACAAAAAAAGGACTTCATTGTAAAAACTCATCCCTTAAGGTCAAATAATCTAGGAGTTAGAGCAAAATTAGTGCTTCAAGATGATTAAGTCGTGTCTTTCATTCAACCCAACAGCAAAATTTTGAAATGAAAATTCGAATAGAACAAGCTTTGTATTTCCTTAAAGGACATAGGAATAAGGACTTAATTGTAAAAAATCATTCCTAAAGGTCAAATAGTCTAGGAGTTAGAGCAAAATTAGTGCTTCAAGATGATTAAGTCGTGTCTTTCATTCAACCCAACAGCAAAATTTTGAAATGAAAATTCGAATAGAAAAAGCTTTGTATTTCCTTAAAGGACACAGGAATAAGGACTTCATTGTAAAAAATCGTCCCTTAAGGTCAAATAGTCTAGGAGTTAGAGCTAAATTAGTGCTTCATGATGATTAAGTCGTGTCTTTCATTCAACCCAACAGCAAAATTTGAAATGAAAATTCGAATAGAAAAAGCTTTGTATTCCCCTAAAAGACACAGGAATAAGGACTTCATTGTAAAAAATCGTCCCTTAAGGTCAAATAGTCTAGGAGTTAGAGCTAAATTAGTGCTTCATGATGATTAAGTCGTGTCTTTCATTCAACCCAACAGCAAAATTTTGAAATGAAAATTCGAATAGAAAAAGCTTTGTATTTCCTTAAAGGCAAAGGAATAAGAACTTCATTGTAAAAAATCATCACTTAAGGTCAAATAGTCTAGGAGTTAGAGCAAAATTTGTGCTTCAAGATGATTAAGTCGTGACTTTCATTCAACCCAACAGCAAAATTTTGAAATGAAAATTCGAATAGAAAAAGCTTTGTATTTCCTTAAAGGCAAAGGAATAAGGACTTCATTGTAAAAAATCATCCCTTAAGGTCAAATAGTCTAGGAGTTAGAGCAAAATTAGTGCTTCAAGATGATTTAGTCGTGTTTTTCATTCAACCCAACAGCAAAATTTTGAAATGAAAATTCGAATAGAAAAAGCTTTGTATTCCCCTAAAGGACACAGGAACAAGGACTTCTTTGTAAAAAATCATCCCTAAAGGTCAAATAGTCTAGGAGTTAGAGCAAAATTAGTGCTTCAAGATGATTAAGTCGTGTCTTTCATTCAACCCAACAGCAAAATTTTGAAATGAAAATTCGAATAGAAAAAGTTTTGTATTTCCTTAAAAGCAAAGGAATAAGGAATTCATTGTAAAAAATCATCCCCTAAGGTCAAATAGTCTAGGAGTTAGAGCAAAATTAGTGCTTCGAGATGATTAAATCGTGTCTTTCATTCAACCCAACAGCAAAATTTTTAAATGAAAATTCGAATAGAAAAAGCTTTGTATTTCCTTAAAGGACACAGAAATAAGGACTTCATTGTAAAAAATCATCCCTTAAGGTCAAATAGTCTAGGAGTTAGAGCTAAGTTAGTGCTTCATGATGATTAGGTCGTGTCTTTCATTCAACCCAACAGCAAAATTTTGAAATGAAAATTCGAATAGAAAAAGCTTTGTATTTCCTTATAGGACACAAGAATAAGGACTTCATTGTAAAAACTCATCCCTTAAGGTCAAATAGTCTAGGAGTTAGAGCAAAATTAGTGATTCAAGATGATTAAGTCGTGTCTTTCATTCAACCCAACAGCAAAATTTTGAAATGAAAATTCAAATAGAAAAAGCTTTGCATATCCTTAAAGAACATGCAAATAAAGACTTCATTGTAAGAAATTATCACTTATGGTCAAATAGTCTAGGAGTTAGAGCAAAATTAGTGCTTCAAGATGATTAAGTCGTGTATTTCATTCAACCCAACAGCAATATTTTGAAATGAAAATTCGAATAGAAAAGGCTTTGTATTTCCCCAAAGGACACATAAATAAGGACTTCATTGTAAAAAATCATCACTTAAGGTCAAAGAGTCTAGGAGTTAGAGCAAAATAAGTGCTTCAAGATGATTAAGTCGTGTCTTTCATTCAACCCAACAACAAAATTTTGAAATGAAAATTCGAATAGAAAAAGCTTTGTATTTCCTTAAAGGACACAGGAATGAGGACTTCATTGTAAAAAATCATCACTTTAGGTCAAATAGTCTAGGAGTTAGAGCAAAATTAGTGTTTCAAGATGATTAAGTCGTGTCTTTCATTCAACCCAACAGCAAAATTTTGAAATGAAAATTCGAATAGAAAAAGCTTTGTATTTCCTTAAAGGACACAGGAATAAGGACTTCATTGTAAAAAATCATCCCTTAAGGTCAAATAGTCTAGGAGTTAGAGCTAAGTTAGTGCTTCATGATGATTTAGTCGTGTCTTTCATTCAACCCAACAGCAAAATTTTGAAATGAAAATTCGAATAGAAAAAGCTTTGTATTTACTTAAAGGACACAGGAATAAGGACTTCCTTGTAAAAAATCAACCCTTTAGGTCAAATAGTCTAGGAGTTAGAGCAAAATTAGTGCTTCAAGATGATTAAGTCGTGTCTTTCATTCAACCCAACAGCAAAATTTTGAAATGAAAATTCGAATAGAAAAAGCTTTGTATTTTCTTAAAGGAAAAAGGAATAAGGACTTCACTGTAAAAAATTATCCCTTAAGGTCAAATAGTCTAAGAGTTAGAGCAAAATTAGTGCTTCAAGATGATTAAGTCGTGTCTTTCATTCAACCCAACAGCAAAATTTTGAAATGAAAATTCGAATAGCAAAAGCTTTGTATTTCCTTATAGGACACAAAAAAAGGACTTCATTGTAAAATCTCATCCCTTAAGGTCAAATAGTCTAGGAGTTAGAGCAAAATTAGTGCTTCAAGATGATTAAGTCGTGTCTTTCATTCAACCCAACACCAACATTTTGAAATGAAAATTCGAATAGACAAAGCTTTGCATTTCCTTAAAGAACATGCAAATAAAGACTTCATTATAAAAAATCATCACTTAAGGTCAAATAGTCTAGGAGTTAGAAAAAAATTAGTGCTTCAAGATGATTAAGTCGTGTTTTTCATTCAACCCAACAGCAAAATTTTGAAATGAAAATTCAAATAGAAAAAGCTTTGTATTTCCTTAAAGGACACAGGAATAAGGACTTCATTGTAAAAAATCATCACTTAAGGTCAAAAAGTCTAGGAGTTAGAGCAAAATTAGTGCTTCAAGATGATTAAGTCGTGTCTTTCATTCAACCCAACAGCAAAATTTTAAAATGAAAATTCGAATAGAAAAAGCTTTGTATTTCCTTAAAGGGCACAGGAATAAGGACTTCATTGTAAAAAAAATAGTCCCTTAAGGTCAAATAGTCTAGGAGTTAGAGAAAATTAGTGCTTCAAGATGATTAAGTCGTGTTTTTCATTCAACCCAACAGCAAACTTTTGAAGTGAAAATTCGAATAGAAAAACCTTTGTATTTCCTTAAAGAACACAAGAATAAGGACTTCATTGTAAAAAATCGTCCCTTAAGGTCAAATAGTCTAGGAGTTAGAGCTAAATTAGTGCTTCATGATGATTAAGTCGTGTCTTTCATTCAACCCAACAGCAAAATTTTGAAATGAAAATTCGAATAGAAAGAGCTTTGTATTTCCTTAAAGGCAAAGGAATAAGGACTTCATTGTAAAAAATCATCACTTAAGGTCAAATAGTCTAGGAGTTAGAGCAAAATTTGTGCTTCAAGATGATTAAGTCGTGACTTTCATTCAACCCAACAGCAAAATTTTGAAATGAAAATTCGAATAGAAAAAGCTTTGTATTTCCTTAAAGGCAAAGGAATAAGGACTTCATTGTAAAAAATCATCCCTTAAGGTCAAATAGTCTAGGAGTTAGAGCAAAATTAGTGCTTCAAGATGATTTAGTCGTGTTTTTCATTCAACCCAACAGCAAAATTTTGAAATGAAAATTCGAATAGAAAAAGCTTTGTATTCCCCTAAAGGACACAGGAATAAGGACTTCTTTGTAAAAAATCATCCCTAAAGGTCAAATAGTCTAGGAGTTAGAGCAAAATTAGTGCTTCAAGATGATTAAGTCGTGTCTTTCTTTCAACCCAACAGCAAAATTTTGAAATGAAAATTCGAATAGAAAAAGCTTTGTATTTCTTTAAAAGCAAAGGAATAAGGACTTCATTGTAAGAAATCATCCCCTAAGGTCAAATAGTCTAGGAGTTAGAGCAAAATTAGTGCTTCGAGATGATTAAATCGTGTCTTTCATTCAACCCAACAGCAAAATTTTTAAATGAAAATTCGAATAGAAAAAGCTTTGTATTTCCTTAAAGGACACAGGAATAAGGACTTCATTGTAAAAAATCATCACTTAAGGTCAAATAGTCTAGGAGTTAGAGCAAAATTAGTGCTTCAAGATGATTAAGTCGTGTCTTTCATTCAACCCAACAGCAAAATTTTGAAATGAAAATTCGAATATAAAAAGCTTTGTATTTCCTCAAAGGACACAGAAATAAGGACATCATTGTAAGAAATCATCCCTAAAGGTCAAATAGTCTAGGAGTTAGAGCAAAATTAGTGCTTCAAGATGATTAAGTCGTGTCTTTCATTCAACCCAACAGCAAAATTTTGAAATGAAAATTCGAATAGAAAAAGCTTTGTATTTCCTTAAAGGAAACAAAAATAAGGACTTCATTGTAAAAAATCATCCCTTAAGGTCAAATAGTCTAGGAGTTAGAGCAAAATTAGTGCCTCGAGATGATTAAATCGTGTCTTTCATTCAACCCAGCAGCAAAATTTTTATATGAAATTTCGAATAGAAAAAACTTTGTATTTCCTTAATGGACACAGAAATAAGGACTTCATTGTAAAAAATCATCACTTAAGGTAAAATAGTCTAGGAGTTAGAGCAAAATTAGTGCTTCAAGATGATTAAGTCGTGTCTTTCATTCAACCCAACAGCAAAATTTTGAAATGAAAATTCGAATAGAAAAAGCTTTGTATTTTCTTAAAGGACACAGAAATAAGGACTTCATTGTAAAAAATCATCCCTTAAGGTCAAATAGTCTAGGAGTTAGAGCAAAATTAGTGCTTCAAGATGAATAATTCGTGTCTTGCATTCAACCCAACAGCAAAATTTTGAAATGAAAATTCGAATAGAAAAAGCTTTGTATTTCCTTAAAGGACACAGAAATAAGGACTTCATTGTAAAAAAATCATTCCGAAAGGTCAAATAGTCTAGGAGTTAGAGCAAAATTAGTGCTTCGAGATGATTAAATCGTGTCTTTCATTCAACCCAACAGCAAAATTTTGAAATGAAAATTCAAATAGAAAAAGCTTTGTATTTCCTTAAAGGACACAGGAATAAGGACTTCATTGTAAAAAATCATCACTTAAGGTCAAAAAGTCTAGGAGTTAGAGCAAAATTAGTGCTTCAAGATGATTAAGTCGTGTCTTTCATTCAACCCAACAGCAAAATTTTAAAATGAAAATTCAAATAGAAAAAGCTTTGTATTTCCTTAAAGGACACAGGAATAAGGACTTCATTGTAAAAAATCATCACTTAAGGTCAAATAGTCTAAGAGTTAGAGCAAAATTAGTGCTTCAAGATGATTAAGTCGTGTCTTTCATTCAACCCAACAGCAAAATTTTGAAATGAAAATTCGAATAGAAAAAGCTTTGTATTTCCTTATAGGACACAAAAAAAGGACTTCATTGTAAAATCTCATCCCTTAAGGTCAAATAGTCTAGGAGTTAGAGCAAAATTAGTGCTTCAAGATGATTAAGTCGTGTCTTTCATTCAACCCAACACCAACATTTTGAAATGAAAATTCGAATAGACAAAGCTTTGCATTTCCTTAAAGAACATGCAAATAAAGACTTCATTATAAAAAATCATCACTTAAGGTCAAATAGTCTAGGAGTTAGAAAAAAATTAGTGCTTCAAGATGATTAAGTCGTGTTTTTCATTCAACCCAACAGCAAAATTTTGAAATGAAAATTCAAATAGAAAAAGCTTTGTATTTCCTTAAAGGACACAGGAATAAGGACTTCATTGTAAAAAATCATCACTTAAGGTCAAAAAGTCTAGGAGTTAGAGCAAAATTAGTGCTTCAAGATGATTAAGTCGTGTCTTTCATTCAACCCAACAGCAAAATTTTAAAATGAAAATTCGAATAGAAAAAGCTTTGTATTTCCTTAAAGGGCACAGGAATAAGGACTTCATTGTAAAAAAAATAGTCCCTTAAGGTCAAATAGTCTAGGAGTTAGAGAAAATTAGTGCTTCAAGATGATTAAGTCGTGTTTTTCATTCAACCCAACAGCAAAATTTTGAAGTGAAAATTCGAATAGAAAAACCTTTGTATTTCCTTAAAGAACACAAGAATAAGGACTTCATTGTAAAAAATCGTCCCTTAAGGTCAAATAGTCTAGGAGTTAGAGCTAAATTAGTGCTTCATGATGATTAAGTCGTGTCTTTCATTCAACCCAACAGCAAAATTTGAAATGAAAATTCGAATAGAAAAAGCTTTGTATTCCCCTAAAGGACACAGGAATAAGGACTTCATTGTGAAAAATCGTCCCTTAAGGTCAAATAGTCTAGGAGTTAGAGCTAAATTAGTGCTTCATGATGATTAAGTCGTGTCTTTCATTCAACCCAACAGCAAAATTTTGAAATGAAAATTCGAATAGAAAGAGCTTTGTATTTCCTTAAAGGCAAAGGAATAAGGACTTCATTGTAAAAAATCATCACTTAAGGTCAAATAGTCTAGGAGTTAGAGCAAAATTTGTGCTTCAAGATGATTAAGTCGTGACTTTCATTCAACCCAACAGCAAAATTTTGAAATGAAAATTCGAATAGAAAAAGCTTTGTATTTCCTTAAAGGCAAAGGAATAAGGACTTCATTGTAAAAAATCATCCCTTAAGGTCAAATAGTCTAGGAGTTAGAGCAAAATTAGTGCTTCAAGATGATTTAGTCGTGTTTTTCATTCAACCCAACAGCAAAATTTTGAAATGAAAATTCGAATAGAAAAAGCTTTGTATTCCCCTAAAGGACACAGGAATAAGGACTTCTTTGTAAAAAATCATCCCTAAAGGTCAAATAGTCTAGGAGTTAGAGCAAAATTAGTGCTTCAAGATGATTAAGTCGTGTCTTTCTTTCAACCCAACAGCAAAATTTTGAAATGAAAATTCGAATAGAAAAAGCTTTGTATTTCTTTAAAAGCAAAGGAATAAGGACTTCATTGTAAGAAATCATCCCCTAAGGTCAAATAGTCTAGGAGTTAGAGCAAAATTAGTGCTTCGAGATGATTAAATCGTGTCTTTCATTCAACCCAACAGCAAAATTTTTAAATGAAAATTCGAATAGAAAAAGCTTTGTATTTCCTTAAAGGACACAGGAATAAGGACTTCATTGTAAAAAATCATCACTTAAGGTCAAATAGTCTAGGAGTTAGAGCAAAATTAGTGCTTCAAGATGATTAAGTCGTGTCTTTCATTCAACCCAACAGCAAAATTTTGAAATGAAAATTCGAATATAAAAAGCTTTGTATTTCCTCAAAGGACACAGAAATAAGGACATCATTGTAAGAAATCATCCCTAAAGGTCAAATAGTCTAGGAGTTAGAGCAAAATTAGTGCTTCAAGATGATTAAGTCGTGTCTTTCATTCAACCCAACAGCAAAATTTTGAAATGAAAATTCGAATAGAAAAAGCTTTGTATTTCCTTAAAGGAAACAAAAATAAGGACTTCATTGTAAAAAATCATCCCTTAAGGTCAAATAGTCTAGGAGTTAGAGCAAAATTAGTGCCTCGAGATGATTAAATCGTGTCTTTCATTCAACCCAGCAGCAAAATTTTTATATGAAATTTCGAATAGAAAAAACTTTGTATTTCCTTAATGGACACAGAAATAAGGACTTCATTGTAAAAAATCATCCCTTAAGGTAAAATAGTCTAGGAGTTAGAGCAAAATTAGTGCTTCAAGATGATTAAGTCGTGTCTTTCATTCAACCCAACAGCAAAATTTTGAAATGAAAATTCGAATAGAAAAAGCTTTGTATTTTCTTAAAGGACACAGAAATAAGGACTTCATTGTAAAAAATCATCCCTTAAGGTCAAATAGTCTAAGAGTTAGAGCAAAATTAGTACTTCAAGATGATTAAGTCGTGTCTTTCATTCAACCCAACAGCAAAATTTTGAAATGAAAATTCGAATAGAAAAAGCTTTGTATTTCCTTAAAGGACACAGAAATAAGGACTTCATTGTAAAAAAATCATTCCGAAAGGTCAAATAGTCTAGGAGTTAGAGCAAAATTAGTGCTTCGAGATGATTAAATCGTGTCTTTCATTCAACCCAACAGCAAAATTTTGAAATGAAAATTCGAATAGAAAAAGCTTTATATTTCCTTAAAGGACGCAACAACAAGGATTCGTTGTAGAAAATCATCCCTAAAGGTCAAATAGTCTAGTAGTTAGAGCTAAATTAGTGCTTCAAGATGATTAAGTCGTGTTTTTCATTCAACCCAACAGCAAAATTTTGAAATGAAAATTCGAATAGAAAAAGCTTTGTATTTCCTTAAAGGACACAGAAATAAGGACTTCATTGTAAAAAATCGTCCCTTCAGGTCAAATAGTTTAGGAATTAGAGCTAAATTAGTGCTTCATGATGATTAAGTCGTGTCTTTCATTCAACCCAACAGCAAAATGTTGAAACGAAAATTCAAATAGAAAAAGCTTTGTATTTCCTTAAATGACACAGGAATAAGGACTTCATTGTAAAAAAATCATCCCTTAAGGTCAAATAGTCTAGGAGTTAGAGCAAAATTAGTGCTTCAAGATGATTAAGTCGTGTCTTTCATTCAACCCAACAGCAAAATTTTTAAATGAAAATTCGAATAGAAAAAGCTTTGTATTTCCTTAAAGGACACAGGAATAAGGACTTCATTGTAAAAAATCGTCCCTTAAGGTCAAATAGTCTAGGAGTTAGAGCTAAATTAGTGCTTCATGATGATAAAGTCGTGTCTTTCATTCAACCCAACAGCAAAATTTTGAAATGAAAATTCGAATAGAAAAGGCTTTGTATTTCCTCAAAAGACACAAGAATAAGGACTTCATTGTAAAAAATCATCCCTAAAGGTCAAATAGTCTAGGAGTTAGAGCAAAATTTGTGCTTCAAGATGATTAAGTCGTGTCTTTCATTGAAGCCAACAGCAAAATTTTGAAATGAAAATTCGAATAGAAAAAAACTTTTTATTTCCTTAAAAGAAACAGGAATAAGGACTTCATTGTAAAAAATCATCCCTTAAGGTCAAATAGTCTAGGAGTTAGAGCAAAATTAGTGTTTCAAGATGATTAAGTCGTGTCTTTCATTTAACCCAACAGCATCATTTTGAAATGAACATTCGAATAGAAAAAGCTTTGCATTTCCTTAAAGGGCAAGGGAATAAGGACACCATTGTAAAAAATCATCCCTTAAGGTCAAGTAGTCTAGGAGTTAGAGCAAAATTAGTGCTTCAAGATGATTTAGTCGTGTTTTTCATTCAACCCAACAGCAAAATTTTGAAATGAAAATTGGAATAGAAAAAGCTTTCTATTTCCTTAAAGGACACAGGAATAAGGACTTCTTTGTAAAAAATCATCCCTAAGGGTCAAATAGTCTAGGAGTTAGAGCTAAATTAGTGCTTCATGATGATTAAGTCGTGTCTTTCATTCAACCCAACAGCAAAATGTTGAAATGAAAATTCGAATAGAAAAAGCTTTGTATTTCCTTAAATGACACAGGAATAAGGACTTCATTGTAAAAAAATCATCCCTTAAGGTCAAATAGTCTAGGAGTTAGAGCAAAATTAGTTCTTCAAGATGATTAAGTCGTGTCTTTCATTCAACCCAACAGCAAAATTTTGAAATGAAAATTCAAATAGAAAAAAGCTTTGTATTTCCTTAAATGACACAGGAATAAGGACTTCATTGTAAAAAAAATCATCCCTTAAGGTCAAATAGTCTAGGAGTTAGAGCAAAATTAGTGCTTCAAGATGATTAAGTCGTGTCTTTCATTCAACCCAACAGCAAAATTTTGAAGTGAAAATTCGAATAGAAAAAGCTTTGTATTTCCTTAAGGAACACAAGAATAAGGACTTCATTGTAAAAAATCATCCCTAAAGGTCAAATAGTTTAGGAGTTAGAGCAAAATTAGTGCTTCAAGATGATTAAGTCGTGTCTTTCATTCAACCCAACAGCAAAATTTTGAAATGAAAATTCGAATAGAAAAAGCTTTGTATTTCCTTAAAGGACACAGGAATAAGGATTTCATTGTAAAAAATCATCTCTTAAAGTCAAATAGTCTAGGAATTAGAGCTAAATTAGTGCTTCATGATGATTAAGTCGTGTCTTTCATTCAACCCAACAGCAAAATTTTTAAATGAAAATTCGAATAGAAAAAGCTTTGTATTTCCTCAAAGGACACAGGAATAAGGACTTCATTGTAAAAAATCATCCCTTAAGGTCAAATAGTCTAGGAGTTAGAGCAAAATTAGTGCTTCAAGATGATTAAGTCGTGTCTTTCATTTAACCCAACAGCATCATTTTGAAATGAAAATTCGAATAGAAAAAGCTTTGCATTTCCTTAAAGGACAAGGGAATAAGGACATCATTGTAAAAAATCATCCCTTAAGGTAAAATAGTCTAGGAGTTAGAGCAAAATTAGTGCTTCAAGATGATTAAGTCGTGTCTTTCATTCAACCCAACAGCAAAATTTTGAAATGAAAATTCGAATAGAAAAAGCTTTGTATTTCCTTAAAGGACACAGAAATAAGGACTTCATTGTAAAAAAATCATCCCTAAAGGTCAAATAGTCTAGGAGTTAGAGCAAAATTAGTGCTTCGAGATGATTAAATCGTGTCTTTCATTCAACCCAACAGCAAAATTTTGAAATGAAAATTCGAATAGAAAAAGCTTTATATTTCCTTAAAGGACACAAGAACAAGGATTCGTTGTAGAAAATCATCCCTAAAGGTCAAATAGTCTATTAGTTAGAGCTAAATTAGTGCTTCAAGATGATTAAGTCGTGTTTTTCATTCAACCCAACAGCAAAATTTTGAAATGAAAATTCGAATAGAAAAAGCTTTGTATTTCCTTAAAGGACACAGAAATAAGGACTTCATTGTAAAAAATCGTCCCTTCAGGTCAAATAGTCTAGGAATTAGAGCTAAATTAGTGCTTCATGATGATTAAGTCGTGTCTTTCATTCAACCCAACAGCAAAATGTTGAAACGAAAATTCAAATAGAAAAAGCTTTGTATTTCCTTAAATGACACAGGAATAAGGACTTCATTGTAAAAAAATCATCCCTTAAGGTCAAATAGTCTAGGAGTTAGAGCAAAATTAGTGCTTCAAGATGATTAAGTCGTGTCTTTCATTCAACCCAACAGCAAAATTTTTAAATGAAAATTCGAATAAAAAAAGCTTTGTATTTCCTTAAAGGACACAGGAATAAGGACTTCATTGTAAAAAATCGTCCCTTAAGGTCAAATAGTCTAGGAGTTAGAGCTAAATTAGTGCTTCATGATGATAAAGTCGTGTCTTTCATTCAACCCAACAGCAAAATTTTGAAATGAAAATTCGAATAGAAAAAGCTTTGTATTTCCTCAAAAGACACAAGAATAAGGACTTCATTGTAAGAAATCATCCCTTAAGGTCAAATAATCTAGGAGTTAGAGCAAAATTAGTGCTTCAAGATGATTAAGTCGTGTCTTTCATTCAACCCAACAGCAAAATTTTGAAATGAAAATTCGAATAGAAAAAGCCTTATATTTCCTTAAAGGACACAAAAATAAGGATTCGTTGTAGAAAATCATCCCTAAAGGTCAAATAGTCTAGTAGTTAGAGCTAAATTAGTGCTTCAAGATGATTAAGTCGTGTTTTTCATTCAACCCAACAGCAAAATTTTGAAATGAAAATTCGAATAGAAAAAGCTTTGTATTTCCTTAAAGGACACAGAAATAAGGACTTCATTGTAAAAAATCGTCCCTTAAGGTCAAATAGTCTAGGAATTAGAGCTAAATTAGTGCTTCATGATGATTAAGTCGTGTCTTTCATTCAACCCAACAGCAAAATGTTGAAATGAAAATTCAAATAGAAAAAGCTTTGTATTTCCTTAAATGACACAGGAATAAGGACTTCATTGTAAAAAATCATCCCTTAAGGTCAAATAGTCTAGGAGTTAGAGCAAAATTAGTGCTTCAAGATGATTAAGTCGTGTCTTTCATTCAACCCAACAGCAAAATTTTGAAGTGAAAATTCGAATAGAAAAAGCTTTGTATTTCCTTAAGGAACACAAGAATAAGGACTTCATTGTAAAAAATCATCCCTAAAGGTCAAATAGTTTAGGAGTTAGAGCAAAATTAGTGCTTCAAGATGATTAAGTCGTGTCTTTCATTCAACCCAACAGCAAAATTTTGAAATGAAAATTCGAATAGAAAAAGCTTTGTATTTCCTTAAAGGACACAGGAGTAAGGATTTCATTGTAAAAAATCATCTCTTAAAGTCAAATAGTCCTAGGAATTAGAGCTTAATTAGTGCTTCATGATGATTAAGTCGTGTCTTTCATTCAACCCAACAGCAAAATTTTTAAATGAAAATTCGAATAGAAAAAGCTTTGTATTTCCTCAAAGGACACAGGAATAAGGACTTCATTGTAAAAAATCATCCCTTAAGGTCAAATAGTCTAGGAGTTAGAGCAAAATTAGTGCTTCAAGATGATTAAGTCGTGTCTTTCATTTAACCCAACAGCATCATTTTGAAATGAAAATTCGAATAGAAAAAGCTTTGCATTTCCTTAAAGGACAAGGGAATAAGGACATCATTGAAAAAAATCTTCCCTTAAGGTCAAATAGTCTAGGAGTAAGAGCAAAATTAGTGCTTCAAGATGATTTAGTCGTGTTTTTCATTCAACCCAACAGCAAAATTTTGAAATGAAAATTCGAATAGAAAAAGCTTTGTATTCCCCTAAAGGACACAGGAATAAGGACATCATTGTAAAAAATCATCCCTAAGGGTCAAATAGTCTAGGAGTTAGAGCAAAATTATTGCTTCAAGATGATTAAGTCGTGTCTTTCATTCAACCCAACAGCAAAATTTTGAATGAAAATTCGAATAGAAAAAGCTTTGTATTCACCTAAAGGACACAGGAATAAGGACTTCATTGTAAAAAATCGTCCCTTAAAGTCAAATAGTCTAGGAGTTAGAGCTAAATTAGTGCTTCATGATGATAAAGTCGTGTCTTTCATTCAACCCAACAGCAAAATTTTGAAATGAAAATTCGAATAGAAAAAGCTTTGTATTTCCTCAAAAGACACAAGAATAAGGACTTTATTGTAAAAAATCATCCTTTAAAATAGTCTAGGAGTTAGACCATAATTAGTGCTTCAAGATGATTAAGTCGTGTCTTTCATTGAAGCCAACAGCAAAATTTTGAAATGAAAATTCGAATAGAAAAAACTTTTTATTTCCTTAAAAGAAACAGGAATAAGGACTTCATTGTAAAAAATCATCCCTTAAGGTCAAATAGTCTAGGAGTTAGAGCAAAATTAGTGCTTCAAGATGATTAAGTAGTGTCTTTCATATAACCCAACAGCATCATTTTGAAATGAACATTCGAATAGAAAAAGCTTTGCATTTCCTTAAAGGACAAGGGAATAAGGACACCATTGTAAAAAATCATCCCTTAAGGTCAAATAGTCTAGGAGTTAGAGCAAAATTAGTGCTTCAAGATGATTTAGTCGTGTTTTTCATTCAACCCAACAGCAAAATTTTGAAATGAAAATTGGAATAGAAAAAGCTTTCTATTTCCTTAAAGGACACAGGAATAAGGACTTCTTTGTAAAAAATCATCCCTTAGGGTCAAATAGTCTAGGAGTTAGAGCAAAATTAGTGCTTCAAGATGATTAAGTCGTGTCTTTCATTCAACCCAACAGCAAAATATTGAAATGAAAATTCGAATAGAAAAAGCTTTGTATTTCCTTAAAGGACACAGAAATAAGGACTTCATTGTAAAAAATCATCCCTCAAGGTCAAATAGTCTAGGAGTTAGAGCAAAATTAGTGCTTCAAGATGATTAAGTCGTGTCTTGCATTCAACCCAACAGCAAAACTTTGAAATGAAAATTCGAATAGAAAAAGCTTTGTATTTCCTTAAATAACACAGGAATAAGGACTTCATTGTAAAAAAATCATCCCTTAAGGTCAAATAGTCTAGGAGTTAGAGCAAAATTAGTGCTTCAAGATGATTTAGTCGTGTTTTTCATTCAACCCAACAGCAAAATTTTGAATGAAAATTCGAATAGAAAAAGCTTTGTATTCCCCCTAAAGGACACAGGAATAAGGACATCATTGTAAAAAATCATCCCTAAGGGTCAAATAGTCTAGGAGTTAGAGCAAAATTATTGCTTCAAGATGATTAAGTCGTGTCTTTCATTCAACCCAACAGCAAAATTTTGAATGAAAATTCGAATAGAAAAAGCTTTGTATTCACCTAAAGGACACAGGAATAAGGACTTCATTGTAAAAAATCGTCCCTTAAAGTCAAATAGTCTAGGAGTTAGAGCTAAATTAGTGCTTCATGATGATAAAGTCGTGTCTTTCATTCAACCCAACAGCAAAATTTTGAAATGAAAATTCGAATAGAAAAAGCTTTGTATTTCCTCAAAAGACACAAGAATAAGGACTTTATTGTAAAAAATCATCCTTTAAAATAGTCTAGGAGTTAGAGGCATAATTAGTGCTTCAAGATGATTAAGTCGTGTCTTTCATTGAAGCCAACAGCAAAATTTTGAAATGAAAATTCGAATAGAAAAAACTTTTTATTTCCTTAAAAGAAACAGGAATAAGGACTTCATTGTAAAAAATCATCCCTTAAGGTCAAATAGTCTAGGAGTTAGAGCAAAATTAGTGCTTCAAGATGATTAAGTAGTGTCTTTCATATAACCCAACAGCATCATTTTGAAATGAACATTCGAATAGAAAAAGCTTTGCATTTCCTTAAAGGACAAGGGAATAAGGACACCATTGTAAAAAATCATCCCTTAAGGTCAAATAGTCTAGGAGTTAGAGCAAAATTAGTGCTTCAAGATGATTTAGTCGTGTTTTTCATTCAACCCAACAGCAAAATTTTGAAATGAAAATTGGAATAGAAAAAGCTTTCTATTTCCTTAAAGGACACAGGAATAAGGACTTCTTTGTAAAAAATCATCCCTTAGGGTCAAATAGTCTAGGAGTTAGAGCTAAATTAGTGCTTCATGATGATTAAGTCGTGTCTTTCATTCAACCCAACAGCAAAATGTTGAAATGAAAATTCGAATAGAAAAAGCTTTGTATTTCCTTAAATAACACAGGAATAAGGACTTCATTGTAAAAAAATCATCCCTTAAGGTCAAATAGTCTAGGAGTTAGAGCAAAATTAGTGCTTCAAGATGATTAAGTCGTGTCTTTCATTCAACCCAACAGCAAAATATTGAAATGAAAATTCGAATAGAAAAAGCTTTGTATTTCCTTAAAGGACACAGAAATAAGGACTTCATTGTAAAAAAATCATCCCTCAAGGTCAAATAGTCTAGGAGTTAGAGCAAAATTAGTGCTTCAAGATGATTAAGTCGTGTCTTGCATTCAACCCAACAGCAAAACTTTGAAATGAAAATTCGAATAGAAAAAGCTTTGTATTTCCTTTAAGGACACAGAAATAAGGACTTCATTGTAAAAACTCATTCCGAAAGGTCAAATAGTCTAGGAGTTAGAGCAAAATTAGTGCTTCAAGATGATTAAGTCGTGTCTTTCATTCAACCCAACAGCAAAATTTTGAAATGAAAATTCGAATAGAAAAAGCTTAATATTTCCTTAACGGACACAGGAATAAGGACTTCATTGTAAAAAATCATCCCTTAAGGTCAAATAGTCTAAGAGTAAGAGCATAATTAGTGCTTCAAGATTATTAAGTCGTGTCTTTCATTCAACCCAACAGCAAAATTTTGAAATGAAAATTCGAATAGAAAAAGCTTTGTATTTCCTTATAGGACACAAGAATAAAGACTTCATTGTAAAAACTCATCCCTTAAGGTCAAATAGTCTAGGAGTTAGAGCAAAATTAGTGCTTCAAGATGATTAAGTCGTGTCTTTCATTCAACCCAACAGCAAAATTTTGAAATGAAAATTCGAATAGAAAAAGCTTTGCATATCCTTAAAGAACATGCAAATAAAGACTTCATTGTAAAAAATTATCACTTCTGGTCAAATAGTCTAGGAGTTAGAGCAAAATTAGTGCTTCAAGATGATTAAGTCGTGTATTTCATTCAACCCAACAGCAAAATTTTGAAATGAAAATTCGAATAGAAAAGGCTTTGTATTTCCCCAAAGGACACATAAATAAGGACTTCATTGTAAAAAATCATCACTTAAGGTCAAAGAGTCTAGGAGTTAGAGCAAAATTAGTGCTTCAAGATGATTAAGTCGTGTCTTTCATTCAACCCAACAGCAAAATTTTGAAATGAAAATTCGAATAGAAAAAGCTTTGTATTTCCTTAAAGGACACAGGAATAAGGACTTCATTGTAAAAAATCATCACTTTAGGTCAAATAGTCTAGGAGTTAGAGCTAAATTAGTGCTTCAAGATGATTAAGTCGTGTCATTCATTCAACCCAACAGCAAAATTTTGAAATGAAAATTCGAATAGAAAAAGCTTTGTATTTCCTTAAAGGACACAAGAATAAGGACTTCATTGTAAAAAAATCATTCCGAAAGGTCAAATAGTCTAGGAGTTAGAGCAAAATTAGTGTTTCAAGATGATTAAGTCGTGTCTTTCATTCAACCCAACAGCAAAATTTTGAAATGAAAATTCGAATAGAAAAAGCTTTGTATTTCCTTAAAGGACACAGGAATAAGGACTTCATTGTAAAAAATCAACCCTTTAGGTCAAATAGTCTAGGAGTAAGAGCAAAATTAGTGCTTCAAGATGATTAAGTCGTGTCTTTCATTCAACCCAACAGCAAAATTTTGAAATGAAAATTAGAATAGAAAAAGCTTTGTATTTCCTTATAGGACACAAAAAAAGGACTTCATTGTAAAAACTCATCCCTTAAGGTCAAATAGTCTAGGAGTTAGAGCAAAATTAGTGCTTCAAGATGATTAAGTCGTGTCTTTCATTCAACCCAACACCAACATTTTGAAATGAAAATTCGAATAGACAAAGCTTTGCATTTCCTTAAAGAACATGCAAATAAAGACTTCATTGTAAAAAATCATCACTTAAGGTCAAATAGTCTAGGAGTTAGAGCAAAATTAGTGCTTCAAGATGATTAAGTCGTGTTTTTCATTCAACCCAACAGCAAAATTTTGAAATGAAAATTCGAATAGAACAAGCTTTGTATTTCCTTAAAGGACATAGGAATAAGGACTTCATTGTAAAAAATCATTCCTAAAGGTCAAATAGTCTAGGAGTTAGAGCAAAATTAGTGCTTCAAGATGATTAAGTCGTGTCTTTCATTCAACCCAACAGCAAAATTTTGAAATGAAAATTCGAATAGAAAAAGCTTTGTATTTCCTTAAAGGACACAGGAATAAGGACTTCATTGTAAAAAAAATAGTCCCTTAAGGTCAAATAGTCTAGGAGTTAGAGAAAATTAGTGCTTCAAGATGATTAAGTCGTGTTTTTCATTCAACCCAACAGCAAAATTTTGATATGAAAATTCGAATAGAAAAAGCTTTGTATTTCCTTAAAGAACACAAGAATAAGGACTTCATTGTAAAAAATCATCCCTAAAGGTCAAATAGTTTAGGAGTTAGAGCAAAATTAGTGCTTCAAGATGATTAAGTCGTGTCTTTCATTCAACCCAACAGCAAAATTTTGAAATGAAAATTCGAATAGAAAAAGCTTTGTATTTCCTTAAAGGACACAGGAATAAAGATTTCATTGTAAAAAATCATCTCTTAAGGTCAAATAGTCTAGGAGTTAGAGCAAAATTAGTATTTCATGAAGATTAAGTCGTGTCTTTCATTCAACCAAACAGCAGAATTTTTATATGAAAATTCGAATAGACAAGGCTTTGTATTTCCTTAAAGTACACTGGAATAAGGACTTCATTGTAAAAAATCATCACTTAAGGTCAAAGAGTCTAGGAGTTAGAGCAAAATTAGTGCTTCAAGATGATTAAGTCGTGTCTTTCATTCAACCCAACAGCAAAATTTTGAAATGAAAATTCGAATAGAAAAAGCTTTTTATTTCCTTAAAGGACACAGGAATAAGGACTTCATTGTAAAAAATCGTCCCTTAAGGTCAAATAGTCTAGGAGTTAGAGCTAAATTAGTGCTTCATGATGATTAAGTCGTGTCTTTCATTCAACCCAACAGCAAAATTTGAAATGAAAATTCGAATAGAAAAAGCTTTGTATTCCCCTAAAGGACACAGGAATAAGGACTTCATTGTAAAAAATCATCCCTTAAGGTCA
The DNA here is from genome assembly GCA_963971375.1 of Platycheirus rosarum. Lineage (NCBI taxonomy): Eukaryota > Metazoa > Arthropoda > Insecta > Diptera > Syrphidae > Platycheirus > Platycheirus rosarum. The sequence goes on along the minus strand of OZ020511.1, from coordinate 11,891,926 downwards.
AATAGTCTAAGAGTAAGAGCATAATTAGTGCTTCAAGATTATTAAGTCGTGTCTTTCATTCAACCCAACAGCAAAATTTTGAAATGAAAATTCGAATAGAAAAAGCTTTGTATTTCCTTATAGGACACAAGAATAAAGACTTCATTGTAAAAACTCATCCCTTAAGGTCAAATAGTCTAGGAGTTAGAGCAAAATTAGGGCTTCAAGATGATTAAGTCGTGTCTTTCATTCAACCCAACAGCAAAATTTTGAAATGAAAATTCGAATAGAAAAAGCTTTGCATATCCTTAAAGAACATGCAAATAAAGACTTCATTGTAAAAAATTATCACTTATGGTCAAATAGTCTAGGAGTTAGAGCAAAATTAGTGCTTCAAGATGATTTAGTCGTGTTTTTCATTCAACCCAACAGCAAAATTTTGAAATGAAAATTGGAATAGAAAAAGCTTTCTATTTCCTTAAAGGCCACAGGAATAAGGACTTCTTTGTAAAAAATCATCCCTTAGGGTCAAATAGTCTAGGAGTTAGAGCTAAATTAGTGCTTCATGATGATTAAGTCGTGTCTTTCATTCAACCCAACAGCAAAATGTTGAAATGAAAATTCGAATAGAAAAAGCTTTGTATTTCCTTAAATAACACAGGAATAAGGACTTCATTGTAAAAAAATCATCCCTTAAGGTCAAATAGTCTAGGAGTTAGAGCAAAATTAGTGCTTCAAGATGATTAAGTCGTGTCTTTCATTCAACCCAACAGCAAAATATTGAAATGAAAATTCGAATAGAAAAAGCTTTGTATTTCCTTAAAGGACACAGAAATAAGGACTTCATTGTAAAAAAATCATCCCTCAAGGTCAAATAGTCTAGGAGTTAGAGCAAAATTAGTGCTTCAAGATGATTAAGTCGTGTCTTGCATTCAACCCAACAGCAAAACTTTGAAATGAAAATTCGAATAGAAAAAGCTTTGTATTTCCTTAAATGACACAGAAATAAGGACTTCATTGTAAAAACTCATTCCGAAAGGTCAAATAGTCTAGGAGTTAGAGCAAAATTAGTGCTTCAAGATGATTAAGTCGTGTCTTTCATTCAACCCAACAGCAAAATTTTGAAATGAAAATTCGAATAGAAAAAGCTTAATATTTCCTTAACGGACACAGGAATAAGGACTTCATTGTAAAAAATCATCCCTTAAGGTCAAATAGTCTAAGAGTAAGAGCATAATTAGTGCTTCAAGATTATTAAGTCGTGTCTTTCATTCAACCCAACAGCAAAATTTTGAAATGAAAATTCGAATAGAAAAAGCTTTGTATTTCCTTATAGGACACAAGAATAAAGACTTCATTGTAAAAACTCATCCCTTAAGGTCAAATAGTCTAGGAGTTAGAGCAAAATTAGTGCTTCAAGATGATTAAGTCGTGTCTTTCATTCAACCCAACAGCAAAATTTTGAAATGAAAATTCGAATAGAAAAAGCTTTGCATATCCTTAAAGAACATGCAAATAAAGACTTCATTGTAAAAAATTATCACTTATGGTCAAATAGTCTAGGAGTTAGAGCAAAATTAGTGCTTCAAGATGATTAAGTCGTGTATTTCATTCAACCCAACAGCAAAATTTTGAAATGAAAATTCGAATAGAAAAGGCTTTGTATTTCCCCAAAGGACACATAAATAAGGACTTCATTGTAAAAAATCATCACTTAAGGTCAAAGAGTCTAGGAGTTAGAGCAAAATTAGTGCTTCAAGATGATTAAGTCGTGTCTTTCATTCAACCCAACAGCAAAATTTTGAAATGAAAATTCGAATAGAAAAAGCTTTGTATTTCCTTAAAGGACACAGGAATAAGGACTTCATTGTAAAAAATCATCACTTTAGGTCAAATAGTCTAGGAGTTAGAGCTAAATTAGTGCTTCAAGATGATTAAGTCGTGTCATTCATTCAACCCAACAGCAAAATTTTGAAATGAAAATTCGAATAGAAAAAGCTTTGTATTTCCTTAAAGGACACAAGAATAAGGACTTCATTGTAAAAAAATCATTCCGAAAGGTCAAATAGTCTAGGAGTTAGAGCAAAATTAGTTTTTCAAGATGATTAAGTCGTGTCTTTCATTCAACCCAACAGCAAAATTTTGAAATGAAAATTCGAATAGAAAAAGCTTTGTATTTCCTTAAAGGACACAGGAATAAGGACTTCATTGTAAAAAATCAACCCTTTAGGTCAAATAGTCTAGGAGTAAGAGCAAAATTAGTGCTTCAAGATGATTAAGTCGTGTCTTTCATTCAACCCAACAGCAAAATTTTGAAATGAAAATTCGAATAGAAAAAGCTTTGTATTTCCTTATAGGACACAAAAAAAGGACTTCATTGTAAAAACTCATCCCTTAAGGTCAAATAGTCTAGGAGTTAGAGAAAAATTAGTGCTTCAAGATGATTAAGTCGTGTCTTTCATTCAACCCAACACCAACATTTTGAAATGAAAATTCGAATAGACAAAGCTTTGCATTTCCTTAAAGAACATGCAAATAAAGACTTCATTGTAAAAAATCATCACTTAAGGTCAAATAGTCTAGGAGTTAGAGCAAAATTAGTGCTTCAAGATGATTAAGTCGTGTTTTTCATTCAACCCAACAGCAAAATTTTGAAATGAAAATTCGAATAGAACAAGCTTTGTATTTCCTTAAAGGACATAGGAATAAGGACTTCATTGTAAAAAATCATTCCTAAAGGTCAAATAGTCTAGGAGTTAGAGCAAAATTAGTGCTTCAAGATGATTAAGTCGTGTCTTTCATTCAACCCAACAGCAAAATTTTGAAATGAAAATTCGAATAGAAAAAGCTTTGTATTTCCTTAAAGGACACAGGAATAAGGACTTCATTGTAAAAAAAATAGTCCCTTAAGGTCAAATAGTCTAGGAGTTAGAGAAAATTAGTGCTTCAAGATGATTAAGTCGTGTTTTTCATTCAACCCAACAGCAAAATTTTGATATGAAAATTCGAATAGAAAAAGCTTTGTATTTCCTTAAAGAACACAAGAATAAGGACTTCATTGTAAAAAATCATCCCTAAAGGTCAAATAGTTTAGGAGTTAGAGCAAAATTAGTGCTTCAAGATGATTAAGTCGTGTCTTTCATTCAACCCAACAGCAAAATTTTGAAATGAAAATTCGAATAGAAAAAGCTTTGTATTTCCTTAAAGGACACAGGAATAAGGATTTCATTGTAAAAAATCATCTCTTAAGGTCAAATAGTCTAGGAGTTAGAGCAAAATTAGTATTTCATGAAGATTAAGTCGTGTCTTTCATTCAACCAAACAGCAGAATTTTTATATGAAAATTCGAATAGAAAAGGCTTTGTATTTCCTTAAAGTACACTGGAATAAGGACTTCATTGTAAAAAATCATCACTTAAGGTCAAAGAGTCTAGGAGTTAGAGCAAAATTAGTGCTTCAAGATGATTAAGTCGTGTCTTTCATTCAACCCAACAGCAAAATTTTGAAATGAAAATTCGAATAGAAAAAGCTTTTTATTTCCTTAAAGGACACAGGAATAAGGACTTCATTGTAAAAAATCGTCCCTTAAGGTCAAATAGTCTAGGAGTTAGAGCTAAATTAGTGCTTCATGATGATTAAGTCGTGTCTTTCATTCAACCCAACAGCAAAATTTGAAATGAAAATTCGAATAGAAAAAGCTTTGTATTCCCCTAAAGGACACAGGAATAAGGACTTCATTGTAAAAAATCGTCCATTAAGGTCAAATAGTCTAGGAGTTAGAGCTAAATTAGTGCTTCATGATGATTAAGTCGTGTCTTTCATTCAACCCAACAGCAAAATTTTGAAATGAAAATTCGAATAGAAAAAGCTTTGTATTTCCTTAAAGGACACAGGAATAAGGACTTCATTGTAAAAAAACATCCCTTAAGGTCAAATAGTCTAGGAGTTAGAGCAAAATTAGTGCTTCAAGATGATTAAGTCGTGTCTTTCATTCAACCCAACACCAACATTTTGAAATGAAAATTCGAATAGACAAAGCTTTGCATTTCCTTAAAGAACATGCAAATAAAGACTTCATTGTAAAAAATCATCACTTAAGGTCAAATAGTCTAGGAGTAAGAGCAAAATTAGGGCTTCAAGATGATTAAGTCGTGTTTTTCATTCAACCCAACAGCAAAATTTTGAAATGAAAATTCGAATAGAACAAGCTTTGTATTTCCTTAAAGGACATAGGAATAAGGACTTCATTGTAAAAAATCATTCCTAAAGGTCAAATAGTCTAGGAGTTAGAGCAAAATTAGTGCTTCAAGATGATTAAGTCGTGTCTTTCATTCAACCCAACAGCAAAATTTTGAAATGAAAATTCGAATAGAACAAGCTTTGTATTTCCTTAAAGGACATAGGAATATGGACTTCATTGTAAAAAATCATTCCTTAAGGTCAAATAGTCTAGGAGTTAGAGCAAAATTAGTGCTTCAAGATTATTAAGTCGTGTCTTTCATTCAACCCAACAGCAAAATTTTGAAATGAAAATTCGAATACAAAAAGCTTTGTATTTCCTTAAAGGACACAAGAATAAGGACTTCATTGTAAAAAATTAACCCTTTAGGTCAAATAGTCTAGGAGTTAGAGCAAAATTAGTGCTTCAAGATGATTAAGTCGTGTCTTTCATTCAACCCAACAGCAAAATTTTGAAATGAAAATTCGAATAGAAAAAGCTTTTTATTTCCTTAAAGGACACAGGAATAAGGACTTCATTGTAAAAAATCGTCCCTTAAGGTCAAATAATCTAGGAGTTAGAGCTAAATTAGTGCTTCATGATGATTAAGTCGTGTCTTTCATTCAACCCAACAGCAAAATTTGAAATGAAAATTCGAATAGAAAAAGCTTTGTATTTGCTTAAAGGACACAAGAATAAGGACTTCATTGTAAAAAATCGTCCCTTAAGGTCAAATAGTCTAGGAGTTAGAGCAAAATTTGTGCTTCAAGATGATTAAGTCGTGACTTTCATTCAACCCAACAGCAAAATTTTGAAATGAAAATTCGAATAGAAAAAGCTTTGTATTTCCTTAAAGGCAAAGGAATAAGGACTTCATTGTAAAAAATCATCCCTTAAGGTCAAATAGTCTAGGAGTTAGAGCAAAATTAGTGCTTCAAGATGATTTAGTCGTGTTTTTCATTCAACCCAACAACAAAATTTTGAAATGAAAATTCGAATAGAAAAAGCTTTGTATTCCCCTAAAGGACACAGAAATAAGGACTTCTTTGTAAAAAATCATCCCTAAAGGTCAAATAGTCTAGGAGTTAGAGCAAAATTAGTGCTTCAAGATGATTAAGTCGTGTCTTTCATTCAACCCAACAGCAAAATTTTGAAATGAAAATTCGAATAGAAAAAGCTTTGTATTTCCTTAAAAGCAAAGGAATAAGGACTTCATTGTAAAAAATCATCCCTTAAGGTCAAATAGTCTAGGAGTTAGAGCAAAATTAGTGCTTCGAGATGATTAAATCTCGTCTTTCATTCAACCCAACAGCAAAATTTTTAAATGAAAATTCGAATAGAAAAAGCTTTGTATTTCCTTAAAGGACACAGGAATAAGGACTTCATTGTAAAAAATCATCTCTTAAGGTCAAATAGTCTAGGAGTTAGAGCAAAATTAGTGCTTCAAGATGATTAAGTCGTGTCTTTCATTCAACCCAACAGCAAAATTTTGAAATGAAAATTCGAATATAAAAAGCTTTGTATTTCCTTAAAGGACACAGAAATAAGGACATCATTGTAAGAAATCATCCCTAAAGGTCAAATAGTCTAGGAGTTAGAGCAAAATTAGTGCTTCAAGATGATTAAGTCGTGTCTTTCATTCAACCCAACAGCTAAATTTTGAAATGAAAATTCGAATAGAAAAAGCTTTGTATTTCCTTAAAGGAAACAAAAATAAGGACTTCATTGTAAAAAATCATCCCTTAAGGTCAAATAGTCTAGGAGTTAGAGCAAAATTAGTGCTTCGAGATGATTAAATCGTGTCTTTCATTCAACCCAACAGCAAAATTTTTAAATGAAAATTCGAATAGAAAAAGCTTTGTATTTCCTTAAAGGACACAGAAATAAGGACTTCATTGTAAAAAATCATCCCTTAAGGTAAAATAGTCTAGGAGTTAGAGCAAAATTAGTGCTTCAAGATGATTAAGTCGTGTCTTTCATTCAACCCAACAGCAAAATTTTGAAATGAAAATTCGAATAGAAAAAGCTTTGTATTTTCTTAAAGGACACAGAAATAAGGACTTCATTGTAAAAAATCATCCCTTAAGGTCAAATTTTTTTTTTTTTTTTTTTTTATAATTAACGCGCGCACAAGGGATTATGTGTTTCCCTTTTAATGTAGAACACACTGCGCGGACATTACGAAGAAAGGGAGGGGAGAGATAGGAAGTGCCGATTAACATTGGTTTTGAATGTTTGCAGATCAAAATGGCAAGGGAAAATCCCGCCGGGTAAACTATTCCAAATTCGTGTCGTTCGGCTAAAAAAAGAATCCCTATATTTCACGGTACGTCCGAAATTGGGCTCAAGGGTGAACTGATGGGCATTCCTTGCGAGACGAGTATTACGGGAGAAACTTTTAAGGGGAGGAATGCAACTGGCTACTTCGAGTGAACATTTTTTGTAGAAGAAACGATAAAATAAGGAAAGACATGAAACATTGCGTCGGTTTACGAGTGGGGCAATTGTTTCAGCGGCAGTTCTATTTCCTATCAATCTTAACGCTCGATTTTGTATTCTATCAAGCAGGTGAAGCGATGTTTGCGAAGCACCTGCCCAGAGGTGGGAGTTATACTCGAGTTTAGGGCGTATAAACGCTTTATAAATTGTAGCCAGATCAGATGGGGAAAAATACTTCTTACACCGATACAGAAAACCTAAGCACTTTGCAGCATTCTTAGCGATCTCAAATATATGGTCGTTCCAACGGAGATCGTCGTTGACACACATACCGAGTACTGAGAGCTTTTCGGTTTCTTCGATGTAAGTGCCATTCATGGACAATGGCATTGGGGGAATGTTTAGCTTTAACGACAGAAGACAGCATTGAGTTTTCGAAGCATTAAACTCCACACGATTTCTATTACCCCATTTGACAATGCTGTATAAATCGGAGTTTAATGAGCTTGACATACGGCACCGTTGCAATTGTACGTCCGAAGGCGAAGGACGTGAATTATCGAACGAATATGAAAAGCTGAGGGTAGAGTCGTCAGCAAAACAGTTAAGTGGATTAGAAGTAACAGACAGAAGATCATTTATAAAAATGAGGAAAAGAGTCGGAGACAGAAGCCTGGGGCACACCAGCATTTATTTTATGGGAATCAGACTTGAATCCGTCCAATACAACTTGTATTGAACGGTCCAGGAGATAGCTTCTAATCCAACGAACAAGAGTATTATCGATTCCAAAAGCACGCATTTTCGATAAGAGAGCTTCATGCCAAACTCTATCAAATGCCTTGGAGTTATCAAGAGCAATAATCTTACTTTCACCAAAGCGATGTAAGGATTTGTTCCACTGTTCGGTGAGATATGCCATCAGATCACCAGTGGAACGGTTGCTGCGGAAGCCATACTGACGGTCATGGAGAAGCTTACGATCTTCGAGATATTCCTTAAGCTGACGGTTAATCAGTGTTTCCATGACCTTAGAAAGAAGGGATGTCAGTGCTATGGGTCGGTAGGAGGAGGGGGAGGATGGGTCACCTTTCTTAGGGACAGGCTGGACAAATGCTGTTTTACATCTTCTAGGAAAGATTCCAGAAGAATAGGAGCGATGGAAAAGCTTACGCAGTGGCTTTGCCAGTGTGGAAGAACACCTCTTCAGAAGAATCGGGGGTATACCATCCGGGCCAGCGGATTTGTGTATATCGAGATCTTTGAGAACTCTTGCTACTGTACGAGTGCGGAAAAAAATGTGTCCCATGGAAAAATTTACATTCTCAAGTACAGGAGGGGCAACGTTGCTTTGAGGCAGCGTGGAGCTGGCAGCGAAATGGGCGGCGAGCAAGTTTGCCTTCTCTGAAGAGTAAACAATTGGTTTGTTATTGTCGATGAGCGTTGGAACCGAAGATGTCGAGGAGTTTTTTATATTTTTTACAAATGACCAAAAATTTTTACTGCCTTTGGGACACTGCAGAATTTTTTGCCGTAATTTTTGGTCATGCAAAAATTTGGTTCTTTCTATAACGGAGTTGCATGAGTTCCTTGCTTGTTTGTGCTTTTTCCGATTTTCCTCTGTAGGGTTGGCTTTGTAAGATCGGAAACTTACTTCTTTGAGCCTGATAGCTTCTTTACACTCAGAATTAAACCAAGACTTTTCTTTAGGTTTGATGCTTTTTACTCTATTAGGAATAAAAGCACGCATCCCTAGAAGAATCACATTTGTGATCATTTGAGCACTGGCATCAATGTCACTATCGAGGAAGCATAGTGACCAGTTAAAGTTTCGGTAAAAGAAATTCAGGCCGTCCCAGTTGGCTTTCTCGTATTGCCAAACGGTCCTGGTGGGAAGTTTTTCTTTAACTGGATGGGTAGGGGATGAGAAATTAGCTGAAATGATACAATGGTCTGAAGTGCCAAATGGAGAAGTTACACTAATGGTGTATTTATCAGGGTGAGAAGTAAGAAACAAGTCAAGAGTATGGGCGGCTTGCCCAGCAACATCCGGTATACGCGTTGGCACATCGATCAGTTGGGTAAGGTGATGTAACCCGGCAAAGAGCTCGACATACCTTCCTTCGGGTGTTGTCTGACCAGAATAGCGGAGCCAGTTGGAATTGTGTACATTGAAATCGCCCGCAATAACGATTTCAGTGCGAGGACAAAGGGAAACAATTTTCGAGATGGAATCAGACAGTGCATCAAACTCGTTACAAGTCGAATTACTGTCAAGATTTGGACTCCTGTAAATAAAACAATAATGAATGACATGCTTGCGGACAGTGAATTTGAGCCATAAGAAGTTAAAGTCCGTGTTGGAACATTGCCCATATTGGGGAAGGCTCTGGCAAGCAATATCATTCCTAAATAGTCTAAGAGTTAGAGCAAAATTAGTACTTCAAGATGATTAAGTCGTGTCTTTCATTCAACCCAACAGCAAAATTTTGAAATGAAAATTCGAATAGAAAAAGCTTTGTATTTTCTTAAAGGACACAGAAATAAGGATTTCATTGTAAAAAATCATCCCTAAAGGTCAAATAGTCTAGGAGTTAGAGCAAAATTAGTGCTTCGAGATGATTAAATCGTGTCTTTCATTCAACCCAACAGCAAAATTTTTAAATGAAAATTGGAATAGAAAAAGCTTTGTATTTCCTTAAAGGACACAGGAATAAGGACTTCATTGTAAGAAATCATCCCTTAAGGTCAAATAATCTAGGAGTTAGAGCAAAATTAGTGCTTCAAGATGATTAAGTCGTGTCTTTCATTCAACCCAATAGAAAAAGCTTTATATTTCCTTAAAGGACACAAGAATAAGGATTCGTTGTAGAAAATCATCCCTAAAGGTCGAATAGTCTAGTAGTTAGAGTTAAATTAGTGCTTCAAGATGATTAAGTCGTGTTTTTCATTCAACCCATCAGCAAAATTTTGAAATGAAAATTCGAATAGAAAAAGCTTTGTATTTCCTTAAAGGACACAGAAATAAGGACTTCATTGTAAAAAATCGTCCCTTGAGGTCAAATAGTCTAGGAATTAGAGCTAAATTAGTGCTTCAAGATGATTAAGTCGTGTCTTTCATTCAACCCAACAGCAAAATGTTGAAATGAAAATTCAAATAGAAAAAGCTTTGTATTTCCTTAAATGACACAGGAATAAGGACTTCATTGTAAAAAAATCATCCCTTAAGGTCAAATAGTCTAGGAGTTAGAGCAAAATTATTGCTTCAAGATGATTAAGTCGTGTCTTTCATCCAACCCAACAGCAAAATTTTGAAATGAAAATTCGAATAGAAAAAGATTTATATTTCCTTAAAGGACACAGGAATAAGGACTTCAGTGTAAAAATCATCCCTTAAGGTCAAATAGTCTAGGAGTTAGAGCAAAATTAGTGCTTCAAGATGATTAAGTCGTGTCTTTCATTTAACCCAACAGCATCATTTTGAAATGAAAATTCGAATAGAAAAAGCTTTGCATTTCCTTAAAGGACAAGGGAATAAGGACATCATTGTAAAAAATCATCCCTTAAGGTCAAATAGTCTAGGAGTTAGAGCAAAATTAGTGCTTCAAGATGATTTAGTCGTGTTTTTCATTCAACCCAACAGCAAAATTTTGAAATGAAAATTCGAATAGAAAAAGCTTTGTATTCCCCTAAAGGACACAGGAATAAGGACTTCTTTGTAAAAAATCATCCCTAAGGGTCAAATAGTCTAGGAGTTAGAGCAAAATTATTGCTTCAAGATGATTAAGTCGTGTCTTTCATTCAACCCAACAGCAAAATTTTGAATGAAAATTCGAATAGAAAAAGCTTTGTATTCACCTAAAGGACACAGGAATAAGGACTTCATTGTAAAAAATCGTCCCTTAAGGTCAAATAGTCTAGGAGTTAGAGCTAAATTAGTGCTTCATGATGATAAAGTCGTGTCTTTCATTCAACCCAACAGCAAAATTTTGAAATGAAAATTCGAATAGAAAAAGCTTTGTATTTCCTCAAAAGACACAAGAAAATCATCCCTTAAGGTCAAATAGTCTAGGAGTTAGAGCAAAATTAGTGCTTCAAGATGATTAAGTCGTGTCTTTCATTGAAGCCAACAGCAAAATTTTGAAATGAAAATTCGAATAAATATTTCCTTAAATGACACAAGAATAAGGACTTCATTGTAAAAAAATCATCCCTTAAGGTCAAATAGTCTAGGAGTTAGAGCAAAATTAGTGCTTCAAGATGATTAAGTCGTGTCTTGCATTCAACCCAACAGCAAAACTTTGAAATGAAAATTCGAATAGAAAAAGCTTTGTATTTCCTTAAAGGACACAGAAATAAGGACTTCATTGTAAAAAATCATCCCTTAAGGTCAAATAGTCTAGGAGTTAGAGCAAAATTAGTGCTTCAAGATGATTAAGTCGTGTCTTTCATTTAACCCAACAGCATCATTTTGAAATGAAAATTCGAATAGAAAAAGCTTTGCAATTCCTTAAAGGACAAGAGAATAAGGACATCATTGTAAGAAATCATCCCTTAAAGTCAAATAGTCTAGGAGTTAGAGCAAAATTAGTGCTTCAAGATGATTTAGTCGTGTTTTTCATTCAACCCAACAGCAAAATTTTGAAATGAAAATTGGAATAGAAAAAGCTTTCTATTTCCTTAAAGAACACAGGAATAAGGACTTCTTTGTAAAAAATCATCCCTAAAGGTCAAATAGTCTAGGAGTTAGAGCAAAATTAGTGCTTCAAGATGATTAAGTCGTGTCTTTCATTCAACCCAACAGCAAAATTTTGAAATGAAAATTCGAATAGAAAAAGCTTTGTATTTCCTTAAAAGCAAAGGAATAAGGACTTCATTGTAAAAAATCATCCCTTAAGGTCAAATAGTCTAGGAGTTAGAGCAAAATTAGTGCTTCAAGATGATTCAGTCGTGTCTTTCATTCAACCCAACAGCAAAATTTTGAAATGAAAATTCGAATAGAAAAAGCTTTGTATTTCCTTAAAGGACACAGGAATAAGGACTTTATTGTAAAAAATCATCCCTTAAGGTAAAATAGTCTAGAAGTTAGAGCAAAATTAGTGCTTCAAGATGATTAAGTCATGTCTTTCATTCAACCCAACAGCAAAATTTTAAAATGAAAGTTCGAATAGAAAAAGCTTTGTATTTCCTTAAAGAACACAGAAATAAGGACTTCATTGTAAAAAATCATCCCTTAAGGTCAAATAGTCTAGGAGTTAGAGCAAAATTAGTGCTTCAAGATGATTAAGTCGTGTCTTTCATTCAACCCAACAGCAAAATTTTGAAATGAAAATTCGAATAGAAAAAGCTTTGTATTTTCTTAAAGGACACAGGAATAGGGACTTCATTGTAAAAATCATCCCTTAAGGTCAAATAGTCTAGGAGTTAGAGCAAAATTAGTACTTCAAGATGATTAAGTCGTGTCTTTCATTCAACCCAACAGCAAAATTTTGAAATAAAGTTCGAATAGAAAAAGCTTTATATTTCCTTAAAGGACACAGGAATAAGGACTTTATTGTAAAAAATCATCCCTAAAGGTCAAATAGTCTAGGAGTTAGAGCAAAATTAGTGCTTCGAGATGATTAAATCGTGTCTTTCATTCAACCCAACAGCAAAATTTTTAAATGAAAATTCGAATAGAAAAAGCTTTGTATTTCCTCAAAAGACACAAGAATAAGGACTTCATTGTAAAAAATCATCCCTTAATGTCAAATAGTCTAGGAGTTAGAGCAAAATTAGTGCTTCAAGATGATTAAGTCGTGTCTTTCATTGAAGCCAACAGCAAAATTTTGAAATGAAAATTCGAATAGAAAAAACTTTTTATTTCCTTAAAAGAAACAGGAATAAGGACTTCATTGTAAAAAATCATCCCTTAAGGTCAAATAGTCTAGGAGTTAGAGCAAAATTAGTGCTTCAAGATGATTAAGTCGTGTCTTTCATTTAACCCAACAGCATCATTTTGAAATGAAAATTCGAATAGAAAAAGCTTTGCATTTCCTTAAAGGACAAGGGAATAATGATTAAGTCGTGTCTTTCATTGAAGCCAACAGCAAAATTTTGAAATGAAAATTCGAATAGAAAAAACTTTTTATTTCCTTAAAAGAAACAGGAATAAGGACTTCATTGTAAAAAATCATCCCTTAAGGTCAAATAGTCTAGGAGTTAGAGCAAAATTAGTGCTTCAAGATGATTAAGTCGTGTCTTTCATTTAACCCAACAGCAAAATGTTGAAATGAAAATTCGAATAGAAAAAGCTTTGTATTTCCTTAAATGACACAGGAATAAGGACTTCATTGTAAAAAAATCATCCCTTAAGGTCAAATAGTCTAGGAGTTAGAGCAAAATTAGTGCTTCAAGATGATTAAGTCGTGTCTTGAATTCAACCCAACAGCAAAACTTTGAAATGAAAATTCGAATAGAAAATGCTTTGTATTTCCTTAAAGGACACAAGAATAAGGGCTTCATTGTAAGAAATCATTCCTAAAGGTCAAATAGTCTAGGAGTTAGAGCAAAATTAGTGCTTCAAGATGATTAAGTCGTGTCTTTCATTGAACCCAACAGCAACATTTTGAAATGAAAATTCGAATAGAAAAAGCTTTGTATTTCCTTAAAGGACACAGGAATAAGGACTTCATTGTAAAAAATCATCCCTTAAGGTCAAATAGTCTAGGAGTTAGAGCAAAATTAGTGCTTCAAGATTATTAAGTCGTGTCTTTCATTCAACCCAACAGCAAAATTTTGAAATGAAAATTTGAATAGAAAAAGCTTTGTATTTCCTTAAAGAACACAGGAATAAGGACTTCATTGTAAAAAATCATCCCTTAAGGTCAAATAGTCTAGGAGTTAGAGCTAAATTAGTGCTTCATGATGATTAAGTCGTGTCCTTCATTCAACCCAACAGCAAAATTTTGAAATGAAAATTCGAATAGAAAAAGCTTAGCATTTCCTTAAAGGACAAAGAAATAAGGACATCATTGTAAGAAATCATCCCTTAAGGTCAAATAGTCTGGGAGTTAGAGCAAAATTAGTGCTTCAAGATGATTTAGTCGTGTTTTTCATTCAACCCAACAGCAAAATTTTGAAATGAAAATTGGAATAGAAAAAGCTTTCTATTTCCTTAAAGGACACAGGAATAAGGACTTCTTTGTAAAAAATCATCCCTAAAGGTCAAATAGTCTAGGAGTTAGAGCAAAATTAGTGCTTCAAGATGATTAAGTCGTGTCTTTCATTCAACCCAACAGCAAAATTTTGAAATGAAAATTCGAATAGAAAAAGCTTTGTATTTCCTTAAAAGCAAAGGAATAAAGACTTCATTGTAAAAAATCATCCCTTAAGGTCAAATAGTCTAGGAGTTAGAGCAAAATTAGTGCTTCAAGATGATTCAGTCGTGTCTTTCATTCAACCCAACAGCAAAATTTTGAAATGAAAATTCGAATAGAAAAAGCTTTGTATTTCCTTAAAGGACACAGGAATAAGGACTTCATTGTAAAAAATCATCCCTTAAGGTAAAATAGTCTAGGAGTTAGAGCAAAATTAGTGCTTCAAGATGATTAAGTCGTGTCTTTCATTCAACCCAACAGCAAAATTTTGAAATGAAAGTTCGAATAGAAAAAGCTTTGTATTTCCTTAAAGGACACAGGAATAAGGACTTTATTGTAAAAAATCATCCCTAAAGGTCAAATAGTCTAGGAGTTAGAGCAAAATTAGTGCTTCGAGATGATTAAATCGTGTCTTTCATTCAACCCAACAGCAAAATTTTTAAATGAAAATTCGAATAGAAAAACCTTTGTATTTCCTTAAAGGACACAGGAATAAGGACTTCATTGTAAAAAATCATCCCTTAAGGTCAAATAGTCTAGGAGTTAGAGCAAAATTAGTGCTTCAAGATGATTAAGTCGTGTCTTTCATTCAACCCAACAGCAACATTTTGAAATGAAAATTCGAATAGAAAAAGCTTTGTATTTTCTTAAAGGACACAGGAATAAGGACTTCATTGTAAAAATCATCCCTTAAGGTCGAATAGTCTAGAAGTTAGAGCTAAATTAGTACTTCAAGATGATAAAGTCGTGTCTTTCATTCAACCCAACAGCAAAATTTTGAAATAAAGTTCGAATAGAAAAAGCTTTGTATTTCCTTAAAGGACACAGGAATAAGGACTTTATTGTAAAAAATCATCCCTAAAGGTCAAATAGTCTAGGAGTTAGAGCAAAATTAGTGCTTCGAGATGATTAAATCGTGTCTTTCATTCAACCCAACAGCAAAATTTTTAAATGAAAATTCGAATAGAAAAAGCTTTGTATTTCCTTAAAGGACACAGAAATAAGGACTTCATTGTAAAAAATCATCCCTTAAGGTCAAATAGTCTAGGAGTTAGAGCAAAATTAGTGCTTCAAGATGATTAAGTCGTGTCTTTCATTCAACCCAACAGCAAAATTTTTAAATGAAAATTCGAATAGAAAAAGCTTTGTATTTCCTTAAAAGCAAAGGAATAAGGACTTCATTGTAAAAAATCATCCCTTAAGGTCAAATAGTCTAGGAGTTAGAGCAAAATTAGTGCTTCAAGATGATTCAGTCGTGTCTTTCATTCAACCCAACAGCAAAATTTTGAAATGAAAATTCGAATAGAAAAAGCTTTGTATTTCCTTAAAGGACACAGGAATAAGGACTTCATTGTAAAAAATCATCCCTTAAGGTAGAATAGTCTAGGAGTTAGAGCAAAATTAGTGCTTCAAGATGATTAAGTCGTGTCTTTCATTCAACCCAACAGCAAAATTTTGAAATGAAAGTTCGAATAGAAAAAGCTTTGTATTTCCTTAAAGGACACAGGAATAAGGACTTTATTGTAAAAAATCATCCCTAAAGGTCAAATAGTCTAGGAGTAAGAGCAAAATTAGTGCTTCGAGATGATTAAATCGTGTCTTTCATTCAACCCAACAGCAAAATTTTTAAATGAAAGAAAATTCGAATAGAAAAAGCTTTAAATTTCCTTAAAGGACACAGGAATAAGGACTTCATTGTAAAAAATCATCCCTTAAGGTCAAATAGTCTAGGAGTTAGAGCAAAATTAGTGCTTCAAGATGATTAAGTCGTGTCTTTCATTCAACCCAACAGCAAAATTTTGAAATGAAAATTCGAATAGAAAAAGCTTTGTATTTTCTTAAAGGACACAGGAATAAGGACTTCATTGTAAAAATCATCCCTTAAGGTCAAATAGTCTAGGAGTTAGAGCAAAATTAGTACTTCAAGATGATTAAGTCGTGTCTTTCATTCAACCCAACAGCAAAATTTTGAAATAAAGTTCGAATAGAAAAAGCTTTGTATTTCCTTAAAGGACACAGGAATAAGGACTTTATTGTAAAAAATCATCCCTAAAGGTCAAATAGTCTAGGAGTTAGAGCAAAATTAGTGCTTCGAGATGATTAAATCGTGTCTTTCATTCAACCCAACAGCAAAATTTTTAAATGAAAATTCGAATAGAAAAAGCTTTGTATTTACTCAAAGGACACAGAAATAAGGACTTCATTGTAAAAAAATCATCCCTTAAGGTCAAATAGTCTAGGAGTTAGAGCAAAATTAGTGCTTCAAGATGATTAAGTCGTGTCTTTCATTCAACCCAACAGCAAAATTTTTAAATGAAAATTCGAATAGAAAAAGCTTTATATTTTCTTAAAGGACACAAGAATAAGGACTTCATTGTAAAAAATCATCCCTTAAGGTCAAATAGTCTAGGAGTTAGAGCAAAATTAGTACTTCAAGATGATTAAGTCGTGTCTTTCATTCAACCCAACAGCAAAATTTTGAAATGAAAATTCGAATAGAAAAAAGCTTTGTATTTTCTTAAAGGACACAGAAATAAGACTTCATTGTAAAAAAATCATCCCTTAAGGTCAAATAGTCTAGGAGTTAGAGCAAAATTAGTGCTTCAAGATGAATAATTCGTGTCTTGCATTCAACCCAACAGCAAAACTTTGAAATGAAAATTCGAATAGAAAATGCTTTAAATTTCCTTAAAGGACACAAGAATAAGGACTTCATTGTAAAAAATCATTCCTAAAGGTCAAATAGTCTAGAAGTTAGAGCAAAATTAGTGCTTCATGATGATTAAGTCGTGTCTTTCATTCAACCCAACAGCAAAACTTTGAAATGAAAATTCGAATAGAAAAAGCTTTGTATTTCCTTAAAGGGCACAGGAATAAGGACTTCATTGTAAAAAATCGTCCCTTAAGGTCAAATAGTCTAGGAGTTAGAGCAAAATTAGTGCTTCAAGATGATTAAGTCGTGTCTTTCATTCAACCCAACAGCAAAATTTTGAAATGAAAATTCGAATAGAAAAAGCTTTATATTTCCTTAAAGGACACAGAAATAAGGACTTCATTGTAAAAAAATTATCCCTTAAGGTCAAATAGTCTAGGAGTTAGAGCAAAATTAGTGCTCAAGATGATTAAGTCGTGTCTTGCATTCAACCCAACAGCAAAACTTTGAAATGAAAATTCGAATAGAAAATGCTGTATTTCCTTTAAGGACACAAGAATAAGGACTTTATTGTAAAAAATCATTCCTAAAGGTCAAATAGTCTAGGAGTTAGAGCAAAATTAGTGCTTCAAGATGATTAAGTCGTGTTTTCATTCAACCCAACAGCAAAATTTTGAAATGAAAATTCGAATAGAAAAAGCTTTGTATTTCCTTAAAGGTCACAGGTATAAGGACTTCTTTGTAAAAAATCATCCCTAACGGTCAAATAGTCTAGGAGTTAAAGCAAAATTAGTGCTTCAAGATGATTAAGTCGTGTCTTTCATTCAACCCAACAGCAAAATATTGAAATGAAAATTCGAATAGAAAAAGCTTTGTATTTCCTTAAAAGCAAAGGAATAAGGACTTCATTGTAAAAAATCTTCCCTTAAGGTCAAATAGTCTAGGAGTTAGAGCAAAATTAGTGCTTCAAGATGATTAAGTCGTGTCTTTCATTCAACCCAACAGCAAAATATTGAAATGAAAATTCGAATAGAAAAAGCTTTGTATTTCCTTAAAAGCAAAGGAATAAGGACTTCATTGTAAAAATCATCCCTTAAGGTCAAATAGTCTAGGAGTTAGAGCAAAATTAGTACTTCAAGATGATTAAGTCGTGTCTTTCATTCAACCCAACAGCAAAATTTTGAAATAAAGTTCGAATAGAAAAAGCTTTGTATTTCCTTAAAGGACACAGGAATAAGGACTTTATTGTAAAAAATCATCCCTAAAGGTCAAATAGTCTAGGAGTTAGAGCAAAATTAGTGCTTCGAGATGATTAAATCGTGTCTTTCATTCAACCCAACAGCAAAATTTTTAAATGAAAATTCGAATAGAAAAAGCTTTGTATTTACTCAAAGGACACAGAAATAAGGACTTCATTGTAAAAAAATCATCCCTTAAGGTCAAATAGTCTAGGAGTTAGAGCAAAATAAGTGCTTCAAGATGATTAAGTCGTGTCTTTCATTCAACCCAACAGCAAAATTTTTAAATGAAAATTCGAATAGAAAAAGCTTTATATTTTCTTAAAGGACACAAGAATAAGGACTTCATTGTAAAAAATCATCCCTTAAGGTCAAATAGTCTAGGAGTTAGAGCAAAATTAGTACTTCAAGATGATTAAGTCGTGTCTTTCATTCAACCCAACAGCAAAATTTTGAAATGAAAATTCGAATAGAAAAAAGCTTTGTATTTCCTTAAAGGACACAGAAATAAGACTTCATTGTAAAAAAATCATCCCTTAAGGTCAAATAGTCTAGGAGTTAGAGCAAAATTAGTTCTTCAAGATGAATAATTCGTGTCTTGCATTCAACCCAACAGCAAAACTTTGAAATGAAAATTCGAATAGAAAATGCTTTAAATTTCCTTAAAGGACACAAGAATAAGGACTTCATTGTAAAAAATCATTCCTAAAGGTCAAATAGTCTAGAAGTTAGAGCAAAATTAGTGCTTCATGATGATTAAGTCGTGTCTTTCATTCAACCCAACAGCAAAACTTTGAAATGAAAATTCGAATAGAAAAAGCTTTGTATTTCCTTAAAGGGCACAGGAATAAGGACTTCATTGTAAAAAATCGTCCCTTAAGGTCAAATAGTCTAGGAGTTAGAGCAAAATTAGTGCTTCAAGATGATTAAGTCGTGTCTTTCATTCAACCCAACAGCAAAATTTTGAAATGAAAATTCGAATAGAAAAAGCTTTATATTTCCTTAAAGGACACAGAAATAAGGACTTCATTGTAAAAAAATTATCCCTTAAGGTCAAATAGTCTAGGAGTTAGAGCAAAATTAGTGCTTCAAGATGATTAAGTCGTGTTTTCATTCAACCCAACAGCAAAATTTTGAAATGAAAATTCGAATAGAAAAAGCTTTGTATTTCCTTAAAGGTCACAGGTATAAGGACTTCTTTGTAAAAAATCATCCCTAACGGTCAAATAGTCTAGGAGTTAAAGCAAAATTAGTGCTTCAAGATGATTAAGTCGTGTCTTTCATTCAACCCAACAGCAAAATATTGAAATGAAAATTCGAATAGAAAAAGCTTTGTATTTCCTTAAAAGCAAAGGAATAAGGACTTCATTGTAAAAAATCTTCCCTTAAGGTCAAATAGTCTAGGAGTTAGAGCAAAATTAGTGCTTCAAGATGATTAAGTCGTGTCTTTCATTCAACCCAACAGCAAAGTTTTGAAATGAAAATTCGAATAGAAAAAGCTTTGTATTTCCTTAAAGGACACAGGAATAAGGACTTCATTGTAAAAAATCATCCCTTAAGGTCAAATAGTCTAGGAGTTAGAGCAAATTAGTGCTTCGAGATGATTAAATCGTGTCTTTCATTCAACCCAACAGCAAAATTTTTAAATGAAAATTCGAATAGAAAAAGCTTTGTATTTACTCAAAGGACACAGAAATAAGGACTTCATTGTAAAAAAATCATCCCTTAAGGTCAAATAGTCTAGGAGTTAGAGCAAAATTAGTACTTCAAGATGATTAAGTCGTGTCTTTCATTCAACCCAACAGCAAAATTTTTAAATGAAAATTCGAATAGAAAAAGCTTTATATTTTCTTAAAGGACACAAGAATAAGGACTTCATTGTAAAAAATCATCCCTTAAGGTCAAATAGTCTAGGAGTTAGAGCAAAATTAGTGCTTCAAGATGAATAAGTCGTGTCTTGCATTCAACCCAACAGCAAAATTTTGAAATGAAAATTCGAATAGAAAAAGCTTTGTATTTCCTTAAAGGACACAGAAATAAGGACTTCATTGTAAAAAAATCATCCCTTAAGGTCAAATAGTCTAGGAGTTAGAGCAAAATTAGTACTTCAAGATGATTAAGTCGTGTCTTTCATTCAACCCAACAGCAAAATTTTTAAATGAAAATTCGAATAGAAAAAGCTTTATATTTTCTTAAAGGACACAAGAATAAGGACTTCATTGTAAAAAAATCATCCCTTAAGGTCAAATAGTCTAGGAGTTAGAGCAAAATTAGTGCTTCAAGATGAATAAGTCGTGTCTTGCATTCAACCCAACAGCAAAACTTTGAAATGAAAATTCGAATAGAAAATGCTTTAAATTTCCTTAAAGGACACAAGAATAAGGACTTCATTGTAAAAAAATCATTCCTAAAGGTCAAATAGTCTAGAAGTTAGAGCAAAATTAGTGCTTCAAGATGATTAAGTCGTGTCTTTCATTCAACCCAACAGCAAAATTTTGAAATGAAAATTCGAATAGAAAAAGCTTTGTATTTCCTTAAAGGACACAGAAATAAGGACTTCATTGTAAAAAAATCATCCCTTAAGGTCAAATAGTCTAGGAGTTAGAGCAAAATTAGTGCTTCAAGATGATTAAGTCGTGTCTTGCATTCAACCCAACAGCAAAACTTTGAAATGAAAATTCGAATAGAAAAAGCTTTGTATTTCCTTAAAGGACACAGGAATAAGGACTTCATTGTAAAAAATCGTCCCTTAAGGTCAAATAGTCTAGGAGTTAGAGCAAAATTAGTGCTTCAAGATGATTAAGTCGTGTCTTTCATTCAACCCAACAGCAAAATTTTGAAATGAAAATTCGAATAGAAAAAGCTTTATATTTCCTTAAAGGACACAGAAATAAGGACTTCATTGTAAAAAAATCATCCCTTAAGGTCAAATAGTCTAGGAGTTAGAGCAAAATTAGTGCTCAAGATGATTAAGTCGTGTCTTTCATTCAACGCAACAGCAAAACTTTGAAATGAAAATTCGAATAGAAAATGCTTTGTATTTCCTTTAAGGACACAAGAATAAGGACTTTATTGTAAAAAATCATTCCTAAAGGTCAAATAGTCTAGGAGTTAGAGCAAAATTAGTGCTTCAAGATGATTAAGTCGTGTTTTCATTCAACCCAACAGCAAAATTTTGAAATGAAAATTCGAATAGAAAAAGCTTTGTATTTCCTTAAAGGTCACAGGTATAAGGACTTTTTTTGTAAAAAATCATCCCTAACGGTCAAATAGTCTAGGAGTTAAAGCAAAATTAGTGCTTCAAGATGATTAAGTCGTGTCTTTCATTCAACCCAACAGCAAAATATTGAAATGAAAATTCGAATAGAAAAAGCTTTGTATTTCCTTAAAGGACACAGGAATAAGGACTTCATTGTAAAAAATCATCCCTTAAGGTCAAATAGTCTAGGAGTTAGAGCAAATTAGTGCTTCAAGATGATTAAGTCGTGTCTTTCATTCAACCCAACAGCAAAATTTTTAAATGAAAATTCGAATAGAAAAAGCTTTGTATTTCCTTAAAGGACACAGGAATAAGGACTTCATTGTAAAAAATCATCCCTAAAGGTCAAATAGTCTAGGAGTTAGAGCAAAATTAGTGCTTCAAGATGATTAAGTCGTGTCTTTCATTCAACCCAACAGCTAAATTTTGAAATGAAAATTCGAATAGAAAAAGCTTTGTATTTCCTTAAAGGAAACAAAAATAAGGACTTCATTGTAAAAAATCATCCCTTAAGGCCAAATAGTCTAGGAGTTAGAGCAAAATTAGTGCTTCAAGATGATTAAGTCGTGTCTTTCATTCAACCCAACAGCAAAGTTTTGAAATGAAAATTCGAATAGAAAAAGCTTTGTATTTCCTTAAAGGACACAGGAATAAGGACTTCATTGTAAAAAATCATCCCTTAAGGTCAAATAGTCTAGGAGTTAGAGCAAATTAGTGCTTCAAGATGATTAAGTCGTGTCTTTCATTCAACCCAACAGCAAAATTTTTAAATGAAAATTCGAATAGAAAAAGCTTTGTATTTCCTTAAAGGACACAGGAATAAGGACTTCATTGTAAAAAATCATCCCTAAAGGTCAAATAGTCTAGGAGTTAGAGCAAAATTAGTGCTTCAAGATGATTAAGTCGTGTCTTTCATTCAACCCAACAGCTAAATTTTGAAATGAAAATTCGAATAGAAAAAGCTTTGTATTTCCTTAAAGGACACAAAAATAAGGACTTCATTGTAAAAAATCATCCCTTAAGGTCAAATAGTCTAGGAGTTAGAGCAAAATTAGTGCTTCAAGACTATTAAGTCGTGTCTTCATTCAACCCAACAGCAAAATTTTGAAATGAAAATTCGAATAGAAAAAGCTTTATATTTTCTTAAAGGACACAAGAATAAGGACTTCATTGTAAAAAATCATCCCTTAAGGTCAAATAGTCTAGGAGTTAGAGCAAAATTAGTACTTCAAGATGATTAAGTCGTGTCTTTCATTCAACCCAACAGCAAAATTTTGAAATGAAAATTCGAATAGAAAAAAGCTTTGTATTTCCTTAAAGGACACAGAAATAAGACTTCATTGTAAAAAAATCATCCCTTAAGGTTGAGACAGAGATGTCATGTCGATCCATCCGTCACCATTAACTGACGTGTCTGCGGTTGTGCGCGAGAAAAAGTGTCGAGTGTGCCCCTCACAATAGAAAAAAACCCAAAAAAAAAAAAAAAAAAAAAAAAAAAAAATAAACAACACTCCCCTTACAATAAACCGATTCAGTTTTTAATAAAATATATATATATAAACATACATACAAAACAAAAAATAATAATAATAAAAAAAAAAAAAACACTAAAGCAATCACGCCATCACGCCATCACATATAGTCAACAACACCTACCACTCGCGATGCTTCTCTCCACCCCTTCCACATACACCCAGTGATAAACTGTTTTTTTCTATACACTGCATTGTTATACTATGTATAGTATGATGATGCAGTGAATAGATAAGAACATCTGGACTTTGGTCTCATTGTGGTGTTTCTGCAAGCTAGTTTTTTGTATACAAATTGTCTTATGGGCATAACACCTAAGGCAATTTGTATTACAGAGACTAATCTATTGCATTGACTTTGCAATTTGACCTTTGCCGGAATTGTGTCTTTTATGTTTTATTGTTGTAATGGTAAGTAATTTCCTTGTTGTTTTTACCAATATTCGTGGACTCAGAAAAAAATTTTTTAACGTCTATGTCCACACTGTTCAATACAGGCCAGCTGTTTTGGCATTAAGTGAAACCCAGATTGGAGTTAATACTGATTTATCAGAATTTGCTTTACATGGGTATAGCTTGATGCCACTTCTCTTTTTGCATCATGGTCTTGTTATATATGTTCGGAATGATATTGCTTGCCAGAGCCTTCCCCAATATGGGCAATGTTCCAACACGGACTTTAACTTCTTGTGGCTCAAATTCAATGTCCGCAAGCAAATCATTCATTATTGTTTTCTCTACAGGAGCCCAAATCTAGACAGCAAATCGACTTTTAACGAGTTTGATGCGCTGTCTGATTCCATTTCCAAAATTGTTTCCCATTGTCCTCACACTGAAATTGTTATTGCGGGCGATTTCAATGTACACAATTCAAATTGGCTCCGCTATTCTGGTCAGACAACACCCGAAGGAAGGTATGTCGAGCTCTTTTCCGGGTTACATCACCTTACCCAATTAATAGATGAGCCAACGCGTATACCGGATGTTGCTGGGCAAGCCGCCCATACTCTTGACTTGTTTCTTACTTCTCACCCTGATAAGTATACCATTAGTGTAACTTCTCCATTTGGAACCTCAGACCATTGTGTCATTTCAGCAAATTTCTCGTCCTCCAGCCATCCAGTTAAAGAAAAACCTCCCACCAGGACCGTTTGGCAATACGAGAAAGCCAACTGGGACGGCCTGAATAATTTCTTTCGTTACTTTAACTGGTCACTATATTTCCTCGATAGTGACGTTGATGCCAGCGCTGAAATGATCACAAATGTGATTCTTCTTGGGATGCGTGCTTTTATTCCTAACAGAGTAAAAAGTATTCAACCCAAAGAAAAGTCTTGGTTTAACTCTGAGTGTAAAGAAGCTATCAGGCTCAAAGAAGTAAGTTTCCGATCTTATAAAGCCGACCCTACAGAGGAAAATCGGAAAAAGCACAAACAAGCAAGAAACTTATGCAAATCCGTTATTGAAAGAACCAAATTTTTACATGACCAAAAATTACGGCAAAAAATTCTGCAATGTCCCAAAGGCAGTAAAAATTTTTGGTCGTTTGTAAAAAATATTAAAAACTCCTCAACATCTTCGGTTCCAACGCTCATCGCTGATGACAAACCAATTGTCCACTCTTCTGAGAAAGCAAACTTGCTCGCAGCTCATTTCGCTGCAAGCTCTACGCTACCTCACAGAAATGTTGCCCCTCCTGTACTTGAGAATGTAAATTTTTCCATGGGACAGATTTTTTTCCGCACTCGTACAGTAGCAAGAGTTCTCAAAGATCTCGACATACACAAATCTGCTGGCCCGGATGGTATACCCCCCATTCTTCTGAAGAGGTGTTCTTCCTCACTGGCAAAACCACTGCGTAAGCTTTTCCATCGCTCCTACTCTTCTGGAATCTTTCCTAGAAGATGGAAAACGGCATTTGTCCAGCCTGTCCCTAAGAAAGGTGACCCATCGTCCCCCTCCTCCTACCGACCCATAGCACTTACGTCCATTCTTTCCAAGGTCATGGAAACGCTGATCAACCGTCAGCTCAAGGAATATCTCGAAGACCGAAAGCTTCTCCATGACCGTCAGTATGGCTTTCGCAGTAATCGTTCCACTGGTGACTTGATGGCATATCTCACCGAACAGTGGAACAAATCTTTACATCGCTATGGCGAAAGTAAGATTATTGCGCTTGATATCTCCAAGGCATTTGATAGAGTTTGGCATGAAGCTCTCTTATCGAAAATGCGTGCTTTTGGGATCGATGATACTCTTGTTCGTTGGATTAGAAGTTATCTTCTGGACCGTTCAATGCAAGTTGTACTGGACGGTTTCAAGTCTGATCTCCATATTATAAATGCTGGTGTGCCCCAGGGCTCTGTTCTTTCTCCAACTCTTTTCCTCATTTTTATAAATGATCTTTTGTCTGTTACTTCTAATCCACTTAACTGTTTTGCTGACGACTCAACCCTCAGCTTCTCATATTCGTTCGACGATGCACGTCCTTTGTCTTCGGATGTACAATCGCAACGGCACCGTATGATAAGTTCATTAAACTCCGACTTATACAGCATTGTCAAATGGGGTAATAGAAATCGTGTGGAGTTTAATGCTTCGAAAACTCAATGCTGTCTCATGTCGTTAAAGCTAAACATTCCCCCCATGCCATTGTCCATGAATGGCACTTGCATCGAAGAAACCGAAAAGCTCTCAGTACTCGGTATGTGTGTCAATGACGACCTCCGTTGGAATGACCATATATTTGAGATCGCCAAGAATGCTGCTAAGTGCTTGGGTTTTCTGTATCGGTGTAAGAAGTTTTTTTCCCCTTCTGATCTGGCTACAATTTATAAAGCGTTTATACGCCCAAAGCTTGAGTATAACTCACACCTCTGGGCAGGTGCTTCCCAAGCATCTCTACACCTGCTCGATAGAATACAAAACAGAGCGGTAAGATTGATAGGAAATAGAACTGTTTCGGAAACGATTGCACCCCTCGAACATCGACGCAATGTTTCATGTCTTTCCTTGTTTTATCGTTTCTTTTATAAAAAATGTTCACTCGAGGTAGCCAGCTGCATTCCTCCCCTTAAAAATTTCACCCGTAATACTCGCCTTGCAAGGAATGCTCATCAGTTCACCCTTGAGCCCAATTTCGGACGTACCGTTAAATATAGAGATTCTTTTTTTAGTCGAACAACACGAATTTGGAATGGCTTACCCAGCGAGGTTTTTCCTTGCCATTATAATCTAGAAGCATTCAAGACCAATGTTAATCGACACTTTCTGTCCCTCCTTTCCTAAAATTCCTATGCTCGCGCAGTGTGTTAACATTAAAAGGGAAACATTAATCCCTGTGCGCGTGCAACGTATAAAAAAAAAAAAAAAAAAAAAAAAATAGTCTAGGAGTTAGAGCAAAATTAGTGCTTCAAGATGAAAAAGTCGTGTCTTGCATTCAACCCAACAGCAAAACTTTGAAATGAAAATTCGAATAGAAAATGCTTTGTATTTACTCAAAGGACACAGAAATAAGGACTTCATTGTAAAAAAATCATCCCTTAAGGTCAAATAGTCTAGGAGTTAGAGCAAAATTAGTGCTTCAAGATGATTAAGTCGTGTCTTTCATTCAACCCAACAGCAAAATTTTTAAATGAAAATTCGAATAGAAAAAGCTTTATATTTTCTTAAAGGACACAAGAATAAGGACTTCATTGTAAAAAATCATCCCTTAAGGTCAAATAGTCTAGGAGTTAGAGCAAAATTAGTACTTCAAGATGATTAAGTCGTGTCTTTCATTCAACCCAACAGCAAAATTTTGAAATGAAAATTCGAATAGAAAAAAGCTTTGTATTTCCTTAAAGGACACAGAAATAAGACTTCATTGTAAAAAAATCTTCCCTTAAGGTCAAATAGTCTAGGAGTTAGAGCAAAATTAGTGCTTCAAGATGAATAAGTCGTGTCTTGCATTCAACCCAACAGCAAAACTTTGAAATGAAAATTCGAATAGAAAATGCTTTAAATTTCCTTAAAGGACACAAGAATAAGGACTTCATTGTAAAAAATCATTCCTAAAGGTCAAATAGTCTAGAAGTTAGAGCAAAATTAGTGCTTCAAGATGATTAAGTCGTGTCTTTCATTCAACCCGACAGCAAAACTTTGAAATGAAAATTCGAATAGAAAAAGCTTTGTATTTCCTTAAAGGGCACAGGAATAAGGACTTCATTGTAAAAAATCGTCCCTTAAGGTCAAATAGTCTAGGAGTTAGAGCAAAATTAGTGCTTCAAGATGATTAAGTCGTGTCTTTCATTCAACCCAACAGCAAAATTTTGAAATGAAAATTCGAATAGAAAAAGCTTTATATTTCCTTAAAGGACACAGAAATAAGGACTTCATTGTAAAAAAATTATCCCTTAAGGTCAAATAGTCTAGGAGTTAGAGCAAAATTAGTGCTCAAGATGATTAAGTCGTGTCTTTCATTCAACCCAACAGCAAAACTTTGAAATGAAAATTCGAATAGAAAATGCTTTGTATTTCCTTTAAGGACACAAGAATAAGGACTTTATTGTAAAAAATCATTCCTAAAGGTCAAATAGTCTAGGAGTTAGAGCAAAATTAGTGCTTCAAGATGATTAAGTCGTGTTTTCATTCAACCCAACAGCAAAATTTTGAAATGAAAATTCGAATAGAAAAAGCTTTGTATTTCCTTAAAGGTCACAGGTATAAGGACTTCTTTGTAAAAAATCATCCCTAACGGTCAAATAGTCTAGGAGTTAAAGCAAAATTAGTGCTTCAAGATGATTAAGTCGTGTCTTTCATTCAACCCAACAGCAAAATATTGAAATGAAAATTCGAATAGAAAAAGCTTTGTATTTCCTTAAAAGCAAAGGAATAAAGACTTCATTGTAAAAAATCTTCCCTTAAGGTCAAATAGTCTAGGAGTTAGAGCAAAATTAGTGCTTCAAGATGATTAAGTCGTGTCTTTCATTCAACCCAACAGCAAAGTTTTGAAATGAAAATTCGAATAGAAAAAGCTTTGTATTTCCTTAAAGGACACAGGAATAAGGACTTCATTGTAAAAAATCATCCCTTAAGGTCAAATAGTCTAGGAGTTAGAGCAAATTAGTGCTTCGAGATGATTAAATCGTGTCTTTCATTCAACCCAACAGCAAAATTTTTAAATGAAAATTCGAATAGAAAAAGCTTTGTATTTACTCAAAGGACACAGAAATAAGGACTTCATTGTAAAAAAATCATCCCTTAAGGTCAAATAGTCTAGGAGTTAGAGCAAAATTAGTGCTTCAAGATGAATAAGTCGTGTCTTTCATTCAACCCAACAGCAAAGTTTTGAAATGAAAATTCGAATAGAAAAAGCTTTGTATTTCCTTAAAGGACACAGGAATAAGGACTTCATTGTAAAAAATCATCCCTTAAGGTCAAATAGTCTAGGAGTTAGAGCAAATTAGTGCTTCGAGATGATTAAATCGTGTCTTTCATTCAACCCAACAGCAAAATTTTTAAATGAAAATTCGAATAGAAAAAGCTTTGTATTTACTCAAAGGACACAGAAATAAGGACTTCATTGTAAAAAAATCATCCCTTAAGGTCAAATAGTCTAGGAGTTAGAGCAAAATTAGTGCTTCAAGATGAATAAGTCGTGTCTTGCATTCAACCCAACAGCAACACTTTGAAATGAAAATTCGAATAGAAAATGCTTTGTATTTCCTTTAAGGACACAAGAATAAGGACTTTATTGTAAAAAATCATTCCTAAAGGTCAAATAGTCTAGGAGTTAGAGCAAAATTAGTGCTTCAAGATGATTAAGTCGTGTTTTCATTCAACCCAACAGCAAAATTTTGAAATGAAAATTCGAATAGAAAAAGCTTTGTATTTCCTTAAAGGTCACAGGTATAAGGACTTCTTTGTAAAAAATCATCCCTAACGGTCAAATAGTCTAGGAGTTAAAGCAAAATTAGTGCTTCAAGATGATTAAGTCGTGTCTTTCATTCAACCCAACAGCAAAATATTGAAATGAAAATTCGAATAGAAAAAGCTTTGTATTTCCTTAAAAGCAAAGGAATAAGGACTTCATTGTAAAAAATCTTCCCTTAAGGTCAAATAGTCTGGGAGTTAGAGCAAAATTAGTGCTTCAAGATGATTAAGTCGTGTCTTTCATTCAACCCAACAGCAAAGTTTTGAAATGAAAATTCGAATAGAAAAAGCTTTGTATTTCCTTAAAGGACACAGGAATAAGGACTTCATTGTAAAAAATCATCCCTAAAGGTCAAATAGTCTAGGAGTTAGAGCAAATTAGTGCTTCAAGATGATTAAGTCGTGTCTTTCATTCAACCCAACAGCAAAATTTTTAAATGAAAATTCGAATAGAAAAAGCTTTGTATTTCCTTAAAGGACACAGGAATAAGGACTTCATTGTAAAAAATCATCCCTAAAGGTCAAATAGTCTAGGAGTTAGAGCAAAATTAGTGCTTCAAGATGATTAAGTCGTGTCTTTCATTCAACCCAACAGCAAAATTTTGAAATGAAAATTCGAATAGAAAAAGCTTTGTATTTCCTTAAAGGACACAAAAATAAGGACTTCATTGTAAAAAATCATCCCTTAAGGTCAAATAGTCTAGGAGTTAGAGCAAAATTAGTGCTTCAATACTATTAAGTCGTGTCTTCATTCAACCCAACAGCAAAATTTTGAAATGAAAATTCGAATAGAAAAAGCTTTATATTTCCTTAAAGGACACAAGAATAAGGACTTCATTGTAAAAAATCGTCCCTTAAGGTCAAATAGTCTAGGAGTTAGAGCTAAATTAGTGCTTCATGATGATAAAGTCGTGTCTTTCATTCAACCCAACAGCAAAATTTTGAAATGAAAATTCGAATAGAAAAAGCTTTGTATTTCCTCAAAAGACACAAGAATAAGGACTTCATTGTAAAAAATCATCCCTTAAGGTCAAATAGTCTAGGAGTTAGAGCAAAATTAGTGCTTCAAGACTATTAAGTCGTGTCTTCATTCAACCCAACAGCAAAATTTTGAAATGAAAATTCGAATAGAAAAAGCTTTGTATTTCCTTAAAGGACACAAGAATAAGGACTTCATTGTAAAAAATTGTCCCTTAAGGTCAAATAGTCTAGGAGTTAGAGCCAAATTAGTGCTTCATGATGATAAAGTCGTGTCTTTCATTCAACCCAACAGCAAAATTTTTAAATGAAAATTCGAATAGAAAAAGCTTTGTATTTCCTCAAAAGACACAAGAATAAGGACTTCATTGTAAAAAATCATCCCTTAAGGTCAAATAGTCTAGGAATTAGAGCAAAATTAGTGCTTCGAGATGATTAAATCGTTTCTTTCATTCAACCCAACAGCAAAATTTTTAAATGAAAATTCGAATAGAAAAAGCTTTGTATTTCCTTAAAGGACGCAGAAATAAGGACTTCATTGTAAAAACTCATTCCGAAAGGTCAAATAGTCTAGGAGTTAGAGCAAAATTAGTGCTTCAAGATGATTAAGTCGTGTCTTTCATTCAACCCAACAGCAAAATTTTGAAATGAAAATTCGAATAGAAAAAGCTTGAATTTTCTTAAAGGACACAGGAATAAGGACTTCATTGTAAAAAATCATCCCTTAAGGTCAAATAGTCTAGGAGTTAGAGCAAAATTAGTACTTCGAGATGATTAAGTCGTGTCTTTCACTCAACCCAACAGCAAAATTTTGAAATGAAAGTTCGAATAGAAAAAGCTTTGTATTTCCTTAAAGGACACAGAAATAAGGACTTCAGTGTAAAAAATCATTCCTAAAGGTCAAATAGTCTAGGAGTTAGAGCAAAATAAGTGCTTCGAGATGATTAAATCGTGTCTTTCAATCAACCCAACAGCAAATTTTTTAAATGAAAATTGGAATAAAAAAGCTTTGTATTTCCTTAAAGGACACAGGAATAAGGACTTCATTGTAAGAAATCATCCCTAAAGGTCAAATAGTCTAGGAGTTAGAGCAAAATTAGTGCTTCAAGATGATTAAGTCGTGTCTTTCATTCAACCCAACAGCAAAATTTTGAAATGAAAATTTGAATAGAAAAAGCTTTGTATTTCCTTAAAGGACACAAGAAGAAGGATTCGTTGTAGAAAATCATCCCTAAAGGTCAAATAGTCTAGGAGTTAGAGCAAAATTAGTGCTTTAAAATGATTAAGTCGTGTCTTTCATTCAACCGAACAGCAAAATTTTGAAATGAAAATTCGAATAGAAAAAGCTTTGTATTTCCTTAAAGGACACAAAAATAAGGACTTCATTGTAAAAAATCGTCCCTTAAGGTCAAATAGTCAAGGAGTTAGAGCTAAATTAGTGCTTCATGATGATAAAGTCGTGTCTTTCATTCAACCCAACAGCAAAATTTTGAAATGAAAATTCGAATAGAAAAAGCTTTGTATTTCCTCAAAAGACACAAGAATAAGGACTTCATTGTAAAAAATCATCCCTTAAGGTCAAATAGTCTAGGAGTTAGAGCTAAATTAGTGCTTCAAGATGATTAAGTCGTGTCTTTCATTCAACCCAACAGCAAAATTTTGAAATGAAAATTCGAATAGAAAAAAATTTTTATTTCCTTAAAGGAAACAGGAATAAGGACTTCATTGTAAAAAATCATCCCTTAAGGTCAAATAGTCTAGGAGTTAGAGCAAAATTAGTGCTTCAAGATGATTAAGTCGTGTCTTTCATTTAACTCAACAGCATCATTTTGAAATGAAAATTCGAATAAAAAAAGCTTTGTATTTCCTTAAAGGACACAGGAATAAGGACTTCGTTGTAAAAAATCATCCCTAAAGGTCAAATAGTCTAGAAGTTAGATCAAAATTAGTGCTTTAAGATGATTAAGTCGTGTCTGTCATTCAACCCAACAGCAAAATTTTGAAATAAAAATTCGAATAGAAAAAGCTTTGTATTTCCTAAAAAACACAGGAATTAGGACTTCATTGTAAAAAATAATCCCTTAAGGTCAAATAGTCTAGAAGTTAGAGCTAAATTAGTGCTTCATGATGATTAAGTCGTGTCTTTCATTCAACCCAACAGCAAAATTTTGAAATGAAAATTCGAATAGAAAAAGCTTTGTATTTTCTTAAAGGACACAGAAATAAGGACTTCATTGTAAAAAAATCATCACTTAAGCTCAAATAGTCTAGGAGTTAGAGCAAAATTAGTGCTTCAAGATGATTAAGTCGTGTCTTGCATTCAACCCAACAGCAAAACTTTGAAATGAAAATTCGAATAGAAAATGCTTTGTATTTCCTTAAAGGACACAAGAATAAGGACTTAATTGTAAAAAATCGTCCCTTAAGTACAAATAGTCTAGGAGTTAGAGCTAAATTAGTGCTTCATGATGATTAAGTCGTGTCTTTCATTCAACCCAACAGCAAAATTTTGAAATGAAAATTCGAATAGAAAAAGCTTTGTATTTCCTTAAAGGACACAGGAATAAGGACTTCATCGTAAGAAATCATCCCTAAAGGTCAAATAGTCTAGGAGTTAGAGCAAAATTAGTGCTTCAATATTATTAAGTCGTGTCTTTCATTCAACCCAACAGCAAAATTTTGAAATGAAAACTCGAATAGAAAAAGCTTTGAATTTCCTTAAAGGACACAGAAATAAGGACTTCATTGTAAAAAATCATCCCTTAAGGTCAAATAGTCTAGGAGTTAGAGCAAAATAAGTGCTTCGAGATGATTAAATCGTGTCTTTCAATCAACCCAACAGCAAAATTTTTAAATGAAAATTGGAATAGAAAATGCTTTCTATTTCCTTAAAGGACACAGGAATAAGGACTTCATCGTAAGAAATCATCCCTAAAGGTCAAATAGTCTAGGAGTTAGAGCTAAATTAGTGCTTCATGATGATTAAGTCGTGTCTTTCATTCAACCCAACAGCAAAATTTTGAAATGAAAATTCGAATAGAAAAAGCTTTGTATTTCCTTAAAGGACACAGGAATAAGGACTTCATCGTAAGAAATCATCCCTAAAGGTCAAATAGTCTAGGAGTTAGAGCTAAATTAGTGCTTCATGATGATTAAGTCGTGTCTTTCATTCAACCCAACAGCAAAATTTTGAAATGAAAATTCGAATAGAAAAAAGCTTTGTATTTCCTTAAAGGACACAGGAATAAGGACTTCATTGTAAAAAAATCATCACTTAAGGTCAAATAGTCTATGAGTTAGAGCAAAATTAGTGCTTCAATATTATTAAGTCGTGTCTTTCATTCAACCCAACAGCAAAATTTTGAAATGAAAACTCGAATAGAAAAAGCTTTGAATTTCCTTAAAGGACACAGAAATAAGGACTTCATTGTAAAAAATCATCCCTTAAGGTCAAATAGTCTAGGAGTTAGAGCAAAATAAGTGCTTCGAGATGATTAAATCGTGTCTTTCAATCAACCCAACAGCAAAATTTTTAAATGAAAATTGGAATAGAAAATGCTTTCTATTTCCTTAAAGGACACAGGAATAAGGACTTCATCGTAAGAAATCATCCCTAAAGGTCAAATAGTCTAGGAGTTAGAGCTAAATTAGTGCTTCATGATGATTAAGTCGTGTCTTTCATTCAACCCAACAGCAAAATTTTGAAATGAAAATTCGAATAGAAAAAGCTTTGTATTTCTTTAAAGGACAAAGGAATATGGACTTCATTCTAAAAAATTATCACTTAAGGTCCAATATTCTAGGAGTTAGAGCAAAATAAGTGCTTTAAGATGATTAAGTCGTGTCTTTCATTCAACCCAACAGCAAAATTTTGATATGAAAATTCGAATAGAAAAAGCTTTGTATTTCCTTAAAGATCACAGAAATAACGACTTCATTGTAAAAACTCATCTCTAAAGGTCAAATAGTCTAGGAGTTAGAGCAAAATTAGTGCTTCAAGATGATTAAGTCGTGTCTTTCATTCAACCCAACAGCAAAATTTTGAAATGAAAATTCGAATAGAAAAAGCTTTGTATTTCCTTAAAGGACACAGGAATAAGGACTTCATTGTAAAAAATCATCCCTTAAGGTCAAATAGTCTAGGAGTTAGAGCAAAATTAATGCTTCAAGATGATTAACTCGTGTCTTTCATTCAACCCAACAGCAAAATTTTGAAATGAAAATTCGAATAGAAAAAAGCTTTGTATTTCCTTAAAGGACACAGGAATAAGGACTTCATTGTAAAAAAATCATCACTTAAGGTCAAATAGTCTATGAGTTAGAGCAAAATTAGTGCTTCAATATTATTAAGTCGTGTCTTTCATTCAACCCAAC
Organism: Platycheirus rosarum; assembly: GCA_963971375.1. Taxonomy (NCBI): domain Eukaryota; kingdom Metazoa; phylum Arthropoda; class Insecta; order Diptera; family Syrphidae; genus Platycheirus; species Platycheirus rosarum. The sequence continues at coordinate 11,857,984 of OZ020511.1, read as the reverse complement.
AGCAAAATTTTGAAATGAAAACTCGAATAGAAAAAGCTTTGAATTTCCTTAAAGGACACAGAAATAAGGACTTCATTGTAAAAAATCATCCCTGAAGGTCAAATAGTCTAGGAGTTAGAGCAAAATAAGTGCTTCGAGATGATTAAATCGTGTCTTTCAATCAACCCAACAGCAAAATTTTTAAATGAAAATTGGAATAGAAAATGCTTTCTATTTCCTTAAAGGACACAGGAATAAGGACTTCATCGTAAGAAATCATCCCTAAAGGTCAAATAGTCTAGGAGTTAGAGCTAAATTAGTGCTTCATGATGATTAAGTCGTGTCTTTCATTCAACCCAACAGCAAAATTTTGAAATGAAAATTCGAATAGAAAAAGCTTTGTATTTCTTTAAAGGACAAAGGAATATGGACTTCATTCTAAAAAATTATCACTTAAGGTCCAATATTCTAGGAGTTAGAGCAAAATAAGTGCTTTAAGATGATTAAGTCGTGTCTTTCATTCAACCCAACAGCAAAATTTTGATATGAAAATTCGAATAGAAAAAGCTTTGTATTTCCTTAAAGGTCACAGGAATAACGACTTCATTGTAAAAACTCATCTCTAAAGGTCAAATAGTCTAGGAGTTAGAGCAAAATTAGTGCTTCAAGATGATTAAGTCGTGTCTTTCATTCAACCCAACAGCAAAATTTTGAAATGAAAATTCGAATAGAAAAAGCTTTGTATTTCCTTAAAGGACACAGGAATAAGGACTTCATTGTAAAAAATCATCCCTTAAGGTCAAACAGTCTATGAGTTAGAGCAAAATTAGTGCTTCAAGATGATTAAGTCGTGTCTTTCATTCAACCCAACAGCAAAATTTTAAAATGAAAATTCGAATAGAAAAAGCTTTGTATTTCCTTAAGGGACAAAAAAAAAAAGGACTTCATTGTAAAAAATCATCACTTAAGGTCAAATAGTCTAGGAGTTAGAGCAAAATTAATGCTTCAAGATGATTAAGTCGTGTCTTTCATTCAACCCAACAGCAAAATTTTGAAATGAAAATTCGAATAGAAAAAAGCTTTGTATTTCCTTAAAGGACACAGGAATAAGGACTTCATTGTAAAAAAATCATCACTTAAGGTCAAATAGTCTATGAGTTAGAGCAAAATTAGTGCTTCAATATTATTAAGTCGTGTCTTTCATTCAACCCAACAGCAAAATTTTGAAATGAAAACTCGAATAGAAAAAGCTTTGAATTTCCTTAAAGGACACAGAAATAAGGACTTCATTGTAAAAAATCATCCCTAAAGGTCAAAGAGTCTAGGAGTTAGAGCAAAATAAGTGCTTCGAGATGATTAAATCGTGTCTTTCAATCAACCCAACAGCAAAATTTTTAAATGAAAATTGGAATAGAAAAAGCTTTGTATTTCCTTAAAGGACACAGGAATAAGGACTTTATCGTAAGAAATCATCCCTAAAGGTCAAATAGTCTAGGAGTTAGAGCTAAATTAGTGCTTCATGATGATTAAGTCGTGTCTTTCATTCAACCCAACAGCAAAATTTTGAAATGAAAATTCGAATAGAAAAAGCTTTGTATTTCTTTAAAGGACAAAGGAATATGGACTTCATTCTAAAAAATTATCACTTAAGGTCCAATATTCTAGGAGTTAGAGCAAAATAAGTGCTTTAAGATGATTAAGTCGTGTCTTTCATTCAACCCAACAGCAAAATTTTGATATGAAAATTCGAATAGAAAAAGCTTTGTATTTCCTTAAAGGTCACAGGAATAACGACTTCATTGTAAAAACTCATCTCTAAAGGTCAAATAGTCTAGGAGTTAGAGCAAAATTAGTGCTTCAAGATGATTAAGTCGTGTCTTTCATTCAACCCAACAGCAAAATTTTGAAATGAAAATTCGAATAGAAAAAGCTTTGTATTTCCTTAAAGGACACAAAAATAAGGACTTCATTGTAAAAAATCGTCCCTTAAGGTCAAATAGTCAAGGAGTTAGAGCTAAATTAGTGCTTCATGATGATAAAGTCGTGTCTTTCATTCAACCCAACAGCAAAATTTTGAAATGAAAATTCGAATAGAAAAAGCTTTGTATTTCCTCAAAAGACACAAGAATAAGGACTTCATTGTAAAAAATCATCCCTTAAGGTCAAATAGTCTAGGAGTTAGAGCTAAATTAGTGCTTCAAGATGATTAAGTCGTGTCTTTCATTCAACCCAACAGCAAAATTTTGAAATGAAAATTCGAATAGAAAAAAATTTTTATTTCCTTAAAGGAAACAGGAATAAGGACTTCATTGTAAAAAATCATCCCTTAAGGTCAAATAGTCTAGGAGTTAGAGCAAAATTAGTGCTTCAAGATGATTAAGTCGTGTCTTTCATTTAACTCAACAGCATCATTTTGAAATGAAAATTCGAATAAAAAAAGCTTTGTATTTCCTTAAAGGACACAGGAATAAGGACTTCGTTGTAAAAAATCATCCCTAAAGGTCAAATAGTCTAGAAGTTAGATCAAAATTAGTGCTTTAAGATGATTAAGTCGTGTCTGTCATTCAACCCAACAGCAAAATTTTGAAATAAAAATTCGAATAGAAAAAGCTTTGTATTTCCTAAAAAACACAGGAATTAGGACTTCATTGTAAAAAATAATCCCTTAAGGTCAAATAGTCTAGAAGTTAGAGCTAAATTAGTGCTTCATGATGATTAAGTCGTGTCTTTCATTCAACCCAACAGCAAAATTTTGAAATGAAAATTCGAATAGAAAAAGCTTTGTATTTTCTTAAAGGACACAGAAATAAGGACTTCATTGTAAAAAAATCATCACTTAAGCTCAAATAGTCTAGGAGTTAGAGCAAAATTAGTGCTTCAAGATGATTAAGTCGTGTCTTGCATTCAACCCAACAGCAAAACTTTGAAATGAAAATTCGAATAGAAAATGCTTTGTATTTCCTTAAAGGACACAAGAATAAGGACTTTATTGTAAAAAATCGTCCCTTAAGTACAAATAGTCTAGGAGTTAGAGCTAAATTAGTGCTTCATGATGATTAAGTCGTGTCTTTCATTCAACCCAACAGCAAAATTTTGAAATGAAAATTCGAATAGAAAAAGCTTTGTATTTCCTTAAAGGACACAGGAATAAGGACTTCATCGTAAGAAATCATCCCTAAAGGTCAAATAGTCTAGGAGTTAGAGCTAAATTAGTGCTTCATGATGATTAAGTCGTGTCTTTCATTCAACCCAACAGCAAAATTTTGAAATGAAAATTCGAATAGAAAAAAGCTTTGTATTTCCTTAAAGGACACAGGAATAAGGACTTCATTGTAAAAAAATCATCACTTAAGGTCAAATAGTCTATGAGTTAGAGCAAAATTAGTGCTTCAATATTATTAAGTCGTGTCTTTCATTCAACCCAACAGCAAAATTTTGAAATGAAAACTCGAATAGAAAAAGCTTTGAATTTCCTTAAAGGACACAGAAATAAGGACTTCATTGTAAAAAATCATCCCTGAAGGTCAAATAGTCTAGGAGTTAGAGCAAAATAAGTGCTTCGAGATGATTAAATCGTGTCTTTCAATCAACCCAACAGCAAAATTTTTAAATGAAAATTGGAATAGAAAATGCTTTCTATTTCCTTAAAGGACACAGGAATAAGGACTTCATCGTAAGAAATCATCCCTAAAGGTCAAATAGTCTAGGAGTTAGAGCTAAATTAGTGCTTCATGATGATTAAGTCGTGTCTTTCATTCAACCCAACAGCAAAATTTTGAAATGAAAATTCGAATAGAAAAAGCTTTGTATTTCTTTAAAGGACAAAGGAATATGGACTTCATTCTAAAAAATTATCACTTAAGGTCCAATATTCTAGGAGTTAGAGCAAAATAAGTGCTTTAAGATGATTAAGTCGTGTCTTTCATTCAACCCAACAGCAAAATTTTGATATGAAAATTCGAATAGAAAAAGCTTTGTATTTCCTTAAAGGTCACAGGAATAACGACTTCATTGTAAAAACTCATCTCTAAAGGTCAAATAGTCTAGGAGTTAGAGCAAAATTAGTGCTTCAAGATGATTAAGTCGTGTCTTTCATTCAACCCAACAGCAAAATTTTGAAATGAAAATTCGAATAGAAAAAGCTTTGTATTTCCTTAAAGGACACAGGAATAAGGACTTCATTGTAAAAAATCATCCCTTAAGGTCAAATAGTCTAGGAGTTAGAGCAAAATTAGTGCTTCAAAATGATTAAGTCGTGTCTTTCATTCAACCCAACAGCAAAATTTTGAAATGAAAATTCGAATAGAAAAAAGCTTTGTATTTCCTTAAAGGACACAGGAATAAGGACTTCATTGTAAAAAAATCATCACTTAAGGTCAAATAGTCTATGAGTTAGAGCAAAATTAGTGCTTCAATATTATTAAGTCGTGTCTTTCATTCAACCCAACAGCAAAATTTTGAAATGAAAACTCGAATAGAAAAAGCTTTGAATTTCCTTAAAGGACACAGAAATAAGGACTTCATTGTAAAAAATCATCCCTGAAGGTCAAATAGTCTAGGAGTTAGAGCAAAATAAGTGCTTCGAGATGATTAAATCGTGTCTTTCAATCAACCCAACAGCAAAATTTTTAAATGAAAATTGGAATAGAAAATGCTTTCTATTTCCTTAAAGGACACAGGAATAAGGACTTCATCGTAAGAAATCATCCCTAAAGGTCAAATAGTCTAGGAGTTAGAGCTAAATTAGACTTCATGATGATTAAGTCGTGTCTTTCATTCAACCCAACAGCAAAATTTTGAAATGAAAATTCGAATAGAAAAAGCTTTGTATTTCTTTAAAGGACAAAGGAATATGGACTTCATTCTAAAAAATTATCACTTAAGGTCCAATATTCTAGGAGTTAGAGCAAAATAAGTGCTTTAAGATGATTAAGTCGTGTCTTTCATTCAACCCAACAGCAAAATTTTGATATGAAAATTCGAATAGAAAAAGCTTTGTATTTCCTTAAAGGTCACAGGAATAACGACTTCATTGTAAAAACTCATCTCTAAAGGTCAAATAGTCTAGGAGTTAGAGCAAAATTAGTGCTTCAAGATGATTAAGTCGTGTCTTTCATTCAACCCAACAGCAAAATTTTGAAATGAAAATTCGAATAGAAAAAGCTTTGTATTTCCTTAAAGGACACAGGAATAAGGACTTCATTTTAAAAAATCATCCCTTAAGGTCAAATAGTCTAGGAGTTAGAGCAAAATTAATGCTTCAAGATGATTAAGTCGTGTCTTTCATTCAACCCAACAGCAAAATTTTGAAATGAAAATTCGAATAGAAAAAAGCTTTGTATTTCCTTAAAGGACACAGGAATAAGGACTTCATTGTAAGAAAATCATCACTTAAGGTCAAATAGTCTATGAGTTAGAGCAAAATTAGTGCTTCAATATTATTAAGTCGTGTCTTTCATTCAACCCAACAGCAAAATTTTGAAATGAAAACTCGAATAGAAAAAGCTTTGAATTTCCTTAAAGGACACAGAAATAAGGACTTCATTGTAAAAAATCATCCCTGAAGGTCAAATAGTCTAGGAGTTAGAGCAAAATAAGTGCTTCGAGATGATTAAATCGTGTCTTTCAATCAACCCAACAGCAAAATTTTTAAATGAAAATTGGAATAGAAAATGCTTTCTATTTCCTTAAAGGACACAGGAATAAGGACTTCATCGTAAGAAATCATCCCTAAAGGTCAAATAGTCTAGGAGTTAGAGCTAAATTAGTGCTTCATGATGATTAAGTCGTGTCTTTCATTCAACCCAACAGCAAAATTTTGAAATGAAAATTCGAATAGAAAAAGCTTTGTATTTCTTTAAAGGACAAAGGAATATGGACTTCATTCTAAAAAATTATCACTTAAGGTCCAATATTCTAGGAGTTAGAGCAAAATAAGTGCTTTAAGATGATTAAGTCGTGTCTTTCATTCAACCCAACAGCAAAATTTTGATATGAAAATTCGAATAGAAAAAGCTTTGTATTTCCTTAAAGGTCACAGGAATAACGACTTCATTGTAAAAACTCATCTCTAAAGGTCAAATAGTCTAGGAGTTAGAGCAAAATTAGTGCTTCAAGATGATTAAGTCGTGTCTTTCATTCAACCCAACAGCAAAATTTTGAAATGAAAATTCGAATAGAAAAAGCTTTGTATTTCCTTAAAGGACACAGGAATAAGGACTTCATTGTAAAAAATCATCCCTTAAGGTCAAACAGTCTATGAGTTAGAGCAAAATTAGTGCTTCAAGATGATTAAGTCGTGTCTTTCATTCAACCCAACAGCAAAATTTTGAAATGAAAATTCGAATAGAAAAAGCTTTGTATTTCCTTAAAGGACAAAAAAATAAGGACTTCATTGTAAAAAATCATCACTTAAGGTCAAATAGTCTAGGAGTTAGAGCAAAATTAATGCTTCAAGATGATTAAGTCGTGTCTTTCATTCAACCCAACAGCAAAATTTTGAAATGAAAATTCGAATAGAAAAAAGCTTTGTATTTCCTTAAAGGACACAGGAATAAGGACTTCATTGTAAAAAAATCATCACTTAAGGTCAAATAGTCTATGAGTTAGAGCAAAATTAGTGCTTCAATATTATTAAGTCGTGTCTTTCATTCAACCCAACAGCAAAATTTTGAAATGAAAACTCGAATAGAAAAAGCTTTGAATTTCCTTAAAGGACACAGAAATAAGGACTTCATTGTAAAAAATCATCCCTAAAGGTCAAAGAGTCTAGGAGTTAGAGCAAAATAAGTGCTTCGAGATGATTAAATCGTGTCTTTCAATCAACCCAACAGCAAAATTTTTAAATGAAAATTGGAATAGAAAAAGCTTTGTATTTCCTTAAAGGACACAGGAATAAGGACTTCATCGTAAGAAATCATCCCTAAAGGTCAAATAGTCTAGGAGTTAGAGCTAAATTAGTGCTTCATGATGATTAAGTCGTGTCTTTCATTCAACCCAACAGCAAAATTTTGAAATGAAAATTCGAATAGAAAAAGCTTTGTATTTCTTTAAAGGACAAAGGAATATGGACTTCATTCTAAAAAATTATCACTTAAGGTCCAATATTCTAGGAGTTAGAGCAAAATAAGTGCTTTAAGATGATTAAGTCGTGTCTTTCATTCAACCCAACAGCAAAATTTTGATATGAAAATTCGAATAGAAAAAGCTTTGTATTTCCTTAAAGGTCACAGGAATAACGACTTCATTGTAAAAACTCATCTCTAAAGGTCAAATAGTCTAGGAGTTAGAGCAAAATTAGTGCTTCAAGATGATTAAGTCGTGTCTTTCATTCAACCCAACAGCAAAATTTTGAAATGAAAATTCGAATAGAAAAAGCTTTGTATTTCCTTAAAGGACACAGGAATAAGGACTTCATTGTAAAAAATCATCACTTAAGGTCAAACAGTCTATGAGTTAGAGCAAAATTAGTGCTTCAAGATGATTAAGTCGTGTCTTTCATTCAACCCAACAGCAAAATTTTGAAATGAAAATTCGAATAGAAAAAGCTTTGTATTTCCTTAAAGGACACAGGAATAAGGACTTCATTGTAAAAAACCGTCCCTTAAGGTCAAATAGTCTAGGAGTTAGAGCTAAATTAGTGCTTCATGATGATTAAGTCGTGTCTTTCATTCAACCCAACAGCAAAATTTTGAAATGAAAATTCGAATAGAAAAAGCTTTGTATTTCCTTAAAGGACACAAGAATAAGGACTTCATTGTAAAAAATCATCCCTTAAGGTCAAATAGTCTAGGAGTTAGAGTTAAATTAATGCTTCATGATGATTAAGTCGTGTCTTTCATTCAACCTAACAGCAAAATTTTAAAATGAAAATTCGAATAGAAAAAGCTTTATATTTCTTTAAAGGACAAAGGAATATGGACTTCATTGTAAAAAATCATCCCTTAAGGTCAAATAGTCTAGGAGTTAGAGCAAAATTAGTGCTTCAAGATGATTAAGTCGTGTCTTTCATTCAACCCAATAGCAAAATTTTGAAATGAAAATGAAAATTCAAATAGAAAAAGCTTTGTATTTCCTTAAAGGACACAGGAATAAGGACTTAATTGTAAAAAAATCATCCAATAAGGTCAAATAGTCTAGAAGTTAGAGCAAAATTAGTGCCTCAAGATGATTAAGTCGTGTCTTTCATTCAACCCAACAGCAAAATTTTGAAATGAAAATTCGAATAGAAAAAGCTTTAAATTTCCTTAAAGGACACAGGAATAAGGACTTCATTGTAAAAAATCATCCCTTAAGGTCAAATAGTCTAGGAGTTAGAGCAAAATTAGTGCTTCAAGATGATTAAGTCGTGTCTTTCATTCAACCCAACAGCAAAATTTTGATATGAAAATTCGAATAGAAAATGCTTTGTATTTCCTTAAAGGTCACAGGAATAACGACTTCATTGTAAAAAATCGACCCTTAAGGTCAAATAGTCTAGGAGTTAGAGATAAATTAGTGCTTCATGATGATTAAGTCGTGTCTTTCATTTAACCCAACAGCAAAATTTTGAAATGAAAATTGGAATAGAAAAAGCTTTGTATTTCCTTAAAGGACACAGAAATAAGGACTTCATTGTAAAAATTCGACCCTTAAGGTCAAATAGTCTAGGAGTTAGAGATAAATTAGTGCTTCAAGATGATTAAGTCGTGTCTTTCATTCAACCCAACAGCAAAATTTTGAAATTAAAATTCGAATAGAATAAGCTTTGTATTTCCTTAAAGGACACAAGAATGAGGACTTCATTGTAAAAAAATCTTCCCTTAAGGTCAAATAGTCTAGGAGTTAGAGCAAAATTAGTGCTTCAAGATGATTAAGTCGTGTCTTTCATCCAACCCAACAGCAAAATTTTGAAATGAAAATTCGAATAGAAAAAGCTTTATATTTCCTTAAAGGACACAGGCATAAGGACTTCATTGTAAAAAATCATTTCTAAAGGTCAAATAGTCTAGGAGTTACAGCTAAATTAGTGCTTCATGATGATTAAGTCGTGTCTTTCATTCAACCTAACAGCAAAATTTTAAAATGAAAATTCGAATAGAAAAAGCTTTATATTTCTTTAAAGGACAAAGGAATATGGACTTCATTGTAAAAAATCATCCCTTAAGGTCAAATAGTCTAGGAGTTAGAGCAAAATTAGTGCTTCAAGATGATTAAGTCGTGTCTTTCATTCAACCCAACAGCAAAATTTTGAAATGAAAATTCGAATAGAAAAAGCTTTGTATTTCCTTAAAGGACACAGAAATAAGGACTTCATTTTAAAAAATCATCCCATAAGGTCAAATAGTCTAGGAGTTAGAGCAAATTTAGTGCTTCAAGATGATTAAGTCGTGTCTTTCATTCAACCCAACAGCATCATTTTGAAATGAAAATTCGAATAGAAAAAGCTTTGTATTTCCTTAAAGGACACAGGAATAAGGACTTAATTGTAAAAAAATCATCCAATAAGGTCAAATAGTCTAGGAGTTAGAGCAAAATTAGTGCTTCAAGATGATTAAGTCGTGTCTTTCATTCAACCCAACAGCAAAATTTTGAAATGAAAATTCGAATAGAAAAAGCTTTAAATTTCCTTAAAGGACACAGGAATAAGGACTTCATTGTAAAAAATCATCCCTTAAGGTCAAATAGTCTAGGAGTTAGAGCAAAATTAGTGCTTCAAGATGATTAAGTCGTGTCTTTCATTCAACCCAACAGCAAAATTTTGAAATGAAAATTCGAATAGAAAAAGCTTTGTATTTCCTTAAAGGACAAAAAAATAAGGACTTCATTGTAAAAAAACATCACTTAAGGTCAAATAGTCTAGGAGTTAGAGCAAAATTAATGCTTCAAGATGATTAAGTCGTGTCTTTCATTCAACCCAACAGCAAAATTTTGAAATGAAAATTCGAATAGAAAAAGCTTTGTATTTCCTTAAAGGACACAAGAATAAGGACTTCAATGTAAAAAATCATTCCTAAAGGTCAAATAGTCTAGGAGTTAGAGCAAAATTAGTGCTTCAAGATGATTAAGTCGTGTCTTTCATTCAACCCAACAGCAAAATTTTGAAATGAAAATTCGAATAGAAAAAGCTTTGTATTTCCTTAAAGGACACAAGAATAAGGATTTCATTGTAAAAAATCATCCCTTAAGGTCAAATAGTCTAGGAGTTAGAGTTAAATTAATGCTTCATGATGATTAAGTCGTGTCTTTCATTCAACCTAACAGCAAAATTTTAAAATGAAAATTCGAATAGAAAAAGCTTTATATTTCTTTAAAGGACAAAGGAATATGGACTTCATTGTAAAAAATCATCCCTTAAGGTCAAATAGTCTAGGAGTTAGAGCAAAATTAGTGCTTCAAGATGATTAAGTCGTGTCTTTCATTCAACCCAACAGCAAAATTTTGAAATGAAAATTCGAATAGAAAAAGCTTTGTATTTCCTTAAAGGACACAGAAATAAGGACTTCATTGTAAAAAATCATCCCATAAGGTCAAATAGTCTAGGAGTTAGAGCAAATTTAGTGCTTCAAGATGATTAAGTCGTGTCTTTCATTCAACCCAACAGCATCATTTTGAAATGAAAATTCGAATAGAAAAAGCTTTGTATTTCCTTAAAGGACACAGGAATAAGGACTTAATTGTAAAAAAATCATCCAATAAGGTCAAATAGTCTAGGAGTTAGAGCAAAATAAGTGCTTCAAGATGATTAAGTCGTGTCTTTCATTCAACCCAACAGCAAAATTTTGAAATGAAAATTCGAATAGAAAAAGCTTTGTATTTCCTTAAAGGACACAGGAATAAGGACTTCATTGTAAAAAATCATCCCTTAAGGTCAAATAGGCTAGGAGTTAGAGCAAAATTAGTGCTTCATGATGATTAAGTCGTGTCTTTCATTCAACCCAACAGCAAAATTTTGAAATGAAAATTCGAATAGAAAAAGCTTTGTATTTCCTTAAAGGACACAAGAATAAGGACTTCAATGTAAAAAATCATTCCTAAAGGTCAAATATTCTAGGAGTTAGAGCAAAATAAGTGCTTTAAGATGATTAAGTCGTGTCTTTCATTCAACCCAACAGCAAAATTTTGATATGAAAATTCGAATAGAAAAAGCTTTGTATTTCCTTAAAGGTCACAGGAATAACGACTTCATTGTAAAAACTCATCTCTAAAGGTAAAATAGTCTAGGAGTTAGAGCAAAATTAGTGCTTCAAGATGATTAAGTCGTGTCTTTCATTCAACCCAACAGCAAAATTTTGAAATGAAAATTCGAATAGAAAAAGCTTTGTATTTCCTTAAAGGACACAGGAATAAGGACTTCATTGTAAAAAATCATCCCTTAAGGTCAAACAGTCTATGAGTTAGAGCAAAATTAGTGCTTCAAGATGATTAAGTCGTGTCTTTCATTCAACCCAACAGCAAAATTTTGAAATGAAAATTCGAATAGAAAAAGCTTTGTATTTCCTTAAAGGATACAGGAATAAGGACTTCATTGTAAAAAACCGTCCCTTAAGGTCAAATAGTCTAGGAGTTAGAGCAAAATTAGTGCTTCATGATGATTAAGTCGTGTCTTTCATTCAACCCAACAGCAAAATTTTGAAATGAAAATTCGAATAGAAAAAGCTTTGTATTTCCTTAAAGGACACAAGAATAAGGACTTCAATGTAAAAAATCATTCCTAAAGGTCAAATAGTCTAGGAGTTAGAGATAAATTAGTGCTTCAATATGATTAAGTCGTGTCTTTCATTCAACCCAACAGCAAAATTTTGAAATGAAAATTCGAATAGAAAAAGCTTTGTATTTCCTTAAAGGACACAAGAATAAGGACTTCATTGTAAAAAATCATCCCTTAAGGTCAAATAGTCTAGGAGTTAGAGTTAAATTAATGCTTCATGATGATTAAGTCGTGTCTTTCATTCAACCTAACAGCAAAATTTTAAAATGAAAATACGAATAGAAAAAGCTTTATATTTCTTTAAAGGACAAAGGAATATGGACTTCATTGTAAAAAATCATCCCTTAAGGTCAAATAGTCTAGGAGTTAGAGCAAAATTAGTGCTTCAAGATGATTAAGTCGTGTCTTTCATTCAACCCAACAGCAAAATTTTGAAATGAAAATTCGAATAGAAAAAGCTTTGTATTTCCTTAAAGGACACAGAAATAAGGACTTCATTGTAAAAAATCATTCCATAAGGTCAAATAGTCTAGGAGTTAGAGCAAATTTAGTGCTTCAAGATGATTAAGTCGTGTCTTTCATTCAACCCAACAGCATCATTTTGAAATGAAAATTCGAATAGAAAAAGCTTTGTATTTCCTTAAAGGACACAGGAATAAGGACTTCATTGTAAAAAAATCATCCAATAAGGTCAAATAGTCTAGGAGTTAGAGCAAAATTAGTGCTTCAAGATGATTAAGTCGTGTCTTTCATTCAACCCAAGAGCAAAATTTTGAAATGAAAATACGAATAGAAAAAGCTTTAAATTTCCTTAAAGGACACAGGAATAAGGACTTCATTGTAAAAAATCATCCCTTAAGGTCAAATAGTCTAGGAGTTAGAGCAAAATTAGTGCTTCTAGATGATTAAGTCGTGTCTTTCATTCAACCCAACAGCAAAATTTTGAAATGAAAATTCGAATAGAAAAAGCTTTGTATTTCCTTAAAGGACAAAAAAATAAGGACTTCATTGTAAAAAATCATCACTTAAGGTCAAATAGTCTAGGAGTTAGAGCAAAATTAATGCTTCAAGATGATTAAGTCGTGTCTTTCATTCAACCCAACAGCAAAATTTTGAAATGAAAATTCGAATAGAAAAAAGCTTTGTATTTCCTTAAAGGACACAGGAATAAGGACTTCATTGTAAAAAACCGTCCCTTAAGGTCAAATAGTCTAGGAGTGAGAGCTAAGTTAGTGCTTCATGATGATTAAGTCGTGTCTTTCATTCAACCCAACAGCAAAATTTTGAAATGAAAATTCGAATAGATAATATATATAAATAGCTTTGTATTTCCTTAAAGGACACAGAAATAAGGACTTCATTGTAAAAAATCATCCCATAAGGTCAAATAGTCTAGGAGTTAGAGCTAAATTAGTGCTTCAAGATGATTAAGTCCTGTTTTTCATTCAACCCAACAGCAAAATTTTGAAATGAAAATTCGAATAGAAAAAGCTTTGTATTTCCTAAAAGAACACAGGAATAAGGACTTCATTGTAAAAAATCATCCCTTAAGGTCAAATAGTCTAGAAGTTAGAGATAAATTAGTGCTTCATGATGATTAAGTCGTGTCTTTCATTCAACCCAACAGCAAAATTTTTAAATGAAAATTCGAATAGAAAAAGCTTTGTATTTCCTTGAAGGACACAGGAATAAGGACTTCATTGTAAAAAAAACATCCCTTAAGGTCAAATAGTCTAGGAGTTAGAGCAAAATTAGTGCTTCATGATGATTAAGTCGTGTCTTGCATTCAACCCAACAGCAAAACTTCGAAATGAAAATTCGAATAGAAAATGCTTTGTATTTCCTTAAAGGACACAGGAATAAGGACTTCACTGTAAAAAATTGTCCCTTAAGGCCAAATAGTCTAGGAGTTAGAGCTAAATTAGTGCTTCAAGATGATTAAGTCGTGTCTTTCATTCAACCCAACAGCAAAATTTTGAAATGAAAATTCGAATAGAAAAAGCTTTGTATTTCCTTTAAGGACACAGGAATAAGGACTTCATTGTAAAAAATCATCCCTTAAGGTCAAATAGTCTAGGAGTTAGAGCAAAATTAGTGCTTCAAGATGATTAAGTCGTGTCTTTAGTTCAACCCAACAACAAAATTTTGAAATGAAAATGAAAATTCAAATAGAAAAAGCTTTGTATTTTCTTAAAGGACACAGGAATAAGGACTTCAGTGTAAAAAAATCATCACTTAAGGTCAAATAGTCTAGGAGTTAGAGCAAAATTAGTGCTTCAAGAGGATTAAGTCGTGTCTTTCATTCAACCCAACAGCAAAATTTTGAAATGAAAATTCGAATAGACAAAGCTTTGTATTTCCTTAAAGGACACAGGAATAAGGACTTCATTGTACAAAATCATCCCTTAAGGTCAAATAGTCTAGGAGTTAGAGCAAAATTAGTGCTTCAAGATGATTAAGTCGTGTCTTTCATTCAACCCAACTGCAAAATTTTGAAATGAAAATTCGGATAGAAAAAGCTTTGTATTTCCTTAAAGGACACAGAAATAAGGACTTCATTGTAAAAAATCATCCCTTAAGGTCAAAAAGTCTAGGAGTTAGAGCAAAATTAGTGCTTCAAGATGATTAAGTCGTGTCTTTCATTCAACCCAACAGCAAAATTTTGAAATAAAAAATTCGAATAGAAAAAGCTTTGTATTTCCTTAAAGGACACAGAAATAATAACTTTATTGTAAAATATCGTCTCTTAAGGTCAAATAGTCTAGGAGTTAGAGCAAAATTAGTGCTTCAAGATGATTAAGTCGTGTCTTTCATTCAACCCAACAGCAAAATTTTGAAATGAAAATTCGAATAGAAAAAGCTTTGTATTTCCTTAAAGGACACAGGAATGAGGACTTTATTGTAAAAAATCATCAGTTAAGGTCAAATAGTCTAGGAGTTAGAGCAAAATTAGTGCTTCAAGATGATTAAGTCGTGTCTTTCATTCAACCCAACAGCAAAATTTTGAAATGAAAATTCGAATAGAAAAAGCTTTGTATTTCCTTAAAGGACACAGGAATAAGTACTTCATTGTAAAAATTCATCCCTTAAGGTCAAAAAGTCTAGGAGTTAGAGCAAAATTAGTGCTCAAGATGATTAAGTCGTGTCGTGTCTTTCATCCAACCCAACAGCAAAATTTTGAAATGAAAATTCGAATAGAAAATGCTTTGTATTTCCTTAAAGGACACAGAAATAAGGACTTCATTGTAAAAAATCAACCCTTTAGGTCAAATAGTCTAGGAGTTAGAGCAAAATTAGTGCTTCAAGATGATTAAGTCGTGTCTTTAGTTCAACCCAACAACAAAATTTTGAAATGAAAATTCGAATAGAAAAAGCTTTGTATTTCCTTAAAGGACACAGGAATAAGGACTTCATTGTAAAAAAATCATCACTTAAGGTCAAATAGTCTAGGAGTTAGAGCAAAATTAGTGCTTCAATATGATTAAGTCGTGTCTTTCATTCAACCCAACAGCAAAATTTTGAAATGAAAATTCGAATAGAAAAAGCTTTGTATTTCCTTAAAGGACACAGGAATAAGGACTTCATTGTAAAAAATCATCCCTTAAGGTCATATAGTCTAGGAGTTAGAGATAAATTAGTGATTCATGATGATTAAGTCGTGTCTTTCATTCAACTCAACAGCAAAATTTTGAAATGAAAATTCGAATAGAAAAAGCTTTGTATTTCCTAAAAAACACAGGAATAAGGACTTCATTGTAAAAAATCATTTCTTAAGGTCAAATAGTCTAGGAGTAAGAGCTAAATTAGTGCTTCAAGATGATTAAGTCGTGTCTTTCATTCAACCCAACAGCAAAATTTTGAAATGAAAATTCGAATAGAAAAAGCTTTGTATTTCCTAAAAAAACACAAGAATAAGGACTTCATTGTAAAAAATCACCCCTTAAGGTCAAATATTCTAGGAGTTAGAGCAAAATTTGTGCTTCAAGATGATTAAGTCGTGTCTTTCATTCAACCCAACAGCAAAATTTTGAAATGAAAATTCGAATAGAAAAAGCTTTGTTTTTCCTTAAAGGACACAGGAAAAAGGACTTCATTGTAAAAAATCATCCCTTAAGGTCAAGTAGTCTAGGAGTTAGAGCAAAATTAGTGCTTCAAGATGATTAAGTCGTGTCTTTCATTCAACCCAACAGCAAAATTTTGAAATGAAAACTCGAATAGAAAAAGCTTTGTATTTCCTTAAAGGACACAGAAATAAGGACTTCATTGTAAAAAATCATCCCTTAAGGTCAAATAGTCTAGGAGTTAGAGCAAAATTAGTGCTTCAAGATGATTAAGTCGTGTCTTTCATTCAACCCAACAGCAAAATTTTGAAATGAAAATTCGAATAGAAAAAGCTTTGTATTTCCTTAAAGAACACAGGAATAAGGACTTTTTTATAAAACATCATCCCTTAAGGTCAAATAGTCTAGGAGTTAGAGCTAAATTAGTGCTTCAAGATGATTAAGTCGTGTCTTTCATTCAACCCAACAGCAAAATTTTGAAATGAAAATTCGAATAGAAAAAGCTTTATATTTCCTTAAAGGACACAGGAATAAGGACTTCATTGTAAAAAATCATCCCTTAAGGTCAAATAGTCTAGGAGTTAGAGTAAAATTAGTGCTTCAAGATGATTAAGTCGTGTCTTTAGTTCAACCCAACAACAAAATTTTGAAATGAAAATGAAAATTCAAATAGAAAAAGCTTTGTATTTCCTTAAAGGACACAGGAATAAGGACTTCATTGTAAAAAAATCATCACTTAAGGTCAAATAGTCTAGGAGTTAGAGCAAAATTAGTGCTTCAAGATGATTAAGTCGTGTCTTTCATTCAACCCAACAGCAAAATTTTGAAATGAAAATTCGAATAGAAAAAGCTTTGTATTTCCTTAAAGGACACAGGAATAAGGACTTCATTGTAAAAAATCATCCCTTAAGGTCTAATAGTCTAGGAGTTAGAGCAAAATTAGTGCTTCAAGATGATTAAGTAAGTCGTGTCTTTCATTCAACCCAACAGCAAAATTTTGAAAGGAAAATTCGAATAGAAAAAGCTTTGTATTTCCTTAAAGGACACAGGAATAAGGACTTCATTGTAAAAAATCATCCCTTAAGGTCAAAAAGTCTAGGAGTTAGAGCAAAATTAGTGCTTCAAGATGATTAAGTCGTGTCTTTCATTCAACCCAAGAGCAAAATTTTGAAATAAAAAATTCGAATAGAAAAAGCTTTGTATTTCCTTAAAGGACACAGAAATAGGGACTTTATTGTAAAATATCGTCCCTTAAGGTCAAATAGTCTAGGAGTTAGAGCAAAATTCGTGCTTCAAGATGATTAAGTCGTGTCTTTCATTCAACCCAACAGCAAAATTTTGAAATGAAAATTCGAATAGAAAAACCTTTGTATTTCCTTAAAGGACACAGGAATGAGGACTTTATTGTAAAAAATCATCACTTAAGGTCAAATAGTCTAGGAGTTAGAGCAAAATTAGTGCTTCAAGATGATTAAGTCGTGTCGTGTCTTTCATCCAACCCAACAGCAAAATTTTGAAATGAAAATTCGAATAGAAAAAGCTTTGTATTTCCTTAAAGGATGCAGGAATAAGGACATCATTGTAAAAAATCATCCCTTAAGGTCAAATAGTCTTAGAGTTAGAGCAAAATTAGTGCTTCAAGATGATTAAGTCGTGTCTTTCATTCAACCCAACAGCAAAATTTTGAAATGAAAATTCGAATAGAAAAAGCTTTGTATTTCCTTTAAGGACACAGGAATAAGGACTTCATTGTAAAAAATCATCCCTTAAGGTCAAATAGTCTAGGAGTTAGAGCAAAATTAGTGCTTCAAGATGATTAAGTCGTGTCTTTAGTTCAACCCAACAACAAAATTTTGAAATGAAAATGAAAATTCAAATAGAAAAAGCTTTGTATTTTCTTAAAGGACACAGGAATAAGGACTTCAGTGTAAAAAAATCATCACTTAAGGTCAAATAGTCTAGGAGTTAGAGCAAAATTAGTGCTTCAAGAGGATTAAGTCGTGTCTTTCATTCAACCCAACAGCAAAATTTTGAAATGAAAATTCGAATAGAAAAAGCTTTGTATTTCCTTAAAGGACACAGGAATAAGGACTTCATTGTACAAAATCATCCCTTAAGGTCAAATAGTCTAGGAGTTAGAGCAAAATTAGTGCTTCAAGATGATTAAGTCGTGTCTTTCATTCAACCCAACTGCAAAATTTTGAAATGAAAATTCGAATAGAAAAAGCTTTGTATTTCCTTAAAGGACACAGAAATAAGGACTTCATTGTAAAAAATCATCCCTTAAGGTCAAAAAGTCTAGGAGTTAGAGCAAAATTAGTGCTTCAAGATGATTAAGTCGTGTCTTTCATTCAACCCAACAGCAAAATTTTGAAATAAAAAATTCGAATAGAAAAAGCTTTGTATTTCCTTAAAGGACACAGAAATAATAACTTTATTGTAAAATATCGTCTCTTAAGGTCAAATAGTCTAGGAGTTAGAGCAAAATTAGTGCTTCAAGATGATTAAGTCGTGTCTTTCATTCAACCCAACAGCAAAATTTTGAAAAGAAAATTCGAATAGAAAAAGCTTTGTATTTCCTTAAAGGACACAGGAATGAGGACTTTATTGTAAAAAATCATCAGTTAAGGTCAAATAGTCTAGGAGTTAGAGCAAAATTAGTGCTTCAAGATGATTAAGTCGTGTCTTTCATTCAACCCAACAGCAAAATTTTGAAATGAAAATTCGAATAGAAAAAGCTTTGTATTTCCTTAAAGGACACAGGAATAAGGACTTCATTGTAAAAATTCATCCCTTAAGGTCAAAAAGTCTAGGAGTTAGAGCAAAATTAGTGCTCAAGATGATTAAGTCGTGTCGTGTCTTTCATCCAACCCAACAGCAAAATTTTGAAATAAAAAATTCGAATAGAAAAAGCTTTCTATTTCCTTAAAGGACACAAAAATAAGGACTTCATTGTAAAAAATCGTCCCTTAAGGTCAAATAGTCTGGGAGTTAGAGCTAAATTAGTGCTTCATGATGATTAAGTCGTGTCTTTCACTCAACCCAACAGCAAAATTTTGAAATAAAAATTCGAATAAAAAAAGCTTTATATTTCCTTAAAGGACACAGAAATAAGGACTTCATTGTAAAAAATCGTCCCTTAAGGTCAAATTGTCTAGGAGTTAGAGCAAAATTAGTGCTTCAAGATGATTAAGTCGTGTCGTGTCTTTCATCCAACCCAACAGCAACATTTTGAAATGAAAATTCGAATAGAAAAAGCTTTGTATTTCCTTAAAGGATGCAGGAATAAGGACATCATTGTAAAAAATCATCCCTAAAGGTCAAATAGTCTAAGGTTAGAGCAAAATTAGTGCTTCAAGATGATTAAGTCGTGTCTTTCATTCAACCCAACAGCAAAATTTTGAAATGAAAATTCGAATAGAAAAAGCTTTGTATTTCCTTAAAGGACACAGGAATAAGGACTTCATTGTAAAAAATCATCCCTTAAGGTCTAATAGTCTAGGAGTTAGAGCAAAATTAGTGCTTCAAGATGATTAAGTAAGTCGTGTCTTTCATTCAACCCAACAGCAAAATTTTGAAATGAAAACTCGAATAGAAAAAGCTTTGTATTTCCTTAAAGGACACAGAAATAAGGACTTCATTGTAAAAAATCATCCCTTAAGGTCAAATAGTCTAGGAGTTAGAGCAAAATTAGTGCTTCAAGATGATTAAGTCGTGTCTTTCATTCAACCCAACAGCAAAATTTTTAAATGAAAATTCGAATAGAAAAAGCTTTATATTTTCTTAAAGGACACAAGAATAAGGACTTCATTGTAAAAAATCATCCCTTAAGGTCAAATAGTCTAGGAGTTAGAGCAAAATTAGTACTTCAAGATGATTAAGTCGTGTCTTTCATTCAACCCAACAGCAAAATTTTGAAATGAAAATTCGAATAGAAAAAGCTTTGTATTTCCTTAAAGGACACAGGAATAAGGACTTCATTGTAAAAAATCATCACTTAAGGTCAAATAGTCTAGGAGTTAGAGCAAAATTAGTGCTTCAAGATGATTAAGTCGTGTCTTTCATTCAACCCAACAGCAAAATTTTGAAATGAAAATTCGAATAGAAAAAGCTTTGTATTTCCTTAAAGGACACAAGAATAAGGACTTCATTGTAAAAAATCATTCCGAAAGGTCAAATAGTCTAGGAGTTAGAGCAAAATTAGTGCTTCAAGATGATTAAGTCGTGTCTTTCATTCAACCCAACAGCAAAATTTTGAAATAAAAAATTCGAATAGAAAAAGCTTTGTATTTCCTTAAAGGACACAGAAATAATAACTTTATTGTAAAATATCGTCTCTTAAGGTCAAATAGTCTAGGAGTTAGAGCAAAATTAGTGCTTCAAGATGATTAAGTCGTGTCTTTCATTCAACCCAACAGCAAAATTTTGAAATAAAAAATTCGAATAGAAAAAGCTTTGTATTTCCTTAAAGGACACAGAAATAATAACTTTATTGTAAAATATCGTCTCTTAAGGTCAAATAGTCTAGGAGTTAGAGCAAAATTAGTGCTTCAAGATGATTAAGTCGTGTCTTTCATTCAACCCAACAGCAAAATTTTGAAAAGAAAATTCGAATAGAAAAAGCTTTGTATTTCCTTAAAGGACACAGGAATGAGGACTTTATTGTAAAAAATCATCAGTTAAGGTCAAATAGTCTAGGAGTTAGAGCAAAATTAGTGCTTCAAGATGATTAAGTCGTGTCTTTCATTCAACCCAACAGCAAAATTTTGAAATGAAAATTCGAATAGAAAAAGCTTTGTATTTCCTTAAAGGACACAGGAATAAGGACTTCATTGTAAAAATTCATCCCTTAAGGTCAAAAAGTCTAGGAGTTAGAGCAAAATTAGTGCTCAAGATGATTAAGTCGTGTCGTGTCTTTCATCCAACCCAACAGCAAAATTTTGAAATGAAAATTCGAATAGAAAAAGCTTTGTATTTCCTTAAAGGATGCAAGAATAAGGACATCATTGTAAAAAATCATCCCTAAAGGTCAAATAGTCTAAGAGTTAGAGCAAAATTAGTGCTTCAAGATGATTAAGTCGTTCATTCAATCCAACAGCAAAATTTTGAAATGAAAATTCGAATAGAAAATGCTTTGTATTTCCTTAAAGGACACAGAAATAAGGACTTCATTGTAAAAAATCAACCCTTTAGGTCAAATAGTCTAGGAGTTAGAGCAAAATTAGTGCTTCAAGATGATTAAGTCGTGTCTTTAGTTCAACCCAACAACAAAATTTTGAAATGAAAATTCGAATAGAAAAAGCTTTGTATTTCCTTAAAGGACACAGGAATAAGGACTTCATTGTAAAAAAATCATCACTTAAGGTCAAATAGTCTAGGAGTTAGAGCAAAATTAGTGCTTCAATATGATTAAGTCGTGTCTTTCATTCAACCCAACAGCAAAATTTTGAAATGAAAACTCGAATAGAAAAAGCTTTGTATTTCCTTAAAGGACACAGGAATAAGGACTTCATTGTAAAAAATCATCCCTTAAGGTCATATAGTCTAGGAGTTAGAGATAAATTAGTGATTCATGATGATTAAGTCGTGTCTTTCATTCAACTCAACAGCAAAATTTTGAAATGAAAATTCGAATAGAAAAAGCTTTGTATTTCCTAAAAAACACAGGAATAAGGACTTCATTGTAAAAAATCATTTCTTAAGGTCAAATAGTCTAGGAGTAAGAGCTAAATTAGTGCTTCAAGATGATTAAGTCGTGTCTTTCATTCAACCCAACAGCAAAATTTTGAAATGAAAATTCGAATAGAAAAAGCTTTGTATTTCCTTAAAGGACACAGGAATAAGGACTTTTTTATAAAACATCATCCCTTAAGGTCAAATAGTCTAGGAGTTAGAGCTAAATTAGTGCTTCAAGATGATTAAGTCGTGTCTTTCATTCAACCCAACAGCAAAATTTTGAAATGAAAATTCGAATAGAAAAAGTTTTATATTTCCTTAAAGGACACAGGAATAAGGACTTCATTGTAAAAAATCATCCCTTAAGGTCAAATAGTCTAGGAGTTAGAGTAAAATTAGTGCTTCAAGATGATTAAGTCGTGTCTTTAGTTCAACCCAACAACAAAATTTTGAAATGAAAATGAAAATTCAAATAGAAAAAGCTTTGTATTTCCTTAAAGGACACAGGAATAAGGACTTCATTGTAAAAAAATCATCACTTAAGGTCAAATAGTCTAGGAGTTAGAGCAAAATTAGTGCTTCAAGATGATTAAGTCGTGTCTTTCATTCAACCCAACAGCAAAATTTTGAAATGAAAATTCGAATAGAAAAAGCTTTGTATTTCCTTAAAGGACACAGGAATAAGGACTTCATTGTAAAAAATCATCCCTTAAGGTCTAATAGTCTAGGAGTTAGAGCAAAATTAGTGCTTCAAGATGATTAAGTAAGTCGTGTCTTTCATTCAACCCAACAGCAAAATTTTGAAAGGAAAATTCGAATAGAAAAAGCTTTGTATTTCCTTAAAGGACACAGGAATAAGGACTTCATTGTAAAAAATCATCCCTTAAGGTCACAAAGTCTAGGAGTTAGAGCAAAATTAGTGCTTCAAGATGATTAAGTCGTGTCTTTCATTCAACCCAAGAGCAAAATTTTGAAATAAAAAATTCGAATAGAAAAAGCATTGTATTTCCTTAAAGGACACAGAAATAAGGACTTTATTGTAAAATATCGTCCCTTAAGGTCAAATAGTCTAGGAGTTAGAGCAAAATTCGTGCTTCAAGATGATTAAGTCGTGTCTTTCATTCAACCCAACAGCAAAATTTTGAAATGAAAATTCGAATAGAAAAACCTTTGTATTTCCTTAAAGGACACAGGAATGAGGACTTTATTGTAAAAAATCATCACTTAAGGTCAAATAGTCTAGGAGTTAGAGCAAAATTAGTGCTTCAAGATGATTAAGTCGTGTCGTGTCTTTCATCCAACCCAACAGCAAAATTTTGAAATGAAAATTCGAATAGAAAAAGCTTTGTATTTCCTTAAAGGATGCAGGAATAAGGACATCATTGTAAAAAATCATCCCTTAAGGTCAAATAGTCTAAGAGTTAGAGCAAAATTAGTGCTTCAAGATGATTAAGTCGTGTCTTTCATTCAACCCAACAGCAAAATTTTGAAATGAAAATTCGAATAGAAAAAGCTTTGTATTTCCTTAAAGGACACAGGAATAAGGACTTCATTGTAAAAATTCATCCCTTAAGGTCAAAAAGTCTAGGAGTTAGAGCAAAATTAGTGCTTCAAGATGATTAAGTCGTGTCTTTCATTCAACCCAACAGCAAAATTTTGAAATAAAAAATTCGAATAGAAAAAGCTTTCTATTTCCTTAAAGGACACAAAAATAAGGACTTCATTGTAAAAAATCGTCCCTTAAGGTCAAATAGTCTGGGAGTTAGAGCTAAATTAGTGCTTCAAGATGATTAAGTCGTTCATTCAATCCAACAGCAAAATTTTGAAATGAAAATTCGAATAGAAAAAGCTTTGTATTTCCTTAAAGGATGCAAGAATAAGGACATCATTGTAAAAAATCATCCCTAAAGGTCAAATAGTCTAAGAGTTAGAGCAAAATTAGTGCTTCAAGATGATTAAGTCGTTCATTCAATCCAACAGCAAAATTTTTAAATGAAAATTCGAATAGAAAATGCTTTGTATTTCCTTAAAGGACACAGAAATAAGGACTTCATTGTAAAAAATCAACCCTTTAGGTCAAATAGTCTAGGAGTTAGAGCAAAATTAGTGCTTCAAGATGATTAAGTCGTGTCTTTAGTTCAACCCAACAACAAAATTTTGAAATGAAAATTCGAATAGAAAAAGCTTTGTATTTCCTTAAAGGACACAGGAATAAGGACTTCATTGTAAAAAGATCATCACTTAAGGTCAAATAGTCTAGGAGTTAGAGCAAAATTAGTGCTTCAATATGATTAAGTCGTGTCTTTCATTCAACCCAACAGCAAAATTTTGAAATGAAAATTCGAATAGAAAAAGCTTTGTTTTTCCTTAAAGGACACAGGAATAAGGACTTCATTGTAAAAAATCATCCCTTAAGGTCATATAGTCTAGGAGTTAGAGATAAATTAGTGCTTCATGATGATTAAGTCGTGTCTTTCATTCAACTCAACAGCAAAATTTTGAAATGAAAATTCGAATAGAAAAAGCTTTGTATTTCCTAAAAAAACACAGGAATAAGGACTTCATTGTAAAAAATCATTTCTTAAGGTCAAATAGTCTAGGAGTAAGAGCTAAATTAGTGCTTCAAGATGATTAAGTCGTGTCTTTCATTCAACCCAACAGCAAAATTTTGAAATGAAAATTCGAATAGAAAAAGCTTTGTATTTCCTAAAAAAACACAGGAATAAGGACTTCATTGTAAAAAATCACCCCTTAAGGTCAAATATTCTAGGAGTTAGAGCAAAATTTGTGCTTCAAGATGATTAAGTCGTGTCTTTCATTCAACCCAACAGCAAAATTTTGAAATGAAAATTCGAATAGAAAAAGCTTTGTTTTTCCTTAAAGGACACAGGAAAAAGGACTTCATTGTAAAAAATCATCCCTTAAGGTCAAGTAGTCTAGGAGTTAGAGCAAAATTAGTGCTTCAAGATGATTAAGTCGTGTCTTTCATTCAACCCAACAGCAAAATTTTGAAATGAAAACTCGAATAGAAAAAGCTTTGTATTTCCTTAAAGGACACAGAAATAAGGACTTCATTGTAAAAAATCATCCCTTAAGGTCAAATAGTCTAGGAGTTAGAGCAAAATTAGTGCTTCAAGATGATTAAGTCGTGTCTTTCATTCAACCCAACAGCAAAATTTTGAAATGAAAATTCGAATAGAAAAAGCTTTGTATTTCCTTAAAGGACACAGGAATAAGGACTTTTTTATAAAACATCATCCCTTAAGGTCAAATAGTCTAGGAGTTAGAGCTAAATTAGTGCTTCAAGATGATTAAGTCGTGTCTTTCATTCAACCCAACAGCAAAATTTTGAAATGAAAATTCGAATAGAAAAACCTTTATATTTCCTTAAAGGACACAAGAATAAGGACTTCATTGTAAAAAATCATCCCTTAAGGTCAAATAGTCTAGGAGTTAGAGCAAAATTAGTGCTTCAAGATGATTAAGTCGTGTCTTTAGTTCAACCCAACAACAAAATTTTGAAATGAAAATTCGAATAGAAAAAGCTTTGTATTTCCTTAAAGGACACAGGAATAAGGACTTCATTGTAAAAAAATCATCACTTAAGGTCAAATAGTCTAGGAGTTAGAGCAAAATTAGTGCTTCAATATGATTAAGTCGTGTCTTTCATTCAACCCAACAGCAAAATTTTTAAATGAAAATTCGAATAGAAAAAGCTTTGTATTTCCTTAAAGGACACAGGAATAAGGACTTCATTGTAAAAAATCATCCCTTAAGGTCATATAGTCTAGGAGTTAGAGATAAATTAGTGCTTCATGATGATTAAGTCGTGTCTTTCATTCTACTCAACAGCAAAATTTTGAAATGAAAATTCGAATAGAAAAAGCTTTGTATTTCCTAAAAAAAACACAGGAATAAGGACTTCATTGTAAAAAATCATTTCTTAAGGTCAAATAGTCTAGGAGTAAGAGCTAAATTAGTGCTTCAAGATGATTAAGTCGTGTCTTTCATTCAACCCAACAGCAAAATTTTGAAATTAAAATTCGAATAGAAAAAGCTTTGTATTTCCTAAAAAAACACAGGAATAAGGACTTCATTGTAAAAAATCACCCCTTAAGGTCAAATATTCTAGGAGTTAGAGCAAAATTTGTGCTTCAAGATGATTAAGTCGTGTCTTTCATTCAACCCAACAGCAAAATTTTGAAATGAAAATTCGAATAGAAAAAGCTTTGTTTTTCCTTAAAGGACACAGGAAAAAGGACTTCATTGTAAAAAATCATCCCTTAAGGTCAAGTAGTCTAGGAGTTAGAGCAAAATTAGTGCTTCAAGATGATTAAGTCGTGTCTTTCATTCAACCCAACAGCAAAATTTTGAAATGAAAACTCGAATAGAAAAAGCTTTGTATTTCCTTAAAGGACACAGAAATAAGGACTTCATTGTAAAAAATCATCCCTTAAGGTCAAATAGTCTAGGAGTTAGAGCAAAATTAGTGCTTCAAGATGATTAAGTCGTGTCTTTCATTCAACCCAACAGCAAAATTTTGAAATGAAAATTCGAATAGAAAAAGCTTTGTATTTCCTTAAAGGACACAGGAATAAGGACTTTTTTATAAAACATCATCCCTTAAGGTCAAATAGTCTAGGAGTTAGAGCTAAATTAGTGCTTCAAGATGATTAAGTCGTGTCTTTCATTCAACCCAACAGCAAAATTTTGAAATGAAAATTCGAATAGAAAAACCTTTATATTTCCTTAAAGGACACAAGAATAAGGACTTCATTGTAAAAAATCATCCCTTAAGGTCAAATAGTCTAGGAGTTAGAGCAAAATTAGTGCTTCAAGATGATTAAGTCGTGTCTTTCATTCAACCCAACAGCAAAATTTTGAAATGAAAATGAAAATTCAAATAGAAAAAGCTTTGTATTTCCTTAAAGGACACAGGAATAAGGACTTCATTGTAAAAAAATCATCACTTAAGGTCAAATAGTCTAGGAGTTAGAGCAAAATTAGTGCTTCAAGATGATTAAGTCGTGTCTTTCATTCAACCCAACAGCAAAATTTTGAAATGAAAATTCGAATAGAAAAAGCTTTGTATTTCCTTAAAGGACACAGGAATAAGGACTTCATTGTAAAAAATCATCCCTTAAGGTCAAAAAGTCTAGGAGTTAGAGCAAAATTAGTGCTTCAAGATGATTAAGTAAGTCGTGTCTTTCATTCAACCCAACAGCAAAATTTTGAAAGGAAAAAGCTTTGTATTTCCTTAAAGGACACAGGAATAAGGACTTCATTGTAAAAATCATCCCTTAAGGTCAAAAAGTCTAGGAGTTAGAGCAAAATTAGTGCTTCAAGATGATTAAGTCGTGTCTTTCATTCAACCCAAGAGCAAAATTTTGAAATAAAAAATTCGAATAGAAAAAGCTTTGTATTTCCTTAAAGGACACAGAAATAAGGACTTTATTGTAAAATATCGTCCCTTAAAGTCAAATAGTCTAGGAGTTAAAGCAAAATTAGTGCTTCAAGATGATTAAGTCGTGTCTTTCATTCAACCCAACAGCAAAAATTTTGAAATGAAAATTCGAATAGAAAAACCTTTGTATTTCCTTAAAGGACACAGGAATGAGGACTTTATTGTAAAAAATCATCACTTAAGGTCAAATAGTCTAGGAGTTAGAGCAAAATTAGTGCTTCAAGATGATTAAGTCGTGTCGTGTCTTTCATCCAACCCAACAGCAAAATTTTGAAATGAAAATTCGAATAGAAAAAGCTTTGTATTTCCTTAAAGGATGCAGGAATAAGGACATCATTGTAAAAAATCGTCCCTTAAGGTCAAATAGTCTAAGAGTTAGAGCAAAATTAGTGCTTCAAGATGATTAAGTCGTGTCTTTCATTCAATCCAACAGCAACATTTTGAAATGAAAATTCGAATAGAAAATGCTTTGTATTTCCTTAAAGGACACAGAAATAAGGACTTCATTGTAAAAAATCAACCCTTTAGGTCAAATAGTCTAGGAGTTAGAGCAAAATTAGTGCTTCAAGATGATTAAGTCGTGTCTTTAGTTCAACCCAACAACAAAATTTTGAAATGAAAATTCGAATAGAAAAAGCTTTATATTTCCTTAAAGGACACAGGAATAAGGACTTCATTGTAAAAAAATCATCACTTAAGGTCAAATAGTCTAGGAGTTAGAGCAAAATTAGTGCTTCAAGATGATTAAGTCGTGTCTTTCATTCAACCCAACAGCAAAATTTTGAAATGAAAATTCGAATAGAAAAAGCTTTGTATTTCCTTAAAGGACACAAGAATAAGGACTTCATTGTAAAAATTCATCCCTTAAGGTCAAAAAGTCTAGGAGTTAGAGCAAAATTAGTGCTTCAAGATGATTAAGTCGTGTCTTTCATTCAACCCAACAGCAAAATTTTGAAATAAAAAATTCGAATAGAAAAAGCTTTCTATTTCCTTAAAGGACACAAAAATAAGGACTTCATTGTAAAAAATCGTCCCTTAAGGTCAAATAGTCTGGGAGTTAGAGCTAAATTAGTGCTTCATGATGATTAAGTCGTGTCTTTCATTCAACCCAACAGCAAAATTTTGAAATAAAAATTCGAATAGAAAAAGCTTTATATTTCCTTAAAGGACACAGAAATAAGGACTTCATTGTAAAAAATCGTCCCTTAAGGTCAAATTGTCTAGGAGTTAGAGCAAAATTAGTGCTTCAAGATGATTAAGTCGTGTCGTGTCTTTCATCCAACCCAACAGCAAAATTTTGAAATGAAAATTCGAATAGAAAAAGCTTTGTATTTCCTTAAAGGATGCAGGAATAAGGACATCATTGTAAAAAATCATCCCTAAAGGTCAAATAGTCTAAGGTTGGAGCAAAATTAGTGCTTCAAGATGATTAAGTCGTGTCTTTCATTCAACCCAACAGCAAAATTTTGAAATGAAAATTCGAATAGAAAAAGCTTTGTATTTCCTTAAAGGACACAGGAATAAGGACTTCATTGTAAAAAATCATCCCTTAAGGTCTAATAGTCTAGGAGTTAGAGCAAAATTAGTGCTTCAAGATGATTAAGTAAGTCGTGTCTTTCATTCAACCCAACAGCAAAATTTTGAAATGAAAACTCGAATAGAAAAAGCTTTGTATTTCCTTAAAGGACACAGAAATAAGGACTTCATTGTAAAAAATCATCCCTTAAGGTCAAATAGTCTAGGAGTTAGAGCAAAATTAGTGCTTCAAGATGATTAAGTCGTGTCTTTCATTCAACCCAACAGCAAAATTTTGAAATGAAAATTCGAAGAGAAAAAACTTTCTATTTTCTTAAAGGACACAAAAATAAGGACTTCATTGTAAAATATCGTCCCTTAAGGTCAAATAGTCTAGGAGTTAGAGCTAAATTAGTGCTTCAAGATGATTAAGTCGTGTCTTTCATTCAACCCAACAGCAAAATTTTGAAATAAAAATTCGAATAGAAAAAGCTTTATATTTCCTTAAAGGACACAGAAATAAGGACTTCATTGTAAAAAATCGTCCCTTAAGGTCAAATTGTCTAGGAGTTAGAGCAAAATTAGTGCTTCAAGATGATTAAGTCGTGTCGTGTCTTTCATCCAACCCAACAGCAAAATTTTGAAATGAAAATTCGAATAAAAAAAGCTTTGTATTTCCTTAAAGGATGCAGGAATAAGGACATCATTGTAAAAAATCATCCCTAAGGTCAAATAGTCTAAGGTTAGAGCAAAATTAGTGCTTCAAGATGATTAAGTCGTGTCTTTCATTCAACCCAACAGCAAAATTTTGAAATGAAAATTCGAATAGAAAAAGCTTTGTATTTCCTTAAAGGACACAGGAATAAGGACTTCATTGTAAAAAATCATCCCTTAAGGTCTAATAGTCTAGGAGTTAGAGCAAAATTAGTGCTTCAAGATGATTAAGTAAGTCGTGTCTTTCATTCAACCCAACAGCAACATTTTGAAACGAAAATTCGAATAGAAAAAGCTTTGTATTTCCTAAAAGGACACAGAAATAAGGACTTCATTGTAAATAAAAGGCACGACTGGGTCGCACGTACTTGCTCTTATGTGCTAATCCTTTTTAAGTGCAGGCGTCTTTTTGACAAAGATTTTATTTTAATATTTTTTGTATGACGTGCAACTTCCTTAGAATCGTTTTGGGGTGAAGCTCGAACGAACATGCGTCACGACAAAGGGATAAACACATAAATATATAGGATTGTTAGCTTTTGCAGTTTTTTAATGTAGTATTATCTTTCCACTTGCTGCTTATTGTTTATAATATAATTTGCTAATAGAAAGATACAAAGGACTTTTTTCAGTTAAATTTTCATTTTGGTATGGAAAAATTTGAACAACTGGCATAAAGATTCGTCGGAATCAGCAGTATGGCAATAATGCTAGGTAAAGGGACCTTTATACGTCCCAATATGGGACCAATGGAATTTATAAAGGATTTAGGTACCTATAATAAGGTTGGAAGGAAGGTAGGTACTAAAATTAAGATACGTGTTCCAACTAATGTTAAGCCAGTAGGTATAGAGACAATATTAAAAGTTAACACAGTGGTTTTGTTTATTTATAGGAAGGTGTAAACTTTTGTTTTCTCGATTGAAATTTTTGCATTCAGTAGTAATCGAATAGTTTTTTTTATTTGTTAGTTGTTTTTGTGTGTTTATCAAAGGCTTCCTTATTTATTCTGTGCTTTTATGATGATGAAAAATACTTTAAAATACGTAAGTATGTATGTAATGTAGGTTGTCACTTTCTTTTATTTGACTAATGGCTTGGCTAGGGCTTAGCCGAGCAATATGAAATAAAATGTTGGGAAAAAAATTTATGAATTCAAAAAAAACACTACTCATAACGTTTTTTGGAAAAAATGTGGTAAGCCATCTTATTTCTTTTGCTGTTTTCTATTTTATGAATTTTTCATTTCAAAATCGTTCGACCAGTTTTTTCAAAAAAATGTTTTTTTTGAAAAACTTTTCGAAAACATATTTTAAAATTTTGTTTAGTATGTCAATTTTAAGAAATCAATAGTTTATACTAGGAGAAAAATTTAAAAAAAAATCTATAGATCCGTTTTCAAAATATTCAAAAAACAAAATATTTTTTGAAAAAAATTATTAAAATTTAAAAAAAAATGTTTTTGAAAATTTTGATAAGCAATATTATTTAAATCATAAAACACTACATATTTTGATTTCATCAAAATCCGTCAATTAGTTAACGAGAAAGTCTGATTTTAAAAAACCGGTCATATGGGAGGTACCGTTATAAAACTTTTTCTGAAAAATCCATTAAAATTAAAAGATAGATTTTGCACAGAAAACATCATTCTGAAAGTTTAATCAAAATCGTAGGAGCCGTTTTCGAGAAAAATAAGTTTTTTAATAAAAGTTATATGGCAGGTACCTTTAGTTTTGGAGCTAGAATGCCAATTCCAAAAACTGTCGGGTAGAGCACTCTAAAAATACTATATACCAAGTTTGAATCAAATCGGCCCAACCGTTTAGGCTGTAGATATCGATACGGACAGACAGACAGACAGACAGACAGACAGACAGACAGACAGACAGACAGACAGACGGACGGAATTTCCGGACCCACTTTTTTTGACTTCTCTATCATCGTAATATCATGTTTGATTGTTAGAATTTTTTTTTTTTTTTTACGAATGCATAACTTGCCTTATAGTCCCTATAATCGCAAGTAAAAATCATCCCTTAAGGTCAAAAAGTCTAGGAGTTAGAGCAAAATTAGTGCTTCAAGATGATTAAGTCGTGTCTTTCATTCAACCCAACAGCAAAATTTTGAAATAAAAATTCGAATAGAAAAAGCTTTATATTTCCTTAAAGGACACATAAATAAGAACTTCATTGTAAAAAATCGTCCCTTAAGATCAAATAGTCTAGGAGTTAGAGCAAAATTAGTGCTTCAAGATGATTAAGTCGTGTCTTTCATTCAACCCAACAGCAAAATTTTGAAATGAAAATTCGAATAGAAAAAGCTTTGTATTTCCTTAAAGGACACAGGAATGAGGACGTCATTGTAAAAAATCATCACTTAAGGTCAAATAGTCTAGGAGTTAGAGCAAAATTAGTGCTTCAAGATGATTAAGTCGTGTCTTTCATTCAACCCAACAGCAAAATTTTGAAACGAAAATTCGAATAGAAAAAGCTTTGTATTTCCTTAAAGGACACAGAAATAAGGACTTCATTGTAAAAAATCATCCCTTAAGGTCGAAAAGTCTAGGAGTTAGAGCAAAATTAGTGCTTCAAGATGATTAAGTCGTGTCTTTAGTTCAACCCAACAACAAAATTTTGAAATGAAAATTCGAATAGAAAAAGCTTTGTATTTCCTTAAAGGATGCAGGAATAAGGACATCATTGTAAGAAATCATCCCTAAAGGTCAAATAGTCTAAGAGTTAGAGCAAAATTAGTGCTTCAAGATGATTAAGTAAGTCGTGTCTTTCATCCAACCCAACAGCAAAATTTTGAAATGAAAATTCGAATAGAAAATGCTTTGTATTTCCTTAAAGGACACAGGAATAAGGACTTTATTGTAAAAAAATCATCACTTAAGGTCAAATAGTCTTTGAGTTAGAGCAAAATTATTGCTTCAATATTATTAAGTCGTGTCTTTCATTCAACCCAACAGCAAAATTTTGAAATGAAAATTCGAATAGAAAAAGCTTTGTATTTCCTTAAAGGACACAGAAATAAGGACTTCATTGTAAAAAAATCATCCCTTAAGGTCTAATAGTCTAGGAGTTAGAGCAAAATTAGTGCTTCAAGAAGATTAAGTAAGTCGTGTCTTTCATTCAACCCAACAGCAAAATTTTGAAATGAAAATTCGAATAGAAAAAGCTTTGTATTTCCTTAAAGGACACAGGAATGAGGACGTCATTGTAAAAAATCATCACTTAAGGTCAAATAGTCTAGGAGTTAGAGCAAAATTAGTGCTTCAAGATGATTAAGTCGTGTCTTTCATTCAACCCAACAGCAAAATTTTGAAACGAAAATTCGAATAGAAAAAGCTTTGTATTTCCTTAAAGGACACAGAAATAAGGACTTCATTGTAAAAAATCATCCCTTAAGGTCGAAAAGTCTAGGAGTTAGAGCAAAATTAGTGCTTCAAGATGATTAAGTCGTGTCTTTAGTTCAACCCAACAACAAAATTTTGAAATGAAAATTCGAATAGAAAAAGCTTTGTATTTCCTTAAAGGATGCAGGAATAAGGACATCATTGTAAGAAATCATCCCTAAAGGTCAAATAGTCTAAGAGTTAGAGCAAAATTAGTGCTTCAAGATGATTAAGTAAGTCGTGTCTTTCATCCAACCCAACAGCAAAATTTTGAAATGAAAATTCGAATAGAAAATGCTTTGTATTTCCTTAAAGGACACAGGAATAAGGACTTCATTGTAAAAAAATCATCACTTAAGGTCAAATAGTCTTTGAGTTAGAGCAAAATTAGTGCTTCAATATTATTAAGTCGTGTCTTTCATTCAACCCAACAGCAAAATTTTGAAATGAAAATTCGAATAGAAAAAGCTTTGTATTTCCTTAAAGGACACAGGAATAAGGACTTCATTGTAAAAAAATCATCCCTTAAGGTCTAATAGTCTAGGAGTTAGAGCAAAATTAGTGCTTCAAGAAGATTAAGTAAGTCGTGTCTTTCATTCAACCCAACAGCAAAATTTTGAAACGAAAATTCGAATAGAATAAGTTTTGTATTTCCTTAAAGAACACAGGAATAAGGACTTCATTGTAAAAATTCATCCCTTAAGGTCAAAAAGTCTAGGAGTTAGAGCAAAATTAGTGCTTCAAGATGATTAAGTCGTGTCTTTCATTCAACCCAACAGCAAAATTTTGAAATAAAAAATTCAAATAGAAAAAGCTTTCTATTTCCTTAAACGACACAAAAATAAGGACTTTATTGTAAAAAATCGTCCCTTAAGGTCAAATAGTCTGGGAGTTAGAGCTAAATTAGTGCTTCATGATGATTAAGTCGTGTCTTTCATTCAACCCAACAACAAAATTTTGAAATAAAAATTCGAATAGAAAAAGCTTTATATTTCCTTAAAGGACACAGAAATAAGGACTTCATTGTAAAAAATCGTCCCTTAAGGTCAAATTGTCTAGGAAATAGAGCAAAATTAGTGCTTCAAGATGATTAAGTCGTGTCGTGTCTTGCATCCAACCCAACAGCAAAATTTTGAAATGAAAATTCGAATAGAAAAAGCTTTGTATTTCCTTAAAGGATGCAGGAATAAGGACATCATTGTAAAAAATCATCCTTAAAGGTCAAATAGTCTAAGGTTAAGGCAAAATTAGTGCTTCAAGATGATTAAGTCGTGTCTTTCATTCAACCCAACAGCAAAATTTTGAAATAAAAATTCGAATAGAAAAAGCTTTATATTTCCTTAAAGGACACATAAATAAGAACTTCATTGTAAAAAATCGTCCCTTAAGATCAAATAGTCTAGGAGTTAGAGCAAAATTAGTGCTTCAAGATGATTAAGTCGTGTCTTTCATTCAACCCAACAGCAAAATTTTGAAATGAAAATTCGAATAGAAAAAGCTTTGTATATCCTTAAAGGACACAGGAATGAGGACGTCATTGTAAAAAATCATCACTTAAGGTCAAATAGTCTAGGAGTTAGAGCAAAATTAGTGCTTCAAGATGATTAAGTCGTGTCTTTCATTCAACCCAACAGCAAAATTTTGAAACGAAAATTCGAATAGAAAAAGCTTTGTATTTCCTTAAAGGACACAGAAATAAGGACTTCATTGTAAAAAATCATCCCTTAAGGTCGAAAAGTCTAGGAGTTAGAGCAAAATTAGTGCTTCAAGATGATTAAGTCGTGTCTTTCATTCAACCCAACAGCAAAATTTTGAAATAAAAAATTCGAATAGAAAAAACTTTCTATTTCCTTAAAGGACACAAAAATAAGGACTTCATTGTAAAATATCGTTCCTTAAGGTCAAATAGTCTGGGAGTTAGAGCTAAATTAGTGCTTCATGATGATTAAGCCGTGTCTTTCATTCAACCCAACAGCAAAATTTTGAAATAAAAATTCGAATAGAAAAAGCTTTATATTTCCTTAAAGGACACAGAAATAAGGACTTCATTGTAAAAAATCATCCCTTAAGGTCTAATAGTCTAGGAGTTAGAGCAAAATTAGTGCTTCAAGATGATTAAGTCGTGTCTTTAGTTCAACCCAACAACAAAATTTTGAAATGAAAATTCGAATAGAAAAAGCTTTGTATTTCCTTAAAGGATGCAGGAATAAGGACATCATTGTAAGAAATCATCCCTAAAGGTCAAATAGTCTAAGAGTTAGAGCAAAATTAGTGCTTCAAGATGATTAAGTAAGTCGTGTCTTTCATCCAACCCAACAGCAAAATTTTGAAATGAAAATTCGAATAGAAAATGCTTTGTATTTCCTTAAAGGACACAGGAATAAGGACTTCATTGTAAAAAAATCATCACTTAAGGTCAAATAGTCTTTGAGTTAGAGCAAAATTAGTGCTTCAATATTATTAAGTCGTGTCTTTCATTCAACCCAACAGCAAAATTTTGAAATGAAAATTCGAATAGAAAAAGCTTTGTATTTCCTTAAAGGACACAGGAATAAGGACTTCATTGTAAAAAAATCATCCCTTAAGGTCTAATAGTCTAGGAGTTAGAGCAAAATTAGTGCTTCAAGAAGATTAAGTAAGTCGTGTCTTTCATTCAACCCAACAGCAAAATTTTGAAACGAAAATTCGAATAGAATAAGCTTTGTATTTCCTTAAAGAACACAGGAATAAGGACTTCATTGTAAAAATTCATCCCTTAAGGTCAAAAAGTCTAGGAGTTAGAGCAAAATTAGTGCTTCAAGATGATTAAGTCGTGTCTTTCATTCAACCCAACAGCAAAATTTTGAAATAAAAAATTCGAATAGAAAAAGCTTTCTATTTCCTTAAAGGACACAAAAATAAGGACTTTATTGTAAAAAATCGTCCCTTAAGGTCAAATAGTCTGGGAGTTAGAGCTAAATTAGTGCTTCATGATGATTAAGTCGTGTCTTTCATTCAACCCAACAACAAAATTTTGAAATAAAAATTCGAATAGAAAAAGCTTTATATTTCCTTAAAGGACACAGAAATAAGGACTTCATTGTAAAAAATCGTCCCTTAAGGTCAAATTGTCTAGGAGTTAGAGCAAAATTAGTGCTTCAAGATGATTAAGTCGTGTCGTGTCTTGCATCCAACCCAACAGCAAAATTTTGAAATGAAAATTCGAATAGAAAAAGCTTTGTATTTCCTTAAAGGATGCAGGAATAAGGACATCATTGTAAAAAATCATCCTTAAAGGTCAAATAGTCTAAGGTTAAGGCAAAATTAGTGCTTCAAGATGATTAAGTCGTGTCTTTCATTCAACCCAACAGCAAAATTTTGAAATGAAAATTCGAATAGAAAAAGCTTTATATTTCCTTAAAGGACACAGAAATAAGGACTTCATTGTAAAAAATCGTCCCTTAAGGTCAAATAGTCTAGGAGTTAGAGCAAAATTAGTGCTTCAATATGATTAAGTCGTGTCTTTCATTCAACCCAACAGCAAAATTTTGAAATGAAAATTCGAATAGAAAAAGCTTTGTATTTCCTTAAAGGACACAGGAATAAGGACTTCATTGTAAAAAATCATCCCTTAAGGTCATATAGTCTAGGAGTTAGAGATAAATTAGTGCTTCATGATGATTAAGTCGTGTCTTTCATTCAACTCAACAGCAAAATTTTGAAATGAAAATTCGAATAGAAAAAGCTTTGTATTTCCTAAAAAAACACAGGAATAAGGACTTCATTGTAAAAAATCATTTCTTAAGGTCAAATGGTCTAGGAGTAAGAGCTAAATTAGTGCTTCAAGATGATTAAGTCGTGTCTTTCATTCAACCCAACAGCAAAATTTTGAAATGAAAATTCGAATAGAAAAAGCTTTGTATTTCCTAAAAAAACACAGGAATAAGGACTTCATTGTAAAAAATCACCCCTTAAGGTCAAATATTCTAGGAGTTAGAGCAAAATTTGTGCTTCAAGATGATTAAGTCGTGTCTTTCATTCAACCCAACAGCAAAATTTTGAAATGAAAATTCGAATAGAAAAAGCTTTGTTTTTCCTTAAAGGACACAGGAAAAAGGACTTCATTGTAAAAAATCATCCCTTAAGGTCAAGTAGTCTAGGAGTTAGAGCAAAATTAGTGCTTCAAGATGATTAAGTCGTGTCTTTCATTCAACCCAACAGCAAAATTTTGAAATGAAAACTCGAATAGAAAAAGCTTTGTATTTCCTTAAAGGACACAGAAATAAGGACTTCATTGTAAAAAATCATCCCTTAAGGTCAAATAGTCTAGGAGTTAGAGCAAAATTAGTGCTTCAAGATGATTAAGTCGTGTCTTTCATTCAACCCAACAGCAAAATTTTGAAATGAAAATTCGAATAGAAAAAGCTTTGTATTTCCTTAAAGGACACAGGAATAAGGACTTTTTTATAAAACATCATCCCTTAAGGTCAAATAGTCTAGGAGTTAGAGCTAAATTAGTGCTTCAAGATGATTAAGTCGTGTCTTTCATTCAACCCAACAGCAAAATTTTGAAATGAAAATTCGAATAGAAAAACCTTTATATTTCCTTAAAGGACACAGGAATAAGGACTTCATTGTAAAAAATCATCCCTTAAGGTCAAATAGTCTAGGAGTTAGAGCAAAATTAGTGCTTCAAGATGATTAAGTCGTGTCTTTAGTTCAACCCAACAACAAAATTTTGAAATGAAAATGAAAATTCAAATAGAAAATGCTTTGTATTTCCTTAAAGGACACAGGAATAATCACTTCATTGTAAAAAAATTATCAATTAAGGTCAAATAGTCTAGGAGTTAGAGCAAAATTAGTGCTTCAAGATGATTAAGTCGTGTCTTTCATTCAACCCAACAGCAAAATTTTGAAATGAAAATTCGAATAGAAAAAGCTTTGTATTTCCTTAAAGGACACAGGAATAAGGACTTAATTGTAAAAAATCATCCCTTAAGGTCTAATAGTCTAGGAGTTAGAGCAAAATTAGTGCTTCAAGATGTTTAAGTAAGTCGTGTCTTTCATTCAACCCAACAGCAAAATTTTGAAAGGAAAATTCGAATAGAAAAAGCTTTGTATTTCCTTAAAGGACACAGGAATAAGGACTTCATTGTAAAAATTCATCCCTTAAGGTCAAAAAGTCTAGGAGTTAGAGCAAAATTAGTGCTTCAAGATGATTAAGTCGTGTCTTTCATTCAACCCAACAGCAAAATTTTGAAATAAAAAATTCGAATAGAAAAAGCTTTCTATTTCCTTAAAGGACACAAAAATAAGGACTTCATTGTAAAAAATCGTCCCTTAAGGTCAAATAGTCTGGGAGTTAGAGCTAAATTAGTGCTTCATGATGATTAAGTCGTGTCTTTCACTCAACCCAACAGCAAAATTTTGAAATAAAAATTCGAATAAAAAAAGCTTTATATTTCCTTAAAGGACACAGAAATAAGGACTTCATTGTAAAAAATCGTCCCTTAAGGTCAAATTGTCTAGGAGTTAGAGCAAAATTAGTGCTTCAAGATGATTAAGTCGTGTCGTGTCTTTCATCCAACCCAACAGCAACATTTTGAAATGAAAATTCGAATAGAAAAAGCTTTGTATTTCCTTAAAGGATGCAGGAATAAGGACATCATTGTAAAAAATCATCCCTAAAGGTCAAATAGTCTAAGGTTAGAGCAAAATTAGTGCTTCAAGATGATTAAGTCGTGTCTTTCATTCAACCCAACAGCAAAATTTTGAAATGAAAATTCGAATAGAAAAAGCTTTCTATTTCCTTAAAGGACACAGGAATAAGGACTTCATTGTAAAAAATTGTCCCTTAAGGTCAAATAGTCTAGGAGTTAGAGCAAAATTAGTGCTTCAACATGATTAAGTAAGTCGTGTCTTTCATTCAACCCAACAGCAAAATTTTGAAATGAAAATTCGAATAGAAAAAGCTTTGTATTTCCTTAAAGGACACAGGAATAAGGACTTCATTGTAAAAAATCATCCCTTAAGGTCTAATAGTCTAGGAGTTAGAGCAAAATTAGTGCTTCAAGATGATTAAGTAAGTCGTGTCTTTCATTCAACCCAACAGCAAAATTTTGAAATGAAAACTCGAATAGAAAAAGCTTTGTATTTCCTTAAAGGACACAGAAATAAGGACTTCATTGTAAAAAATCATCCCTTAAGGTCAAATAGTCTAGGAGTTAGAGCAAAATTAGTGCTTCAAGATGATTAAGTCGTGTCTTTCATTCAACCCAACAGCAAAATTTTGAAATGAAAATTCGAATAGAAAAAACTTTCTATTTTCTTAAAGGACACAAAAATAAGGACTTCATTGTAAAATATCGTCCCTTAAGGTCAAATAGTCTAGGAGTTAGAGCTAAATTAGAGCTTCAAGATGATTAAGTCGTGTCTTTCATTCAACCCAACAGCTAAATTTTGAAATAAAAATTCGAATAGAAAAAGCTTTATATTTCCTTAAAGGACACAGAAATAAGGACTTCATTGTAAAAAATCGTCCCTTAAGGTCAAATTGTCTAGGAGTTAGAGCAAAATTAGTGCTTCAAGATGATTAAGTCGTGTCGTGTATTTCATCCAACCCAACAGCAAAATTTTGAAATGAAAATTCGAATAGAAAAAGCTTTGTATTTCCTTAAAGGATGCAGGAATAAGGACATCATTGTAAAAAATCATCCCTAAGGTCAAATAGTCTAAGGTTAGAGCAAAATTAGTGCTTCAAGATGATTAAGTCGTGTCTTTCATTCAACCCAACAGCAAAATTTTGAAATGAAAATTCGAATAGAAAAAGCTTTGTATTTCCTTAAAGGACACAGGAATAAGGACTTCATTGTAAAAAATCATCCCTTAAGGTCTAATAGTCTAGGAGTTAGAGCAAAATTAGTGCTTCAAGATGATTAAGTAAGTCGTGTCTTTCATTCAACCCAACAGCAACATTTTGAAACGAAAATTCGAATAGAAAAAGCTTTGTATTTCCTAAAAGGACACAGAAATAAGGACTTCATTGTAAAAAATCATCCCTTAAGGTCAAAAAGTCTAGGAGTTAGAGCAAAATTAGTGCTTCAAGATGATTAAGTCGTGTCTTTCATTCAACCCAACAGCAAAATTTTGAAATGAAAATTCGAATAGAAAAAGCTTTGTATTTCCTTAAAGGACACAGGAATGAGGACGTCATTGTAAAAAATCATCACTTAAGGTCAAATAGTCTAGGAGTTAGAGCAAAATTAGTGCTTCAAGATGATTAAGTCGTGTCTTTCATTCAACCCAACAGCAAAATTTTGAAACGAAAATTCGAATAGAAAAAGCTTTGTATTTCCTTAAAGGACACAGAAATAAGGACTTCATTGTAAAAAATCATCCCTTAAGGTCAAAAAGTCTAGGAGTTAGAGCAAAATTAGTGCTTCAAGATGATTAAGTCGTGTCTTTCATTCAACCCAACAGCAACATTTTGAAATAAAAACTTCGAATAGAAAAAACTTTCTATTTCCTTAAAGGACACAAAAATAAGGACTTCATTGTAAAATATCGTCCCTTAAGGTCAAATAGTCTGGGAGTTAGAGCTAAATTAGTGCTTCATGATGATTAAGTCGTGTCTTTCATTCAACCCAACAGCAAAATTTTGAAATAAAAATTC
This sequence comes from Platycheirus rosarum, assembly GCA_963971375.1. Classification (NCBI taxonomy): domain Eukaryota; kingdom Metazoa; phylum Arthropoda; class Insecta; order Diptera; family Syrphidae; genus Platycheirus; species Platycheirus rosarum. Next base: position 11,817,832 of record OZ020511.1, on the reverse strand, counting down.
GAATAGAAAAAGCTTTATATTTCCTTAAAGGACACAGAAATAAGGACTTCATTGTAAAAAATCATCCCTTAAGGTCTAATAGTCTAGGAGTTAGAGCAAAATTAGTGCTTCAAGATGATTAAGTCGTGTCTTTCTTTCAACCCAACAGCAAAATTTTCAAATGTAAATTTGAATAGAAAAAGCTTTGTATTTCCTTAAAGGACATAAGAATGAGGACTTCATTGTAAAAAATCATCTCTTAAGGTCAAATAGTCTAGGAGTTAGAGCAAAATTAGTGCTTCAAGATGATTAAGTCGTGTCGTGTCTTTCATCCAACCCAACAGCAAAATTTTGAAATGAAAATTGGAATAGAAAATGCTTTGTATTTTCTTAAAGGACACAGAAATAAGGACTTCATTGTAAAAAATCATCACTTAAGGTCAAATAGTCTATGAGTTAGAGCAAAATTAGTGCTTCAATATTATTAAGTCGTGTCTTTCATTCAACCCAACAGCAAAATTTTGAAATGAAAATTCGAATAGAAAAAGCTTTGTATTTCCTTAAAGGACACAGGAATAAGGACTTCATTGTAAAAACATCATCCCTTAAGGTCTAATAGTCTAGGAGTTAGAGCAAAATTAGTGCTTCAAGATGATTAAGTAAGTCGTGTCTTTCATTCAACCCAACAGCAAAATTTTGAAACGAAAATTCGAATAGAATAAGCTTTGTATTTCCTTAAAGAACACAGGAATAAGGACTTCATTGTAAAAATTCATCCCTTAAGGTCAAAAAGTCTAGGAGTTAGAGCAAAATTAGTGCTTCAAGATGATTAAGTCGTGTCTTTCATTCAACCCAACAGCAAAATTTTGAAATAAAAAATTCGAATAGAAAAAGCTTTCTATTTCCTTTAAGGACACAAAAATAAGGACTTTATTGTAAAAAATCGTCCCTTAAGGTCAAATAGTCTGGGAGTTAGAGCTAAATTAGTGCTTCATGATGATTAAGTCGTGTCTTTCATTCAACCCAACAACAAAATTTTGAAATAAAAATTCGAATAGAAAAAGCTTTATATTTCCTTAAAGGACACAGAAATAAGGACTTCATTGTAAAAAATCGTCCCTTAAGGTCAAATTGTCTAGGAGTTAGAGCAAAATTAGTGCTTCAAGATGATTAAGTCGTGTCGTGTCTTTCATCCAACCCAACAGCAAAATTTTGAAATGAAAATTCGAATAGAAAAAGCTTTGTATTTCCTTAAAGGATGCAGGAATAAGGACATCATTGTAAAAAATCATCCTTAAAGGTCAAATAGTCTAAGGTTAAGGCAAAATTAGTGCTTCAAGATGATTAAGTTGTGTCTTTCATTCAACCCAACAGCAAAATTTTGAAATGAAAATTCGAATAGAAAAAGCTTTATATTTCCTTAAAGGACACAGAAATAAGGACTTCATTGTAAAAAATCGTCCCTTAAGGTCAAATTGTCTAGGAGTTAGAGCAAAATTAGTGCTTCAAGATGATTAAGTCGTGTCGTGTCTTTCATCCAACCCAACAGCAAAATTTTGAAATGAAAATTCGAATAGAAAAAGCTTTGTATTTCCTTCAAGGATGCAGGAATAAGGACATCATTGTAAAAAATCATCCTTAAAGGTCAAATAGTCTAAGGTTAAGGCAAAATTAGTGCTTCAAGATGATTAAGTCGTGTCTTTCATTCAACCCAACAGCAAAATTTTGAAATGAAAATTCGAATAGAAAAAGCTTTGTATTTCCTTAAAAGACACAGGAAAAAGGACTTCATTGTAAAAAATCATCCCTTAAGGTCTAATAGTCTAGGAGTTAGAGCAAAATTAGTGCTTCAAGATGATTAAGTCGTGTCTTTCATTCAACCCAACAGCAAAATTTTGAAATGAAAATTCGAATAGAAAAAATTTTCTATTTCCTTAAAGGACACAGAAATAAGGACTTCATTGTAAAAAATCATCCCTTAAGGTCAAATTGTCTAGGAGTTAGAGCAAAATTAGTGCTTCAAGATGATTAAGTCGTGTCTTTCATTCAACCCAACAGCAAAATTTTGAAATGAAAATTCGAATAGAAAAAATTTTCTATTTCCTTAAAGGACACAAAAATAAGGACTTCATTGTAAAATATCATCCCTTAAGGTCAAATAGTCTAGGAGTTAGAGCAAAATTAGTGCTTCAAGATGATTAAGTCGTGTCTTTAGTTCAACCCAACAACAAAATTTTGAAATGAAAATGAAAATTCAAATAGAAAAAGCTTTGTATTTCCTTAAAGGACACAGGAATAAGGACTTCATTGTAAAAAAATCATCAGTTGAGGTCAAATAGTCTAGGAGTTAGAGCAAAATTAGTGCACCAAGATGATTAAGTCGTGTCTTTCATTCAACCCAACAGCAAAATTTTGAAATGAAAATTCGAATAGAAAAAGCTTTCTATTTCCTTAAAGGACACAGGAATAAGGACTTCATTGTAAAAAATCATCCCTTAAGGTCTAATAGTCTAGGAGTTAGAGCAAAATTAGTGCTTCAAGATGATTAAGTAAGTCGTGTCTTTCATTCAACCCAACAGCAAAATTTTGAAATAAAAAATTCGAATAGAAAAAGCTTTCTATTTCCTTAAAGGACACAAAAATAAGGACTTCATTGTAAAATATCGTCCCTTAAGGTCAAATAGTCTGGGAGTTAGAGCTAAATTAGTGCTTCATGATGATTAAGTCGTGCCTTTCATTCAACCCAACAGCAAAATTTTGAAATAAAAAATTCGAATAGAAAAAGCTTTCTATTTCCTTAAAGGACACAGGAATAAGGACTTCATTGTAAAATATCGTCCCTTAAGGTCAAATAGTCTAGGAGTTAGAGCAAAATTAGTGCTTCAAGATGATTAAGTCGTGTCTTTCATTCAACCCAACAGCAAAATTTTGAAATGAAAATTCGAATAGAAAAAGCTTTGTATTTCCTTAAAGGACACAGGAATGAGGACTTCATTGTAAAATATCGTCCCTTAAGGTCAAATAGTCTAGGAGTTAGAGAAAAATTAGTGCTTCAAGATAATTAAGTCGTGTTATCATTCAACCCAACAGCAAAATTTTGAAATAAAAAATTCGAATAGAAAAAACTTTCTATTTCCTTAAAGGACACAAAAATAAGGACTTCATTGTAAAATATCGTCCCTTAAGGTCAAATAGTCTGGGAGTTAGAGCTAAATTAGTGCTTCATGATGATTAAGTCGTGTCTTTCATTCAACCCAACAGCAAAATTTTCAAATGAAAATTTGAATAGAAAAAGCTTTGTATTTCCTTAAAGGATACAGAAATAAGGACTTCATTTTAAAAAATCGTCCCTTAAGGTCAAATAGTCTAGGAGTTAGAGCAAAATTAGTGCTTCAAGATGATTAAGTCGTGTCGTGTCTTTCATCCAACCCAACAGCAAAATTTTGAAATGAAAATTCGAATAGAAAATGCTTTGTATTTTCTTAAAGGACACAGAAATAAGGACTTCATTGTAAAAAATCAACCCTTTAGGTCAAATAGTCTAGGAGTTAGAGCAAAATTAGTGCTTCAAGATGATTAAGTCGTGTCTTTAGTTCAACCCAACAACAAAATTTTGAAATGAAAATTCGAATAGAAAAAGCTTTGTATTTCCTTAAAGAATGCAGGAATAAGGACATCATTGTAAAAAATCATCCCTAAAGGTCAAATAGTCTAAGAGTTAGAGCAAAATTAGTGCTTCAAGATGATTAAGTAAGTCGTGTCTTTCATTCAACCCAACAGCAAAATTTTGAAATGAAAACTCGAATAGAAAAAGCTTTGTATTTCCTTAAAGGACACAGGAATAAGGACTTCATTGTAAAAAAATCATCACTTAAGGTCAAATAGTCTAGGAGTTAGAGCAAAATTAGTGCTTCAATATGATTAAGTCGTGTCTTTCATTCAACCCAACAGCAAAATTTTGAAATGAAAATTCGAATAGAAAAGCTTTGTATTTCCTTAAAGGACACAGGAATAAGGACTTCATTGTAAAAAAATCATCCCTTAAGGTCTAATAGTCTAGAAGTTAGAGCAAAATTAGTGCTTCAAGATGATTAAGTAAGTCGTTTCTTTCATTCAACCCAACAGCAAAATTTTGAAACGAAAATTCGAATAGAAAAACCTTTGTATTTCCTTAAAGGACACAGGAATAAGGACTTCATTGTAAAAATTCATCCCTTAAGGTCAAAAAGTCTAGGAGTTAGAGCAAAATTAGTGCTTCAAGATGATTAAGTCGTGTCTTTCATTCAACCCAACAGCAAAATTTTGAAATAAAAAATTCGAATAGAAAAAGCTTTCTATTTCCTTAAAGGACACAAAAATAAGGACTTTATTGTAAAACATCGTCCCTTAAGGTCAAATAGTCTGGGAATTAGAGCTAAATTAGTGCTTCATGATGATTAAGTCGTGTCTTTCAGTCAACCCAACAGCAAAATTTTGAAATAAAAATTCGAATAGAAAAAGCTTTATATTTCCTTAAAGGACACAGAAATAAGGACGTTATTGTAAAAAATCGTCCCTTAAGGTCAAATAGTCTAGGAGTTAGAGCAAAATTAGTGCTTCAAGATGATTAAGTCGTGTCTTTCATTCAACCCAACAGCAAAATTTTCAAATGAAAATTTGAATAGAAAAAGCTTTGTATTTCCTTAAAGGACATAGGAATTTGGACTTTATTGTAAAAAATCATCACTTAAGGTCAAATAGTCTAGGAGTTAGAGCAAAATTAGTGCACCAAGATGATTAAGTCGTGTCTTTCATTCAACCCAACAGCAAAATTTTGAAACGAAAATTCGAATAGAAAAAGCTTTGTATTTCCTTAAAGGACACAGAAATAAGGACTTTATTGTAAAAAATCATCCCTTAAGGTCAAAAAGTCTAGGAGTTAGAGCAAAATTAGTGCTTCAAGATGATTAAGTCGTGTCTTTCATTCAACCCAACAGCAAAATTTTGAAATAAAAAATTCGAATAGAAAAAACTTTCTATTTCCTTAAAGGACACAAAAATAAGGACTTCATTGTAAAATATCGTCCCTTAAGGTCAAATAGTCTGGGAGTTAGAGCTAAATTAGTGCTTCATGATGATAAAGTCGTGTCTTTCATTCAACCCAACAGCAAAATTTTGAAATAAAAATTAGAATAGAAAAAGCTTTATATTTCCTTAAAGGACACAGAAATAAGGACTTCATTGTAAAAAATCGTCCCTTAAGGTCAAATAGTCTAGGAGTTAGAGCAAAATTAGTGCTTCAAGATGATTAATTCGTGTCTTTCATTCAACCCAACAGCAAAATATTCAAATGAGAATTTGAATAGAAAAAGCTTTGTATTTCCTTAAAGGACATAGAAATGAGGACTTAATTGTAAAAAATCATCACTTAAGGTCAAATAGTCTAGGAGTTAGAGAAAAATTAGTGCTTCAAGATGATTAAGTCGTGTCGTGTCTTTCATCCAACCCAACAGCAAAATTTTGAAATGAAAATTCGAATAGAAAATGCTTTATATTTCCTTAAAGGACACATGAATAAGGACTTCATGGTAAAAAAATCATCCCTTAAGGTCAAATAGTCTAGGAGTTAGAGCAAAATTAGTGCTTCAAGATGATTAAGTCTTGTCTTTAGTTCAACCCAACAACAAAATTTTGAAATGAAAATTCGAATAGAAAAAGCTTTGTATTTCCTTAAAGGATGTAGGAATAAGGACATCATTGTAAAAAATCATCCCTAAAGGTCAAATAGTCTAAGAGTTAGAGCAAAATAAGTGCTTCAAGATGATTAAGTAAGTCGTGTCTTTCATTCAACCCAACAGCAAAATTTTGAAATGAAAACTCGAATAGAAAAAGCTTTGTATTTTCTTAAAGGACAAAGGAATAAGGACTTTATTGTAAAAAAATCATCACTTAAGGTCAAATAGTCTAGGAGTTAGAGCAAAATTAGTGCTTCAATATGATTAAGTCGTGTCTTTCATTCAACCCAACAGCAAAATTTTGAAATGAAAATTCGAATAGAAAAAGCTTTGTATTTCCTTAAAGGACACAGGAATAAGGACTTCATTGTAAAAAAATCATCCCTTAAGGTCTAATAGTCTAGTAGTTAGAGCAAAATTAGTGCTTCAAGATGATTAAGTAAGTCGTGTCTTTCATTCAACCCAACAGCAAAATTTTGAAACGAAAATTCGAATAGAGAAAGCTTTGTATTTCCTTAAAGAACACAGGAATAAGGACTTCATTGTAAAAATTCATCCCTTAAGGTCAAAAAGTCTAGGACTTAGAGCAAAATTAGTGCTTCAAGATGATTAAGTCGTGTCTTTCATTCAACCCAACAGCAAAATTTTGAAATAAAAAATTTCTATTTCCTTAAAGGACACAAAAATAAGGACTTTATTGTAAAAAATCGTCCCTTAAGGTCAAATAGTCTGGGAGTTAGAGCTAAATTAGTGCTTCATGATGATTAAGTCGTGTCTTTCATTCAACCCAACAGCAAAATTTTGAAATAAAAATTCGAATAGAAAAAGATTTATATTTCCTTAAAGGACACAGAAATAAGGACTTCATTGTAAAAAATCGTCCCTTAAGGTCAAATTGTCTAGGAGTTAGAGCAAAATTAGTGCTTCAAGATGATTAAGTCGTGTCGTGTCTTTCATCCAACCCAACAGCAAAATTTTGAAATGAAAATTCGAATAGAAAAAGCTTTGTATTTCCTTAAAGGATGCAGGAATAAGGACATCATTGTAAAAAATCATCCTTAAAGGTCAAATAGTCTAAGGTTAAGGCAAAATTAGTGCTTCAAGATGATTAAGTCGTGTCTTTCATTCAACCCAAATTTTTGAAATGAAAATTCGAATAGAAAAAGCTTTATATTTCCTTAAAGGACACAAGAATAAGGACTTCATTGTAAAAAATCATCCCTTAAGGTCAAATAGTCTAGGAGTTAGAGCAAAATTAGTGCTTCAAGATGATTAAGTCGTGTCTTTAGTTCAACCCAACAACAAAATTTTGAAATGAAAATGAAAATTCAAATAGAAAAAGCTTTGTATTTCTTTAAAGGACACAGGAATAAGGACTTCATTGTAAAAAAATCATCACTTAAGGTCAAATAGTCTAGGAGTTAGAGCAAAATTAGTGCACCAAGATGATTAAGTCGTGTCTTTCATTCAACCCAACAGCAAAATTTTGAAATGAAAATTCGAATAGAAAAAGCTTTGTATTTCCTTAAAGGACACAGGAATAAGGACTTCATTGTAAAAAATCATCCCTTAAGGTCTAATAGTCTAGGAGTTAGAGCAAAATTAACGCTTCAAGATGATTAAGTAAGTCGTGTCTTTCATTCAACCCAACAGCAAAATTTTGAAATAAAAAATTCGAATAGAAAAAGCTTTCTATTTCCTTAAAGGACACAAAAATAAGGACTTCATTGTAAAATATCGTCCCTTAAGGTCAAATAGTCTGGGAGTTAGAGCTAAATTAGTGCTTCATGATGATTAAGTCGTGTCTTTCATTCAACCCAACAGCAAAATTTTGAAATAAAAAATTCGAATAGAAAAAGCTTTGTATTTCTTTAAAGGACACAGAAATAAGGACTTCATTGTAAAATATCGTCCCTTAAGGTCAAATAGTCTAGGAGTTAGAGCAAAATTAGTGCTTCAAGATGATTAAGTCGTGTCTTTCATTCAACCCAACAGCAAAATTTTGAAATGAAAATTCGAATAGAAAAACCTTTGTATTTCCTTAAAGGACACAGGAATGAGGACTTTATTGTAAAAAATCATCACTTAAGGTCAAGTAGTCTAGGAGTTAGAGCAAAATTAGTGCTTCAAGATGATTAAGTCGTGTCGTGTCTTTCATCCAACCCAACAGCAAAATTTTGAAATGAAAATTCGAATAGAAAAAGCTTTGTATTTCCTTAAAGGACACAGGAATAAGGACTTCATTGTAAAAAATCATCCCTTAAGGTCTAATAGTCTAGGAGTTAGAGCAAAATTAGTGCTTCAAGATGATTAAGTAAGTCGTGTCTTTCATTCAACCCAACAGCAAAATTTTGAAATGAAAACTCAAATAGAAAAAGCTTTGTATTTCCTTAAAGGACACAGAAATAAGGACTTCATTGTAAAAAATCATCCCTTAAGGTCAAATAGTCTAGGAGTTAGAGCAAAATTAGTGCTTCAAGATGATTAAGTCGTGTCTTTCATTCAACCCAACAGCAAAATTTTGAAATGAAAATTCGAATAGAAAAAACTTTCTATTTCCTTAAAGGACACAAAAATAAGGACTTCATTGTAAAAAATCATCCCTTAAGGTCAAATAGTCTAGGAGTTAGAGCAAAATTAGTGCTTCAAGATGATTAAGTCGTGTATTTCATTCAACCCAACAGCAAAATTTTGAAATGAAAATTCGAATAGAAAAAGCTTTATATTTCCTTAAAGGACACAAGAATAAGGACTTCATTGTAAAAAATCATCCCTTAAGGTCAAATAGTCTAGGAGTTAGAGCAAAATTAGTGCTTCAAGATGATTAAGTCGTGTCTTTAGTTCAACCCAAAAACAAAATTTTGAAATGAAAATGAAAATTCAAATAGAAAAAGCTTTGTATTTCTTTAAAGGACACAGGAATGAGGACTTCATTGTAAAAAAATCATCACTTAAGGTCAAATAGTCTAGGAGTTAGAGCAAAATTAGTGCACCAAGATGATTAAGTCGTGTCTTTCATTCAACCCAACAGCAAAATTTTGAAATGAAAATTCGAATAGAAAAAGCTTTGTATTTCCTTAAAGGACACAGGAATAAGGACTTCATTGTAAAAAATCATCCCTTAAGGTCTAAAAGTCTAGGAGTTAGAGCAAAATTAGTGCTTCAAGATGATTAAGTAAGTCGTGTCTTTCATTCAACCCAACAGCAAAATTTTGAAATAAAAAATTCGAATAGAAAAAGCTTTCTATTTCCTTAAAGGACACAAAAATAAGGACTTCATTGTAAAATATCGTCCCTTAAGGTCAAATAGTCTGGGAGTTAGAGCTAAATTAGTGCTTCATGATGATTAAGTCGTGTCTTTCATTCAACCCAACAGCAAAATTTTGAAATAAAAAATTCGAATAGAAAAAGCTTTGTATTTCCTTAAAGGACACAGAAATAAGGACTTCATTGTAAAATATCGTCCCTTAAGGTCAAATAGTCTAGGAGTTAGAGCAAAATTAGTGCTTCAAGATGATTAAGTCGTGTCTTTCATTCAACAGCAAAATTTTGAAATGAAAATTCGAATAGAAAAACCTTTGTATTTCCTTAAAGGACACAGGAATGAGGACTTTATTGTAAAAAATCATCACTTAAGGTCAAGTAGTCTAGGAGTTAGAGCAAAATTAGTGCTTCAAGTAGTAATAGTCTAGGAGTTAGAGCAAAATTAGTGCTTCAAGATGATTAAGTAAGTCGTGTCTTTCATTCAACCCAACAGCAAAATTTTGAAACGAAAATTCGAATAGAAAAAGCTTTGTATTTCCTTAAAGGACACAGGAATAAGGACTTCATTGTAAAATATCATCCCTTAAGGTCAAAAAGTCTAGGAGTTAGAGCAAAATTAGTGCTTCAAGATGATTAAGTCGTGTCTTTCATTCAACGCAACAGCAAAATTTTGAAATGAAAATTCGAATAGAAAAAGCTTTGTATTTCCTTAAAGGACACAGGAATAAGGACTTCATTGTAAAAAATCATCCCATAAGGTCAAATAGTCTAGGAGTTAGAGCAAAATTAGTGCTTCAAGATGATTAAGTCGTGTCTTTCATTCAACCCAACAGCAAAATTTTGAAATAAAAATACGAATAGAAAAATCTTTGTATTTTCTTAAAAGACACAGGAATAAGGACTTCATTGTAAAAAGTCATCCCTTAAGGTCAAATAGTCTAGGAGTTAGAGCAAAATTAGTGCTTCAAGATGATTAAGTCGTGTCTTTCATTCAATCCAACAGCAAAATTTCGAAATGAAAATTCGAATAGAAAATGCTTTGTATTTCCTTAAAGGACACAGAAATAAGGACTTCATTGTAAAAAAAATCATCACTTAAGGTCAAATAGTCTAGGAGTTAGAACAAAATTAGTGCTTCAATATGATTAAGTCGTGTCTTTCATTCAACCCAACAGCAAAAATTTGAAATGAAAATTCGAATAGAAAAAGCTTTGTATTTCCTTAAAGGACACAAAAATAAGGACTTCATTGTAAAAAATCATCCCTTAAGGTCTAATAGTCTAGGAGTTAGAGCAAAATTAGTGCTTCAAGATGATTAAGTAAGTCGTGTCTTTCATTCAACCCAACAGCAAAATTTTGAAACGAAAATTCGAATAGAAAAAGCTTTGTATTTCCTTAAAGGACACAGGAATAAGGACTTCATTGTAAAAAATCATCCCTTAAGGTCAAAAAGTCTAGGAGTTAGAGCAAAATTAGTGCTTCAAGATGATTAAGTCGTGTCTTTCATTCAACCCAACAGCAAAATTTTGAAATAAAAAATTCGAATAGAAAAAGCTTTCTATTTCCTTAAAGGACACAAAAATAAGGACTTCATTGTAAAATATCGTCCCTTAAGGTCAAATAGTCTGGGAGTTAGAGCTAAATTAGTGCTTTAATATGATTAAGTCGTGTCTTTTATTCAACCCAACAGAAAAATTTTGAAATGAAAATTAGAATAGAAAAAGCTTTGTATTTCCTTAAAGGACACAGCAATAAGGACTTCATTGTAAGAAATCATCCCTTAAGGTCAAATAGTCTAGGAGTTAGAGCAAAATTAGTGCTTCAAGATGATTAAGTCGTGTCTTTCATTCAACGCAACAGCAAAATTTTGAAATGAAAATTCGAATAGAAAAAGCTTTGTATTTCCTTAAAGGACACAGAAATAAGGACTTCATTGTAAAAAAATCATCACTTAAGGTCAAATAGTCTAGGAGTTAGAGCAAAATTAGTGCTTCAATATGATTAAGTCGTGTCTTTCATTCAACCCAACAGCAAAAATTTGAAATGAAAATTCGAATAGAAAAAGCTTTGTATTTCCTTAAAGGACACAAAAATAAGGACTTCATTGTAAAAAATCATCCCTTAAGGTCTAATAGTCTAGGAGTTAGAGCAAAATTAGTGCTTCAAGATGATTAAGTAAGTCGTGTCTTTCATTCAACCCAACAGCAAAATTTTGAAACGAAAATTCGAATAGAAAAAGCTTTGTATTTCCTTAAAGGACACAGGAATAAGGACTTCATTGTAAGAAATCATCCCTTAAGGTCAAATAGTCTAGGAGTTAGAGCAAAATTAGTGCTTTAATATGATTAAGTCGTGTCTTTTATTCAACCCAACAGAAAAATTTTGAAATGAAAATTCGAATAGAAAAAGCTTTGTATTTCCTTAAAGGACACAGGAATAAGGACTTCATTGTAAGAAATCATCCCTTAAGGTCAAATAGTCTAGGAGTTAGAGCAAAATTAGTGCTTCAAGATGATTAAGTCGTGTCTTTCATTCAACGCAACAGCAAAATTTTGAAATGAAAATTCGAATAGAAAAAGCTTTGTATTTCCTTAAACGATGCAGGAATAAGGACATCATTGTAAAAAATCATCCCTAAAGGTCAAATAGTCTAAGAGTTAGAGCAAAATTAGTGCTTCAAGATGATTAAGTCGTGTCTTTCATTCAATCCAACAGCAAAATTTCGAAATGAAAATTCGAATAGAAAATGCTTTGTATTTCCTTAAAGGACACAGAAATAAGGACTTCATTGTAAAAAAATCATCACTTAAGGTCAAATAGTCTAGGAGTTAGAGCAAAATTAGTGCTTCAATATGATTAAGTCGTGTCTTTCATTCAACCCAACAGCAAAAATTTGAAATGAAAATTCGAATAGAAAAAGCTTTGTATTTCCTTAAAGGACACAAAAATAAGGACTTCATTGTAAAAAATCATCCCTTAAGGTCTAATAGTCTAGGAGTTAGAGCAAAATTAGTGCTTCAAGATGATTAAGTAAGTCGTGTCTTTCATTCAACCCAACAGCAAAATTTTGAAACGAAAATTCGAATAGAAAAAGCTTTGTATTTCCTTAAAGGACACAGAAATAAGGACTTCATTGTAAAAAATCATCCCTTAAGGTCAAAAAGTCTAGGAGTTAGAGCAAAATTAGTGCTTCAAGATGATTAAGTCGTGTCTTTCATTCAACCCAACAGCAAAATTTTGAAATAAAAAATTCGAATAGAAAAAGCTTTCTGTTTCCTTAAAGGACACAAAAATAAGGACTTCATTGTAAAATATCGTCCCTTAAGGTCAAATAGTCTGGGAGTTAGAGCTAAATTAGTGCTTCATGATGATTAAGTCGTGTCTTTCATTCAACCCAACAGCAAAATTTTGAAATGAAAATTCGAATAGAAAAAGCTTTCTATTTCCTTAAAGGACACAGAAATAAGGACTTCATTGTAAAAAATCGTCCCTTAAGGTCAAATAGTCTAGGAGTTAGAGCAAAATTAGTGCTTCAACATGATTAAGTCGTGTCTTTCATTCAACCCAACAGCAAAATTTTGAAATGAAAATTCGAATAGAAAAAGTTTTGTAATTCCTTAAAGGACACAAGAATAAGGACTTCATTGTAAAAAATAATCCCTTAAGGTCAAATAGTCTAGGAGTTAGAGCAAAATTAGTGCTTCAAGATGATTAAGTCGTGTCTTTCATTCAACCCAACAGCAAAATTTTGAAATGAAAATTCAAATAGAAAAAGCTTTGTATTTCCTTAAAGGACACAGGAATAAGGACTTCATTGTAAAAAATCATCCCTTAAGGTCAAATAGTCTAGGAGTTAGAGCAAAATTAGTGCTTCAAGATGATTAAGTAAGTCGTGTCTTTCATTCAACTTAACAGCAAAATTTTGAAACGAAAATTAGAATAGAAAAAGCTTTGTATTTCCTTAAAGGACACAGGAATAAGGACTTCATTGTAAAATATCATCCCTTAAGGTCAAAAAGTCTAGGAGTTAGAGCAAAATTAGTGCTTCAAGATGATTAAGTCGTGTCTTTCATTCAACCCAACAAAAAAATTTTGAAATAAAAAATTCGAATAGAAAAAGCTTTCTATTTCCTTAAAGGACACAAAAATAAGGACTTCATTGTAAAATATCGTCGCTTAAGGTCAAATAGTCTGGGAGTTAGAGCTAAATTAGTGCTTCATGATGATTAAGTCGTGTCTTTCATTCAACCCAACAGCAAAATTTTGAAATGAAAATTCGAATAGAAAAAGCTTTCTATTTCCTTAAAGGACACAGAAATAAGGACTTCATTGTAAAAAATCGTCCCTTAAGGTCAAATAGTCTAGGAGTTAGAGCAAAATTAGTGCTTCAACATGATTAAGTCGTGTCTTTCATTCAACCCAACAGCAAAATTTTGAAATGAAAATTCGAATAGAAAAAGTTTTGTTATTCCTTAAAGGACACAAGAATAAGGACTTCATTGTAAAAAATAATCCCTTAAGGTCAAATAGTCTAAGAGTTAGAGCAAAATTAGTGCTTGAAGATGATTAAGTCGTGTCTTTCATTCAACCCAACAGCAAAATTTTGAAATGAAAATTCAAATAGAAAAAGCTTTGTATTTCCTTAAAGGACACAGAAATAAGGACTTCATTGTAAAAAATCATCCCTTAAGGTCAAATAGTCTAGGAGTTAGAGCAAAATTAGTGCTTCAAGATGATTAAGTCGTGTCTTTCATTTAACTCAACAGCAAAATTTTGAAATGAAAATTCGAATAGAAAAAGCTTTGTATTTCCTTAAAGGACACTGGAATAAGGACTTCATTTTAAAAAATCATTTCTTAAGGTCAAATAGTCTAGGAGTTAGAGCTAAATTAGTGCTTCAAGATGATTAAGTCATGTCTTTCATTCAACCCAACAGCAAAATTTTTAAATGAAAATTCGAATAAAAAAAGCTTTGTATTTCCTTAAAGAACACAGGAATAAGGACTTCATTGTAAAAAATCACCCCTTAAGGTCAAATATTCTAGGAGTTAGAGCAAAATTAGTGCTTCAAGATGATTAAGTCGTGTCTTTCATTCAACCCAACAGCAAAATTTTGAAATAAAAAATTCGAATAGAAAAAGCTTTCCATTTCCTTAAAGGACACAAAAATAAGGACTTCATTGTAAAATATCGTCCCTTAAGGTCAAATAGTCTGGGAGTTAAAGCTAAATTAGTGCTTCATGATGATTAAGTCGTGTCTTTCATTCAACCCAACAGCAAAATTTTGAAATGAAAATTCGAATAGAAAAAGCTTTCTATTTCCTTAAAGGACACAGAAATAAGGACTTCATTGTAAAAAATCGTCCCTTAAGGTCAAATAGTCTAGGAGTTAGAGCAAAATTAGTGCTTCAACATGATTAAGTCGTGTCTTTCATTCAACCCAACAGCAAAATTTTGAAATGAAAATTCGAATAGAAAAAGTTTTGTAATTCCTTAAAGGACACAAGAATAAGGACTTCATTGTAAAAAATCATCCCTTAAGGTCAAATAGTCTAGGAGTTAGAGCAAAATTAGTGCTTCAAGATGATTAAGTCGTGTCTTTCATTCAACCCAACAGCAAAATTTTGAAATGAAAATTCAAATAGAAAAAGCTTTGTATTTCCTTAAAGGACACAGGAATAAGGACTTCATTGTAAAAAATCATCCCTTAAGGTCAAATAGTCTAGGAGTTAGAGCAAAATTAGTGCTTCAAGATGATTAAGTCGTGTCTTTCATTCAATCCAACAGCAAAATTTCGAAATGAAAATTCGAATAGAAAATGCTTTGTATTTCCTTAAAGGACACAAAAATAAGGACTTCATTGTAAAAAATCATCCCTTAAGGTCTAATAGTCTAGGAGTTAGAGCAAAATTAGTGCTTCAAGATGATTAAGTAAGTCGTGTCTTTCATTCAACTTAACCGCAAAATTTTGAAACGAAAATTAGAATAGAAAAAGCTTTGTATTTCCTTAAAGGACACAGGAATAAGGACTTCATTGTAAAATATCATCCCTTAAGGTCAAAAAGTCTAGGAGTTAGAGCAAAATTAGTGCTTCAAGATGATTAAGTCGTGTCTTTCATTCAACCCAACAGAAAAATTTTGAAATAAAAAATTCGAATAGAAAAAGCTTTCTATTTCCTTAAAGGACACAAAAATAAGGACTTCATTGTAAAATATCGTCCCTTAAGGTCAAATAGTCTGGGAGTTAGAGCTAAATTAGTGCTTCATGATGATTAAGTCGTGTCTTTCATTCAACCCAACAGCAAAATTTTGAAATGAAAATTCGAATAGAAAAAGCTTTCTATTTCCTTAAAGGACACAGAAATAAGGACTTCATTGTAAAAAATCGTCCCTTAAGGTCAAATAGTCTGGGAGTTAGAGCTAAATTAGTGCTTCATGATGATTAAGTCGTGTCTTTCATTCAACCCAACAGCAAAATTTTGAAATGAAAATTCGAATAGAAAAAGTTTTGTTATTCCTTAAAGGACACAAGAATAAGGACTTCATTGTAAAAAATAATCCCTTAAGGTCAAATAGTCTAGGAGTTAGAGCAAAATTAGTGCTTCAAGATGATTAAGTCGTGTCTTTCATTCAACCCAACAGCAAAATTTTGAAATGAAAATTCAAATAGAAAAAGCTTTGTATTTCCTTAAAGGACACAGGAATAAGGACTTCATTGTAAAAAATCATCCCTTAAGGTCAAATAGTCTAGGAGTTAGAGCAAAATTAGTGCTTCAAGATGATTAAGTCGTGTCTTTCATTCAATCCAACAGCAAAATTTTGAAATGAAAATTCGAATAGAAAAAGCTTTGTATTTCCTTAAAGGACACAATAATAAGGACTTCATTGTAAAAAATCATTTCTTAAGGTCAAATAGTCTAGGAGTTAGAGCTAAATTAGTGCTTCAAGATGATTAAGTCATGTCTTTCATTCAACCCAACAGCAAAATTTTTAAATGAAAATTCGAATAAAAAAAGCTTTGTATTTCCTTAAAGAACACAGGAATAAGGACTTCGTTGTAAAAAATCACCCCTTAAGGTCAAATATTCTAGGAGTTAGAGCAAAATTAGTGCTTCAAGATGATTAAGTCGTGTCTTTCATTCAACCCAACAGCAAAATTTTGAAATGAAAATTCGAATAGAAAAAGCTTTGTATTTCCTTTAAGGACACAGGAATAAGGACTTCATTGTAAAAAATCATCCCTTAAGGTCAAGTAGTCTAGGAGTTAGAGCAAAATTAGTGCTTCAAGATGATTAAGTCGTGTCTTTCATTCAACCCAACAGCAAAATTTTGAAATGAAAACTCGAATAGAAAAAGCTTTGTATTTCCTTAAAGGACACAGAAATAAGGACTTCATTGTAAAAAATCATCCCTTAAGGTGAAATAGTCTAGGAGTTAGAGCTAAATTAGTGCTTCAAGATGATTAAGTCGTGTCTTTCATTCAACCCAACAGCAAAATTTTGAAATGAAAATTCAAATAGAAAAAGCTTTGTATTTCCTTAAAGGACACATGAATAAGGACTTCATTGTAAAAAATCATCCCTTAAGGTCAAATAGTCTAGGAGTTAGAGCAAAATTAGTGCTTCAAGATGATTAAGTCGTGTCTTTCATTTAACTCAACAGCAAAATTTTGAAATGAAAATTCGAATAGATATTCTTTGTTTTTCCTTAAAGGACACTGGAATAAGGACTTCATTGTAAAAAATCATTTCTTAAGGTCAAATAGTCTAGGAGTTAGAGCTAAATTAGTGCTTCAAGATGATTAAGTCATGTCTTTCATTCAACCCAACAGCAAAATTTTTAAATGAAAATTCGAATAAAAAAAGCTTTGTATTTCCTTAAAGAACACAGGAATAAGGACTTCATTGTAAAAAATCACCCCTTAAGGTCAAATATTCTAGGAGTTAGAGCAAAATTAGTGCTTCAAGATGATTAAGTCGTGTCTTTCATTCAACCCAACAGCAAAATTTTGAAATGAAAATTCGAATAGAAAAAGCTTTGTATTTCCTTAAAGGACACAGGAATAAGGACTTCATTGTAAAAAATCATCACTTAAGGTCAAATAGTCTAGGAGTTAGAGCAAAATTAGTGCTTCAATATGATTAAGTCGTGTCTTTCATTCAACCCAACAGCAAAATTTTGAAATAAAAAATTCGAATAGAAAAAGCTTTCCATTTCCTTAAAGGACACAAAAATAAGGACTTCATTGTAAAATATCGTCCCTTAAGGTCAAATAGTCTGGGAGTTAGAGCTAAATTAGTGCTTCATGATGATTAAGTCGTGTCTTTCATTCAACCCAACAGCAAAATTTTGAAATGAAAATTCGAATAGAAAAAGCTTTCTATTTCCTTAAAGGACACAGAAATAAGGACTTCATTGTAAAAAATCGTCCCTTAAGGTCAAATAGTCTAGGAGTTAGAGCAAAATTAGTGCTTCAACATGATTAAGTCGTGTCTTTCATTCAACCCAACAGCAAAATTTTGAAATGAAAATTCGAATAGAAAAAGTTTTGTAATTCCTTAAAGGACACAAGAATAAAGACTTCGTTGTAAAAAATCATTCCTTAAGGTCAAATAGTCTAGAAGTTAGAGCAAAATTAGTGCTTCAAGATGATTAAGTCGTGTCTTTCATTCAACCCAACAGCAAAATTTTGAAATGAAAATTCGAATAGAAAAAGCTTTGTATTTCCTTAAAGGACACAGGAATAAGGACTTCATTGTAAAAAATCATCCCTTAAGGTCAAATAGTCTAGGAGTTAGAGCAAAATTAGTGCTTCAAGATGATTAAGTCGTGTCTTTCATTCAATCCAACAGCAAAATTTCGAAATGAAAATTCGAATAGAAAATGCTTTGTATTTCCTTAAAGGACACAAAAATAAGGACTTCATTGTAAAAAATCATCCCTTAAGGTCTAATAGTCTAGGAGTTAGAGCAAAATTAGTGCTTCAAGATGATTAAGTAAGTCGTGTCTTTCATTCAACTTAACAGCAAAATTTTGAAACGAAAATTAGAATAGAAAAAGCTTTGTATTTTCTTAAAGGACACAGGAATAAGGACTTCATTGTAAAATATCATCCCTTAAGGTCAAAAAGTCTAGGAGTTAGAGCAAAATTAGTGCTTCAAGATGATTAAGTCGTGTCTTTCATTCAACCCAACAGCAAAATTTTGAAATAAAAAATTCGAATAGAAAAAGCTTTCTATTTCCTTAAAGGACACAAAAATAAGGACTTCATTGTAAAATATCGTCCCTTAAGGTCAAATAGTCTGGGAGTTAGAGCTAAATTAGTGCTTCATGATGATTAAGTCGTGTCTTTCATTCAACCCAACAGCAAAATTTTGAAATGAAAATTCGAATAGAAAAAGCTTTCTATTTCCTTAAAGGACACAGAAATAAGGACTTCATTGTAAAAAATCGTCCCTTAAGGTCAAATAGTCTGGGAGTTAGAGCTAAATTAGTGCTTCATGATGATTAAGTCGTGTCTTTCATTCAACCCAACAGCAAAATTTTGAAATGAAAATTCGAATAGAAAAAGTTTTGTTATTCCTTAAAGGACACAAGAATAAGGACTTCATTGTAAAAAATAATCCCTTAAGGTCAAATAGTCTAGGAGTTAGAGCAAAATTAGTGCTTCAAGATGATTAAGTCGTGTCTTTCATTCAACCCAACAGCAAAATTTTGAAATGAAAATTCAAATAGAAAAAGCTTTGTATTTCCTTAAAGGACACAGGAATAAGGACTTCATTGTAAAAAATCATCCCTTAAGGTCAAATAGTCTAGGAGTTAGAGCAAAATTAGTGCTTCAAGATGATTAAGTCGTGTCTTTCATTCAATCCAACAGCAAAATTTTGAAATGAAAATTCGAATAGAAAAAGCTTTGTATTTCCTTAAAGGACACAGGAATAAGGACTTCATTGTAAAAAATCATTTCTTAAGGTCAAATAGTCTAGGAGTTAGAGCTAAATTAGTGCTTCAAGATGATTAAGTCATGTCTTTCATTCAACCCAACAGCAAAATTTTTAAATGAAAATTCGAATAAAAAAAGCTTTGTATTTCCTTAAAGAACACAGGAATAAGGACTTCATTGTAAAAAATCACCCCTTAAGGTCAAATATTCTAGGAGTTAGAGCAAAATTAGTGCTTCAAGATGATTAAGTCGTGTCTTTCATTCAACCCAACAGCAAAATTTTGAAATGAAAATTCGAATAGAAAAAGCTTTGTATTTCCTTTAAGGACACAGGAATAAGGACTTCATTGTAAAAAATCATCCCTTAAGGTCAAGTAGTCTAGGAGTTAGAGCAAAATTAGTGCTTCAAGATGATTAAGTCGTGTCTTTCATTCAACCCAACAGCAAAATTTTGAAATGAAAACTCGAATAGAAAAAGCTTTGTATTTCCTTAAAGGACACAGAAATAAGGACTTCATTGTAAAAAATCATCCCTTAAGGTGAAATAGTCTAGGAGTTAGAGCTAAATTAGTGCTTCAAGATGATTAAGTCGTGTCTTTCATTCAACCCAACAGCAAAATTTTGAAATGAAAATTCAAATAGAAAAAGCTTTGTATTTCCTTAAAGGACACAGGAATAAGGACTTCATTGTAAAAAATCATCCCTTAAGGTCAAATAGTCTAGGAGTTAGAGCAAAATTAGTGCTTCAAGATGATTAAGTCGTGTCTTTCATTTAACTCAACAGCAAAATTTTGAAATGAAAATTCGAATAGATAAAGCTTTGTATTTCCTTAAAGGACACTGGAATAAGGACTTCATTGTAAAAAATCATTTCTTAAGGTCAAATAGTCTAGGAGTTATAGCTAAATTAGTGCTTCAAGATGATTAAGTCATGTCTTTCATTCAACCCAACAGCAAAATTTTTAAATGAAAATTCGAATAAAAAAAGCTTTGTATTTCCTTAAAGAACACAGGAATAAGGACTTCATTGTAAAAAATCACCCCTTAAGGTCAAATATTCTAGGAGTTAGAGCAAAATTAGTGCTTCAAGATGATTAAGTCGTGTCTTTCATTCAACCCAACAGCAAAATTTTGAAATGAAAATTCGAATAGAAAAAGCTTTGTATTTCCTTAAAGGACACAGGAATAAGGACTTCATTGTAAAAAATCATCACTTAAGGTCAAATAGTCTAGGAGTTAGAGCAAAATTAGTGCTTCAATATGATTAAGTCGTGTCTTTCATTCAACCCAACAGCAAAATTTTGAAATAAAAAATTCGAATAGAAAAAGCTTTCCATTTCCTTAAAGGACACAAAAATAAGGACTTCATTGTAAAATATCGTCCCTTAAGGTCAAATAGTCTGGGAGTTAGAGCTAAATTAGTGCTTCATGATGATTAAGTCGTGTCTTTCATTCAACCCAACAGCAAAATTTTGAAATGAAAATTCGAATAGAAAAAGCTTTCTATTTCCTTAAAGGACACAGAAATAAGGACTTCATTGTAAAAAATCGTCCCTTAAGGTCAAATAGTCTAGGAGTTAGAGCAAAATTAGTGCTTCAACATGATTAAGTCGTGTCTTTCATTCAACCCAACAGCAAAATTTTGAAATGAAAATTCGAATAGAAAAAGTTTTGTAATTCCTTAAAGGACACAAGAATAAAGACTTCATTGTAAAAAATCATCCCTTAAGGTCAAATAGTCTAGGAGTTAGAGCAAAATTAGTGCTTCAAGATGATTAAGTCGTGTCTTTCATTCAACCCAACAGCAAAATTTTGAAATGAAAATTCAAATAGAAAAAGCTTTGTATTTCCTTAAAGGACACATGAATAAGGACTTCATTGTAAAAAATCATCCCTTAAGGTCAAATAGTCTAGGAGTTAGAGCAAAATTAGTGCTTCAAGATGATTAAGTCGTGTCTTTCATTTAACTCAACAGCAAAATTTTGAAATGAAAATTCGAATAGATAAAGCTTTGTTTTTCCTTAAAGGACACTGGAATAAGGACTTCATTGTAAAAAATCATTTCTTAAGGTCAAATAGTCTAGGAGTTAGAGCTAAATTAGTGCTTCAAGATGATTAAGTCATGTCTTTCATTCAACCCAACAGCAAAATTTTTAAATGAAAATTCGAATAAAAAAAGCTTTGTATTTCCTTAAAGAACACAGGAATAAGGACTTCATTGTAAAAAATCACCCCTTAAGGTCAAATATTCTAGGAGTTAGAGCAAAATTAGTGCTTCAAGATGATTAAGTCGTGTCTTTCATTCAACCCAACAGCAAAATTTTGAAATGAAAATTCGAATAGAAAAAGCTTTGTATTTCCTTAAAGGACACAGGAATAAGGACTTCATTGTAAAAAATCATCACTTAAGGTCAAATAGTCTAGGAGTTAGAGCAAAATTAGTGCTTCAATATGATTAAGTCGTGTCTTTCATTCAACCCAACAGCAAAATTTTGAAATAAAAAATTCGAATAGAAAAAGCTTTCCATTTCCTTAAAGGACACAAAAATAAGGACTTCATTGTAAAATATCGTCCCTTAAGGTCAAATAGTCTGGGAGTTAGAGCTAAATTAGTGCTTCATGATGATTAAGTCGTGTCTTTCATTCAACCCAACAGCAAAATTTTGAAATGAAAATTCGAATAGAAAAAGCTTTCTATTTCCTTAAAGGACACAGAAATAAGGACTTCATTGTAAAAAATCGTCCCTTAAGGTCAAATAGTCTAGGAGTTAGAGCAAAATTAGTGCTTCAAAATGATTAAGTCGTGTCTTTCATTCAACCCAACAGCAAAATTTTGAAATGAAAATTCGAATAGAAAAAGTTTTGTAATTCCTTAAAGGACACAAGAATAAAGACTTCATTGTAAAAAATCATCCCTTAAGGTCAAATAGTCTAGAAGTTAGAGCAAAATTAGTGCTTCAAGATGATTAAGTCGTGTCTTTCATTCAACCCAACAGCAAAATTTTGAAATGAAAATTCAAATAGAAAAAGCTTTGTATTTCCTTAAAGGACACAGGAATAAGGACTTCATTGTAAAAAATCATCCCTTAAGGTCAAATAGTCTAGGAGTTAGAGCAAAATTAGTGCTTCAAGATGATTAAGTCGTGTCTTTCATTCAATCCAACAGCAAAATTTCGAAATGAAAATTCGAATAGAAAATGCTTTGTATTTCCTTAAAGGACACAAAAATAAGGACTTCATTGTAAAAAATCATCCCTTAAGGTCTAATAGTCTAGGAGTTAGAGCAAAATTAGTGCTTCAAGATGATTAAGTAAGTCGTGTCTTTCATTCAACTTAACAGCAAAATTTTGAAACGAAAATTAGAATAGAAAAAGCTTTGTATTTTCTTAAAGGACACAGGAATAAGGACTTCATTGTAAAATATCATCCCTTAAGGTCAAAAAGTCTAGGAGTTAGAGCAAAATTAGTGCTTCAAGATGATTAAGTCGTGTCTTTCATTCAACCCAACAGCAAAATTTTGAAATAAAAAATTCGAATAGAAAAAGCTTTCTATTTCCTTAAAGGACACAAAAATAAGGACTTCATTGTAAAATATCGTCCCTTAAGGTCAAATAGTCTGGGAGTTAGAGCTAAATTAGTGCTTCATGATGATTAAGTCGTGTCTTTCATTCAACCCAACAGCAAAATTTTGAAATGAAAATTCGAATAGAAAAAGCTTTCTATTTCCTTAAAGGACACAGAAATAAGGACTTCATTGTAAAAAATCGTCCCTTAAGGTCAAATAGTCTGGGAGTTAGAGCTAAATTAGTGCTTCATGATGATTAAGTCGTGTCTTTCATTCAACCCAACAGCAAAATTTTGAAATGAAAATTCGAATAGAAAAAGTTTTGTTATTCCTTAAAGGACACAAGAATAAGGACTTCATTGTAAAAAATAATCCCTTAAGGTCAAATAGTCTAGGAGTTAGAGCAAAATTAGTGCTTCAAGATGATTAAGTCGTGTCTTTCATTCAACCCAACAGCAAAATTTTGAAATGAAAATTCAAATAGAAAAAGCTTTGTATTTCCTTAAAGGACACAGGAATAAGGACTTCATTGTAAAAAATCATCCCTTAAGGTCAAATAGTCTAGGAGTTAGAGCAAAATTAGTGCTTCAAGATGATTAAGTCGTGTCTTTCATTCAATCCAACAGCAAAATTTTGAAATGAAAATTCGAATAGAAAAAGCTTTGTATTTCCTTAAAGGACACAGGAATAAGGACTTCATTGTAAAAAATCATTTCTTAAGGTCAAATAGTCTAGGAGTTAGAGCTAAATTAGTGCTTCAAGATGATTAAGTCATGTCTTTCATTCAACCCAACAGCAAAATTTTTAAATGAAAATTCGAATAAAAAAAGCTTTGTATTTCCTTAAAGAACACAGGAATAAGGACTTCATTGTAAAAAATCACCCCTTAAGGTCAAATATTCTAGGAGTTAGAGCAAAATTAGTGCTTCAAGATGATTAAGTCGTGTCTTTCATTCAACCCAACAGCAAAATTTTGAAATGAAAATTCGAATAGAAAAAGCTTTGTATTTCCTTTAAGGACACAGGAATAAGGACTTCATTGTAAAAAATCATCCCTTAAGGTCAAGTAGTCTAGGAGTTAGAGCAAAATTAGTGCTTCAAGATGATTAAGTCGTGTCTTTCATTCAACCCAACAGCAAAATTTTGAAATGAAAACTCGAATAGAAAAAGCTTTGTATTTCCTTAAAGGACACAGAAATAAGGACTTCATTGTAAAAAATCATCCCTTAAGGTGAAATAGTCTAGGAGTTAGAGCTAAATTAGTGCTTCAAGATGATTAAGTCGTGTCTTTCATTCAACCCAACAGCAAAATTTTGAAATGAAAATTCAAATAGAAAAAGCTTTGTATTTCCTTAAAGGACACAGGAATAAGGACTTCATTGTAAAAAATCATCCCTTAAGGTCAAATAGTCTAGGAGTTAGAGCAAAATTAGTGCTTCAAGATGATTAAGTCGTGTCTTTCATTTAACTCAACAGCAAAATTTTGAAATGAAAATTCGAATAGATAAAGCTTTGTATTTCCTTAAAGGACACTGGAATAAGGACTTCATTGTAAAAAATCATTTCTTAAGGTCAAATAGTCTAGGAGTTAGAGCTAAATTAGTGCTTCAAGATGATTAAGTCATGTCTTTCATTCAACCCAACAGCAAAATTTTTAAATGAAAATTCGAATAAAAAAAGCTTTGTATTTCCTTAAAGAACACAGGAATAAGGACTTCATTGTAAAAAATCACCCCTTAAGGTCAAATATTCTAGGAGTTAGAGCAAAATTAGTGCTTCAAGATGATTAAGTCGTGTCTTTCATTCAACCCAACAGCAAAATTTTGAAATGAAAATTCGAATAGAAAAAGCTTTGTATTTCCTTAAAGGACACAGGAATAAGGACTTCATTGTAAAAAATCATCACTTAAGGTCAAATAGTCTAGGAGTTAGAGCAAAATTAGTGCTTCAATATGATTAAGTCGTGTCTTTCATTCAACCCAACAGCAAAATTTTGAAATAAAAAATTCGAATAGAAAAAGCTTTCCATTTCCTTAAAGGACACAAAAATAAGGACTTCATTGTAAAATATCGTCCCTTAAGGTCAAATAGTCTGGGAGTTAGAGCTAAATTAGTGCTTCATGATGATTAAGTCGTGTCTTTCATTCAACCCAACAGCAAAATTTTGAAATGAAAATTCGAATAGAAAAAGCTTTCTATTTCCTTAAAGGACACAGAAATAAGGACTTCATTGTAAAAAATCGTCCCTTAAGGTCAAATAGTCTAGGAGTTAGAGCAAAATTAGTGCTTCAACATGATTAAGTCGTGTCTTTCATTCAACCCAACAGCAAAATTTTGAAATGAAAATTCGAATAGAAAAAGTTTTGTAATTCCTTAAAGGACACAAGAATAAAGACTTCATTGTAAAAAATCATCCCTTAAGGTCAAATAGTCTAGGAGTTAGAGCAAAATTAGTGCTTCAAGATGATTAAGTCGTGTCTTTCATTCAACCCAACAGCAAAATTTTGAAATGAAAATTCAAATAGAAAAAGCTTTGTATTTCCTTAAAGGACACAGGAATAAGGACTTCATTGTAAAAAATCATCCCTTAAGGTCAAATAGTCTAGGAGTTAGAGCAAAATTAGTGCTTCAAGATGATTAAGTCGTGTCTTTCATTCAATCCAACAGCAAAATTTCGAAATGAAAATTCGAATAGAAAATGCTTTGTATTTCCTTAAAGGACACAAAAATAAGGACTTCATTGTAAAAAATCATCCCTTAAGGTCTAATAGTCTAGGAGTTAGAGCAAAATTAGTGCTTCAAGATGATTAAGTAAGTCGTGTCTTTCATTCAACTTAACAGCAAAATTTTGAAACGAAAATTAGAATAGAAAAAGCTTTGTATTTCCTTAAAGGACACAGGAATAAGGACTTCATTGTAAAATATCATCCCTTAAGGTCAAAAAGTCTAGGAGTTAGAGCAAAATTAGTGCTTCAAGATGATTAAGTCGTGTCTTTCATTCAACCCAACAGCAAAATTTTGAAATAAAAAATTCGAATAGAAAAAGCTTTCTATTTCCTTAAAGGACACAAAAATAAGGACTTCATTGTAAAATATCGTCCCTTAAGGTCAAATAGTCTGGGAGTTAGAGCTAAATTAGTGCTTCATGATGATTAAGTCGTGTCTTTCATTCAACCCAACAGCAAAATTTTGAAATGAAAATTCGAATAGAAAAAGCTTTCTATTTCCTTAAAGGACACAGAAATAAGGACTTCATTGTAAAAAATCGTCCCTTAAGGTCAAATAGTCTGGGAGTTAGAGCTAAATTAGTGCTTCATGATGATTAAGTCGTGTCTTTCATTCAACCCAACAGCAAAATTTTGAAATGAAAATTCGAATAGAAAAAGTTTTGTTATTCCTTAAAGGACACAAGAATAAGGACTTCATTGTAAAAAATAATCCCTTAAGGTCAAATAGTCTAGGAGTTAGAGCAAAATTAGTGCTTCAAGATGATTAAGTCGTGTCTTTCATTCAACCCAACAGCAAAATTTTGAAATGAAAATTCAAATAGAAAAAGCTTTGTATTTCCTTAAAGGACACAGGAATAAGGACTTCATTGTAAAAAATCATCCCTTAAGGTCAAATAGTCTAGGAGTTAGAGCAAAATTAGTGCTTCAAGATGATTAAGTCGTGTCTTTCATTCAATCCAACAGCAAAATTTTGAAATGAAAATTCGAATAGAAAAAGCTTTGTATTTCCTTAAAGGACACAGGAATAAGGACTTCATTGTAAAAAATCATTTCTTAAGGTCAAATAGTCTAGGAGTTAGAGCTAAATTAGTGCTTCAAGATGATTAAGTCATGTCTTTCATTCAACCCAACAGCAAAATTTTTAAATGAAAATTCGAATAAAAAAAGCTTTGTATTTCCTTAAAGAACACAGGAATAAGGACTTCATTGTAAAAAATCACCCCTTAAGGTCAAATATTCTAGGAGTTAGAGCTAAATTAGTGCTTCAAGATGATTAAGTCGTGTCTTTCATTCAACCCAACAGCAAAATTTTGAAATGAAAATTCGAATAGAAAAAGCTTTGTATTTCCTTTAAGGACACAGGAATAAGGACTTCATTGTAAAAAATCATCCCTTAAGGTCAAGTAGTCTAGGAGTTAGAGCAAAATTAGTGCTTCAAGATGATTAAGTCGTGTCTTTCATTCAACCCAACAGCAAAATTTTGAAATGAAAACTCGAATAGAAAAAGCTTTGTATTTCCTTAAAGGACACAGAAATAAGGACTTCATTGTAAAAAATCATCCCTTAAGGTCAAATAGTCTAGGAGTTAGAGCTAAATTAGTGCTTCAAGATGATTAAGTCGTGTCTTTCATTCAACCCAACAGCAAAATTTTGAAATGAAAATTCAAATAGAAAAAGCTTTGTATTTCCTTAAAGGACACAGGAATAAGGACTTCATTGTAAAAAATCATCCCTTAAGGTCAAATAGTCTAGGAGTTAGAGCAAAATTAGTGCTTCAAGATGATTAAGTCGTGTCTTTCATTTAACTCAACAGCAAAATTTTGAAATGAAAATTCGAATAGATAAAGCTTTGTATTTCCTTAAAGGACACTGGAATAAGGACTTCATTGTAAAAAATCATTTCTTAAGGTCAAATAGTCTAAGAGTTAGAGCTAAATTAGTGCTTCAAGATGATTAAGTCATGTCTTTCATTCAACCCAACAGCAAAATTTTTAAATGAAAATTCGAATAAAAAAAGCTTTGTATTTCCTTAAAGAACACAGGAATAAGGACTTCATTGTAAAAAATCACCCCTTAAGGTCAAATATTCTAGGAGTTAGAGCAAAATTAGTGCTTCAAGATGATTAAGTCGTGTCTTTCATTCAACCCAACAGCAAAATTTTGAAATGAAAATTCGAATAGAAAAAGCTTTGTATTTCCTTAAAGGACACAGGAATAAGGACTTCAATGTAAAAAATCATCACTTAAGGTCAAATAGTCTAGGAGTTAGAGCAAAATTAGTGCTTCAATATGATTAAGTCGTGTCTTTCATTCAACCCAACAGCAAAATTTTGAAACGAACATTCGAATAGAAAAAGCTTTGTATTTCCTTAAAGGACACAAGAATAAGGACTTCATTGTAAAAAATCATCCCTTAAGGTCAAATAGTCTAAGAGTTAGAGCAAAATTAGTGCTTCAAGATTATTAAGTCGTGTCTTTCATTCAACCTAACAGCAAAATTTTGAAATGCAAATTCGAATAGAAAAAGCTTTGTATTTTCTTAAAGGACACAGGAATAAGGACTTCATTGTAAAAAATCATCCCTTAAGGTCAAAAAGTCTAGGAGTTAGAGCAAAATTAGTGCTTCAAGATGATTAAGTCGTGTCTTTTATTCAACCCAACAGCAAAATTTTGAAATGAAAATTCGAATAGAAAAAGCTTTGAATTTCCTTAAAGGACACAGGAATAAGGACTTCATTGTTAAAAATCGTCCCTTAAGGTCAAATAGTCTAGGAGTTAGAGATAAATTAGTGCTTCATGATGATTAAGACGTGTCTTTCATTCAACCCAACAGCAAAATTTTGAAATGAAAATTCGAATAGAAAAAGCTTTCTATTTCCTTAAAGGACACAGAAATAAGGACTTCATTGTAAAAAATCGTCCCTTAAGGTCAAATAGTCTAGGAGTTAGAGCAAAATTAGTGCTTCAAGATGATTAAGTCGTGTCTTTCATTCAACCCAACAGCAAAATTTTGAAATAAAAAATTCGAATAGAAAAAGCTTTCTATTTCCTTAAAGGACACAGAAATAAGGACTTCATTGTAAAAAATCGTCCCTTAAGGTCAAATAGTCTGGGAGTTAGAGCTAAATTAGTGCTTCATGATGATTAAGTCGTGTCTTTCATTCAACCCAACAGCAAAATTTTGAAATGAAAATTCGAATAGAAAAAGCTTTCTATTTCCTTAAAGGACACAGAAATAAGGACTTCATTGTAAAAAATCGTCCCTTAAGGTCAAATAGTCTAGGAGTTAGAGCAAAATTAGTGCTTCAACATGATTAAGTCGTGTCTTTCATTCAACCCAACAGCAAAATTTTGAAATGAAAATTCGAATAGAAAAAGTTTTGTTATTCCTTAAAGGACACAATAATAAGGACTTCATTGTAAAAAATAATCCCTTAAGGTCAAATAGTCTAGGAGTTAGAGCAAAATTAGTGCTTCAAGATGATTAAGTCGTGTCTTTCATTAACCCAACAGCAAAATTTTGAAATGAAAATTCAAATAGAAAAAGCTTTGTATTTCCTTAAAGGACACAGGAATAAGGACTTCATTGTAAAAAATCATCCCTTAAGGTCAAATAGTCTAGGAGTTAGAGCAAAATTAGTGCTTCAAGATGATTAAGTCGTGTCTTTCATTTAACTCAACAGCAAAATTTTGAAATGAAAATTCGAATAGAAAAAGCTTTGTATTTCCTTAAAGGACACTGGAATAAGGACTTCATTGTAAAAAATCATTTCTTAAGGTCAAATAGTCTAGGAGTTAGAGCTAAATTAGTGCTTCAAGATGATTAAGTCATGTCTTTCATTCAACCCAACAGCAAAATTTTTAAATGAAAATTCGAATAAAAAAAGCTTTGTATTTCCTTAAAGAACACAGGAATAAGGACTTCATTGTAAAAAATCATCCCTTAAGGTCAAATAGTCTAAGAGTTAGAGCAAAATTAGTGCTTCAAGATTATTAAGTCGTGTCTTTCATTCAACCTAACAGCAAAATTTTGAAATGCAAATTCGAATAGAAAAAGCTTTGTATTTTCTTAAAGGACACAGGAATAAGGACTTCATTGTAAAAAATCATCCCTTAAGGTCAAAAAGTCTAGGAGTTAGAGCAAAATTAGTGCTTCAAGATGATTAAGTCGTGTCTTTTATTCAACCCAACAGCAAAATTTTGAAATGAAAATTCGAATAGAAAAAGCTTTGAATTTCCTTAAAGGACACAGGAATAAGGACTTCATTGTTAAAAATCGTCCCTTAAGGTCAAATAGTCTAGGAGTTAGAGATAAATTAGTGCTTCATGATGATTAAGACGTGTCTTTCATTCAACCCAACAGCAAAATTTTGAAATGAAAATTCGAATAGAAAAAGCTTTCTATTTCCTTAAAGGACACAGAAATAAGGACTTCATTGTAAAAAATCGTCCCTTAAGGTCAAATAGTCTAGGAGTTAGAGCAAAATTAGTGCTTCAAGATGATTAAGTCGTGTCTTTCATTCAACCCAACAGCAAAATTTTGAAATAAAAAATTCGAATAGAAAAAGCTTTCTATTTCCTTAAAGGACACAGAAATAAGGACTTCATTGTAAAAAATCGTCCCTTAAGGTCAAATAGTCTGGGAGTTAGAGCTAAATTAGTGCTTCATGATGATTAAGTCGTGTCTTTCATTCAACCCAACAGCAAAATTTTGAAATGAAAATTCGAATAGAAAAAGCTTTCTATTTCCTTAAAGGACACAGAAATAAGGACTTCATTGTAAAAAATCGTCCCTTAAGGTCAAATAGTCTAGGAGTTAGAGCAAAATTAGTGCTTCAACATGATTAAGTCGTGTCTTTCATTCAACCCAACAGCAAAATTTTGAAATGAAAATTCGAATAGAAAAAGTTTTGTTATTCCTTAAAGGACACAATAATAAGGACTTCATTGTAAAAAATAATCCCTTAAGGTCAAATAGTCTAGGAGTTAGAGCAAAATTAGTGCTTCAAGATGATTAAGTCGTGTCTTTCATTAACCCAACAGCAAAATTTTGAAATGAAAATTCAAATAGAAAAAGCTTTGTATTTCCTTAAAGGACACAGGAATAAGGACTTCATTGTAAAAAATCATCCCTTAAGGTCAAATAGTCTAGGAGTTAGAGCAAAATTAGTGCTTCAAGATGATTAAGTCGTGTCTTTCATTTAACTCAACAGCAAAATTTTGAAATGAAAA
Source organism: Platycheirus rosarum (assembly GCA_963971375.1). Classification (NCBI taxonomy): domain Eukaryota; kingdom Metazoa; phylum Arthropoda; class Insecta; order Diptera; family Syrphidae; genus Platycheirus; species Platycheirus rosarum. The sequence continues at coordinate 11,787,406 of OZ020511.1, read as the reverse complement.
TTCGAATAGAAAAAGCTTTGTATTTCCTTAAAGGACACTGGAATAAGGACTTCATTGTAAAAAATCATTTCTTAAGGTCAAATAGTCTAGGAGTTAGAGCTAAATTAGTGCTTCAAGATGATTAAGTCATGTCTTTCATTCAACCCAACAGCAAAATTTTTAAATGAAAATTCGAATAAAAAAAGCTTTGTATTTCCTTAAAGAACACAGGAATAAGGACTTCATTGTAAAAAATCACCCCTTAAGGTCAAATATTCTAGGAGTTAGAGCTAAATTAGTGCTTCAAGATGATTAAGTCGTGTCTTTCATTCAACCCAACAGCAAAATTTTGAAATGAAAATTCGAATAGAAAAAGCTTTGTATTTCCTTTAAGGACACAGGAATAAGGACTTCATTGTAAAAAATCATCCCTTAAGGTCAAGTAGTCTAGGAGTTAGAGCAAAATTAGTGCTTCAAGATGATTAAGTCGTGTCTTTCATTCAACCCAACAGCAAAATTTTGAAATGAAAACTCGAATAGAAAAAGCTTTGTATTTCCTTAAAGGACACAGAAATAAGGACTTCATTGTAAAAAATCATCCCTTAAGGTGAAATAGTCTAGGAGTTAGAGCTAAATTAGTGCTTCAAGATGATTAAGTCGTGTCTTTCATTCAACCCAACAGCAAAATTTTGAAATGAAAATTCAAATAGAAAAAGCTTTGTATTTCCTTAAAGGACACAGGAATAAGGACTTCATTGTAAAAAATCATCCCTTAAGGTCAAATAGTCTAGGAGTTAGAGCAAAATTAGTGCTTCAAGATGATTAAGTCGTGTCTTTCATTTAACTCAACAGCAAAATTTTGAAATGAAAATTCGAATAGATAAAGCTTTGTATTTCCTTAAAGGACACTGGAATAAGGACTTCATTGTAAAAAATCATTTCTTAAGGTCAAATAGTCTAGGAGTTAGAGCTAAATTAGTGCTTCAAGATGATTAAGTCATGTCTTTCATTCAACCCAACAGCAAAATTTTTAAATGAAAATTCGAATAAAAAAAGCTTTGTATTTCCTTAAAGAACACAGGAATAAGGACTTCATTGTAAAAAATCACCCCTTAAGGTCAAATATTCTAGGAGTTAGAGCAAAATTAGTGCTTCAAGATGATTAAGTCGTGTCTTTCATTCAACCCAACAGCAAAATTTTGAAATGAAAATTCGAATAGAAAAAGCTTTGTATTTCCTTTAAGGACACAGGAATAAGGACTTCATTGTAAAAAATCATCCCTTAAGGTCAAGTAGTCTAGGAGTTAGAGCAAAATTAGTGCTTCAAGATGATTAAGTCGTGTCTTTCATTCAACCCAACAGCAAAATTTTGAAATGAAAACTCGAATAGAAAAAGCTTTGTATTTCCTTAAAGGACACAGAAATAAGGACTTCATTGTAAAAAATCATCCCTTAAGGTCAAATAGTCTAGGAGTTAGAGCTAAATTAGTGCTTCAAGATGATTAAGTCGTGTCTTTCATTCAACCCAACAGCAAAATTTTGAAATGAAAATTCAAATAGAAAAAGCTTTGTATTTCCTTAAAGGACACAGGAATAAGGACTTCATTGTAAAAAATCATCCCTTAAGGTCAAATAGTCTAGGAGTTAGAGCAAAATTAGTGCTTCAAGATGATTAAGTCGTGTCTTTCATTTAACTCAACAGCAAAATTTTGAAATGAAAATTCGAATAGATAAAGCTTTGTATTTCCTTAAAGGACACTGGAATAAGGACTTCATTGTAAAAAATCATTTCTTAAGGTCAAATAGTCTAGGAGTTAGAGCTAAATTAGTGCTTCAAGATGATTAAGTCATGTCTTTCATTCAACCCAACAGCAAAATTTTTAAATGAAAATTCGAATAAAAAAAGCTTTGTATTTCCTTAAAGAACACAGGAATAAGGACTTCATTGTAAAAAATCACCCCTTAAGGTCAAATATTCTAGGAGTTAGAGCAAAATTAGTGCTTCAAGATGATTAAGTCGTGTCTTTCATTCAACCCAACAGCAAAATTTTGAAATGAAAATTCGAATAGAAAAAGCTTTGTATTTCCTTAAAGGACACAAGAATAAGGACTTCATTGTAAAAAATCATCACTTAAGGTCAAATAGTCTAGGAGTTAGAGCAAAATTAGTGCTTCAATATGATTAAGTCGTGTCTTTCATTCAACCCAACAGCAAAATTTTGAAACGAACATTCGAATAGAAAAAGCTTTGTATTTCCTTAAAGGACACAAGAATAAGGACTTCATTGTAAAAAATCATCCCTTAAGGTCAAATAGTCTAAGAGTTAGAGCAAAATTAGTGCTTCAAGATGATTAAGTCGTGTCTTTCATTCAACCCAACAGCAAAATTTTGAAATGAAAATTCGAATAGAAAAAACTTTGTATTTCCTTAAAGGACACAGGAATAAGGACTTCATTGTAAAAAATCATCCCTTAAGGTCAAAAAGTCTAGGAGTTAGAGCAAAATTAGTGCTTCAAGATGATTAAGTCGTGTCTTTTATTCAACCCAACAGCAAAATTTTGAAATGAAAATTCGAATAGAAAAAGCTTTGAATTTCCTTAAAGGACACAGGAATAAGGACTTTGTTAAAAATCGTCCCTTAAGGTCAAATAGTCTAGGAGTTAGAGATAAATTAGTGCTTCATGATGATTAAGACGTGTCTTTCATTCAACCCAACAGCAAAATTTTGAAATGATAATTCGAATAGAAAAAGCTTTGTATTTCCTTAAAGGATACAGAAATAAGGACTTCATTGTAAAAAATCATCCCTTTAGGTCAAATAGTCTAGGAGTTAGAGCAAAATTAGTGCTTCAAGATGATTAAGTCGTGTCTTTCATTCAACCCAACAGTAAAATTTTGAAATGAAAATTCGAATAGAAAAAGCTTTGTATTTCCTTAAAGGACACAGGAATAAGGACTTCATTGTAAAAAATCATTTCTTAAGGTCAAATAGTCTAGGAGTTAGAGCAAAATTAGTGCTTTAAGATGATTAAGTCGTGTCGTGTCTTTCATCCAACCCAACAGAAAAATTTTGAAATGAAAATTCGAATAGAAAAAGCTTTGTATTTCCTTAAAGGATGCAGGAATAAGGACATCATTGTAAAAAATCATCCCTAAAGGTCAAATAGTCTAAGAGTTAGAGCAAAATTAGTGCTTCAAGATGATTAAGTCGTGTCTTTCATTCAATCCAACAGCAAAATTTTGAAATGAAAATACGAATAGAAAATGCTTTGTATTTCCTTAAAGGACACAGAAATAAGGACTTCATTGTAATAAATCAACCCTTTAGGTCAAATAGTCTAGGAGTTAGAGCAAAATTAGTGCTTCAATATGATTAAGTCGTGTCTTTCATTCAACCCAACAGCAAAATTTTGAAATGAAAATTTGAATAGAAAAAGCTTTGTATTTCCTTAAAGGACACAGGAATAAGGACTTCATTGTAAAAAATCATCCCTTAAGGTCTAATAGTCTAGGAGTTAGAGCAAAATTAGTGCTTCAATATGATTAAGTCGTGTCTTTCATTCAACCCAACAGCAAAATTTTGAAACGAAAATTCGAATAGAAAAAGCTTTATATTTCCTTAAAGGACACAGAAATAAGGACTTCATTGTAAAAAATCGTCCCTTAAGGTCAAATAGTCTAAGAGTTAGAGCAAAATTAGTGCTTCAAGATGATTAAGTCGTGTCTTTCATTCAATCCAACAGCAAAATTTTGAAACGAAAATTCGAATAGAAAAAGCTTTGTTTTTCCTTAAAGGACACAGGAATAAGGACTTCATTGTAAAAAATCATCCCTTAAGGTCTAATAGTCTAGGAGTTAGAGCAAAATTAGTGCTTCAATATGATTAAGTCGTGTCTTTCATTCAACCCAACAGCAAAATTTTGAAACGAAAATTCGAATAGAAAAAGCTTTATATTTCCTTAAAGGACACAGAAATAAGGACTTCATTGTAAAAAATAATCCCTTAAGGTCAAATAGTCTAAGAGTTAGAGCAAAATTAGTGCTTCAAGATGATTAAGTCGTGTCTTTCATTCAACCCAACAGAAAAATTTTGAAATGAAAATTCGAATAGAAAAAGCTTTGAATTTCCTTTAAGGATGCAGGAATAAGGACATCATTGTAAAAAATCATCCCTAAAGGTCAAATAGTCTAAGAGTTAGAGCAAAATTAGTGCTTCAAGATGATTAAGTCGTGTCTTTCATTCAATCCAACAGCAAAATTTTGAAATGAAAATTCGAATAGAAAAAGCTTTGTATTTCCTTAAAGGACACAGGAATGAGGACTTCATTGTAAAAAATCATCACTTAAGGTCAAATAGTCTAAGAGTTAGAGCAAAATTAGTGCTTCAAGATTATTAAGTCGTGTCTTTCATTCAACCTAACAGCAAAATTTTGAAATGCAAATTCGAATAGAAAAAGCTTTGTATTTTCCTAAAGGACACAGGAATAAGGACTTTATTGTAAAAAATCACCCCTTAAGGTCTAACAGTCTAGGAGTTAGAGCAAAATTAGTGCTTCAAGATGATTAAGTAAGTCGTGTCTTTCATTCAACCCAACAGAAAAATTTTGAAACGAAAATTCGAATAGAAAAAGCTTTGTATTTCCTTAAAGGACACAGGAATAAGGACTTCATTGTAAAAAATCATCCCTTAAGGTCAAAAAGTCTAGGAGTTAGAGCAAAATTAGTGCTTCAAGATGATTAAGTCGTGTCTTTCATTCAACCCAACAGCAAAATTTTGAAATAAAAAATTCGAATAGAAAAAGCTTTCTATTTCCTTAAAGGACACAGAAATAAGGACTTCATTGTAAAATATCGTCCCTTAAGGTCAAATAGTCTGGGAGTTAGAGCTAAATTAGTGCTTCAAGATGATTAAGTCGTGTCTTTCATTCAACCCAACAGCAAAATTTTGAAATGAAAACTCGAATAGAAAAAGCTTTGTATTTCCTTAAAGGACACAGAAATAAGGACTGCATTGTAAAAAATCATCCCTTAAGGTGAAATAGTCTAGGAGTTAGAGCAAAATTAGTGCTTCAAGATGATTAAGTCGTGTCTTTCATTCAACCCAACAGGAAAATTTTGAAATGAAAATTCGAATAGAAAAAGCTTTATATTTCCTTAAAGGACACAGGAATAAGGACTTCTTTATAAAACATCATCCTTTAAGGTCAAATAGTCTAGGAGTTAGAGCAAAATTATAGCTTCAAGATGATTAAGTCGTGTCTTTCATTCAACCCAACAGCAAAATTTTGAAATGAAAATTCGAATAGAAAAATTTATATATTTCCTTAAAGGACACAGGAATAAGGACTTCATTGTAAAAAATCATCCCTTAAGGTCAAATAGCCTAGGAGTTAGAGCAAAATTAGTGCTTCAAGATGATTAAGTCGTGTCTTTCATTCAACCCAACAGCAAAATTTTGAAATGAAACTTCAAATAGAAAAAGTTTTATAATTCCTTAAAGGACACAGGAATAAGGACTTCATTGTAAAAAATCATCCCTTAAGGTCAAATAGTCTAGGAGTTAGAGCAAAATTAGTGCTTCAAGATGATTAAGTCGTGTCTTTCATTCAACCCAACAGCAAAATTTTGAAATGAAAATTCGAATAGAAAAAGCTTTGAATTTCCTTAAAGGACACAAGAATAATGACTTCATTGTAAAAAATCGACCCTTAAGGTCAAATAGTCTAGGAGTTAGAGCAAAATTAGTGCTTCAAAATGATTAAGTCGTGTCTTTCATTCAACCCAACTGCAAAATTTTTAAATGAAAATTCGAATAGAAAAAGCTTTATATTTCCTTAAAGGACACAGAAATAAGGACTTCATTGTAAAAAATCGTCCCTTAAGGTCAAATAGTCTAGGAGTTAGAGCAAAATTAGTGCTTCAAGATGATTAAGTCGTGTCTTTCATTCAACCAACAGCAAAATTTTGAAATGAAAATTCGAATAGAAAAAGCTTTGTATTTCCTTAAAGGACACAGAAATAAGGACTTCATTGTAAAAAATCATCCCTTTAGGTCATATAGTCTAGGAGTTAGAGCAAAATTAGTGCTTCAAGATGATTAAGTCGTGTCTTTCATGCAACCCAAAAGCAAAATTTTGAAATGAAAATTCGAATAGAAAAAGCTTTGAATTTCCTTAAAGGACACAGGAATAAGGACTTCATTGTAAAAAATCATCCCTAAAGGTCAAATTGTCTAAGGTTAGAGCAAAATTAGTGCTTCACGATGATTAAGTCGTGTCTTTCATTCAACCCAACAGCAAAATTTTGAAATGAAAATTCGAATAGAAAAAGCTTTGTATTTCCTTAAAGGACACAGGAATAAGGACTTCATTGTAAAAAATCATCCCTTAAGGTCTAATAGTCTAGGAGTTAGAGCAAAATTAGTGCTTCAAGATGATTAAGTAAGTCGTGTCTTTCATTCAACCCAACAGCAAATTTTGAAACGAAAATTCGAATAGAAAAAGCTTTGTATTTCCTTAAAGGACACAGGAATAAGGACTTCATTGTAAAAAATCATCCCTTAAGGTCAAAAAGTCTAGGAGTTAGAGCAAAATTAGTGCTTCAAGATGATTAAGTCGTGTCTTTCATTCAACCCAACAGCAAAATTTTGAAATAAAAAATTCGAATAGAAAAAGCTTTCTATTTCCTTAAAGGACACAGAAATAAGGACTTCATTGTAAAAAATCATCCCTTAAGGTCAAATAGTCTAGGAGTTAGAGCAAAATTAGTGCTTCAAAATGATTAAGTCGTGTCTTTCATTCAACGCAACAGCAAAATTTTGAAATGAAAATTCGAATAGAAAAAGCTTTGAATTTCCTTAAAGGATACAAAAATAATGACTTCATTGTAAAAAATCGACCCTTAAGGTCAAATAGTCTAGGAGTTAGAGCAAAATTAGTGCTTCAAGATGATTAAGTCGTGTCTTTCATTCAACCCAACTGCAAAATTTTTAAATGAAAATTCGAATAGAAAAAGCTTTATATTTCCTTAAAGGACACAGAAATAAGGACTTCATTGTAAAAAATCGTCCCTTAAGGTCAAATAGTCTAGGAGTTAGAGCAAAATTAGTGCTTCAAGATGATTAAGTCGTGTCTTTCATTCAACCAACAGCAAAATTTTGAAATGAAAATTCGAATAGAAAAAGCTTTGTATTTCCTTAAAGGACACAGAAATAAGGACTTCATTGTAAAAAATCATCCCTTAAGGTCATATAGTCTAGGAGTTAGAGCAAAATTAGTGCTTCAAGATGATTAAGTCGTGTCTTTCATGCAACCCAAAAGCAAAATTTTGAAATGAAAATTCGAATAGAAAAAGCTTTGTATTTCCTTAAAGGACACAGGAATAAGGACTTCATTGTAAAAAATCATCCCTTAAGGTCTAATAGTCTAGGAGTTAGAGCAAAATTAGTGCTTCAAGATGATTAAGTAAGTCGTGTCTTTCATTCAACCCAACAGCAAAATTTTGAAACGAAAATTCGAATAGAAAAAGCTTTGTATTTCCTTAAAGGACACAGGAATAAGGACTTCATTGTAAAAAATCATCCCTTAAGGTCAAAAAGTCTAGGAGTTAGAGCAAAATTAGTGCTTCAAGATGATTAAGTCGTGTCTTTCATTCAACCCAACAGCAAAATTTTGAAATAAAAAATTCGAATAGAAAAGGCTTTCTATTTCCTTAAAGGACACAGAAATAAGGACTTCATTGTAAAATATCGTCCCTTAAGGTCAAATAGTCTGGGAGTTAGAGCTAAATTAGTGCTTCCTGATGATTAAGTCGTGTCTTTCATTTAACCCAACAGCAAAATTTTGAAATGAAAACTCGAATAGAAAAAGCTTTGTATTTCCTTAAAGGACACAGAAATAAGGACTTCATTGTAAAAAATCATCCCTTAAGGTGAAATAGTCTAGGAGTTAGAGCAAAATTAGTGCTTCAAGATGATTAAGTCGTGTCTTTCATTCAACCCAACAGGAAAATTTTGAAATGAAAATTCGAATAGAAAAAGCTTTGTATTTCCTTAAAGGACACAGGAATAAGGACTTCATTATAAAAAATCATCCTTAAGGTCAAATAGTCTAGGAGTTAGAGCAAAATTAGTGCTTCAAGATGATTAAGTCGTGTCGTGTCTTTCATCCAACCCAACAGCAAAATTTTGAAATGAAATTTCGAATAGAAAAAGCTTTATATTTCCTTAAAGGACACAGGAATAAGGACTTCATTGTAAAAAATCATCCCTTAAGGTCAAATAGTCTAGGAGTTAGAGCAAAATTAGTGCTTCAAGATGATTAAGTCGTGTCTTTCATTCAACCAACAGCAAAATTTTGAAATGAAAATTCGAATAGAAAAAGCTATATATTTCCTTAAAGGAAACAGGAATAAGGACTTCATTGTAAAAAATCATCCCTTAAGGTCAAATAGCCTAGGAGTTAGAGCAAAATTAGTGCTTCAAGATGATTAAGTCGTGTCTTTCATTTAACCCAACAGCAAAATTTTGAAATGAAAATTCGAATAGAAAAAGTTTTGTAATTCCTTAAAGGACACAGGAATAAGGACTTCATTGTAAAAAATCATCCCTTAAGGTCAAATAGTCTAGGAGTTAGAGCAAAATTAGTGCTTCAAGATGATTAAGTCGTGTCTTTCATTCAACCCAACAGCAAAATTTTGAAATGAAAATTCGAATAGAAAAAGCTTTGAATTTCCTTAAAAGACACAAGAATAATGACTTCATTGTAAAAAATCGACCCTTAAGGTCAAATAGTCTAGGAGTTAGAGCAAAATTAGTGCTTCAAGATGATTAAGTCGTGTCTTTCATTCAACCCAACTGCAAAATTTTTAAATGAAAATTCGAATAGAAAAAGCTTTATATTTCCTTAAAGGACACAGGAATAAGGACTTCATTGTAAAAAATTGTCCCTTAAGGTCAAATAGTCTAGGAGTTAGAGCAAAATTAGTGCTTCAAGATGATTAAGTCGTGTCTTTCATTCAACCAAGAGCAAAATTTTGAAATGAAAATTCGAATAGAAAAAGCTTTGTATTTCCTTAAAGGACACAGAAATAAGGACTTCATTGTAAAAAATCATCCCTTAAGGTCAAATAGTCTAAGATTTAGAGCAAAATTAGTGCTTCAAGATTATTAAGTCGTGTCTTTCATTCAACCTAACAGCAAAATTTTGAAATGCAAATTCGAATAGAAAAAGCTTTGTATTTTCTTAAAGGACACAGGAATAAGGACTTTATTGTAAAAAATCACCCCTTAAGGTCTAATAGTCTAGGAGTTAGAGCAAAATTAGTGCTTCAAGATGATTAAGTAAGTCGTGTCTTTCATTCAACCCAACAGCAAAATTTTGAAACGAAAATTCGAATAGAAAAAGCTTTGTATTTCCTTAAAGGACACAGGAATAAGGACTTCATTGTAAAAAATCGTCCCTTAAGGTCAACTAGCCTAGGAGTTAGAGATAAATTAGTGCTTCATGATGATTAAGACGTGTCTTTCATTCAACCCAACAGCAAAATTTTGAAATGAAAATTCGAATAGAAAAAGCTTTGTATTTCTTTAAAGGATACAGAAATAAGGACTTCATTGTAAAAAATCATCCCTTTAGGTCAAATAGTCTAGGAGTTAGAGCAAAATTAGTGCTTCAAGATGATTAAGTCGTGTCTTTCATTCAACGCAACAGTAAAATTTTGAAATGAAAATTCGAATAGAAAAAGCTTTGTATTTCCTTAAAGGACACAGGAATAAGGACTTCATTGTAAAAAATCATTTCTTAAGGTCAAATAGTCTAGGAGTTAGAGCAAAATTAGTGCTTCAAGATGATTAAGTCGTGTCTTTCATTCAACCCAACAGAAAAATTTTGAAATGAAAATTCGAATAGAAAAAGCTTTGAATTTCCGTAAAGGATGCAGGAATAAGGACATCATAGTAAAAAATCATCCCTAAAGGTCAAATAGTCTAAGAGTTAGAGCAAAATTAGTGCTTCAAGATGATTAAGTCGTGTCTTTCATTCAACCCAACAGTAAAATTTTGAAATGAAAATTCGAATAGAAAAAGCTTTGTATTTCCTTAAAGGACACAGGAATAAGGACTTCATTGTAAAAAATCATTTCTTAAGGTCAAATAGTCTAGGAGTTAGAGCAAAATTAGTGCTTCAAGATGATTAAGTCGTGTCTTTCATTCAACCCAACAGAAAAATTTTGAAATGAAAATTCGAATAGAAAAAGCTTTGTATTTCCTTAAAGGATGCAGGAATAAGGACATCATAGTAAAAAATCATCCCTAAAGGTCAAATAGTCTAAGAGTTAGAGCAAAATTAGTGCTTCAAGATGATTAAGTCGTGTCTTTCATTCAACCCAACAGTAAAATTTTGAAATGAAAATTCGAATAGAAAAAGCTTTGTATTTCCTTAAAGGACACAGGAATAAGGACTTCATTGTAAAAAATCATTTCTTAAGGTCAAATAGTCTAGGAGTTAGAGCAAAATTAGTGCTTCAAGATGATTAAGTCGTGTCTTTCATTCAACCCAACAGTAAAATTTTGAAATGAAAATTCGAATAGAAAAAGCTTTGTATTTCCTTAAAGGACACAGGAATAAGGACTTCATTGTAAAAAATCATTTCTTAAGGTCAAATAGTCTAGGAGTTAGAGCAAAATTAGTGCTTCAAGATGATTAAGTCGTGTTTTTAGTTCAACCCAACAACAAAATTTTGAAATGAAAATTCGAATAGAAAAAGCTTTAAATTTCCTTAAAGGACACAGGAATAAGGACTTCATTGTAAGAAAATCATCACTTAAGGTCAAATAGTCTAGGAGTTAGAGCAAAATTAGTGCTTCAATATGATTAAGTCGTGTCTTTCATTCAACCCAACAGCAAAATTTTGAAATGAAAATTTGAATAGAAAAAGCTTTGTATTTCCTTAAAGGACACAGGAATAAGGACTTCATTGTAAAAAATCATCCCTTAAGGTCTAATAGTCTAGGAGTTAGAGCAAAATTAGTGCTTCAAGATGATTAAGTCGTGTCTTTCATTCAACCCAACAGCTAAATTTTGAAATGAAAATTCGAATAGAAAAAGCTTTATATTTCCTTAAAGGACACAGAAATAAGGACTTTATTGTAAAAACTCGTCCCTTAAGGTCAAATAGTCTAGGAGTTAGAGCAAAATTAGTGCTTCAATATGATTAAGTCGTGTCTTTCATTCAACCCAACAGCAAAATTTTTAAACGAAAATTCGAATAGAAAAAGCTTTGTTTTTCCTTAAAGGACACAAGAATAAGGACTTCATTGTAAAAAATCATCCCTTAAGGTCAAATAGTCTAAGAGTTAGAGCAAAATTAGTGCTTCAAGATGATTAAGTCGTGTCTTTCATTCAACCCAACAGAAAAATTTTGAAATGAAAATTCGAATAGAAAAAGCTTTGTATTTCCTTAAAGGATGCAGGAATAAGGACATCATTGTAAAAAATCATCCCTAAAGGTCAAATAGTCTAAGAGTTAGAGCAAAATTAGTGCTTCAAGATGATTAAGTCGTGTCTTTCATTCAATCCAACAGCAAAATTTTGAAATGAAAATACGAATAGAAAATGCTTTGTATTTCCTTAAAGGACACAGGAATAAGGACTTCATTGTAAAAAATCATCACTTAAGGTCAAATAGTCTAAGAGTTAGAGCAAAATTAGTGCTTCAAGATTATTAAGTCGTGTCTTTCATTCAACCTAACAGCAAAATTTTGAAATGCAAATTCGAATAGAAAAAGCTTTGTATTTTCTTAAAGGACACAGGAATAAGGACTTTATTGTAAAAAATCACCCCTTAAGGTCTAATAGTCTAGGAGTTAGAGCAAAATTAGTGCTTCAAGATGATTAAGTAAGTCGTGTCTTTCATTCAACCCAACAGCAAAATTTTGAAACGAAAATTCGAATAGAAAAAGCTTTGTATTTCCTTAAAGGACACAGGAATAAGGACTTCATTGTACAAAATCATCCCTTAAGGTCAAAAAGTCTAGGAGTTAGAGCAAAATTAGTGCTTCAAGATGATTAAGTCGTGTCTTTCATTCAACCCAACAGCAAAATTTTGAAATAAAAAATTCGAATAGAAAAAGCTTTCTATTTCCTTAAAGGACACAGAAATAAGGACTTCATTGTAAAATATCGTTCCTTAAGGTCAAATAGTCTGGGAGTTAGAGCTAAATTAGTGCTTCATGATGATTAAGTCGTGTCTTTCATTCAACCCAACAGCAAAATTTTGAAATAAATATTCGAATAGAAAAAGCTTTATATTTCCTTAAAAGGACACAGAAATAAGGACTTCATTGTAAAAAATCATCCCTTAAGGTCAAATAGTCTAGGAGTTAGAGCAAAATTAGTGCTTCAAGATGATTAAGTCGTGTCTTTCATTCAACCCAACAGCAAAATTTTGAAATGAAAATTCGAATAGAAAAAGCTTTGTATTTCCTTAAAGGACACAGAAATAAGGACTTCATTGTAAAAAATCATCCCTTAAGGTCAAATAGTCTAGGAGTTAGAGCAAAATTAGTGCTTCAAGATGATTAAGTCGTGTCGTGTCTTTCATTCAACCCAACAGCAAAATTTTGAAATGAAAATTCGAATAGAAAAAGCTTTATATTTCCTTAAAGGATACAGAAATAAGGACTTCATTGTAAAAAATCATCCCTTTAGGTCAAATAGTCTAGGAGTTAGAGCAAAATTAGTGCTTCAAGATGATTAAGTCGTGTCTTTCATTCAACCCAACAGTAAAATTTGAAATGAAAATTCGAATAGAAAAAGCTTTGTATTTCCTTAAAGGACACAGGAATAAGGACTTCATTGTAAAAAATCATTTCTTAAGGTCAAATAGTCTAGGAGTTAGAGCAAAATTAGTGCTTCAAGATGATTAAGTCGTGTCTTTCATTCAACCCAACAGAAAAATTTTGAAATGAAAATTCGAATAGAAAAAGCTTTGTATTTCCTTAAAGGATGCAGGAATAAGGACATCATAGTAAAAAATCATCCCTTTAGGTCAAATAGTCTAGGAGTTAGAGCAAAATTAGTGCTTCAAGATGATTAAGTCGTGTCTTTCATTCAACCCAACAGTAAAATTTTGAAATGAAAATTCGAATAGAAAAAGCTTTGTATTTCCTTAAAGGACACAGGAATAAGGACTTCATTGTAAAAAATCATTTCTTAAGGTCAAATAGTCTAGGAGTTAGAGCAAAATTAGTGCTTCAAGATGATTAAGTCGTGTCTTTAGTTCAACCCAACAACAAAATTTTGAAATGAAAATTCAAATAGAAAAAGCTTTAAATTTCCTTAAAGGACACAGGAATAAGGACTTCATTGTAAGAAAATCATCACTTAAGGTCAAATAGTCTAGGAGTTAGAGCAAAATTAGTGCTTCAATATGATTAAGTCGTGTCTTTCATTCAACCCAACAGCAAAATTTTGAAATGAAAATTTGAATAGAAAAAGTTTTGTATTTCCTTAAAGGACACAGGAATAAGGACTTCATTGTAAAAAATCATCCCTTAAGGTCTAATAGTCTAGGAGTTAGAGCAAAATTAGTGCTTCAAGATGATTAAGTAAGTCGTGTCTTTCATTCAACCCAACAGCAAAATTTTGAAATGAAAATTCGAATAGAAAAAGCTTTATATTTCCTTAAAGGACACAGAAATAAGGACTTCATTGTAAAAAATCGTCCCTTAAGGTCAAATAGTCTAGGAGTTAGAGCAAAATTAGTGCTTCAATATGATTAAGTCGTGTCTTTCATTCAACCCAACAGCAAAATTTTAAACGAAAATTCGAATAGAAAAAGCTTTGTTTTTCCTTAAAGGACACAAGAATAAGGACTTCATTGTAAAAAATCATCCCTTAAGGTCAAATAGTCTAAGAGTTAGAGCAAAATTAGTGCTTCAAGATGATTAAGTCGTGTCTTTCATTCAACCCAACAGAAAAATTTTGAAATGAAAATTCGAATAGAAAAAGCTTTGTATTTCCTTAAAGGATGCAGGAATAAGGACATCATTGTAAAAAATCATCCCTAAAGGTCAAATAGTCTAAGAGTTAGAGCAAAATTAGTGCTTCAAGATGATTAAGTCGTGTCTTTCATTCAATCCAACAGCAAAATTTTGAAATGAAAATACGAATAGAAAATGCTTTGTATTTCCTTAGAGGACACAGAAATAAGGACTTCATTGTAAAAAATCATCACTTAAGGTCAAATAGTCTAAGAGTTAGAGCAAAATTAGTGCTTCAAGATTATTAAGTCGTGTCTTTCATTCAACCTAACAGCAAAATTTTGAAATGCAAATTCGAATAGAAAAAGCTTTGTATTTTCTTAAAGGACACAGGAATAAGGACTTTATTGTAAAAAATCACCCCTTAAGGTCTAATAGTCTAGGAGTTAGAGCAAAATTAGTGCTTCAAGATGATTAAGTAAGTCGTGTCTTTCATTCAACCCAACAGCAAAATTTTGAAACGAAAATTCGAATAGAAAATGCTTTGTATTTCCTTAAAGGACACAAAAATAAGGACTTCATTGTAAAAAATCATCACTTAAGGTCAAATAGTCTAAGAGTTAGAGCAAAATTAGTGCTTCAAGATTATTAAGTCGTGTCTTTCATTCAACCTAACAGCAAAATTTTGAAATGCAAAGTCGAATAGAAAAAGCTTTGTATTTTCTTAAAGGACACAGGAATAAGGACTTCATTGTAAAAAATCATCCCTTAAGGTCTAATAGTCTAGGAGTTAGAGCAAAATTAGTGCTTCAAGATGATTAAGTAAGTCGTGTCTTTCATTCAACCCAACAGCAAAATTTTGAAATGAAAATTCGAATAGAAAAAGCTTTGTATTTCCTTAAAGGACACAGGAATAAGGACTTTATTGTAAAAAATCACCCCTTAAGGTCTAATAGTCTAGGAGTTAGAGCAAAATTAGTGCTTCAAGATGATTAAGTAAGTCGTGTCTTTCATTCAACCCAACAGCAAAATTTTGAAACGAAAATTCGAATAGAAAAAGCTTTGTATTTCCTTAAAGGACACAGGAATAAGGACTTCATTGTACAAAATCATCCCTTAAGGTCAAAAAGTCTAGGAGTTAGAGCAAAATTAGTGCTTCAAGATGATTAAGTCGTGTCTTTCATTCAACCCAACAGCAAAATTTTGAAATAAAAAATTCGAATAGAAAAAGCTTTCTATTTCCTTAAAGGACACAGAAATAAAGACTTCATTGTAAAATATCGTTCCTTAAGGTCAAATAGTCTGGGAGTTAGAGCTAAATTAGTGCTTCATGATGATTAAGTCGTGTCTTTCATTCAACCCAACAGCAAAATTTTGAAATAAAAATTCGAATAGAAAAAGCTTTATATTTCCTTAAAGGACACAGAAATAAGGACTTCATTGTAAAAAATCATCCCTTAAGGTCAAATAGTCTAGGAGTTAGAGCAAAATTAGTGCTTCAAGATGATTAAGTCGTGTCTTTCATTCAACCCAACAGCAAAATTTTGAAATGAAAATTCGAATAGAAAAAGCTATATATTTCCTTAAAGGACACAGGAATAAGGACTTCATTGTAAAAAATCATCCCTTAAGGTCAAATAGCCTAGGAGTTAGAGCAAAATTATAGCTTCAAGATGATTAAGTCGTGTCTTTCATTCAACCCAACAGCAAAATTTTGAAATGAAAATTCGAATAGAAAAAGTTTTGTAATTCCTTAAAGGACACAGGAATAAGGACTTCATTGTAAAAAATCATCCCTTAAGGTCAAATAGTCTAGGAGTTAGAGCAAAATTAGTGCTTCAAGATGATTAAGTCGTGTCTTTCATTCAACCCAACAGCAAAATTTTGAAATGAAAATTCGAATAGAAAAAGCTTTGAATTTCCTTAAAGGACACAAGAATAATGACTTCATTGTAAAAAATCGACCCTTAAGGTCAAATAGTCTAGGAGTTAGAGCAAAATTAGTGCTTCAAGATGATTAAGTCGTGTCTTTCATTCAACCCAACTGCAAAATTTTTAAATGAAAATTCGAATAGAAAAAGCTTTATATTTCCTTAAAGGACACAGAAATAAGGACTTCATTGTAAAAAATCGTCCCTTAAGGTCAAATAGTCTAGGAGTTAGAGCAAAATTAGTGCTTCAAGATGATTAAGTCGTGTCTTTCATTCAACCAACAGCAAAATTTTGAAATGAAAATTCGAATAGAAAAAGCTTTGTATTTCCTTAAAGGACACAGAAATAAGGACTTCATTGTAAAAAATCATCCCTTAAGGTCAAATAGTCTAAGAGTTAGAGCAAAATTATTGCTTCAAGATTATTAAGTCGTGTCTTTCATTCAACCTAACAGCAAAATTTTGAAATGAAAATTCGAATAGAAAAAGCTTTGAATTTCCTTAAAGGACACAGGAATAAGGACTTCATTGTAAAAAATCGTCCCATAAGGTCAAATAGTCTAGGAGTTAGAGATAAATTAGTGCTTCATGATGATTAAGACGTGTCTTTCATTCAACCCAACAGCAAAATTTTGAAATGAAAATTCGAATAGAAAAAGCTTTGTATTTCCTTAAAGGATACAGAAATAAGGACTTCATTGTAAAAAATCATCCCTTTAGGTCAAATAGTCTAGGAGTTAGAGCAAAATTAGTGCTTCAAGATGATTAAGTCGTGTCTTTCATTCAACCCAACAGCAAAATTTTGAAATGAAAATTTGAATAGAAAAAGCTTTGTATTTGCTTAAAGGACACAGGAATAAGGACTTCATTGTAAAAAATCATCCCTTAAGGTCTAATAGTCTAGGAGTTAGAGCAAAATTAGTGCTTCAAGATGATTAAGTAAGTCGTATCTTTCATTCAACCCAACAACAAAATTTTGAAATGAAAATTCGAATAGAAAAAGCTTTGTATTTCCTTAAAGGACACAGGAATAAGGACTTCATTGTAAGAAAATCATCACTTAAGGTCAAATAGTCTAGGAGTTAGAACAAAATTAGTGCTTCAATATGATTAAGTCGTGTCTTTCATTCAACCCAAAAGCAAAATTTTGAAATGAAAATTTGAATAGAAAAAGCTTTGTATTTCCTTAAAGGACACAGAAATAAGGACTTCATTGTAAAAAATCATCCCTTAAGGTCTAATAGTCTAGGAGTTAGAGCAAAATTAGTGCTTCAAGATGATTAAGTAAGTCGTGTCTTTCATTCAACCCAACAGAAAAATTTTGAAATGAAAATTCGAATAGAAAAAGCTTTGTATTTCCTTAAAGGATGCAGGAATAAGGACATCATTGTAAAAAATCATCCCTAAAGGTCAAATAGTCTAAGAGTTAGAGCAAAATTAGTGCTTCAAGATGATTAAGTCGTGTCTTTCATTCAATCCAACAGCAAAATTTTGAAATGAAAATACGAATAGAAAATGCTTTGTATTTCCTTAAAGGACACAGGAATAAGGACTTCATTGTAAAAAATCATCACTTAAGGTCAAATAGTCTAAGAGTTAGAGCAAAATTAGTGCTTCAAGATTATTAAGTCGTGTCTTTCATTCAACCTAACAGCAAAATTTTGAAATGCAAATTCGAATAGAAAAAGCTTTGTATTTTCCTAAAGGACACAGGAATAAGGACTTTATTGTAAAAAATCACCCCTTAAGGTCTAATAGTCTAGGAGTTAGAGCAAAATTAGTGCTTCAAGATGACTAAGTAAGTCGTGTCTTTCATTCAACCCAACAGCAAAATTTTGAAACGAAAATTCGAATAGAAAAAGCTTTGTATTTCCTTAAAGGACACAGGAATGAGGACTTTATTGTAAAAAATCATCACTTAAGGTCAAATAGTCTAGGAGTTAGAGCAAAATTAGTGCTTCAAGATGATTAAGTCGTGTCGTGTCTTTCATCCAACCCAACAGCAAAATTTTGAAATGAAATTTCGAATAGAAAAAGCTTTATATTTCCTTAAAGGACACAAGAATAAGGACTTCATTGTAAAAAATCATCCCTTAAGGTCAAATAGTCTAGGAGTTAGAGCAAAATTAGTGCTTCAAGATGATTAAGTCGTGTCTTTCATTCAACCCAACAGCAAAATTTTGAAATAAAAAATTCGAATAGAAAAAGCTTTCTATTTCCTTAAAGGACACAGAAATAAGGACCTCATTGTAAAATATCGTCCCTTAAGGTCAAATAATCTGGGAGTTAGAGCTAAATTAGTGCTTCAAGATGATTAAGTCGTGTCGTGTCATTTCATCCAACCCAACAGCAAAATTTTGAAATGAAAATTCGAATAGAAAAAGCTTTATATTTCCTTAAAGGATACAAGAATAAGGACTTCATTGTAAAAAATCATCCCTTAAGGTCAAATAGTCTAGGAGTTAGAGCAAAATTAGTGCTTCAAGATGATTAAGTCGTGTCTTTCATTCAACCCAACAGCAAAATTTTGAAATGAAAATTCGAATAGAAAAAGTTTTGTCATTCCTTAAAGGACACAGGAATAGGGACTTCATTGTAAAAAATCATCCCTTAAGGTCAAATAGTCTAGGAGTTAGAGCAAAATTAGTGCTTCAAGATGATTAAGTCGTGTCTTTCATTCAACCCAACTGCAAAATTTTGAAATGAAAATTCGAATAGAAAAAGCTTTGTATTTCCTTAAAGGACACAGGAATAAGGACTTCATTGTAAAAAATCATCCCTTAAGGTCAAATAGTCTAGGAGTTAGAGCAAAATTAGTGCTTCAAGATTATTAAGTCGTGTCTTTCATTCAACCTAACAGCAAAATTTTGAAATGCAAATTCGAATAGAAAAAGCTTTGTATTTTCTTAAAGGACACAAAAAAGAGGACTTCATTGTAAAAAATCATCACTTAAGGTCAAATAGTCTGGGAGTTAGAGCTAAATTAGTGCTTCAAGATGATTAAGTCGTGTCGTGTCTTTCATCCAACCCAACAGCAAAATTTTGAAATGAAAATTCGAATAGAAAAAGCTTTATATTTCCTTAAAGGACACAGGACTAAGGACTTTATTGTAAAAAATCATCCCTCAAGGTCAAATAGTCTAGGAGTTAGAGCAAAATTAGTGCTTCAAGATAATTAAGTCGTGTCTTTCATTCAATCCAACAGCAAAATTTTGAAATGAAAATACGAATAGAAAATGCTTTGTATTTCCTTAAAGGACACAGGAATAAGGACTTCATTGTAAAAAATCATCCCTTAAGGTCAAATAGTCTAGGAGTTAGAGCAAAATTAGTGCTTCAAGATGATTAAGTCGTGTCTTTCATTCAACCCAACTGCAAAATTTTGAAATGAAAATTCGAATAGAAAAAGCTTTGTATTTCCTTAAAGGACACAGGAATGAGGACTTCGTTGTAAAAAATCATCACTTAAGGTCAAATAGTCTAAGAGTTAGAGCAAAATTAGTGCTTCAAGATTATTAAGTCGTGTCTTTCATTCAACCTAACAGCAAAATTTTGAAATGCAAATTCGAATAGAAAAAGCTTTGTATTTTCTTAAAGGACACAGGAATAAGGACTTTATTGTAAAAAATCACCCCTTAAGGTCTAATAGTCTAGGAGTTAGAGCAAAATTAGTGCTTCAAGATGACTAAGTAAGTCGTGTCTTTCATTCAACCCAACAGCAAAATTTTGAAACGAAAATTCGAATAGAAAAAGCTTTGTATTTCCTTAAAGGACACAGGAATGAGGACTTTATTGTAAAAAATCATCACTTAAGGTCAAATAGTCTAGGAGTTAGAGCAAAATTAGTGCTTCAAGATGATTAAGTCGTGTCGTGTCTTTCATCCAACCCAACAGCAAAATTTTGAAATGAAATTTCGAATAGAAAAAGCTTTATATTTCCTTAAAGGACACAAGAATAAGGACTTCATTGTAAAAAATCATCCCTTAAGGTCAAATAGTCTAGGAGTTAGAGCAAAATTAGTGCTTCAAGATGATTAAGTCGTGTCTTTCATTCAACCCAACAGCAAAATTTTGAAATAAAAAATTCGAATAGAAAAAGCTTTCTATTTCCTTAAAGGACACAGAAATAAGGACCTCATTGTAAAATATCGTCCCTTAAGGTCAAATAATCTGGGAGTTAGAGCTAAATTAGTGCTTCAAGATGATTAAGTCGTGTCGTGTCATTTCATCCAACCCAACAGCAAAATTTTGAAATGAAAATTCGAATAGAAAAAGCTTTATATTTCCTTAAAGGATACAAGAATAAGGACTTCATTGTAAAAAATCATCCCTTAAGGTCAAATAGTCTAGGAGTTAGAGCAAAATTAGTGCTTCAAGATGATTAAGTCGTGTCTTTCATTCAACCCAACAGCAAAATTTTGAAATGAAAATTCGAATAGAAAAAGTTTTGTCATTCCTTAAAGGACACAGGAATAGGGACTTCATTGTAAAAAATCATCCCTTAAGGTCAAATAGTCTAGGAGTTAGAGCAAAATTAGTGCTTCAAGATGATTAAGTCGTGTCTTTCATTCAACCCAACTGCAAAATTTTGAAATGAAAATTCGAATAGAAAAAGCTTTGTATTTCCTTAAAGGACACAGGAATAAGGACTTCATTGTAAAAAATCATCCCTTAAGGTCAAATAGTCTAGGAGTTAGAGCAAAATTAGTGCTTCAAGATTATTAAGTCGTGTCTTTCATTCAACCTAACAGCAAAATTTTGAAATGCAAATTCGAATAGAAAAAGCTTTGTATTTTCTTAAAGGACACAAAAAAGAGGACTTCATTGTAAAAAATCATCACTTAAGGTCAAATAGTCTGGGAGTTAGAGCTAAATTAGTGCTTCAAGATGATTAAGTCGTGTCGTGTCTTTCATCCAACCCAACAGCAAAATTTTGAAATGAAAATTCGAATAGAAAAAGCTTTATATTTCCTTAAAGGACACAGGACTAAGGACTTTATTGTAAAAAATCATCCCTCAAGGTCAAATAGTCTAGGAGTTAGAGCAAAATTAGTGCTTCAAGATAATTAAGTCGTGTCTTTCATTCAATCCAACAGCAAAATTTTGAAATGAAAATACGAATAGAAAATGCTTTGTATTTCCTTAAAGGACACAGGAATAAGGACTTCATTGTAAAAAATCATCCCTTAAGGTCAAATAGTCTAGGAGTTAGAGCAAAATTAGTGCTTCAAGATGATTAAGTCGTGTCTTTCATTCAACCCAACTGCAAAATTTTGAAATGAAAATTCGAATAGAAAAAGCTTTGTATTTCCTTAAAGGACACAGGAATGAGGACTTCGTTGTAAAAAATCATCACTTAAGGTCAAATAGTCTAAGAGTTAGAGCAAAATTAGTGCTTCAAGATTATTAAGTCCTGTCTTTCATTCAACCTAACAGCAAAATTTTGAAATGTAAATTCGAATAGAAAAAGCTTTATATTTTCTTAAAGGACACAGGAATAAGGACTTTATTGTAAAAAATCACCCCTTAAGGTCTAATAGTCTAGGAGTTAGAGCAAAATTAGTGCTTCAAGATGACTAAGTAAGTCGTGTCTTTCATTCAACCCAACAGCAAAATTTTGAAACGAAAATTCGAATAGAAAAAGCTTTGTATTTCCTTAAAGGACACAGGAATGAGGACTTCATTGTAAAAAATCATTTCTTAAGGTCAAATAGTCTAGGAGTTAGAGCTAAATTAGTGCTTCAAGATGATTAAGTCGTGTCGTGTCTTTCATCCAACCCAACAGCAAAATTTTGAAATGAAAATTCGAATAGAAAAAGCTTTGTATTTCCTTAAAGGACACAGGACTAAGGACTTTATTGTAAAAAATCATCCCTCAAGGTCAAATAGTCTAGGAGTTAGAGCAAAATTAGTGCTTCAAGATGATTAAGTCGTGTCTTTCATTCAACCCAACAGCAAAATTTTGAAATGAAAATTCGAATAGAAAAAGCTTTATATTTCCTTAAAGGACACAGAAATAAGGACTTCATTGTAAAATATCGTCCCTTAAGGTCAAATAGTCTGGGAGTTAGAGCTAAATTAGTGCTTCATGATGATTTAGTCGTGCCTTTCATTCAACCCAACAGTAAAATTTTGAAATAATAATTCGAATAGAAAAAGCTTTATATTTCCTTAAAGGACACAGAAATAAGGACTTCATTGTAAAAAATCGTCCCCTAAGGTCAAATAGTCTAGGAGTTAGAGCAAAATTAGTGCTTCAAGATGATTAAGTCGTGTCTTTCATTCAACCCAACAGCAAAACTTTGAAAAGAAAATTCGAATAGAAAAAGCTTTGTATTTCCTTAAAGGACACAAAAAAGAGGACTTCATTGTAAAAAATCATCACTTAAGGTCAAATAGTCTGGGAGTTAGAGCTAAATTAGTGCTTCAAGATGATTAAGTCGTGTCGTGTCTTTCATCCAACCCAACAGCAAAATTTTGAAATGAAAATTCGAATAGAAAAAGCTTTCTATTTCCTTAAAGGACACAGGAATAAGGACTTCATTGTAAAAAATCACCTCTTAAGGTCTAATAGTCTAGGAGTTAGAGCAAAATTAGTGCTTCAAGATGATTAGGTCGTGTCTTTCATTCAACCCAACTGCAAAATTTTGAAATGAAAATTCTAATAGAAAAAGCTTTGTATTTCCTTAAAGGACACAGGAATAAGGACTTCATTGTAAAAAATCATCCCTTAAGGTCAAATAGTCTAGGAGTTAGAGCAAAATTAGTGCTTCAAGATTATTAAGTCGTGTCTTTCATTCAACCTAACAGCAAAATTTTGAAATGCAAATTCGAATAGAAAAAGCTTTATATTTTCTTAAAGGACACAGGAATAAGGACTTCATTGTAAAAAATCACCTCTTAAGGTCTAATAGTCTAGGAGTTAGAGCAAAATTAGTGCTTCAAGATGATTAAGTAAGTCGTGTCTTTCATTCAACCCAACAGCAAAATTTTGAAACGAAAAGTCGAATAGAAAAAGCTTTGTATTTCCTTAAAGGACACAGGAATAAGGACTTTATTGTAAAAAATCATCCCTTAAGGTCAAAAAGTCTAGGAGTTAGAGCAAAATTAGTGCTTCAAGATGATTAAGTCGTGTCTTTCATTCAACCCAACAGCAAAATTTTGAAATGAAAATTCGAATAGAAAAAGCTTTGTATTTCCTTAAAGGACACAGAAATAAGGACTTCATTGTAAAAAATCATCCCTTAAGGTCTAATAGTCTAGGAGTTAGAGCAAAATTAGTGCTTCAAGATGATTAAGTAAGTCGTGTCTTTCATTCAACCCAACAGCAAAATTTTGAAACGAAAATTCGAATAGAAAAAGCTTTGTATTTCCTTAAAGGACACAGGAATAAGGACTTTATTGTAAAAAATCATCCCTTAAGGTCAAAAAGTCTAGGAGTTAGAGCAAAATTAGTGCTTCAAGATGATTAAGTCGTGTCTTTCATTCAACCCAACAGCAAAATTTTGAAATAAAAAATTCGAATAGAAAAAGCTTTCTATTTCCTTAAAGGACACAAAAATAAGGACTTCATTGTAAAATATCGTCCCTCAAGGTCAAATAGTCTGGGAGTTAGAGCTAAATTAGTGCTTCAAGATAATTAAGTCGTGTCTTTCATTCAACCCAACAGCAAAATTTTGAAATAATAATTCGAATAGAAAAAGCTTTATATTTCCTTGAAGGACACAAAAATAAGGACTTCATTGTAAAAAAATCGTCCCTTAAGGTCAAATAGTCTAGGAGTTAGAGCAAAATTAGTGCTTCAAGATGATCAAGTCGTGTCTTTCATTCAACCCAACAGCAAAATTTTGAAATGAAAATTCGAATAGAAAAAGCTTTGTATTTCCTTAAAGGACACAGGAATGAGGACTTCATTATAAAAAATCATCACTTAAGGTCAAATAGTCTAGGAGTTAGAGCAAAATTAGTGCTTCAAGATGATTAAGTCGTGTCGTGTCTTTCATCCAACCCAACAGCAAAATTTTGAAATGAAAATTCGAATAGAAAAGGCTTTATATTTCCTTAAAGGACACAGGAATAAGGACTTCATTGTAAAAAATCATCCCTTAAGGTCAAATAGTCTAGGAGTTGGAGCAAAATTAGTGCCTCAAGATGATTAAGTCGTGTCTTTCATTCAACCCAACAGCAAAATTTTGAAATGAAAATTCGAATAGAAAAAGCTTTGTATTTCCTTAAAGGACACAGGAATGAGGACTTCATTGTAAAAAATCATCACTTAAGGTCAAATAGTCTAGGAGTTAGAGCAAAATTAGTGCTTCAAGATGATTAAGTCGTGTCTTTCATTCAACCCAACAGCAAAATTTTGAAATGAAAATTCGAATAGAAAAAGTTTTGTAATTCCTTAAAGGACATAGGAATAAGGACTTCATTGTAAGAAAATCATCACTTAAGGTCAAATAGTCTAGGAGTTAGAGCAAAATTAGTGCTTCAATATGATTAAGTCGTGTCTTTCATTCAACCCAACAGCAAAATTTTGAAATGAAAATTTGAATAGAAAAAGCTTTGTATTTCCTTAAAGGACACAGGAATAAGGACTTCATTGTAAAAAATCATCCCTTAAGGTCTAATAGTCTAGGAGTTAGAGCAAAATTAGTGCTTCAAGATGATTAAGTAAGTCGTGTCTTTCATTCAACCCAACAGCAAAATTTTGAAACGAAAATTCGAATAGAAAAAGCTTTATATTTCCTTAAAGGACACAGAAATAAGGACTTCATTGTAAAAAATCGTCCCTTAAGGTCAAATAGTCTAGGAGTTAGAGCAAAATTAGTGCTTCAAGATGATTAAGTCGTGTCTTTAGTTCAACCCAACAACAAAATTTTGAAATGAAAATTCGAATAGAAAAAGCTTTGTATTTCCTTAAAGGACACAGGAATAACGACTTCATTGTAAGAAAATCATCACTTAAGGTCAAATAGTCTAGGAGTTAGAGCAAAATTAGTGCTTCAATATGATTAAGTCGTGTCTTTCATTCAACCCAACAGCAAAATTTTGAAACGAAAATTCGAATAGAAAAAGCTTTGTTTTTCCTTAAAGGACACAAGAATAAGGACTTCATTGTAAAAAATCATCCCTTAAGGTCAAATAGTCTAAGAGTTAGAGCAAAATTAGTGCTTCAAGATGATTAAGTCGTGTCTTTCATTCAATCCAACAGCAAAATTTTGAAATGAAAATACGAATAGAAAATACTTTGTATTTCCTTAAAGGACACAGAAATAAGGACTTCATTCTAATAAATCAACCCTTTAGGTCAAATAGTCTAGGAATTAGAGCAAAATTAGTGCTTCAAGATGATTAAGTCGTGTCTTTAGTTCAACCCAACAACAAAATTTTGAAATGAAAATTCGAATAGAAAAAGCTTTGTATTTCCTTAAAGGACACAAGAATAAGGACTTCATTGTAAGAAAATCATCACTTAAGGTCAAATAGTCTAGGAGTTAGAGCAAAATTAGTGCTTCAATATGATTAAGTCGTGTCTTTCATTCAACCCAACAGCAAAATTTTGAAATGAAAATTTGAATAGAAAAAGCTTTGTATTTCCTTAAAGGACACAGGAATAAGGACTTCATTGTAAAAAATCATCCCTTAAGGTCTAATAGTCTACGAGTTAGAGCAAAATTAGTGCTTCAAGATGATTAAGTAAGTCGTGTCTTT
Organism: Platycheirus rosarum; assembly: GCA_963971375.1. Lineage (NCBI taxonomy): Eukaryota > Metazoa > Arthropoda > Insecta > Diptera > Syrphidae > Platycheirus > Platycheirus rosarum. The sequence continues at coordinate 11,761,803 of OZ020511.1, read as the reverse complement.
CATTCAACCCAACAGCAAAATTTTGAAACGAAAATTCGAATAGAAAAAGCTTTATATTTCCTTAAAGGACACAGAAATAAGGACTTCATTGTAAAAAATCGTCCCTTAAGGTCAAATAGTCTAGGAGTTAGAGCAAAATTAGTGCTTCAATATGATTAAGTCGTGTCTTTCATTCAACCCAACAGCAAAATTTTGAAACGAAAATTCGAATAGAAAAAGCTTTGTATTTCCTTAAAGGACACAAGAATAAGGACTTCATTGTAAAAAATCATCCCTTAAGGTCAAATAGTCTAAGAGTTAGAGCAAAATTAGTGCTTCAAGATGATTAAGTCGTGTCTTTCATTCAACCCAACAGAAAAATTTTGAAATGAAAATTCGAATAGAAAAAGCTTTGTATTTCCTTAAAGGATGCAGGAATAAGGACATCATTGTAAAAAATCATCCCTAAAGGTCAAATAGTCTAAGAGTTAGAGCAAAATTAGTGCTTCAAGATGATTAAGTCGTGTCTTTCATTCAATCCAACAGCAAAATTTTGAAATGAAAATACGAATAGAAAATGCTTTGTATTTCCTTAAAGAACACTGGAATAAGGACTTCATTGTAAAAAATCATCACTTAATTTCAAATAGTCTAAGAGTTAGAGCAAAATTAGTGCTTCAAGATTATTAAGTCGTTTCTTTCATTCAACCTAACAGCAAAATTTTGAAATGCAAATTCGAATAGAAAAAGCTTTGTATTTTCTTAAAGGACACAGGAATAAGGACTTTATTGTAAAAAATCACCCCTTAAGGTCTAATAGTCTAGGAGTTAGAGCAAAATAAGTGCTTCAAGATGACTAAGTAAGTCGTGTCTTTCATTCAACCCAACAGCAAAATTTTGAAACGAAAATTCGAATACAAAAAGCTTTGTATTTCCTTAAAGGACACAGGAATGAGGACTTCATTGTAAAAAATCATCACTTAAGGTCAAATAGTCTAGGAGTTAGAGCAAAATTAGTGCTTCAAGATGATTAAGTCGTGTCGTGTCTTTCATCCAACCCAACAGCAAAATTTTGAAATGAAAATTCGAATAGAAAAAGCTTTATATTTCCTTAAAGAACACAGGAATAAGGACTTCATTGTAAAAAATCATCCCTTAAGGTCAAATAGTCTAGGAGTTAGAGCAAAATTAGTGCTTCAAGATGATTAAGTCGTGTCTTCAATTCAACCCAACAGCAAAATTTTGAAATGAAAATTCGAATAAAAAAAGCTTTGTATTTCCTTAAAGGACACAGAAATAAGGACTTAATTGTAAAAAATCATCACTTAAGGTCAAATAGTCTAGGAGTTAGAGCAAAATTAGTGCTTCAAGATGATTAAGTCGTGTGTGTCGTGTCTTTCATCCAACCCAACAGCAAAATTTTGAAATGAAAATTCGAATAGAAAAAGCTTTATATTTCCTTAAAGGACACAGGAATAAGGACTTTATTGTAAAAAATCATCCCTCAAGGTCAAATAGTCTAGGAGTTAGAGCAAAATTAGTGCTTCAAGATGATTAAGTCGTGTCTTTCATTCAACCCAACAGCAAAATTTTGAAATGAAAATTCGAATAGAAAAAGTTTTGTAATTCCTTAAAGGACACAGGAATAAGGACTTAATTGTAAAAAATCATCCCTTAAGGTCAAATAGTCTAGGAGTTAGAGCAAAATTAGTGCTTCAAGATGATTAAGTCGTGTCTTTCATTCAACCCAACTGCAAAATTTTGAAATGAAAATTCGAATAGAAAAAGCTTTTTATTTCCTTAAAGGACACAGGAATAAGGACTTCATTGTAAAAAAACATCCCTTAAGGTCAAATAGTCTAGGAGTTAGAGCAAAATTAGTGCTTCAAGATTATTAAGTCGTGTCTTTCATTCAACCTAACAGCAAAATTTTGAAATGCAAATTCGAATAGAAAAAGCTTTGTATTTTCTTAAAGGACACAGGAATAAGGACTTCATTGTAAAAAATCACCCCTTAAGGTCTAATAGTCTAGGAGTTAGAGCAAAATTAGTGCTTCAAGATGATTAAGTAAGTCGTGTCTTTCATTCAACCCAACAGCAAAATTTTGAAACGAAAATTCGAATAGAAAAAGCTTTGTATTTCCTTAAAGGACACAGAAATAAGGACTTTATTGTAAAAAATCATCCCTTAAGGTCAAAAAGTCTAGGAGTTAGAGCAAAATTAGTGCTTCAAGATGATTAAGTCGTGTCTTTCATTCAACCCAACTGCAAAATTTTGAAATGAAAATTCGAATAGAAAAAGCTTTTTATTTCCTTAAAGGACACAGGAATAAGGACTTCATTGTAAAAAAACATCCCTTAAGGTCAAATAGTCTAGGAGTTAGAGCAAAATTAGTGCTTCAAGATTATTAAGTCGTGTCTTTCATTCAACCTAACAGCAAAATTTTGAAATGCAAATTCGAATAGAAAAAGCTTTGTATTTTCTTAAAGGACACAGGAATAAGGACTTCATTGTAAAAAATCACCCCTTAAGGTCTAATAGTCTAGGAGTTAGAGCAAAATTAGTGCTTTAAGATGATTAAGTAAGTCGTGTCTTTCATTCAACCCAACAGCAAAATTTTGAAACAAAAATTCGAATAGAAAAAGCTTTGTATTTCCTTAAAGGACACAGAAATAAGGACTTTATTGTAAAAAATCATCCCTTAAGGTCAAAAAGTCTAGGAGTTAGAGCAAAATTAGTGCTTCAAGATGATTAAGTCGTGTCTTTCATTCAACCCAACAGCAAAATTTTGAAATAAAAAATTCGAATAGAAAAAGCTTTCTATTTCCTTAAACGACACAGAAATGAGGACTTCATTGTAAAATATCATCCCTTAAGGTCAAATAGTCTAGGAGTTAGAGCTAAATTAGTGCTTCAGGATGATTAAGTCGTGTCTTTCATTCAACCCAACAGCAAAATTTTGAAATAAAAATTCGAATAGAAAAAGCTTTATATTTCCTTAAAGGACACAAAAATAAGGACTTCATTGTAAAAAATCATCCCTTAAGGTCAAATAGTCTAGGAGTTAGAGCAAAATTAGTGCTTCAAGATGATTAAGTCGTGTCTTTCATTCAACCCAACAGCAAAATTTTGAAATGAAAATTCGAATAGAAAAAGCTTTATATTTCCTTAAAGGACACAGAAATAAGGACTTCATTGTAAAAAATCGTCCCTTAAGGTCAAATAGTCTAGGAGTTAGAGCAAAATTAGTGCTTCAAGATGATTAAGTCGTGTCTTTCATTCAACCAACAGCAAAATTTTGAAATGAAAATTCGAATAGAAAAAGCTTTGTATTTCCTTAAAGGACACAAAAATAAGGACTTCATTGTAAAAAATCATCCCTTACGGTCATATAGTCTAGGAGTTAGAGCAATATTAGTGCTTCAAGATGATTAAGTCGTGTCTTTCATGCAACCCAAAAGCAAAATTTTGAAATGAAAATTCGAATAGAAAAAGCTTTGAATTTCCTTAAAGGACACAGGAATAAGGACTTCATTGTAAAAAATCGTCCCTTAAGGTCAAATAGTCTAGGAGTTAGAGCAAAATTAGTGCTTCAAGATGATTAAGTCGTGTCTTTCATTCAACCCAACAGCAAATCTTTGAAATGAAAATTCGAATAGAAAAAGCTTTGTATTTCCTTAAAGGACACAGGAATGAGGACTTCATTGTAAAAAACCATCACTTAAGGTCAAATAGTCTGGGAGTTAGAGCTGAATTAGTGCTTCAATATGATTAAGTCGTGTCTTTCATCCAACCCAACAGCAAAATTTTGAAATGAAAATTCGAATAGAAAAAGCTTTATATTTCCTTAAAGGATACAGAAATAAGGACTTCATTGTAAAATATCGTCCCTTAAGGTCAAATAGTCTGGGAGTTAGAGCAAAATTAGTGCTTCAAGATGATTAAGTCGTGTCTTTCATTCAACCCAACAGCAAAATTTTGAAATAAAAATTCTAATAGAAAAAGCTTTATATTTCCTTAAAGGACACAGAAATAAGGACTTCATTGTAAAAAATCGTCCCTTAAGGTCAAATAGTCTAGGAGTTAGAGCAAAATTAGTGCTTCAAGATGATTAAGTCGTGTCTTTCATTCAACCCAACAGCAAAACTTTGAAATGAAAATTCGAATAGAAAAAGCTTTGTATTTCCTTAAAGGACACAGGAATGAGGACTTCATTGTAAAAAATCATCACTTAAGGTCAAATAGTCTGGGAGTTAGAGCTTAATTAGTGCTTCAAGATGATTAAGTCGTGTCGTGTCTTTCATCCAACCCAACAGCAAAATTTTGAAATGAAAATTCGAATAGAAAAAGCTTTAAATTTCCTTAAAGGACACAGGAATAAGGACTTCATTGTAAAAAATCATCCCTTAAGATCAAATAGTCTAGGAGTTAGAGCAAAATTAGTGCTTCAAGATGATTAAGTCGTGTCTTTCATTCAACCCAACAGCAAAATTTTGAAATGAAAATTCGAATAGAAAAAGCTTTGTATTTCCTTAAAGGACACAGGAATGAGGACTTCATTGTAAAAAATCATCACTTAAGGTCAAATAGTCTAGGAGTTAGAGCAAAATTAGTGCTTCAAGATGATTAAGTCGTGTCGTGTCTTTCATCCAACCCAACAGCAAAATTTTGAAATGAAAATTCGAATAGAAAAAGCTTTATATTTCCTTAAAGGACACAGGAATAAGGACTTCATTGTAAAAAATCATCCCTTAAGGTCAAATAGTCTAGGAGTTAGAGCAAAATTAGTGCTTCAAGATGATTAAGTCGTGTCTTTCATTCAACCCAACAGCAAAATTTTGAAATGAAAATTCGAATAGAAAAAGTTTTGTAATTCCTTAAAGGACACAGGAATAAGGACTTCATTGTAAAAATCATCCCTTAAGGTCAAATAGTCTAGGAGTTAGAGCAAAATTAGTGCTTCAAGATGATTAGGTCGTGTCTTTCATTCAACCCAACTGCAAAATTTTGAAATGAAAATTCGAATAGAAAAAGCTTTGTATTTCCTTAAAGGACACAGGAATAAGGACTTCATTGTAAAAAATCATCCCTTAAGGTCAAATAGTCTAGGAGTTAGAGCAAAATTAGTGCTTCAAGATTATTAAGTCGTGTCTTTCATTCAACCTAACAGCAAAATTTTGAAATGCAAATTCGAATAGAAAAAGCTTTGTATTTTCTTAAAGGACACAAGAATAAGGACTTCATTGTAAAAAATCACCTCTTAAGGTCTAATAGTCTAGGAGTTAGAGCAAAATTAGTGCTTCAAGATGATTAAGTAAGTCGTGTCTTTCATTCAACCCAACAGTAAAATTTTGAAACGAAAATTCGAATAGAAAAAGCTTTGTATTTCCTTAAAGGACACAGGAATAAGGACTTCATTGTAAAAAATCATCCCTTAAGGTCAAAAAGTCTATGAGTTAGAGCAAAATTAGTGCTTCAAGATGATTAAGTCGTGTCTTTCATTCAACCCAACAGCAAAATTTTGAAATAAAAAATTCGAATAGAAAAAGCTTTCTATTTCCTTAAAGGACACAAAAATAAGGACTTTATTGTAAAATATCGTCCCTTAAGGTCAAATAGTCTGGGAGTTAGAGCTAAATTAGTGCTTCATGATGATTAAGTCGTGTCTTTCATTCAACTCAACAGCAAAATTTTGAAATAAAAATTCGAATAGAAAAAGCTTTATATTTCCTTGAAGGACACAAAAATAAGGACTTCATTGTAAAAAATCGTCCCTTAAGGTCAAATAGTCTAAGAGTTAGAGCAAAATTAGTGCTTCAAGATGATTAAGTCGTGTCTCTCATTCAACCCAACAGCAAAATTTTGAAATGAAAATTCGAATAGAAAAAGCTTTGTATTTCCTTAAAGGACACAGGAATGAGGACTTCATTATAAAAAATCATCACTTAAGGTCAAATAGTCTAGGAGTTAGAGCAAAATTAGTGCTTCAAGATGATTAAGTCGTGTCGTGTCTTTCATCCAACCCAACAGCAAAATTTTGAAATGAAAATTCGAATAGAAAAAGCTTTATATTTCCTTAAAGGACACAGGAATAAGGACTTCATTGTAAAAAATTATCCCTTAAGGTCAAATAGTCTAGGAGTTAGAGCAAAATTAGTGCATCAAGATGATTAAGTCGTGTCTTTCATTCAACCCAACAGCAAAATTTTGAAATGAAAATTCGAATAGAAAAAGCTTTGTATTTCCTTAAAGGACACAGGAATGAGGACTTCATTGTAAAAAATCATCACTTAAGGTCAAATAGTCTAGGAGTTAGAGCAAAATTAGTGCTTCAAGATGATTAAGTCGTGTCTTTCATTCAACCCAACAGCAAAATTTTGAAATGAAAATTCGAATAGAAAAAGTTTTGTAATTCCTTAAAGGACACAGGAATGAGGACTTCATTGTAAAAAATCATCCCTTAAGGTCAAATAGTCTAGGAGTTAGAGCAAAATTAGTGCTTCAAGATGATTAAGTCGTGTCTTTCATTCAACCCAACTGCAAAATTTTGAAATGAAAATTCGAATAGAAAAAGCCTTGTATTTCCTTAAAGGACACAGAAATAAGGACTTCATTGTAAAAAATCATCCCTTAAGGTCAAATAGTTTAAGAGTAAGAGCAAAATAAGTGCTGCAAGATTATTAAGTCGTGTCTTTCATTCAACCCAACAGCAAAATTTTGAAATGAAAATTCGAATAGAAAAAGCTTTGTATTTCCTTAAAGGACACAGGAATAAGGACTTCGTTGTAAAAAATCATCCCTTAAGGTCAAACAGTCTAGGAGTTAGAGCAAAATTAGTGCTTCAAGATGATTAAGTCGTGTCTTTCATTCGACCCAACAGCAAAATTTTGAAATGAAAATTCGAATAGAAAAAGCTTTGTATTTTCTTAAAGGACACAGAAATAAGGACTTTATTGTAAAAAATCACCCCTTAAGGTCTAATAGTCTAGGAGTTAGAGCAAAATAAGTGCTTCAAGATGACTAAGTAAGTCGTGTCTTTCATTCAACCCAACAGCAAAATTTTGAAACGAAAATTCGAATACAAAAAGCTTTGTATTTCCTTAAAGGACACAGGAATGAGGACTTCATTGTAAAAAATCATCACTTAAGGTCAAATAGTCTAGGAGTTAGAGCAAAATTAGTGCTTCAAGATGATTAAGTCGTGTCGTGTCTTTCAACCCAACAGCAAAATTTTGAAATGAAAATTCGAATAGAAAAAGCTTTGTATTTCCTTAAAGGACACAGAAATAAGGACTTCATTGTAAAAAATCATCACTTAAGGTCAAATAGTCTAGGAGTTAGAGCAAAATTAGTGCTTCAAGATGATTAAGTCGTGTGTGTCGTGTCTTTCATCCAACCCAACAGCAAAATTTTGAAATGAAAATTCGAATAGAAAAAGCTTTATATTTCCTTAAAGGACACAGGAATAAGGACTTTATTGTAAAAAATCATCCCTCAAGGTCAAATAGTCTAGGAGTTAGAGCAAAATTAGTGCTTCAAGATGATTAAGTCGTGTCTTTCATTCAACCCAACAGCAAAATTTTGAAATGAAAATTCGAATAGAAAAAGTTTTGTAATTCCTTAAAGGACACAGGAATAAGGACTTAATTGTAAAAAATCATCCCTTAAGGTCAAATAGTCTAGGAGTTAGAGCAAAATTAGTGCTTCAAGATGATTAAGTCGTGTCTTTCATTCAACCCAACTGCAAAATTTTGAAATGAAAATTCGAATAGAAAAAGCTTTGTATTTCCTTAAAGGACACAGGAATAAGGACTTCATTGTAAAAAAACATCCCTTAAGGTCAAATAGTCTAGGAGTTAGAGCAAAATTAGTGCTTCAAGATGATTAAGTAAGTCGTGTCTTTCATTCAACCCAACAGCAAAATTTTGAAACGAAAATTCGAATAGAAAAAGCTTTGTATTTCCTTAAAGGACACAGAAATAAGGACTTTATTGTAAAAAATCATCCCTTAAGGTCAAAAAGTCTAGGAGTTAGAGCAAAATTAGTGCTTCAAGATGATTAAGTCGTGTCTTTCATTCAACCCAACAGCAAAATTTTGAAATAAAAAATTCGAATAGAAAAAGCTTTCTATTTCCTTAAAGGACACAGAAATAAGGACTTCATTGTAAAATATCATCCCTTAAGGTCAAATAGTCTAGGACTTAGAGCTAAATTAGTGCTTCAGGATGATTAAGTCGTGTCTTTCATTCAACCCAACAGCAAAATTTTGAAATAAAAATTCGAATAGAAAAAGCTTTATATTTCCTTAAAGGACACAAAAATAAGGACTTCATTGTAAAAAATCATCCCTTAAGGTCAAATAGTCTAGGAGTTAGAGCAAAATTAGTGCTTCAAGATGATTAAGTCGTGTCTTTCATTCAACCCAACAGCAAAATTTTGAAATGAAAATTCGAATAGAAAAAGCTTTATATTTCCTTAAAGGACACAGAAATAAGGACTTCATTGTAAAAAATCGTCCCTTAAGGTCAAATAGTCTAGGAGTTAGAGCAAAATTAGTGCTTCAAGATGATTAAGTCGTGTCTTTCATTCAACCAACAGCAAAATTTTGAAATGAAAATTCGAATAGAAAAAGCTTTGTATTTCCTTAAAGGACACAGAAATAAGGACTTCATTGTAAAAAATCATCCCTTAAGGTCATATAGTCTAGGAGTTAGAGCAAAATTAGTGCTTCAAGATGATTAAGTCGTGTCTTTCATGCAACCCAAAAGCAAAATTTTGAAATGAAAATTCGAATAGAAAAAGCTTTGAATTTCCTTAAAGGACACAGGAATAAGGACTTCATTGTAAAAAATCGTCCCTTAAGGTCAAATAGTCTAGGAGTTAGAGCAAAATTAGTGCTTCAAGATGATTAAGTCGTGTCTTTCATTCAACCCAACAGCAAAACTTTGAAATGAAAATTCGAATAGAAAAAGCTTTGTATTTCCTTAAAGGACACAGGAATGAGGACTTCATTGTAAAAAATCATCACTTAAGGTCAAATAGTCTGGGAGTTAGAGCTAAATTAGTGCTTCAAGATGATTAAGTCGTGTCGTGTCTTTCATCCAACCCAACAGCAAAATTTTGAAATGAAAATTCGAATAGAAAAAGCTTTATATTTCCTTAAAGGACACAGAAATAAGGACTTCATTGTAAAATATCGTCCCTTAAGGTCAAATAGTCTGGGAGTTAGAGCAAAATTAGTGCTTCAAGATGATTAAGTCGTGTCTTTCATTCAACCCAACAGCAAAATTTTGAAATAAAAATTCGAATAGAAAAAGCTTTATATTTTCTTAAAGGACACAGAAATAAGGACTTTATTGTAAAAAATCACCCCTTAAGGTCTAATAGTCTAGGAGTTAGAGCAAAATTAGTGCTTCAAGATGATTAAGTAAGTCGTGTCTTTCATTCAACCCAACAGCAAAATTTTGAAACGAAAATTCGAATACAAAAAGCTTTGTATTTCCTTAAAGGACACAGGAATGAGGACTTCATTGTAAAAAATCATCACTTAAGGTCAAATAGTCTAGGAGTTAGAGCAAAATTAGTGCTTCAAGATGATTAAGTCGTGTCGTGTCTTTCATCCAACCCAACAGCAAAATTTTGAAATGAAAATTCGAATAGAAAAAGCTTTATATTTCCTTAAAGGACACAGGAATAAGGACTTCATTGTAAAAAATCATCCCTTAAGGTCAAATAGTCTAGGAGTTAGAGCAAAATTAGTGCTTCAAGATGATTAAGTCGTGTCTTTCATTCAACCCAACAGCAAAATTTTGAAATGAAAATTCGAATAGAAAAAGCTTTGTATTTCCTTAAAGGACACAGAAATAAGGACTTCATTGTAAAAAATCATCACTTAAGGTCAAATAGTCTAGGAGTTAGAGCAAAATTAGTGCTTCAAGATGATTAAGTCGTGTGTGTCGTGTCTTTCATCCAACCCAACAGCAAAATTTTGAAATGAAAATTCGAATAGAAAAAGCTTTATATTTCCTTAAAGGACACAGGAATAAGGACTTTATTGTAAAAAATCATCCCTCAAGGTCAAATAGTCTAGGAGTTAGAGCAAAATTAGTGCTTCAAGATGATTAAGTCGTGTCTTTCATTCAACCCAACAGCAAAATTTTGAAATGAAAATTCGAATAGAAAAAGTTTTGTAATTCCTTAAAGGACACAGGAATAAGGACTTCATTGTAAAAAAACATCCCTTAAGGTCAAATAGTCTAGGAGTTAGAGCAAAATTAGTGCTTCAAGATGATTAAGTAAGTCGTGTCTTTCATTCAACCCAACAGCAAAATTTTGAAACGAAAATTCGAATAGAAAAAGCTTTGTATTTCCTTAAAGGACACAGAAATAAGGACTTTATTGTAAAAAATCATCCCTTAAGGTCAAAAAGTCTAGGAGTTAGAGCAAAATTAGTGCTTCAAGATGATTAAGTCGTGTCTTCCATTAAACCCAACAGCAAAATTTTGAAATAAAAAATTCGAATAGAAAAAGCTTTGTATTTCCTTAAAGGACACAGAAATAAGGACTTCATTGTAAAATATCATCCCTTAAGGTCAAATAATCTAGGAGTTAGAGCTAAATTAGTGCTTCAGGATGATTAAGTCGTGTCTTTCATTCAACCCAACAGCAAAATTTTGAAATAAAAATTCGAATAGAAAAAGCTTTATATTTCCTTAAAGGACACAAAAATAAGGACTTCATTGTAAAAAATCATCCCTTAAGGTCAAATAGTCTAGGAGTTAGAGCAAAATTAGTGCTTCAAGATGATTAAGTCGTGTCTTTCATTCAACCCAACAGCAAAATTTTGAAATGAAAATTCGAATAGAAAAAGCTTTATATTTCCTTAAAGGACACGGAAATAAGGACTTCATTGTAAAAAATCGTCCCTTAAGGTCAAATAGTCTAGGAGTTAGAGCAAAATTAGTGCTTCAAGATGATTAAGTCGTGTCTTTCATTCAACCAACAGCAAAATTTTGAAATGAAAATTCGAATAGAAAAAGCTTTGTATTTCCTTAAAGGACACAGAAATAAGGACTTCATTGTAAAAAATCATCCCTTAAGGTCATATAGTCTAGGAGTTAGAGCAAAATTAGTGCTTCAAGATGATTAAGTCGTGTCTTTCATGCAACCCAAAAACAAAATTTTGAAATGAAAATTCGAATAGAAAAAGCTTTGTATTTCCTTAAAGGACACAGGAATGAGGACTTCATTGTAAAAAATCATCACTTAAGGTCAAATAGTCTGGGAGTTAGAGCTAAATTAGTGCTTCAAGATGATTAAGTCGTGTCGTGTCTTTCATCCAACCCAACAGCAAAATTTTGAAATGAAAATTCGAATAGAAAAAGCTTTATATTTCCTTAAAGGACACAGAAATAAGGACTTCATTGTAAAATATCGTCCCTTAAGGTCAAATAGTCTGGGAGTTAGAGCAAAATTAGTGCTTTAAGATGATTAAGTCGTGTCTTTCATTCAACCCAACAGCAAAATTTTGAAATAAAAATTCGAATAGAAAAAGCTTTATATTTCCTTAAAGGACACAGAAATAAGGACTTCATTGTAAAAAATCGTCCCTTAAGGTTTAATAGTCTAGGAGTTAGAGCAAAATTAGTGCTTCAAGATGATTAAGTCGTGTCTTTCATTCAACCCAACAGCAAAACTTTGAAATGAAAATTCGAATAGAAAAAGCTTTGTATTTCCTTAAAGGACACAGGAATGAGGACTTCATTGTAAAAAATCATCACCTAAGGTCAAATAGTCTAGGAGTTAGAGCTAAATTAGTGCTTCAAGATGATTAAGTCGTGTCGTGTCTTTCATCCAACCCAACAGCAAAATTTTGAAATGAAAATTCGAATAGAAAAAGCTTTAAATTTCCTTAAAGGACACAGGAATAAGGACTTCATTGTAAAAAGTCATCCCTTAAGGTCAAATAGTCTAGGAGTTAGAGCAAAATTAGTGCTTCAAGATGATTAAGTCGTGTCTTTCATTCAACCCAACAGCAAAATTTTGAAATGAAAATTCGAATAGAAAAAGCTTTGTATTTCCTTAAAGGACACAGGAATGAAGACTTCATTGTAAAAAATCATCACTTAAGGTCAAATAGTCTAGGAGTTATAGCAAAATTAGTGCTTCAAGATGATTAAGTCGTGTCGTGTCTTTCATCCAACCCAACAGCAAAATTTTGAAATGAAAATTCGAATAGAAAAAGCTTTATATTTCCTTAAAGGACACAGGAATAAGGACTTCATTGTAAAAAATCATCCCTTAAGGTCAAATAGTCTAGGAGTTAGAGCAAAATTAGTGCTTCAAGATGATTAAGTCGTGTCTTTCATTCAACCCAACAGCAAAATTTTGAAATGAAAATTCGAATAGAAAAAGTTTTGTAATTCCTTAAAGGACACAGGAATAAGGACTTCATTGTAAAAATCATCCCTTAAGGTCAAATAGTCTAGGAGTTAGAGCAAAATTAGTGCTTCAAGATGATTAGGTCGTGTTTTTCATTCAACCCAACTGCAAAATTTTGAAATGAAAATTCGAATAGAAAAAGCTTTATATTTCCTTAAAGGACACAGGAATAAGGACTTCATTGTAAAAAATCATCCCTTAAGGTCAAATAGTCTAGGAGTTAGAGCAAAATTAGTGCTTCAAGATTATTAAGTCGTGTCTTTCATTCAACCTAACAGCAAAATTTTGAAATGCAAATTCGAATAGAAAAAGCTTTGTATTTTCTTAAAGGACACAGGAATAAGGACTTCATTGTAAAATTTCACCTCTTAAGGTCTAATAGTCTAGGAGTTAGAGCAAAATTAGTGCTTCAAGATGATTAAGCAAGTCGTGTCTTTCATTCAACCCAACAGCAAAATTTTGAAATGAAAATTCGAATAGAAAAAGCTTTGTATTTCCTTAAAGGATACAGAAATAAGGACTTCATTGTAAAAAATCATCCCTTAAGGTCAAAAAGTCTAGGAGTTAGAGCAAAATTAGTGCTTCAAGATGATTAAGTCGTGTCTTTCATTCAACCCAACAGCAAAATTTTGAAATAAAAATTCGAATAGAAAAAGCTTTATATTTCCTAGAAGGAAACAAAAATAAGGACTTCATTGTAAAAAATCGTCCCTTAAGGTCAAATAGTCTGGGAGTTAGAGCTAAATTAGTGCTTCATGATGATTAAGTCGTGTCTTTCATTCAACTCAACAGCAAAATTTTGAAATAAAAATTCGAATAGAAAAAGCTTTATATTTCCTTGAAGGACACAAAAATAAGGACTTCATTGTAAAAAATCGTCCCTTAAGGTCAAATAGTCTAAGAGTTAGAGCAAAATTAGTGCTTCAAGATGATTAAGTCGTGTCTCTCATTCAACCCAACAGCAAAATTTTGAAATGAAAATTCGAATAGAAAAAGCTTTGTATTTCCTTAAAGGACACAGGAATGAGGACTTCATTATAAAAAATCATCACTTAAGGTCAAATAGCCAAGGAGTTAGAGCAAAATTAGTGCTTCAAGATGATTAAGTCGTGTCGTGTCTTTCATCCAACCCAACAGCAAAATTTTGAAATGAAAATTCGAATAGAAAAAGCTTTATATTTCCTTAAAGGACACAGGAATAAGGACTTCATTGTAAAAAATCATCCCTTAAGGTCAAATAGTCTAGGAGTTAGAGCAAAATTAGTGCTTCAAGATGATTAAGTCGTGTCTTTCATTCAACCCAACAGCAAAATTTTGAAATGAAAATTCGAATAGAAAAAGCTTTATATTTCCTTAAAGGACACAGGAATGAGGACTTCATTGTAAAAAATCATCACTTAAGGTCAAATAGTCTAGGAGTTAGAGCAAAATTAGTGCTTCAAGATGATTAAGTCGTGTCTTTCATTCAACCCAACAGCAAAATTTTGAAATGAAAATTCGAATAGAGAAAGTTTTGTAATTCCTTAAAGGACACAGGAATGAGGACTTCATTGTAAAAAATCATCCCTTAAGGTCAAATAGTCTAGGAGTTAGAGCAAAATTAGTGCTTCAAGATGATTAAGTCGTGTCTTTCATTCAACACAACTGCAAAATTTTGAAATGAAAATTCGAATAGAAAAAGCCTTCTATTTCCTTAAAGGACACAGAAATAAGGACTTCATTGTAAAAAATCATCCCTTAAGGTCAAATAGTCTAAGAGTAAGAGCAAAATAAGTGCTTCAAGATTATTAAGTCGTGTCTTTCATTCAACCCAACAGCAAAATTTTGAAATGAAAATTCGAATAGAAAAAGCTTTGTATTTCCTTAAAGGACACAGGAATAAGGACTTCGTTGTAAGAAATCATCCCTTAAGGTCAAACAGTCTAGGAGTTAGAGCAAAATTAGTGCTTCAAGATGATTAAGTCGTGTCTTTCATTCGACCCAACAGCAAAATTTTGAAATGAAAATTCGAATAGAAAAAGCTTTGTATTTCCTTAAAGGACACAAGAATAATGACTTCATTGTAAAAAATCACCCCTTAAGGTCAAATAGTCTAGGAGTTAGAGCAAAATTAGTGCTTCAAGATGATTAAAACGTGTCTTTCATTCAACTCAACAGCAAAATTTTGAAATAAAAATTCGAATAGAAAAAGCTTTGTATTTCCTTAAAGGACACAGGAATAAGGACTTCATTGTAAAAAATCATTTCTTAAGGTCAAATAGTCTAGGAGTTAGAGCAAAATTAGTGCTTCAAGATGATTAAGTCGTGTCTTTCATTCAACCCAACAGCAAAAATTTTAAACAAAAATTCGAATAGAAAAAGCTTTATATTTCCTTAAAGGACACAGGAATGAGGACTTCATTGTAAAAAATCATCCCTTAAGGTCAAATAGTCTAGGAGTTAGAGCAAAATTAGTGCTTCAAGATGATTAAGTCGTGTCTTTCATTCAACACAACTGCAAAATTTTGAAATGAAAATTCGAATAGAAAAAGCCTTCTATTTCCTTAAAGGACACAGAAATAAGGACTTCATTGTAAAAAATCATCCCTTAAGGTCAAATAGTCTAAGAGTAAGAGCAAAATAAGTGCTTCAAGATTATTAAGTCGTGTCTTTCATTCAACCCAACAGCAAAATTTTGAAATGAAAATTCGAGTAGAAAAAGCTTTCTGTGTCCTTAAAGGACACAAAAATAAGGACTTTATTGTAAAATATCGTCCCTTAAGATCAAATAGTCTGGGAGTTAGAGCTAAATTAGTGCTTTATGATGTGTCGTGTCTTTCATTCAACCCAACAGCAAAATTTTGAAATAAAAATTCGAATAGAAAAAGCTTTGTATTTCCTTAAAGGACACAGGAATAAGGACTTCATTGTAAAAAATCATTTCTTAAGGTCAAATTGTCTAGGAGTTAGAGCAAAATTAGTGCTTCAAGATGATTAAGTCGTGTCGTGTCTTTCATCCAACCCAACAGCAAAATTTTGAAATGAAAATTCGAATAGAAAAAGCTTTATATTTCCTTAAAGAACACAGAAATAAGGACTTCATTGTAAGAAAATCATCACTTAAGGTCAAATAGTCTAGGAGTTAGAGCAAAATTAGTGCTTCAAGATGATTAAGTCGTGTCTTTCATTCAACCCAACAGCAAAATTTTGAAATGAAAATTCGAATAGAAAAAGCTTTGTATTTCCTTAAAGGACACAGGAATGAGGACTTCATTGTAAAAAATCATCACTTAAGGTCAAATAGTCTAGGAGTTAGAGCAAAATTAGTGCTTCAAGATGATTAAGTCGTGTCGTGTCTTTCATCCAACCCAACAGCAAAATTTTGAAATGAAAATTCGAATAGAAAAAGCTTTATATTTCCTTAAAGAACACAGAAATAAGGACTTCATTGTAAGAAAATCATCACTTAAGGTCAAATAGTCTAGGAGTTAGAGCAAAATTAGTGCTTCAAGATGATTAAGTCGTGTCTTTCATTCAACCCAACAGCAAAATTTTGAAATGAAAATTCGAATAGAAAAAGCTTTGTATTTCCTTAAAGGACACAGGAATAAGGACTTCATTGTAAAAAATCATCACTTAGGGTCAAATAGTCTAGGAGTTAGAGCAAAATTAGTGCTTCAAGATGATTAAGTAAGTCGTGTCTTTCATTCAACCCAACAGCAAAATTTTGAAACGAAAATTCGAATAGAAAAAGCTTTGTATTGCCTTAAAGGACACAGGAATGAGGACTTCATTGTAAGAAATCATCACTTAAGGTCAAATAGTCTAGGAGTTAGAGCAAAATTAGTGCTTCAAGATGATTAAGTCGTGTCTTTCATTCAACCCAACAGCAAAATTTTGAAATGAAAATTCGAATAGAAAAAGCTTTGTATTTCCTTAAAGGACTCAGGAATGAGGACTTCATTGTAAAAAATCATCACTTAAGGTCAAATAGTCTAGGAGTTAGAGCGAAATTAGTGCTTCAAGATGATTAAGTCGTGTCGTGTCTTTCATCCAACCCAACAGCAAAATTTTGAAATGAAAATTCGAATAGAAAAAGCTTTATATTTCCTTAAAGAACACAGAAATAAGGACTTCATTGTAAGAAAATCATCACTTAAGGTCAAATAGTCTAGGAGTTAGAGCAAAATTAGTGCTTCAAGATGATTAAGTCGTGTCTTTCATTCAACCCAACAGCAAAATTTTGAAATGAAAATTCGAATAGAAAAAGCTTTGTATTTCCTTAAAGGACTCAGGAATGAGGACTTCATTGTAAAAAATCATCACTTAGGGTCAAATAGTCTAGGAGTTAGAGCAAAATTAGTGCTTCAAGATGATTAAGTAAGTCGTGTCTTTCATTCAACCCAACAGCAAAATTTTGAAACGAAAATTCGAATAGAAAAAGCTTTGCATTGCCTTAAAGGACACAGGAATGAGGACTTCATTGTAAGAAATCATCACTTAAGGTCAAATAGTCTAGGAGTTAGAGCAAAATTAGTGCTTCAAGATGATTAAGAAAAAGCTTTGCATTGCCTTAAAGGACACAGGAATGAGGACTTCATTGTAAGAAATCATCACTTAAGGTCAAATAGTCTAGGAGTTAGAGCAAAATTAGTGCTTCAAGATGATTAAGTCGTGTCTTTCATTCAACCCAACAGCAAAATTTTGAAATGAAAATTCGGATAGAAAAAGCTTTGTATTGCCTTAAAGGACACAGGAATGAGGACTTCATTGTAAGAAATCATCACTTAAGGTCAAATAGTCTAGGAGTTAGAGCAAAATTAGTGCTTCAAGATGATTAAGTCGTGTCGTGTCTTTCATCCAACCCAACAGCAAAATTTTGAAATGAAAATTCGAATAGAAAAAGCTTTATATTTCCTTAAAGGACACAGGAATAAGGACTTCATTGTAAAAAATCATCAAGATGATTAAGTCGTGTCTTTCATTCAACCCAACAGCAAAATTTTGAAATGAAAATTCGAATAGAAAAAGTTTTGTAATTCCTTAAAGGACACAGGAATAAGGACTTCATTGTAAAAAATCATCCCTTAAGGTCAAAAAGTCTAGGATTTAGAGCTAAATTAGTGCTTCATGATGATTAAGTCGTGTCTTTCATTCCACCCAAGAGCAAAATTTTGAAATAAAAATTCGAATAGAAAAAGCTTTATATTTCCTTAAAGGACACAGAAATAAGGACTTCATTGTAAAAAATCGTCCCTTAAGGTCAAATAGTCTAGGAGTTAGAGCAAAATTAGTGCTTCAAGATGATTAAGTCGTGTCTTTCATTCAACCCAACAGCAAAATTTTGAAATGAAAATTCGAATAGAAAAAGCTTTGTATTTCCTTAAAGGACACAGGAATGAGGACTTCATTGTAAAAAATCATCACTTAAGGTCAAATAGTCTAGGAGTTAGAGCAAAATTAGTGCTTCAAGATGATTAAGTCGTGTCTTTCATTCAACCCAACAGCAAAATTTTGAAATGAAAATTCGAATAGAAAAAGCTTTGTATTGCCTTAAAGGACACAGGAATGAGGACTTCATTGTAAGAAATCATCACTTAAGGTCAAATAGTCTAGGAGTTAGAGCAAAATTAGTGCTTCAAGATGATTAAGTCGTGTCGTGTCTTTCATCCAACCCAACAGCAAAATTTTGAAATGAAAATTCGAATAGAAAAAGCTTTATATTTCCTTAAAGGACACAGGAATAAGGACTTCATTGTAAAAAATCATCAAGATGATTAAGTCGTGTCTTTCATTCAACCCAACAGCAAAATTTTGAAATGAAAATTCGAATAGAAAAAGTTTTGTAATTCCTTAAAGGACACAGGAATAAGGACTTCATTGTAAAAAAATCATCCCTTAAGGTCAAATAGTCTAGGAGTTAGAGCAAAATTAGTGCTTCAAGATGATTAAGTCGTGTCTTTCATTCAACCCAACTGCAAAATTTTGAAATGAAAATTCGAATAGAAAAAGCTTTGTATTTCCTTAAAGGACACAGAAATAAGGACTTCATTGTAAAAAATCATCCCTTAAGGTCAAATAGTCTAAGAGTTAGAGCAAAATAAGTGCTTCAAGATGATTAAGTCGTGTCTTTCATTCAACTCAACAGCAAAATTTTGAAATAAATATTCGAATAGAAAAAGCTTTGTATTTCCTTAAAGGACACAGGAATAAGGACTTCATTGTAAAAAATCATTTCTTAAGGTCAAATAGTCTAGGAGTTAGAGCAAAATTAGTGCTTCAAGATGATTAAGTCGTGTCTTTCATTCAACCCAACAGCAAAATTTTGAAATGAAAATTCGAATAGAAAAAGCTTTCTGTTTCCTTAAAGGACACAAAAATAAGGACTTCATTGTAAAATATCGTCCCTTAAGATCAAATAGTCTGGGAGTTAGAGCTAAATTAGTGCTTCATGATGATTAAGTCGTGTCTTTCATTCAACCCAACAGCAAAATTTTGAAATGAAAATTCGAATAGAAAAAGCTTTATATTTCCTTAAAGGACACAGAAATAAGGACTTCATTGTAAAAAATCATCCCTTAAGGTCAAATAGTCTAGGAGTATTTGTATTTGTATTTGTATTTGTATTTATTTATTAACGTAAGTATTTTAAAACAATATGTCTTTTAAATAATACTTAGAAAATTGTTGGTAATATCATTAAATTATAAATAATATAAAAAAGCTAATTTTAAATTATTATATATTAAATATTTTGAAATTAAATTAAACAAATTAAGATAATTACATTATATTTTAGTAAAATTAAATAAAAAAAACAGTAATAGAAGAGGAAAGAAACAGAAATAGAAGTGGAAAAACGTTCAGCAATTGTAAAGATTTCTAAGCAAGCCTTCAATTTTTTTATAATTATCTTGTACTCTCAGAATGGCAGGCAAGGAATTCCAAAGGCCCACAGCATGCACAAAGAACTGTTGTTTGGAGGCTCTATATTTAAATGTTGGAACAATGAGAATATTACTTCTTTGAGATACTGGAAAAATTAGCTTTTCAAAAAGATAATTCGGATTTTTCGTATGAATAAGGTTAAACAGAAATGTCAATGTAAGAAAATCCACATACTTGTCAAGAGGCATATTGAAAACGGTATTTGCCTGAGCAGAAACATGGTCGAAACGACGAAGTCCATAGATAAAGCGGACAACGTTGTTAAAGGCAACTTGAAATTTGCGTTTACTGGCGCTATCTAAACTGCAAAAAATAGGACTACCATAGAATAGAATTGGTAGAATAACTGTTTTGGCAATTATCAATTTAGTTGAGACCGGGAGGAAACTTCCAGAAAGGTATAGAAAACGCAATGAAGTGTATACTCGTCCAATAGTACTTATCAGGTTATTGTCCCATGTTAGCGTTTGGTTAAAGATTACTCCTAGATTTTTTACTGTTTTGACATAATTTAAAGTTGTTCCATTGAGCTCGACGGTTGGAAAGCTAGTTGTATCAAGCACAGAGTTATTTATCACAATTGCCTGGCATTTGTTTGAATTGAGTTTCAAGGAATTATCTCTAGCCCACTGTCCTACACGTGTTAGATCCTCATTTATTTTGACCGTTGCATCTTCTACCATGCCAATTCTATAGCTCAAGTAAATTTGGACATCATCTGCGTACATATGAATGTTGCTATGTTTGAGTTTCGAGGGTAAGTCATTGTTGAACAGTGTGAAAAGAAGTGGGCCCAGAATTGATCCTTGAGGGACACCAGTGATATTAGGAAGAAATGTCGATAGTTTTGAGTTTGCAAAAACTGCCTGAGATCTGTGCCTAAGATATTGTTCAACCATAGATAATGCTGAAGTGTCAAAAAATAAAAAATTCTTGAGTTTTTTCAAAAGTATTTCGTGTGAAACTGTATCGAACGCTTTTGAAAAATCAAGCAAAACTAGAGTTGTTACATGATTTTTATCAACTTCTTGACGGATATCATCAGTTATTTTAAGAAGTGCGGTTGTACAACTATGTTTTGATCTAAATCCAGACTGCGAAACAGTTATAAGTTGATGTGACTCTAAATAAGATGTAATTTGCCGACTGATAAGTTTCTCAAATGCTTTTGAAATAAAAGGAAGAATAGATATTGGTCTGTACTCTTTTTGTTTAGATGCTGTTTTTTTAGGAATCGGAATTATTTTTGAGGCCTTCCAGAGCTTTGGATAACAGGACTTAGTTATTATTGTGTTAAAAATGTGCGTTAAGAAGGGGGATATAAACGGAAGAATTATTTTTACAAATTTAGGGTTCATATTATCTAGTCCTATTGCTTCCGATTTAATAGCACAAACTGCCTTGTAAACATCAACTTCAAAAACTCTATTAAAACTGAAACTTTGGGAAAAACGAGTATCATTACTTTGAGAAATTATGCTTGCCATAGCACAGGTGCCTATGTTGGAGGCAGAACTTATGAACTGTTTATTGAGTTCATCTACATCGCAGTCATCATCAATATTCATTATTTTCCTTGAGATACCAAGTGATTTAATGTTTTTTCATAGTTTTTTTGATGACACATTGTGAAATTTTGAAGCAAAATACTTTCGTTTAGACTTTTTAATTTCAGTATTTACTTTGTTTCGTAGGTTTTTATACTGCACAAATAGTTGTGGCAATCTAAATCTTTTCCATCGTCTAAAAGCGTAGTCTCTCTTCACAATAAGTTGTTGAATTTCTGATGTTAACCAACCCGGCAGATTACTTTTAATTCGAATTGTTTTTGTTGGTACAAATCTTTCAAAAAGCGAATTAATTTTCGAGGTAAAGTATTCAACCTGTTCATCAATATCTGTGAGATCATAGATATTTTCAAAATTACTATAAAATTATTAGAAAAAATTTCGTGTTTGCGCCTTAAACGAATTGCTTGTCGAAGAATAGTTCTATTGTTTTTGGTTAGACTCTCGTGTAGATATATAGGAGTATCCGATTCTTCACCAAGATCTCTTAGAAGTAGTTGCCGCGAATTTATCTTTCGAAAAACAGCAAAAGCCTTGAGTGTATTGTTTTTATCGTGCGTCGAGAAAAATTTAATGATTATTATAGAATCTTCTCTATGACTTGCACGAAAGATTCTATACAGTTGTGGTGGTTGAAAATCGAGCTTGTAGCAAATACTGTTAAAGATATTTTTTAGTATTTCTCCGGGCATTGTCGGTATTCCGATGAGAATGGCGTCCGTTGCCAAGCTTTTGACATTTATTGTTTCTATCTGTGCCTTCAAGCTTTCAATTTCAGTGCAGACCTTGTTTTCTGTGGTTAATTCGGTTTGCATAACAACGTTCGGTGGTGCGGTGCTAATTTTGTTTACCTTTTCATCTAGACAATCGACTCGTGCAATAAGTGCTTCCAATGTTGTGACTCGATCATTAAGTTTGGTTACATTACATTCCAGATCATCGATAATTTTCATTTTTTGTTCAATGGCGTCGATTCTTGTTGATAAATTAAATTCCATTAACTTTAACTGCCGGGAAAGTGAATCTCCTTGTAATTTAATGGAATCGAGGATTTTGGTTATGTCCATGTTTTTTGTTGTTGTTTCCGATGAAGTGGAAGTGTTGAGCGAATCTTTTAAAAGCTTAGCTTTCCCCATACGTGTTTTTGGCTGTACAGGGGATGATGGTGAGGATGGATGCGGTGAGTTTTGCATTTTAATAATCTTTGAGTGTTTATTCATTACTCATGTATTAGAAAAAGTTAAACGGTTTAGCACAACGGATTTATATTTAAATGTGTGTGATTTGAGATTTAAAGTGATTTGCAAAGTTTGCAAAGCAAAATAAAAAATAAAACACTGACTATTTAATTAAGTTACAACTTCTTTGTAAAACAACTTTTTTCAACGATTTTATACTTTAATAGCACTATTGAGTTATGTTCCATAAACAAGGTGGGGTTGAAAAAGTTAAACTGGTTAAGGAGAAAGAGCTCAGAAAAAAGACGTCCGATCGCTAGCACATTATATGTATATGTTATATATGGAGTTAGAGCAAAATTAGTGCTTCAAGATGATTAAGTCGTGTCTTTCATTCAAACCAACAGCAAAATTTTGAAATGAATATTCGAATAGAAAAAGCTTTGTATTTCCTTAAAGGACACAGGAATGAGGACTTCATTGTAAAAAATCATCACTTAAGGTCAAATAGTCTAGGAGTTAGAGCAAAAATAGTGCTTCAAGATGATTAAGTCGTGTCTTTCATTCAACCCAACAGCAAAATTTTGAAATGAAAATTCGAATAGAAAAAGCTTTCTGTTTCCTTAAAGGACACAAAAATAAGGACTTCATTGTAAAATATCGTCCCTTAAGATCAAATAGTCTGGGAGTTAGAGCTTAATTAGTGCTTCATGATGATTAAGTCGTGTCTTTCATTCAACCTAACAGCAAAATTTTGAAATAAAAATTCGAATAGAAAAAGCTTTATATTTCCTTAAAGGACACAGAAATAAGGACTTCATTGTAAAAAATCGTCCCTTAAGGTCAAATAGTCTAGGAGTTAGAGCAAAATTAGTGCTTCAAGATGATTAAGTCGTGTCTTTCATTCAACTCAACAGCAAAATCTTGAAATAAAAATTCGAATAGAAAAAGCTTTGTATTTCCTTAAAGGACACAGGAATAAGGACTTCATTGTAAACAATCGTCCCTTAAGGTCAAATAGTCTAGGAGTTAGAGCAAAATTAGTGCTTCAAGCTGATTAAGTCGTGTCTTTCATTCAACCCAACAGCAAAATTTTGAAATGAAAATTCGAGTAGAAAAAGCTTTCTGTTTCCTTGAAGGACACAAAAATAAGGACTTTATTGTAAAATATCGTCCCTTAAGATCAAATAGTCTGGGAGTTAGAGCTAAATTAGTGCTTCATGATGATTAAGTCGTGTCTTTCATTCAACCCAACAGCAAAATTTGAAATAAAAATTCGAATAGAAAAAGCTTTATATTACCTTAAAGGACACAGAAATAAGGACTTAATTGTAAAAAATTGTCCCTTAAGGTCAAATAGTCTAGGAGTTAGAGCAAAATTTGTGCTTCAAGATGAAGCACTTTCATTCAACCCAACAGCAAAATTTTGAAATGAAAATTCGAATAGAAAAAGCTTTGTATTTCCTTAAAGGACACAGAAATAAGGACTTCATTGTAAAAAATCACCCCTTAAGGTCTAATAGTCTAGGAGGTAGAGCAAAATTAGTGCTTCAAGATGATTAAGTAAGTCGTGTCTTTCATTCAACCCAACAGCAAAATTTTGAAACGAAAATTCGAATAGAAAAAGCTTTGTATTTCCTTAAAAGACACAGGAATAAGGACTTCATTGTAAAAAATCATCCCTTAAGGTCAAAAAGTCTAGGATTTAGAGCAAAATTAGTGCTTCAAGATGATTAAGTCGTGTCTTTCATTCAACCCAACAGCAAAATTTTGAAATAAAAAATTCGAATAGAAAAAGCTTTCTATTTCCTTAAAGGACACAGAAATAAGGACTTCATTGTAAAAAATCGTCCCTTAAGGTCAAATAGTCTAGGAGTTAGAGCAAAATTAGTGCTTCAAGATGATTAAGTCGTGTCTTTCATTCAACCCAACAGCAAAACTTTGAAATGAAAATTCGAATAGAAAAAGCTTTGTATTTCCTTAAAGGACACAGGAATGAGGACTTCATTGTAAAAAATCATCACTTAAGGTCAAATAGTCTAGGAGTTAGAGCAAAATTAGTGCTTCAAGATGATTAAGTCGTGTCGTGTCTTTCATCCAATCCAACAGCAAAATTTTGAAATGAAAATTCGAATAGAAAAAGCTTTATATTTCCTTAAAGGACACAGGAATAAGGACTTCATTGTAAAAAATCATCCCTTAAGGTCAAATAGTCTAGGAGTTAGAGCAAAATAAGTGCTTCAAGATTATTAAGTCGTGTCTTTCATTCAACCCAACAGCAAAATTTTGAAATGAAAGTTCGAATAGAAAAAGCTTTGTATTTCCTTAAAGGACACAGGAATAAGGACTTCGTTGTAAGAAATCATCCCTTAAGGTCAAACAGTCTAGGAGTTAGAGCAAAATTAGTGCTTCAAGATGATTAAGTCGTGTCTTTCATTCGACCCAACAGCAAAATTTTGAAATGAAAATTCGAATAGAAAAAGCTTTGTATTTCCTTAAAGGACACAAGAATAATGACTTCATTGTAAAAAATCGACCCTTTAGGTCAAATAGTCTAGGAGTTAGAGCAAAATTAGTGCTTCAAGATGATTAAGTCGTGTCTTTCATTCAACTCAACAGCAAAATCTTGAAATAAAAATTCGAATAGAAAAAGCTTTGTATTTCCTTAAAGGACACAGGAATAAGGACTTCATTGTAAAAAATCGTCCCTTAAGGTCAAATAGTCTAGGAGTTAGAGCAAAATTAGTGCTTCAAGCTGATTAAGTCGTGTCTTTCATTCAACCCAACAGCAAAATTTTGAAATGAAAATTCGAGTAGAAAAAGCTTTCTGTTTCCTTAAAGGACACAAAAATAAGGACTTTATTGTAAAATATCGTCCCTTAAGATCAAATAGTCTAGGAGTTAGAGCTAAATTAGTGCTTCATGATGATTAAGTCGTGTCTTTCATTCAACCCAACAGCAAAATTTTGAAATAAAAATTCGAATAGAAAAAGCTTTATATTACTTTAAAGGACACAGAAATAAGGACTTCATTGTAAAAAATTGTCCCTTAAGGTCAAATAGTCTAGGAGTTAGAGCAAAATTTGTGCTTCAAGATGAAGCACTTTCATTCAACCCAACAGCAAAATTTTGAAATGAAAATTCGAATAGAAAAAGCTTTGTATTTCCTTAAAGGACACAGAAATAAGGACTTCATTGTAAAAAATCACCCCTTAAGGTCTAATAGTCTAGGAGGTAGAGCAAAATTAGTGCTTCAAGATGATTAAGTAAGTCGTGTCTTTCATTCAACCCAACAGCAAAATTTTGAAACGAAAATTCGAATAGAAAAAGCTTTGTATTTCCTTAAAAGACACAGGAATAAGGACTTCATTGTAAAAAATCATCCCTTAAGGTCAAAAAGTCTAGGATTTAGAGCAAAATTAGTGCTTCAAGATGATTAAGTCGTGTCTTTCATTCAACCCAACAGCAAAATTTTGAAATAAAAAATTCGAATAGAAAAAGCTTTCTATTTCCTTAAAGGACACAGAAATAAGGACTTAATTGTAAAATATCGTCCCTTAAGGTCAAATAGTCTAGGAGTTAGAGCAAAATTAGTGCTTCAAGATGATTAAGTCGTGTCTTTCATTCAACCCAACAGCAAAATTTTGAAATGAAAATTCGAATAGAAAAAGCTTTGTATTGCCTTAAAGGACACAGGAATGAGGACTTCATTGTAAAAAATCATCACTTAAGGTCAAATAGTCTAGGAGTTAGAGCAAAATTAGTGCTTCAAGATGATTAAGTCGTGTCGTGTCTTTCATCCAATCCAACAGCAAAATTTTGAAATGAAAATTCGAATAGAAAAAGCTTTATATTTCCTTAAAGGACACAGGAATAAGGACTTCATTGTAAAAAATCATCCCTTAAGGTCAAATAGTCTAGGAGTTAGAGCAAAATTAGTGCTTCAAGATGATTAAGTCGTGTCTTTCATTCAACCCAACAGCAAAATTTTGAAATGAAAATTCGAATAGAAAAAGTTTTGTAATTCCTTAAAGGACACAAGAATAAGGACTTCATTGTAAAAAATCATCCCTTAAGGTCAAATAGTCTAGGAGTTAGAGCAAAATTAGTGCTTCAAGATGATTAAGTCGTGTCTTTCATTCAACCCAACAGCAAAATTTTGAAATGAAAATTCGAATAGAAAAAGCTTTGTATTTCCTTAAAGGACACAGGAATAAGGACTTCATTGTAAAAAATCATCCCTTAAGGTCAAATAGTCTAAGAGTTAGAGCAAAATAAGTGCTTCAAGATGATTAAGTCGTGTCTTTCATTCAACTCAACAGCAAAATTTTGAAATGAAAATTCGAATAGAAAAAGCTTTGTATTTCCTTAAAGGACACTGGAATAAGGACTTCATTGTAAAAAATCATTTCTTAAGGTCAAATAGTCTAGGAGTTAGAGCAAAATTAGTGCTTCAAGATGATTAAGTCGTGTCTTTCATTCAACCCAACAGCAAAATTTTGAAATGAAAATTCGAATAGAAAAAGCTTTGTATTTCCTTAAAGGGCACAGGAATGAGGACTTCATTGTAAAAAATCATCACTTAAGGTCAAATAGTCTAGGAGTTAGAGCAAAATTAGTGCTTCAAGATGATTAAGTCGTGCCGTGTCTTTCATCCAACCCAACAGCAAAATTTTGAAATGAAAATTCGAATAGAAAAAGCTTTATATTTCCTTAAAGGACACAGGAATAAGGACTTCATTGTAAGAAAATCATCACTTAAGGTCAAATAGTCTAGGAGTTAGAGCAAAATTAGTGCTTCAATATGATTAAGTCGTGTCTTTCAATCAACCCAACAGCAAAATTTTGAAATGAAAATTCGAATAGAAAAAGCTTTGTATTTCCTTAAAGGACACAGGAATAAGGACTTCATTGTAAAAAATCATCCCTTAAGGTCTAATAGTCTAGGAGTTAGAGCAAAATTAGTGCTTCAAGATGATTAAGTAAGTCGTGTCTTTCATTCAACCCAACAGCAAAATTTTGAAACGAAAATTCGAATAGAAAAAGCTTTCTATTTCCTTAAAGGACACAGAAATAAGGACTTAATTGTAAAATATCGTCCCTTAAGGTCAAAAAGTCTAGGAGTTAGAGCAAAATTAGTGCTTCAAGATGATTAAGTCGTGTCTTTCATTCAACCCAACAGCAAAATTTTGAAATAAAAAATTCGAATAGAAAAAGCTTTCTATTTCCTTAAAGGACACAGAAATAAGGACCTCATTGTAAAATATCGTCCCTTAAGGTCAAATAATCTGGGAGTTAGAGCTAAATTAGTGCTTCAAGATGATTAAGTCGTGTCGTGTCATTTCATCCAACCCAACAGCAAAATTTTGAAATGAAAATTCGAATAGAAAAAGCTTTATATTTCCTTAAAGGACACAAGAATAAGGACTTCATTGTAAAAAATCATCCCTTAAGGTCAAATAGTCTAGGAGTTAGAGCAAAATTAGTGCTTCAAGATGATTAAGTCGTGTCTTTCATTCAACCCAACAGCAAAATTTTGAAATGAAAATTCGAATAGAAAAAGCTTTATATTTCCTTAAAGGACACAGGAATGAGGACTTCATTGTAAAAAATCATCACTTAAGGTCAAATAGTCTAGGAGTTAGAGCAAAATTAGTGCTTCAAGATGATTAAGTCATGTCGTGTCTTTCATCCAACCCAACAGCAAAATTTTGAAATGAAAATTCGAATAGAAAAAGCTTTATATTTCCTTAAAGGACACAAGAATAAGGACTTCATTGTAAAAAATCATCCCTTAAGGTCAAATAGTCTAGGAGTTAGAGCAAAATTAGTGCTTCAAGATGATTAAGTCGTGTCTTTCATTCAACCCAACAGCAAAATTTTGAAATGAAAATTCGAATAGAAAAAGCTTTGTATTTCCTTAAAGGACACAGGAATGAGGACTTCATTGTAAAAAATCATCCCTTAAGGTCAAATAGTCTAGGAGTTAGAGCAAAATTAGTGCTTCAAGATGATTAAGTCGTGTCTTTCATTCAACCAAACAGCAAAATTTTGAAATGAAAATTCGAATAGAAAAAGCTTTATATTTCCTTAAAGGACACAGGAATAAGGACTTCATTGTAAAAAATCATCCCTTAAGGTCTAATAGTCTAGGAGTTAGAGCAAAATTAGTGCTTCAAGATGATTAAGTAAGTCGTGTCTTTCATTCAACCCAACAGCAAAATTTTGAAACGAAAATTCGAATAGAAAAAGCTTTGTATTTCCTTAAAGGACACAGGAATAAGGACTTCATTGTAAAAAATCATCCCTTAAGGTCAAAAAGTCTAGGAGTTAGAGCAAAATTAGTGCTTCAAGATGATTAAGTCGTGTCTTTCATTCAACCCAACAGCAAAATTTTGAAATAAAAAATTCGAATAGAAAAAGCTTTCTATTTCCTTAAAGGACACAGAAATAAGGACTTCATTGTAAAATATCGTCCCTTAAGGTCAAATAGTCTGGGAGTTAGAGCTAAATTAGTGCTTCATGATGATTAAGTCGTGTCTTTCATTCAACCCAACAGCAAAATTTTGAAATAAAAATTCGAATAGAAAAAGCTTTATATTTCCTTAAAGGACACAGAAATAAGGACTTCATTGTAAAAAATCGTCCCTTAAGGTCAAATAGTCTAGGAGTTAGAGCACAATTAGTGCTTCAAGATGATTAAGTCGTGTCTTTCATTCAACCCAACAGCAAAATTTTGAAATGAAAATTCGAATAGAAAAAGCTTTGTATTTCCTTAAAGGACACAGGAATGAGGACTTCATTGTAAAAATCATCACTTAAGGTCAAATAGTCTAGGAGTTAGAGCAAAATTAGTGCTTCAAGATGATTAAGTCGTGTCGTGTCTTTCATCCAACCCAACAGCAAAATTTTGAAATGAAAATTCGAATAGAAAAAGCTTTATATTTCCTTAAAGGACACAAGAATAAGGACTTCATTGTAAAAAATCATCCCTTAAGGTCAAATAGTCTAGGAGTTAGAGCAAAATTAGTGCTTCAAGATGATTAAGTCGTGTCTTTCATTCAACCCAACAGCAAAATTTTTAAATGAAAATTCGAATAGAAAAAGCTTTGTATTTCCTTAAAGGACACAGGAATGAGGACTTCATTGTAAAAAATCATCACTTAAGGTCAAATAGTCTAGGAGTTAGAGCAAAATTAGTGCTTCAAGATGATTAAGTCGTGTCGTGTCTTTCATCCAACCCAACAGCAAAATTTTGAAATGAAAATTCGAATAGAAAAAGCTTTATATTTCCTTAATAGACACAGGAATAAGGAGTTCATTGTAAAAAATCATCCCTTAAGGTCAAATAGTCTAGGAGTTAGAGCAAAATTAGTGCTTCAAGATGATTAAGTCGTGTCTTTCATTCAACCCAACAGCAAAATTTTGAAATGAAAATTCGAATAGAAAAAGCTTTGCATTTCCTTAAAGGACACAGAAATAAGGACTTCATTGTAAAAAATCATCCCTTAAGGTCAAATAGTCTAGGAGTTAGAGCAAAATAAGTGCTTCAAGATTATTAAGTCGTGTCTTTCATTCAACCCAACAGCAAAATTTTGAAATGAAAGTTCGAATAGAAAAAGCTTTGTATTTCCTTAAAAAACACAGGAATAAGGACTTCGTTGTAAGAAATCATCCCTTAAGGTCAAATAGTCTAGGAGTTATAGCAAAATTAGTGCTTCAAGATGATTAAGCCGTGTCTTTCATTCAACCCAACAGCAAAATTTTGAAATGAAAATTCGAATAGAAAAAGCTTTGAATTTCCTTAAAGGACACAAGAATAATGACTTCATTGTAAAAAATCGACCCTTAAGGTAAATAGTCTAGGAGTTAGAGATAAATTAGTGCTTCATGATGATTATGTCGTGCCTTTCATTCAACTCAACAGCAGAATTATGAAATGAAAATTCGAATAGAAAAAGCTTTGTATTTCCTTAAAAGACACAGGAATAAGGACTTCATTGTAAAATATCGTCCCTTAAGGTCAAATAGTCTGGGAGTTAGAGCTAAATTAGTGCTTCAAGATGATTAAGTCGTGTCTTTCATTCAACCCAACAGCAAAATTTTGAAATAAAAATTCGAATAGAAAAAGCTTTATATTTCCTTAAAGGACACAGGAATAAGGAGTTCATTGTAAAAACTCATCCCTTAAGGTCAAATAGTCTAGGAGTTAGAGCAAAATTAGTGCTTCAAGATGATTAAGTCGTGTCTTTCATTCAACCCAACTGCAAAATTTTGAAATGAAAATTCGAATAGAAAAAGCTTTGTATTTCCTTAAAGGACACAGGAATGAGGACTTCATTGTAAAAAATCATCACTTAAGGTCAAATAGTCTAGGAGTTAGAGCAAAATTAGTGCTTCAAGATGATTAAGTCGTGTCGTGTCTTTCATCCAACCCAACAGCAACATTTTGAAAAGAAAATTCGAATAGAAAAAGCTTTGTATTTCCTTAAAGGACACAGGAATAAGGACTTCATTGTAAAAAATCATCCCTTAAGGTCAAATAGTCTGGGAGTTAGAGCTAAATTAGTGCTTCATGATGATTAAGTCGTGTCTTTCATTCAACCCAACAGCAAAATTTTGAAATGAAAACTCGAATAGAAAAAGCTTTGTATTTCCTTAAAGGACACAAGAATGAGGACTTCATTGTAAAAAATCATCACTTAAGGTCAAATAGTCTAGGAGTTACAGCAAAACTAGTGCTTCAAGATGATTAAGTCGTGTCGTGTCTTTCATCCAACCCAACAGCAAAATTTTCAAATGAAAATTCGAATAGAAAAAGCTTTATATTTTCTTAAAGGACACAAGAATAAGGACTTCATTGTAAAAAATCATCCCTTAAGGTCAAATAGTCTAGGAATTAGAGCAAAATTAGTGCTTCAAGATGATTAAGTCGTGTCTTTCATTCAACCCAACAGCAAAATTTTGAAATGAAAATTCGAATAGAAAAAGCTTTGTATTTCCTTAAAGGACACAGGAATAAGGACTTAATTGTAAAACATCATCACTTAAGGTCAAATAGTCTAGGAGTTAGAGCAAAATTAGTGCTTCAAGATGATTAAGTCGTGTCGTGTCTTTCATCCAACCCAACAGCAAAATTTTGAAATGAAAATTCGAATAGAAAAAGCTTTATATTTCCTTAAAGGACACAAGAATAAGGACTTCATTGTAAAAAATCATCCCTTAAGGTCAAATAGTCTAGGAGTTAGAGCAAAATTAGTGCTTCAAGATGATTAAGTCGTGTCTTTCATTCAACCCAACTGCAAAATTTTGAAATGAAAATTCGAATAGAAAAAGTTTTGTAATTCCTTAAAGGACACAAGAATAAGGACTTCATTGTAAAAAATAATCCCTTAAGGTCATATAGTCTAGGAGTTAGAGCAAAATTAGTGCTTCAAGATGATTAAGTCGTGTCTTTCATTCAACCCAACAACAAAATTTTGAAATGAAAATTCGAATAGAAAAAGCTTTGAATTTCCTTAAAGGACACAAGAATAATGACTTCATTGTAAAAAATCATCCCTTAAGGTCGAATAGTCTAGGAGTTAGAGATAAATTAGTGCTTCATGATGATTATGTCGTGTCTTTCATTCAACTCAACAGCAAAATTTTGAAATGAAAATTCGAATAGAAAAAGCTTTGTATTTCCTTAAAGGACACAGGGATAAGGACTTCATTGTAAAAAATCATCCCTTAAGGTCAAATAGTCTAGGAGTTAGAACAAAATTAGTGCTTCAAGATGATTAAGTCGTGTCTTTCATTCAACCCAACTGCAAAATTTTGAAATGAAAATTCGAATAGAAAAAGCTTTGTATTTCCTTAAAGGACACAGGAATAAGGACTTCATTGTAAAAAATCATCCCTTAAGGTCAAATAGTCTAAGAGTTAGAGCAAAATAAGTGCTTCAAGATTATTAAGTCGTGTCTTTCATTCAACCCAACAGCAAAATTTTGAAATGAAAGTTCGAATAGAAAAAGCTTTGTATTTCCTTAAAGGACACAGAAATAAAGACTTCATTGTAAGAAATCATCCCTTAAGGTCAAACAGTCTAGGAGTTAGAGCAAAATTAGTGCTTCAAGATGATTAAGTCGTGTCATTCATTCGATCCAACAGCAAAATTTTGAAATGAAAATTCGAATAGAAAAAGCTTTGTATTTCCTTAAAGGACACAAGAATAATGACTGCATTGTAAAAAATCGACCCTTAAGGTCAAATAGTCTAGGAGTTAGAGATAAATTAGTGCTTCATGATGATTAAGTCGTGTCTTTCATTCAACCCAACAGCAAAATTTTGACATGAAAATTCGAATAGAAAAAGCTTTCTGTTTCCTTAAAGGACACAAAAATAAGGACTTCATTGTAATATATCGTCCCTTAAGATCAAATAGTCTGGGAGTTAGAGCTAAATTAGTGCTTCATGATGATTAAGTCGTGTCTTTCATTCAACCCAACAGCAAAAATTTTAAACAAAAATTCGAATAGAAAAAGCTTTATATTTCCTTAAAGGACACAGAAATAAGGACTTCATTGTAAAAAATCGTCCCTTAAGGTCAAATAGTCTAGGAGTTAGAGCAAAATTAGTGCTTCAAGATGATTAAGTCGTGTCTTTCATTCAACCCAACAGCAAAATTTTGAAATGAAAATTCGAATAGAAAAAGCTTTGTATTTCCTTAAAGGACACAGGAATGAGGACTTCACTGTAAAAAATCATCACTTAAGGTCAAATAGTCTAGGAGTTAGAGCAAAATTAGTGCTTCAAGATGATTAAGTCGTGTCTTGTCTTTCATCCAACCCAACAGCAAAATTTTGAAATGAAAATTCGAATAGAAAAAGCTTTATATTTCCTTAAAGGACACAGGAATAAGGACTTCATTGTAAGAAAATAATCCCTTAAGGTCAAATAGTCTAGGAGTTAGAGCAAAATTAGTGCTTCAATATGCAAAATTTTGAAATGAAAATTCGAATAGAAAAAGCTTTGTATTTCCTTAAAGGACACAGGAATGAGGACTTCATTGTAAAAAATCATCACTTAAGGTCAAATAGTCTAGGAGTTAGAGCAAAATTAGTGCTTCAAGATGATTAAGTCGTGTCGTGTCTTTCATCCAACCCAACAGCAACATTTTGAAAAGAAAATTCGAATAGAAAAAGCTTTGTATTTCCTTAAAGGACACAGGAATAAGGACTTCATTGTAAAAAATCATCCCTTAAGGTCAAAAAGTCTAGGAGTTAGAGCAAAATTAGTGCTTCAAGTTGATTAAGTCGTGTCTTTCATTCAACCCAACAGCAAAATTTTGAAATAAAAAATTCGAATAGAAAAAGCTTTATATTTCCTTAAAGGACACAGAAATAAGGACTTCATTGTAAAAAATCGTCCCTTAAGGTCAAAAAGTCTAGGAGTTAGAGCAAAATTAGTGCTTCAAGATGATTAAGTCGTGTCTTTCATTCAACCCAACAGCAAAATTTTGAAATTAAAATTCGAATAGAAAAAGCTTTATATTTCCTTAAAGGACACAGGAATGAGGACTTCATTGTAAAAAATCATCACTTAAGGTCAAATAGTCTAGGAGTTAGAGCAAAACTAGTGCTTCAAGATGATTAAGTCGTGTCGTGTCTTTCATCCAACCCAACAGCAAAATTTTCAAATGAAAATTCGAATAGAAAAAGCTTTATATTTTCTTAAAGGACACAAGAATAAGGACTTCATTGTAAAAAATCATCCCTTAAGGTCAAATAGTCTAGGAATTAGAGCAAAATTAGTGCTTCAAGATGATTAAGTCGTGTCTTTCATTCAACCCAACAGCAAAATTTTGAAATGAAAATTCGAATAGAAAAAGCTTTGTATTTCCTTAAAGGACACAGGAATAAGGACTTCATTGTAAAACATCATCACTTAAGGTCAAATAGTCTAGGAGTTAGAGCAAAATTAGTGCTTCAAGATGATTAAGTCGTGTCGTGTCTTTCATCCAACCCAACAGCAAAATTTTGAAATGAAAATTCGAATATTAAAAGCTTTATATTTCCTTAAAGGACACAAGAATAAGGACTTCATTGTAAAAAATCGTCCCTTAAGGTCAAATAGTCTAGGAGTTAGAGCAAAATTAGTGCTTCAATATGATTAAGTCGTGTCTTTCATTCAACCCAACAGCAAAATTTTGAAATAAAAGTTCGAATAGAAAAAGCTTTGTATTTCCTTAAAAAACACAGGAATAAGGACTTCGTTGTAAGAAATCATCCCTTAAGGTCAAATAGTCTAGGAGTTATAGCAAAATTAGTGCTTCAAGATGATTAAGTCGTGTCTTTCATTCAACCCAACAGCAAAATTTTGAAATGAAAATTCGAATAGAAAAAGCTTTGAATTTCCTTAAAGGACACAGAAATAAGGACTTCATTGTAAAAAATCATCCCTTAAGGTCAAATAGTCTAAGAGTTAGAGCAAAATTAGTGCTTCATGATTATTAAGTCGTGTCTTTCATTCAACCCAACAGCAAAATTTTGAAATGAAAGTTCGAATAGAAAAAGCTTTGTATTTCCTTTAAAGACACAGGAATAAGGACTTCATTGTAAAATATCGTCCCTTAAGGTCAAATAGTCTGGGAGTTAGAGCTAAATTAGTGCTTCAAGATGATTAAGTCGTGTCTTTCATTCAACCCAACAGCAAAATTTTGAAATAAAAATTCGAATAGAAAAAGCTTTATATTTCCTTAAAGGACACAGAAATAAGGACTTCATTGTAAAAAATCGTCCCTTAAGGTCAAATAGTCTAGGAGTTAGAGCAAAATTAGTGCTTCAATATGATTAAGTCGTGTCTTTCATTCAACCCAACAGCAAAATTTTGAAATGAAAATTCGAATAGAAAAAGCTTTGTATTTCCTTAAAGGACACAGGAATGAGGACTTCATTGTAAACAATCATCACTTAAGGTCAAATAGTCTAGGAGTTAGAGCAAAATTAGTGCTTCAAGATGATTAAGTCGTGTCGTGTCTTTCATCCAACCCAACAGCAACATTTTGAAAAGAAAATTCGAATAGAAAAAGCTTTGTATTTCCTTAAAGGACACAGGAATAAGGACTTCATTGTAAAAAATCATCCCTTAAGGTCAAATAGTCTGGGAGTTAGAGCTAAATTAGTGCTTCATGATGATTAAGTCGTGTCTTTCGTTCAACCCAACAGCAAAATTTTGAAATAAAAATTCGAATAGAAAAAGCTTTATATTTCCTTAAAGGACACAGAAATAAGGACTTCATTGTAAAAAATCGTCCCTTAAGGTCAAATAGTCTAGGAGTTAGAGCAAAATTAGTGCTTCAAAATGATTAAGTCGTGTCTTTCATTCAACCCAACAGCAAAATTTTGAAATGAAAATTCGAATAGAAAAAGCTTTGTATTTCCTTAAAGGACACAGGAATGAGGACTTCATTGTAAAAAATCATCACTTAAGGTCAAATAGTCTAGGAGTTAGAGCAAAACTAGTGCTTCAAGATGATTAAGTCGTGTCGTGTCTTTCATCCAACCCAACAGCAAAATTTTCAAATGAAAATTCGAATAGAAAAAGCTTTATATTTTCTTAAAGGACACAAGAATAAGGACTTCATTGTAAAAAATCATCCCTTAAGGTCAAATAGTCTAGGAGTTAGAGCAAAATTAGTGCTTCAAGATGATTAAGTCGTGTCTTTCATTCAACCCAACAGCAAAATTTTGAAATGAAAATTCGAATAGAAAAAGCTTTGTATTTCCTTAAAGGACACAGGAATAAGGACTTAATTGTAAAACATCATCACTTAAGGTCAAATAGTCTAGGAGTTAGAGCAAAATTAGTGCTTCAAGATGATTAAGTCGTGTCGTGTCTTCCATCCAACCCAACAGCAAAATTTTGAAATGAAAATTCGAATAGAAAAAGCTTTATATTTCCTTAAAGGACACAAGAATAAGGACTTCATTGTAAAAAATCATCCCTTAAGGTCAAATAGTCTAGGAGTTAGAGCAAAATTAGTGCTTCAAGATGATTAAGTCGTGTCTTTCATTCAACCCAACTGCAAAATTTTGAAATGAAAATTCGAATAGAAAAAGTTTTGTAATTTCTTAAAGGACACAAGAATAAGGACTTCATTGTAAAAAATAATCCCTTAAGGTCATATAGTCTAGGAGTTAGAGCAAAATTAGTGCTTCAAGATGATTAAGTCGTGTCTTTCATTCAACCCAACAGCAAAATTTTGAAATGAAAATTCGAATAGAAAAAGCTTTGAATTTCCTTAAAGGACACAAGAATAATGACTTCATTGTAAAAAATCGACCCTTAAGGTCGAATAGTCTAGGAGTTAGAGATAAATTAGTGCTTCATGATGATTATGTCGTGTCTTTCATTCAACTCAACAGCAAAATTTTGAAATGAAAATTCGAATAGAAAAAGCTTTGTATTTCCTTAAAGGACACAGGGATAAGGACTTCATTGTAAAAAATCATCCCTTAAGGTCAAATAGTCTAGGAGTTAGAACAAAATTAGTGCTTCAAGATGATTAAGTCGTGTCTTTCATTCAACCCAACTGCAAAATTTTGAAATGAAAATTCGAATAGAAAAAGCTTTGTATTTCCTTAAAGGACACAGGAATAAGGACTTCATTGTAAAAAATCATCCCTTAAGGTCAAATAGTCTAAGAGTTAGAGCAAAATAAGTGCTTCAAGATTATTAAGTCGTGTCTTTCATTCAACCCAACAGCAAAATTTTGAAATGAAAGTTCGAATAGAAAAAGCTTTGTATTTCCTTAAAGGACACAGAAATAAGGACTTCATTGTAAGAAATCATCCCTTAAGGTCAAACAGTCTAGGAGTTAGAGCAAAATTAGTGCTTCAAGATGATTAAGTCGTGTCATTCATTCGATCCAACAGCAAAATTTTGAAATGAAAATTCGAATAGAAAAAGCTTTGTATTTCCTTAAAGGACACAAGAATAATGACTGCATTGTAAAAAATCGACCCTTAAGGTCAAATAGTCTAGGAGTTAGAGATAAATTAGTGCTTCATGATGATTAAGTCGTGTCTTTCATTCAACCCAACAGCAAAATTTTGACATGAAAATTCGAATAGAAAAAGCTTTCTGTTTCCTTAAAGGACACAAAAATAAGGACTTCATTGTAATATATCGTCCCTTAAGATCAAATAGTCTGGGAGTTAGAGGTAAATTAGTGCTTCATGATGATTAAGTCGTGTCTTTCATTCAACCCAACAGCAAAAATTTTAAACAAAAATTCGAATAGAAAAAGCTTTATATTTCCTTAAAGGACACAGAAATAAGGACTTCATTGTAAAAAATCGTCCCTTAAGGTCAAATAGTCTAGGAGTTAGAGCAAAATTAGTGCTTCAAGATGATTAAGTCGTGTCTTTCATTCAACCCAACAGCAAAATTTTGAAATGAAAATTCGAATAGAAAAAGCTTTGTATTTCCTTAAAGGACACAGGAATGAGGACTTCACTGTAAAAAATCATCACTTAAGGTCAAATAGTCTAGGAGTTAGAGCAAAATTAGTGCTTCAAGATGATTAAGTCGTGTCTTGTCTTTCATCCAACCCAACAGCAAAATTTTGAAATGAAAATTCGAATAGAAAAAGCTTTATATTTCCTTAAAGGACACAGGAATAAGGACTTCATTGTAAAAAATCATCCCTTAAGGTCAAATAGTCTAGGAGTTAGAGCAAAATTAGTGCTTCAATATGATTAAGTCGTGTCTTTCATTCAACCCAACAGCAAAATTTTGAAATGAAAATTCGAATAGAAAAAGCTTTGTATTTCCTTAAAGGACACAGGAATAAGGACTTCATTGTAAAACATCATCACTTAAGGTCAAATAGTCTAGGAGTTAGAGCAAAATTAGTGCTTCAAGATGATTAAGTCGTGTCGTGTCTTTCATCCAACCCAACAGCAAAATTTTGAAATGAAAATTCGAATATTAAAAGCTTTATATTTCCTTAAAGGACACAAGAATAAGGACTTCATTGTAAAAAATCGTCCCTTAAGGTCAAATAGTCTAGGAGTTAGAGCAAAATTAGTGCTTCAATATGATTAAGTCGTGTCTTTCATTCAACCCAACAGCAAAATTTTGAAATAAAAGTTCGAATAGAAAAAGCTTTGTATTTCCTTAAAAAACACAGGAATAAGGACTTCGTTGTAAGAAATCATCCCTTAAGGTCAAATAGTCTAGGAGTTATAGCAAAATTAGTGCTTCAAGATGATTAAGTCGTGTCTTTCATTCAACCCAACAGCAAAATTTTGAAATGAAAATTCGAATAGAAAAAGCTTTGAATTTCCTTAAAGGACACAGAAATAAGGACTTCATTGTAAAAAATCATCCCTTAAGGTCAAATAGTCTAAGAGTTAGAGCAAAATTAGTGCTTCATGATTATTAAGTCGTGTCTTTCATTCAACCCAACAGCAAAATTTTGAAATGAAAGTTCGAATAGAAAAAGCTTTGTATTTCCTTTAAAGACACAGGAATAAGGACTTCATTGTAAAATATCGTCCCTTAAGGTCAAATAGTCTGGGAGTTAGAGCTAAATTAGTGCTTCAAGATGATTAAGTCGTGTCTTTCATTCAACCCAACAGCAAAATTTTGAAATAAAAATTCGAATAGAAAAAGCTTTATATTTCCTTAAAGGACACAGAAATAAGGACTTCATTGTAAAAAATCGTCCCTTAAGGTCAAATAGTCTAGGAGTTAGAGCAAAATTAGTGCTTCAATATGATTAAGTCGTGTCTTTCATTCAACCCAACAGCAAAATTTTGAAATGAAAATTCGAATAGAAAAAGCTTTGTATTTCCTTAAAGGACACAGGAATGAGGACTTCATTGTAAACAATCATCACTTAAGGTCAAATAGTCTAGGAGTTAGAGCAAAATTAGTGCTTCAAGATGATTAAGTCGTGTCGTGTCTTTCATCCAACCCAACAGCAACATTTTGAAAAGAAAATTCGAATAGAAAAAGCTTTGTATTTCCTTAAAGGACACAGGAATAAGGACTTCATTGTAAAAAATCATCCCTTAAGGTCAAATAGTCTGGGAGTTAGAGCTAAATTAGTGCTTCATGATGATTAAGTCGTGTCTTTCGTTCAACCCAACAGCAAAATTTTGAAATAAAAATTCGAATAGAAAAAGCTTTATATTTCCTTAAAGGACACAGAAATAAGGACTTCATTGTAAAAAATCGTCCCTTAAGGTCAAATAGTCTAGGAGTTAGAGCAAAATTAGTGCTTCAAAATGATTAAGTCGTGTCTTTCATTCAACCCAACAGCAAAATTTTGAAATGAAAATTCGAATAGAAAAAGCTTTGTATTTCCTTAAAGGACACAGGAATGAGGACT
The DNA here is from genome assembly GCA_963971375.1 of Platycheirus rosarum. Taxonomy (NCBI): domain Eukaryota; kingdom Metazoa; phylum Arthropoda; class Insecta; order Diptera; family Syrphidae; genus Platycheirus; species Platycheirus rosarum. The sequence continues at coordinate 11,722,326 of OZ020511.1, read as the reverse complement.
TCATTGTAAAAAATCATCACTTAAGGTCAAATAGTCTAGGAGTTAGAGCAAAACTAGTGCTTCAAGATGATTAAGTCGTGTCGTGTCTTTCATCCAACCCAACAGCAAAATTTTCAAATGAAAATTCGAATAGAAAAAGCTTTATATTTTCTTAAAGGACACAAGAATAAGGACTTCATTGTAAAAAATCATCCCTTAAGGTCAAATAGTCTAGGAGTTAGAGCAAAATTAGTGCTTCAAGATGATTAAGTCGTGTCTTTCATTCAACCCAACAGCAAAATTTTGAAATGAAAATTCGAATAGAAAAAGCTTTGTATTTCCTTAAAGGACACAGGAATAAGGACTTAATTGTAAAACATCATCACTTAAGGTCAAATAGTCTAGGAGTTAGAGCAAAATTAGTGCTTCAAGATGATTAAGTCGTGTCGTGTCTTCCATCCAACCCAACAGCAAAATTTTGAAATGAAAATTCGAATAGAAAAAGCTTTATATTTCCTTAAAGGACACAAGAATAAGGACTTCATTGTAAAAAATCATCCCTTAAGGTCAAATAGTCTAGGAGTTAGAGCAAAATTAGTGCTTCAAGATGATTAAGTCGTGTCTTTCATTCAACCCAACTGCAAAATTTTGAAATGAAAATTCGAATAGAAAAAGTTTTGTAATTTCTTAAAGGACACAAGAATAAGGACTTCATTGTAAAAAATAATCCCTTAAGGTCATATAGTCTAGGAGTTAGAGCAAAATTAGTGCTTCAAGATGATTAAGTCGTGTCTTTCATTCAACCCAACAGCAAAATTTTGAAATGAAAATTCGAATAGAAAAAGCTTTGAATTTCCTTAAAGGACACAAGAATAATGACTTCATTGTAAAAAATCGACCCTTAAGGTCGAATAGTCTAGGAGTTAGAGATAAATTAGTGCTTCATGATGATTATGTCGTGTCTTTCATTCAACTCAACAGCAAAATTTTGAAATGAAAATTCGAATAGAAAAAGCTTTGTATTTCCTTAAAGGACACAGGGATAAGGACTTCATTGTAAAAAATCATCCCTTAAGGTCAAATAGTCTAGGAGTTAGAACAAAATTAGTGCTTCAAGATGATTAAGTCGTGTCTTTCATTCAACCCAACTGCAAAATTTTGAAATGAAAATTCGAATAGAAAAAGCTTTGTATTTCCTTAAAGGACACAGGAATAAGGACTTCATTGTAAAAAATCATCCCTTAAGGTCAAATAGTCTAAGAGTTAGAGCAAAATAAGTGCTTCAAGATTATTAAGTCGTGTCTTTCATTCAACCCAACAGCAAAATTTTGAAATGAAAGTTCGAATAGAAAAAGCTTTGTATTTCCTTAAAGGACACAGAAATAAGGACTTCATTGTAAGAAATCATCCCTTAAGGTCAAACAGTCTAGGAGTTAGAGCAAAATTAGTGCTTCAAGATGATTAAGTCGTGTCATTCATTCGATCCAACAGCAAAATTTTGAAATGAAAATTCGAATAGAAAAAGCTTTGTATTTCCTTAAAGGACACAAGAATAATGACTGCATTGTAAAAAATCGACCCTTAAGGTCAAATAGTCTAGGAGTTAGAGATAAATTAGTGCTTCATGATGATTAAGTCGTGTCTTTCATTCAACCCAACAGCAAAATTTTGACATGAAAATTCGAATAGAAAAAGCTTTCTGTTTCCTTAAAGGACACAAAAATAAGGACTTCATTGTAATATATCGTCCCTTAAGATCAAATAGTCTGGGAGTTAGAGGTAAATTAGTGCTTCATGATGATTAAGTCGTGTCTTTCATTCAACCCAACAGCAAAAATTTTAAACAAAAATTCGAATAGAAAAAGCTTTATATTTCCTTAAAGGACACAGAAATAAGGACTTCATTGTAAAAAATCGTCCCTTAAGGTCAAATAGTCTAGGAGTTAGAGCAAAATTAGTGCTTCAAGATGATTAAGTCGTGTCTTTCATTCAACCCAACAGCAAAATTTTGAAATGAAAATTCGAATAGAAAAAGCTTTGTATTTCCTTAAAGGACACAGGAATGAGGACTTCACTGTAAAAAATCATCACTTAAGGTCAAATAGTCTAGGAGTTAGAGCAAAATTAGTGCTTCAAGATGATTAAGTCGTGTCTTGTCTTTCATCCAACCCAACAGCAAAATTTTGAAATGAAAATTCGAATAGAAAAAGCTTTATATTTCCTTAAAGGACACAGGAATAAGGACTTCATTGTAAGAAAATAATCCCTTAAGGTCAAATAGTCTAGGAGTTAGAGCAAAATTAGTGCTTCAATATGATTAAGTCGTGTCTTTCATTCAACCCAACAGCAAAATTTTGAAATGAAAATTCGAATAGAAAAAGCTTTATATTTCCTTAAAGGACACAGGAATAAGGACTTCATTGTAAAAAATCATCACTTAAGGTCAAATATTCTAGGAGTTAGAGCAAAATTAGTGCTTCAAGATGATTAAGTAAGTCGTGTCTTTCATTCAACCCAACAGCAAAATTTTGAAACGAAAATTCGAATAGAAAAAGCTTTGTATTTCCTTAAAGGACACAGAAATAAGGACTTCATTGTAAAAAATCATCCCTTAAGGTCAACAAGTCTAGGAGTTAGAGCAAAATTAGTGCTTCAAGATGATTAAGTCGTGTCTTTCATTCAACCCAACAGCAAAATTTTGAAATAAAAAATTCGAATAGAAAAAGCTTTGTATTTCCTTAAAGGACACAGAAATAAGGACTTCATTGTAAAATATCGTCCCATAAGGTCAAATAGTCTGGGAGTTAGAGCTAAATTAGTGCTTCATGATGATTAAGTCGTGTCTTTCATTCAACCCAACAGCAAAATTTTGAAATAAAAATTCAAATAGAAAAAGCTTTATATTTCCTTAAAGGACACAGAAATAAGGACTTCATTGTAAAAAATCGTCCCTTAAGGTCAAATAGTCTAGGAGTTAGAGCAAAATTAGTGCTTCAAGATGATTAAGTCGTGTCTTTCATTCAACCCAACAGCAAAATTTTGAAATGAAAATTCGAATAGAAAAAGCTTTGTATTTCCTTAAAGGACACAGGAATAAGGAGTTCATTGTAAAAAATTATCCCTTAAGGTCAAATAGTCTAGGAGTTAGAGCAAAATTAGTGCTTCAAGATGATTAAGTCGTGTCTTTCATTCAACCCAACAGCAAAATTTTGAAATGAAAATTCGAATAGAAAAAACTTTGTATTTCCTTAAAGGACACAAGAATGAGGACTTCATTGTAAAAAAATCATCAGTTAAGGTCAAATAGTCTAGGAGTTAGAGCAAAATTAGTGCTTCAAGATGATTAAGTCGTGTCGTGTCTTTCATCCAACCCAACAGCAAAATTTTCAAATGAAAATTCGAATAGAAAAAGCTTTATATTTTCTTAAAGGACACAAGAATAAGGACTTCATTGTAAAAAATCATCCCTTAAGGTCAAATAGTCTAGGAATTAGAGCAAAATTAGTGCTTCAAGATGATTAAGTCGTGTCGTGTCTTTCATCCAACCCAACAGCAAAATTTTGAAATGAAAATTCGAATAGAAAAAGCTTTATATTTCCTTAAAGGACACAGAAATAAGGACTTCATTGTAAAAAATCGTCCCTTAAGGTCAAATAGTCTAGGAGTTAGAGCAAAATTAGTGCTTCAAGATGATTAAGTCGTGTCTTTCATTCAACCCAACAGCAAAATTTTGAAATGAAAATTCGAATAGAAAAAGCTTTGTATTTCCTTAAAGGACACAGGAATGAGGACTTCACTGTAAAAAATCATCACTTAAGGTCAAATAGTCTAGGAGTTAGAGCAAAATTAGTGCTTCAAGATGATTAAGTCGTGTCTTGTCTTTCATCCAACCCAACAGCAAAATTTTGAAATGAAAATTCGAATAGAAAAAGCTTTATATTTCCTTAAAGGACACAGGAATAAGGACTTCATTGTAAGAAAATAATCCCTTAAGGTCAAATAGTCTAGGAGTTAGAGCAAAATTAGTGCTTCAATATGCAAAATTTTGAAATGAAAATTCGAATAGAAAAAGCTTTGTATTTCCTTAAAGGACACAGGAATGAGGACTTCATTGTAAAAAATCATCACTTAAGGTCAAATAGTCTAGGAGTTAGAGCAAAATTAGTGCTTCAAGATGATTAAGTCGTGTCGTGTCTTTCATCCAACCCAACAGCAACATTTTGAAAAGAAAATTCGAATAGAAAAAGCTTTGTATTTCCTTAAAGGACACAGGAATAAGGACTTCATTGTAAAAAATCATCCCTTAAGGTCAAAAAGTCTAGGAGTTAGAGCAAAATTAGTGCTTCAAGATGATTAAGTCGTGTCTTTCATTCAACCCAACAGCAAAATTTTGAAATAAAAAATTCGAATAGAAAAAGCTTTATATTTCCTTAAAGGACACAGAAATAAGGACTTCATTGTAAAAAATCGTCCCTTAAGGTCAAAAAGTCTAGGAGTTAGAGCAAAATTAGTGCTTCAAGATGATTAAGTCGTGTCTTTCATTCTACCCAACAGCAAAATTTTGAAATTAAAATTCGAATAGAAAAAGCTTTATATTTCCTTAAAGGACACAGGAATGAGGACTTCATTGTAAAAAATCATCACTTAAGGTCAAATAGTCTAGGAGTTAGAGCAAAACTAGTGCTTCAAGATGATTAAGTCGTGTCGTGTCTTTCATCCAACCCAACAGCAAAATTTTCAAATGAAAATTCGAATAGAAAAAGCTTTATATTTCCTTAAAGGACACAAGAATAAGGACTTCATTGTAAAAAATCATCCCTTAAGGTCAAATAGTCTAGGAGTTAGAGCAAAATTAGTGCTTCAAGATGATTAAGTCGTGTCTTTCATTCAACCCAACTGCAAAATTTTGAAATGAAAATTCGAATAGAAAAAGTTTTGTAATTTCTTAAAGGACACAAGAATAAGGACTTCATTGTAAAAAATAATCCCTTAAGGTCATATAGTCTAGGAGTTAGAGCAAAATTAGTGCTTCAAGATGATTAAGTCGTGTCTTTCATTCAACCCAACAGCAAAATTTTGAAATGAAAATTCGAATAGAAAAAGCTTTGAATTTCCTTAAAGGACACAAGAATAATGACTTCATTGTAAAAAATCGACCCTTAAGGTTGAATAGTCTAGGAGTTAGAGATAAATTAGTGCTTCATGATGATTATGTCGTGTCTTTCATTCAACTCAACAGCAAAATTTTGAAATGAAAATTCGAATAGAAAAAGCTTTGTATTTCCTTAAAGGACACAGGGATAAGGACTTCATTGTAAAAAATCATCCCTTAAGGTCAAATAGTCTAGGAGTTAGAACAAAATTAGTGCTTCAAGATGATTAAGTCGTGTCTTTCATTCAACCCAACTGCAAAATTTTGAAATGAAAATTCGAATAGAAAAAGCTTTGTATTTCCTTAAAGGACACAGGAATAAGGACTTCATTGTAAAAAATCATCCCTTAAGGTCAAATAGTCTAAGAGTTAGAGCAAAATAAGTGCTTCAAGATTATTAAGTCGTGTCTTTCATTCAACCCAACAGCAAAATTTTGAAATGAAAGTTCGAATAGAAAAAGCTTTGTATTTCCTTAAAGGACACAGAAATAAGGACTTCATTGTAAGAAATCATCCCTTAAGGTCAAACAGTCTAGGAGTTAGAGCAAAATTAGTGCTTCAAGATGATTAAGTCGTGTCATTCATTCGATCCAACAGCAAAATTTTGAAATGAAAATTCGAATAGAAAAAGCTTTGTATTTCCTTAAAGGACACAAGAATAATGACTGCATTGTAAAAAATCGACCCTTAAGGTCAAATAGTCTAGGAGTTAGAGATAAATTAGTGCTTCATGATGATTAAGTCGTGTCTTTCATTCAACCCAACAGCAAAATTTTGACATGAAAATTCGAATAGAAAAAGCTTTCTGTTTCCTTAAAGGACACAAAAATAAGGACTTCATTGTAATATATCGTCCCTTAAGATCAAATAGTCTGGGAGTTAGAGGTAAATTAGTGCTTCATGATGATTAAGTCGTGTCTTTCATTCAACCCAACAGCAAAAATTTTAAACAAAAATTCGAATAGAAAAAGCTTTATATTTCCTTAAAAGACACAGAAATAAGGACTTCATTGTAAAAAATCGTCCCTTAAGGTCAAATAGTCTAGGAGTTAGAGCAAAATTAGTGCTTCAAGATGATTAAGTCGTGTCTTTCATTCAACCCAACAGCAAAATTTTGAAATGAAAATTCGAATAGAAAAAGCTTTGTATTTCCTTAAAGGACACAGGAATGAGGACTTCACTGTAAAAAATCATCACTTAAGGTCAAATAGTCTAGGAGTTAGAGCAAAATTAGTGCTTCAAGATGATTAAGTCGTGTCTTGTCTTTCATCCAACCCAACAGCAAAATTTTGAAATGAAAATTCGAATAGAAAAAGCTTTATATTTCCTTAAAGGACACAGGAATAAGGACTTCATTGTAAGAAAATAATCCCTTAAGGTCAAATAGTCTAGGAGTTAGAGCAAAATTAGTGCTTCAATATGATTAAGTCGTGTCTTTCATTCAACCCAACAGCAAAATTTTGAAATGAAAATTCGAATAGAAAAAGCTTTATATTTCCTTAAAGGACACAGGAATAAGGACTTCATTGTAAAAAATCATCACTTAAGGTCAAATATTCTAGGAGTTAGAGCAAAATTAGTGCTTCAAGATGATTAAGTAAGTCGTGTCTTTCATTCAACCCAACAGCAAAATTTTGAAACGAAAATTCGAATAGAAAAAGCTTTGTATTTCCTTAAAGGACACAGAAATAAGGACTTTATTGTAAAAAATCATCCCTTAAGGTCAACAAGTCTAGGAGTTAGAGCAAAATTAGTGCTTCAAGATGATTAAGTCGTGTCTTTCATTCAACCCAACAGCAAAATTTTGAAATAAAAAATTCGAATAGAAAAAGCTTTGTATTTCCTTAAAGGACACAGAAATAAGGACTTCATTGTAAAATATCGTCCCATAAGGTCAAATAGTCTGGGAGTTAGAGCTAAATTAGTGCTTCATGATGATTAAGTCGTGTCTTTCATTCAACCCAACAGCAAAATTTTGAAATGAAAATTCAAATAGAAAAAGCTTTGTAATTCCTTAAAGGACACAGGAATAAGGAGTTCATTGTAAAAAATTATCCCTTAAGGTCAAATAGTCTAGGAGTTAGAGCAAAATTAGTGCTTCAAGATGATTAAGTCGTGTCTTTCATTCAACCCAACAGCAAAATTTTGAAATGAAAATTCGAATAGAAAAAGCTTTGTATTTCCTTAAAGGACACAGGAATAAGGAGTTCATTGTAAAAAATTATCCCTTAAGGTCAAATAGTCTAGGAGTTAGAGCAAAATTAGTGCTTCAAGATGATTAAGTCGTGTCTTTCATTCAACCCAACAGCAAAATTTTGAAATGAAAATTCGAATAGAAAAAACTTTGTATTTCCTTAAAGGACACAAGAATGAGGACTTCATTGTAAAAAAATCATCAGTTAAGGTCAAATAGTCTAGGAGTTAGAGCAAAATTAGTGCTTCAAGATGATTAAGTCGTGTCGTGTCTTTCATCCAACCCAACAGCAAAATTTTCAAATGAAAATTCGAATAGAAAAAGCTTTATATTTTCTTAAAGGACACAAGAATAAGGACTTCATTGTAAAAAATCATCCCTTAAGGTCAAATAGTCTAGGAATTAGAGCAAAATTAGTGCTTCAAGATGATTAAGTCGTGTCTTTCATTCAACCCAACAGCAAAATTTTGAAATGAAAATTCGAATAGAAAAAGCTTTGTATTTCCTTAAAGGACACAGGAATAAGGACTTCATTGTAAAACATCATCACTTAAGGTCAAATAGTCTAGGAGTTAGAGCAAAATTAGTGCTTCAAGATGATTAAGTCGTGTCGTGTCTTTCATCCAACCCAACAGCAAAATTTTGAAATGAAAATTCGAATAGAAAAAGCTTTATATTTCCTTAAAGGACACAAGAATAAGGACTTCATTGTAAAAAATCGTCCCTTAAGGTCAAATAGTCTAGGAGTTAGAGCAAAATTAGTGCTTCAATATGATTAAGTCGTGTCTTTCATTCAACCCAACAGCAAAATTTTGAAATAAAAGTTCGAATAGAAAAAGCTTTGTATTTCCTTAAAAAACACAGGAATAAGGACTTCGTTGTAAGAAATCATCCCTTAAGGTCAAATAGTCTAGGAGTTATAGCAAAATTAGTGCTTCAAGATGATTAAGTCGTGTCTTTCATTCAACCCAACAGCAAAATTTTGAAAAGAAAATTCGAATAGAAAAAGCTTTGAATTTCCTTAAAGGACACAGAAATAAGGACTTCATTGTAAAAAATCATCCCTTAAGGTCAAATAGTCTAAGAGTTAGAGCAAAATTAGTGCTTCAAGATTATTAAGTCGTGTCTTTCATTCAACCCAACAGCAAAATTTTGAAATGAAAGTTCGAATAGAAAAAGCTTTGTATTTCCTTAAAAGACACAGGAATAAGGACTTCATTGTAAAATATCGTCCCTTAAGGTCAAATAGTCTGGGAGTTAGAGCTAAATTAGTGCTTCAAGATGATTAAGTCGTGTCTTTCATTCAACCCAACAGCAAAATTTTGAAATAAAAATTCGAATAGAAAAAGCTTTATATTTCCTTAAAGGACACAGAAATAAGGACTTCATTGTAAAAAATCGTCCCTTAAGGTCAAATAGTCTAGGAGTTAGAGCAAAATTAGTGCTTCAATATGATTAAGTCGTGTCTTTCATTCAACCCAACAGCAAAATTTTGAAATGAAAATTCGAATAGAAAAAGCTTTGTATTTCCTTAAAGGACACAGGAATGAGGACTTCATTGTAAACAATCATCACTTAAGGTCAAATAGTCTAGGAGTTAGAGCAAAATTAGTGCTTCAAGATGATTAAGTCGTGTCGTGTCTTTCATCCAACCCAACAGCAACATTTTGAAAAGAAAATTCGAATAGAAAAAGCTTTGTATTTCCTTAAAGGACACAGGAATAAGGACTTCATTGTAAAAAATCATCCCTTAAGGTCAAATAGTCTGGGAGTTAGAGCTAAATTAGTGCTTCATGATGATTAAGTCGTGTCTTTCGTTCAACCCAACAGCAAAATTTTGAAATAAAAATTCGAATAGAAAAAGCTTTATATTTCCTTAAAGGACACAGAAATAAGGACTTCATTGTAAAAAATCGTCCCTTAAGGTCAAATAGTCTAGGAGTTAGAGCAAAATTAGTGCTTCAAAATGATTAAGTCGTGTCTTTCATTCAACCCAACAGCAAAATTTTGAAATGAAAATTCGAATAGAAAAAGCTTTGTATTTCCTTAAAGGACACAGGAATGAGGACTTCATTGTAAAAAATCATCACTTAAGGTCAAATAGTCTAGGAGTTAGAGCAAAACTAGTGCTTCAAGATGATTAAGTCGTGTCGTGTCTTTCATCCAACCCAACAGCAAAATTTTCAAATGAAAATTCGAATAGAAAAAGCTTTATATTTTCTTAAAGGACACAAGAATAAGGACTTCATTGTAAAAAATCATCCCTTAAGGTCAAATAGTCTAGGAATTAGAGCAAAATTAGTGCTTCAAGATGATTAAGTCGTGTCTTTCATTCAACCCAACAGCAAAATTTTGAAATGAAAATTCGAATAGAAAAAGCTTTGTATTTCCTTAAAGGACACAGGAATAAGGACTTAATTGTAAAACATCATCACTTAAGGTCAAATAGTCTAGGAGTTAGAGCAAAATTAGTGCTTCAAGATGATTAAGTCGTGTCGTGTCTTTCATCCAACCCAACAGCAAAATTTTGAAATGAAAATTCGAATAGAAAAAGCTTTATATTTCCTTAAAGGACACAAAAATAAGGACTTCATTGTAAAAAATCATCCCTTAAGGTCAAATAGTCTAGGAGTTAGAGCAAAATTAGTGCTTCAAGATGATTAAGTCGTGTCTTTCATTCAACCCAACTGCAAAATTTTGAAATGAAAATTCGAATAGAAAAAGTTTTGTAATTCCTTAAAGGACACAAGAATAAGGACTTCGTTGTAAAAAATAATCCCTTAAGGTCATATAGTCTAGGAGTTAGAGCAAAATTAGTGCTTCAAGATGATTAAGTCGTGTCTTTCATTCAACCCAACAGCAAAATTTTGAAATGAAAATTCGAATAGAAAAAGCTTTGAATTTCCTTAAAGGACACAAGAATAATGACTTCATTGTAAAAAATCGACCCTTAAGGTCAAATAGTCTAGGAGTTAGAGATAAATTAGTGCTTCATGATGATTATGTCGTGTCTTTCATTCAACTCAACAGCAAAATTTTGAAATGAAAATTCGAATAGAAAAAGCTTTGTATTTCCTTAAAGGACACAGGGATAAGGACTTCATTGTAAAAAATCATCCCTTAAGGTCAAATAGTCTAGGAGTTAGAACAAAATTAGTGCTTCAAGATGATTAAGTCGTGTCTTTCATCCAACCCAACTGCAAAATTTTGAAATGAAAATTCGAATAGAAAAAGCTTTGTATTTCCTTAAAGGACACAGGAATAAGGACTTCATTGTAAAAAATCATCCCTTAAGGTCAAATAGTCTAAGAGTTAGAGCAAAATAAGTGCTTCAAGATTATTAAGTCGTGTCTTTCATTCAACCCAACAGCAAAATTTTGAAATGAAAGTTCGAATAGAAAAAGCTTTGTATTTCCTTAAAGGACACAGAAATAAGGACTTCATTGTAAGAAATCATCCCTTAAGGTCAAACAGTCTAGGAGTTAGAGCAAAATTAGTGCTTCAAGATGATTAAGTCGTGTCATTCATTCGATCCAACAGCAAAATTTTGAAATGAAAATTCGAATAGAAAAAGCTTTGTATTTCCTTAAAGGACACAAGAAAAATGACTGCATTGTAAAAAATCGACCCTTAAGGTCAAATAGTCTAGGAGTTAGAGATAAATTAGTGCTTCATGATGATTAAGTCGTGTCTTTCATTCAACCCAACAGCAAAATTTTGACATGAAAATTCGAATAGAAAAAGCTTTCTGTTTCCTTAAAGGACACAAAAATAAGGACTTCATTGTAATATATCGTCCCTTAAGATCAAATAGTCTGGGAGTTAGAGCTAAATTAGTGCTTCATGATGATTAAGTCGTGTCTTTCATTCAACCCAACAGCAAAAATTTTAAACAAAAATTCGAATAGAAAAAGCTTTATATTTCCTTAAAGGACACAGAAATAAGGACTTCATTGTAAAAAATCGTCCCTTAAGGTCAAATAGTCTAGGAGTTAGAGCAAAATTAGTGCTTCAAGATGATTAAGTCGTGTCTTTCATTCAACCCAACAACAAAATTTTGAAATGAAAATTCGAATAGAAAAAGCTTTGTATTTCCTTAAAGCACACAGGAATAAGGACTTCACTGTAAAAAATCATCACTTAAGGTCAAATAGTCTAGGAGTTAGAGCAAAATTAGTGCTTCAAGATGATTAAGTCGTGTCTTGTCTTTCATCCAACCCAACAGCAAAATTTTGAAATGAAAATTCGAATAGAAAAAGCTTTATATTTCCTTAAAGGACACAGGAATAAGGACTTCATTGTAAGAAAATAATCCCTTAAGGTCAAATAGTCTAGGAGTTAGAGCAAAATTAGTGCTTCAATATGATTAAGTCGTGTCTTTCATTCAACCCAACAGCAAAATTTTGAAATGAAAATTCGAATAGAAAAAGCTTTATATTTCCTTAAAGGACACAGGAATAAGGACTTCATTGTAAAAAATCATCACTTAAGGTCAAATATTCTAGGAGTTAGAGCACAATTAGTGCTTCAAGATGATTAAGTCGTGTCGTGTCTTTCATCCAACCCAACAGCAACATTTTGAAAAGAAAATTCGAATAGAAAAAGCTTTGTATTTCCTTAAAGGACACAGGAATAAGGACTTCATTGTAAAAAATCATCCCTTAAGGTCAAATAGTCTGGGAGTTAGAGCTAAATTAGTGCTTCAAGATGATTAAGTCGTGTCTTTCATTCAACCCAACAGCAAAATTTTGAAATAAAAAATTCGAATAGAAAAAGCTTTGTATTTCCTTAAAGGACACAGGAATAAGGAGTTCATTGTAAAAAATTATCCCTTAAGGTCAAATAGTCTAGGAGTTAGAGCAAAATTAGTGCTTCATGATGATTAAGTCGTGTCTTTCATTCAACCCAACAGCAAAATTTTGAAATAAAAATTCGAATAGAAAAAGCTTTATATTTCCTTAAAGGACACAGAAATAAGGACTTCATTGTAAAAAATCGTCCTTTAAGGTCAAATAGTCTAGGAGTTAGAGCAAAATTAGTGCTTCAAGATGATTAAGTCGTGTCTTTCATTCAACCCAACAGCAAAATTTTGAAATGAAAATTCGAATAGAAAAAGCTTTGTATTTCCTTAAAGGACACAGGAATAAGGAGTTCATTGTAAAAAATTATCCCTTAAGGTCAAATAGTCTAGGAGTTAGAGCAAAATTAGTGCTTCAAGATGATTAAGTCGTGTCTTTCATTCAACCCAACAGCAAAATTTTGAAATGAAAATTCGAATAGAAAAAACTTTGTATTTCCTTAAAGGACACAGGGATGAGGACTTCATTGTAAAAAAATCATCAGTTAAGGTCAAATAGTCTAGGAGTTAGAGCAAAATTAGTTCTTCAAGATGATTAAGTCGTGTCGTGTCTTTCATCCAACCCAACAGCAAAATTTTGAAATGAAAATGCGAATAGAAAAAGCTTTATATTTCCTTAAAGTACACAGGAATAAGGAGTTCATTGTAAAAAATTATCCCTTAAGGTCAAATAGTCTAGGAGTTAGAGCAAAATTAGTGCTTCAAGATGATTAAGTCGTGTCTTTCATTCAACCCAACAGCAAAATTTTGAAATGAAAATTCGAATAGAAAAAGCTTTGTATTTCCTTAAAGGACACAGGAATAAGGAGTTCATTGTAAAAAATTATCCCTTAAGGTCAAATAGTCTAGGAGTTAGAGCAAAATTAGTGCTTCAAGATGATTAAGTCGTGTCTTTCATTCAACCCAACAGCAAAATTTTGAAATGAAAATTCGAATAGAAAAAACTTTGTATTTCCTTAAAGGACACAGGAATGAGGACTTCATTGTAAAGAAATCATCAGTTAAGGTCAAATAGTCTAGGAGTTAGAGCAAAATTAGTGCTTCAAGATGATTAAGTCGTGTGTTGTCTTTCATCCAACCCAACAGCAAAATTTTGAAATGAAAATTCGAATAGAAAAAGCTTTATATTTCCTTAAAGTACACAGGAATAAGGAGTTCATTGTAAAAAATTATCCCTTAAGGTCAAATAGTCTAGGAGTTAGAGCAAAATTAGTGCTTCAAGATGATTAAGTCGTGTCTTTCATTCAACCCAACAGCAAAATTTTGAAATGAAAATTCGAATAGAAAAAGCTTTGTATTTCCTTAAAGGACACAGGAATAAGGACTTTATTGTAAAAAATCATCCCTTAAGGTCAAATAGTCTAAGAGTTAGAGCAAAATTAGTGCTTCAAGATTATTAAGTCGTGTCTTTCATTCAACCCAACAGCAAAATTTTGAAATGAAAGTTCGAATAGAAAAAGCTTTGTATTTCCTTAAAGGACACAGGAATAAGGACTTCGTTGTAAGAAATTATTCCTTAAGGTCAAATAGTCTAGGAGTTAGAGCAAAATTAGTGCTTCAAGATTATTAAGTCGTGTCTTTCATTCAACCCAACAGCAAAATTTTGAAATGAAAATTCGAATAGAAAAAGCTTTGAATTTCCTTAAAGGACACAAGAATAATGACTTCATTGTAAAAAATTGACCCTTAAGGTCAAATAGTCTAGGAGTTAGAGCTAAATTAGTGCTTCAAGATGATTAAGTCGTGTCTTTCATTCAACCCAACAGCAAAATTTTGAAATGAAAATTCGAATAGAAAAAGCGTTCTATTTCCTTAAAGGACACAAAAATAAGGACTTCATTGTAAAATATCGTCCCTTAAGGTCAAATAGTCTGGGAGTTAGAGCTAAATTAGTGCTTCATGATGATTAAGTCGTGTCTTTCATTCAACCCAACAGCAAAATTTGGAAATAAAAATTCGAATAGAAAAAGCTTTATATTTCCTTAAAGGACACAGAAATAAGGACTTCATTGTAAAAAATCGTCCCTTAAGGTCAAATAGTCTAGGAGTTAGAGCAAAATTAGTGCTTCAAGATGATTAAGTCGTGTCTTTCATTCAACCCAACAGCAAAATTTTGAAATGAAAATTCGAATAAAAAAAGCTTTGTATTTCCTTAAAGGACACAGGAATGAGGACTTCATTGTAAAAACTCATCACTTAAGGTCAAATAGTCTAGGAGTTAGAGCAAAATTAGTGCTTCAAGATGATTAAGTCGTGTCGTGTCTTTCATCCAACCCAACAGCAAAATTTTGAAATGAAAATTCGAATAGAAAAAGCTTTATATTTCCTTAAAGGACACAGGAATAAGGACTTCATTGTAAAAAATCATCCCTTAAGGTCAAATAGTCTAAGAGTTAGAGCAAAATAAGTGCTTCAAGATTATTAAGTCGTGTCTTTCATTCAACCCAACAGCAAAATTTTGAAATGAAAGTTCGAATAGAAAAAGCTTTGTATTTCCTTAAAGGACACAGAAATAAGGACTTCATTGTAAAATATCGTCCCTTAAGGTCAAATAGTCTGGGAGTTAGAGCTAAATTAGTGCTTCAAGATGATTAAGTCGTGTCGTGTCTTTCATCCAACCCAACAGCAAAATTTTGAAATGAAATTTCGAATAGAAAAAGCTTTATATTTCCTTAAAGGACACAGGAATAAGGACTTCATTGTAAAAAATTGTCCCTTAAGGTCAAATAGTCTAGGAGTTAGAGCAAAATTAGTGCTTCAAGATGATTAAGTCGTGTCTTTCATTCAACCCAACAGCAAAATTTTGAAATGAAAATTCGAATAGAAAAAGCTTTGAATTTCCTTAAAGGACACAAGAATAATGACTTCATTGTAAAAAATCGACCCTTAAGGTCAAATAGTCTAGGAGTTAGAGATAAATTAGTGCTTCATGATGATTATGTCGTGTCTTTCATTCAACTCAACAGCAAAATTTTGAAATGAAAATTCGAATAGAAAAAGCTTTGTATTTCCTTAAAGGACACAGGAATAAGGACTTCATTGTAAAATATCGTCCCTTAAGGTCAAATAGTCTGGGAGTTAGAGCTAAATTAGTGCTTCAAGATGATTAAGTCGTGTCGTGTCTTTCATCCAACCCAACAGCAAAATTTTGAAATGAAATTTCGAATAGAAAAAGCTTTATATTTCCTTAAAGGACACAGGAATAAGGACTTCATTGTAAAAAATCATCCCTTAAGGTCAAATAGTCTAGGAGTTAGAGCAAAATTAGTGCTTCAAGATGATTAAGTCGTGTCTTTCATTCAACCCAACAGCAAAATTTTGAAATGAAAATTCGAATAGAAAAAGTTTTGTAATTCCTTAAAGGACACAGGAATAAGGACTTCATTGTAAAAAATCATCCCTTAAGGTCAAATAGTCTAGGAGTTAGAGCAAAATTAGTGCTTCAAGATGATTAAGTCGTGTCTTTCATTCAACCCAACAGCAAAATTTTGAAATGAAAATTCGAATAAAAAAAGCTTTGTATTTCCTTAAAGGACACAGGAATGAGGACTTCATTGTAAAAACTCATCACTTAAGGTCAAATAGTCTAGGAGTTAGAGCAAAATTAGTGCTTCAAGATGATTAAGTCGTGCCTTTCATTCAACTCAACAGCAAAATTTTGAAATGAAAATTCGAATAGAAAGAGCTTTGTATTTCCTTAAAGGACACAGGAATAAGGACTTCATTGTAAAATATCGTCCCTTAAGGTCAAATAGTCTGGGAGTTAGAGCTAAATTAGTGCTTCAAGATGATTAAGTCGTGTCGTGTCTTTCATCCAACCCAACAGCAAAATTTTGAAATGAAAATTCGAATAGAAAGAGCTTTGTATTTCCTTAAAGGACACAGTAATAAGGACTTCATTGTAAAAAATCATTTCTTAAGGTCAAATAGTCTAGGAGTTAGAGCTAAATTAGTGCTTCAAGATGATTAAGTCGTGTCTTTCATTCAACCCAACAGCAAAATTTTGAAATGAAAATTCGAATAGAAAAAGCTTTCTGTTTCCTTAAAGGACACAAAAATAAGGACTTCATTGTAATATATCGTCCCTTAAGATCAAATAGTCTGGGAGTTAGAGCTAAATTAGTGCTTCATGATGATTAAGTCGTGTCTATCATTCAACCCAACAGCAATAATTTTAAACAAAAATTCGAATAGAAAAAGCTTTATATTTCCTTAAAGGACACAGAAATAAGGACTTCATTGTAAAAAATCGTCCCTTAAGGTCAAATAGTCTAGGAGTTAGAGCAAAATTAGTGCTTCAAGATGATTAAGTCGTGTCTTTCATTCAACCCAACAGCAAAATTTTGAAATGAAAATTCGAATAGAAAAAGCTTTGTATTTCCTTAAAGGACACAGGAATGAGGACTTCACTGTAAAAAATCATCACTTAAGGTCAAATAGTCTAGGAGTTAGAGCAAAATTAGTGCTTCAAGATGATTAAGTCGTGTCTTGTCTTTCATCCAACCCAACAGCAAAATTTTGAAATGAAAATTCGAATAGAAAAAGCTTTATATTTCCTTAAAGGACACAGGAATAAGGACTTCATTGTAAGAAAATAATCCCTTAATGTCAAATAGTCTAGGAGTTAGAGAAAAATTAGTGCTTCAATATGATTAAGTCGTGTCTTTCATTCAACCCAACAGCAAAATTTTGAAATGAAAATTCGAATAGAAAAAGCTTCATATTTCCTTAAAGGATACAGGAATAAGGACTTCATTTTAAAAAATCATCCCTTAAGGTCAAATATTCTAGGAGTTAGAGCAAAATTAGTGCTTCAAGATGATTAAGTAAGTCGTGTCTTTCATTCAACCCAACAGCAAAATTTTGAAACGAAAATTCGAATAGAAAAAGGTTTGTATTTCCTTAAAGGACACAGGAATAAGGACTTCATTGTAAAAAATCATCCCTTAAGGTCAACAAGTCTAGGAGTTAGAGCAAAATTAGTGCTTCAAGATGATTAAGTCGTGTCTTTCATTCAACCCAACAGCAAAATTTTGAAATAAAAAATTCGAATAGAAAAAGCTTTGTATTTCCTTAAAGGACACAGAAATAAGGACTTCATTGTAAAATATCGTCCCTTAAGGTCAAATAGTCTGGGAGTTAGAGCTAAATTAGTGCTTCATGATGATTAAGTCGTGTCTTTCATTCAACCCAACAGCAAAATTTTGAAATAAAAATTCGAATAGAAAAAGCTTTATATTTCCTTAAAGGACACAGAAATAAGGACTTCATTGTAAAAAATCGTCCCTTAAGGTCAAATAGTCTAGGAGTTAGAGCAAAATTAGTGCTTCAATATGATTAAGTCGTGTCTTTCATTCAACCCAACAGCAAAATTTTGAAACGAACATTCGAATAGAAAAAGCTTTGTATTTCCTTAAAGGACACAGGAATGAGGACTTCATTGTAAAAAATCATCACCTTAGGTCAAATAGTCTAGGAGTTAGAGCAAAATTAGTGCTTCAAGATGATTAAGTCGTGTCTTTCATTCAACCCAACAGCAAAATTTTGAAATGAAAATTCGAATAGAAAAAACTTGGTATTTCCTTAAAGGTCACAGGAATGAGTACTTCATTGTAAAAAAATCATCAGTTAAGGTCAAATAGTCTAGGAGTTAGAGCAAAATTAGTTCTTCAAGATGATTAAGTCGTGTCTTTCATTCAACTCAACAGCAAAATTTTGAAATGAAAATTCAAATAGAAAAAGCTTTGTATTTCCTTAAAGGACACTGGAATAAGGACTTCATTGTAAAAAATCATTTCTTAAGGTCAAATAGTCTAGGAGTTAGAGCAAAATTAGTGCTTCAAGATGATTAAGTCGTGTCTTTCATTCAACCCAACAGCAAAATTTTGAAATGAAAATTCGAATAGAAAAAGTTTTATAATTCCTTAAAGGACACAAGAATAAGGACTTCATTGTAAAAAATAATCCCTTAAGGTAAAATAGTCTAGGAGTTAGAGCAAAATTAGTGCTTCAAGATGATTAAGTCGTGTCTTTCATTCAACCCAACAGCAAAATTTTGAAATGAAAATTCGAATAGAAAAAGCTTTTATTTCCTTAAAGGACACAGGAATGAAGACTTCATTGTAAAAAATCATCACTTAAGGTCAAATAGTCTAGGAGTTAGAGCAAAATTAGTGCTTCAAGATGATTAAGTCGTGTCGTGTCTTTCATCCAACCCAACAGCAAAATTTTGAAATGAAAATTCGAATAGAAAAAGCTTTATATTTCCTTAAAGGACACAGGAATAAGGAGTTCATTGTAAAAAATTATCCCTTAAGGTCAAATAGTCTAGGAGTTAGAGCAAAATTAGTGCTTCAAGATGATTAAGTCGTGTCTTTCATTCAACCCAACAGCAAAATTTTGAAATGAAAATTCGAATAGAAAAAGCTTTGTATTTCCTTAAAGGACACAAGAATAAGGACTTCATTGTAAAAAATAATCCCTTAAGGTCAAATAGTCTAGGAGTTAGAGCAAAATTAGTGCTTCAAGATGATTAAGTCGTGTCTTTCATTCAACCCAACAGCAAAATTTTGAAATGAAAATTCGAATAGAAAAAGCTTTGTATTTCCTTAAAGGACACAGGAATGAGGACTTCATTGTAAAAAATCATCACTTAAGGTCAAATAGTCTAGGAGTTAGAGCAAAATTAGTGCTTCAAGATGATTAAGTCGTGTCGTGTCTTTCATCCAACCCAACCGCAAAATTTTGAAATGAAATTTCGAATAGAAAAAGCTTTATATTTCCTTAAAGGACACAGGAATAAGGACTTCATTGTAAAAAATTGTCCCTTAAGGTCAAATAGTCTAGGAGTTAGAGCAAAATTAGTGCTTCAAGATGATTAAGTCGTGTCTTTCATTCAACCCAACAGCAAAATTTTGAAATGAAAATTCGAATAGAAAAAGCTTTGAATTTCCTTAAAGGACACAAGAATAATGACTTCATTGTAAAAAATCGACCCTTAAGGTCAAATAGTCTAGGAGTTAGAGATAAATTAGTGCTTCATGATGATTATGTCGTGTCTTTCATTCAACTCAACAGCAAAATTTTGAAATGAAAATTCGAATAGAAAAAGCTTTGTATTTCCTTAAAGGACACAGGAATAAGGACTTCATTGTAAAATATCGTCCCTTAAGGTCAAATAGTCTGGGAGTTAGAGCTAAAGTAGTGCTTCAAGATGATTAAGTCGTGTCGTGTCTTTCATCCAACCCAACAGCAAAATTTTGAAATGAAATTTCGAATAGAAAAAGCTTTATATTTCCTTAAAGGACACAGGAATAAGGACTTCATTGTAAAAAATCATCCCTTAAGGTCAAATAGTCTAGGAGTTAGAGCAAAATTAGTGCTTCAAGATGATTAAGTCGTGTCTTTCATTCAACCCAACAGCAAAATTTTGAAATGAAAATTCGAATAGAAAAAGTTTTGTAATTCCTTAAAGGACACAGGAATAAGGACTTCATTGTAAAAAATCATCCCTTAAGGTCAAATAGTCTAGGAGTTAGAGCAAAATTAGTGCTTCAAGATGATTAAGTCGTGTCTTTCATTCAACCCAACTGCAAAATTTTGAAATGAAAATTCGAATAGAAAAAGCTTTGTATTTCCTTAAAGGACACAGGAATAAGGACTTCATTGTAAAAAATCATCCCTTAAGGTCAAATAGTCTAAGAGTTAGAGCAAAATAAGTGCTTCAAGATTATTAAGTCGTGTCTTTCATTCAACCCAACAGCAAAATTTTGAAATGAAAGTTCGAATAGAAAAAGCTTTGTATTTCCTTAAAGGACACAGGAATAAGGACTTCGTTGTAAGAAATCATCCCTTAAGGTCAAACAGTCTAGGAGTTAGAGCAAAATTAGTGCTTCAAGATGATTAAGTCGTGTCTTTCATTCGATCCAACAGCAAAATTTTGAAATGAAAATTCGAATAGAAAAAGCTTTGTATTTCCTTAAAGGACACAAGAATAATGACTGCATTGTAAAAAATCGACCCTTAAGGTCAAATAGTCTAGGAGTTAGAGATAAATTAGTGCTTCATGATGATTAAGTCGTGTCTTTCATTCAACTCAACAGCAAAATTTTGAAATGAAAATTCGAATAGAAAGAGCTTTGTATTTCCTTAAAGGACACAGGAATAAGGACTTCATTGTAAAAAATCATTTCTTAAGGTCAAATAGTCTAGGAGTTAGAGCTAAATTAGTGCTTCAAGATGATTAAGTCGTGTCTTTCATTCAACCCAACAGCAAAATTTTGAAATGAAAATTCGAATAGAAAAAGCTTTCTGTTTCCTTAAAGGACACAAAAATAAGGACTTCATTGTAATATATCGTCCCTTAAGATCAAATAGTCTGGGAGTTAGAGCTAAATTAGTGCTTCATGATGATTAAGTCGTGTCTATCATTCAACCCAACAGCAATAATTTTAAACAAAAATTCGAATAGAAAAATTTATATATTTCCTTAAAGGACACAGAAATAAGGACTTCATTGTAAAAAATCGTCCCTTAAGGTCAAATAGTCTAGGAGTTAGAGCAAAATTAGTGCTTCAAGATGATTAAGTCGTGTCTTTCATTCAACCCAACAGCAAAATTTTGAAATGAAAATTCGAATAGAAAAAGCTTTGTATTTCCTTAAAGGACACAGGAATGAGGACTTCACTGTAAAAAATCATCACTTAAGGTCAAATAGTCTAGGAGTTAGAGCAAAATTAGTGCTTCAAGATGATTAAGTCGTGTCTTGTCTTTCATCCAACCCAACAGCAAAATTTTGAAATGAAAATTCGAATAGAAAAAGCTTTATATTTCCTTAAAGGACACAGGAATAAGGACTTCATTGTAAGAAAATAATCCCTTAATGTCAAATAGTCTAGGAGTTAGAGAAAAATTAGTGCTTCAATATGATTAAGTCGTGTCTTTCATTCAACCCAACAGCAAAATTTTGAAATGAAAATTCGAATAGAAAAAGCTTCATATTTCCTTAAAGGATACAGGAATAAGGACTTCATTTTAAAAAATCATCCCTTAAGGTCAAATATTCTAGGAGTTAGAGCAAAATTAGTGCTTCAAGATGATTAAGTAAGTCGTGTCTTTCATTCAACCCAACAGCAAAATTTTGAAACGAAAATTCGAATAGAAAAAGGTTTGTATTTCCTTAAAGGACACAGGAATAAGGACTTCATTGTAAAAAATCATCCCTTAAGGTCAACAAGTCTAGGAGTTAGAGCAAAATTAGTGCTTCAAGATGATTAAGTCGTGTCTTTCATTCAACCCAACAGCAAAATTTTGAAATAAAAAATTCGAATAGAAAAAGCTTTGTATTTCCTTAAAGGACACAGAAATAAGGACTTCATTGTAAAATATCGTCCCTTAAGGTCAAATAGTCTGGGAGTTAGAGCTAAATTAGTGCTTCATGATGATTAAGTCGTGTCTTTCATTCAACCCAACAGCAAAATTTTGAAATAAAAATTCGAATAGAAAAAGCTTTATATTTCCTTAAAGGACACAGAAATAAGGACTTCATTGTAAAAAATCGTCCCTTAAGGTCAAATAGTCTAGGAGTTAGAGCAAAATTAGTGCTTCAAGATGATTAAGTCGTGTCTTTCATTCAACCCAACAGCAAAATTTTGAAATGAAAATTCGAATAGAAAAAGCTTTGTATTTCCTTAAAGGACACAGGAATGAGGACTTCATTGTAAAAAATCATCACCTTAGGTCAAATAGTCTAGGAGTTAGAGCAAAATTAGTGCTTCAAGATGATTAAGTCGTGTCTTTCATTCAACCCAACAGCAAAATTTTGAAATGAAAATTCGAATAGAAAAAACTTGGTATTTCCTTAAAGGTCACAGGAATGAGTACTTCATTGTAAAAAAATCATCAGTTAAGGTCAAATAGTCTAGGAGTTAGAGCAAAATTAGTTCTTCAAGATGATTAAGTCGTGTCTTTCATTCAACTCAACAGCAAAATTTTGAAATGAAAATTCAAATAGAAAAAGCTTTGTATTTCCTTAAAGGACACTGGAATAAGGACTTCATTGTAAAAAATCATTTCTTAAGGTCAAATAGTCTAGGAGTTAGAGCAAAATTAGTGCTTCAAGATGATTAAGTCGTGTCTTTCATTCAACCCAACAGCAAAATTTTGAAATGAAAATTCGAATAGAAAAAGTTTTATAATTCCTTAAAGGACACAAGAATAAGGACTTCATTGTAAAAAATAATCCCTTAAGGTAAAATAGTCTAGGAGTTAGAGCAAAATTAGTGCTTCAAGATGATTAAGTCGTGTCTTTCATTCAACCCAACAGCAAAATTTTGAAATGAAAATTCGAATAGAAAAAGCTTTTATTTCCTTAAAGGACACAGGAATGAAGACTTCATTGTAAAAAATCATCACTTAAGGTCAAATAGTCTAGGAGTTAGAGCAAAATTAGTGCTTCAAGATGATTAAGTCGTGTCGTGTCTTTCATCCAACCCAACAGCAAAATTTTGAAATGAAAATTCGAATAGAAAAAGCTTTATATTTCCTTAAAGGACACAGGAATAAGGAGTTCATTGTAAAAAATTATCCCTTAAGGTCAAATAGTCTAGGAGTTAGAGCAAAATTAGTGCTTCAAGATGATTAAGTCGTGTCTTTCATTCAACCCAACAGCAAAATTTTGAAATGAAAATTCGAATAGAAAAAGCTTTGTATTTCCTTAAAGGACACAAGAATAAGGACTTCATTGTAAAAAATAATCCCTTAAGGTCAAATAGTCTAGGAGTTAGAGCAAAATTAGTGCTTCAAGATGATTAAGTCGTGTCTTTCATTCAACCCAACAGCAAAATTTTGAAATGAAAATTCGAATAGAAAAAGCTTTGTATTTCCTTAAAGGACACAGGAATGAGGACTTCATTGTAAAAAATCATCACTTAAGGTCAAATAGTCTAGGAGTTAGAGCAAAATTAGTGCTTCAAGATGATTAAGTCGTGTCGTGTCTTTCATCCAACCCAACCGCAAAATTTTGAAATGAAAATTCGAATAGAAAAAGCTTTATATTTCCTTAAAGGACACAGGAATAAGGAGTTCATTGTAAAAAATCATCCCTTAAGGTCAAATAGTCTAGGAGTTAGAGCAAAATTAGTGCTTCAAGATGATTAAGTCGTGTCTTTCATTCAACCCAACAGCAAAATTTTGAAATGAAAATTCGAATAGAAAAAGCTTTGCATTTCCTTAAAGGACACAGAAATAAGGACTTCATTGTAAAAAATCATCCCTTAAGGTCAAATAGTCTAGGAGTTAGAGCAAAATTAGTGCTTCAAGATTATTAAGTCGTGTCTTTCATTCAACCCAACAGCAAAATTTTGAAATGAAAAATTCGAATAGAAAAAGCTTTGTATTTCCTTAAAGGACACAGAAATAAGGACTTCATTGTAAAATATCGTCCCTTAAGGTCAAATAGTCTGGGAGTTAGAGCTAAATTAGTGCTTCATGATGATTAAGTCGTGTCTTTCATTCAACCCAACAGCAAAATTTTGAAATAAAAATTCGAATAGAAAAAGCTTTATATTTCCTAAAAGGACACAAAAATAAGGACTTCATTGTAAAAAATCGTCCCTTAAGGTCAAATAGTCTAGGAGTTAGAGCAAAATTAGTGCTTCAAGATGATTAAGTCGTGTCTTTCATTCAACCCAACAGCAAAATTTTGAAATGAAAATTCGAATAGAAAAAGCTTTGTATTTCCTTAAAGGACACAGGAATGAGGACTTCATTGTAAAAAATCATCACCTTAGGTCAAATAGTCTAGGAGTTAGAGCAAAATTAGTGCTTCAAGATGATTAAGTCGTGTCTTTCATTCAACCCAACAGCAAAATTTTGAAATGAAAATTCGAATAGAAAAAACTTGGTATTTCCTTAAAGGTCACAGGAATGAGGACTTCATTGTAAAAAAATCATCAGTTAAGGTCAAATAGTCTAGGAGTTAGAGCAAAATTAGTTCTTCAAGATGATTAAGTCGTGTCTTTCATTCAACTCAACAGCAAAATTTTGAAATGAAAATTCAAATAGAAAAAGCTTTGTATTTCCTTAAAGGACACTGGAATAATACTTCATTGTAAAAAATCATTTCTTAAGGTCAAATAGTCTGGGAGTTAGAGCTAAATTAGTGCTTCATGATGATTAAGTCGTGTCTTTCATTCAACCCAACAGCAAAATTTTGAAATAAAAATTCGAATAGAAAAAGCTTTATATTTCCTAAAAGGACACAAAAATAAGGACTTCATTGTAAAAAATCGTCCCTTAAGGTCAAATAGTCTAGGAGTTAGAGCAAAATTAGTGCTTCAAGATGATTAAGTCGTGTCTTTCATTCAACCCAACAGCAAAATTTTGAAATGAAAATTCGAATAGAAAAAGCTTTGTATTTCCTTAAAGGACACAGGAATGAGGACTTCATTGTAAAAAATCATCACCTTAGGTCAAATAGTCTAGGAGTTAGAGCAAAATTAGTGCTTCAAGATGATTAAGTCGTGTCTTTCATTCAACCCAACAGCAAAATTTTGAAATGAAAATTCGAATAGAAAAAACTTGGTATTTCCTTAAAGGTCACAGGAATGAGGACTTCATTGTAAAAAAATCATCAGTTAAGGTCAAATAGTCTAGGAGTTAGAGCAAAATTAGTTCTTCAAGATGATTAAGTCGTGTCTTTCATTCAACTCAACAGCAAAATTTTGAAATGAAAATTCAAATAGAAAAAGCTTTGTATTTCCTTAAAGGACACTGGAATAATACTTCATTGTAAAAAATCATTTCTTAAGGTCAAATAGTCTAGGAGTTAGAGCAAAATTAGTGCTTCAAGATGATTAAGTCGTGTCTTTCATTCAACCCAACAGCAAAATTTTGAAATGAAAATTCGAATAGAAAAAGTTTTATAATTCCTTAAAGGACACAAGAATAATGACTTCATTGTAAAAAATCATCCCTTAAGGTCAAATAGTCTAGGAGTTAGAGCAAAATTAGTGCTTCAAGATGATTAAGTCGTGTCTTTCATTCAACCCAACAGCAAAATTTTGAAATGAAAATTCGAATAGAAAAAGCTTTGTATTTCCTTAAAGGACACAGGAATGAGGACTTCATTGTAAAAAATCATCACTTAAGGTCAAATAGTCTAGGAGTTAGAGCAAAATTAGTGCTTCAAGATGATTAAGTCGTGTCTTTCATTCAACCCAACAGCAAAATTTTGAAATGAAAATTCGAATAGAAAAAGCTTTGCATTTCCTTAAAGGACACAGAAATAAGGACTTCATTGTAAAAAATCATCCCTTAAGGTCAAATAGTCTAGGAGTTAGAGCAAAATTAGTGCTTCAAGATTATTAAGTCGTGTCTTTCATTCAACCCAACAGCAAAATTTTGAAATGAAAGTTCGAATAGAAAAAGCTTTGTATTTCCTTAAAAAACACAGGAATAAGGACTTCATTGTAAAAAATAATCCCTTAAGGTCAAATAGTCTAGGAGTTAGAGCAAAATGAGTGCTTCAAGATGATTAAGTCGTGTCTTTCATTCAACCCAACAGCAAAATTTTGAAATGAAAATTCGAATAGAAAAAGCTTTTATTTCCTTAAAGGACACAGGAATGAAGACTTCATTGTAAAAAATCATCACTTAAGGTCAAATAGTCTAGGAGTTAGAGCAAAATTAGTGCTTCAAGATGATTAAGTCGTGTCGTGTCTTTCATCCAACCCAACAGCAAAATTTTGAAATGAAAATTCGAATAGAAAAAGCTTTATATTTCCTTAAAGGACACAGGAATAAGGAGTTCATTGTAAAAAATTATCCCTTAAGGTCAAATAGTCTAGGAGTTAGAGCAAAATTAGTGCTTCAAGATGATTAAGTCGTGTCTTTCATTCAACCCAACAGCAAAATTTTGAAATGAAAATTCGAATAGAAAAAGCTTTGAATTTCCTTAAAGGACACAAGAATAATGACTTCATTGTAAAAAATCATCCCTTAAGGTCAAATAGTCTAGGAGTTAGAGCAAAATTAGTGCTTCAAGATGATTAAGTCGTGTCTTTCATTCAACCCAACAGCAAAATTTTGAAATGAAAATTCGAATAGAAAAAGCTTTGTATTTCCTTAAAGGACACAGGAATGAGGACTTCATTGTAAAAAATCATCACTTAAGGTCAAATAGTCTAGGAGTTAGAGCAAAATTAGTGCTTCAAGATGATTAAGTCGTGTCGTGTCTTTCATCCAACCCAACCGCAAAATTTTGAAATGAAAATTCGAATAGAAAAAGCTTTATATTTCCTTAAAGGACACAGGAATAAGGAGTTCATTGTAAAAAATCATCCCTTAAGGTCAAATAGTCTAGGAGTTAGAGCAAAATTAGTGCTTCAAGATGATTAAGTCGTGTCTTTCATTCAACCCAACAGCAAAATTTTGAAATGAAAATTCGAATAGAAAAAGCTTTGCATTTCCTTAAAGGACACAGAAATAAGGACTTCATTGTAAAAAATCATCCCTTAAGGTCAAATAGTCTAGGAGTTAGAGCAAAATTAGTGCTTCAAGATTATTAAGTCGTGTCTTTCATTCAACCCAACAGCAAAATTTTGAAATGAAAGTTCGAATAGAAAAAGCTTTGTATTTCCTTAAAAAACACAGGAATAAGGACTTCGTTGTAAGAAATCATCCCTTAAGGTCAAATAGTCTAGGAGTTATAGCAAAATTAGTGCTTCAAGATGATTAAGCCGTGTCTTTCATTCAACCCAACAGCAAAATTTTGAAATGAAAATTCGAATAGAAAAAGCTTTGAATTTCCTTAAAGGACACAAGAATAATGACTTCATTGTAAAAAATCGACCCTTAAGGTCAAATAGTCTAGGAGTTAGAAATAAATTAGTGCTTCATGATGATTATGTCGTGCCTTTCATTCAACTCAACAGCAGAATTATGAAATGAAAATTCGAATAGAAAAAGCTTTGTATTTCCTTAAAAGACACAGGAATAAGGACTTCATTGTAAAATATCGTCCCTTAAGGTCAAATAGTCTGGGAGTTAGAGCTAAATTAGTGCTTCAAGATGATTAAGTCGTGTCTTTCATTCAACCCAACAGCAAAATTTTGAAATAAAAATTCGAATAGAAAAAGCTTTATATTTCCTTAAAGGACACAGGAATAAGGAGTTCATTGTAAAAAATCATCCCTTAAGGTCAAATAGTCTAGGAGTTAGAGCAAAATTAGTGCTTCAATATGATTAAGTCGTGTCTTTCATTCAACCCAACTGCAAAATTTTGAAATGAAAATTCAAATAGAAAAAGCTTTGTATTTCCTTAAAGGACACAGGAATGAGGACTTCATTGTAAAAAATCATCACTTAAGGTCAAATAGTCTAGGAGTTAGAGCAAAATTAGTGCTTCAAGATGATTAAGTCGTGTCGTGTCTTTCATCCAACCCAACAGCAACATTTTGAAAAGAAAATTCGAATAGAAAAAGCTTTGTATTTCCTTAAAGGACACAGGAATAAGGACTTCATTGTAAAAAATCATCCCTTAAGGTCAAAAAGTCTAGGAGTTAGAGCAAAATTAGTGCTTCAAGATGATTAAGTCGTGTCTTTCATTCAACCCAACAGCAAAATTTTGAAATAAAAAATTCGAATAGAAAAAGCTTTCTATTTCCTGAAAGGACACAGAAATAAGGACTTCATTGTAAAATATCGTCCCTTAAGGTCAAATAGTCTGGGAGTTAGAGCTAAATTATTGCTTCATGATGATTAAGTCGTGTCTTTCATTCAACCCAACAGCAAAATTTTGAAATAAAAATTCGAATAGAAAAAGCTTTATATTTCCTTAAAGGACACAGAAATAAGGACTTCATTGTAAAAAATCGACCCTTAAGGTCAAATAGTCTAGGAGTTAGAAATAAATTAGTGCTTCATGATGATTATGTCGTGCCTTTCATTCAACTCAACAGCAGAATTATGAAATGAAAATTCGAATAGAAAAAGCTTTGTATTTCCTTAAAAGACACAGGAATAAGGACTTCATTGTAAAATATCGTCCCTTAAGGTCAAATAGTCTGGGAGTTAGAGCTAAATTAGTGCTTCAAGATGATTAAGTCGTGTCTTTCATTCAACCCAACAGCAAAATTTTGAAATAAAAATTCGAATAGAAAAAGCTTTATATTTCCTTAAAGGACACAGGAATAAGGAGTTCATTGTAAAAAATCATCCCTTAAGGTCAAATAGTCTAGGAGTTAGAGCAAAATTAGTGCTTCAATATGATTAAGTCGTGTCTTTCATTCAACCCAACTGCAAAATTTTGAAATGAAAATTCGAATAGAAAAAGCTTTGTATTTCCTTAAAGGACACAGGAATGAGGACTTCATTGTAAAATATCGTCCCTTAAGGTCAAATAGTCTGGGAGTTAGAGCTAAATTAGTGCTTCAAGATGATTAAGTCGTGTCTTTCATTCAACCCAACAGCAAAATTTTGAAATAAAAATTCGAATAGAAAAAGCTTTATATTTCCTTAAAGGACACAGGAATAAGGAGTTCATTGTAAAAAATCATCCCTTAAGGTCAAATAGTCTAGGAGTTAGAGCAAAATTAGTGCTTCAATATGATTAAGTCGTGTCTTTCATTCAACCCAACTGCAAAATTTTGAAATGAAAATTCAAATAGAAAAAGCTTTGTATTTCCTTAAAGGACACAGGAATGAGGACTTCATTGTAAAAAATCATCACTTAAGGTCAAATAGTCTAGGAGTTAGAGCAAAATTAGTGCTTCAAGATGATTAAGTCGTGTCGTGTCTTTCATCCAACCCAACAGCAACATTTTGAAAAGAAAATTCGAATAGAAAAAGCTTTGTATTTCCTTAAAGGACACAGGAATAAGGACTTCATTGTAAAAAATCATCCCTTAAGGTCAAAAAGTCTAGGAGTTAGAGCAAAATTAGTGCTTCAAGATGATTAAGTCGTGTCTTTCATTCAACCCAACAGCAAAATTTTGAAATAAAAAATTCGAATAGAAAAAGCTTTCTATTTCCTGAAAGGACACAGAAATAAGGACTTCATTGTAAAATATCGTCCCTTAAGGTCAAATAGTCTGGGAGTTAGAGCTAAATTATTGCTTCATGATGATTAAGTCGTGTCTTTCATTCAACCCAACAGCAAAATTTTGAAATAAAAATTCGAATAGAAAAAGCTTTATATTTCCTTAAAGGACACAGAAATAAGGACTTCATTGTAAAAAATCGACCCTTAAGGTCAAATAGTCTAGGAGTTAGAAATAAATTAGTGCTTCATGATGATTATGTCGTGCCTTTCATTCAACTCAACAGCAGAATTATGAAATGAAAATTCGAATAGAAAAAGCTTTGTATTTCCTTAAAAGACACAGGAATAAGGACTTCATTGTAAAATATCGTCCCTTAAGGTCAAATAGTCTGGGAGTTAGAGCTAAATTAGTGCTTCAAGATGATTAAGTCGTGTCTTTCATTCAACCCAACAGCAAAATTTTGAAATAAAAATTCGAATAGAAAAAGCTTTATATTTCCTTAAAGGACACAGGAATAAGGAGTTCATTGTAAAAAATCATCCCTTAAGGTCAAATAGTCTAGGAGTTAGAGCAAAATTAGTGCTTCAATATGATTAAGTCGTGTCTTTCATTCAACCCAACTGCAAAATTTTGAAATGAAAATTCGAATAGAAAAAGCTTTGTATTTCCTTAAAGGACACAGGAATGAGGACTTCATTGTAAAAAATCATCACTTAAGGTCAAATAGTCTAGGAGTTAGAGCAAAATTAGTGCTTCAAGATGATTAAGTCGTGTCGTGTCTTTCATCCAACCCAACAGCAACATTTTGAAAAGAAAATTCGAATAGAAAAAGCTTTGTATTTCCTTAAAGGACACAGGAATAAGGACTTCATTGTAAAAAATCATCCCTTAAGGTCAAAAAGTCTAGGAGTTAGAGCAAAATTAGTGCTTCAAGATGATTAAGTCGTGTCTTTCATTCAACCCAACAGCAAAATTTTGAAATAAAAAATTCGAATAGAAAAAGCTTTCTATTTCCTGAATGGACACAGAAATAAGGACTTCATTGTAAAATATCGTCCCTTAAGGTCAAATAGTCTGGGAGTTAGAGCTAAATTAGTGCTTCATGATGATTAAGTCGTGTCTTTCATTCAACCCAACAGCAAAATTTTGAAATAAAAATTCGAATAGAAAAAGCTTTCTATTTCCTGAAAGGACACAGGAATAAGGACTTCATTGTAAAAAATCATCCCTTAAGGTCAAAAAGTCTAGGAGTTAGAGCAAAATTAGTGCTTCAAGATGATTAAGTCGTGTCTTTCATTCAACCCAACAGCAAAATTTTGAAATAAAAAATTCGAATAGAAAAAGCTTTCTATTTCCTGAAAGGACACAGAAATAAGGACTTCATTGTAAAATATCGTCCCTTAAGGTCAAAAAGTCTAGGAGTTAGAGCAAAATTAGTGCTTCAAGATGATTAAGTCGTGTCTTTCATTCAACCCAACAGCAAAATTTTGAAATGAAAATTCGAATAGAAAAAGCTTTGTATTTCCTTAAAGGACACAGGAATGAGGACTTCATTGTAAAAAATCATCACTTAAGGTCAAATAGTCTAGGAGTTAGAGCAAAACTAGTGCTTCAAGATGATTAAGTCGTGTCGTGTCTTTCATCCAACCCAACAGCAAAATTTTCAAATGAAAATTCGAATAGAAAAAGCTTTATATTTTCTTAAAGGACACAAGAATAAGGACTTCATTTTAAAAAATCATCCCTTAAGGTCAAATAGTCTAGGAATTAGAGCAAAATTAGTGCTTCAAGATGATTAAGTCGTGTCTTTCATTCAACCCAACAGCAAAATTTTGAAATGAAAATTCGAATAGAAAAAGCTTTGTATTTCCTTAAAGGACACAGGAATAAGGACTTCATTGTAAAACATCATCACTTAAGGTCAAATAGTCTAGGAGTTAGAGCAAAATTAGTGCTTCAAGATGATTAAGTCGTGTCGTGTCTTTCATCCAACCCAACAGCAAAATTTTGAAATGAAAATTCGAATATTAAAAGCTTTATATTTCCTTAAAGGACACAAGAATAAGGACTTCATTGTAAAAAATCGTCCCTTAAGGTCAAATAGTCTAGGAGTTAGAGCAAAATTAGTGCTTCAATATGATTAAGTCGTGTCTTTCATTCAACCCAACAGCAAAATTTTGAAATAAAAGTTCGAATAGAAAAAGCTTTGTATTTCCTCAAAAAACACAGGAATAAGGACTTCGTTGTAAGAAATCATCCCTTAAGGTCAAATAGTCTAGGAGTTATAGCAAAATTAGTGCTTCAAGATGATTAAGTCGTGTCTTTCATTCAACCCAACAGCAAAATTTTGAAATGAAAATTCGAATAGAAAAAGCTTTGAATTTCCTTAAAGGACACAGAAATAAGGACTTCATTGTAAAAAATCATCCCTTAAGGTCAAATAGTCTAAGAGTTAGAGCAAAATTAGTGCTTCAAGATTATTAAGTCGTGTCTTTCATTCAACCCAACAGCAAAATTTTGAAATGAAAGTTCGAATAGAAAAAGCTTTGTATTTCCTTAAAAGACACAGGAATAAGGACTTCATTGTAAAATATCGTCCCTTAAGGTCAAATAGTCTGGGAGTTAGAGCTAAATTAGTGCTTCAAGATGATTAAGTCGTGTCTTTCATTCAACCCAACAGCAAAATTTTGAAATAAAAATTCGAATAGAAAAAGCTTTATATTTCCTTAAAGGACACAGAAATAAGGACTTCATTGTAAAAAATCGTCCCTTAAGGTCAAATAGTCTAGGAGTTAGAGCAAAATTAGTGCTTCAATATGATTAAGTCGTGTCTTTCATTCAACCCAACAGCAAAATTTTGAAAGAAAATTCGAATAGAAAAAGCTTTGTATTTCCTTAAAGGACACAGGAACGAGGACTTCATTGTAAACAATCATCACTTAAGGTCAAATAGTCTAGGAGTTAGAGCAAAATTAGTGCTTCAAGATGATTAAGTCGTGTCGTGTCTTTCATCCAACCCAACAGCAACATTTTGAAAATAAAATTCGAATAGAAAAAGCTTTGTATTTCCTTAAAGGACACAGGAATAAGGACTTCATTGTAAAAAATCATCCCTTAAGGTCAAATAGTCTGGGAGTTAGAGCTAAATTAGTGCTTCATGATGATTAAGTCGTGTCTTTCGTTCAACCCAACAGCAAAATTTTGAAATAAAAATTCGAATAGAAAAAGCTTTATATTTCCTTAAAGGACACAGAAATAAGGACTTCATTGTAAAAAATCGTCCCTTAAGGTCAAATAGTCTAGGAGTTAGAGCAAAATTAGTGCTTCAAGATGATTAAGTCGTGTCTTTCATTCAACCCAACAGCAAAATTTTGAAATGAAAATTCGAATAGAAAAAGCTTTGTATTTCCTTAAAGGACACAGGAATGAGGACTTCATTGTAAAAAATCATCACTTAAGGTCAAATAGTCTAGGAGTTAGAGCAAAACTAGTGCTTCAAGATGATTAAGTCGTGTCGTGTCTTTCATCCAACCCAACAGCAAAATTTTCAAATGAAAATTCGAATAGAAAAAGCTTTATATTTTCTTAAAGGACACAAGAATAAGGACTTCATTTTAAAAAATCATCCCTTAAGGTCAAATAGTCTAGGAATTAGAGCAAAATTAGTGCTTCAAGATGATTAAGTCGTGTCTTTCATTCAACCCAACAGCAAAATTTTGAAATGAAAATTCGAATAGAAAAAGCTTTGTATTTCCTTAAAGGACACAGGAATAAGGACTTCATTGTAAAACATCATCACTTAAGGTCAAATAGTCTAGGAGTTAGAGCAAAATTAGTGCTTCAAGATGATTAAGTCGTGTCGTGTCTTTCATCCAACCCAACAGCAAAATTTTGAAATGAAAATTCGAATATTAAAAGCTTTATATTTCCTTAAAGGACACAAGAATAAGGACTTCATTGTAAAAAATCGTCCCTTAAGGTCAAATAGTCTAGGAGTTAGAGCAAAATTAGTGCTTCAATATGATTAAGTCGTGTCTTTCATTCAACCCAACAGCAAAATTTTGAAATAAAAGTTCGAATAGAAAAAGCTTTGTATTTCCTCAAAAAACACAGGAATAAGGACTTCGTTGTAAGAAATCATCCCTTAAGGTCAAATAGTCTAGGAGTTATAGCAAAATTAGTGCTTCAAGATGATTAAGTCGTGTCTTTCATTCAACCCAACAGCAAAATTTTGAAATGAAAATTCGAATAGAAAAAGCTTTGAATTTCCTTAAAGGACACAGAAATAAGGACTTCATTGTAAAAAATCATCCCTTAAGGTCAAATAGTCTAAGAGTTAGAGCAAAATTAGTGCTTCAAGATTATTAAGTCGTGTCTTTCATTCAACCCAACAGCAAAATTTTGAAATGAAAGTTCGAATAGAAAAAGCTTTGTATTTCCTTAAAAGACACAGGAATAAGGACTTCATTGTAAAATATCGTCCCTTAAGGTCAAATAGTCTGGGAGTTAGAGCTAAATTAGTGCTTCAAGA
Organism: Platycheirus rosarum; assembly: GCA_963971375.1. Taxonomy (NCBI): domain Eukaryota; kingdom Metazoa; phylum Arthropoda; class Insecta; order Diptera; family Syrphidae; genus Platycheirus; species Platycheirus rosarum. Next base: position 11,688,570 of record OZ020511.1, on the reverse strand, counting down.
TGATTAAGTCGTGTCTTTCATTCAACCCAACAGCAAAATTTTGAAATAAAAATTCGAATAGAAAAAGCTTTATATTTCCTTAAAGGACACAGAAATAAGGACTTCATTGTAAAAAATCGTCCCTTAAGGTCAAATAGTCTAGGAGTTAGAGCAAAATTAGTGCTTCAATATGATTAAGTCGTGTCTTTCATTCAACCCAACAGCAAAATTTTGAAAGAAAATTCGAATAGAAAAAGCTTTGTATTTCCTTAAAGGACACAGGAACGAGGACTTCATTGTAAACAATCATCACTTAAGGTCAAATAGTCTAGGAGTTAGAGCAAAATTAGTGCTTCAAGATGATTAAGTCGTGTCGTGTCTTTCATCCAACCCAACAGCAACATTTTGAAAATAAAATTCGAATAGAAAAAGCTTTGTATTTCCTTAAAGGACACAGGAATAAGGACTTCATTGTAAAAAATCATCCCTTAAGGTCAAATAGTCTGGGAGTTAGAGCTAAATTAGTGCTTCATGATGATTAAGTCGTGTCTTTCGTTCAACCCAACAGCAAAATTTTGAAATAAAAATTCGAATAGAAAAAGCTTTATATTTCCTTAAAGGACACAGAAATAAGGACTTCATTGTAAAAAATCGTCCCTTAAGGTCAAATAGTCTAGGAGTTAGAACAAAATTAGTGCTTCAAAATGATTAAGTCGTGTCTTTCATTCAACCCAACAGCAAAATTTTGAAATGAAAATTCGAATAGAAAAAGCTTTGTATTTCCTTAAAGGACACAGGAATGAGGACTTCATTGTAAAAAATCATCACTTAAGGTCAAATAGTCTAGGAGTTAGAGCAAAACTAGTGCTTCAAGATGATTAAGTCGTGTCGTGTCTTTCATCCAACCCAACAGCAAAATTTTCAAATGAAAATTCGAATAGAAAAAGCTTTATATTTTCTTAAAGGACACAAGAATAAGGACTTCATTGTAAAAAATCATCCCTTAAGGTCAAATAGTCTAGGAATTAGAGCAAAATTAGTGCTTCAAGATGATTAAGTCGTGTCTTTCATTCAACCCAACAGCAAAATTTTGAAATGAAAATTCGAATAGAAAAAGCTTTGTATTTCCTTAAAGGACACAGGAATAAGGACTTAATTGTAAAACATCATCACTTAAGGTCAAATAGTCTAGGAGTTAGAGCAAAATTAGTGCTTCAAGATGATTAAGTCGTGTCGTGTCTTTCATCCAACCCAACAGCAAAATTTTGAAATGAAAATTCGAATAGAAAAAGCTTTATATTTCCTTAAAGGACACAAGAATAAGGACTTCATTGTAAAAAATCATCCCTTAAGGTCAAATAGTCTAGGAGTTAGAGCAAAATTAGTGCTTCAAGATGATTAAGTCGTGTCTTTCATTCAACCCAACTGCAAAATTTTGAAATGAAAATTCGAATAGAAAAAGTTTTGTAATTCCTTAAAGGACACAAGAATAAGGACTTCATTGTAAAAAATAATCCCTTAAGGTCATATAGTCTAGGAGTTAGAGCAAAATTAGTGCTTCAAGATGATTAAATCGTGTCTTTCATTCAACCCAACAGCAAAATTTTGAAATGAAAATTCGAATAGAAAAAGCTTTGAATTTCCTTAAAGGACACAAGAATAATGACTTCATTGTAAAAAATCGACCCTTAAGGTCAAATAGTCTAGGAGTTAGAGATAAATTAGTGCTTCATGATGATTATGTCGTGTCTTTCATTCAACTCAACAGCAAAATTTTGAAATGAAAATTCGAATAGAAAAAGCTTTGTATTTCCTTAAAGGACACAGGGATAAGGACTTCATTGTAAAAAATCATCCCTTAAGGTCAAATAGTCTAGGAGTTAGAACAAAATTAGTGCTTCAAGATGATTAAGTCGTGTCTTTCATTCAACCCAACTGCAAAATTTTGAAATGAAAATTCGAATAGAAAAAGCTTTGTATTTCCTTAAAGGACACAGGAATAAGGACTTCATTGTAAAAAATCATCCCTTAAGGTCAAATAGTCTAAGAGTTAGAGCAAAATAAGTGCTTCAAGATTATTAAGTCGTGTCTTTCATTCAACCCAACAGCAAAATTTTGAAATGAAAGTTCGAATAGAAAAAGCTTTGTATTTCCTTAAAGGACACAGAAATAAGGACTTCATTGTAAGAAATCATCCCTTAAGGTCAAACAGTCTAGGAGTTAGAGCAAAATTAGTGCTTCAAGATGATTAAGTCGTGTCATTCATTCGATCCAACAGCAAAATTTTGAAATGAAAATTCGAATAGAAAAAGCTTTGTATTTCCTTAAAGGACACAAGAATAATGACTGCATTGTAAAAAATCGACCCTTAAGGTCAAATAGTCTAGGAGTTAGAGATAAATTAGTGCTTCATGATGATTAAGTCGTGTCTTTCATTCAACCCAACAGCAAAATTTTGACATGAAAATTCGAATAGAAAAAGCTTTCTGTTTCCTTAAAGGACACAAAAATAAGGACTTCATTGTAAAATATCGTCCCATAAGGTCAAATAGTCTGGGAGTAAGAGCTAAATTAGTGCTTCATGATGATTAAGTCGTGTCTTTCATTCAACCCAACAGCAAAAATTTTAAACAAAAATTCGAATAGAAAAAGCTTTATATTTCCTTAAAGGACACAGAAATAAGGATTTTTTTCATTGTAGGAGTTAGAGCAAAATTAGTGCTTCAAGATGATTAAGTCGTGTCTTGTCTTTCATCCAACCCAACAGCAAAATTTTGAAATGAAAATTCGAATAGAAAAAGCTTTATATTTCCTTAAAGGACACAGGAATAAGGACTTCATTGTAAGAAAATAATCCCTTAAGGTCAAATAGTCTAGGAGTTAGAGCAAAATTAGTGCTTCAATATGATTAAGTCGTGTCTTTCATTCAACCCAACAGCAAAATTTTGAAATGAAAATTCGAATAGAAAAAGCTTTATATTTCCTTAAAGGACACAGGAATAAGGACTTCATTGTAAAAAATCATCACTTAAGGTCAAATATTCTAGGAGTTAGAGCAAAATTAGTGCTTCAAGATGATTAAGTAAGTCGTGTCTTTCATTCAACCCAACAGCAAAATTTTGAAACGAAAATTCGAATAGAAAAAGCTTTGTATTTCCTTAAAGGACACAGAAATAAGGACTTCATTGTAAAAAATCATCCCTTAAGGTCAACAAGTCTAGGAGTTAGAGCAAAATTAGTGCTTCAAGATGATTAAGTCGTGTCTTTCATTCAACCCAACAGCAAAATTTTGAAATAAAAAATTCGAATAGAAAAAGCTTTGTATTTCTTTAAAGGACACAGAAATAAGGACTTGATTGTAAAATATCGTCCCATAAGGTCAAATAGTCTGGGAGTTAGAGCTAAATTAGTGCTTCATGATGATTAAGTCGTGTCTTTCATTCAACCCAACAGCAAAATTTTGAAACGAAAATTCGAATAGAAAAAGCTTTGTATTTCCTTAAAGGACACAGAAATAAGGACTTCATTGTAAAAAATCGTCCCTTAAGGTCAAATAGTCTAGGAGTTAGAGCAAAATTAGTGCTTCAAGATGATTAAGTCGTGTCTTTCATTCAACCCAACAGCAAAATTTTGAAATGAAAATTCGAATAGAAAAAGCTTTGTATTTCCTTAAAAGACACAGGAATAAGGAGTTCATTGTAAAAAATTATCCCTTAAGGTCAAATAGTCTAGGAGTTAGAGCAAAATTAGTGCTTCAAGATGATTAAGTCGTGTCTTTCATTCAACCCAACAGCAAAATTTTGAAATAAAAAATTCGAATAGAAAAAGCTTTGTATTTCTTTAAAGGACACAGAAATAAGGACTTGATTGTAAAATATCGTCCCATAAGGTCAAATAGTCTGGGAGTTAGAGCTAAATTAGTGCTTCATGATGATTAAGTCGTGTCTTTCATTCAACCCAACAGCAAAATTTTGAAACGAAAATTCGAATAGAAAAAGCTTTGTATTTCCTTAAAGGACACAGAAATAAGGACTTCATTGTAAAAAATCGTCCCTTAAGGTCAAATAGTCTAGGAGTTAGAGCAAAATTAGTGCTTCAAGATGATTAAGTCGTGTCTTTCATTCAACCCAACAGCAAAATTTTGAAATGAAAATTCGAATAGAAAAAGCTTTGTATTTCCTTAAAAGACACAGGAATAAGGAGTTCATTGTAAAAAATTATCCCTTAAGGTCAAATAGTCTAGGAGTTAGAGCAAAATTAGTGCTTCAAGATGATTAAGTCGTGTCTTTCATTCAACCCAACAGCAAAATTTTGAAATGAAAATTCGAATAGAAAAAACTTTGTATTTCCTTAAAGGACACAAGAATGAGGACTTCATTGTAAAAAAATCATCAGTTAAGGTCAAATAGTCTAGGAGTTAGAGCAAAATTAGTGCTTCAAGATGATTAAGTCGTGTCGTGTCTTTCATCCAACCCAACAGCAAAATTTTCAAATGAAAATTCGAATAGAAAAAGCTTTATATTTTCTTAAAGGACACAAGAATAAGGACTTCATTGTAAAAAATCATCCCTTAAGGTCAAATAGTCTAGGAATTAGAGCAAAATTAGTGCTGCAAGATGATTAAGTCGTGTCTTTCATTCAACCCAACAGCAAAATTTTGAAATGAAAATTCGAATAGAAAAAGCTTTGTATTTCCTTAAAGGACACAGGAATAAGGACTTCATTGTAAAACATCATCACTTAAGGTCAAATAGTCTAGGAGTTAGAGCAAAATTAGTGCTTCAAGATGATTAAGTCGTGTCGTGTCTTTCATTCAACCCAACAGCAAAATTTTGAAATGAAAATTCGAATAGAAAAAGCTTTATATTTCCTTAAAGGACACAAGAATAAGGACTTCATTGTAAAAAATCGTCCCTTAAGGTCAAATAGTCTAGGAGTTAGAGCAAAATTAGTGCTTCAATATGATTAAGTCGTGTCTTTCATTCAACCCAACAGCAAAATTTTGAAATAAAAGTTCGAATAGAAAAAGCTTTGTATTTCCTTAAAAAACACAGGAATAAGGACTTCGTTGTAAGAAATCATCCCTTAAGGTCAAATAGTCTAGGAGTTATAGCAAAATTAGTGCTTCAAGATGATTAAGTCGTGTCTTTCATTCAACCCAACAGCAAAATTTTGAAATGAAAATTCGAATAGAAAAAGCTTTGAATTTCCTTAAAGGACACAGAAATAAGGACTTCATTGTAAAAAATCATCCCTTAAGGTCAAATAGTCTAAGAGTTAGAGCAAAATTAGTGCTTCAAGATTATTAAGTCGTGTCTTTCATTCAACCCAACAGCAAAATTTTGAAATGAAAGTTCGAATAGAAAAAGCTTTGTATTTCCTTAAAAGACACAGGAATAAGGACTTCATTGTAAAATATCGTCCCTTAAGGTCAAATAGTCTGGGAGTTAGAGCTAAATTAGTGCTTCAAGATGATTAAGTCGTGTCTTTCATTCAACCCAACAGCAAAATTTTGAAATAAAAATTCGAATAGAAAAAGCTTTATATTTCCTTAAAGGACACAGAAATAAGGACTTCATTGTAAAAAATCATCCCTTAAGGTCAAATAGTCTAGGAGTTAGAGCAAAATTAGTGCTTCAATATGATTAAGTCGTGTCTTTCATTCAACCCAACAGCAAAATTTTGAAATGAAAATTCGAATAGAAAAAGCTTTGTATTTCCTTAAAGGACACAGGAATGAGGACTTCATTGTAAACAATCATCACTTAAGGTCAAATAGTCTAGGAGTTAGAGCAAAATTAGTGCTTCAAGATGATTAAGTCGTGTCGTGTCTTTCATCCAACCCAACAGCAACATTTTGAAAAGAAAATTCGAATAGAAAAAGCTTTGTATTTCCTTAAAGGACACAGGAATAAGGACTTCATTGTAAAAAATCATCCCTTAAGGTCAAATAGTCTGGGAGTTAGAGCTAAATTAGTGCTTCATGATGATTAAGTCGTGTCTTTCGTTCAACCCAACAGCAAAATTTTGAAATAAAAATTCGAATAGAAAAAGCTTTATATTTCCTTAAAGGACACAGAAATAAGGACTTCATTGTAAAAAATCGTCCCTTAAGGTCAAATAGTCTAGGAGTTAGAGCAAAATTAGTGCTTCAAAATGATTAAGTCGTGTCTTTCATTCAACCCAACAGCAAAATTTTGAAATGAAAATTCGAATAGAAAAAGCTTTGTATTTCCTTAAAGGACACAGGAATGAGGACTTCATTGTAAAAAATCATCACTTAAGGTCAAAAAGTCTAGGAGTTAGAGCAAAACTAGTGCTTCAAGATGATTAAGTCGTGTCGTGTCTTTCATCCAACCCAACAGCAAAATTTTCAAATGAAAATTCGAATAGAAAAAGCTTTATATTTTCTTAAAGGACACAAGAATAAGGACTTCATTGTAAAAAATCATCCCTTAAGGTCAAATAGTCTAGGAATTAGAGCAAAATTAGTGCTTCAAGATGATTAAGTCGTGTCTTTCATTCAACCCAACAGCAAAATTTTGAAATGAAAATTCGAATAGAAAAAGCTTTGTATTTCCTTAAAGGACACAGGAATAAGGACTTAATTGTAAAACATCATCACTTAAGGTCAAATAGTCTAGGAGTTAGAGCAAAATTAGTGCTTCAAGATGATTAAGTCGTGTCTTTCATTCAACTCAACAGCAAAATTTTGAAATGAAAATGCGAATAGAAAAACCTTTGTATTTCCTTAAAGGACACAGGAATAAGGACTTCATTGTAAAAAATCATCCCTTAAGGTCAAACAGTCTAGGAGTTAGAGCAAAATTAGTGCTTCAAGATGATTAAGTCGTGTCTTTCATTCAACCCAACAGCAAAATTTTGAAATGAAAATTCGAATAGAAAAAGCTTTGAATTTCCTTAAAGGACACAAGAATAATGACTTCATTGTAAAAAATCGACCCTTAAGGTCAAATAGTCTAGGAGTTAGAGATAAATTAGTGCTTCATGATGATTATGTCGTGTCTTTCATTCAACTCAACAGCAAAATTTTGAAATGAAAATGCGAATAGAAAAAGCTTTGTATTTCCTTAAAGGACACAGGGATAAGGACTTCATTGTAAAAATCATCCCTTAAGGTCAAATAGTCTAAGAGTTAGAACAAAATTAGTGCTTCAAGATGATTAAGTCGTGTCTTTCATTCAACTCAACAGCAAAATTTTGAAATGAAAATGCGAATAGAAAAACCTTTGTATTTCCTTAAAGGACACAGGAATAAGGACTTCATTGTAAAAAATCATCCCTTAAGGTCAAACAGTCTAGGAGTTAGAGCAAAATTAGTGCTTCAAGATGATTAAGTCGTGTCATTCATTCGATCCAACAGCAAAATTTTGAAATGAAAATTCGAATAGAAAAAGCTTTGTATTTCCTTAAAGGACACAAGAATAATGACTGCATTGTAAAAAATCGACCCTTAAGGTCAAATAGTCTAGGAGTTAGAGATAAATTAGTGCTTCATGATGATTAAGTCGTGTCTTTCATTCAACCCAACAGCAAAATTTTGACATAAAAATTCGAATAGAAAAAGCTTTCTGTTTCCTTAAAGGACACAAAAATAAGGACTTCATTGTAATATATCGTCCCTTAAGATCAAATAGTCTGGGAGTTAGAGCTAAATTAGTGCTTCATGATGATTAAGTCGTGTCTTTCATTCAACCCAACAGCAAAAATTTTAAACAAAAATTCAAATAGAAAAAGCTTTATATTTCCTTAAAGGACACAAAAATAAGGACTTCATTGTAATATATCGTCCCTTAAGATCAAATAGTCTAGGAGTTAGAGCAAAATTAGTGCTTCAAGATGATTAAGTCGTGTCTTTCATTCAACCCAACAGCAAAATTTTGAAATAAAAATTCGAATAGAAAAAGCTTTGTATTTCCTTAAAGGACACAGGAATGAGGACTTCACTGTAAAAAATCATCACTTAAGGTCAAATAGTCTAGGAGTTAGAGCAAAATTAGTGCTTCAAGATGATTAAGTCGTGTCTTGTCTTTCATCCAACCCAACAGCAAAATTTTGAAATGAAAATTCGAATAGAAAAAGCTTTATATTTCCTCAAAGGACACAGCAATAAGGACTTCATTGTAAGAAAATAATCCCTTAAGGTCAAATAGTCTAGGAGTTAGAGCAAAATTAGTGCTTCAATATGATTAAGTCGTGTCTTTCATTCAACCCAACAGCAAAATTTTGAAATGAAAATTCGAATAGAAAAAGCTTTGTATTTCCTTAAAGGACACAAAAATAAGGACTTCATTGTAAAATATCGTCCCATAAGGTCCAATAGTCTGGGAGTTAGAGCTAAATTAGTGCTTCATGATGATTAAGTCGTGTCTTTCATTCAACCCAACAGCAAAATTTTGAAATAAAAATTCGAATAGAAAAAGCTTTATATTTCCTTAAAGGACACAGAAATAAGGACTTCATTGTAAAAAATCGTCCCTTAAGGTCAAATAGTCTAGGAGTTAGAGCAAAATTAGTGCTTCAAGATGATTAAGTCGTGTCTTTCATTCAACCCAACAGCAAAATTTTGAAATGAAAATTCGAATAGAAAAAGCTTTGTATTTCCTTAAAGGACACAGGAATAAGGAGTTCATTGTAAAAAATTATCCCTTAAGGTCAAATAGTCTAGGAGTTAGAGCAAAATTAGTGCTTCAAGATGATTAAGTCGTGTCTTTCATTCAACCCAACAGCAAAATTTTGAAATGAAAATTCGAATAGAAAAAACTTTGTATTTCCTTAAAGGACACAGGAATGAGGACTTCATTGTAAAAAAATCATCAGTTAAGGTCAAATAGTCTAGGAGTTAGAGCAAAATTAGTGCTTCAAGATGATTAAGTCGTGTCGTGTCTTTCATCCAACCCAACAGCAAAATTTTGAAATGAAAATTCGAATAGAAAAAGCTTTATATTTCCTTAAAGGACACAGGAATAAGGAGTTCATTGTAAAAAATTATCCCTTAAGGTCAAATAGTCTAGGAGTTAGAGCAAAATTAGTGCTTCAAGATGATTAAGTCGTGTCTTTCATTCAACCCAACAGCAAAATTTTGAAATGAAAATTCGAATAGAAAAAGTTTTGTAATTCCTTAAAGGACACAAGAATAAGGACTTCATTGTAAAAAATCATCCCTTAAGGTCAAATAGTCTAGGAGTTAGAGCAAAATTAGTGCTTCAAGATGATTAAGTCGTGTCTTTCATTCAACCCAACAGCAAAATTTTGAAATGAAAATTCGAATAGAAAAAGCTTTGTATTTCCTTAAAGGACACAGGAATAAGGACTTCATTGTAAAAAATCATCCCTTAATGTCAAATAGTCTAGGAGTTAGAGCAAAATTAGTGCTTCAAGATGATTAAGTCGTGTCTTTCATTCAACCCAACCGCAAAATTTTGAAATGAAAATTCGAATAGAAAAAACTTTGTATTTCCTTAAAGGACACAGGAATGAGGACTTCATTGTAAAGAAATCATCAGTTGAGGTCAAATAGTCTAGGAGTTAGAGCAAAATTAGTGCTTCAAGATGATTAAGTCGTGTCGTGTCTTTCATCCAACCCAACAGCAAAATTTTGAAATGAAAATTCGAATAGAAAAAGCTTTATATTTCCTTAAAGTACACAGGAATAAGGAGTTCATTGTAAAAAATTATCCCTTAAGGTCAAATAGTCTAGGAGTTAGAGCAAAATTAGTGCTTCAAGATGATTAAGTCGTGTCTTTCATTCAACCCAACAGCAAAATTTTGAAATGAAAATTCGAATAGAAAAAGCTTTGTATTTCCTTAAAGGACACAGGAATAAGGACTTTATTGTAAAAAATCATCCCTTAAGGTCAAATAGTCTAAGAGTTAGAGCAAAATTAGTGCTTCAAGATTATTAAGTCGTGTCTTTCATTCAACCCAACAGCAAAATTTTGAAATGAAAGTTCGAATAGAAAAAGCTTTGTATTTCCTTAAAGGACACAGGAATAAGGACTTCGTTGTAAGAAATCATTCCTTAAGGTCAAATAGTCTAGGAGTTAGAGCAAAATTAGTGCTTCAAGATGATTAAGTCGTGTCTTTCATTCAACCCAACAGCAAAATTTTGAAATGAAAATTCGAATAGAAAAAGCTTTGAATTTCCTTAAAGGACACAAGAATAATGACTTCATTGTAAAAAATTGACCCTTAAGGTCAAATAGTCTAGGAGTTAGAGCTAAATTAGTGCTTCAAGATGATTAAGTCGTGTCTTTCATTCAACCCAACAGCAAAATTTTGAAATGAAAATTCGAATAGAAAAAGCGTTCTATTTCCTTAAAGGACACAAAAATAAGGACTTCATTGTAAAATATCGTCCCTTAAGGTCAAATAGTCTGGGAGTTAGAGCTAAATTAGTGCTTCATGATGATTAAGTCGTGTCTTTCATTCAACCCAACAGCAAAATTTGGAAATAAAAATTCGAATAGAAAAAGCTTTATATTTCCTTAAAGGACACAGAAAGAAGGACTTCATTGTAAAAAATCGTCCCTTAAGGTCAAATAGTCTAGGAGTTAGAGCAAAATTAGTGCTTCAAGATGATTAAGTCGTGTCTTTCATTCAACCCAACAGTAAAATTTTGAAATGAAAATTCGAATAAAAAAAGCTTTGTATTTCCTTAAAGGACACAGGAATGAGGACTTCATTGTAAAAACTCATCACTTAAGGTCAAATAGTCTAGGAGTTAGAGCAAAATTAGTGCTTCAAGATGATTAAGTCGTGTCGTGTCTTTCATCCAACCCAACAGCAAAATTTTGAAATGAAAATTCGAATAGAAAAAGCTTTATATTTCCTTAAAGGACACAGGAATAAGGACTTCATTGTAAAAAATCATCCCTTAAGGTCAAATAGTCTAAGAGTTAGAGCAAAATAAGTGCTTCAAGATTATTAAGTCGTGTCTTTCATTCAACCCAACAACAAAATTTTGAAATGAAAGTTCGAATAGAAAAAGCTTTGTATTTCCTTAAAGGACACAGGAATAAGGACTTCATTGTAAAATATCGTCCCTTAAGGTCAAATAGTCTGGGAGTTAGAGCTAAATTAGTGCTTCAAGATGATTAAGTCGTGTCGTGTCTTTCATCCAACCCAACAGCAAAATTTTGAAATGAAATTTCGAATAGAAAAAGCTTTATATTTCCTTAAAGGACACAGGAATAAGGACTTCATTGTAAAAAATCATCCCTTAAGGTCAAATAGTCTAGGAGTTAGAGCAAAATTAGTGCTTCAAGATGATTAAGTCGTGTCTTTCATTCAACCCAACAGCAAAATTTTGAAATGAAAATTCGAATAGAAAAAGTTTTGTAATTCCTTAAAGGACACAGGAATAAGGACTTCATTGTAAAAAATCATCCCTTAAGGTCAAATAGTCTAGGAGTTAGAGCAAAATTAGTGCTTCAAGATGATTAAGTCGTGTCTTTCATTCAACCCAACTGCAAAATTTTGAAATGAAAATTCGAATAGAAAAAACTTTGTATTTCCTTAAAGGACACAGGAATAAGGACTTCATTGTAAAAAATCATCCCTTAAGGTCAAATAGTCTAAGAGTTAGAGCAAAATAAGTGCTTCAAGATTATAAAGTCGTGTCTTTCATTCAACCCAACAGCAAAATTTTGAAATGAAAGTTCGAATAGAAAAAGCTTTGTATTTCCTTAAAGGACACAGGAATAAGGACTTCGTTGTAAGAAATCATCCCTTAAGGTCAAACAGTCTAGGAGTTAGAGCAAAATTAGTGCTTCAAGATGATTAAGTCGTGTCTTTCATTCGATCCAACAGCAAAATTTTGAAATGTAAATTCGAATAGAAAAAGCTTTGTATTTCCTTAAAGGACACAAGAATAATGACTGCATTGTAAAAAATCATCCCTTAAGGTCAAATAGTCTAAGAGTTAGAGCAAAATAAGTGCTTCAAGATTATTAAGTCGTGTCTTTCATTCAACCCAACAACAAAATTTTGAAATGAAAGTTCGAATAGAAAAAGCTTTGTATTTCCTTAAAGAACACAGGAATAAGGACTTCATTGTAAAATATCGTCCCTTAAGGTCAAATAGTCTGGGAGTTAGAGCTAAATTAGTGCTTCAAGATGATTAAGTCGTGTCGTGTCTTTCATCCAACCCAACAGCAAAATTTTGAAATGAAATTTCGAATAGAAAAAGCTTTATATTTCTTTAAAGGACACAGGAATAAGGACTTCATTGTAAAAAATCGTCCCTTAAGGTCAAATAGTCTAGGAGTTAGAGCAAAATTAGTGCTTCAAGATGATTAAGTCGTGTCTTTCATTCAACCCAACAGCAAAATTTTGAAATGAAAATTCGAATAGAAAAAGCTTTGAATTTCCTTTAAGGACACAAGAATAATGACTTCATTGTAAAAAATCGACCCTTAAGGTCAAATAGTCTAGGAGTTAGAGATAAATTAGTGCTTCATGATGATTATGTCGTGTCTTTCATTCAACTCAACAGCAAAATTTTGAAATGAAAATTCGAATAGAAAAAGCTTTGTATTTCCTTAAAGGACACAGGAATAAGGACTTCATTGTAAAATATCGTCCCTTAAGGTCAAATAGTCTGGGAGTTAGAGCTAAATTAGTGCTTCAAGATGATTAAGTCGTGTCGTGTCTTTCATCCAACCCAACAGCAAAATTTTGAAATGAAATTTCGAATAGAAAAAGCTTTATATTTCCTTAAAGGACACAGGAATAAGGACTTCATTGTAAAAAATCATCCCTTAAGGTCAAATAGTCTAGGAGTTAGAGCAAAATTAGTGCTTCAAGATGATTAAGTCGTGTCTTTCATTCAACCCAACAGCAAAATTTTGAAATGAAAATTCGAATAGAAAAAGTTTTGTAATTCCTTAAAGGACACAGGAATAAGGACTTCATTGTAAAAAATCATCCCTTAAGGTCAAATAGTCTAGGAGTTAGAGCAAAATTAGTGCTTCAAGATGATTAAGTCGTGTCTTTCATTCAACCCAATTGCAAAATTTTGAAATGAAAATTCGAATAGAAAAAACTTTGTATTTCCTTAAAGGACACAGGAATAAGGACTTCATTGTAAAAAATCGTCCCTTAAGGTCAAATAGTCTAAGAGTTAGAGCAAAATAAGTGCTTCAAGATTATTAAGTCGTGTCTTTCATTCAACCCAACAGCAAAATTTTGAAATGAAAGTTCGAATAGAAAAAGCTTTGTAATTCCTTAAAGGACACAAGAATAAGGACTTCGTTGTAAGAAATCATCCCTTAAGGTCAAACAGTCTAGGAGTTAGAGCAAAATTAGTGCTTCAAGATGATTAAGTCGTGTCTTTCATTCGATCCAACAGCAAAATTTTGAAATGTAAATTCGAATAGAAAAAGCTTTGTATTTCCTTAAAGGACACAAGAATAATGACTGCATTGTAAAAAATCGACCCTTAAGGTCAAATAGTCTAGGAGTTAGAGATAAATTAGTGCTTCATGATGATTAAGTCGTGTCTTTCATTCAACTCAACAGCAAAATTTTGAAATGAAAATTCGAATAGAAAGAGCTTTGTATTTCCTTAAAGGACACAGGAATAAGGACTTCATTGTAAAAAATCATTTCTTAAGGTCAAATAGTCTAGGAGTTAGAGCTAAATTAGTGCTTCAAGATGATTAAGTCGTGTCAACAGCAAAAATTTTAAACAAAAATTCGAATAGAAAAAGCTTCATATTTCCTTAAAGGACACAGAAATAAGGACTTCATTGTAAAAAATCGTCCCTTAAGGTCAAATAGTCTAGGAGTTAGAGCAAAATTAGTGCTTCAAGATGATTAAGTCGTGTCTTTCATTCAACCCAACAGCAAAATTTTGAAATGAAAATTCGAATAGAAAAAGCTTTGTATTTCCTTAAAGGACACAAGAATGAGGACTTCACTGTAAAAAATCATCACTTAAGGTCAAATAGTCTAGGAGTTAGAGCAAAATTAGTGCTTCAAGATGATTAAGTAAGTCGTGTCTTTCATTCAACCCAACAGCAAAATTTTGAAACGAAAATTCGAATAGAAAAAGCTTTGTATTTCCTTAAAGGACACAGGAATAAGGACTTCATTGTAAAAAATCATCCCTTAAGGTCAACAAGTCTAGGAGTTAGAGCAAAATTAGTGCTTCAAGATGATTAAGTCGTGTCTTTCATTCAACCCAACAGCAAAATTTTGAAATAAAAAATTCGAATAGAAAAAGCTTTGTATTTCCTTAAAGGACACAGAAATAAGGACTTCATTGTAAAATATCGTCCCTTAAGGTCAAATAGTCTGGGAGTTAGAGCTAAATTAGTGCTTCATGATGATTAAGTCGTGTCTTTCATTCAACCCAACAGCAAAATTTTGAAATAAAAATTCGAATAGAAAAAGCTTTATATTTCCTTAAAGGACACAGAAATAAGGACTTCATTGTAAAAAATCGTCCCTTAAGGTCAAATAGTCTAGGAGTTAGAGCAAAATTAGTGCTTCAAGATGATTAAGTCGTGTCTTTCATTCAACCCAACAGCAAAATTTTGAAATGAAAATTCGAATAGAAAAAGCTTTGTATTTCCTTAAAGGACACAGGAATGAGGACTTCATTGTAAAAAATCATCACCTTAGGTCAAATAGTCTAGGAGTTAGAGCAAAATTAGTGCTTCAAGATGATTAAGTCGTGTCTTTCATTCAACCCAACAGCAAAATTTTGAAATGAAAATTCGAATAGAAAAAACTTGGTATTTCCTTAAAGGTCACAGGAATGAGGACTTCATTGTAAAAAAATCATCAGTTAAGGTCAAATAGTCTAGGAGTTAGAGCAAAATTAGTTCTTCAAGATGATTAAGTCGTGTCTTTCATTCAACTCAACAGCAAAATTTTGAAATGAAAATTCAAATAGAAAAAGCTTTGTATTTCCTTAAAGGACACTGGAATAAGGACTTCATTGTAAAAAATCGTCCCTTAAGGTCAAATAGTCTAAGAGTTAGAGCAAAATAAGTGCTTCAAGATTATTAAGTCGTGTCTTTCATTCAACCCAACAGCAAAATTTTGAAATGAAAGTTCGAATAGAAAAAGCTTTGTAATTCCTTAAAGGACACAAGAATAAGGACTTCGTTGTAAGAAATCATCCCTTAAGGTCAAACAGTCTAGGAGTTAGAGCAAAATTAGTGCTTCAAGATGATTAAGTCGTGTCTTTCATTCGATCCAACAGCAAAATTTTGAAATGTAAATTCGAATAGAAAAAGCTTTGTATTTCCTTAAAGGACACAAGAATAATGACTGCATTGTAAAAAATCGACCCTTAAGGTCAAATAGTCTAGGAGTTAGAGATAAATTAGTGCTTCATGATGATTAAGTCGTGTCTTTCATTCAACTCAACAGCAAAATTTTGAAATGAAAATTCGAATAGAAAGAGCTTTGTATTTCCTTAAAGGACACAGGAATAAGGACTTCATTGTAAAAAATCATTTCTTAAGGTCAAATAGTCTAGGAGTTAGAGCTAAATTAGTGCTTCAAGATGATTAAGTCGTGTCTTTCATTCAACCCAACAGCAAAATTTTGAAATGAAAATTCGAATAGAAAAAGCTTTCTGTTTCCTTAAAGGACACAAAAATAAGGACTTCATTGTAATATATCGTCCCTTAAGATCAAATAGTCTGGGAGTTAGAGCTAAATTAGTGCTTCATGATGATTAAGTCGTGTCTATCATTCAACCCAACAGCAAAAATTTTAAACAAAAATTCGAATAGAAAAAGCTTCATATTTCCTTAAAGGACACAGAAATAAGGACTTCATTGTAAAAAATCGTCCCTTAAGGTCAAATAGTCTAGGAGTTAGAGCAAAATTAGTGCTTCAAGATGATTAAGTCGTGTCTTTCATTCAACCCAACAGCAAAATTTTGAAATGAAAATTCGAATAGAAAAAGCTTTGTATTTCCTTAAAGGACACAAGAATGAGGACTTCACTGTAAAAAATCATCACTTAAGGTCAAATAGTCTAGGAGTTAGAGCAAAATTAGTGCTTCAAGATGATTAAGTAAGTCGTGTCTTTCATTCAACCCAACAGCAAAATTTTGAAACGAAAATTCGAATAGAAAAAGCTTTGTATTTCCTTAAAGGACACAGGAATAAGGACTTCATTGTAAAAAATCATCCCTTAAGGTCAACAAGTCTAGGAGTTAGAGCAAAATTAGTGCTTCAAGATGATTAAGTCGTGTCTTTCATTCAACCCAACAGCAAAATTTTGAAATAAAAAATTCGAATAGAAAAAGCTTTGTATTTCCTTAAAGGACACAGAAATAAGGACTTCATTGTAAAATATCGTCCCTTAAGGTCAAATAGTCTGGGAGTTAGAGCTAAATTAGTGCTTCATGATGATTAAGTCGTGTCTTTCATTCAACCCAACAGCAAAATTTTGAAATAAAAATTCGAATAGAAAAAGCTTTATATTTCCTTAAAGGACACAGAAATAAGGACTTCATTGTAAAAAATCGTCCCTTAAGGTCAAATAGTCTAGGAGTTAGAGCAAAATTAGTGCTTCAAGATGATTAAGTCGTGTCTTTCATTCAACCCAACAGCAAAATTTTGAAATGAAAATTCGAATAGAAAAAGCTTTGTATTTCCTTAAAGGACACAGGAATGAGGACTTCATTGTAAAAAATCATCACCTTAGGTCAAATAGTCTAGGAGTTAGAGCAAAATTAGTGCTTCAAGATGATTAAGTCGTGTCTTTCATTCAACCCAACAGCAAAATTTTGAAATGAAAATTCGAATAGAAAAAACTTGGTATTTCCTTAAAGGTCACAGGAATGAGGACTTCATTGTAAAAAAATCATCAGTTAAGGTCAAATAGTCTAGGAGTTAGAGCAAAATTAGTTCTTCAAGATGATTAAGTCGTGTCTTTCATTCAACTCAACAGCAAAATTTTGAAATGAAAATTCAAATAGAAAAAGCTTTGTATTTCCTTAAAGGACACTGGAATAAGGACTTCATTGTAAAAAATCATTTCTTAAGGTCAAATAGTCTAGGAGTTAGAGCAAAATTAGTGCTTCAAGATGATTAAGTCGTGTCTTTCATTCAACCCAACAGCAAAATTTTGAAATGAAAATTCGAATAGAAAAAGTTTTATAATTCCTTAAAGGACACAAGAATAAGGACTTCATTGTAAAAAATAATCCCTTAAGGTCAAATAGTCTAGGAGTTAGAGCAAAATTAGTGCTTCAAGATGATTAAGTCGTGTCTTTCATTCAACCCAACAGCAAAATTTTGAAATGAAAATTCGAATAGAAAAAGCTTTGAATTTCCTTAAAGGACACAGGAATGAAGACTTCATTGTAAAAAATAATCCCTTAAGGTCAAATAGTCTAGGAGTTAGAGCAAAATTAGTGCTTCAAGATGATTAAGTCGTGTCTTTCATTCAACCCAACAGCAAAATTTTGAAATGAAAATTCGAATAGAAAAAGCTTTGTATTTCCTTAAAGGACACAGGAATAAGGACTTCATTGTAAAAAATCATCCCTTAATGTCAAATAGTCTAGGAGTTAGAGCAAAATTAGTGCTTCAAGATGATTAAGTCGTGTCTTTCATTCAACCCAACTGCAAAATTTTGAAATGAAAATTCGAATAGAAAAAGCTTTGTATTTCCTTAAAGGACACAGAAATAAGGACTTCATTGTAAAATATCGTCCCTTAAGGTCAAATAGTCTGGGAGTTAGAGCTAAATTAGTGCTTCATGATGATTAAGTCGTGTCTTTCATTCAACCCAACAGCAAAATTTTGAAATAAAAATTCGAATAGAAAAAGCTTTATATTTCCTTAAAGGACACAGAAATAAGGACTTCATTGTAAAATATCGTCCCTTAAGGTCAAATAGTCTAGGAGTTAGAGCAAAATTAGTGCTTCAAGATGATTAAGTCGTGTCTTTCATTCAACCCAACAGCAAAATTTTGAAATGAAAATTCGAATAGAAAAAGCTTTGTATTTCCTTAAAGGACACAGAAATGAGGACTTCACTGTAAAAAATCATCACTTAAGGTCAAATAGTCTAGGAGTTAGAGAAAAATTAGTGCTTCAATATGATTAAGTCGTGTCTTTCATTCAACCCAACAGCAAAATTTTGAAATGAAAATTCGAATAGAAAAAGCTTCATATTTCCTTAAAGGATACAGGAATAAGGACTTCATTGTAAAAAATCATCCCTTAAGGTCAAATATTCTAGGAGTTAGAGCAAAATTAGTGCTTCAAGATGATTAAGTAAGTCGTGTCTTTCATTCAACCCAACAGCAAAATTTTGAAACGAAAATTCGAATAGAAAAAGCTTTGTATTTCCTTAAAGGACACAGGAATAAGGACTTCATTGTAAAAAATCATCCCTTAAGGTCAACAAGTCTAGGAGTTAGAGCAAAATTAGTGCTTCAAGATGATTAAGTCGTGTCTTTCATTCAACCCAACAGCAAAATTTTGAAATAAAAAATTCGAATAGAAAAAGCTTTGTATTTCCTTAAAGGACACAGAAATAAGGACTTCATTGTAAAATATCGTCCCTTAAGGTCAAATAGTCTGGGAGTTAGAGCTAAATTAGTGCTTCATGATGATTAAGTCGTGTCTTTCATTCAACCCAACAGCAAAATTTTGAAATAAAAATTCGAATAGAAAAAGCTTTATATTTCCTTAAAGGACACAGAAATAAGGACTTCATTGTAAAAAATCGTCCCTTAAGGTCAAATAGTCTAGGAGTTAGAGCAAAATTAGTGCTTCAAGATGATTAAGTCGTGTCTTTCATTCAACCCAACAGCAAAATTTTGAAATGAAAATTCGAATAGAAAAAGCTTTGTATTTCCTTAAAGGACACAGGAATGAGGACTTCATTGTAAAAAATCATCACCTTAGGTCAAATAGTCTAGGAGTTAGAGCAAAATTAGTGCTTCAAGATGATTAAGTCGTGTCTTTCATTCAACCCAACAGCAAAATTTTGAAATGAAAATTCGAATAGAAAAAACTTGGTATTTCCTTAAAGGTCACAGGAATAAGGACTTCATTGTAAAAAAATCATCAGTTAAGGTCAAATAGTCTAGGAGTTAGAGCAAAATTAGTTCTTCAAGATGATTAAGTCGTGTCTTTCATTCAACTCAACAGCAAAATTTTGAAATGAAAATTCAAATAGAAAAAGCTTTGTATTTCCTTAAAGGACACTGGAATAAGGACTTCATTGTAAAAAATCATTTCTTAAGGTCAAATAGTCTAGGAGTTAGAGCAAAATTAGTGCTTCAAGATGATTAAGTCGTGTCTTTCATTCAACCCAACAGCAAAATTTTGAAATGAAAATTCGAATAGAAAAAGTTTTATAATTCCTTAAAGGACACAAGAATAAGGACTTCATTGTAAAAAATAATCCCTTAAGGTCAAATAGTCTAGGAGTTAGAGCAAAATTAGTGCTTCAAGATGATTAAGTCGTGTCTTTCATTCAACCCAACAGCAAAATTTTGAAATGAAAATTCGAATAGAAAAAGCTTTGTATTTCCTTAAAGGACACAGGAATGAAGACTTCATTGTAAAAAATCATCACTTAAGGTCAAATAGTCTAGGAGTTAGAGCAAAATTAGTGCTTCAAGATGATTAAGTCGTGTCGTGTCTTTCATCCAACCCAACAGCAAAATTTTGAAATGAAAATTCGAATAGAAAAAGCTTTATATTTCCTTAAAGGATACAGGAATAAGGAGTTCATTGTAAAAAATTATCCCTTAAGGTCAAATAGTCTAGGAGTTAGAGCAAAATTAGTGCTTCAAGATGATTAAGTCGTGTCTTTCATTCAACCCAACAGCAAAATTTTGAAATGAAAATTCGAATAGAAAAAGTTTTGTAATTCCTTAAAGGACACAAGAATAAGGACTTCATTGTAAAAAATAATCCCTTAAGGTCAAATAGTCTAGGAGTTAGAGCAAAATTAGTGCTTCAAGATGATTAAGTCGTGTCTTTCATTCAACCCAACTGCAAAATTTTGAAATGAAAATTCGAATAGAAAAAGCTTTGTATTTCCTTAAAGGACACAGAAATAAGGACTTCATTGTAAAATATCGTCCCTTAAGGTCAAATAGTCTGGGAGTTAGACCTAAATTAGTGCTTCATGATGATTAAGTCGTGTCTTTCATTCAACCCAACAGCAAAATTTTGAAATAAAAATTCGAATAAAAAAAGCTTTATATTTCCTTAAAGGACACAGGAATAAGGACTTCATTGTAAAAAATCATCCCTTAATGTCAAATAGTCTAGGAGTTAGAGCAAAATTAGTGCTTCAAGATGATTAAGTCGTGTCGTGTCTTTCATTCAACCCAACAGCAAAATTTTGAAATGAAAATTCGAATAGAAAAAGCTTTGTATTTCCTTAAAGGACACTGGAATAAGGACTTCATTGTAAAAAATCATTTCTTAAGGTCAAATAGTCTAGGAGTTAGAGCAAAATTAGTGCTTCAAGTTGATTAAGTCGTGTCTTTCATTCAACCCAACAGCAAAATTTTGAAATGAAAATTCGAATAGAAAAAGTTTTATAATTCCTTAAAGGACACAAGAATAAGGACTTCATTGTAAAAAATAATCCCTTAAGGTCAAATAGTCTAGGAGTTAGAGCAAAATTAGTGCTTCAAGATGATTAAGTCGTGTCTTTCATTCAACCCAACAGCAAAATTTTGAAATGAAAATTCGAATAGAAAAAGCTTTGTATTTCCTTAAAGGACACAGGAATGAAGACTTCATTGTAAAAAATCATCACTTAAGGTCAAATAGTCTAGGAGTTAGAGCAAAATTAGTGCTTCAAGATGATTAAGTCGTGTCGTGTCTTTCATCCAACCCAACAGAAAAATTTTTAAATGAAAATTCGAATAGAAAAAGCTTTATATTTCCTTAAAGGACACAGGAATAAGGAGTTCATTGTAAAAAATTATCCCTTAAGGTCAAATAGTCTAGGAGTTAGAGCAAAATTAGTGCTTCAAGATGATTAAGTCGTGTCTTTCATTCAACCCAACAGCAAAATTTTGAAATGAAAATTCGAATAGAAAAAGTTTTGTAATTCCTTAAAGGACACAAGAATAAGGACTTCATTGTAAAAAATAATCCCTTAAGGTCAAATAGTCTAGGAGTTAGAGCAAAATTAGTGCTTCAAGATGATTAAGTCGTGTCTTTCATTCAACCCAACAGCAAAATTTTGAAATGCAAATTCGAATAGAAAAAGCTTTGTATTTTCTTAAAGGACACAGGAATAAGGACTTTATTGTAAAAAATCACCCCTTAAGGTCTAATAGTCTAGGAGTTAGAGCAAAATAAGTGCTTCAAGATGACTAAGTAAGTCGTGTCTTTCATTCAACCCAACAGCAAAATTTTGAAACGAAAATTCGAATACAAAAAGCTTTGTATTTCCTTAAAGGACACAGGAATGAGGACTTCATTGTAAAAAATCATCACTTAAGGTCAAATAGTCTAGGAGTTAGAGCAAAATTAGTGCTTCAAGATGATTAAGTCGTGTCGTGTCTTTCATCCAACCCAACAGCAAAATTTTGAAATGAAAATTCGAATAGAAAAAGCTTTATATTTCCTTAAAGGACACAGGAATAAGGACTTCATTGTAAAAAATCGTCCCCTAAGGTCAAATAGTCTAGGAGTTAGAGCAAAATTAGTGCTTCAAGATGATTAAGTCGTGTCTTTCATTCAACCCAACAGCAAAATTTTGAAATGAAAATTCGAATAGAAAAAACTTGGTATTTCCTTAAAGGTCACAGGAATGAGGACTTCATTGTAAAAAAATCATCAGTTAAGGTCAAATAGTCTAGGAGTTAGAGCAAAATTAGTTCTTCAAGATGATTAAGTCGTGTCTTTCATTCAACTCAACAGCAAAATTTTGAAATGAAAATTCAAATAGAAAAAGCTTTGTATTTCCTTAAAGGACACTAGAATAAGGACTTCATTGTAAAAAATCATTTCTTAAGGTCAAATAGTCTAGGAGTTAGAGCAAAATTAGTGCTTCAAGATGATTAAGTCGTGTCTTTCATTCAACCCAACAGCAAAATTTTGAAATGAAAATTCGAATAGAAAAAGTTTTATAATTCCTTAAAGGACACAAGAATAAGGACTTCATTGTAAAAAATAATCCCTTAAGGTCAAATAGTCTAGGAGTTAGAGCAAAATTAGTGCTTCAAGATGATTAAGTCGTGTCTTTCATTCAACCCAACAGCAAAATTTTGAAATGAAAATTCGAATAGAAAAAGCTTTGTATTTCCTTAAAGGACACAGGAATGAAGACTTCATTGTAAAAAATCATCACTTAAGGTCAAATAGTCTAGGAGTTAGAGCAAAATTAGTGCTTCAAGATGATTAAGTCGTGTCGTGTCTTTCATCCAACCCAACAGCAAAATTTTGAAATGAAAATTCGAATAGAAAAAGCTTTATATTTCCTTAAAGGACACAGGAATAAGGAGTTCATTGTAAAAAATTATCCCTTAAGGTCAAATAGTCTAGGAGTTAGAGCAAAATTAGTGCTTCAAGATGATTAAGTCGTGTCTTTCATTCAACCCAACAGCAAAATTTTGAAATGAAAATTCGAATAGAAAAAGTTTTGTAATTCCTTAAAGGACACAAGAATAAGGACTTCATTGTAAAAAATAATCCCTTAAGGTCAAATAGTCTAGGAGTTAGAGCAAAATTAGTGCTTCAAGATGATTAAGTCGTGTCTTTCATTCAACCCAACAGCAAAATTTTGAAATGAAAATTCGAATAGAAAAAGCTTTGTATTTCCTTAAAGGACACAGGAATAAGGACTTCATTGTAAAAAATCATCCCTTAATGTCAAATAGTCTAGGAGTTAGAGCAAAATTAGTGCTTCAAGATGATTAAGTCGTGTCTTTCATTCAACCCAACTGCAAAATTTTGAAATGAAAATTCGAATAGAAAAAGCTTTGTATTTCCTTAAAGGACACAGGAATAAGGACTTCATTGTAAAAAATCATCCTTTAAGGTCAAATAGTCTAAGAGTTAGAGCAAAATTAATGCTTCAAGATTATTAAGTCGTGTCTTTCATTCAACCCAACAGCAAAATTTTGAAATGAAAGTTCGAATAGAAAAAGCTTTGTATTTCCTTAAAGGGCACAGGAATAAGGACTTCGTTGTAAGAAATCATTCCTTAAGGTCAAATAGTCTAGGAGTTAGAGCAAAATTAGTGCTTCAAGATGATTAAGTCGTGTCTTTCATTCAACCCAACAGCAAAATTTTGAAATGAAAATTCGAATAGAAAAAGCTTTGAATTTCCTTAAAGGACACAAGAATAATGACTTCATTGTAAAAAATCGACCCTTAAGGTCAAATAGTCTAGGAGTTAGAGCAAAATTAGTGTTTCAAGATGATTAAGTCGTGTCTTTCATTCAACCCAACAGCAAAATTTTGAAATGAAAATTCGAATAGAAAAAGCTTTGAATTTTCTTAAAGGACACACGAATAATGACTTCATTGTAAAAAATCGACCCTTAACGTCAAATAGTCTAGGAGTTAGAGCAAAATTAGTGCTTCATGATGATTAAGTCGTGTCTTTCATTTAACTCAACAGCAAAATTTTGAAATGAAAATTCGAGTAGAAACAGCTTTGTATTTCCTTAAAGGACACTGGAATAAGGACTTCATTGTAAAAAATCATTTCTTAAGGTCAAATAGTCTAGGAGTTAGAGCTAAATTAGTGCTTCAAGATGATTAAGTCGTGTCTTTCATTCAACCCAACAGCAAAATTTTGAAATGAAAATTCGAATAGAAAAAGCTTTGAATTTCCTTAAAGGACACAAGAATAATGACTTCATTGTAAAAAATCGACCCTTAAGGTCAAATAGTCTAGGAGTTAAAGCTAAATTAGTGCTTCAAGATGATTAAGTCGTGTCTTTCATTCAACCCAACAGCAAAATTTTGAAATGAAAATTCGAATAGAAAAAGCTTTGAATTTCCTTAAAGGACACAAGAATAATGACTTTATTGTAAAAAATCGACCCTTAAGGTCAAATAGTCTAGGAGTTAGAGCTAAATTAGTGCTTCAAGATGATTAAGTCGTGTCTTTCATTCAACCCAACAGCAAAATTTTGAAATGAAAATTCGAATAGAAAAAGCGTTCTATTTCCTTAAAGGACACAAAAATAAGGACTTCATTGTAAAATATCGTCCCTTAAGGTCAAATAGTCTGGGAGTTAGAGCTAAATTAGTGCTTCATGATGATTAAGTCGTGTCTTTCATTCAACCCAACAGCAAAATTTGGAAATAAAAATTCGAATAGAAAAAGCTTTAAATTTCCTTAAAGGACACAGAAATAAGGACTTCATTGTAAAAAATCGTCCCTTAAGGTCAAATAGTCTAGGAGTTAGAGCAAAATTAGTGCTTCAAGATGATTAAGTCGTGTCTTTCATTCAACCCAACAGCAAAATTTTGAAATGAAAATTCGAATAGAAAAAGCTTTGTATTTCCTTAAAGGACACAGGAATGAGGACTTCATTGTAAAAAATCATCACTTAAGGTCAAATAGTCTAGGAGTTAGAGCAAAATTAGTGCTTCAAGATGATTAAGTAGTGTCGTGTCTTTCATCCAACCCAACAGCAAAATTTTGAAATGAAAATTCGAATAGAAAAAGTTTTGTAATTCCTTAAAGGACACAAGAATAAGGACTTAATTGTAAAAAATCATCCCTTAAGGTCAAATAGTCTAGGAGTTAGAGCAAAATTAGTGCTTCAAGATGATTAAGTCGTGTCTTTCATTCAACCCAACAGCAAAATTTTGAAATGAAAATTCAAATAGAAAAAGCTTTGTATTTCCTTAAAGGACACAGAAATAAGGACTTCATTGTAAAAAATCATCACTTAAGGTCAAATAGTCTAGGAGTTAGAGCAAAATTAGTGCTTCAAGATGATTAAGTCGTGTCTTTCATTCAACCCAACTGCAAAATTTTGAAATGAAAATTCGAATAGAAAAAGCTTTATATTTCCTTAAAGGACACAGGAATAATGACTTCATTGTAAAAAATCGACCCTTAAGGTCAAATAGTCTAAGAGTTAGAACAAAATTAGTGCTTCAAGATTATTAAGTCGTGTCTTTCATTCAACCCAACAGCAAAATATTGAAATGAAAATTCGAATAGAAAAAGCTTTATATTTCCTTAAAGGACACAGTAATAAGTACTTCGTTGTAAGAAATCATCCCTTAAGGTCAAATAGTCTAGGAGTTAGAGCAAAATTAGTGCTTCAAGATGATTAAGTCGTGTCTTTCATTCAACCCAACAGCAAAATTTTGAAATGAAAATTCGAATAGAAAAAGCTTTGAATTTCCTTAAAGGACACACGAATAATGACTTCATTGTAAAAAATCGACCCTTAACGTCAAATAGTCTAGGAGTTAGAGATAAATTAGTGCTTCATGATGATTAAGTCGTGTCTTTCATTTAACTCAACAGCAAAATTTTGAAATGAAAATTCGAGTAGAAACAGCTTTGTATTTCCTTAAAGGACACTGGAATAAGGACTTCATTGTAAAAAATCATTTCTTAAGGTCAAATAGTCTAGGAGTTAGAGCTAAATTAGTGCTTCAAGATGATTAAGTCGTGTCTTTCATTCAACCCAACAGCAAAATTTTGAAATAAAAATTCGAATAGAAAAAGCTTTGAATTTCCTTAAAGGACACAAGAATAATGACTTCATTGTAAAAAATCGACCCTTAAGGTCAAATAGTCTAGGAGTTAAAGCTAAATTAGTGCTTCAAGATGATTAAGTCGTGTCTTTCATTCAACCCAACAGCAAAATTTTGAAATGAAAATTCGAATAGAAAAAGCTTTGTATTTCCTTAAAGGACACAGGAATAAGGACTTCATTGTAAAAAATCATCCCTTAATGTCAAATAGTCTAGGAGTTAGAGCAAAATTAGTGCTTCAAGATGATTAAGTCGTGTCTTTCATTCAACCCAACTGCAAAATTTTGAAATGAAAATTCGAATAGAAAAAGCTTTGTATTTCCTTAAAGGACACAGGAATAAGGACTTCATTGTAAAAAATCATCCCTTAAGGTCAAATAGTCTAAGAGTTAGAGCAAAATTAGTGCTTCAAGATTATTAAGTCGTGTCTTTCATTCAACCCAACAGCAAAATTTTGAAATGAAAGTTCGAATAGAAAAAGATTTGTATTTCCTTAAAGGACACAGGAATAAGGACTTTGTTGTAAGAAATCATTTCTTAAGGTCAAATAGTCTAGGAGTTAGAGCAAAATTAGTGCTTCAAGATGATTAAGTCGTGTCTTTCATTCAACCCAACAGCAAAATTTTGAAATGAAAATTCGAATAGAAAAAGCTTTGAATTTCCTTAAAGGACACAAGAATAATGACTTCATTGTAAAAAATCGACCCTTAAGGTCAAATAGTCTAGGAGTTAGAGCTAAATTAGTGCTTCAAGATGATTAAGTCGTGTCTTTCATTCAACCCAACAGCAAAATTTTGAAATGAAAATTCGAATAGAAAAAGCGTTCTATTTCCTTAAAGGACACAAAAATAAGGACTTCATTGTAAAATATCGTCCCTTAAGGTCAAATAGTCTGGGAGTTAGAGCTAAATTAGTGCTTCATGATGATTAAGTCGTGTCTTTCATTCAACCCAACAGCAAAATTTGGAAATAAAAATTCGAATAGAAAAAGCTTTATATTTCCTTAAAGGACACAGAAATAAGGACTTCATTGTAAAAAATCGTCCCTTAAGGTCAAATAGTCTAGGAGTTAGAGCAAAATTAGTGCTTCAAGATGATTAAGTCGTGTCTTTCATTCAACCCAACAGCAAAATTTTGAAATGAAAATTCGAATAGAAAAAGCTTTGTATTTCCTTAAAGGACACAAGAATAAGGACTTAATTGTAAAAAATAATCCCTTAAGGTCAAATAGTCTAGGAGTTAGAGCAAAATTAGTGCTTCAAGATGATTAAGTCGTGTCGTGTCTTTCATCCAACCCAACAGCAAAATTTTGAAATGAAAATTCGAATAGAAAAAGCTTTATATTTCCTTAAAGGCCACAGGAATAAGGACTTCATTGTAAAAAATCATCCCTTAAGGTCAAATAGTCTAGGAGTTAGAGCAAAATTAGTGCTTCAAGATGATTAAGTCGTGTCTTTCATTCAACCCAACAGCAAAATTTTGAAATGAAAATTCGAATAGAAAAAGTTTTGTAATTCCTTAAAGGACACAAGAATAAGGACTTAATTGTAAAAAATAATCCCTTAAGGTCAAATAATCTAGGAGTTAGAGCAAAATTAGTGCTTCAAGATGATTAAGTCGTGTCTTTCATTCAACCCAACAGCAAAATTTTGAAATGAAAATTCAAATAGAAAAAGCTTTGTATTTCCTTAAAGGAAACAGGAATAAGGACTTCATTGTAAAAAATCATCACTTAAGGTCAAATAGTCTAGGAGTTAGAGATAAATTAGTGCTTCAAGATGATTAAGTCGTGTCTTTCATTCAACCCAACTGCAAAATTTTGAAATGAAAATTTGAATAGAAAAAGCTTTATATTTCCTTAAAGGACACAGGAATAATGACTTCATTGTAAAAAATCGACCCTTAAGGTCAAATAGTCTAAGAGTTAGAGCAAAATTAGTGCTTCAAGATTATTAAGTCGTGTCTTTCATTCAACCCAACAGCAAAATTTTGAAATGAAAATTCAAATAGAAAAAGCTTTGTATTTCCTTAAAGGACACAGGAATAAGGACTTCATTGTAAAAAATCATCCCTTAAGGTCAAATAGTCTAGGAGTTAGAGCAAAATTAGTGCTTCAAGATGATTAAGTCGTGTCTTTCATTCAACCCAACAGCAAAATTTTGAAATGAAAATTCGAATAGAAAAAGTTTTGTAATTCCTTAAAGGACACAAGAATAAGGACTTAATTGTAAAAAATAATCCCTTAAGGTCAAATAGTCTAGGAGTTAGAGCAAAATTAGTGCTTCAAGATGATTAAGTCGTGTCTTTCATTCAACCCAACAGCAAAATTTTGAAATGAAAATTCAAATAGAAAAAGCTTTGTATTTCCTTAAAGGACACAGGAATAAGGACTTCATTGTAAAAAATCATCACTTAAGGTAAATAGTCTAGGAGTTAGAGCTAAATTAGTGCTTCAAGATGATTAAGTCGTGTCGTGTCTTTCATCCAACCCAACAGCAAAATTTTGAAATGAAAATTCGAATAGAAAAAGCTTTATATTTCCTTAAAGGACACAGGAATAAGGACTTCATTGTAAAAAATCATCCCTTTAAGGTCAAATAGTCTAGGAGTTAGAGCAAAATTAGTGCTTCAAAATGATTAAGTCGTGTCTTTCATTCAACCCAACAGCAAAATTTTGAAATGAAAATTCGAATAGAAAAAGTTTTGTAATTCCTTAAAGGACACAAGAATAAGGACTTAATTGTAAAAAATAATCCCTTAAGGTCAAATAGTCTAGGAGTTAGAGCAAAATTAGTGCTTCAAGATGATTAAGTCGTGTCTTTCATTCAACCCAACAGCAAAATTTTGAAATGAAAATTCAAATAGAAAAGCTTTGTATTTCCTTAAAGGACACAGGAATAAGGACTTGATTGTAAAAAATCATCACTTAAGGTCAAATAGTCTAGGAGTTAGAGCAAAATTAGTGCTTCAAGATGATTAAGTCGTGTCTTTCATTCAACCCAACTGCAAAATTTTAAAATGAAAATTCGAATAGAAAAAGCTTTATATTTCCTTAAAGGACACAGGAATAAGGACTTCGTTGTAAGAAATCATCCCTTAAGGTCAAATAGTCTAGGAGTTAGAGCAAAATTAGTGCTTCAAGATGATTAAGTCGTGTCTTTCATTCAACCCAACAGCAAAATTTTGAAATGAAAATTCGAATAGAAAAAGCTTTGAATTTCCTTAAAGGACACAAGAATAATGACTTCATTGTAAAAAATCGACCCTTAACGTCAAATAGTCTAGGAGTTAGAGATAAATTAGTGCTTCATGATGATTAAGTCGTGTCTTTCATTCAACTCAACAGCAAAATTTTGAAATGAAAATTCGAGTAGAAACAGCTTTGTATTTCCTTAAAGGACACTGGAATAAGGACTTCATTGTAAAAAATCATTTCTTAAGGTCAAATAGTCTAGGAGTTAGAGCTAAATTAGTGCTTCAAGATGATTAAGTCGTGTCTTTCATTCAACCCAACTGCAAAATTTTGAATTGAAAATTCGAATAGAAAAAGCGTTCTATTTCCTTAAAGGACACAAAAATAAGGACTTCATTGTAAAATATCGTCCCTTAAGGTTAAATAGTCTGGGAGTTAGAGCTAAATTAGTGCTTCATGATGATTAAGTCGTGTCTTTCATTCAACCCAACAGCAAAATTTGGAAATAAAAATTCGAATAGAAAAAGCTTTATATTTCCTTAAAGGACACAGAAATAAGGACTTCATTGTAAAAAATCGTCCCTTAAGGTCAAATAGTCTAGGAGTTAGAGCAAAATTAGTGCTTCAAGATGATTAAGTCGTGTCTTTCATTCAACCCAACAGCAAAATTTTGAAATGAAAATTCGAATAGAAAAAGCTTTGTATTTCCTTAAAGGACACAGGAATGAGGACTTCATTGTAAAAAATCATCACTTAAGGTCAAATAGTCTAGGAGTTAGAGCAAAATTAGTGCTTCAAGATGATTAAGTCGTGTCTTTCATTCAACCCAACAGCAAAATTTTGAAATGAAAATTCAAATAGAAAAAGCTTTGTATTTTCTTAAAGGACACAGGAATAAGGACTTCTTTGTAAAAAATCATCCCTTAAGGTCAAATAGTCTAGGAGTTAGAGCAAAATTAGTGCTTCAAGATGATTAAGTCGTGTCTTTCATTCAACCCAACTGCAAAATTTTGAAATGAAAATTCGAATAGAAAAAGCTTTATATTTCCTTAAAGGACACAGGAATAAGGACTTCGTTGTAAGAAATCATCCTTTAAGGTCAAATAGTCTAGGAGTTAGAGCAAAATTAGTGCTTCAAGATGATTAAGTCGTGTCTTTCATTCAACCCAACAGCAAAATTTTAAAATGAAAATTCGAATAGAAAAAGCTTTGAATTTCCTTAAAGGACACAAGAATAATGACTTCATTGTAAAAAATCATCCCTTAAGGTCAAATAGTCTAGGAGTTAGAGCAAAATTAGTGCTTCAAGATGATTAAGTCGTGTCTTTCATTCAACCCAACTGCAAAATTTTGAAATGAAAATTCGAATAGAAAAAGCTTTGTATTTCCTTAAAGGACACAGGAATAAGGACTTCATTGTAAAAAATCATCCCTTAAGGTCAAATAGTCTAAGAGTTAGAGCAAAATTAGTGCTTCAAGATTATTAAGTCGTGTCTTTCATTCAACCCAACAGCAAAATTTTGAAATGAAAGTTCGAATAGAAAAAGCTTTGTATTTCCTTAAAGGACACAGGAATAAGGACTTTGTTGTAAGAAATCATTTCTTAAGGTCAAATAGTCTAGGAGTTAGAGCAAAATTAGTGCTTCAAGATGATTAAGTCGTGTCTTTCATTCAACCCAACAGCAAAATTTTGAAATGAAAATTCGAATAGAAAAAGCTTTGAATTTCCTTAAAGGACACAAGAATAATGACTTCATTGTAAAAAATCGACCCTTAAGGTCAAATAGTCTAGGAGTTAGAGCTAAATTAGTGCTTCAAGATGATTAAGTCGTGTCTTTCATTCAACCCAACAGCAAAATTTTGAAATGAAAATTCGAATAGAAAAAGCGTTCTATTTCCTTAAAGGACACAAAAATAAGGACTTCATTGTAAAATATCGTCCCTTAAGGTCAAATAGTCTGTGAGTTAGAGCTAAATTAGTGCTTCATGATGATTAAGTCGTGTCTTTCATTCAACCCAACAGCAAAATTTGGAAATAAAAATTCGAATAGAAAAAGCTTTATATTTCCTTAAAGGACACAGAAATAAGGACTTCATTTTAAAAAATCGTCCCTTAAGGTCAAATAGTCTAGGAGTTAGAGCAAAATTAGTGCTTCAAGATGATTAAGTCGTGTCTTTCATTCAACCCAACAGCAAAATTTTGAAATGAAAATTCGAATAGAAAAAGCTTTGTATTTCCTTAAAGGACACAGGAATGAGGACTTCATTGTAAAAAATCATCACTTAAGGTCAAATAGTCTAGGAGTTAGAGCAAAATTAGTGCTTCAAGATGATTAAGTCGTGTCGTGTCTTTCATCCAACCCAACAGCAAAATTTTGAAATGAAAATTCGAATAGAAAAAGCTTTATATTTCCTTAAAGGACACAGGAATAAGGACTTCATTGTAAAAAATCATCCCTTAAGGTCAAATAGTCTAGGAGTTAGAGCAAAATTAGTGCTTCAAGATGATTAAGTCGTGTCTTTCATTCAACCCAACAGCAAAATTTTGAAATGAAAATTCGAATAGAAAAAGTTTTGTAATACCTTAAAGGACACAAGAATAAGGACTTAATTGTAAAAAATAATCCCTTAAGGTCAAATAGTCTAGGAGTTAGAGCAAAATTAGTGCTTCAAGATGATTAAGTAGTGTCTTTCATTCAACCCAACAGCAAAATTTTGAAATGAAAATTCAAATAGAAAAAGCTTTGTATTTCCTTAAAGGACACAGGAATAAGGACTTCATTGTAAAAACTCATCACTTAAGGTCAAATAGTCTAGGAGTTAGAGCAAAATTAGTGCTTCAAGATGATTAAGTCGTGTCTTTCATTCAACCCAACTGCAAAATTTTGAAATGAAAATTCGAATAGAAAAAGCTTTATATTTGCTTAAAGGACACAGGAATAATGACTTCATTGTAAAAAATCGACACTTAAGGTCAAATAGTATAAGAGTTAGAGCAAAATTAGTGCTTCAAGATTATTAAGTCGTGTCTTTCATTCAACCCAACAGCAAAATTTTGAAATGAAAGTTCGAATAGAAAAAGCTTTGTATTTCCTTAAAGGACACAGAAATAAGGACTTCATTGTAAGAAATCATCCCTTAAGGTCAAACAGTCTAGGAGTTAGAGCAAAATTAGTGCTTCAAGATGATTAAGTCGTGTCATTCATTCGATCCAACAGCAAAATTTTGAAATGAAAATTCGAATAGAAAAAGCTTTGTATTTCCTTAAAGGACACAAGAATAATGACTGCATTGTAAAAAATCGACCCTTAAGGTCAAATAGTCTAGGAGTTAGAGATAAATTAGTGCTTCATGATGATTAAGTCGTGTCTTTCATTCAACCCAACAGCAGAATTATGAAATGAAAATTCGAATAGAAAAAGCTTTGTATTTCCTTAAAGGACACAGAAATAAGGACTTCATTGTAAAAAATCATCCCTTAAGGTCGAATAGTCTAGGAGTTAGAGCAAAATTAGTGCTTCAAGATGATTAAGTCGTGTCTTTCATTCAACCCAACTGCAAAATTTTGAAATGAAAATTCGAATAGAAAAAGCTTTGAATTTCCTCAAAGGACACAAAAATAATGACTTTATTGTAAAAAATCGACCCTTAAGGTCAAATAGTCTAGGAGTTAGAGATAAATTAGTGCTTCATGATGATTAAGTCGTGTCTTTCATTCAACCCAACTGCATTTTGATTTTTTACAATGAAGTCCTCATTCCTGTGTCCTTTAAGGCAATACAAAGCTTTTTCTATTCGAATTTTCATTTCAAAATTTTGCTGTTGGGTTGAATGAAAGACACGACTTAATCATCTTGAAGCACTAATTTTGCTCTAACTCCTAGACTATTTGACCTTAAGGGACGATTTTTTACAATGAAGTCCTTATTTCTGTGTCCTTTAAGGAAATACAAAGCTTTTTCTATTCGAATTTTCATTTCAAAATTTTGCTGTTGGGTTGAATGAAAGACACTACTTAATCATCTTGAAGCACTAATTTTGCTCTAACTCCTAGACTATTTGACCTTAAGGGATGATTTTTTTACAATGAAGTCCTTATTTCTGTGTCCTTTAAGGAAATACAAAGCTTTTTCTATTCGAATTTTCATTTCAAAATTTTGCTGTTGGGTTGAATGAAAGACACGACTTAATCATCATGAAGCACTAATTTAGCTCTAACTTCTAGACTATTTGACCTTAAGGGATGATTTTTTACATCTTATTCTTGTGTTCTTTTAGGAAATACAAAGCTTTTTCTATTCGAATTTTTATTTCAAAATTTTGCTGTTGGATTGAATGAAAGACACGACTTAATCATCATGAAGCACTAATTTTGATCTAACTTCTAGACTATTTGACCTTAAGGGATGATTTTTTTCAACGAAGTCCTTATTCCTGTGTCCTTTAAGGAAATACAAAGCTTTTTTTATTCGAATTTTCATTTCAAAATGATGCTGTTGAGTTAAATGAAAGACATGACTTAATCACCTTGAAGCACTAATTTTGCTCTAACTCCTAGACTATTTGACCTTAAGTGATGATTTTTTACAATGAAGTCCTTATTCCTGTGTCCTGTAAGGAAATATAAAGCTTTTTCTATTCGAATTTTCATTTCAACATTTTGCTGTTGGGTTGGATGAAAGACACGACTTAATCATCTTGAAGCACTAATTTTGCTCTAACTCCTAGACTATTTGACCTTAAGGGATGATTTTTTACAATGAAGTCCTCATTTCTGTGTCCTTTAAGGAAATACAAAGCTTTTTCTATTCGAATTTTCATTTCAAAATTTTGCTGTTGGGTTGAATGAATGACACGACTTAATCATCTTGAAGCACTAATTTTGCTCTAACTCCTAGACTATTTGACCTTAAGGGATTATTTTTTACAATGAAGTCCTTATTCTTGTGTCCTTTAAGGAATTACAAAACTTTTTCTATTCGAATTTTCATTTCAAAATTTTGCTGTTGGGTTGAATGAAAGACACGACTTAATCATCTTGAAGCACTAATTTTGCTCTAACTCCTAGACTATTTGACCTTAAGGGATTATTTTTTACAATGAAGTCCTTATTCTTGTGTCCTTTAAGGAATTACAAAACTTTTTCTATTCGAATTTTCATTTCAAAATTTTGCTGTTGGGTTGAATGAAAGACACGACTTACTTAATCATCTTGAAGCACTAATTTTGCTCTAACTCCTAGACTATTTGACCTTAAGTGATGATTTTTTACAATGAAGTCCTTATTCCTGTGTCCTTTAAGGAAATACAAAGCTTTTTCTATTCGAATTTTCATTTCAAAATTTTGCTGTTGGGTTGAATGAAAGACACGACTTAATCATCTTGAAGTACTAATTTTGCTCTAACTCCTAGACTATTTGACCTTAAGGGATGATTTCTTACAATGAAGTCCTTATTCCTGTTTCCTTTAAGGAAATAAAAAGTTTTTTCTATTCGAATTTTCATTTCAAAATTTTGCTGTTGGGTTGAATGAAAGACACGACTTAATCATCATGAAGCACTAATTTTGATCTAACTTCTAGACTATTTGACCTTAAGGGATGATTTTTTACAACGAAGTCCTTATTCCTGTGTCCTTTTAGGAAATACAAATCTTTTTTTATTCGAATTTTCATTTCAAAATGATGCTGTTGAGTTAAATGAAAGACACGACTTAATCATCTTGAAGCACTAATTTTGCTCCAACTCCTAGACTATTTGACCTTAAGGGATGATTTTTTACAATGAAGTCCTTATTCCTGTTTCCTTTAAGGAAATAAAAAGTTTTTTCTATTCGAATTTTCATTTCAAAATTTTGCTGTTGGGTTGAATGAAAGACACGACTTAATCATCTTGAAGCACTAATTTAGCTCTAACTCCTAGACTATTTGACCTTAAGGGATGATTTTGTACAATGAAGTCCGTATTCCTGTGTTTTTTGAGGAAATACAAAGCTTTTTCTAGTCGAATTTTCATTTCAAAATTTTGCTGTTGGGTTGAATGAAAGACACGACTTTATCATCATGAAGCACTAATTTCGCTCTAACTC
The DNA here is from genome assembly GCA_963971375.1 of Platycheirus rosarum. NCBI lineage: Eukaryota > Metazoa > Arthropoda > Insecta > Diptera > Syrphidae > Platycheirus > Platycheirus rosarum. The sequence continues at coordinate 11,653,595 of OZ020511.1, read as the reverse complement.
CTAGACTATTTGACCTTAAGGGATGATTTTTTACACTGAAGTCCTTATTCCTGTGTCCTTTAAGGAAATATAAATCTTTTTCTATTCGAATTTTCATTTCAAAATTTTGCTGTTGGGTTGGATGAAAGACACGACTTAATCATCTTGAAGCAATAATTTTGCTCTAACTCCTAGACTATTTGACCTTAAGTGATGATTTTTTACAATGAAGTCCTCATTTTTGTGTCCTTTAAGGAAATACAAAGCTTTTTCTATTCGAATTTTCATTTCAAAATTTTGCTGTTGGGTTGAATGAAAGACACGACTTAATCATCTTGAAGTACTAATTTTGCTCTAACTCCTAGACTATTTGACCTTAAGGGATGATTTCTTACAATGAAGTCCTTATTCCTGTTTCCTTTAAGGAAATAAAAAGTTTTTTCTATTCGAATTTTCATTTCAAAATTTTGCTGTTGGGTTGAATGAAAGACACGACTTAATCATCATGAAGCACTAATTTTGATCTAACTTCTAGACTATTTGACCTTAAGGGATGATTTTTTACAACGAAGTCCTTATTCCTGTGTCCTTTTAGGAAATACAAATCTTTTTTTATTCGAATTTTCATTTCAAAATGATGCTGTTGAGTTAAATGAAAGACACGACTTAATCATCTTGAAGCACTAATTTTGCTCTAACTCCTAGACTATTTGACCTTAAGGGATGATTTTTTACAATGAAGTCCTTATTCCTGTTTCCTTTAAGGAAATAAAAAGTTTTTTCTATTCGAATTTTCATTTCAAAATTTTGCTGTTGGGTTGAATGAAAGACACGACTTAATCATCTTGAAGCACTAATTTAGCTCTAACTCCTAGACTATTTGACCTTAAGGGATGATTTTGTACAATGAAGTCCGTATTCCTGTGTCTTTTGAGGAAATACAAAGCTTTTTCTGTTCGAATTTTCATTTCAAAATTTTGCTGTTGGGTTGAATGAAAGACACGACTTTATCATCATGAAGCACTAATTTCGCTCTAACTCCTAGACTATTTGACCTTAAGGGACGATTTTTTACAATGAAGTCCTTATTCCTGTGTCCTTTAAGGAAATACAAAGCATTTTCTATTCGAATTTTCATTTCAAAATTTTGCTGTTGGGTTGAATGAAAGACACGACTTAATCATCTTGAAGCACTAATTTTGCTCTAACTCCTAGACTATTTGACCTTTAGGGATGATTTCTTACAATGAAGTCAGTATTCCTGTGTCCTTAAAGGAAATATAAAGCTTTTTCTATTCCAATTTTCATTTAAAAATTTTGCTGTTGGGTTGATTGAAAGACACGATTTAATCATCTCGAAGCACTTATTTTGCTCTAACTCCTAGACTATTTGACCTTAAGGGATGATTTTTTACAATGAAGTCCTTATTTCTGTGTCCTTTAAGGAAATACAAAGCTTTTTCTATTCGAATTTTAATTTCAAAATTTTGCTGTTAGGTTGAATGAAAGACACGACTTAATCATCATGAAGCATTAATTTAACTCTAACTCCTAGACTATTTGACCTCAAGGGATGATTTTTTACAATGAAGTCCTTATTCCTGTGTCCTTTAAGGAAATACAAAGCTTTTTCTATTCGAATTTTCATTTCAAAATTTTGCTGTTGGGTTGAATGAAAGACACGACTTAATCATCTTGAAGCACTAATTTTGCTCTAACTCCTAGACTATTTGACCTTTAGGAATGATTTTTTACAATGAAGTCCTTATTCTTGTGTCCTTTAAGGAAATACAAAGCTTTTTCTATTCGAATTTTCATTTCAAAATTTTGCTGTTGGGTTGAATGAAAGACACGACTTAATCATCATGAAGCACTAATTTAGCTCTAACTCCTAGACTATTTGACCTTAAGGGACGGTTTTTGCAATGAAGTCCTTATTTCTGTGTCCTTTAAGGAAATACAAAGCTTTTTCTATTCGAATCTTCATTTAAAAATTTTGCTGTTGGGTTGAATGAAAGACACGACTTAATCATCTTGAAGCACTAATTTTGCTCTAACTCATAGACTATTTGACCTTAAGGGATGATTTTTTACAATGAAGTCCTTATTCCTGTGTCCTTTAAGGAAATACAAAGCTTTTTCTATTCGAATTTTCATTTCAAAATTTTGCTGTTGGGTTGAATGAAAGACACGACTTAATCATCTTGAAGCACTAATTTTGCTCTAACTCCTAGACTATTTGACCTTTAGGAATGATTTTTTACAATGAAGTCCTTATTTTTGTGTCCTTTAAGGAAATACAAAGCATTTTCTATTCGAATTTTCATTTCAAAGTTTTGCTGTTGGGTTGAATGCAAGACACGACTTAATCATCTTGAAGCACTAATTTTGCTCTAACTCCTAGACTATTTGACCTTAAGGGATGATTTTTTTACAATGAAGTCCTTATTTCTGTGTCCTTTAAGGAAATACAAAGCTTTTTCTATTCGAATTTTCATTTCAAAATTTTGCTGTTGGGTTGAATGAAAGATACGACTTAATCATCTTGAAGCACCAATTTTGCTCTAACTCCTAGACTATTTGACCTTTAGGGATGATTTTTTACAATGAAGTCCTTATTCCTGTGTCCCTTAAGGAATTACAAAACTTTTTCTATTCGAATTTTCATTTCAAAGTTTTGCTGTTTGGTTGAATGAAAAACACGACGTTATCATCTTGAAGTACTAATTTTGCTCTTACTCCCAGACTTTTTGACCTTTAGGGATGATTTTTTACAACGAAGTCCTTATTCTTGTGTCCTTTATGGAAATACAAAGCTTTTTCTATTCGAATTTTCATTTCAAATTTTTGCTGTTGGGTTGAATGAAAGACACGACTTAATCATATTGAAGCACTAATTTTGCTCTAACTCCTAGACTATTTGACCTTAAGGGATGATGTTTTACAAAGAAGTCCTTATTCCTGTGTCCTTTAAGGAAATACAAAGCTTTTTCTATTCGAATTTTCATTTCAAAATTTTCCTGTTGGGTTGAATGAAAGACACGACTTAATCATTTTGAAGCACTAATTTTGCTCTAACTCCTAGACTATTTGACCTTAAGGGATGGTTTTTTACAATGAAGTCCTTATTCCTGTGTCCTTTAAGGAAATACAAAGCTTTTTCTATTCGAGTTTTCATTTCAAAATTTTGCTATTGGGTTGAATGAAAGACACGACTTAATCATCTTGAAGCACTAATTTTGCTCTAACTCCTAGACTACTTGACCTTAAGGGATGATTTTTTACAATAAAGTCCTTATTTCTGTGTCATTTAAGGAAATACAAAGCTTTTTCTATTCGAATTTTCATTTCAAAATTTTGCTGTTGCGTTGAATGAAAGACACGACTTAATAATCATGAAGCACTAATTTATCTCTAACTCCTAGTCTATTTGACCTTAAGGGTCGATTTTTTACAATGAAGTCCTTATTCCTGTTTCCTTCAAGGAAATAAAAAGTTTTTTCTATTCGAATTTTCATTTCAAAATTTAGCTGTTGGGTTGAATGAAAGACACGACTTAATCATCATGAAGCACTAATTTTGATCTAACTTCTAGACTATTTGACCTTAAGTGATGATTTTTTACAATGAAGTCCTCATTTTTGTGTCCTTTAAGGAAATACAAAGCTTTTTCTATTCGAATTTTCATTTCAAAATTTTGCTGTTGGGTTGAATGAAAGACACGACTTAATCATCTTGAAGTACTAATTTTGCTCTAACTCCTAGACTATTTGACCTTAAGGGATGATTTCTTACAATGAAGTCCTTATTCCTGTTTCCTTCAAGGAAATAAAAAGTTTTTTCTATTCGAATTTTCATTTCAAAATTTTGCTGTTGGGTTGAATGAAAGACACGACTTAATCATCATGAAGCACTAATTTTGATCTAACTTCTAGACTATTTGACCTTAAGGGATGATTTTTTACAACGAAGTCCTTATTCCTGTGTCCTTTTAGGAAATACAAATCTTTTTTTATTCGAATTTTCATTTCAAAATGATGCTGTTGAGTTAAATGAAAGACACGACTTAATCATCTTGAAGCACTAATTTTGCTCTAACTCCTAGACTATTTGACCTTAAGGGATGATTTTTTACAATGAAGTCCTTATTCCTGTTTCCTTAAAGGAAATAAAAAGTTTTTTCTATTCGAATTTTCATTTCAAAATTTTGCTGTTGGGTTGAATGAAAGACACGACTTTATCATCTTGAAGCACTAATTTAGCTCTAACTCCTAGACTATTTGACCTTAAGGGATGATTTTGTACAATGAAGTCCGTATTCCTGTGTCTTTTGAGGAAATACAAAGCTTTTTCTGTTCGAATTTTCATTTCAAAATTTTGCTGTTGGGTTAAATGAAAGACACGACTTTATCATCATGAAGCACTAATTTCGCTCTAACTCCTAGACTATTTGACCTTAAGGGACGATTTTTTACAATGAAGTCCTTATTCCTGTGTCCTTTAAGCAAATACAAAGCATTTTCTATTCGAATTTTCATTTCAAAATTTTGCTGTTGGGTTGAATGAAAGACACGACTTAATCATCTTGAAGCACTAATTTTGCTCTAACTCCTAGACTATTTGACCTTTAGGGATGATTTCTTACAATGAAGTCCGTATTCCTGTGTCCTTAAAGGAAATATAAAGCTTTTTCTATTCCAATTTTCATTTAAAAATTTTGCTGTTGGGTTGATTAAAAGACACGATTTAAACATCTCGAAGCACTTATTTTGCTCTAACTCCTAGACTATTTGACCTTAAGGGATGATTTTTTACAATGAAGTCCTTATTTCTGTGTCCTTTAAGGAAATACAAAGCTTTTTCTATTCGAATTTTAATTTCAAAATTTTGCTGTTAGGTTGAATGAAAGACACGACTTAATCATCATGAAGCATTAATTTAACTCTAACTCCTAGACTATTTGACCTTAAGGGATGATTTTTTACAATTAAGTCCTTATTCCTGTGTCCTTTAAGGAAATACAAAGCTTTTTCTATTCGAATTTTCATTTCAAAATTTTGCTGTTGGGTTGAATGAAAGACACGACTTAATCATCTTGAAGCACTAATTTTGCTCTAACTCCTAGACTATTTGACCTTTAGGAATGATTTTAAACAATGAAGTCCTTATTCTTGTGTCCTTTAAGGAAATACAAAGCTTTTTCTATTCGAATTTTCATTTCAAAATTTTGCTGTTGGGTTGAATGAAAGACACGACTTAATCATCATGAAGCACTTATTTAGCTCTAACTCCTAGACTATTTGACCTTAAGGGACGGTTTTTGCAATGAAGTCCTTATACCTGTGTCCTTTAAGGAAATACAAAGCTTTTTCTATTCGAATCTTCATTTAAAAATTTTGCTGTTGGGTTGAATGAAAGACACGACTTAATCATCTTGAAGCACTAATTTTGCTCTAACTCATAGACTATTTGACCTTAAGGGATGATTTTTTACAATGAAGTCCTTATTCCTGTGTCCTTTAAGGAAATACAAAGCTTTTTCTATTCGAATTTTCATTTCAAAATTTTGCTGTTGGGTTGAATGAAAGACACGACTTAATCATCTTGAAGCACTAATTTTGCTCTAACTCCTAGACTATTTGACCTTTAGGAATGATTTTTTACAATGAAGTCCTTATTTTTGTGTCCTTTAAGGAAATACAAAGCATTTTCTATTCGAATTTTCATTTCAAAGTTTTGCTGTTGGGTTGAATGCAAGACACGACTTAATCATCTTGAAGCACTAATTTTGCTCTAACTCCTAGACTATTTGACCTTAAGGGATGATTTTTTTACAATGAAGTCCTTATTTCTGTGTCCTTTAAGGAAATACAAAGCTTTTTCTATTCGAATTTTCATTTCAAAATTTTGCTGTTGGGTTGAATGAAAGACACTACTTAATCATCTTGAAGCACTAATTTTGCTCTAACTCCTAGACTATTTGACCTTAAGGGATGATTTTTTTACAATGAAGTCCTTATTTCTGTGTCCTCTAAGGAAATACAAAGCTTTTTCTATTCGAATTTTCATTTCAAAATTTTGCTGTTGGGTTGAATGAAAGACACGACTTAATCATCATGAAGCACTAATTTAGCTCTAACTTCTAGACTATTTGACCTTAAGGGATGATTTTTTACATCTTATTCTTGTGTTCTTTTAGGAAATACAAAGCTTTTTCTATTCGAATTTTTATTTCAAAATTTTGCTGTTGGGTTGAATGAAAGACACGACTTAATCATCATGAAGCACTAATTTTGATCTAACTTCTAGACTATTTGACCTTAAGGGATGATTTTTTTCAACGAAGTCCTTATTCCTGTGTCCTTTAAGGAAATACAAAGCTTTTTTTATTCGAATTTTCATTTCAAAATGATGCTGTTGAGTTCAATGAAAGACATGACTTAATCACCTTGAAGCACTAATTTTGCTCTAACTCCTAGACTATTTGACCTTAAGGGATGATTTTTTACAATGAATTCCTTATTCCTGTTTCCTTTAAGGAAATAAAGAATTTTTTCTATTCGAATTTTCATTTCAAAATTTTGCTGTTGGGTTGAATGAAAGACACGACTTAATCATCTTGAAGCACTAATTTAGCTCTAACTCCTAGACTATTTGACCTTAAGGGATTATTTTTTACAATGAAGTCCGTATTCCTGTGTCTTTTGAGGAAATACAAAGCTTTTTCTGTTCGAATTTTCATTTCAAAATTTTGCTGTTGGGTTGAATGAAAGACACGACTTAATCATCATGAAGCACTAATTTATCTCTAATTCCTAGTCTATTTGACCTTAAGGGTCGATTTTTTACAATGAAGTCCTTATACCTGTGTCCTTTAAGGAAATACAAAGCTTTTTCTATTCGAATTTTCATTTCAAAATTTTGCTGTTGGGTTGAATGAAAGACACGACTTAATCATCTTGAAGCACTTATTTTGCTCTAAATCCTAGACTATTTGACCTTAAGGGATGATTTTTTACACTGAAGTCCTTATTCCTGTGTCCTTTAAGGAAATACAAAGCTTTTTCTATTCGAATTTTCATTTCAAAATTTTGCTGTTGGGTTGAATGAAAGAGACGACTTAATCATCTTGAAGCACTAATTTTGCTCTAACTCCTAGACTATTTGACCTTAAGAAATGATTTTTTACAATAAAGTCCTTATTTCTGTGTCCTTTAAGGAAATACAAAGCTTTTTCTATTCGAATTTTCATTTCAAAATTTTGCTGTTGCGTTGAATGAAAGACACGACTTAATCATCATGAAGCACTAATTTATCTCTAACTCCTAGTCTATTTGACCTTAAGGGTCGATTTTTTACAATTAAGTCCTTATACCTGTGTCCTTTAAGGAAATACAAAGCTTTTTCTATTCGAATTTTCATTTCAAAATTTTGCTGTTGGGTTGAATGAAAGACACGACTTAATCATCTTGAAGCACTTATTTTGCTCTAAATCCTAGACTATTTGACCTTAAGGGATGATTTTTTACACTGAAGTCCTTATTCCTGTGTCCTTTAAGGAAATATAAATCTTTTTCTATTCGAATTTTCATTTCAAAATTTTGCTGTTGGGTTGAATGAAAGACACGACTTAATCATCATGAAGCACTAATTTTGATCTAACTTCTAGGCTATTTGACCTTAAGGGATGATTTTTTACAACGAAGTCCTTATTCCTGTGTCCTTTTAGGAAATACAAATCTTTTTTTATTCGAATTTTCATTTCAAAATGATGCTGTTGAGTTAAATGAAAGACACGACTTAATCATCTTGAAGCACTAATTTTGCTCTAACTCCTAGACTATTTGACCTTAAGGGATGATTTTTTACAATGAAGTCCTTATTCCTGTTTCCTTTAAGGAAATAAAAAGTTTTTTCTATTCGAATTTTCATTTCAAAATTTTGCTGTTGGGTTGAATGAAAGACACGACTTAATCATCATGAAGCACTAATTTATCTCTAACTCCTAGTCTATTTGACCTTAAGGGTCGATTTTTTACAATGAAGTCCTTATACCTGTGTCCTTTAAGGAAATACAAAGCTTTTTCTATTCGAATTTTCATTTCAAAATTTTGCTGTTGGGTTGAATGAAAGACACGACTTAATCATCTTGAAGCACTAATTTAGCTCTAACTCCTAGACTATTTGACCTTAAGAGATGATTTTGTACAATGAAGTCCGTATTCCTGTGTCTTTTGAGGAAATACAAAGCTTTTTCTGTTCGAATTTTCATTTCAAAATTTTGCTGTTGGGTTGAATGAAAGACACGACTTTATCATCATGAAGCACTAATTTCGCTCTAACTCCTAGACTATTTGACCTTAAGGGACGATTTTTTACAATGAAGTCCTTATTCCTGTGTCCTTTAAGCAAATACAAAGCATTTTCTATTCGAATTTTCATTTCAAAATTTTGCTGTTGAGTTGAATGAAAGACACGACTTAATCATCTTGAAGCACTAATTTTGCTCTAACTCCTAGACTATTTGACCTTTAGGGATGATTTCTTACAATGAAGTCCGTATTCCTGTGTCCTTAAAGGAAATATAAAGCTTTTTCTATTCCAATTTTCATTTAAAAATTTTGCTGTTGGGTTGATTAAAAGACACGATTTAAACATCTCGAAGCACTTATTTTGCTCTAACTCCTAGACTATTTGACCTTAAGGGATGATTTTTTACAATGAAGTCCTTATTTCTGTGTCCTTTAAGGAAATACAAAGCTTTTTCTATTCGAATTTTCATTTCAAAATTTTGCTGTTAGGTTGAATGAAAGACACGACTTAATCATCATGAAGCATTAATTTAACTCTAACTCCTAGACTATTTGACCTTAAGGGATGATTTTTTACAATGAAGTCCTTATTCCTGTGTCCTTTAAGGAAATACAAAGCTTTTTCTATTCGAATTTTCATTTCAAAATTTTGCTGTTGGGTTGAATGAAAGACACGACTTAATCATCTTGAAGCACTAATTTTGCTCTAACTCCTAGACTATTTGACCTTTAGGAATGATTTTTTACAATGAAGTCCTTATTCTTGTGTCCTTTAAGGAAATACAAAGCTTTTTCTATTCGAATTTTCATTTCAAAATTTTGCTGTTGGGTTGAATGAAAGACACGACTTAATCATCATGAAGCACTAATTTAGTTCTAACTCCTAGACTATTTGACCTTAAGGGACGGTTTTTGCAATGAAGTCCTTATTTCTGTGTCCTTTAAGGAAATACAAAGCTTTTTCTATTCGAATCTTCATTTAAAAATTTTGCTGTTGGGTTGAATGAAAGACACGACTTAATCATCTTGAAGCACTAATTTTGCTCTAACTCATAGACTATTTGACCTTAAGGGATGATTTTTTACAATGAAGTCCTTATTCCTGTGTCCTTTAAGGAAATACAAAGCTTTTTCTATTCGAATTTTCATTTCAAAATTTTGCTGTTGGGTTGAATGAAAGACACGACTTAATCATCTTGAAGCACTAATTTTGCTCTAACTCCTAGACTATTTGACCTTTAGGAATGATTTTTTACAATGAAGTCCTTATTTTTGTGTCCTTTAAGGAAATACAAAGCATTTTCTATTCGAATTTTCATTTCAAAGTTTTGCTGTTGGGTTGAATGCAAGACACGACTTAATCATCTTGAAGCACTAATTTTGCTCTAACTCCTAGACTATTTGACCTTAAGGGATGATTTTTTTACAATGAAGTCCTTATTTCTGTGTCCTTTAAGGAAATACAAAGCTTTTTCTATTCGAATTTTCATTTCAAAATTTTGCTGTTGGGTTGAATGAAAGACACTACTTAATCATCTTGAAGCACTAATTTTGCTCTAACTCCTAGACTATTTGACCTTAAGGGATGATTTTTTTACAATGAAGTCCTTATTTCTGTCTCCTTTAAGGAAATACAAAGCTTTTTCTATTCGAATTTTCATTTCAAAATTTTGCTGTTGGGTTGAATGAAAGACACGACTTAATCATCATGAAGCACTAATTTAGCTCTAACTTCTAGACTATTTGACCTTAAGGGATGATTTTTTACATCTTATTCTTGTGTTCTTTTAGGAAATACAAAGCTTTTTCTATTCGAATTTTTATTTCAAAATTTTGCTGTTGGATTGAATGAAAGACACGACTTAATCATCATGAAGCACTAATTTTGATCTAACTTCTAGACTATTTGACCTTAAGGGATGATTTTTTTCAACGAAGTCCTTATTCCTGTGTCCTTTAAGGAAATACAAAGCTTTTTTTATTCGAATTTTCATTTCAAAATGATGCTGTTGAGTTAAATGAAAGACATGACTTAATCACCTTGAAGCACTAATTTTGCTCTAACTCCTAGACTATTTGACCTTAAGGGATGATTTTTTACAATGAATTCCTTATTCCTGTTTCCTTTAAGGAAATAAAGAATTTTTTCTATTCGAATTTTCATTTCAAAATTTTGCTGTTGGGTTGAATGAAAGACACGACTTAATCATCTTGAAGCACTAATTTAGCTCTAACTCCTAGACTATTTGACCTTAAGGGATGATTTCTTACAATGAAGTCCGTATTCCTGTGTCTTTTGAGGAAATACAAAGCTTTTTCTGTTCGAATTTTCATTTCAAAATTTTGCTGTTGGGTTGAATGAAAGACACGACTTAATCATCTTGAAGCACTAATTTTGCTCTAACTCCTAGACTATTTGACCTTTAGGGATGATTTCTTACAATGAAGTCCTTATTCCTATGTCCTTTAAGGAAATAGAAAGCTTTTTCTATTCCAATTTTCATTTAAAAATTTTGCTGTTGGGTTGATTGAAAGACACGATTTAATCATCTCGAAGCACTTATTTTGCTCTAACTCCTAGACTATTTGACCTTAAGGGATGATTTTTTACAATGAAGTCCTTATTTCTGTATCCTTTAAGGAAATACAAAGCTTTTTCTATTCGAATTTTCATTTCAAAATTTTGCTGTTGGGTTGAATGAAAGACACGACTTAATCATCTTGAAGTACTAATTTTGCTCTAACTCCTAGACTATTTGACCTTAAGGGATGATTTTTTACAATTAAGTCCTTATTTCTGTGTCCTTAAAGAAAATACAAAGCTTTTTCTATTCGAATTTTCATTTCAAAATTTTGCTGTTGGGTTGAATGAAAGACACGACTTAATCATCTTGAAGCACTAATTTTGCTCTAACTCCTAGACTATTTGACCTTAAGGGATGATTTTTTTAAAATGAAGTCCTTATTTCTGTGTCCTTTAAGGAAATACAAAGCTTTTTCTATTTGAATTTTCATTTAAAAATTTTGCTGTTGGGTTGAATGAAAGACACGATTTAATCAACTCGAAGCACTAATTTTGCTCTAACTCCTAGACTATTTGACCTTAAGGGATTATTTTTTACAATGAAGTCCTTATTCTTGTGTCCTTTAAGGAATTATAAAACTTTTTCTATTCGAATTTTCATTTCAAAATTTTGCTGTTGGGTTGAATGAAAGACACGACTTAATCATCTTGAAGCACTAATTTTGCTCTAACTCCTAGACTATTTGACCTTTAGGGATGATTTCTTACAATGAAGTCCTTATTTTTGTGTCCTTTAAGGAAATAGAAAGCTTTTTCTATTCCAATTTTCATTTAAAAATTTTGCTGTTGGGTTGATTGAAAGACACGACTTAATCATCATGAAGCACTAATTTTGATCTAACTTCTAGACTATTTGACCTTAAGGGATGATTTTTTACAACGAAGTCCTTATTCCTGTGTCCTTTAAGGAAATACAAAGCTTTTTTTATTCGAATTTTCATTTCAAAATGATGCTGTTGAGTTAAATGAAAGACACGACTTAATCATCTTGAATTTTCATTTCAAAATTTTGCTGTTGGGTTTAATGAAAGACACGACTTAGTCATCATGAAGCACTAATTTAGCTCTAACTTCTAGACTATTTGACCTTAAGGGATGATTTTTACATCTTATTCTTGTGTTCTTTTAGGAAATACAAAGCTTTTTCTATTCGAATTTTTATTTCAAAATTTTGCTGTTGGGTTGAATGAAAGACACGACTTAATCATCATGAAGCACTAATTTTGATCTAACTTCAAGACTATTTGACCTTAAGGGATGATTTTTTTCAACGAAGTCCTTATTCCTGTGTCCTTTAAGGAAATACAAAGCTTTTTTTATTCGAATTTTCATTTCAAAATGATGCTGTTGAGTTAAATGGAAGACATGACTTAATCACCTTGAAGCACTAATTTTGCTCTAACTCCTAGACTATTTGACCTTAAGGGATGATTTTTTACAATGAATTCCTTATTCCTGTGTCCTTTAAGCAAATACAAAGCATTTTCTATTCGAATTTTCATTTCAAAATTTTGCTGTTGGGTTGAATGAAAGACACGACTTAATCATCTTGAAGCACTAATTTTGCTCTAACTCCTAGACTATTTGACCTTTAGGGATGATTTCTTACTATGAAGTCCGTATTCCTGTGTCCTTAAAGGAAATATAAAGCTTTTTCTATTCCAATTTTCATTTAAAAATTTTGCTGTTGGGTTGATTGAAAGACACGATTTAATCATCTCGAAGCACTTATTTTGCTCTAACTCCTAGACTATTTGACCTTAAGGGATGATTTTTTACAATGAAGTCCTTATTTCTGTGTCCTTTAAGGAAATACAAAGCTTTTTCTATTCGAATTTTCATTTCAAAATTTTGCTGTTAGGTTGAATGAAAGACACGACTTAATCATCATGAAGCATTAATTTAACTCTAACTCCTAGACTATTTGACCTTAAGGGATGATTTTTTACAATGAAGTCCTTATTCCTGTGTCCTTTAAGGAAATACAAAGCTTTTTCTATTCGAATTTTCATTTCAAAATTTTGCTGTTGGGTTGAATGAAAGACACGACTTAATCATCTTGAAGCACTAATTTTGCTCTAACTCCTAGACTATTTGACCTTTAGGAATGATTTTTTACAATGAAGTCCTTATTCTTGTGTCCTTTAAGGAAATACAAAGCTTTTTCTATTCGAATTTTCATTTCAAAATTTTGCTGTTGGGTTGAATGAAAGACACGACTTAATCATCATGAAGCACTAATTTAGTTCTAACTCCTAGACTATTTGACCTTAAGGGACGGTTTTTGCAATGAAGTCCTTATTTCTGTGTCCTTTAAGGAAATACAAAGCTTTTTCTATTCGAATCTTCATTTAAAAATTTTGCTGTTGGGTTGAATGAAAGACACGACTTAATCATCTTGAAGCACTAATTTTGCTCTAACTCATAGACTATTTGACCTTAAGGGATGATTTTTTACAATGAAGTCCTTATTCCTGTGTCCTTTAAGGAAATACAAAGCTTTTTCTATTCGAATTTTCATTTCAAAATTTTGCTGTTGGGTTGAATGAAAGACACGACTTAATCATCTTGAAGCACTAATTTTGCTCTAACTCCTAGACTATTTGACCTTTAGGAATGATTTTTTACAATGAAGTCCTTATTTTTGTGTCCTTTAAGGAAATACAAAGCATTTTCTATTCGAATTTTCATTTCAAAGTTTTGCTGTTGGGTTGAATGCAAGACACGACTTAATCATCTTGAAGCACTAATTTTGCTCTAACTCCTAGACTATTTGACCTTAAGGGATGATTTTTTTACAATGAAGTCCTTATTTCTGTGTCCTTTAAGGAAATACAAAGCTTTTTCTATTCGAATTTTCATTTCAAAATTTTGCTGTTGGGTTGAATGAAAGACACTACTTAATCATCTTGAAGCACTAATTTTGCTCTAACTCCTAGACTATTTGACCTTAAGGGATGATTTTTTTACAATGAAGTCCTTATTTCTGTGTCCTTTAAGGAAATACAAAGCTTTTTCTATTCGAATTTTCATTTCAAAATTTTGCTGTTGGGTTGAATGAAAGACACGACTTAATCATCATGAAGCACTAATTTAGCTCTAACTTCTAGACTATTTGACCTTAAGGGATGATTTTTTACATCTTATTCTTGTGTTCTTTTAGGAAATACAAAGCTTTTTCTATTCGAATTTTTATTTCAAAATTTTGCTGTTGGGTTGAATGAAAGACACGACTTAATCATCATGAAGCACTAATTTTGATCTAACTTCTAGACTATTTGACCTTAAGGATGATTTTTTTCAACGAAGTCCTTATTCCTGTGTCCTTTAAGGAAATACAAAGCTTTTTTTATTCGAATTTTCATTTCAAAATGATGCTGTTGAGTTAAATGAAAGACATGACTTAATCACCTTGAAGCACTAATTTTGCTCTAACTCCTAGACTATTTGACCTTAAGGGATGATTTTTTACAATGAATTCCTTATTCCTGTTTCCTTTAAGGAAATAAAGAATTTTTTCTATTCGAATTTTCATTTCAAAATTTTGCTGTTGGGTTGAATGAAAGACACGACTTAATCATCTTGAAGCACTAATTTAGCTCTAACTCCTAGACTATTTGACCTTAAGGGATGATTTCTTACAATGAAGTCCGTATTCCTGTGTCTTTTGAGGAAATACAAAGCTTTTTCTATTCGAATTTTCATTTCAAAGTTTTGCTGTTGGGTTGAATGCAAGACACGACTTAATCATCTTGAAGCACTAATTTTGCTCTAACTCCTAGACTATTTGACCTTAAGGGATGATTTTTTTACAATGAAGTCCTTATTTCTGTGTCCTTTAAGGAAATACAAAGCTTTTTCTATTCGAATTTTCATTTCAAAATTTTGCTGTTAGGTTGAATGAAAGACACGACTTAATCATCATGAAGCATTAATTTAACTCTAACTCCTAGACTATTTGACCTTAAGGGATGATTTTTTTACAATGAAGTCCTTATTTCTGTGTCCTTTAAGGAAATACAAAGCTTTTTCTATTCGAATTTTCATTTCAAAATTTTGCTGTTGGGTTGAATGAAAGACACTACTTAATCATCTTGAAGCACTAATTTTGCTCTAACTCCTAGACTATTTGACCTTAAGGGATGATTTTTTTACAATGAAGTCCTTATTTCTGTCTCCTTTAAGGAAATACAAAGCTTTTTCTATTCGAATTTTCATTTCAAAATTTTGCTGTTGGGTTGAATGAAAGACACGACTTAATCATCATGAAGCACTAATTTAGCTCTAACTTCTAGACTATTTGACCTTAAGGGATGATTTTTTACATCTTATTCTTGTGTTCTTTTAGGAAATACAAAGCTTTTTCTATTCGAATTTTTATTTCAAAATTTTGCTGTTGGATTGAATGAAAGACACGACTTAATCATCATGAAGCACTAATTTTGATCTAACTTCTAGACTATTTGACCTTAAGGGATGATTTTTTTCAACGAAGTCCTTATTCCTGTGTCCTTTAAGGAAATACAAAGCTTTTTTTATTCGAATTTTCATTTCAAAATGATGCTGTTGAGTTAAATGAAAGACATGACTTAATCACCTTGAAGCACTAATTTTGCTCTAACTCCTAGACTATTTGACCTTAAGGGATGATTTTTTACAATGAATTCCTTATTCCTGTTTCCTTTAAGGAAATAAAGAATTTTTTCTATTCGAATTTTCATTTCAAAATTTTGCTGTTGGGTTGAATGAAAGACACGACTTAATCATCTTGAAGCACTAATTTAGCTCTAACTCCTAGACTATTTGACCTTAAGGGATGATTTCTTACAATGAAGTCCGTATTCCTGTGTCTTTTGAGGAAATACAAAGCTTTTTCTGTTCGAATTTTCATTTCAAAATTTTGCTGTTGGGTTGAATGAAAGACACGACTTAATCATCTTGAAGCACTAATTTTGCTCTAACTCCTAGACTATTTGACCTTTAGGGATGATTTCTTACAATGAAGTCCTTATTCCTATGTCCTTTAAGGAAATAGAAAGCTTTTTCTATTCCAATTTTCATTTAAAAATTTTGCTGTTGGGTTGATTGAAAGACACGATTTAATCATCTCGAAGCACTTATTTTGCTCTAACTCCTAGACTATTTGACCTTAAGGGATGATTTTTTACAATGAAGTCCTTATTTCTGTATCCTTTAAGGAAATACAAAGCTTTTTCTATTCGAATTTTCATTTCAAAATTTTGCTGTTGGGTTGAATGAAAGACACGACTTAATCATCTTGAAGTACTAATTTTGCTCTAACTCCTAGACTATTTGACCTTAAGGGATGATTTTTTACAATTAAGTCCTTATTTCTGTGTCCTTAAAGAAAATACAAAGCTTTTTCTATTCGAATTTTCATTTCAAAATTTTGCTGTTGGGTTGAATGAAAGACACGACTTAATCATCTTGAAGCACTAATTTTGCTCTAACTCCTAGACTATTTGACCTTAAGGGATGATTTTTTTAAAATGAAGTCCTTATTTCTGTGTCCTTTAAGGAAATACAAAGCTTTTTCTATTTGAATTTTCATTTAAAAATTTTGCTGTTGGGTTGAATGAAAGACACGATTTAATCAACTCGAAGCACTAATTTTGCTCTAACTCCTAGACTATTTGACCTTAAGGGATTATTTTTTACAATGAAGTCCTTATTCTTGTGTCCTTTAAGGAATTATAAAACTTTTTCTATTCGAATTTTCATTTCAAAATTTTGCTGTTGGGTTGAATGAAAGACACGACTTAATCATCTTGAAGCACTAATTTTGCTCTAACTCCTAGACTATTTGACCTTTAGGGATGATTTCTTACAATGAAGTCCTTATTTTTGTGTCCTTTAAGGAAATAGAAAGCTTTTTCTATTCCAATTTTCATTTAAAAATTTTGCTGTTGGGTTGATTGAAAGACACGACTTAATCATCATGAAGCACTAATTTTGATCTAACTTCTAGACTATTTGACCTTAAGGGATGATTTTTTACAACGAAGTCCTTATTCCTGTGTCCTTTAAGGAAATACAAAGCTTTTTTTATTCGAATTTTCATTTCAAAATGATGCTGTTGAGTTAAATGAAAGACACGACTTAATCATCTTGAATTTTCATTTCAAAATTTTGCTGTTGGGTTTAATGAAAGACACGACTTAGTCATCATGAAGCACTAATTTAGCTCTAACTTCTAGACTATTTGACCTTAAGGGATGATTTTTACATCTTATTCTTGTGTTCTTTTAGGAAATACAAAGCTTTTTCTATTCGAATTTTTATTTCAAAATTTTGCTGTTGGGTTGAATGAAAGACACGACTTAATCATCATGAAGCACTAATTTTGATCTAACTTCAAGACTATTTGACCTTAAGGGATGATTTTTTTCAACGAAGTCCTTATTCCTGTGTCCTTTAAGGAAATACAAAGCTTTTTTTATTCGAATTTTCATTTCAAAATGATGCTGTTGAGTTAAATGGAAGACATGACTTAATCACCTTGAAGCACTAATTTTGCTCTAACTCCTAGACTATTTGACCTTAAGGGATGATTTTTTACAATGAATTCCTTATTCCTGTGTCCTTTAAGCAAATACAAAGCATTTTCTATTCGAATTTTCATTTCAAAATTTTGCTGTTGGGTTGAATGAAAGACACGACTTAATCATCTTGAAGCACTAATTTTGCTGTAACTCCTAGACTATTTGACCTTTAGGGATGATTTCTTACTATGAAGTCCGTATTCCTGTGTCCTTAAAGGAAATATAAAGCTTTTTCTATTCCAATTTTCATTTAAAAATTTTGCTGTTGGGTTGATTGAAAGACACGATTTAATCATCTCGAAGCACTTATTTTGCTCTAACTCCTAGACTATTTGACCTTAAGGGATGATTTTTTACAATGAAGTCCTTATTTCTGTGTCCTTTAAGGAAATACAAAGCTTTTTCTATTCGAATTTTCATTTCAAAATTTTGCTGTTAGGTTGAATGAAAGACACGACTTAATCATCATGAAGCATTAATTTAACTCTAACTCCTAGACTATTTGACCTTAAGGGATGATTTTTTACAATGAAGTCCTTATTCCTGTGTCCTTTAAGGAAATACAAAGCTTTTTCTATTCGAATTTTCATTTCAAAATTTTGCTGTTGGGTTGAATGAAAGACACGACTTAATCATCTTGAAGCACTAATTTTGCTCTAACTCCTAGACTATTTGACCTTTAGGAATGATTTTTTACAATGAAGTCCTTATTCTTGTGTCCTTTAAGGAAATACAAAGCTTTTTCTATTCGAATTTTCATTTCAAAATTTTGCTGTTGGGTTGAATGAAAGACACGACTTAATCATCATGAAGCACTAATTTAGTTCTAACTCCTAGACTATTTGACCTTAAGGGACGGTTTTTGCAATGAAGTCCTTATTTCTGTGTCCTTTAAGGAAATACAAAGCTTTTTCTATTCGAATCTTCATTTAAAAATTTTGCTGTTGGGTTGAATGAAAGACACGACTTAATCATCTTGAAGCACTAATTTTGCTCTAACTCATAGACTATTTGACCTTAAGGGATGATTTTTTACAATGAAGTCCTTATTCCTGTGTCCTTTAAGGAAATACAAAGCTTTTTCTATTCGAATTTTCATTTCAAAATTTTGCTGTTGGGTTGAATGAAAGACACGACTTAATCATCTTGAAGCACTAATTTTGCTCTAACTCCTAGACTATTTGACCTTTAGGAATGATTTTTTACAATGAAGTCCTTATTTTTGTGTCCTTTAAGGAAATACAAAGCATTTTCTATTCGAATTTTCATTTCAAAGTTTTGCTGTTGGGTTGAATGCAAGACACGACTTAATCATCTTGAAGCACTAATTTTGCTCTAACTCCTAGACTATTTGACCTTAAGGGATGATTTTTTTACAATGAAGTCCTTATTTCTGTGTCCTTTAAGGAAATACAAAGCTTTTTCTATTCGAATTTTCATTTCAAAATTTTGCTGTTGGGTTGAATGAAAGACACTACTTAATCATCTTGAAGCACTAATTTTGCTCTAACTCCTAGACTATTTGACCTTAAGGGATGATTTTTTTACAATGAAGTCCTTATTTCTGTGTCCTTTAAGGAAATACAAAGCTTTTTCTATTCGAATTTTCATTTCAAAATTTTGCTGTTGGGTTGAATGAAAGACACGACTTAATCATCATGAAGCACTAATTTAGCTCTAACTTCTAGACTATTTGACCTTAAGGGATGATTTTTTACATCTTATTCTTGTGTTCTTTTAGGAAATACAAAGCTTTTTCTATTCGAATTTTTATTTCAAAATTTTGCTGTTGGGTTGAATGAAAGACACGACTTAATCATCATGAAGCACTAATTTTGATCTAACTTCTAGACTATTTGACCTTAAGGATGATTTTTTTCAACGAAGTCCTTATTCCTGTGTCCTTTAAGGAAATACAAAGCTTTTTTTATTCGAATTTTCATTTCAAAATGATGCTGTTGAGTTAAATGAAAGACATGACTTAATCACCTTGAAGCACTAATTTTGCTCTAACTCCTAGACTATTTGACCTTAAGGGATGATTTTTTACAATGAATTCCTTATTCCTGTTTCCTTTAAGGAAATAAAGAATTTTTTCTATTCGAATTTTCATTTCAAAATTTTGCTGTTGGGTTGAATGAAAGACACGACTTAATCATCTTGAAGCACTAATTTAGCTCTAACTCCTAGACTATTTGACCTTAAGGGATGATTTCTTACAATGAAGTCCGTATTCCTGTGTCTTTTGAGGAAATACAAAGCTTTTTCTATTCGAATTTTCATTTCAAAGTTTTGCTGTTGGGTTGAATGCAAGACACGACTTAATCATCTTGAAGCACTAATTTTGCTCTAACTCCTAGACTATTTGACCTTAAGGGATGATTTTTTTACAATGAAGTCCTTATTTCTGTGTCCTTTAAGGAAATACAAAGCTTTTTCTATTCGAATTTTCATTTCAAAATTTTGCTGTTAGGTTGAATGAAAGACACGACTTAATCATCATGAAGCATTAATTTAACTCTAACTCCTAGACTATTTGACCTTAAGGGATGATTTTTTACAATGAAGTCCTTATTCCTGTGTCCTTTAAGGAAATACAAAGCTTTTTCTATTCGAATTTTCATTTCAAAATTTTGCTGTTGGGTTGAATGAAAGACACGACTTAATCATCTTGAAGCACTAATTTTGCTCTAACTCCTAGACTATTTGACCTTTAGGAATGATTTTTTACAATGAAGTCCTTATTCTTGTGTCCTTTAAGGAAATACAAAGCTTTTTCTATTCGAATTTTCATTTCAAAATTTTGCTGTTGGGTTGAATGAAAGACACGACTTAATCATCATGAAGCACTAATTTAGTTCTAACTCCTAGACTATTTGACCTTAAGGGACGGTTTTTGCAATGAAGTCCTTATTTCTGTGTCCTTTAAGGAAATACAAAGCTTTTTCTATTCGAATCTTCATTTAAAAATTTTGCTGTTGGGTTGAATGAAAGACACGACTTAATCATCTTGAAGCACTAATTTTGCTCTAACTCATAGACTATTTGACCTTAAGGGATGATTTTTTACAATGAAGTCCTTATTCCTGTGTCCTTTAAGGAAATACAAAGCTTTTTCTATTCGAATTTTCATTTCAAAATTTTGCTGTTGGGTTGAATGAAAGACACGACTTAATCATCTTGAAGCACTAATTTTGCTCTAACTCCTAGACTATTTGACCTTTAGGAATGATTTTTTACAATGAAGTCCTTATTTTTGTGTCCTTTAAGGAAATACAAAGCATTTTCTATTCGAATTTTCATTTCAAAGTTTTGCTGTTGGGTTGAATGCAAGACACGACTTAATCATCTTGAAGCACTAATTTTGCTCTAACTCCTAGACTATTTGACCTTAAGGGATGATTTTTTTACAATGAAGTCCTTATTTCTGTGTCCTTTAAGGAAATACAAAGCTTTTTCTATTCGAATTTTCATTTCAAAATTTTGCTGTTGGGTTGAATGAAAGACACTACTTAATCATCTTGAAGCACTAATTTTGCTCTAACTCCTAGACTATTTGACCTTAAGGGATGATTTTTTTACAATGAAGTCCTTATTTCTGTGTCCTTTAAGGAAATACAAAGCTTTTTCTATTCGAATTTTCATTTCAAAATTTTGCTGTTGGGTTGAATGAAAGACACGACTTAATCATCATGAAGCACTAATTTAGCTCTAACTTCTAGACTATTTGACCTTAAGGGATGATTTTTTACATCTTATTCTTGTGTTCTTTTAGGAAATACAAAGCTTTTTCTATTCGAATTTTTATTTCAAAATTTTGCTGTTGGATTGAATGAAAGACACGACTTAATCATCATGAAGCACTAATTTTGATCTAACTTCTAGACTATTTGACCTTAAGGGATGATTTTTTTCAACGAAGTCCTTATTCCTGTGTCCTTTAAGGAAATACAAAGCTTTTTTTATTCGAATTTTCATTTCAAAATGATGCTGTTGAGTTAAATGAAAGACATGACTTAATCACCTTGAAGCACTAATTTTGCTCTAACTCCTAGACTATTTGACCTTAAGGGATGATTTTTTACAATGAATTCCTTATTCCTGTTTCCTTTAAGAAAATAAAGAATTTTTTCTATTCGAATTTTCATTTCAAAATTTTGCTGTTGGGTTGAATGAAAGACACGACTTAATCATCTTGAAGCACTAATTTAGCTCTAACTCCTAGACTATTTGACCTTAAGGGATGATTTCTTACAATGAAGTCCGTATTCCTGTGTCTTTTGAGGAAATACAAAGCTTTTTCTGTTCGAATTTTCATTTCAAAATTTTGCTGTTGGGTTGAATGAAAGACACGACTTAATCATCTTGAAGCACTAATTTTGCTCTAACTCCTAGACTATTTGACCTTTAGGGATGATTTCTTACAATGAAGTCCTTATTCCTATGTCCTTTAAGGAAATAGAAAGCTTTTTCTATTCCAATTTTCATTTAAAAATTTTGCTGTTGGGTTGATTGAAAGACACGATTTAATCATCTCGAAGCACTTATTTTGCTCTAACTCCTAGACTATTTGACCTTAAGGGATGATTTTTTACAATGAAGTCCTTATTTCTGTATCCTTTAAGGAAATACAAAGCTTTTTCTATTCGAATTTTCATTTCAAAATTTTGCTGTTGGGTTGAATGAAAGACACGACTTAATCATCTTGAAGTACTAATTTTGCTCTAACTCCTAGACTATTTGACCTTAAGGGATGATTTTTTACAATTAAGTCCTTATTTCTGTGTCCTTAAAGAAAATACAAAGCTTTTTCTATTCGAATTTTCATTTCAAAATTTTGCTGTTGGGTTGAATGAAAGACACGACTTAATCATCTTGAAGCACTAATTTTGCTCTAACTCCTAGACTATTTGACCTTAAGGGATGATTTTTTTAAAATGAAGTCCTTATTTCTGTGTCCTTTAAGGAAATACAAAGCTTTTTCTATTTGAATTTTCATTTAAAAATTTTGCTGTTGGGTTGAATGAAAGACACGATTTAATCAACTCGAAGCACTAATTTTGCTCTAACTCCTAGACTATTTGACCTTAAGGGATTATTTTTTACAATGAAGTCCTTATTCTTGTGTCCTTTAAGGAATTATAAAACTTTTTCTATTCGAATTTTCATTTCAAAATTTTGCTGTTGGGTTGAATGAAAGACACGACTTAATCATCTTGAAGCACTAATTTTGCTCTAACTCCTAGACTATTTGACCTTTAGGGATGATTTCTTACAATGAAGTCCTTATTTTTGTGTCCTTTAAGGAAATAGAAAGCTTTTTCTATTCCAATTTTCATTTAAAAATTTTGCTGTTGGGTTGATTGAAAGACACGACTTAATCATCATGAAGCACTAATTTTGATCTAACTTCTAGACTATTTGACCTTAAGGGATGATTTTTTACAACGAAGTCCTTATTCCTGTGTCCTTTAAGGAAATACAAAGCTTTTTTTATTCGAATTTTCATTTCAAAATGATGCTGTTGAGTTAAATGAAAGACACGACTTAATCATCTTGAATTTTCATTTCAAAATTTTGCTGTTGGGTTTAATGAAAGACACGACTTAATCATCATGAAGCACTAATTTAGCTCTAACTTCTAGACTATTTGACCTTAAGGGATGATTTTTACATCTTATTCTTGTGTTCTTTTAGGAAATACAAAGCTTTTTCTATTCGAATTTTTATTTCAAAATTTTGCTGTTGGGTTGAATGAAAGACACGACTTAATCATCATGAAGCACTAATTTTGATCTAACTTCAAGACTATTTGACCTTAAGGGATGATTTTTTTCAACGAAGTCCTTATTCCTGTGTCCTTTAAGGAAATACAAAGCTTTTTTTATTCGAATTTTCATTTCAAAATGATGCTGTTGAGTTAAATGGAAGACATGACTTAATCACCTTGAAGCACTAATTTTGCTCTAACTCCTAGACTATTTGACCTTAAGGGATGATTTTTTACAATGAATTCCTTATTCCTGTGTCCTTTAAGCAAATACAAAGCATTTTCTATTCGAATTTTCATTTCAAAATTTTGCTGTTGGGTTGAATGAAAGACACGACTTAATCATCTTGAAGCACTAATTTTGCTCTAACTCCTAGACTATTTGACCTTTAGGGATGATTTCTTACAATGAAGTCCGTATTCCTGTGTCCTTAAAGGAAATATAAAGCTTTTTCTATTCCAATTTTCATTTAAAAATTTTGCTGTTGGGTTGATTGAAAGACACGATTTAATCATCTCGAAGCACTTATTTTGCTCTAACTCCTAGACTATTTGACCTTAAGGGATGATTTTTTACAATGAAGTCCTTATTTCTGTGTCCTTTAAGGAAATACAAAGCTTTTTCTATTCGAATTTTCATTTCAAAATTTTGCTGTTAGGTTGAATGAAAGACACGACTTAATCATCATGAAGCATTAATTTAACTCTAACTCCTAGACTATTTGACCTTAAGGGATGATTTTTTACAATGAAGTCCTTATTCCTGTGTCCTTTAAGGAAATACAAAGCTTTTTCTATTCGAATTTTCATTTCAAAATTTTGCTGTTGGGTTGAATGAAAGACACGACTTAATCATCTTGAAGCACTAATTTTGCTCTAACTCCTAGACTATTTGACCTTTAGGAATGATTTTTTACAATGAAGTCCTTATTCTTGTGTCCTTTAAGGAAATACAAAGCTTTTTCTATTCGAATTTTCATTTCAAAATTTTGCTGTTGGGTTGAATGAAAGACACGACTTAATCATCATGAAGCACTAATTTAGTTCTAACTCCTAGACTATTTGACCTTAAGGGACGGTTTTTGCAATGAAGTCCTTATTTCTGTGTCCTTTAAGGAAATACAAAGCTTTTTCTATTCGAATCTTCATTTAAAAATTTTGCTGTTGGGTTGAATGAAAGACACGACTTAATCATCTTGAAGCACTAATTTTGCTCTAACTCATAGACTATTTGACCTTAAGGGATGATTTTTTACAATGAAGTCCTTATTCCTGTGTCCTTTAAGGAAATACAAAGCTTTTTCTATTCGAATTTTCATTTCAAAATTTTGCTGTTGGGTTGAATGAAAGACACGACTTAATCATCTTGAAGCACTAATTTTGCTCTAACTCCTAGACTATTTGACCTTTAGGAATGATTTTTTACAATGAAGTCCTTATTTTTGTGTCCTTTAAGGAAATACAAAGCATTTTCTATTCGAATTTTCATTTCAAAGTTTTGCTGTTGGGTTGAATGCAAGACACGACTTAATCATCTTGAAGCACTAATTTTGCTCTAACTCCTAGACTATTTGACCTTAAGGGATGATTTTTTTACAATGAAGTCCTTATTTCTGTATCCTTTAAGGAAATACAAAGCTTTTTCTATTCGAATTTTCATTTCAAAATTTTGCTGTTGGGTTGAATGAAAGACACTACTTAATCATCTTGAAGCACTAATTTTGCTCTAACTCCTAGACTATTTGACCTTAAGGGATGATTTTTTTACAATGAAGTCCTTATTTCTGTGTCCTTTAAGGAAATACAAAGCTTTTTCTATTCGAATTTTCATTTCAAAATTTTGCTGTTGGGTTGAATGAAAGACACGACTTAATCATCATGAAGCACTAATTTAGCTCTAACTTCTAGACTATTTGACCTTAAGGGATGATTTTTTACATCTTATTCTTGTGTTCTTTTAGGAAATACAAAGCTTTTTCTATTCGAATTTTTATTTCAAAATTTTGCTGTTGGGTTGAATGAAAGACACGACTTAATCATCATGAAGCACTAATTTTGATCTAACTTCTAGACTATTTGACCTTAAGGATGATTTTTTTCAACGAAGTCCTTATTCCTGTGTCCTTTAAGGAAATACAAAGCTTTTTTTATTCGAATTTTCATTTCAAAATGATGCTGTTGAGTTAAATGAAAGACATGACTTAATCACCTTGAAGCACTAATTTTGCTCTAACTCCTAGACTATTTGACCTTAAGGGATGATTTTTTACAATGAATTCCTTATTCCTGTTTCCTTTAAGGAAATAAAGAATTTTTTCTATTCGAATTTTCATTTCAAAATTTTGCTGTTGGGTTGAATGAAAGACACGACTTAATCATCTTGAAGCACTAATTTAGCTCTAACTCCTAGACTATTTGACCTTAAGGGATGATTTCTTACAATGAAGTCCGTATTCCTGTGTCTTTTGAGGAAATACAAAGCTTTTTCTGTTCGAATTTTCATTTCAAAATTTTGCTGTTGGGTTGAATGAAAGACACGACTTAATCATCTTGAAGCACTAATTTTGCTCTAACTCCTAGACTATTTGACCTTTAGGGATGATTTCTTACAATGAAGTCCTTATTCCTATGTCCTTTAAGGAAATAGAAAGCTTTTTCTATTCCAATTTTCATTTAAAAATTTTGCTGTTGGGTTGATTGAAAGACACGATTTAATCATCTCGAAGCACTTATTTTGCTCTAACTCCTAGACTATTTGACCTTAAGGGATGATTTTTTACAATGAAGTCCTTATTTCTGTATCCTTTAAGGAAATACAAAGCTTTTTCTATTCGAATTTTCATTTCAAAATTTTGCTGTTGGGTTGAATGAAAGACACGACTTAATCATCTTGAAGTACTAATTTTGCTCTAACTCCTAGACTATTTGACCTTAAGGGATGATTTTTTACAATTAAGTCCTTATTTCTGTGTCCTTAAAGAAAATACAAAGCTTTTTCTATTCGAATTTTCATTTCAAAATTTTGCTGTTGGGTTGAATGAAAGACACGACTTAATCATCTTGAAGCACTAATTTTGCTCTAACTCCTAGACTATTTGACCTTAAGGGATGATTTTTTTAAAATGAAGTCCTTATTTCTGTGTCCTTTAAGGAAATACAAAGCTTTTTCTATTCGAATTTTCATTTAAAAATTTTGCTGTTGGGTTGAATGAAAGACACGATTTAATCAACTCGAAGCACTAATTTTGCTCTAACTCCTAGACTATTTGACCTTAAGGGATGATTTTTTACAATGAAGTCCGTATTCCTGTGTTCTTTAAGAAAATACAAAGCTTTTTTTATTCGAATTTTCATTTCAAAATTTTGCTGTTGGGTTGAATGAAAGACACGACTTAATCATCTTGAAGCACTAATTTTGCTCTAACTCCTAGACTATTTGACCTTTAGGGATGATTTCTTACAATGAAGTCCTTATTTTTGTG
Organism: Platycheirus rosarum; assembly: GCA_963971375.1. NCBI lineage: Eukaryota > Metazoa > Arthropoda > Insecta > Diptera > Syrphidae > Platycheirus > Platycheirus rosarum. The sequence goes on along the minus strand of OZ020511.1, from coordinate 11,626,905 downwards.
TCCTTTAAGGAAATAGAAAGCTTTTTCTATTCCAATTTTCATTTAAAAAATTTTGCTGTTGGGTTGATTGAAAGACACGACTTAATCATCATGAAGCACTAATTTTGATCTAACTTCTAGACTATTTGACCTTAAGGGATGATTTTTTACAACGAAGTCCTTATTCCTGTGTCCTTTAAGGAAATACAAAGCTTTTTTTATTCGAATTTTCATTTCAAAATGATGCTGTTGAGTTAAATGAAAGACACGACTTAATCATCTTGAATTTTCATTTCAAAATTTTGCTGTTGGGTTTAATGAAAGACACGACTTAATCATCATGAAGCACTAATTTAGCTCTAACTTCTAGACTATTTGACCTTAAGGGATGATTTTTACATCTTATTCTTGTGTTCTTTTAGGAAATACAAAGCTTTTTCTATTCGAATTTTTATTTCAAAATTTTGCTGTTGGGTTGAATGAAAGACACGACTTAATCATCATGAAGCACTAATTTTGATCTAACTTCTAGACTATTTGACCTTAAGGGATGGTTTTTTTCAACGAAGTCCTTATTCCTGTGTCCTTTAAGGAAATACAAAGCTTTTTTTATTCGAATTTTCATTTCAAAATGATGCTGTTGAGTTAAATGGAAGACATGACTTAATCACCTTGAAGCACTAATTTTGCTCTAACTCCTAGACTATTTGACCTTAAGGGATGATTTTTTACAATGAATTCCTTATTCCTGTGCCTTTAAGCAAATACAAAGCATTTTCTATTCGAATTTTCATTTCAAAATTTTCCTGTTGGGTTGAATGAAAGACACGACTTAATCATCTTGAAGCACTAATTTTGCTCTAACTCCTAGACTATTTGACCTTTAGGGATGATTTCTTACAATGAAGTCCGTATTCCTGTGTCCTTAAAGGAAATAGAAAGCTTTTTCTATTCCAATTTTCATTTAAAAATTTTGCTGTTGGGTTGATTGAAAGACACGATTTAATCATCTCGAAGAACTTATTTTGCTCTAACTCCTAGACTATTTGACCTTAAGGGATGATTTTTTACAATGAAGTCCTTATTTCTGTGTCCTTTAAGGAAATACAAAGCTTTTTCTATTCGAATTTTCATTTCAAAATTTTGCTGTTAGGTTGAATGAAAGACACGACTTAATCATCATGAAGCATTAATTTAACTCTAACTCCTAGACTATTTGACCTTAAGGGATGATTTTTTACAATGAAGTCCTTATTCCTGTGTCCTTTAAGGAAATACAAAGCTTTTTCTATTCGAATTTTCATTTCAAAATTTTGCTGTAACTCCTAGACTATTTGACCTTTAGGAATGATTTTTTACAATGAAGTCCTTATTCTTGTGTCCTTTAAGGAAATACAAAGCTTTTTCTATTCGAATTTTCATTTCAAAATTTTGCTCTAACTCCTAGACTATTTGACCTTAAGGGATGATTTCTTACAATGAAGTCCTTATTCCTGTTTCCTTTAAGGAAATAAAAAGTTTTTTCTATTCGAATTTTCATTTCAAAATTTTGCTGTTGGGTTGAATGAAAGACACGACTTAATCATCATGAAGCACTAATTTTGATCTAACTTCTAGGCTATTTGACCTTAAGGGATGATTTTTTACAACGAAGTCCTTATTCCTGTGTCCTTTTAGGAAATACAAATCTTTTTTTATTCGAATTTTCATTTCAAAATGATGCTGTTGAGTTAAATGAAAGACACGACTTAATCATCTTGAAGCACTAATTTTGCTCTAACTCCTAGACTATTTGACCTTAAGGGATGATTTTTTACAATGAAGTCCTTATTCCTGTTTCCTTTAAGGAAATAAAAAGTTTTTTCTATTCGAATTTTCATTTCAAAATTTTGCTGTTGGGTTGAATGAAAGACACGACTTAATCATCATGAAGCACTAATTTATCTCTAACTCCTAGTCTATTTGACCTTAAGGGTCGATTTTTTACAATGAAGTCCTTATACCTGTGTCCTTTAAGGAAATACAAAGCTTTTTCTATTCGAATTTTCATTTCAAAATTTTGCTGTTGGGTTGAATGAAAGACACGACTTAATCATCTTGAAGCACTAATTTAGCTCTAACTCCTAGACTATTTGACCTTAAGGGATGATTTTGTACAATGAAGTCCGTATTCCTGTGTCTTTTGAGGAAATACAAAGCTTTTTCTGTTCGAATTTTCATTTCAAAATTTTGCTGTTGGGTTGAATGAAAGACACGACTTTATCATCATGAAGCACTAATGTCGCTCTAACTCCTAGACTATTTGACCTTAAGGGACGATTTTTTACAATGAAGTCCTTATTCCTGTGTCCTTTAAGCAAATACAAAGCATTTTCTATTCGAATTTTCATTTCAAAATTTTGCTGTTGGGTTGAATGAAAGACACGACTTAATCATCTTGAAGCACTAATTTTGCTCTAACTCCTAGACTATTTGACCTTTAGGGATGATTTCTTACAATGAAGTCCGTATTCCTGTGTCCTTAAAGGAAATATAAAGCTTTTTCTATTCCAATTTTCATTTAAAAATTTTGCTGTTGGGTTGATTAAAAGACACGATTTAAACATCTCGAAGCACTTATTTTGCTCTAACTCCTAGACTATTTGACCTTAAGGGATGATTTTTTACAATGAAGTCCTTATTTCTGTGTCCTTTAAGGAAATACAAAGCTTTTTCTATTCGAATTTTCATTTCAAAATTTTGCTGTTAGGTTGAATGAAAGACACGACTTAATCATCATGAAGCATTAATTTAACTCTAACTCCTAGACTATTTGACCTTAAGGGATGATTTTTTACAATGAAGTCCTTATTCCTGTGTCCTTTAAGGAAATACAAAGCTTTTTCTATTCGAATTTTCATTTCAAAATTTTGCTGTTGGGTTGAATGAAAGACACGACTTAATCATCTTGAAGCACTAATTTTGCTCTAACTCCTAGACTATTTGACCTTTAGGAATGATTTTTTACAATGAAGTCCTTATTCTTGTGTCCTTTAAGGAAATACAAAGCTTTTTCTATTCGAATTTTCATTTCAAAATTTTGCTGTTGGGTTGAATGAAAGACACGACTTAATCATCATGAAGCACTAATTTAGTTCTAACTCCTAGACTATTTGACCTTAAGGGACGGTTTTTGCAATGAAGTCCTTATTTCTGTGTCCTTTAAGGAAATACAAAGCTTTTTCTATTCGAATCTTCATTTAAAAATTTTGCTGTTGGGTTGAATGAAAGACACGACTTAATCATCTTGAAGCACTAATTTTGCTCTAACTCCTAGACTATTTGACCTTAAGGGATGATTTTTTACAATGAAGTCCTTATTTCTGTGTCCTTTAAGGAAATACAAAGCTTTTTCTATTCGAATTTTCATTTCAAAATTTTGCTGTTAGGTTGAATGAAAGACACGACTTAATCATCATGAAGCATTAATTTAACTCTAACTCCTAGACTATTTGACCTTAAGGGATGATTTTTTACAATGAAGTCCTTATTCCTGTGTCCTTTAAGGAAAAAACAAAGCTTTTTCTATTCGAATTTTCATTTCAAAATTTTGCTGTTGGGTTGAATGAAAGACACGACTTAATCATCTTGAAGCACTAATTTTGCTCTAACTCCTAGAGTATTTGACCTTTAGGAATGATTTTTTACAATGAAGTCCTTATTCTTGTGTCCTTTAAGGAAATACAAAGCTTTTTCTATTCGAATTTTCATTTCAAAATTTTGCTGTTGGGTTGAATGAAAGACACGACTTAATCATCATGAAGCACTAATTTAGTTCTAACTCCTAGACTATTTGACCTTAAGGGACGGTTTTTGCAATGAAGTCCTTATTTCTGTGTCCTTTAAGGAAATACAAAGCTTTTTCTATTCGAATCTTCATTTAAAAATTTTGCTGTTGGGTTGAATGAAAGACACGACTTAATCATCTTGAAGCACTAATTTTGCTCTAACTCATAGACTATTTGACCTTAAGGGATGATTTTTTACAATGAAGTCCTTATTCCTGTGTCCTTTAAGGAAATACAAAGCTTTTTCTATTCGAATTTTCATTTCAAAATTTTGCTGTTGGGTTGAATGAAAGACACGACTTAATCATCTTGAAGCACTAATTTTGCTCTAACTCCTAGACTATTTGACCTTTAGGAATGATTTTTTACAATGAAGTCCTTATTTTTGTGTCCTTTAAGGAAATACAAAGCATTTTCTATTCGAATTTTCATTTCAAAGTTTTGCTGTTGGGTTGAATGCAAGACACGACTTAATCATCTTGAAGCACTAATTTTGCTCTAACTCCTAGACTATTTGACCTTAAGGGATGATTTTTTTACAATGAAGTCCTTATTTCTGTGTCCTTTAAGGAAATACAAAGCTTTTTCTATTCGAATTTTCATTTCAAAATTTTGCTGTTGGGTTGAATGAAAGACACTACTTAATCATCTTGAAGCACTAATTTTGCTCTAACTCCTAGACTATTTGACCTTAAGGGATGATTTTTTTACAATGAAGTCCTTATTTCTGTGTCCTTTAAGGAAATACAAAGCTTTTTCTATTCGAATTTTCATTTCAAAATTTTGCTGTTGGGTTGAATGAAAGACACGACTTAATCATCATGAAGCACTAATTTAGCTCTAACTTCTAGACTATTTGACCTTAAGGGATGATTTTTTACATCTTATTCTTGTGTTCTTTTAGGAAATACAAAGCTTTTTCTATTCGAATTTTTATTTCAAAATTTTGCTGTTGGGTTGAATGAAAGACACGACTTAATCATCATGAAGCACTAATTTTGATCTAACTTCTAGACTATTTGACCTTAAGGGATGATTTTTTTCAACGAAGTCCTTATTCCTGTGTCCTTTAAGGAAATACAAAGCTTTTTTTATTCGAATTTTCATTTCAAAATGATGCTGTTGAGTTAAATGAAAGACATGACTTAATCACCTTGAAGCACTAATTTTGCTCTAACTCCTAGACTATTTGACCTTAAGGGATGATTTTTTACAATGAATTCCTTATTCCTGTTTCCTTTAAGGAAATAAAGAATTTTTTCTATTCGAATTTTCATTTCAAAATTTTGCTGTTGGGTTGAATGAAAGACACGACTTAATCATCTTGAAGCACTAATTTAGCTCTAACTCCTAGACTATTTGACCTTAAGGGATGATTTCTTACAATGAAGTCCGTATTCCTGTGTCTTTTGAGGAAATACAAAGCTTTTTCTGTTCGAATTTTCATTTCAAAATTTTGCTGTTGGGTTGAATGAAAGACACGACTTAATCATCTTGAAGCACTAATTTTGCTCTAACTCCTAGACTATTTGACCTTTAGGGATGATTTCTTACAATGAAGTCCTTATTCCTATGTCCTTTAAGGAAATAGAAAGCTTTTTCTATTCCAATTTTCATTTAAAAATTTTGCTGTTGGGTTGATTGAAAGACACGATTTAATCATCTCGAAGCACTTATTTTGCTCTAACTCCTAGACTATTTGACCTTAAGGGATGATTTTTTACAATGAAGTCCTTATTTCTGTATCCTTTAAGGAAATACAAAGCTTTTTCTATTCGAATTTTCATTTCAAAATTTTGCTGTTGGGTTGAATGAAAGACACGACTTAATCATCTTGAAGTACTAATTTTGCTCTAACTCCTAGACTATTTGACCTTAAGGGATGATTTTTTACAATTAAGTCCTTATTTCTGTGTCCTTAAAGAAAATACAAAGCTTTTTCTATTCGAATTTTCATTTCAAAATTTTGCTGTTGGGTTGAATGAAAGACACGACTTAATCATCTTGAAGCACTAATTTTGCTCTAACTCCTAGACTATTTGACCTTAAGGGATGATTTTTTTTAAATGAAGTCCTTATTTCTGTGTCCTTTAAGGAAATACAAAGCTTTTTCTATTCGAATTTTCATTTAAAAATTTTGCTGTTGGGTTGAATGAAAGACACGATTTAATCAACTCGAAGCACTAATTTTGCTCTAACTCCTAGACTATTTGACCTTAAGGGATGATTTTTTACAATGAAGTCCGTATTCCTGTGTTCTTTAAGAAAATACAAAGCTTTTTCTATTCGAATTTTCATTTCAAAATTTTGCTGTTGGGTTGAATGAAAGACACGACTTAATCATCTTGAAGCACTAATTTTGCTCTAACTCCTAGACTATTTGACCTTTACGGATGATTTCTTACAATGAAGTCCTTATTTTTGTGTCCTTTAAGGAAATAGAAAGCTTTTTCTATTCCAATTTTCATTTAAAAATTTTGCTGTTGGGTTGATTGAAAGACACGACTTAATCATCATGAAGCACTAATTTTGATCTAACTTCTAGACTATTTGACCTTAAGGGATGATTTTTTACAACGAAGTGTTCCTGTGTCCTTTAAGGAAATACAAAGCTTTTTTTATTCGAATTTTCATTTCAAAATGATGCTGTTGAGTTAAATGAAAGACACGACTTAATCATCTTGAATTTTCATTTCAAAATTTTGCTGTTGGGTTTAATGAAAGACACGACTTAATCATCATGAAGCACTAATTTAGCTCTAACTTCTAGACTATTTGAACTTAAGGGATGATTTTTACATCTTATTCTTGTGTTCTTTTAGGAAATACAAAGCTTTTTCTATTCGAATTTTTATTTCAAAATTTTGCTGTTGGGTTGAATGAAAGACACGACTTAATCATCATGAAGCACTAATTTTGATCTAACTTCTAGACTATTTGACCTTAAGGGATGATTTTTTTCAACGAAGTCCTTATTCCTGTGTCCTTTAAGGAAATACAAAGCTTTTTTTATTCGAATTTTCATTTCAAAATGATGCTGTTGAGTTAAATGGAAGACATGACTTAATCACCTTGAAGCACTAATTTTGCTCTAACTCCTAGACTATTTGACCTTAAGGGATGATTTTTTACAATGAATTCCTTATTCCTGTGTCCTTTAAGCAAATACAAAGCATTTTCTATTCGAATTTTCATTTCAAAATTTTGCTGTTGGGTTGAATGAAAGACACGACTTAATCATCTTGAAGCACTAATTTTGCTCTAACTCCTAGACTATTTGACCTTTAGGGATGATTTCTTACAATGAAGTCCGTATTCCTGTGTCCTTAAAGGAAATATAAAGCTTTTTCTATTCCAATTTTCATTTAAAAATTTTGCTGTTGGGTTGATTGAAAGACACGATTTAATCATCTCGAAGCACTTATTTTGCTCTAACTCCTAGACTATTTGACCTTAAGGGATGATTTTTTACAATGAAGTCCTTATTCTTGTTTCTTTTGAGGAAATACAAAGCTTTTTCTATTCGAATTTTCATTTCAAAATTTTGCTGTTAGGTTGAATGAAAGACACGACTTAATCATCATGAAGCATTAATTTAACTCTAACTCCTAGACTATTTGACCTTAAGGGATGATTTTTTACAATGAAGTCCTTATTCCTGTGTCCTTTAAGGAAATACAAAGCTTTTTCTATTCGAATTTTCATTTCAAAATTTTGCTGTAACTCCTAGACTATTTGACCTTTAGGAATGATTTTTTACAATGAAGTCCTTATTCTTGTGTCCTTTAAGGAAATACAAAGCTTTTTCTATTCGAATTTTCATTTCAAAATTTTGCTGTTGGGTTGAATGAAAGACACGACTTAATCATCATGAAGCACTAATTTAGCTCTAACTCCTAGACTATTTGACCTTAAGGGACGGTTTTTGCAATGAAGTCCTTATTTCTGTGTCCTTTAAGGAAATACAAAGCTTTTTCTATTCGAATCTTCATTTAAAAATTTTGCTGTTGGGTTGAATGAAAGACACGACTTAATCATCTTGAAGCACTAATTTTGCTCTAACTCATAGACTATTTGACCTTAAGGGATGATTTTTTACAATGAAGTCCTTATTCCTGTGTCCTTTAAGGAAATACAAAGCTTTTTCTATTCGAATTTTCATTTCAAAATTTTGCTGTTGGGTTGAATGAAAGACACGACTTAATCATCTTGAAGCACTAATTTTGCTCTAACTCCTAGACTATTTGACCTTTAGGAATGATTTTTTACAATGAAGTCCTTATTTCTGTGTCCTTTAAGGAAATACAAAGCTTTTTCTATTCGAATTTTCATTTCAAAATTTTGCTGTTGGGTTGAATGAAAGACACTACTTAATCATCTTGAAGCACTAATTTTGCTCTAACTCCTAGACTATTTGACCTTAAGGGATGATTTTTTTACAATGAAGTCCTTATTTCTGTGTCCTTTAAGGAAATACAAAGCTTTTTCTCTTCGAATTTTCATTTCAAAATTTTGCTGTTGGGTTGAATGAAAGACACGACTTAATCATCATGAAGCACTAATTTAGCTCTAACTTCTAGACTATTTGACCTTAAGGGATGATTTTTTACAATGAAGTCCGTATTCCTGTGTCTTTTGAGGAAATACAAAGCTTTTTCTGTTCGAATTTTCATTTCAAAATTTTGCTGTTGGGTTGAATGAAAGACACGACTTAATCATCTTGAAGCACTAATTTTGCTCTAACTCCTAGACTATTTGACCTTTAGGGATGATTTCTTACAATGAAGTCCTTATTCCTATGTACTTAAAGGAAATTGAAAGCTTTTTCTATTCCAATTTTCATTTAAAAATTTTGCTGTTGGGTTGATTGAAAGACACGATTTAATCATCTCGAAGCACTTATTTTGCTCTAACTCCTAGACTATTTGACCTTAAGGGATGATTTTTTACAATGAAGTCCTTATTTCTGTATCCTTTAAGGAAATACAAAGCTTTTTCTATTCGAATTTTCATTTCAAAATTTTGCTGTTGGGTTGAATGAAAGACACGACTTAATCATCATGAAGCGCTAATTTTGATCTAACTTCTAGACTATTTGACCTTAAGGGATGATTTTTTTCAACGAAGTCCTTATTCCTGTGTCCTTTAAGGAAATACAAAGCTTTTTTTATTCGAATTTTCATTTCAAAATGATGCTGTTGAGTTAAATGAAAGACATGACTTAATCACCTTGAAGCACTAATTTTGCTCTAACTCCTAGACTATTTGACCTTAAGGGATGATTTTTTACAATGAATTCCTTATTCCTGTTTCCTTTAAGGAAATAAAGAATTTTTTCTATTCGAATTTTCATTTCAAAATTTTGCTGTTGGGTTGAATGAAAGACACGACTTAATCATCTTGAAGCACTAATTTAGCTCTAACTCCTAGACTATTTGACCTTAAGGGATGATTTTTTACAATGAAGTCCGTATTCCTGTGTCTTTTGAGGAAATACAAAGCTTTTTCTGTTCGAATTTTCATTTCAAAATTTTGCTGTTGGGTTGAATGAAAGACACGACTTAATCATCTTGAAGCACTAATTTTGCTCTAACTCCTAGACTATTTGACCTTTAGGGATGATTTCTTACAATGAAGTCCTTATTCCTATGTACTTAAAGGAAATTGAAAGCTTTTTCTATTCCAATTTTCATTTAAAAATTTTGCTGTTGGGTTGATTGAAAGACACGATTTAATCATCTCGAAGCACTTATTTTGCTCTAACTCCTAGACTATTTGACCTTAAGGGATGATTTTTTACAATGAAGTCCTTATTTCTGTATCCTTTAAGGAAATACAAAGCTTTTTCTATTCGAATTTTCATTTCAAAATTTTGCTGTTGGGTTGAATGAAAGACACGACTTAATCATCTTGAAGTACTAATTTTGCTCTAACTCCTAGACTATTTGACCTTAAGGGATGATTTTTTACAATTAAGTCCTTATTTCTGTGTCCTTAAAGAAAATACAAAGCTTTTTCTATTCGAATTTTCATTTCAAAATTTTGCTGTTGGGTTGAATGAAAGACACGACTTAATCTTCTTGAAGCACTAATTTTGCTCTAACTCCTAGACTATTTGACCTTAAGGGATGATTTTTTTACAATGAAGTCCTTATTTCTGTGTCCTTTAAGGAAATACAAAGCTTTTTCTATTCGAATTTTCATTTAAAAATTTTGCTGTTGGGTTGAATGAAAGACACGATTTAATCAACTCGAAGCACTAATTTTGCTCTAACTCCTAGACTATTTGACCTTAAGGGATGATTTTTTACAATGAAGTCCGTATTCCTGTGTCCTTTAAGAAAATACAAAGCTTTTTTTATTCGAATTTTCATTTCAAAATTTTGCTGTTGGGTTGAATGAAAGACACGACTTAATCATCTTGAAGCACTAATTTTGCTCTAACTCCTAGACTATTTGACCTTTAGGGATGATTTCTTACAATGAAGTCCTTATTTTTGTGTCCTTTAAGGAAATAGAAAGCTTTTTCTATTCCAATTTTCATTTAAAAATTTTGCTGTTGGGTTGATTGAAAGACACGACTTAATCATCATGAAGCACTAATTTTGCTCTAACTCCTAGACTATTTGACCTTAAGGGATGATTTTTTACAATGAAGTCCTTATTCTTGTTTCTTTTCAGGAAATACAAAGCTTTTTCTATTCGAATTTTCATTTCAAAATTTTGCTGTTGGGTTGAATGAAAGACACGACTTTATCATCATGAAGCACTAATTTAGCTCTAACTCCTAGACTATTTGACCTTAAGGGATGATTTTTTTACAATGAAGTCCTTATTTCTGTGTCCTTTAAGGAAATACAAAGCTTTTTCTATTCGAATTTTCATTTCAAAATTTTGCTGTTGGGTTGAATGAAAGACACGACTTAATCGTCTTGAAGCACTAATTTTGCTCTAACTCCTAGACTATTTGACCTTAAGGGATGATTTTTTTACAATGAAGTCCTTATTTCTGTGTCCTTTAAGTAAATACAAAGCTTTTTCTATTCGAATTTTCATTTCAAAATTTTGCTGTTGGGTTGAATGAAAGACACGACTTAATCATCATGAAGCACTAATTTAGCTCTAACTTCTAGACTATTTGACCTTAAGGGATGATTTTTTACAACGAAGTCCTTATTCCTGTTTCCTTTAAGGAAATAAAAAGTTTTTTCTATTCGAATTTTCCTTTCAAAATTTTGCTGTTGGGTTGAATGAAAGACACGACTTAATCATCTTGAAGCACTAATTTAGCTCTAACTCTTAGACTATTTGACCTTAAGGGATGATTTTTTACAATGAAGTCCGTATTCCTGTGTCTTTTGAGGAAATACAAAGCTTTCTCTGTTCGAATTTTCATTTCAAAATTTTGCTGTTGGGTCGAATGAAAGACACGACTTTATCATTATGAAGCACTAATTTCGCTCTAACTCCTAGACTATTTGACCTTTAGGGACGATTTTTTACAATGAAGTCCTTATTCCTGTGTTCTTTAAGGAAATACAAAGCATTTTCTATTCGAATTTTCATTTCAAAATTTTGCTGTTGGGTTGAATGAAAGACACGACTTAATCATCTTGAAGCACTAATTTTGCTCTAACTCCTAGACTATTTGACCTTAAGGGATGATTTTTTTAACAATGAAGTCCTTATTTCTGTGTCCTTTAAGGAAATACAAAGCTTTTTCTATTCGAATTTTCATTTAAAACTTTTGCTGTTGGGTTGAATGAAAGACACGATTTAATCATCTCGAAGCACTAATTTTGCTCTAACTCCTAGACTATTTGACCTTAAGGGATGATTTTTTACAATGAAGTCCTTATTCCTGTGTCCTTTAAGAAAATACAAAGCTTTTTCTATTCGAATTTTCATTTCAAAATTTTGCTGTTGGGTTGAATGAAAGACACGACTTAATCATCTTGAAGCACTAATTTTGCTCTAACTCCTAGACTATTTGACCTTTAGGGATGATTTCTTACAATGAAGTCCTTATTCCTGTGTCCTTTAAGGAAATAGAAAGCTTTTTCTATTCCAATTTTCATTTAAAAATTTTGCTGTTGGGTTGATTGAAAGACACGATTTAATCATCTCGAAGCACTTATTTTGCTCTAACTCCTAGACTATTTGACCTTAAGGGATGATTTTTTACAATGAAGTCCGTATTCCTGTGTCCTTTAAGGAAATACAAAGCTTTTTCTATTCGAATTTTCATTTCAAAATTTTGCTGTTGGGTTGAATGAAAGACACGACTTAATCATCTTGAAGTACTAATTTTGCTCTAACTCCTAGACTATTTGACCTAAAGGGATGATTTTTTACAATTAAGTCCTTATTCTTGTGTCCTTAAAGAAAATACAAAGCTTTTTCTATTCGAATTTTCATTTCAAAATTTTGCTGTTGGGTTGAATGAAAGACACGACTTAATCATCTTGAAGCACTTATTTTGCTCTAACTCCTAGACTATTTGACCTTAAGGGATGATTTTTTACAATGAAGTCCTTATTTCTGTGTCCTTTAAGGAAATACAAAGCTTTTTCTATTCGAATTTTCATTTCAAAATTTTGCTGTTGGGTTGAATGAAAGACACGACTTAATCATCTTGAAGCACTAATTTTGCTCTAACTCCTAGACTATTTGACCTTTAGGGATGATTTCTTACAATGAAGTCCTTATTCCTGTGTCCTTTAAGGAAATAGAAAGCTTTTTCTATTCCTATTTTCATTTAAAAAATTTGCTGTTGGGTTGATTGAAAGACACGACTTAATCATCATGAAGCACTAATTTTGATCTAACTTCTAGACTATTTGACCTTAAGGGATGATTTTTTACAACGAAGTCCTTATTCTTGTGTCCTTTAAGGAAATACAAAGCTTTTTTTATTCGAATTTTCATTTCAAAATGATGCTGTTGAGTTAAATGAAAGACACGACTTAATCATCTTGAAGCACTAATTTTGCTCTAACTCCTAGACTATTTGACCTTAAGGGATGATTTTTTACAATGTAGTCCTTATTCCTGTGTCCTTTAAGAAAATACAAAGCTTTTTATATTCGAATTTTCATTTCAAAATTTTGCTGTTGGGTTGAATGAAAGACACGACTTAATCATCTTGAAGCACTAATTTTGCTCTAACTCCTAGACTATTTGACCTTTAGGGATGATTTCTTACAATGAAGTCCTTATTCCTGTGTCCTTTAAGGAAATAGAAAGCTTTTCCTATTCCAATTTTCATTTAAAAATTTTGCTGTTGGGTTGAATGAAAGACACGACTTAATCATCTTGAAGCACTAATTTTGCTCTAACTCCTAGACTATTTGACCTTTAGGGATGATTTCTTACAATGAAGTCCTTATTCCTGTGTCCTTTAAGGAAATAGAAAGCTTTTTCTATTCCAATTTTCATTTAAAAAATTTGCTGTTGGGTTGATTGAAAGACACGACTTAATCATCATGAAGCACTAATTTTGATCTAACTTCTAGACTATTTGACCTTAAGGGATGATTTCTTACAATGAAGTCCTTATTCCTGTGTCCTTTAAGGAAATAGAAAGCTTTTTCTATTCCAATTTTCATTTAAAAATTTTGCTGTTGGGTTGAATGAAAGACACGACTTAATCATCTTGAAGCACTAATTTAGCTCTAACTCTTAGACTATTTGACCTTAAGGGATGATTTTTTACAATGAAGTCCGTATTCCTGTGTCTTTTGAGGAAATACAAAGCTTTCTCTGTTCGAATTTTCATTTAAAAATTTTGCTGTTGGGTCGAATGAAAGACACGACTTTATCATTATGAAGCACTAATTTCGCTCTAACTCCTAGACTATTTGACCTTAAGGGACGATTTTTTACAATGAAGTCCTTATTCCTGTGTTCTTTAAGGAAATACAAAGCATTTTCTATTCGAATTTTCATTTCAAAATTTTGCTGTTGGGTTGAATGAAAGACACGACTTAATCATCTTGAAGCACTAATTTTGCTCTAACTCCTAGACTATTTGACCTTAAGGGATGATTTTTTTACAATGAAGTCCTTATTTCTGTGTCCTTTAAGGAAATACAAAGCTTTTTCTATTCGAATTTTCATTTAAAACTTTTGCTGTTGGGTTGAATGAAAGACACGATTTAATCATCTCGAAGCACTAATTTTGCTCTAACTCCTAGACTATTTGACCTTAAGGGATGATTTTTTACAATGAAGTCCTTATTCCTGTGTCCTTTAAGAAAATACAAAGCTTTTTCTATTCGAATTTTCATTTCAAAATTTTGCTGTTGGGTTGAATGAAAGACACGACTTAATCATCTTGAAGCACTAATTTTGCTCTAACTCCTAGACTATTTGACCTTTAGGGATGATTTCTTACAATGAAGTCCTTATTCCTGTGTCCTTTAAGGAAATAGAAAGCTTTTTCTATTCCAATTTTCATTTAAAAATTTTGCTGTTGGGTTGATTGAAAGACACGATTTAATCATCTCGAAGCACTTATTTTGCTCTAACTCCTAGACTATTTGACCTTAAGGGATGATTTTTTACAATGAAGTCCTTATTTCTGTGTCCTTTAAGGAAATACAAAGCTTTTTCTATTCGAATTTTCATTTCAAAATTTTGCTGTTGGGTTGAATGAAAGACACGACTTAATCATCTTGAAGTACTAATTTTGCTCTAACTCCTAGACTATTTGACCTAAAGGGATGATTTTTTACAATTAAGTCCTTATTCTTGTGTCCTTAAAGAAAATACAAAGCTTTTTCTATTCGAATTTTCATTTCAAAATTTTGCTGTTGGGTTGAATGAAAGACACGACTTAATCATCTTGAAGCACTAATTTTGCTCTAACTTCTAGACTATTTGACCTTAAGGGATGATTTTTTACAATGAAGTCCTTATTTCTGTGTCCTTTAAGGAAATACAAAGCTTTTTCTATTCGAATTTTCATTTCAAAATTTTGCTGTTGGGTTGAATGAAAGACACGACTTAATCATCTTGAAGCACTAATTTTGCTCTAACTCCTAGACTATTTGACCTTTAGGGATGATTTCTTACAATGCAGCTTTTTTTATTCGAATTTTCATTTCAAAATGATGCTGTTGAGTTAAATGAAAGACACGACTTAATCATCTTGAAGCACTAATTTTGCTCTAACTCCTAGACTATTTGACCTTAAGGGATGATTTTTTACAATGAAGTCCTTATTCTTGTTTCTTTTGAGGAAATACAAAGCTTTTTCTATTCGAATTTTCATTTCAAAATTTTGCTGTTGGGTTGAATGAAAGACACGACTTTATCATCATGAAGCACTAATTTAGCTCTAACTCCTAGACTATTTGACCTTAAGGGATGATTTTTTTACAATGAAGTCCTTATTTCTGTGTCCTTTAAGGAAATACAAAGCTTTTTCTATTCGAATTTTCATTTCAAAATTTTGCTGTTGGGTTGAATGAAAGACACGACTTAATCATCTTGAAGCACTAATTTTGCTCTAACTCCTAGACTATTTGACCTTAAGGGATGATTTTTTTACAATGAAGTCCTTTATTCTGTGTCCTTTAAGGAAATACAAAGCTTTTTCTATTCGAATTTTCATTTCAAAATTTTGCTGTTGGGTTGAATGAAAGACACGACTTAATCATCATGAAGCACTAATTTAGCTCTAACTTCTAGACTATTTGACCTTAAGGGATGATTTTTTACAACGAAGTCCTTATTCCTGTTTCCTTTAAGGAAATAAAAAGTTTTTTCTATTCGAATTTTCATTTCAAAATTTTGCTGTTGGGTTGAATGAAAGACACGACTTAATCATCTTGAAGCACTAATTTAGCTCTAACTCTTAGACTATTTGACCTTAAGGGATGATTTTTTACAATGAAGTCCGTATTCCTGTGTCTTTTGAGGAAATACAAAGCTTTCTCTGTTCGAATTTTCATTTCAAAATTTTGCTGTTGGGTCGAATGAAAGACACGACTTTATCATTATGAAGCACTAATTTCGCTCTAACTCCTAGACTATTTGACCTTAAGGGATGATTTTTTTACAATGAAGTCCTTATTTCTGTGTCCTTTAAGGAAATACAAAGCTTTTTCTATTCGAATTTTCATTTAAAACTTTTGCTGTTGGGTTGAATGAAAGACACGATTTAATCATCTCGAAGCACTAATTCTGCTCTAACTCCTAGACTATTTGACCTTAAGGGATGATTTTTTACAATGAAGTCCTTATTCCTGTGTCCTTTAAGAAAATACAAAGCTTTTTCTATTCGAATTTTCATTTCAAAATTTTGCTGTTGGGTTGAATGAAAGACACGACTTAATCATCTTGAAGCACTAATTTTGCTCTAACTCCTAGACTATTTGACCTTTAGGGATGATTTCTTACAATGAAGTCCTTATTCCTGTGTCCTTTAAGGAAATAGAAAGCTTTTTCTATTCCAATTTTCATTTAAAAATTTTGCTGTTGGGTTGATTGAAAGACACGATTTAATCATCTCGAAGCACTTATTTTGCTCTAACTCCTAGACTATTTGACCTTAAGGGATGATTTTTTACAATGAAGTCCTTATTTCTGTGTCCTTTAAGGAAATACAAAGCTTTTTCTATTCGAATTTTCATTTCAAAATGTTGCTGTTGGGTTGAATGAAAGACACGACTTAATCATCTTGAAGTACTAATTTTGCTCTAACTCCTAGACTATTTGACCTAAAGGGATGATTTTTTACAATTAAGTCCTTTTTCTTGTGTCCTTAAAGAAAATACAAAGCTTTTTCTATTCGAATTTTCATTTCAAAATTTTGCTGTTGGGTTGAATGAAAGACACGACTTAATCATCTTGAAGCACTAATTTTGCTCTAACTCCTAGACTATTTGACCTTAAGGGATGATTTTTTACAATGAAGTCCTTATTTCTGTGTCCTTTAAGGAAATACAAAGCTTTTTCTATTCGAATTTTCATTTCAAAATTTTGCTGTTGGGTTGAATGAAAGACACGACTTAATCATCTTGAAGCACTAATTTTGCTCTAACTCCTAGACTATTTGACCTTTAGGGATGATTTCTTACAATGAAGTCCTTATTCCTGTGTCCTTTAAGGAAATAGAAAGCTTTTTCTATTCCAATTTTCATTTAAAAAATTTGCTGTTGGGTTGATTGAAAGACACGACTTAATCATCTTGAAGCACTAATTTTGCTCTAACTCCTAGACTATTTGACCTTTAGGGATGATTTCTTACAATGAAGTCCTTATTCCTGTGTCCTTTAAGGAAATAGAAAGCTTTTTCTATTCCAATTTTCATTTAAAAATTTTGCTGTTGGGTTGATTGAAAGACACGACTTAATCATCATGAAGCACTAATTTTGATCTAACTTCTAGACTATTTGACCTTAAGGGATGATTTTTTACAACGAAGTCCTTATTCCTGTGTCCTTTAAGGAAATACAAAGCTTTTTTTATTCGAATTTTCATTTCAAAATGATGCTGTTGAGTTAAATGAAAGACACGACTTAATCATCTTGAAGCACTAATTTTGCTCTAACTCCTAGACTATTTGACCTTAAGGGATGATTTTTTTACAATGAAGTCCTTATTTCTGTGTCCTTCACAGAAATACAAAGCTTTTTCTATTCGAATTTTCATTTAAAACTTTTGCTGTTGGGTTGAATGAAAGACACGATTTAATCATCTCGAAGCACTAATTTTGCTCTAACTCCTAGACTATTTGACCTTAAGGGATGATTTTTTACAATGAAGTCCTTATTCCTGTTTCCTTTAAGAAAATACAAAGCTTTTTCTATTCGAATTTTCATTTGAAAATTTTGCTGTTGGGTTGAATGAAAGACACGACTTAATCATCTTGAAGCACTAACTTTGCTCTAACTCCTAGACTATTTGACCTTTAGGGATGATTTCTTACAATGAAGTCCTTATTCCTGTGTCCTTTAAGGAAATAGAAAGCTTTTTCTATTCTAATTTTCATTTAAAAATTTTGCTGTTGGGTTGATTGAAAGACACGACTTAATCATCATGAAGCACTAATTTTGATCTAACTTCTAGACTATTTGACCTTAAGGGATGATTTTTTACAACGAAGTCCTCATTCCTGTGTCCTTCAAGGAAATACAAAGCTTTTTTTATTCGAATTTTCATTTCAAAATGATGCTGTTGAGTTAAATGAAAGACACGACTTAATCATCTTGAAGCACTAATTTTGCTCTAACTCCTAGACTATTTGACCTTAAGGGATGATTTTTTACAATGAAGTCCTTATTCTTATTTCTTTTGAGGAAATACAAAGCTTTTTCTATTCGAATTTTCATTTCATAATTTTGCTGTTGGGTTGAATGAAAGACACGACTTAATCATCTTGAAGCACTAATTTTGCTCTAACTCCTAGACTATTTGACCTTAAGGGATGATTTTTTACAATGAAGTCCTTATTTCTGTGTCCTTTAAGGAAATACAAAGCTTTTTCTATTCGAATTTTCATTTCAAAATTTTGCTGTTGGGTTGAATGAAAGACACGACTTAATCATCTTGAAGCACTAATTTTGCTCTAACTCCTAGACTATTTGACCTTTAGGGATGATTTCTTACAATGAAGTCCTTATTCCTGTGTCCTTTAAGGAAATAGAAAGCTTTTTCTATTCCAATTTTCATTTCAAAATTTGCTGTTGGGTTGATTGAAAGACACGACTTAATCATCATGAAGCACTAATTTTGATCTAACTTCTATACTATTTGACCTTAAGGGATGATTTCTTTCAATGAAGTCCTTATTCCTGTGTCCTTTAAGGAAATAGAAAGCTTTTTCTATTCCAATTTTCATTTAAAAATTTTGCTGTTGGGTTGAATGAAAGACACGACTTAATCATCTTGAAGCACTAATTTAGCTCTAACTTCTAGACTATTTGACCTTAAGGGATGATTTTTTACAATGAAGTCCGTATTCCTGTGTCTTTTGAGGAAATACAAAGCTTTTTCTGTTCGAATTTTCATTTCAAAATTTTGCTGTTGGGTTGAATGAAAGACACGACTTAATCATCTTGAAGCACTAATTTTGCTCTAACTCCTAGACTATTTGACCTTTAGGGATGATTTCTTACAATGAAGTTCTTATTCCTATGTCCTTTAAGGAAATAGAAAGCTTTTTCTATTCCAATTTTCATTTAAAAATTTTGCTGTTGGGTTGATTGAAAGACACGATTTAATCATCTCGAAGCACTTATTTTGCTCTAACTCCTAGACTATTTGACCTTAAGGGATGATTTTTTACAATGAAGTCCTTATTTCTGTATCCTTTAAGGAATTACAAAGCTTTTTCTATTCGAATTTTCATTTCAAAATTTTGCTGTTGGGTTGAATGAAAGACACGACTTAATCATCTTGAAGTACTAATTTTGCTCTAACTCCTAGACTATTTGACCTTAAGGGATGATTTTTTACAATTAAGTCCTTATTTCTGTGTCCTTAAAGAAAATACAAAGCTTTTTCTATTCGAATTTTCATTTCAAAATTTTGCTGTTGGGTTGAATGAAAGACACGACTTAATCATCTTGAAGCACTAATTTTGCTCTAACTCCTAGACTATTTGACCTTAAGGGATGATTTTTTTACAATGAAGTCCTTATTTCTGTGTCCTTTAAGGAAATACAAAGCTTTTTCTATTCGAATTTTCATTTAAAAATTTTGCTGTTGGGTTGAATGAAAGACACGATTTAATCAACTCGAAGCACTAATTTTGCTCTAACTCCTAGACTATTTGACCTTAAGGGATGATTTTTTACAATGAAGTCCGTATTCCTGTGTCCTTTAAGAAAATACAAAGCTTTTTTTATTCGAATTTTCATTTCAAAATTTTGCTGTTGGGTTGAATGAAAGACACGACTTAATCATCTTGAAGCACTAATTTTGCTCTAACTCCTAGACTATTTGACCTTTAGGGATTATTTCTTACAATGAAGTCCTTATTTTTGTGTCCTTTAAGGAAATAGAAAGCTTTTTCTATTCCAATTTTCATTTAAAAATTTTGCTGTTGGGTTGATTGAAAGACACGACTTAATCATCATGAAGCACTAATTTTGATCTAACTTCTAGACTATTTGACCTTAAGGGATGATTTTTTACAATGAAGTCCGTATTCCTGTGTCTTTTGAGGAAATACAAAGCTTTTTCTGTTCGAATTTTCATTTCAAAATTTTGCTGTTGGGTTGAATGAAAGACACGACTTAATCATCTTGAAGCACTAATTTTGCTCTAACTCCTAGACTATTTGACCTTTAGGGATGATTTCTTACAATGAAGTCCTTATTCCTATGTCCTTTAAGGAAATAGAAAGCTTTTTCTATTCCAATTTTCATTTAAAAATTTTGCTGTTGGTTTGATTGAAAGACACGATTTAATCATCTCGAAGCACTTATTTTGCTCTAACTCCTAGACTATTTGACCTTAAGGGATGATTTTTTTACAATGAAGTCCTTATTTCTGTGTTCTTTAAGGAAATTTAAAGCTTTTTCTATTCGAATTTTCATTTCAAAATTTTGCTGTTGGGTTGAATGAAAGACACGACTTAATCATCTTGAAGTACTAATTTTGCTCTAACTCCTAGACTATTTGACCTTAAGGGATGATTTTTTACAATTAAGTCCTTATTTCTGTGTCCTTAAAGAAAATACAAAGCTTTTTCTATTCGAATTTTCATTTCAAAATTTTGCTGTTGGGTTGAATGAAAGACACGACTTAATCATCTTGAAGCACTAATTTTGCTCTAACTCCTAGACTATTTGACCTTAAGGGATGATTTTTTTACAATGAAGTCCTTATTTCTGTGTCCTTTAAGGAAATACAAAGCTTTTTCTATTCGAATTTTCATTTAAAAATTTTGCTGTTGGGTTGAATGAAAGACACGATTTAATCAACTCGAAGCACTAATTTTGCTCTAACTCCTAGACTATTTGACCTTAAGGGATGATTTTTTACAATGAAGTCCGTATTCCTGTGTCCTTTAAGAAAATACAAAGCTTTTTTTATTCGAATTTTCATTTCAAAATTTTGCTGTTGGGTTGAATGAAAGACACGACTTAATCATCTTGAAGCACTAATTTTGCTCTAACTCCTAGACTATTTGACCTTTAGGGATGATTTCTTACAATGAAGTCCTTATTCCTGTGTCCTTTAAGGAAATAGAAAGCTTTTTCTATTCCAATTTTCATTTAAAAATTTTGCTGTTGGGTTGATTGAAAGACACGACTTAATCATCATGAAGCACTAATTTTGATCTAACTTCTAGACTATTTGACCTTAAGGGATGATTTTTTACAACGAAGTCCTTATTCCTGTGTCCTTTAAGGAAATACAAAGCTTTTTTTATTCGAATTTTCATTTCAAAATGATGCTGTTGAGTTAAATGAAAGACACGACTTAATCATCTTGAAGCACTAATTTTGCTCTAACTCCTAGACTATTTGACCTTAAGGGATGATTTTTTACAATGAAGTCCTTATTCTTGTTTCTTTTGAGGAAATACAAAGCTTTTTCTATTCGAATTTTCATTTCAAAATTTTGCTGTTGGGTTGAATGAAAGACACGACTTTATCATCATGAAGCACTAATTTAGCTCTAACTCCTAGACCATTTGACCTTAAGGGATGATTTTTTTACAATGAAGTCCTTATTTCTGTGTCCTTTAAGGAAATACAAAGCTTTTTCTATTCGAATTTTCATTTCAAAATTTTGCTGTTGGGTTGAATGAAAGACACGACTTAATCATCTTGAAGCACTAATTTTGCTCTAACTCCTAGACTATTTGACCTTAAGGGATGATTTTTTACAACGAAGTCCTTATTCCTGTTTCCTTTAAGGAAATAAAAAGTTTTTTCTATTCGAATTTTCATTTCAAAATTTTGCTGTTGGGTTGAATGAAAGACACGACTTAATCATCTTGAAGCACTAATTTAGCTCTAACTCTTAGACTATTTGACCTTAAGGGATGATTTTTTACAATGAAGTCCGTATTCCTGTGTCTTTTGAGGAAATACAAAGCTTTCTCTGTTCGAATTTTTATTTCAAAATTTTGCTGTTGGGTCGAATGAAAGACACGACTTTATCATCATGAAGCACTAATTTCGCTCTAACTCCTAGACTATTTGACCTTAAGGGACGATTTTTTACAATGAAGTCCTTATTCTTGTGTTCTTTAAGGAAATACAAAGCATTTTCTATTCGAATTTTCATTTCAAAATTTTGCTGTTGGGTTGAATGAAAGACACGACTTAATCATCTTGAAGCACTAATTTTGCTCTAACTCCTAGACTATTTGACCTTAAGGGATGATTTTTTTACAATGAAGTCCTTATTTCTGTGTCCTATAAGGAAATACAAAGCTTTTTCTATTCGAATTTTCATTTAAAACTTTTGCTGTTGGGTTGAATGAAAGACACGATTTAATCATCTCGAAGCACTAATTTTGCTCTAACTCCTAGACTATTTGACCTTAAGGGATGATTTTTTACAATGAAGTCCTTATTCCTGTGCCTTTAAGAAAATACAAAGCTTTTTCTATTCCAATTTTCATTTAAAAATTTTGCTGTTGGGTTGATTGAAAGACACGATTTAATCATCTCGAAGCACTTATTTTGCTCTAACTCCTAGACTATTTGACCTTAAGGGATGATTTCTTACAATGAAGTCCTTATTTCTGTGTCCTTTAAGGAAATACAAAGCTTTTTCTATTCGAATTTTCATTTCAAAATTTTGCTGTTGGGTTGAATGAAAGACACGACTTAATCATCTTGAAGTACTAATTTTGCTCTAACTCCTAGACTATTTGACCTAAAGGGATGATTTTTTACAATTAAGTCCTTATTCTTGTGTCCTTAAAGAAAATACAAAGCTTTTTCTATTCGAATTTTCATTTCAAAATTTTGCTGTTGGGTTGAATGAAAGACACGACTTAATCATCTTGAAGCACTAATTTTGCTCTAACTCCTAGACTATTTGACCTTAAGGGATGATTTTTTACAATGAAGTCCTTATTTTTGTGTCCTTTAAGGAAATACAAAGCTTTTTCTATTCGAATTTTCATTTCAAAATTTTGCTGTTGGGTTGAATGAAAGACACGACTTAATCATCTTGAAGCACTAATTTTGCTCTAACTCCTAGACTATTTGACCTTTAGGGATGATTTCTTACAATGAAGTCCTTATTCCTGTGTCCTTTAAGGAAATAGAAAGCTTTTTCTATTCGAATTTTCATTTAAAACTTTTGCTGTTGGGTTGAATGAAAGACACGATTTAATCATCTCGAAGCACTAATTTTTCTCTAACTCCTAGACTATTTGACCTTAAGGGATGATTTTTTACAATGAAGTCCTTATTCCTGTGTCCTTTAAGAAAATACAAAGCTTTTTCTATTCGAATTTTCATTTCAAAATTTTGCTGTTGGGTTGAATGAAAGACACGACTTAATCATCTTGAAGCACTAACTTTGCTCTAACTCCTAGACTATTTGACCTTTAGGGATGATTTCTTACAATGAAGTCCTTATTCCTGTGTCCTTTAAGGAAATAGAAAGCTTTTTCTATTCTAATTTTCATTTAAAAATTTTGCTGTTGGGTTGATTGAAAGACACGACTTAATCATCATGAAGCACTAATTTTGATCTAACTTCTAGACTATTTGACCTTAAGGGATGATTTTTTACAACGAAGTCCTCATTCCTGTGTCCTTTAAGGAAATACAAAGCTTTTTTTATTCGAATTTTCATTTCAAAATGATGCTGTTGAGTTAAATGAAAGACACGACTTAATCATCTTGAAGTACTAATTTTGCTCTAACTCCTAGACTATTTGACCTTAAGGGATGATTTTTTACAATGAAGTCCTTATTCTTGTTTCTTTTGAGGAAATACAAAGCTTTTTCTATTCGAATTTTCATTTCAAAATTTTGCTGTTGGGTTGAATGAAAGACACGACTTAATCATCATGAAGCACTAATTTTGATCTAACTTCTAGACTATTTGACCTTAAGGGATGATTTTTTACAACGAAGTCCTTATTCCTGTGTCCTTTAAGGAAATACAAAGCTTTTTTTATTCGAATTTTCATTTCAAAATGATGCTGTTGAGTTAAATGAAAGACACGACTTAATCATCTTGAAGCACTAATTTTGCTCTAACTCCTAGACTATTTGACCTTAAGGGATGATTTTTTACAATGAAGTCCTTATTCCTGTTTCCTTTAAGGAAATAAAAAGTTTTTTCTATTCGAATTTTCATTTCAAAATTTTGCTGTTGGGTTGAATGAAAGACACGACTTAATCATCTTGAAGCACTAATTTAGCTCTAACTCCTAGACTATTTGACCTTAAGAAATGATTTTTTACAATGAAGTCCGTATTCCTGTGTCTTTTGAGGAAATGCAAAGCTTTTTCTGTTCGAATTTTCATTTCAAAATTTTGCTGTTGGGTTGAATGAAAGACACGACTTTATCATTATGAAGCACTAATTTCGCTCTAACTTCTAGACTATTTGACCTTAAGGGACGATTTTTTACAATGAAGTCCTTATTCCTGTGTCCTTTAAGGAAATACAAAGCATTTTCTATTCGAATTTTCATTTCAAAATTTTGCTGTTGGGTTGAATGAAAGACACGACTTAATCATCTTGAAGCACTAATTTTGCTCTAACTCCTAGACTATTTGACCTTTAGGGATGATTTCTTACAATGAAGTCGTTATTCCTGTGTCCTTTAAGAAAATATAAAGCTTTTTCTATTCCAATTTTCATTTAAAAATTTTGCTGTTGGGTTGATTGAAAGACACGATTTAATCATCTCGAAGCACTTATTTTGCTCTAACTCCTAAACTATTTGACCTTAAGGGATGATTTTTTACAATGAAGTCCTTATTTCTGTGTCCTTTAAGGAAATACAAAGCTTTTTCTATTCGAATTTTCATTTCAAAATTTTGCTGTTGGGTTGAATGAAAGACACGACTTAATCATCTTGAAGTACTAATTTTGCTCTAACTCCTAGACTATTTGACCTTAAGGGATGATTTTTTACAATTAAGTCCTTATTCCTGTGTCCTTAAAGAAAATACAAAGCTTTTTCTATTCGAATTTTCATTTCAAAATTTTGCTGTTGGGTTGAATGAAAGACACGACTTAATCATCTTGAAGCACTAATTTTGCTCTAACTCCTAGACTATTTGACCTTAAGGGATGATTTTTTTACAATGAAGTCCTTATTTCTGTGTCCTTTAAGGAAATACAAAGCTTTTTCTATTCGAATTTTCATTTAAAAATTTTGCTGTTGGGTTGATTGAAAGACACGATTTAATCATCTCGAAGCACTAATTTTGCTCTAACTCCTAGACTATTTGACCTTAAGGGATGATTTTTTACAATGAAGTCCTTATTCCTGTGTCCTTTAAGAAAATACAAAGCTTTTTCTATTCGAATTTTCATTTCAAAATTTTGCTGTTGGGTTGAATGAAAGACACGACTTAA
This sequence comes from Platycheirus rosarum, assembly GCA_963971375.1. NCBI lineage: Eukaryota > Metazoa > Arthropoda > Insecta > Diptera > Syrphidae > Platycheirus > Platycheirus rosarum. Next base: position 11,601,574 of record OZ020511.1, on the reverse strand, counting down.
TCATCTTGAAGCACTAATTTTGCTCTAACTCCTAGACTATTTGACCTTTAGGGATGATTTCTTACAATGAAGTCCTTATTCCTGTGTCCTTTAAGGAAATAGAAAGCTTTTTCTATTCCAATTTTCATTTAAAAAATTTGCTGTTGGGTTGATTGAAAGACACGACTTAATCATCATGAAGCACTAATTTTGATCTAACTTCTAGACAATTTGACCTTAAGGGATGATTTTTTACAACGAAGTCCTTATTCCTGTGTCCTTTAAGAAAATACAAAGCTTTTTTTATTCGAATTTTCATTTCAAAATGATGCTGTTGAGTTAAATGAAAGACACGACTTAATCATCTTGAAGCACTAATTTTGCTCTAACTCCTAGACTATTTGACCTTAAGGGATGATTTTTTACAATGAAGTCCTTATTCTTGTTTCTTTTGAGGAAATACAAAGCTTTTTCTATTCGAATTTTCATTTCAAAATTTTGCTGTTGGGTTGAATGAAAGACACGACTTTATCATCATGAAGCACTAATTTAGCTCTATCTCCTAGACTATTTGACCTTAAGGGATGATTTTTTTACAATGAAGTCCTTATTTCTGTGTCCTTTAAGGAAATACAAAGCTTTTTCTATTCGAATTTTCATTTCAAAATTTTGCTGTTGGGTTGAATGAAAGACACGACTTAATCATCATGAAGCACTAATTTAGCTCTAACTTCTAGACTATTAGACCTTAAGGGATGATTTTTTACAACGAAGTCCTTATTTCTGTGTTCTTTTAGGAAATACAAAGCTTTTTCTATTCGAATTTTTATTTCAAAATTTTGCTGTTGGGTTGAATGAAAGACACGACTTAATCATCATGAAGCACTAATTTTGATCTAACTCCTAGACTATTTGACCTTAAGGGATGATTTTTTACAATGAAGTCCTTATTCCTGTGTCCTTTAAGAAAATACAAAGCTTTTTTTATTCGAATTTTCATTTCAAAATGATGCTGTTGAGTTAAATGAAAGACACGACTTAATCATCTTGAAGCACTAATTTTGCTCTAACTCCTAGACTATTTGACCTTAAGGGATGATTTTTTACAATGAAGTCCTTATTCCTGTTTCCTTTAAGGAAATAAAAAGTTTTTTCTATTCGAATTTTCATTTCAAAATTTTGCTGTTGGGTTGAATGAAAGACACGACTTAATCATCTTGAAGCACTAATTTAGCTCTAACTCCTAGACTATTTGACCTTAAGAAATGATTTTTTACAATGAAGTCCGTATTCCTGTGTCTTTTGAGGAAATACAAAGCTTTTTCTGTTCGAATTTTCATTTCAAAATTTTGCTGTTGGGTTGTATGAAAGACACGACTTTATCATTATGAAGCAATAATTTCGCTCTAACTCCTAGACTATTTGACCTTAAGGGACGATTTTTTACAATGAAGTCCTTATTCCTGTGTCCTTTAAGGAAATACAAAGCATTTTCTATTTGAATTTTCATTTCAAAATTTTGCTGTTGGGTTGAATGAAAGACACGACTTAATCATCTTGAAGCACTAATTTTGCTCTAACTCCTAGACTATTTGACCTTTAGGAATGATTTCTTACAATGAAGTCGTTATTCCTGTGTCCTTTAAGGAAATAGAAAGCTTTTTCTATTCCAATTTTCATTTAAAAATTTTGCTGTTGGGTTGATTGAAAGACACGATTTAATCATCTCGAAGCACTTATTTTGCTCTAACTCCTAGACTATTTGACCTTAAGGGATGATTTTTTACAATGAAGTCCTTATTTCTGTGTCCTTTAAGGAAATACAAAGCTCTTTCTATTCGAATTTTCATTTCAAAATTTTGCTGTTGGGTTGAATGAAAGACACGACTTAATCATCTTGAAGCACTAATTTAGCTCTAACTTCTAGACTATTTGACCTTAAGGGATGATTTTTTACAATGAAGTCCTTATTTCTGTGTTCTTTTAGGAAATACAAAGCTTTTTCTATTCGAATTTTTATTTCAAAATTTTGCTGTTGGGTTGAATGAAAGACACGACTTAATCATCATGAAGCACTAATTTTGATCTAACTTCTAGACTATTTGACCTTAAGGGATGATTTTTTACAACGAAGTCCTTATTCCTGTGTCCTTTAAGGAAATACAAAGCTTTTTTTATTCGAATTTTCATTTCAAAATGATGCTGTTGAGTTAAATGAAAGACACGACTTAATCATCTTGAAGCACTAATTTTGCTCTAACTCCTAGACTATTTGACCTTAAGGGATGATTTTTAAAATGAAGTCCTTATTCCTGTTTCCTTTAAGGAAATAAAAAGTTTTTTCTATTCGAATTTTCATTTCAAAATTTTGCTGTTGGGTTGATTGAAAGACACGACTTAATCATCTTGAAGCACTAATTTAGCTCTAACTCCTAGACTATTTGACCTTAAGGGATGACTTTTTACAATGAAGTCCGTATTCCTGTGTCTTTTGAGGAAATACAAAGCTTTTTCTGTTCGAATTTTCATTTCAAAATTTTGCTGTTGGGTTGAATGAAAGACACGACTTTATCATTATGAAGCACTAATTTTGCTCTAACTCCTAGACTATTTGACCTTAAGGGACGATTTTTTACAATGAAGTCCTTATTGCTGTGTCCTTTAAGGAAATACAAAGCATTTTCTATTCGAATTTTCATTTCAAAATTTTGCTGTTGGGTTGTATGAAAGACACGACTTTATCATTATGAAGCAATAATTTCGCTCTAACTCCTAGACTATTTGACCTTAAGGGACGATTTTTTACAATGAAGTCCTTATTCCTGTGTCCTTTAAGGAAATACAAAGCATTTTCTATTTGAATTTTCATTTCAAAATTTTGCTGTTGGGTTGAATGAAAGACACGACTTAATCATCTTGAAGCACTAATTTTGCTCTAACTCCTAGACTATTTGACCTTTAGGAATGATTTCTTACAATGAAGTCGTTATTCCTGTGTCCTTTAAGGAAATAGAAAGCTTTTTCTATTCCAATTTTCATTTAAAAATTTTGCTGTTGGGTTGATTGAAAGACACGATTTAATCATCTCGAAGCACTTATTTTGCTCTAACTCCTAGACTATTTGACCTTAAGGGATGATTTTTTACAATGAAGTCCTTATTTCTGTGTCCTTTAAGGAAATACAAAGCTCTTTCTATTCGAATTTTCATTTCAAAATTTTGCTGTTGGGTTGAATGAAAGACACGACTTAATCATCTTGAAGCACTAATTTAGCTCTAACTTCTAGACTATTTGACCTTAAGGGATGATTTTTTACAATGAAGTCCTTATTTCTGTGTTCTTTTAGGAAATACAAAGCTTTTTCTATTCGAATTTTTATTTCAAAATTTTGCTGTTGGGTTGAATGAAAGACACGACTTAATCATCATGAAGCACTAATTTTGATCTAACTTCTAGACTATTTGACTTTAAGGGATGATTTTTTACAACGAAGTCCTTATTCCTGTGTCCTTTAAGGAAATACAAAGCTTTTTTTATTCGAATTTTCATTTCAAAATGATGCTGTTGAGTTAAATGAAAGACACGACTTAATCATCTTGAAGCACTAATTTTGCTCTAACTCCTAGACTATTTGACCTTAAGGGATGATTTTTAAAATGAAGTCCTTATTCCTGTTTCCTTTAAGGAAATAAAAAGTTTTTTCTATTCGAATTTTCATTTCAAAATTTTGCTGTTGGGTTGATTGAAAGACACGACTTAATCATCTTGAAGCACTAATTTAGCTCTAACTCCTAGACTATTTGACCTTAAGGGATGACTTTTTACAATGAAGTCCGTATTCCTGTGTCTTTTGAGGAAATACAAAGCTTTTTCTGTTCGAATTTTCATTTCAAAATTTTGCTGTTGGGTTGAATGAAAGACACGACTTTATCATTATGAAGCACTAATTTTGCTCTAACTCCTAGACTATTTGACCTTAAGGGACGATTTTTTACAATGAAGTCCTTATTGCTGTGTCCTTTAAGGAAATACAAAGCATTTTCTATTCGAATTTTCATTTCAAAATTTTGCTGTTGGGTTGAATGAAAGACACGACTTAATCATCTTGAAGCAATAATTTTGCTCTAACTCCTAGACTATTTGACCTTAAGGGATGATTTTTTTACAATGAAGTCCTTATTTCTGTGTCCTTTAAGGAAATACAAAGCTTTTTCTATTCGAATTTTCATTTAAAAATTTTGCTGTAGGGTTGAACGAAAGACACGATTTAATCATCTCGAAGCACTAATTTTGCTCTAACTCCTAGACTATTTGACCTTAAGGGATGATTTTTTACAATGAAGTCCTTATTCCTGTGTCCTTTAAGGAAATACAAAGCTTTTTCTATTCGAATTTTCATTTAAAACTTTTGCTGTTGGGTTGAATGAAAGACACGATTTAATCATCTCGAAGCACTAATTTTGCTCTAACTCCTAGACTATTTGACCTTAAGGGATGATTTTTTTACAATGAAGTCCTTATTCCTGTGTTCTTTAAGGAAATAGAAAGCTTTTTCTATTCCAATTTTCATTTAAAAATTTTGCTGTTGGGTTGATTGAAAGACACGACTTAATCATCACGAAGCACTAATTTTGATCTAACTTCTAGACTATTTGACCTTAAGGAATGATTTTTTACAACGAAGTCCTTATTTCTGTGTCCTTTAAGGAAATACAAAGCTTTTTTTATTCGAATTTTCATTTCAAAATGATGCTGTTGAGTTAAATGAAAGACACGACTTACTCATCTTGAAGCACTAATTTTGCTCTAACTCCTAGACTATTTGACCTTAAGTGATGATTTTTTACAACGACGTCCTTATTCGTGTGTCCTTTAAGGAAATACAAAGCTTTTTTTATTCGAATTTTCATTTCAAAATGATGCTGTTGAGTTAAATGAAAGACACGACTTAATCATCTTGAAGCACTAATTTTGCTCTAACTCCTAGACTATTTGACCTTAAGGGATGATTTTTTACAATGAAGTCCTTATTCCTGTTTCCTTTAAGGAAATAAAAAGTTTTTTCTATTCGAATTTTCATTTCAAAATTTTGCTGTTGGGTTGAATGAAAGACACGACTTAATCATCTTGAAGCACTAATTTAGCTCTAACTCCTAGACTATTTGACCTTAAGAAATGATTTTTTACAATGAAGTCCGTATTCCTGTGTCTTTTGAGGAAAAACAAAGCTTTTTCTGCTCGAATTTTCATTTCAAAATTTTGCTGTTGGGTTGAATGAAAGACACGACTTTATCATTATGAAGCACTAATTTCGCTCTAACTCCTAGACTATTTGACCTTAAGGGACGATTTTTTACAATGAAGTCCTTATTCCTGTGTCCTTTAAGGAAATACAAAGCATTTTCTATTCAAATTTTCATTTCAAAATTTTGCTGTTGGGTTGAATGAAAGACACGACTTAATCATCTTGAAGCACTAATTTTGCTCTAACTCCTAGACTATTTGACCTTTAGGGATGATTTCTTACAATGAAGTCGTTATTCCTGTGTCCTTTAAGGAAATAGAAAGCTTTTTCTATTCCAATTTTCATTTAAAAATTTTGCTGTTGGGTTGATTGAAAGACACGATTTAATTATCTCGAAGCACTTATTTTGCTCTAACTCCTAGACTATTTGACCTTAAGGGATGATTTCTTACAATGAAGTTGTTATTCCTGTGTCCTTTAAGGAAATAGAAAGCTTTTTCTATTCCAATTTTCATTTAAAAATTTTGCTGTTGGGTTGATTGAAAGACACGATTTAATCATCTCGAAGCACTTATTTTGCTCTAACTCCTAGACTATTTGACCTTAAGGGATGATTTTTTACAATGAAGTCCTTATTTCTGTGTCCTTTAAGGAAATACAAAGCTTTTTCTATTCGAATTTTCATTTCAAAATTTTGCTGTTGGGTTGAATGAAAGACACGACTTAATCATCTTGAAGAACTAATTTTGCTCTAACTCCTAGACTATTTGACCTTAAGGGATGATTTTTTTACAATGAAGTCCTTATTCCTGTGTCCTTAAAGAAAATACAAAGCTTTTTCTATTCGAATTTTCATTTCAAAATTTTGCTGTTGGGTTGAATGAAAGACACGACTTTATCATTATGAAGCACTAATTTCGCTCTAACTCCTCAGTGTCGATCTTAAGCTCATAGCGGCCGGACGTCGGGTCGAGGTGCGCGCATAACAATTAAACAAAAGTCAAAAAAAAAAAAAAAAAAAAAAAATTATTGCGCATTGTTATCGCGAGTGTTAAAAAAAAAAATATATTACACACTCGTTTGAGAAATTGGCAAAACCCCCTCGCGTGTGCTGTAAAGATAATAACAATATCCACTTGCGTCGTTGGAAGACGATAAGATGCCCATTCGCGCTGTGAAAGAAAAAAAAAAAAAAAATAATTCACACTTGCATAACAAATTAAATTATCCTCCTATCTGTCCCAACCCTTTGTGCTTAGCTTAACTGCCTCTTTCTTATCTACTGTAGGCATCGTATGCTTGCGGTAAATAGATAAGGGCATCTGAGTTTGTCCTATTGTGCTGAATATTTAAATTGATTTTTTGTATGCAAGCTGTCTTATGGGCATAACACCTAAGACAGTTTGATTATTACAGAGATTAATTTGGATTTTCACTGCATGGTTCGACTTATTCAGAATTGTGTTTTGTGTGTAAGTATTTTTAAATGGTAAGTGATTTTTGTGTCGTGTATTCCAATGTTCGTGGTATTAGAAAGAATTTCTTTCACCTGTACGTCTACACTGTTCAATACAGGCCAGCTGTTTTGGCATTAAGTGAAACCCAGGTTGGAGTAAATACTGATTTATCAGAATTTGCTCTACATGGGTATAGCTTGGTGCCATTACTCTTTTCCCATCATGGTCTCGTGGTCTATGTTAGAAATGATATTGCTTGCCAGAGCCTTCCCCAATATGGGCAATGTTCCAACACGGACTTTAACTTCTTGTGGCTCAAATTCACTGTCCGCAAGCATGTCATTCATTATTGTTTTATTTACAGGAGTCCAAATCTCGACAGCAATTCGACTTGTAACGAGTTTGATGCGCTGTCTGATTCTATCTCGAAAATTGTTTCCCTTTGTCCTCGCACTGAAATCGTTATTGCGGGCGATTTCAATGTACACAATTCCAATTGGCTCCGCTATTCTGGTCAGACAACACCCGAAGGAAGGTATGTCGAGCTCTTTGCCGGGTTACATCACCTTACCCAACTGATCGATGTGCCAACGCGTATACCGGATGTTGCTGGGCAAGCCGCCCATACTCTTGACTTGTTTCTTACTTCTCACCCTGATAAATATACCATTAGTGTAACTTCTCCATTTGGCACTTCAGACCATTGTGTCATTTCAGCTAATTTCTCATCCTCCACCCATCCAGTTAAAGAAAAACTTCCCACCAGGACCGTTTGGCAATACGAGAAAGCCAACTGGGACGGCCTGAATATTTTTTTCCGAAACTTTAACTGGTCACTATGCTTCCTCGATAGTGACATTGATGCCAGTGCTGAAATGATCACAAATGTGATTCTTCTAGGGATGCGTGCTTTTATTCCCAACAGAGTAAAAAGCATCAAACCTAAAGAAAAGTCTTGGTTTAATTCTGAGTGTAAAGAAGCTATCAGGCTCAAAGAAGTAAGTTTCCGTTCTTACAAAGCCAACCCTACAGAGGAAAATCGGAAAAAGCACAAACAAGCAAGAAACTCATGCAACTCCGTTATTGAAAGAACCAAATTTTTGCATGACCAAAAATTACGGCAAAAAATTCTGCAGTGTCCCAAAGGCAGTAAAAATTTTTGGTCATTTGTAAAAAATATTAAAAACTCCTCAACATCTTCGGTTCCAACGCTCATCGACAATAACAAACCAATTGTTTACTCTTCAGAGAAGGCAAACTTGCTCGCCGCCCATTTCGCTGCCAGCTCCACGCTCCCGCATAGCAACGTTGCCCCTCCTGTACTTGAGAATGTAAATTTTTCCATGGGACAGATTTTTTTCCGCACTCGTACAGTAGCAAGAGTTCTCAAAGATCTCGATATACACAAATCCGCTGGCCCGGATGGTATACCCCCGATTATTCTGAAGAGGTGTTCTTCCACACTGGCAAAGCCACTGCGTAAGCTTTTCCATCGCTCCTACTCTTCTGGAATCTTTCCTAGAAGATGGAAAACAGCATTTGTCCAGCCTGTCCCTAAGAAAGGTGACCCATCCTCCCCCTCCTCCTACCGACCCATAGCACTGACATCCCTTCTTTCTAAGGTCTTGGAAACACTGATTAACCGTCAGCTTAAGGAATATCTCGAAGATCGTAAGCTTCTCCATGACCGTCAGTATGGCTTCCGCAGCAACCGTTCCACTGGTGATCTGATGGCATATCTCACCGAACAGTGGAACAAATCTTTACATCGCTTTGGTGAAAGTAAGATTATTGCTCTTGATATCTCCAAGGCATTTGATAGAGTTTGGCATGAAGCTCTCTTATCGAAAATGCGTGCTTTTGGGATCGATAATACTCTTGTTCGTTGGATTAGAAGCTATCTCCTGGACCGTTCAATACAAGTTGTATTGGACGGATTCAAGTCTGATTCCCATAAAATAAATGCTGGTGTGCCCCAGGGCTCTGTTCTGTCTCCGACTCTTTTCCTCATTTTTATAAATGATCTTCTGTCTGTTACTTCTAATCCACTTAACTGTTTTGCTGACGACTCTACCCTCAGCTTTTCATATTCGTTCGATAATTCACGTCCTTCGCCTTCGGACGTACAATTGCAACGGTGCCGTATGTCAAGCTCATTAAACTCCGATTTATACAGCATTGTTAAATGGGGTAATAGGAATCGTGTGGAGTTTAATGCTTCGAAAACTCAATGCTGTCTTCTGTCGTTAAAGCTAAACATACCCCCAATGCCATTGTCCATGAATGGCACTTACATCGAAGAAACCGAAAAGCTCTCAGTACTCGGTATGTGTGTCAACGATGACCTCCGTTGGAACGACCATATATTTGAAATCGCTAAAAATGCTGCTAAGTGCTTAGGTTTTCTGTATCGGTGTAAGAAGTATTTTTCCCCATCTGATCTGGCTACAATTTATAAAGCGTTTATACGCCCTAAACTCGAGTATAACTCCCACCTCTGGGCAGGTGCTTCACAAACATCGCTTCACTTGCTTGATAGAATACAAAATAGAGCGTTAAGATTGATAGGAAATAGAACTGCCGCTGAAACAATTGCCCCTCTCGAACACCGACGCAATGTTTCATGTCTTTCCTTATTTTATCGGTTCTTTTATAAAAAATGTTCACTCGAGGTAGCCAGCTGCATTCCTCCCCTTAAAAGTTTCGCCCGTAATACTCGTCTTGCTAGGAATGCCCATCAGTTCACCCTTGAGCCCAATTTCGGACGTACCGTGAAATATAGAGATTCTTTTTTTAGCCGTACAACAAGACTTTGGAATGGTTTACCCGGCGAGATTTTCCCTTGCCATTTCAACTTGCAAACATTCAAAACCAATGTTAATCGACACCTCCTATCTCTCCCCTCCCTATCTTCCTAATGCCCGCGCAGTGTGTTACATTAAAAGGGAAACAAATAGTCCCTTGTGCGCGCGTTAATTATAAAAAAAAAAAAAAAGACTATTTGACCTTAAGGGACGATTTTTTACAATGAAGTCCTTATTCCTGTGTCCTTAAAGAAAATACAAAGCTTTTTCTATTCGAATTTTCATTTCAAAATTTTGCTGTTGGGTTGAATGAAAGACACGACTTAATCATCTTGAAGCACTAATTTTGCTCTAACTCCTAGACTATTTGACCTTTAGGGATGATCTATTACAATGAAGTCCTTATTCCTGTGTCCTTAAAGGAAATAGAAAGCTTTTTCTATTCCAATTTTCATTTAAAAATTTTGCTGTTGGGTTGATTGAAAGACACGACTTAATCATCATGAAGCACTAATTTTGATCTAACTTCTAGACTATTTGACCTTAAGGGATGATTTTTTACAACGAAGTCCTTATTCCTGTGTCCTTTAAGGAAATACAAAGCTTTTTTTATTCGAATTTTCATTTCAAAATGATGCTGTTGAGTTAATTGAAAGACAAGACTTAATCATCTTGAAGCACTAATTTTGCTCTAACTCCTAGACTATTTGACCTTAAGGGATGATTTTTTACAATGAAGTCCTTATTCTTGTTTCTTTTGAGGAAATACAAAGCTTTTTCTATTCGAATTTTCATTTCAAAATTTTGCTGTTGGGTTGAATGAAAGACACGACTTTATCATTATGAAGCACTAATTTAGCTCTAACTCCTAGACTATTTGACCTTAAGGGATGATTTCTTACAATGAAGTCCTTATTTTTGTTTCTTTTGAGGAAATACAAAGCTTTTTCAATTCGAATTTTCATTTCAAAATTTTGCTGTTGGGTTGAATGAAAGACACGACTTAATCATCATGAAGCACTAATTTAGCTCTAACTTCTAGACTATTTGACCTTAAGGGATGATTTTTTACAACGAAGTCCTTATTCCTGTGTTCTTTTAGGAAATACAAAGCTTTTTCTATTCGAATTTTTATTTCAAAATTTTGCTGTTGGCTTGAATGAAAGACACGACTTAATCATCTGAAAGCACTAATTTTGATCTAACTTCTAGACTATTTGACCTTAAGGGATGATTTTTTACAACGAAGTCCTTATTCCTGTGTCCTTTAAGGAAATACAAAGCTTTTTTATTCGAATTTTCATTTCAAAATGATGCTGTTGAGTTAAATGAAAGACACGACTTAATCATCTTGAAGCACTAATTTTGCTCTAACTCCTAGACTATTTGACCTTAAGGGATGATTTTTTTACAATGAAGTCCTTATTTCTGTTTCCTTTAAGGAAATAAAAAGTTTTTTCTATTCGAATTTTCATTTCAATATTTTGCTGTTGGGTTGAATGAAAGACACGACTTAATCATCTTGAAGCACTAATTTAGCTCTAACTCCTAGACTATTTGACCTTAAGGGATGATTTTTTACAATGAAGTCCTTATTCTTGTTTCTTTTGAGGAAATACAAAGCTTTTTCTATTCGAATTTTCATTTCAAAATTTTGCTGTTGGGTTGAATGAAAGACACGACTTTATCATTATGAAGCACTAATTTAGCTCTAACTCCTAGACTATTTGACCTTAAGGGATGATTTTTTTACAATGAAGTCCTTATTTTTGTTTCTTTTGAGGAAAAACAAAGCTTTTTCAATTCGAATTTTCATTTCAAAATTTTGCTGTTGGGTTGAATGAAAGACACGACTTAATCATCATGAAGCACTAATTTAGCTCTAACTTCTAGACTATTTGACCTTAAGGGATGATTTTTTACAACGAAGTCCTTATTCCTGTGTTCTTTTAGGAAATACAAAGCTTTTTCTATTCGAATTTTTATTTCAAAATTTTGCTGTTGGCTTGAATGAAAGACACGACTTAATCATCTGAAAGCACTAATTTTGATCTAACTTCTAGACTATTTGACCTTAAGGGATGATTTTTTACAACGAAGTCCTTATTCCTGTGTCCTTTAAGGAAATACAAAGCTTTTTTATTCGAATTTTCATTTCAAAATGATGCTGTTGAGTTAAATGAAAGACACGACTTAATCATCTTGAAGCACTAATTTTGCTCTAACTCCTAGACTATTTGACCTTAAGGGATGATTTTTTTACAATGAAGTCCTTATTCCTGTTTCCCTTAAGGAAATAAAAAGTTTTTTCTATTCGAATTTTCATTTCAATATTTTGCTGTTGGGTTGAATGAAAGACACGACTTAATCATCTTGAAGCACTAATTTAGCTCTAACTCCTAGACTATTTGACCTTAAGGGATGATTTTTTACAATGAAGTCCTTATTCTTGTGTCTTTTGAGGAAATACAAAGCTTTTTCTATTCGAATTTTCATTTCAAAATTTTGCTGTTGGGTTGAATGAAAGACACGACTTTATCATCATGAAGCACTAATTTAGCTCTAACTCCTAGACTATTTGACCTTAAGGGATGATTTTTTTACAATGAAGTCCTTATTCCTGTGTGCTTTAAGGAAATACAAAGCTTTTTCTATTCGAATTTTCATTTCAAAATTTTGCTGTTGGGTTGATTGAAAGACACGATTTAATCATCTTGAAGCACTTATTTTGCTCTAACTCCTAGACTATTTGACCTTTAGGGATGATTTTTTACAATGAAGTCCTTATTTCTGTGTCCTTTAAGGAAATATAAAGCTTTTTCTATTCGAATTTTCATTTCAAAATTTTGCTGTTGGGTTGAATGAAAGACACGACTTAATCATCTTGAAGCACTAATTTTGCTCTAACTCCTAGACTATTTGACCTTAAGGGATGATTTTTTACAATGAAGTCCTTATTTCTGTGTCCTTTAAGGAAATACAAAGCTTTTTCTATTCGAATTTTCATTTCAAAATTTTGCTGTTGGGTTGAATGAAAGACACGACTTAATCATCTCGAAGCACTAATTTAGCTCTAACTCCTAGACTATTTGACCTTAAGGGATGATTTTTTACAAAGAAGTCCTTATTCCTGTGTCCTTTAAGAAAATACAAAGCTTTTTCTATTCGAATTTTCATTTCAAAATTTTGCTGTTGGGTTGAATGAAAGACACGACTTAATCATCTTGAAGCACTAATTTTGCTCTAACTCCTAGACTATTTGACCTTAAGGGATGATTTTTTACAATGAAGTCCTTATTTCTGTGTCCTTTAAGGAAATACAAAGCTTTTTCTATTCGAATTTTCATTTCAAAATTTTGCTGTTGGGTTGAATGAAAGACACGACTTAATCATCTCGAAGCACTAATTTAGCTCTAACTCCTAGACTATTTGACCTTAAGGGATGATTTTTTACAATGAAGTCCTTATTTCTGTGTCCTTTAAGGAAATACAAAGCTTTTTCTATTCGAATTTTCATTTCAAAATTTTGCTGTTGGGTTGAATGAAAGACACGACTTAATCATCTCGAAGCACTAATTTAGCTCTAACTCCTAGACTATTTGACCTTAAGGGATGATTTTTTACAAAGAAGTCCTTATTCCTGTGTCCTTTAAGAAATTACAAAGCTTTTTCTATTCGAATTTTCATTTCAAAATTTTGCTGTTGGGTTGAATGAAAGACACGACTTAATCATCTCGAAGCACTAATTTAGCTCTAACTCCTAGACTATTTGACCTTAAGGGATGATTTTTTACAAAAAAGTCCTTATTCCTGTGTCCTTTAAGAAAATACAAAGCTTTTTCTATTCGAATTTTCATTTAAAAATTTTGCTGTTAGGTTGATTGAAAGACACGATTTAATCATCTCGAAGCACTTATTTTGCTCTTACTCCTAGATTATTTGACCTTTAGGGATGATTTTTTACAATGAAGTCCTTATTTTTGTGTCCTTTAAGGAAATACAAAGCTTTTTCTATTCGAATTTTCATTTCAAAATTTTGCTGTTGGGTTGAATGAAAGACACGACTTAATCATCTTGAAGTACTAATTTTGCTCTAACTCCTAGACTATTTGACCTTAAGGGATGATTTCTTACAATGAAGTCCTTATTTCTGTGTCCTTTAAGGAAATAGAAAGCTTTTTCTATTCCAATTTTCATTTAAAAATTTTGCTGTTGGGTTGATTGAAAGACACGATTTAATCATCTCGAAGCACTTATATTGCTCTAACTCCTAGACTATTTGACCTTTAGGGATGATTTTTTACAATGAAGTCCTTATTCCTGTGTCCTTTAAGGAAATATAAAGCTTTTTCTATTCCAATTTTCATTTAAAAATTTTGCTGTTGGGTTGATTGAAAGACACGATTTAATCATCTCGAAGCACTTATTTTGTTTTAACTCCTAGACTATTTGACCTTTAGGGATGATTTTTTACAATGAAGTCCTTATTTCTGTGTCCTTTAAGAAAATACAAAGCTTTTTCTATTCGAATTTTCATTTCAAAATTTTGCTGTTGGGTTGAATGAAAGACACGACTTAATCATCTTGAAGCACTAATTTTGCTCTAACTCCTAGACTATTTGATCTTAAGGGATGATTTTTTACAATTAAGTCCTTATTTCTGTGTCCTTTAAGGAAATACAAAGCTTTTTCTATTCGAATTTTCATTTAAAAATTTTGCTGTTGGGTTGAATGAAAGACACGATTTAATCATCTCGAAGCACTAATTTAGCTCTAACTTCTAGACTATTTGACCTTAAGGGATGATTTTTTACAATGAAGTCCTTATTCCTATGTACTTTAAGAAAATACAAAGCTTTTTCTATTCGAATTTTCATTTCTAAATTTTGCTGTTGGGTTGAATGAAAGACACGACTTAATCATCTTGAAGCACTAATTTTGCTCTAACTCCTAGACTATTTGACCTTAAGGGATGATTTTTTTACAATGAAGTCCTTATTTCTGTGTCCTTTAAGGAAATTTAAAGCTTTTTCTATTCGAATTTTCATTTAAAAATTTTGCTGTTGGGTTGAATGAAAGACACGACTTAATCATCTTGAAGTACTAATTTTGCTCTAACTCCTAGACTATTTGACCTTAAGGGATGATTTTTTTCAATGAAGTCCTTATTTCTGTGTCCTTTAAGAAAACATAAAGCTTTTTCTATTCGAATTTTCATTTCAAAATTTTGCAGTTGGGTTGAATGAAAGACACGACTTAATCATCTTGAAGCACTAATTTTGCTCTTACTCCTAGACTATTTGACCTTAAGGGATGATTTTTTACAATGAAGTCCTTATTTCTGTGTCCTTTAAGGAAATACAAAGCTTTTTCTATTCGAATTTTCATTTCAAAATTTTGCTGTTGGGTTGAATGAAAGACACGACTTAATCATCTCGAAGCACTAATTTAGCTCTAACTCCTAGACTATTTGACCTTAAGGGATGATTTTTTACAAAGAAGTCCTTATTCCTGTGTCCTTTAAGAAAATACAAAGCTTTTTCTATTCGAATTTTCATTTCAAAATTTTGCTGTTGGGTTGAATGAAAGACACGACTTAATCATCTTGAAGCACTAATTTTGCTCTAACTCCTAGACTATTTGACCTTAAGGGATGATTTTTTACAATGAAGTCCTTATTTCTGTGTCCTTTAAGGAAATACAAAGCTTTTTCTATTCGAATTTTCATTTCAAAATTTTGCTGTTGGGTTGAATGAAAGACACGACTTAATCATCTCGAAGCACTAATTTAGCTCTAACTCCTAGACTATTTGACCTTAAGGGATGATTTTTTACAATGAAGTCCTTATTTCTGTGTCCTTTAAGGAAATACAAAGCTTTTTCTATTCGAATTTTCATTTCAAAATTTTGCTGTTGGGTTGAATGAAAGACACGACTTAATCATCTCGAAGCACTAATTTAGCTCTAACTCCTAGACTATTTGACCTTAAGGGATGATTTTTTACAAAGAAGTCCTTATTCCTGTGTCCTTTAAGAAATTACAAAGCTTTTTCTATTCGAATTTTCATTTCAAAATTTTGCTGTTGGGTTGAATGAAAGACACGACTTAATCATCTCGAAGCACTAATTTAGCTCTAACTCCTAGACTATTTGACCTTAAGGGATGATTTTTTACAAAAAAGTCCTTATTCCTGTGTCCTTTAAGAAAATACAAAGCTTTTTCTATTCGAATTTTCATTTAAAAATTTTGCTGTTAGGTTGATTGAAAGACACGATTTAATCATCTCGAAGCACTTATTTTGCTCTTACTCCTAGATTATTTGACCTTTAGGGATGATTTTTTACAATGAAGTCCTTATTTTTGTGTCCTTTAAGGAAATACAAAGCTTTTTCTATTCGAATTTTCATTTCAAAATTTTGCTGTTGGGTTGAATGAAAGACACGACTTAATCATCTTGAAGTACTAATTTTGCTCTAACTCCTAGACTATTTGACCTTAAGGGATGATTTCTTACAATGAAGTCCTTATTTCTGTGTCCTTTAAGGAAATAGAAAGCTTTTTCTATTCCAATTTTCATTTAAAAATTTTGCTGTTGGGTTGATTGAAAGACACGATTTAATCATCTCGAAGCACTTATTTTGCTCTAACTCCTAGACTATTTGACCTTTAGGGATGATTTTTTACAATGAAGTCCTTATTCCTGTGTCCTTTAAGGAAATATAAAGCTTTTTCTATTCCAATTTTCATTTAAAAATTTTGCTGTTGGGTTGATTGAAAGACACGATTTAATCATCTCGAAGCACTTATTTTGTTTTAACTCCTAGACTATTTGACCTTTAGGGATGATTTTTTACAATGAAGTCCTTATTTCTGTGTCCTTTAAGAAAATACAAAGCTTTTTCTATTCGAATTTTCATTTCAAAATTTTGCTGTTGGGTTGAATGAAAGACACGACTTAATCATCTTGAAGCACTAATTTTGCTCTAACTCCTAGACTATTTGATCTTAAGGGATGATTTTTTACAATTAAGTCCTTATTTCTGTGTCCTTTAAGGAAATACAAAGCTTTTTCTATTCGAATTTTCATTTAAAAATTTTGCTGTTGGGTTGAATGAAAGACACGATTTAATCATCTCGAAGCACTAATTTAGCTCTAACTTCTAGACTATTTGACCTTAAGGGATGATTTTTTACAATGAAGTCCTTATTCCTATGTACTTTAAGAAAATACAAAGCTTTTTCTATTCGAATTTTCATTTCTAAATTTTGCTGTTGGGTTGAATGAAAGACACGACTTAATCATCTTGAAGCACTAATTTTGCTCTAACTCCTAGACTATTTGACCTTAAGGGATGATTTTTTTACAATGAAGTCCTTATTTCTGTGTCCTTTAAGGAAATTTAAAGCTTTTTCTATTCGAATTTTCATTTAAAAATTTTGCTGTTGGGTTGAATGAAAGACACGACTTAATCATCTTGAAGTACTAATTTTGCTCTAACTCCTAGACTATTTGACCTTAAGGGATGATTTTTTTCAATGAAGTCCTTATTTCTGTGTCCTTTAAGAAAACATAAAGCTTTTTCTATTCGAATTTTCATTTCAAAATTTTGCAGTTGGGTTGAATGAAAGACACGACTTAATCATCTTGAAGCACTAATTTTGCTCTTACTCCTAGACTATTTGACCTTAAGGGATGATTTTTTACAATGAAGTCCTTATTTCTGTGTCCTTTAAGGAAATACAAAGCTTTTTCTATTCGAATTTTCATTTCAAAATTTTGCTGTTGGGTTGAATGAAAGACACGACTTAATCATCTCGAAGCACTAATTTAGCTCTAACTCCTAGACTATTTGACCTTAAGGGATGATTTTTTACAAAGAAGTCCTTATTCCTGTGTCCTTTAAGAAAATACAAAGCTTTTTCTATTCGAATTTTCATTTCAAAATTTTGCTGTTGGGTTGAATGAAAGACACGACTTAATCATCTTGAAGCACTAATTTTGCTCTAACTCCTAGACTATTTGACCTTAAGGGATGATTTTTTACAATGAAGTCCTTATTTCTGTGTCCTTTAAGGAAATACAAAGCTTTTTCTATTCGAATTTTCATTTCAAAATTTTGCTGTTGGGTTGAATGAAAGACACGACTTAATCATCTCGAAGCACTAATTTAGCTCTAACTCCTAGACTATTTGACCTTAAGGGATGATTTTTTACAATGAAGTCCTTATTTCTGTGTCCTTTAAGGAAATACAAAGCTTTTTCTATTCGAATTTTCATTTCAAAATTTTGCTGTTGGGTTGAATGAAAGACACGACTTAATCATCTCGAAGCACTAATTTAGCTCTAACTCCTAGACTATTTGACCTTAAGGGATGATTTTTTACAAAGAAGTCCTTATTCCTGTGTCCTTTAAGAAATTACAAAGCTTTTTCTATTCGAATTTTCATTTCAAAATTTTGCTGTTGGGTTGAATGAAAGACACGACTTAATCATCTCGAAGCACTAATTTAGCTCTAACTCCTAGACTATTTGACCTTAAGGGATGATTTTTTACAAAAAAGTCCTTATTCCTGTGTCCTTTAAGAAAATACAAAGCTTTTTCTATTCGAATTTTCATTTAAAAATTTTGCTGTTAGGTTGATTGAAAGACACGATTTAATCATCTCGAAGCACTTATTTTGCTCTTACTCCTAGATTATTTGACCTTTAGGGATGATTTTTTACAATGAAGTCCTTATTTTTGTGTCCTTTAAGGAAATACAAAGCTTTTTCTATTCGAATTTTCATTTCAAAATTTTGCTGTTGGGTTGAATGAAAGACACGACTTAATCATCTTGAAGTACTAATTTTGCTCTAACTCCTAGACTATTTGACCTTAAGGGATGATTTCTTACAATGAAGTCCTTATTCTGTGTCCTTTAAGGAAATAGAAAGCTTTTTCTATTCCAATTTTCATTTAAAAATTTTGCTGTTGGGTTGATTGAAAGACACGATTTAATCATCTCGAAGCACTTATTTTGCTCTAACTCCTAGACTATTTGACCTTTAGGGATGATTTTTTACAATGAAGTCCTTATTCCTGTGTCCTTTAAGGAAATATAAAGCTTTTTCTATTCCAATTTTCATTTAAAAATTTTGCTGTTGGGTTGATTGAAAGACACGATTTAATCATCTCGAAGCACTTATTTTGTTTTAACTCCTAGACTATTTGACCTTTAGGGATGATTTTTTACAATGAAGTCCTTATTTCTGTGTCCTTTAAGAAAATACAAAGCTTTTTCTATTCGAATTTTCATTTCAAAATTTTGCTGTTGGGTTGAATGAAAGACACGACTTAATCATCTTGAAGCACTAATTTTGCTCTAACTCCTAGACTATTTGATCTTAAGGGATGATTTTTTACAATTAAGTCCTTATTTCTGTGTCCTTTAAGGAAATACAAAGCTTTTTCTATTCGAATTTTCATTTAAAAATTTTGCTGTTGGGTTGAATGAAAGACACGATTTAATCATCTCGAAGCACTAATTTAGCTCTAACTTCTAGACTATTTGACCTTAAGGGATGATTTTTTACAATGAAGTCCTTATTCCTATGTACTTTAAGAAAATACAAAGCTTTTTCTATTCGAATTTTCATTTCTAAATTTTGCTGTTGGGTTGAATGAAAGACACGACTTAATCATCTTGAAGCACTAATTTTGCTCTAACTCCTAGACTATTTGACCTTAAGGGATGATTTTTTTACAATGAAGTCCTTATTTCTGTGTCCTTTAAGGAAATTTAAAGCTTTTTCTATTCGAATTTTCATTTAAAAATTTTGCTGTTGGGTTGAATGAAAGACACGACTTAATCATCTTGAAGTACTAATTTTGCTCTAACTCCTAGACTATTTGACCTTAAGGGATGATTTTTTTCAATGAAGTCCTTATTTCTGTGTCCTTTAAGAAAACATAAAGCTTTTTCTATTCGAATTTTCATTTCAAAATTTTGCAGTTGGGTTGAATGAAAGACACGACTTAATCATCTTGAAGCACTAATTTTGCTCTTACTCCTAGACTATTTGACCTTAAGGGATAATTTTTTTACAATGAAATCCTTATTTCTGTGTCCTTTAAGGAAATACAAAGCTTTTTCTATTCGAATTTTCATTTAAAAATTTTGCTGTTGGGTTGAATGAAAGACACGATTTAATCATCTCGAAGCACTAATTTTGCTCTAACTCCTAGACTATTTGACCTTAAGGGATGATTTTTTACAATGAAGTCCTTATTTTTGTGTCCTTTAAGGAAATACAAAGCTTTTTCTATTCGAATTTTCATTTCAAAATTTTGCTGTTGGGTTGAATGCAAGACACGACTTAATCATCTTGAAGCACTAATTTTGCTCTAACTCCTAGACTATTTGATCTTAAGGGATGATTTTTTTACAATTAAGTCCTTATTTCTGTGTCCTTTAAGGAAATACAAAGCTTTTTCTATTCGAATTTTCATTTAAAAATTTTGCTGTTGGGTTGAATGAAAGACACGATTTAATCATCTCGAAGCACTAATTTAGCTCTAACTCCTAGACTATTTGACCTTAAGGGATGATTTTTTACAATGAAGTCCTTATTCCTGTGTTCTTTTAGGAAATACAAAGCTTTTTCTATTCGAATTTTTATTTCAAAATTTTGCTGTTGGCTTGAATGAAAGACACGACTTAATCATCTTAAAGCACTAATTTTGATCTAACTTCTAGACTATTTGACCTTAAGGGATGATTTTTTACAACGAAGTCCTTATTCCTGTGTCCTTTAAGGAAATACAAAGCTTTTTTTATTCGAATTTTCATTTCAAAATGATGCTGTTGAGTTAAATGAAAGACACGACTTAATCATCTTGAAGCACTAATTTTGCTCTAACTCCTAGACTATTTGACCTTAAGGGATGATTTTTTTACAGTGAAGTCCTTATTCCTGTTTCCTTTAAGGAAATAAAAAGTTTTTTCTATTCGAATTTTCATTTCAATATTTTGCTGTTGGGTTGAATGAAAGACACGACTTAATCATCTTGAAGCACTAATTTAGCTCTAACTCCTAGACTATTTGACCTTAAGGGATGATTTTTTACAATGAAGTCCTTATTCTTGTGTCTTTTGAGGAAATACAAAGCTTTTTCTATTCGAATATTCATTTCAAAATTTTGCTGTTGGGTTGAATGAAAGACACGACTTTTTCATCATGAAGCACTAATTTAGCTCTAACTCCTAGACTATTTGACCTTAAGGGATGATTTTTTTACAATGAAGTCCTTATTCCTGTGTCCTTTAAGGAAATACAAAGCTTTTTCTATTCGAATTTTCATTTCAAAATTTTGCTGTTGGGTTGAATGAAAGACACGACTTAATCATCTTGAAGCACTAATTTTGCTCTAACTCCTAGACTATTTGACCTTTAGGGATGATTTCTTACAATGAAGTCCTTATTCCTGTGTCCTTTAAGGAAATAGAAAGCTTTTTCTATTCCAATTTTCATTTAAAAATTTTGCTGTTGGGTTGATTGAAAGACACGATTTAATCATCTCGAAGCACTTATTTTGCTCTAACTCCTAGACTATTTGACCTTTAGGGATGATTTTTTACAATGAAGTCCATATTTCTGTGTCCTTTAAGGAAATATAAAGCTTTTTCTATTCGAATTTTCATTTCAAAATTTTGCTGTTGGGTTGAATGAAAGACACGACTTAATCATCTTGAAGTACTAATTTTGCTCTAACTCCTAGACTATTTGACCTTAAGGGATGATTTTTTACAATGAAGTCCTTATTTCTGTGTCCTTTAAGGAAATACAAAGCTTTTTCTATTCGAATTTTCATTTCAAAATTTTGCTGTTGGGTTGAATGAAAGACACGACTTAATCATCTCGAAGCACTAATTTAGCTCTAACTCCTAGACTATTTGACCTTAAGGGATGATTTTTTACAATGAAGTCCTTATTCCTGTGTTCTTTTAGGAAATACAAAGCTTTTTCTATTCGAATTTTTATTTCAAAATTTTGCTGTTGGCTTGAATGAAAGACACGACTTAATCATCTTAAAGCACTAATTTTGATCTAACTTCTAGACTATTTGACCTTAAGGGATGATTTTTTACAACGAAGTCCTTATTCCTGTGTCCTTTAAGGAAATACAAAGCTTTTTTTATTCGAATTTTCATTTCAAAATGATGCTGTTGAGTTAAATGAAAGACACGACTTAATCATCTTGAAGCACTAATTTTGCTCTAACTCCTAGACTATTTGACCTTAAGGGATGATTTTTTACAATGAAGTCCTTATTCCTGTGTTCTTTTAGGAAATACAAAGCTTTTTCTATTCGAATTTTTATTTCAAAATTTTGCTGTTGGGTTGAATGAAAGACACGACTTAATCATCTTGAAGCACTAATTTTGCTCTAACTCCTAGACTATTTGACCTTTAGGGATGATTTCTTACAATGAAGTCCTTATTCCTGTGTCCTTTAAGGAAATAGAAAGCTTTTTCTATTCCAATTTTCATTTAAAAATTTTGCTGTTGGGTTGATTGAAAGACACGACTTTTTCATCATGAAGCACTAATTTAGCTCTAACTCCTAGACTATTTGACCTTAAGGGATGATTTTTTTACAATGAAGTCCTTATTCCTGTGTCCTTTAAGGAAATACAAAGCTTTTTCTATTCGAATTTTCATTTCAAAATTTTGCTGTTGGGTTGAATGAAAGACACGACTTAATCATCTTGAAGCACTAATTTTGCTCTAACTCCTAGACTATTTGACCTTTAGGGATGATTTCTTACAATGAAGTCCTTATTCCTGTGTCCTTTAAGGAAATAGAAAGCTTTTTCTATTCCAATTTTCATTTAAAAATTTTGCTGTTGGGTTGATTGAAAGACACGATTTAATCATCTCGAAGCACTTATTTTGCTCTAACTCCTAGACTATTTGACCTTTAGGGATGATTTTTTACAATGAAGTCCATATTTCTGTGTCCTTTAAGGAAATATAAAGCTTTTTCTATTCGAATTTTCATTTCAAAATTTTGCTGTTGGGTTGAATGAAAGACACGACTTAATCATCTTGAAGTACTAATTTTGCTCTAACTCCTAGACTATTTGACCTTAAGGGATGATTTTTTACAATGAAGTCCTTATTTCTGTGTCCTTTAAGGAAATACAAAGCTTTTTCTATTCGAATTTTCATTTCAAAATTTTGCTGTTGGGTTGAATGAAAGACACGACTTAATCATCTCGAAGCACTAATTTAGCTCTAACTCCTAGACTATTTGACCTTAAGGGATGATTTATTACAATGAAGTCCTTATTCCTGTGTTCTTTTAGGAAATACAAAGCTTTTTCTATTCGAATTTTTATTTCAAAATTTTGCTGTTGGCTTGAATGAAAGACACGACTTAATCATCTTGAAGCACTAATTTTGCTCTAACTCCTAGACTATTTGACCTTAAGGGATGATTTTTTTACAATGAAGTCCTTATTCCTGTTTCCTTTAAGGAAATAAAAAGTTTTTTCTATTCGAATTTTCATTTCAATATTTTGCTGTTGGGTTGAATGAAAGACACGACTTAATCATCTTGAAGCACTAATTTAGCTCTAACTCCTAGACTATTTGACCTTAAGGGATGATTTTTTACAATGAAGTCCTTATTCTTGTGTCTTTTGAGGAAATACAAAGCTTTTTCTATTCGAATATTCATTTCAAAATTTTGCTGTTGGGTTGAATGAAAGACACGACTTTTTCATCATGAAGCACTAATTTAGCTCTAACTCCTAGACTATTTGACCTTAAGGGATGATTTTTTTACAATGAAGTCCTTATTCCTGTGTCCTTTAAGGAAATACAAAGCTTTTTCTATTCGAATTTTCATTTCAAAATTTTGCTGTTGGGTTGAATGAAAGACACGACTTAATCATCTTGAAGCACTAATTTTGCTCTAACTCCTAGACTATTTGACCTTTAGGGATGATTTCTTACAATGAAGTCCTTATTCCTGTGTCCTTTAAGGAAATAGAAAGCTTTTTCTATTCCAATTTTCATTTAAAAATTTTGCTGTTGGGTTGATTGAAAGACACGATTTAATCATCTCGAAGCACTTATTTTGCTCTAACTCCTAGACTATTTGACCTTTAGGGATGATTTTTTACAATGAAGTCCATATTTCTGTGTCCTTTAAGGAAATATAAAGCTTTTTCTATTCGAATTTTCATTTCAAAATTTTGCTGTTGGGTTGAATGAAAGACACGACTTAATCATCTTGAAGTACTAATTTTGCTCTAACTCCTAGACTATTTGACCTTAAGGGATGATTTTTTACAAAGGAGTCCTTATTCCTGTGTCCTTTAAGAAAATACAAAGCTTTTTCTATTCGAATTTTCATTTCAAAATTTTGCTGTTGGGTTGAATGAAAGACACGACTTAATCATCTTGAAGCACTAATTTTGCTCTAACTCCTAGACTATTTGACCTTAAGGGATGATTTCTTACAATGAAGTCCTTATTTCTGTGTCCTTTAAGGAAATACAAGGCTTTTTCTATTCCAATTTTCATTTAAAAATTTTGCTGTTGGGTTGATTGAAAGACACGATTTAATCATCTCGAAGCACTTATTTTGCTCTAACTCCTAGATTATTTGACCTTTAGGGATGATTTTTTACAATGAAGTCCTTATTTCTGTGTTCTTTAAGGAAATACAAAGCTTTTTCTATTCGAATTTTCATTTCAAAATTTTGCTGTTGGGTTGAATGAAAGACACGACTTAATCATCTTGAAGTACTAATTTTGCTCTAACTCCTAGACTATTTGACCTTAAGGGATGATTTCTTACAATGAAGTCCTTATTCCTGTGTCCTTTAAGGAAATAAAAAGCTTTTTCTATTCCAATTTTCATTTAAAAATTTTGCTGTTGGGTTGATTGAAAGACACGATTAATCATCTCGAAGCACTTATTTTGCTCTAACTCCTAGACTATTTGACCTTTAGGGATGATTTTTTACAATGAAGTCCTTATTCCTGTGTCCTTTAAGGAAATACAAAGCTTTTTCTATTCGAATTTTCATTTCAAAATTTTGCTGTTGGGTTGAATGAAAGACACGATTTAATCATCTCGAAGCACTAATTTAGCTCTAACTTCTAGACTATTTGACCTTAAGGGATGATTTTTTACAATGAAGTCCTTAGTCCTGTGTCCTTTAAGAAAATACAAAGCTTTTTCTCTTCGAATTTTCATTTCAAAATTTTGCTGTTGGGTTGAATGAAAGACACGACTTAATCATCTTGAAGCACTAATTTTGCTCTAACTCCTAGACTATTTGACCTTAAGGGATGATTTTTTTACAATGAAGTCCTTATTTCTGTGTCCTTTAAGGAAATTTAAAGCTTTTTCTATTCGAATTTTCATTTAAAAATTTTGCTGTTGGGTTGAATGAAAGACACGATTTAATCATCTCGAAGCACTAATTTAGCTCTAACTCCTAGACTATTTGACCTTAAGGGATGATTTTTTACAATGAAGTCCTTATTCCTGTGTTCTTTTAGGAAATACAAAGCTTTTTCTATTCGAATTTTTATTTCAAAATTTTGCTGTTGGCTTGAATGAAAGACACGACTTAATCATCTTAAAGCACTAATTTTGATCTAACTTCTAGACTATTTGACCTTAAGGGATGATTTTTTACAACGAAGTCCTTATTCCTGTGTCCTTTAAGAAAATACAAAGCTTTTTCTATTCGAATTTTCATTTCAAAATTTTGCTGTTGGGTTGAATGAAAGACACGACTTAATCATCTTGAAGCACTAATTTTGCTCTAACTCCTAGACTATTTGACCTTTAGGGATGATTTCTTACAAT
This sequence comes from Platycheirus rosarum, assembly GCA_963971375.1. Taxonomy (NCBI): domain Eukaryota; kingdom Metazoa; phylum Arthropoda; class Insecta; order Diptera; family Syrphidae; genus Platycheirus; species Platycheirus rosarum. Next base: position 11,576,213 of record OZ020511.1, on the reverse strand, counting down.
GAAGTCCTTATTTCTGTGTCCTTTAAGGAAATACAAGGCTTTTTCTATTCCAATTTTCATTTAAAAATTTTGCTGTTGGGTTGATTGAAAGACACGATTTAATCATCTCGAAGCACTTATTTTGCTCTAACTCCTAGATTATTTGACCTTTAGGGATGATTTTTTACAATGAAGTCCTTATTTCTGTGTCCTTTAAGGAAATACAAAGCTTTTTCTATTCGAATTTTCATTTCAAAATTTTGCTGTTGGGTTGAATGAAAGACACGACTTAATCATCTTGAAGTACTAATTTTGCTCTAACTCCTAGACTATTTGACCTTAAGGGATGATTTCTTACAATGAAGTCCTTATTCCTGTGTCCTTTAAGGAAATAAAAAGCTTTTTCTATTCCAATTTTCATTTAAAAATTTTGCTGTTGGGTTGATTGAAAGACACGATTTAATCATCTCGAAGCACTTATTTTGCTCTAACTCCTAGACTATTTGACCTTTAGGGATGATTTTTTACAATGAAGTCCTTATTCCTGTGTCCTTTAAGGAAATATAAAGCTTTTTCTATTCGAATTTTCATTTAAAAATTTTGCTGTTGGGTTGAATGAAAGACACGATTTAATCATCTCGAAGCACTAATTTAGCTCTAACTTCTAGACTATTTGACCTTAAGGGATGATTTTTTACAATGAAGTCCTTAGTCCTGTATCCTTTAAGAAAATACAAAGCTTTTTCTATTCGAATTTTCATTTCAAAATTTTGCTGTTGGGTTGAATGAAAGACACGACTTAATCATCTTGAAGCACTAATTTTGCTCTAACTCCTAGACTATTTGACCTTAAGGGATGATTTTTTTACAATGAAGTCCTTATTTCTGTGTCCTTTAAGGAAATTTAAAGCTTTTTCTATTCGAATTTTCATTTAAAAATTTTGCTGTTGGCTTGAATGAAAGACACGACTTAATCATCTTGAAGTACTAATTTTGCTCTAACTCCTAGACTATTTGACCTTAAGGGATGATTTTTTTCAATGAAGTCCTTATTTCTGTGTCCTTTAAGAAAATATAAAGCTTTTTCTATTCGAATTTTCATTTCAAAATTTTGCAGTTGGGTTGAATGAAAGACACGACTTAATCATCTTGAAGCACTAACTTAGCTCTTACTCCTAGACTATTTGACCTTAAGGGATGATTTTTTTACAATGAAATCCTTATTTCTGTGTCCTTTAAGGAAATACAAAGCTTTTTCTATTCGAATTTTCATTTAAAAATTTTGCTGTTGGGTTGAATGAAAGACACGATTTAATCATCTCGAAGCACTAATTTTGCTCTAACTCCTAGACTATTTGACCTTAAGGGATGATTTTTTACAATGAAGTCCTTATTTTTGTGTCCTTTAAGGAAATACAAAGCTTTTTCTATTCGAGTTTTCATTTCAAAATTTTGCTGTTGGGTTGAATGAAAGACACGACTTAATCATCTTAAAGCACTAATTTTGATCTAACTTCTAGACTATTTGACCTTAAGGGATGATTTTTTACAACGAATTCCTTATTCCTGTGTCCTTTAAGGAAATACAAAGCTTTTTTTATTCGAATTTTCATTTCAAAATGATGCTGTTGAGTTAAATGAAAGACACGACTTAATCATCTTGAAGCACTAATTTTGCTCTAACTCCTAGACTATTTGACCTTAAGGGATGATTTTTTTACAATGAAGTCCTTATTCCTGTTTCCTTTAAGGAAATAAAAAGTTTTTTCTATTAGAATTTTCATTTCAATATTTTGCTGTTGGGTTGAATGAAAGACACGACTTAATCATCTTGAAGCACTAATTTAGCTCTAACTCCTAGACTATTTGACCTTAAGGGATGATTTTTTACAATGAAGTCCTTATTCTTGTGTCTTTTGAGGAAATACAAAGCTTTTTCTATTCGAATATTCATTTCAAAATTTTGCTGTTGGGTTGAATGAAAGACACGACTTTTTCATCATGAAGCACTAATTTAGCTCTAACTCCTAGACTATTTGACCTTAAGGGATGATTTTTTACAAAGGAGTCCTTATTCCTGTGTCCTTTAAGAAAATACAAAGCTTTTTCTATTCGAATTTTCATTTCAAAATTTTGTTGTTGGGTTGAATGAAAGACACGACTTAATCATCTTGAAGCACTAATTTTGCTCTAACTCCTAGACTATTTGACCTTTAGGGATGATTTCTTACAATGAAGTCCTTATTTCTGTGTCCTTTAAGGAAATACAAGGCTTTTTCTATTCCAATTTTCATTTAAAAATTTTGCTGTTGGGTTGATTGAAAGACACGATTTAATCATCTCGAAGCACTTATTTTGCTCTAACTCCTAGATTATTTAACCTTTAGGGATGATTTTTTACAATGAAGTCCTTATTTCTGTGTCCTTTAAGGAAATACAAAGCTTTTTCTATTCGAATTTTCATTTCAAAATTTTGCTGTTGGGTTGAATGAAAGACACGACTTAATCATCTTGAAGTACTAATTTTGCTCTAACTCCTAGACTATTTGACCTTAAGGGATGATTTCTTACAATGAAGTCCTTATTCCTGTGTCCTTTAAGGAAATAAAAAGCTTTTTCTATTCCAATTTTCATTTAAAAAATTTGCTGTTGGGTTGATTGAAAGACACGATTTAATCATCTCGAAGCACTTATTTTGCTCTAACTCCTAGACTATTTGACCTTAAGGGATGATTTTTTACAATGAAGTCCTTATTCCTGTGTCCTTTAAGGAAATAGAAAGCTTTTTCTATTCCAATTTTCATTTAAAAATTTTGCTGTTGGGTTGATTGAAAGACACGATTTAATCATCTCGAAGCACTTATTTTGTTTTAACTCCTAGACTATTTGACCTTTAGGGATGATTTTTTACAATGAAGTCCTTATTTCTGTGTCCTTTAAGAAAATACAAAGCTTTTTCTATTCGAATTTTCATTTCAAAATTTTGCTGTTGGGTTGAATGAAAGACACGACTTAATCATCTTGAAGCACTAATTTTGCTCTAACTCCTAGACTATTTGATCTTAAGGGATGATTTTTTTACAATTAAGTCCTTATTTCTGTGTCCTTTAAGGAAATACAAAGCTTTTTCTATTCGAATTTTCATTTCAAAATTTTGCTGTTGGGTTGAATGAAAGACACGATTTAATCATCTCGATGCACTAATTTAGCTCTAACTCCTAGACTATTTGACCTTAAGGGATGATTTTTTACAATGAAGTCCTTATTCCTGTGTCCTTTAAGAAAATACAAAGCTTTTTCTATTCGAATTTTCATTTCAAAATTTTGCTGTTGGGTTGAATGAAAGACACGACTTAATCATCTTGAAGCACTAATTTTGCTCTAACTCCTAGACTATTTGACCTTAAGGGATGATTTTTTTACAATGAAGTCCTTATTTCTGTGTTCTTTAAGGAAATTTAAAGCTTTTTCTATTCGAATTTTCATTTAAAAATTTTGCTGTTGGGTTGAATGAAAGACACGACTTAATCATCTTGAAGTACTAATTTTGCTCTAAATCCTAGACTATTTGACCTTAAGGGATGATTTTTTTCAATGAAGTCCTTATTTCTGTGTCCTTTAAGAAAATATAAAGCTTTTTCTATTCGAATTTTCATTTCAAAATTTTGCTGTTGGGTTGAATGAAAGACACGACTTAATCATCTTGAAGCACTAATTTTGCTCTTACTCCTAGACTATTTGACCTTAAGGGATGATTTTTTTACAATGAAGTCCTTATTTCTGTGTCCTTTAAGGAAATACAAAGCGTTTTCTATTCGAATTTTCATTTAAAAATTTTGCTGTTGGGTTGAATGAAAGACACGATTTAATCATCTCGAAGCACTAATTTTGCTCTAACTCCTAGACTATTTGACCTTAAGGGATGATTTTTTACAATGAAGTCCTTATTTTTGTGTCCTTTAAGGAAATACAAAGCTTTTTCTATTCGAATTTTCATTTCAAAATTTTGCTGTTGGGTTGAATGCAAGACACGACTTAATCATCTTGAAGCACTAATTTTGCTCTAACGCCTAGACTATTTGATCTTAAGGGATGATTTTTTTACAATTAAGTCCTTATTTCTATGTCCTTTAAGGAAATACAAAGCTTTTTCTATTCGAATTTTCATTTAAAAATTTTGCTGTTGGGTTGAATGCAAGACACGACTTAATCATCTTGAAGCACTAATTTTGCTCTAACTCCTAGACTATTTGATCTTAAGGGATGATTTTTTACATTGAAGTCCTTATTCCTGTGTCCTTTAAGGAAATACAAAGCTTTTTCTATTTGAATTTTCATTTCAAAATTTTGCTGTTGGGTTGAATGAAAGACACGACTTAATCATCTTGAAGCACTAATTTTGCTCTAACTTATAGACTATTCGACCTTTAGGGATGATTTTTTACAATGAAGTCCTTATTTCTGTTTCCTTTAAGGAAATACAAAGCTTTTTCTATTCGAATTTTCATTTAAAAATTTTGCTGTTGGGTTGAATGAAAGACACGATTTAATCATCTCGAAGCACTAATTTTGCTCTAACTCCTAGACTATTTGACCTTAAGGGATGATTTTTAACAATGAAGTCCTTATTCCTGTGTCCTTTAAGAAAATACAAAGCTTTTTCTATTCGAATTTTCATTTCAAAATTTTGCTGTTGGGTTGAATGAAAGACACGACTTAATCATCTTGAAGCACTAATTTTGCTCTAACTCCTAGACTATTTGACCTTAAGGGATGATTTCTTACAATGAAGTCCTTATTTTTGTGTCCTTTAAGGAAATACAAAGCTTTTTCTATTCGAATTTTCATTTAAAAATTTTGCTGTTGGGTTGATTGAAAGACACGATTTAATCATCTCGAAGCACTTATTTTGCTCTAACTCCTAGACTATTTGACCTTTAGGGATGATTTTTTACAATTAAGTCCTTATTTCTGTGTCCTTTAGGGAATACAAAGCTTTTTCTATTCGAATTTTCATTTCAAAATTTTGCTGTTGGGTTGAATGAAAGACACGACTTAATCATCTTGAAGTACTAATTTTGCTCTAACTCCTAGACTATTTGACCTTAAGGGATGATTTTTTACAATGAAGTCCTTATTCCTGTGTCCTTTAAGAAAATACAAAGATTTTTCTATTCGAATTTTCATTTCAAAATTTTGCTGTTGGGTTGAATGAAAGACACGACTTAATCATCTTGAAGCACTAATTTTGCTCTAACTTCTAGACTATTTGATCTTAAGGGATGATTTTTTTACAATGAAGTCCTTATATCTGTGTCTTTTAAGGAAATACAAAGCTTTTTCTATTCGAATTTTCATTTAAAAATTTTGCTGTTGGGTTGAATGAAAGACACGATTTAATCATCTCGAAGCACTAATTTAGCTCTAACTCCTAGAATTTTGATCTAACTCCTAGACTATTTGACCTTAAGGGATGATTTTTTACAATGAAGTCCTTATTTCTGTGTCCTTTAAGGAAATACAAAGCTTTTTCTATTCGAATTTTCATTTCAAAATTTTCCTGTTGGGTTGAATGAAAGACACGACTTAATCATCTGAAGCACTAATTTACCTCTAACTCCTAGACTATTCGACCTTAAGGGACGATTGTTTACAACGAAGTCCTTATTCTTGTGTCCTTTAAGGAAATTCAAAGCTTTTTCTATTCGAATTTTCATTTCAAAATTTTGCTGTTGGGTTGAATGAAATACACGACTTAATCATCTTGAAGCACTAATTTTGCTCTAACTCCTAGACTATTTGACCTTAAGGGATGATTTTTTATAATGAAGCCCTTATTCCTGTGTCCTTTAAGAAAATACAAAGCTTTTTCTATTCGAATTTGCATTTCAAAATTTTGCTGTTGGGTTGAATGAAAGACACGACTTAATAATCTTGAAGCACTAATTTTGCTCTAACTCTTAGACTATTTGACCTTAAGGGATGATTTATTACAATGAAGTCCTTATTCTTGTGTCCTTTAAGGAAATACAAAGCTTTTTCTATTCGAATTTTCGTTTCAAAATTTTGCTGTTGGGTTAAATGAAAGACACGACTTAATCATCTTGAAGCACTAATTTTGCTCTAACTCCTAGACTATTTGACCTTAAGGGATGATTTCTTACAATGAAGTCCTCATTCCTGTGTCCTTTAAGGAAATACAAAGCTTTTTCTATTCGAATTTGCATTTCAAAATTTTGCTGTTGGGTTTGATGAAAGACACGACTTAATAATCTTGAAGCACTAATTTTGCTCAAACTCTTAGACTATTTGACCTTAAGGGATGACTTATTACAATGAAGTCCTTATTCTTGTGTCCTTTAAGGAAATACAAAGCTTTTTCTATTCGAATTTTCGTTTCAAAATTTTGCTGTTGGGTTAAATGAAAGACACGACTTAATACAAAGCTTTTTCTATTCGAATTTTCATTTCAAAATTTTGCTGTTGGGTTTGATGAAAGACACGACTTAATCATTTTGAAGCACTAATTTTGCTCTAACTCCTAGACTATTTGACCTAAAGGGTTGATTTTTTTACAATGAAGTCCTTATTTCTGCGTCCTTTAAGGAAATTCAAAACATTTTCTATTAGAATTTTCATTTCAAAATTTTGCTGTTGGGTTGAATGAAAGACACGACTTACTTAATCATCTTGAAGCACTAATTTTGCTCTAACTCCTAGACTATTAGACCTTAAGGGATGATTTTTTACAATGAAGTCCTTATTCCTGTGTCCTTTAAGGAAATACAAAGCTTTTTCTATTCGAATTTTCATTTCAAAATTTTGCTGTTGGGTTGAATGAAAGACACGACTTAATCATCTTGAAGCACTAATTTTGCTCTAACTCCTAGACTATTTTGGCCTTAAGGGATGATTTCTTACAATGAAGTCCTCATTCCTGTGTCCTTTAAGGAAATACAAAGCTTTTTCTATTCGAATTTTCATTTCAAAATTTTGCTGTTGGGTTGAATGAAAGACACGACTTGATCATCTTGAAGCACTAATTTTGTTCTAACTCCTAGACTATTTCAACTTTAGGGACGATTTTTTACATAAAAGTCCTTATTTCTGTGTCCTTAAGGAAATACAAAGCTTTTTCTATTCGAATTTTCATTTCAAAATTTTGCTGGTGGGTTGAATGAAAGACACGACTTAATCATCTTGAAGCACTAATTTTGCTCTAACTTCTAGACTCTTTGACCTTAAGTGATGATTTTTTACAATGAAGTCCTTATTCCTGTGTACTTTAAGGAAATACTAAGCCTTTTCTATTCGAATTTTCATTTCAAAATGTTGCTGTTGGGTTGAATGAAAGACACGACTTAATAATCTTGAAGCACTAATTTTGCTCTAACTCTTAGACTATTTGACCTTAAGGGATGATTTATTACAATGAAGTCCTTATTCTTGTGTCCTTTAAGGAAATACAAAGCTTTTTCTATTCGAATTTTCGTTTCAAAATTTTGCTGTTGGGTTAAATGAAAGACACGACTTAATCATCTTGAAGCACTAATTTTGCTCTAACTCCTAGACTCTTTGACCTTAAGGGATGATTTCTTACAATGAAGTCCTCATTCCTGTGTCCTTTAAGGAAATACAAAGCTTTTTCTATTCGAATTTTCATTTAAAAATTTTGCTGTTGGGTTGAATGAAAGACACGATTTAATCATCTCGAAGCACTAATTTAGCTCTAACTCCTAGAATTTTGCTCTAACTCCTAGACTATTTGACCTTAAGGGATGATTTTTTACAATGAAGTCCTTATTTCTGTGTCCTTTAAGGAAATACAAAGCTTTTTCTATTCGAATTTTCATTTCAAAATTTTCCTGTTGGGTTGAATGAAAGACACGACTTAATCATCTGAAGCACTAATTTACCTCTAACTCCTAGACTATTCGACCTTAAGGGACGATTGTTTACAACGAAGTCCTTATTCTTGTGTCCTTTAAGGAAATTCAAAGCTTTTTCTATTCGAATTTTCATTTCAAAATTTTGCTGTTGGGTTGAATGAAAGACACGACTTAATCATCTTGAAGCACTAATTTTGCTCTAACTCCTAGACTATTTGACCTTAAGGGATGATTTTTTATAATGAAGCCCTTATTCCTGTGTCCTTTAAGAAAATACAAAGCTTTTTCTATTCGAATTTGCATTTCAAAATTTTGCTGTTGGGTTGAATGAAAGACACGACTTAATAATCTTGAAGCACTAATTTTGCTCTAACTCTTAGACTATTTGACCTTAAGGGATGATTTATTACAATGAAGTCCTTATTCTTGTGTCCTTTAAGGAAATACAAAGCTTTTTCTATTCGAATTTTCGTTTCAAAATTTTGCTGTTGGGTTAAATGAAAGACACGACTTAATCATCTTGAAGCACTAATTTTGCTCTAACTCCTAGACTATTTGACCTTAAGGGATGATTTCTTACAATGAAGTCCTCATTCCTGTGTCCTTTAAGGAAATACAAAGCTTTTTCTATTCGAATTTGCATTTCAAAATTTTGCTGTTGGGTTTGATGAAAGACACGACTTAATAATCTTGAAGCACTAATTTTGCTCTAACTCTTAGACTATTTGACCTTAAGGGATGACTTATTACAATGAAGTCCTTATTCTTGTGTCCTTTAAGGAAATACAAAGCTTTTTCTATTCGAATTTTCGTTTCAAAATTTTGCTGTTGGGTTAAATGAAAGACACGACTTAATACAAAGCTTTTTCTATTCGAATTTTCATTTCAAAATTTTGCTGTTGGGTTTGATGAAAGACACGACTTAATCATTTTGAAGCACTAATTTTGCTCTAACTCCTAGACTATTTGACCTAAAGGGTTGATTTTTTTACAATGAAGTCCTTATTTCTGCGTCCTTTAAGGAAATTCAAAACATTTTCTATTAGAATTTTCATTTCAAAATTTTGCTGTTGGGTTGAATGAAAGACACGACTTACTTAATCATCTTGAAGCACTAATTTTGCTCTAACTCCTAGACTATTAGACCTTAAGGGATGATTTTTTACAATGAAGTCCTTATTCCTGTGTCCTTTAAGGAAATACAAAGCTTTTTCTATTCGAATTTTCATTTCAAAATTTTGCTGTTGGGTTGAATGAAAGACACGACTTAATCATATTGAAGCACTAATTTTGCTCCAACTCCTAGACTATTTGACCTTAAGTGATGATTTTTTACAATGAATGCCTTATTCCTGTGTTTTCTTTAAGGAAATACAAAGCTTTTTCTATTCGAATTTTCATTTCAAAATTTTGCTGTTGAAGCACTAATTTTGCTCTAACTCCTAGACTATTTGACCTTAAGGGATGATTTCTTACAATGATGTCCTTATTCCTGTGTCCTTTGAGGAAATTCAAAGCTTTTTCTATTCGAATTTTCATTTCAAAATTTTGCTGTTGGGTTGAATGAAAGACACGACTTAATCATTTATTTATTTATTTATTTATTTAGGAGAAACATATAAACTTAATTTATAATGCTTCTTAGTCAAAGGAATTGGGGCGGAGGCCATATAATGCCGTCTTTAAAATTACATGTGTGTTTTTGTTTTGGTATATACATTATAAACGATATTTACAATATTTACATTAAAAATGTACATAAACATAATTGTATGGTTTTTATTTTGTTAAGGTTCTGGAATATCTATTGTAAGAGCTATATGTCGTTTAATTTTTGATGTAGGGAAGTTGCCGATTTGATGTTTTGGATGGAGTCATAAATTGCCGGGTTAAGATGATCTACTAGTTTGGATATTTCTTCGTTTTGCTCTATGAGCGAGGATCTTGGGCACTCAGTTAGTATGTGTTGCACTGTGAGATTGGACTCGCATTCAGCACATGTTTCTTGTGTTTCGCCATTGAAATAGTGTCTGCTGTTGAAGAGGGCTTTACCGACACGGATGCGAAAGAGTTTTATGCATTCATCTCTTGTGAATTGGGAGTTGTATGTGTAATGTCTGTTTGTGTTGTGGTGCATTCGCAGGAAGCAGGAGCTTTCCTGCCACTGAGTATTGAGTTGAATTTTTTCTTGAGCCATGTGAGTTCTTTGTGCAAGCTGAAATAAGTTTGGTACTTCAATTACTAAAGGAAATCTTGTTGCTCGTTTTGCTGCTTCGTCAGCTGAGTCGTTTCCTGGAATCCCTATGTGGCCTGGAACCCAGGAGAGCCAGATGTTTTTGTTATAGATGAGTTGGTTTTTGATGAAATCCAACGACGGACACTTGTTGTTGGAACTCTTGAGTCCTTGAAGAATACCCAGGTTGTCAGTACAAATGAGAACTTTGTTGCAGAAAGAATTCGCCAGGTTGATAGCTTTTTTTATGCCAGCTAATTCTGCGATATAGCTTCCTGCTGCTTCTGGGAGAAGTCCTTGGTGTAGAATGGTAACTTGTCCTGAGGTTGGTAGTTCTACGATTGCATAAGAGGTGCTTCCTTCGGAGTGAGAGCCATCCGTGTAGAGAATTTTATGAGGGCTTAATTGTTCAATGAGTTCCTTATGTAGGCACTGAAAAACAAAATCTGAAGTCGAATCTTTGACGTATTTTTATAGGCTGGTATCTATTTGGAGGGTGTTTCTTTTCCATGGTGGGTTACGAATACCTGTTGGATTGTCGGGTTGTTCTGATAAAGCAGTTTGAAAGTCTGGGAAGATTATTGAAATGTTCTTGAGTGCTGACTTTGATTTGCGTTTGCTCTTATGTTCCGTGAAGACTTTTTTGATGCTTGCGTGTAATGGATGTGCTCCGTCGAACAGGGCTTTTGAGCCCAATGAAATTGCTCTGCGTTTGGCAAATACTGTGAATGAGGAGAAGCCTGCCTCTGTTCTGAGTGCATCAATAGGTGTTGTTCTTAGGGCACCGGCGGCGGTTCGATAGCATTCGTTGATGGCGATGTCTAAGTTCTGGGAGTTTTTCTTTGTTGTCCACATGTAGGTTGTTAAACTATGTTGAAGAGTTCCTTCCACCAATGTTTTTGCTATCCGAAGTGTTATTTCAATGTGCGGGCCTTTTTTCGTGAACAAATCATTTTTAGAGCGTTGTTGCGTTGTTTCAAGGTGTTGACAATATTTTTTGTGTGTATGTTCCATTTTAGATTTTTATTAAATGTGATGCCAAGTATCTTAAGCTCGTTTTGTAGTGGTATACAAGTGTCAGAGAGAATAATGGAGTTAGCTGTGCAGTTTCTTTTTGTACATACATGCAATGCTTCTATTTTGGTGGAGGGTATAATAGCCCCAACATCGTTTGCCCAGATAGAAATTGCAGTATTTGCTAATGTGAGTGAGTTTTGTACTATGTCGGGGTTGCCTGAGGTAAGTATGTATATGTTGTCTGCATAGATTCCCACAAAATCTAGGTTGTATGATGGTTTGATGAGTTCTACAACATGTATGCGTTGTATGCAACTACTGATAAGGGTGAACCTTGCGGGATTCCATTTTCTACTCTTGAAATATATGAACTGTGTCCATCTACATTGACGCTTTGACTTCTTCCGGAAAGAAATGATAGTACGAGTTTTAGAATTTGCTTTGAGATTCCCCAATGGAGGAGTTGACGGATGACCGGGGTTGATATAACGCGGTCAAATGCTTTTTCGAGGTCAAGTGAAACCACTACGCTATGTTTTGCTTGCTGTAGATTACTTACTAATTTGTGCTCAAGAAGGTGAACCAATGAGTGGACTCCTCTTTTGGGCCTAAAGGCATGTTGTTCTGGACTAATCTTGTTTTCTATATGCCATCCTACTCGTCTTGCAATAATTTTTTCCAAGATTTTTGAGAGAATAGGTAGCAAGGATATTGGCCGATATTCATCGTAGGAGTGACAGTTGCGACCTTTTTTGGGGATGGGTTTCAACAGTGCTCTTTTCCTGTCATGCGGGAAAATACCTGTTTTGATTATATTGGAATAGAGGGAGCAGATTTTCAATTTCAGATTAGTAGCGGAAGATTTTACCATTTTGTAAGTTATTTTGTCTTGTCCTGGTGAGGTTCCCTTAGTCATTTGAAGTGTCATAGTAAGTTCCAGCAAAGAAATATCTTCAGTCAAGCACTCTGGGTAGTTTTGTAGGCTTGGGAGATCGTCTATTTTAAATTGAGTTTTTTCTTCAATGATTTTGGATGGGTAAGATAGGTCAGAGCTATATGACCTCCACTTTTCTATAAATTTATTGGCGATCACTTCTGGATTGCAATGTAGATTATTGCTAAGCATCATAAAAGGGAACATTTCTGGAGGTTTATTAGACCGAATCGATCTGATTTTAGACCATAGGGTCTTCGAATCGATTGAAAGGTCCATTGAGTTGACAAAGGTTTCCCATGAGAGCCTTTTTGATGGGATGCATTCTTTTTTAACTTTTGCACAAATTTTTCTATATGCTAGGCAGTTAACAGTCGTCGGATCTCGGCGTAATCGGGACCAGGTCGCTTGTTTTTCTTTTATTAGTTTTCCTATGGTGGGTGAAAACCAAATGGGATTGTTTTTTATGCTTTTCTTTTTGGTTGTTGGAATGCTTTTGGATGCAGCTGTTCTTATTATTTTCTTTATTATGGCAGCTTCCTGGTTAATGTTTGATTTGGTTGGTGATGCGGATGTAAGATTTCCAGATATTTGTTCAAATAAACTCCAGTTTGCAAGGTTTTCCTTAAAGCGTGGAGTTTGTCTTCTGGTTGTTCTTCTTTCATGGCTATGAATTATTATTGGTATATGGTCCTTACTTTCTCCTCGAGGGATAACTTCCCAGTGAAGGAGAGGGTCTAGGTCCTCGGAAGCTAATGTAACGTTGATTGCAGAGAATGTGTTCCTAGTGGATAATAACGTAGGTGATCCGTCGTTAAGCACTATTAGCCCTCGTTCATTAATAAATTCTTCAAATTTGGTTCCGGTTGGGTTGTTTTGTGCCGATCCCCAGAGGGTGCTGGCAGCATTGAAGTCACCTAAAACAAGATTGTGGGAATTAGCGTGGCTGGGTATGCTGTTGAGTAGGTCCGAGCTAATTGTTACTTCCCCTTCCCTGTAAATGTTTGTTATGTATATTGGGATTGTTCCTGGAATTTGAATGGTTTGAAATAAAAGTTGTGCTGATGAAGTGATGTGAGATAATATGGGTATGTGTTTTTTCACTAGAAAACCATATTGATAGTCTTTGTTGTGATAGAGTGATTTGTAATTTTTAATACTGAAGAATTTTTCCTTTTGAGATATGATGTGTGTTTCTTGAAGGGCTATGATGTCTGGGTTGTACGTTGATATAAGTATTTCGAGTGCATGTTTGTTGTTACAGAATCCTTGCAGATTCCATTGGAGTATGAGTAATTTGTTAAGTAACTGGTTCATTTTTCGTTATTAAAGGGGTTGTTTGCTTGGGCTGTGGGGATTGTTCCGATTATTTGTCTTATTTTTGTGGGGGATGTTTCGAGGGAAGGGGTTGGGTTGATGGGTGAATTTTCATCCAAATCCAATTCCATTTCCTCATTTTTACTTTCGTTGGCGTTGTTTTGTTGGTTAGGTTTGTTTAGATGGTTTTCATTCGATTGGGGTATATTTTCGATTTCTGTAGAATTATGTGTGTTAGGTGAATTTTGGTGATCTAAGTTGATTTGTGTGGGGGGAAGGGGTGATAGATCTTGTTGTTTGGTGTTTGGGATTGTATTTGTTGCTGGTTGTGAAGGATTGGTTAAGTTTTTATTTTCTTCTGACGTTGTTTTGGAGTTTTCAGTTGATATGGCTTTTGTGACTGTAGTTTTTGTTTGGGTGCGATCTTTTATTATTTCTGCCATTGTTTTACTTGCTTCTTGTCTTTTTTTGGGAGCTGGGAGTTGGTGAAGCGCCGGATCGTCGTTGTATATTTGCCAGGCTTCACGCACCGTGCAGCGTCGGTCAGCTTTGATTTTGTTTACCGATTTGTATTTTAGGAAGGATGGACAAGCAGGGTCGTACGATGAATGATTTTCTTGTTTGCAGTTTGTGCAGAATATTCTTGAGCATTCGACATGCGGGGGCGGTAGACAGCAGTCTTTGCAGACTGTGGTGTTTGTACATCTGTTTTTGGTATGCCCTAACTTTTGACACAAAATGCACCTCATAAGGTTCTGAATGTATTCAATGTAATGTATTCGTCAACTTGACAACTTGTTTGGCTGTCAGGAGGTTGGGTACTTTTATCAGTAATAGCGAGTTTCATTCAAATTTCAAAGATTTGATCTGAAAATCAAGATTTGCTCTTTTCAATGAAACTTGTTTCATCATTTAATCCTAGTATTGGTCATTCACTGACGAGCATACACAGTATTTGATATCACACACAAAACTACCAGGCATGTACAGTATATATATTTAAAATGCCATATTTGTATTTTCTCTCTTCAAAAACACCTTTATTTGTTATTTTGTATATTTAATGGATATTTGTTAATTTTTTGACAAAGCACGGGCTAGCACAAGTTCACAACAAACAACAAAAACAACAAAATATTTTCCATTTGACGTTTGACCGAAAGACTATTTACATGTATGTGTGAATTCAGATCAAATCTGCCAACCCATCAGAGATCAAATCTTTCGTGTTGAGATTTGATCTAGATTTGCTCTTTTTCTTGCAATGGAACTCTCGAAATTGAAAAAGATCAAATCTTTTGACAGAAAGAGCAAATCTTTTCTTGAATGAAACTCGCTATAAGTCACCGGACCGCATGGCCTTGACTTCTAAGATCTCTTTGGATACATATTCCAAACCTCTATTGATTTGGAATGGGTTGTACGATGCAATGGGGCGTGTGTTATCGGTTGCAGATATGACTAAATAACGTGGGATGTTGTTGTCGTTTTGTGTGGTTGTTGGAAGGGGTGGATAATAGTCGGAGTTGTTGTTTTTACGTTTGATTTTTTTGGATTGGTTCAGGACAACCTCTGGTTCCAGGAGGCTGAACTGGTTGGGGTCAGGGGGGTCCAGGCCCCCTCTCATTATGGGTTTTACACACGGAGAACCAGTGGGTATCGAAAAATTGTAAGAAAAACTTCAATTAGTTCAACCACGTGGTTAGCAAATTTTGACACTTGGTAGAATTTAATAGAAAATGGCGGTTCTCTTATTAGACTCGTTGTTATACGTCTTTACACGGCTGATGCCCGAATGAGACTACGACTTAATCATCTTGAAGCACTAATTTTGCTCTAACTCCTAGACTTTTTGACCTTAAGGGATGATTTTTTACAATGAAGTCCTTATTTCTGTGTCCTTTAAGGAAATACAAAGCATTTTCTATTTGAATTTTCATTTCAAAATTTTGCTGTTGGATTGAATGAAAGACAAGACTTAATCATCTTGAAGCACTAATTTTGATCTAACTCCTAGACTATTTGACCTTAAGGGATAATTTCTTACAATGAAGTCCTTATTCTTGTGTCCTTTAAGAAAATATAAAGCTTTTTCTATTCGAATTTTCATTTCAAAATTTTTCTGTTGGGTTGAATGAAAGACAAGACTTAATCATCTTGAAGCACTAATTTTGCTCTAACTCCTAGACTATTTGACCTTAAGGGATGATTTTTCACAATGACGTCCTTATTTCAGTGTCCTTTAGGGAAATACAAAGCATTTTCTATTCGAATTTTCATTTCAAAATTTTGCTGTTGGATTGAATGAAAGACACGACTTAATCATCTTGAAGCACGAATTTTGCTCTAACTCCTAGACTATTTGACCTTAAGGGATGATTTTTTACAATGAAGTCCTTATTCCTGTGTCCTTTAAGGAATTACAAAACTTTTTCTATTCGAATTTTCATTTCAAAATTTTTCTGTTGGGTTGAATGAAAGACACGACTTAATCATCTTGAAGCACTAATTTTGCTCTAACTCCTAGACTATTTGACCTAAAGGGATGATTTCTTACAATGAAGTCCTTATTCCTGTGTCCTTTAAGGAATTACAAAACTTTTTCTATTCGAATTTTCATTTAAAAATTTTTCTGTTGGGTTGAATGAAAGACACGACTTAATCATCTTGAAGCACTAATTTTGCTCTAACTCCTAGACTATTTGACCTAAAGGGATGATTTCTTACAATGAAGTCCCTTTTCCTGTGTCCTTTAAGGAAATACAAAACTTTTTCTATTCGAATTTTCATTTCAAAATTTTGCTGTTGGGTTGAATGAAAGACACGACTTAATCATCTTGAAGCACTAATTTTGCTCTAACTCCTAGACTATTTGACGTTAAGGGATGATTTTTTACAATGAAGTCCTCATTCCTGTGTCCTTTAAGGAAATACAAAGCTTTTTCTATTCGAATTTTCGTTTCAAAATGTTGCTGTTAGGTTGAATGAAAGACACGACTTAATCATCTTGAAGCACTAATTTTGCTCTAACTCCTAGACTATTTGACCTTAAGGGATGATCTTTTACAATGAAGTCCTTATTTCTGTGTCCTTTAAGGAAATACAAAGCTTTTTATATTCGAATTTTCATTTCAAAATTTTGCTGTTGGGTTGAATGAAAGACACGACTTAATCATCTTGAAGCACTAATTTTGCTTTAACTCCTAGACTATTTGACCTTAAGGGATGATTTCTTACAATGAAGTCCTCATTTCTGTGTCCTTTAAGGAAATACAAAGCTTTTTCTATTCGAATTTTCATTTCAAAATTTTGCTGTTGGGTTCAATGAAAGACACGACTTAATCATCTTGAAGCACTAATTTTGCTCTAACTCCTAGACTATTTGACCTTAAGGGATGATTTTTTACAATGAAGTCCTTATTCCTGTGTCCTTTAAGGAATTAAAAAACTTTTTCTATTCGAACTTTCATTTCAAATTTTTTCTGTTGGGTTGAATGAAAGACACGACTTAATCATCTTGAAGCACTAATTTTGCTCTAACTCCTAGACTATTTGACCTCAAGTGATGATTTTTTACAATGAAGTCCTTATTCCTGTGTCCTTTAAGGAAATACAAAGCTTTTTCTATTCGAATTTTCATTTCAAAATTTTTCTGTTGGGTTGAATGAAAGACACGACTTAATCATCTTGAAGCACTAATTTTGCTCTAACTCCTAGACTATTTGACCTTAAGGGATGATTTTTTACAATGAAGTCCTTATTCCTGTGTCCTTTAAGGAAATACAAAGCTTTTTCTATTCGAATTTTCATTTCAAAATTTTGCTGTTGGGTTGAATGAAAGACACGACTTAATCATCTTGAAGCACTAATTTTGCTCTAACTCCTAGACTATTTGACCTTAAGGGATGATTTTTTACAATGAAGTCCTTATTCCTGTGTCCTTTAAGGAAATACAAAGCTTTTTCTATTCGAAATTTTATTTCAAAATTTTGCTGTTGGGTTGAATGAAAGACACGACTTAATCATCATGAAGCACTAATTTAGCTCTAACTCCTAGACTTTTTGACCTTAAGGGACGATATATTACAATGAAGTCCTTATTCCTGTGTCCTTTAAGGCAATAGAAAGCTTTTTCTATTCGAATTTTTTATTTCAAAATTTTGCTGTTGGGTTGAATGAAAGACACGACTTAATCATCTTGAAGCACTAATTTTGCTCTAACTCCTAGACTTTTTGACCTTAAGTGATGATTTTTTACAATCAAGTCCTTATTTTTGTGTCCTTTAAGGAAATACAAAGCTTTTTCTATTCGAATTTTCATTTCAAAATTTTGCTGTTGGGTTGAATGAAAGACACGACTTACTTAATCATCTTGAAGCACTAATTTTGCTCTAACTCCTAGACTATTTGACCTTAAGGGATGATTTTTTACAATGAAGTCCCTATTCCTGTGTCCTTTAAGGAAATACAAAGCTTTTTCTATTCGAATTTTCATTTCAAAATTTTGCTGCTGGGTTGAATGAAAGACACGACTTAATCATCTTGAAGCACTAATTTTGCTCTAACTCCTAGACTATTTGACCTCAAGGAACGATTGTTTACAATAAAGTCCTTATTCCTGTGTCCTTTAAGGAAATAGAAAGCTTTTTCTATTCGAATTTTTTATTTCAAAATTTTGCTGTTGGGTTGAATGAAAGACACGACTTAATCATCTTGAAGCACTAATTTTGCTCTATCTCCTAGACTTTTTGACCTTAAGTGATGATTTTTTACAATGAAGTCCTTATTTTTGTGTCCTTTAAGGAAATACAAAGCTTTTTCTATTCGAATTTTCATTTCAAAATTTTGCTGTTGGGTTGAATGAAAGACACGACTTACTTAATCATCTTGAAGCACTAATTTTGCTCTAACTCCTAGACTATTTGACCTTAAGGGATGATTTTTTACAATGAAGTCCCTATTCCTGTGTCCTTTAAGGAAATACAAAGGTTTTTCTTTTCGAATTTTCATTTCAAAATTTTGCTGTTGGGTTGAACGAAAGACACGACTTAATCATCTTGAAGCACTAATTTTGCTCTAACTCCTAGACTATTTGACCTTAAGGGATGATTTTTTACAATGAAGTCCTTATTTCTGTGTCCTTTAAGGAAATACAAAGCTTTTTCTATTCGAATTTTCATTTCAAAATTTTTCTGTTGGGTTGAATGAAAGACACGACTTAATCATCTTGAAGCACTAATTTTCCTCGAACTCCTAGTCTATTTGACCTTAAGGGATGATTTTTTACAATGAAGTCCTTATTCCTGTGTCCTTTAAGGAAATACAAAGCTTTTTCTATTCGAATTTTCATTTCAAAATTTTACTGTTGGGTTGAATGAAAGACACGACTTAATCATCTTGAAGCACTAATTTTGCTCTAACTCCTAGACTATTTGACGTTAAGGGATGATTTTTTACAATGAAGTCCTCATTCCTGTGTCCTTTAAGGAAATACAAAGCTTTTTCTATTCGAATTTTCGTTTCAAAATGTTGCTGTTAGGTTGAATGAAAGACACGACTTAATCATCTTGAAGCACTAATTTTGCTCTAACTCCTAGACTATTTGACCTTAAGGGATGATCTGTTACAATGAAGTCCTTATTCCTGTGTCCTTTAAGGAATTAAAAAACTTTTTTTATTCGAACTTTCATTTCAAATTTTTTATGTTGGGTTGAATGAAAGACACGACTTAATCATCTTGAAGCACTAATTTTGCTCTAACTCCTAGACTATTTGACCTTAAGGGATGATTTTTTACAATGAAGCCCTTATTCCTGTGTCCTTTAAGGAAATACAAAGCTTTTTCTATTCGAATTTTCATTTCAAAATTTTTCTGTTGGGTTGAATGAAAGACACGACTTAATCATCTTGAAGCACTAATTTTGCTCTAACTCCTAGACTATTTGACCTTAAGGGATGATTTTTTACAATGAAGTCCTTATTCCTGTGTCCTTTAAGGAAATACAAAGCTTTTTTTATTCGAAATTTTATTTCAAAATTTTGCTGTTGGGTTGAATGAAAGACACGACTTACTTAATCATCTTGAAGCACTAATTTTGCTCTAACTCCTAGACTATTTGACCTTAAGGGATGATTTTTTACAATGAAGTCCATATTCCTGTGTCCTTTAAGGAAATACAAAGCTTTTTATATTCGAATTTTCATTTCAAAATTTTGCTGCTGGGTTGAATGAAAGACACGACTTAATCATCTTGAAGCACTAATTTTGCTCTAACTCCTAGACTTTTTGACCTTAAGTGATGATTTTTTACAATGAAGTCCTTATTTTTGTGTCCTTTAAGGAAATACAAAGCTTTTTCTATTCGAATTTTCATTTCAAAATTTTGCTGTTGGGTTGAATGAAAGACACGACTTACTTAATCATCTTGAAGCACTAATTTTGCTCTAACTCCTAGACTATTTGACCTTAAGGGATGATTTTTTACAATGAAGTCCCTATTCCTGTCTCCTTTAAGGAAATACAAAGGTTTTTCTTTTCGAATTTTCATTTCAAAATTTTGCTGTTGGGTTGAATGAAAGACACGACTTAATCATTTTGAAGCACTAATTTTGCTCTAACTCCTAGACTATTTGACCTTAACTGATGATTTCTTTACAATGAAGTCCTCATTCCTGTGTCCTTTAAGGAAATACAAAGTTTTTTCTATTCGAATTTTCATTTCAAAATTTTGCTGTTGGGTTGAATGAAAGACACGACTTAATCATCTTGAAGCACTAATTTTGCTCTAACTCCTAGACTATTTGACATTAAGGGATGATTTTTTACAATGAAGTCCTTATTCCTGTGTCCTTTAAGGAAATACAAAGCTTTTTCTATTCGAATTTTCATTTCAAAATTTTGCTGTTGGGTTGAATGAAAGACACGACTTAATCATCTTGAAGCACTAATTTTGCTCTAACTCCTAGACTATTTGACCTTAAGGGATGATTTTTTACAATGAAGTCCTTATTCTTGTGTCCTTTAAGGAATTACAAAACTTTTTCTATTCGAATTTTCATTTCAAAATTTTGCTGTTGGGTTGAATGAAAGACACGACTTAATCATCTTGAAGCACTAATTTTCCTAGAACTCCTAGACTATTTGACCTTAAGGGATAATTTTTTACAATGAACTCCTTATTCCTGTGTCCTTTAAGGAAATATAAAGCTTTTTCTATTCGAATTTTCATTTCAAAATTTTGCTGTTGGGTTGGATGAAAGACACGACACGACTTAATCATCTTGAAGCACTAATTTTGCTCTAACTCCTAGACTATTTGACCTTAACTGATGATTTTTTTACAATGAAGTCCTCATTCCTGTGTCCTTTAAGGAAATACAAAGTTTTTTCTATTCGAATTTTCATTTCAAAATTTTGCTGTTGGGTTGAATGAAAGACACGACTTAATCATCTTGAAGCACTAATTTTGCTCTAACTCCTAGACTATTTGACCTTAAGGGATAATTTTTTACAATGAACTCCTTATTCCTGTGTCCTTTAAGGAAATACAAAGCTTTTTCTATTCGAATTTTCATTTCAAAATTTTGCTGTTGGGTTGAATGAAAGACACGACTTAATCATCTTGAAGCACTAATTTTGCTCTAACTCCTAGACTATTTGACCTTAAGGGATAATTTTTTACAATGAACTCCTTATTCCTGTGTACTTTAAGGAAATATAAAGCTTTTTCTATTCGAATTTTCATTTCAAAATTTTGCTGTTGGGTTGGATGAAAGACACGACACGACTTAATCATCTTGAAGCACTAATTTTGCTCTAACTCCTAGACTATTTGACCTTTACTGATGATTTCTTTACAATGAAGTCCTCATTCCTGTGTCCTTTAAGGAAATACAAAGTTTTTTCTATTCGAATTTTCATTTCAAAATTTTGCTGTTGGGTTGAATGAAAGACACGACTTAATCATCTTGAAGCACTAATTTTGCTCTAACTCCTAGACTATTTGACATTAAGGGATGATTTTTTACAATGAAGTCCTTATTCCTGTGTCCTTTAAGGAAATATAAAGCTTTTTCTATTCGAATTTTCATTTCAAAATTTTGCTGTTGGGTTGAATGAAAGACACGACTTAATCATCTTGAAGCACTAATTTTGCTCTAACTCCTAGACTATTTGACCTTAAGGGATGATTTTTTACAATGAAGTCCTTATTCTTGTGTCCTTTAAGGAATTACAAAACTTTTTCTATTCGAATTTTCATTTCAAAATTTTGCTGTTGGGTTGAATGAAAGACACGACTTAATCATCTTGAAGCACTAATTTTGCTCTAACTCCTAGACTATTTGACCTTAAGGGATGATTTTTTACAATGAAGTCCTTATTCCTGTGTCCTTTAAGGAATTAAAAAACTTTTTTTATTCGAACTTTCATTTCAAATTTTTTATGTTGGGTTGAATGAAAGACACGACTTAATCATCTTGAAGCACTAATTTTGCTCTAACTCCTAGACTATTTGACCTTAAGGGATGATTTTTTACAATGAAGTCCTTATTCCTGTGTCCTTTAAGGAAATATAAAGCTTTTTCTATTCGAATTTTCATTTAAAAATTTTTCTGTTGGGTTGAATGAAAGACACGACTTAATCATCTTGAAGCACTAATTTTGCTCTAACTCCTAGACTATTTGACCTTAAGGGATGATTTTTTACAATGAAGTCCTTATTTTTGTGTCCTTTAAGGAAATACAAAGCTTTTTTTATTCGAAATTTTATTTCAAAATTTTGCTGTTGGGTTGAATGAAAGACACGACTTACTTAATCATCTTGAAGCACTAATTTTGCTCTAACTCCTAGACTATTTGACCTTAAGGGATGATTTTTTACAATGAAGTCCCTATTCCTGTGTCCTTTAAGGAAATACAAAGCTTTTTATATTCGAATTTTCATTTCAAAATTTTGCTGTTGGGTTGGATGAAAGACACGACACGACTTAATCATCTTGAAGCACTAATTTTGCTCTAACTCCTAGACTATTTGACCTTTACTGATGATTTCTTTACAATGAAGTCCTCATTCCTGTGTCCTTTAAGGAAATACAAAGTTTTTTCTATTCGAATTTTCATTTCAAAATTTTGCTGTTGGGTTGAATGAAAGACACGACTTAATCATCTTGAAGCACTAATTTTGCTCTAACTCCTAGACTATTTGACATTAAGGGATGATTTTTTACAATGAAGTCCTTATTCCTGTGTCCTTTAAGGAAATATAAAGCTTTTTCTATTCGAATTTTCATTTCAAAATTTTGCTGTTGGGTTGAATGAAAGACACGACTTAATCATCTTGAAGCACTAATTTTGCTCTAACTCCTAGACTATTTGACCTTAAGGGATGATTTTTTACAATGAAGTCCTTATTCTTGTGTCCTTTAAGGAATTACAAAACTTTTTCTATTCGAATTTTCATTTCAAAATTTTGCTGTTGGGTTGAATGAAAGACACGACTTAATCATCTTGAAGCACTAATTTTGCTCTAACTCCTAGACTATTTGACCTTAAGGGATGATTTTTTACAATGAAGTCCTTATTCCTGTGTCCTTTAAGGAATTAAAAAACTTTTTTTATTCGAACTTTCATTTCAAATTTTTTATGTTGGGTTGAATGAAAGACACGACTTAATCATCTTGAAGCACTAATTTTGCTCTAACTCCTAGACTATTTGACCTTAAGGGATGATTTTTTACAATGAAGTCCTTATTCCTGTGTCCTTTAAGGAAATATAAAGCTTTTTCTATTCGAATTTTCATTTAAAAATTTTTCTGTTGGGTTGAATGAAAGACACGACTTAATCATCTTGAAGCACTAATTTTGCTCTAACTCCTAGACTATTTGACCTTAAGGGATGATTTTTTACAATGAAGTCCTTATTTTTGTGTCCTTTAAGGAAATACAAAGCTTTTTTTATTCGAAATTTTATTTCAAAATTTTGCTGTTGGGTTGAATGAAAGACACGACTTACTTAATCATCTTGAAGCACTAATTTTGCTCTAACTCCTAGACTATTTGACCTTAAGGGATGATTTTTTACAATGAAGTCCCTATTCCTGTGTCCTTTAAGGAAATACAAAGCTTTTTATATTCGAATTTTCATTTCAAAATTTTGCTGTTGGGTTGAATGAAAGACACGACTTAATCATTTTGAAGCACTAATTTTGCTCTAACTCCTAGACTATTTGACCTTAAGGGATGATTTTTTACAATAAAGTCCTCATTTCTGTGTCCTTTAAGGAAATACAAAGCTTTTTCTATTCGAATTTTCATTTCAAAATTTTGCTGTTGGGTTGAATGAAAGACACGACTTACTTAATTATCTTGAAGCACTAATTTTGCTCTAACTCCTAGACTATTTGACCTTAAGGGATGATTTTTTACAATGAAGTCCCTATTCCTGTCTCCTTTAAGGAAATACAAAGGTTTTTCTTTTCGAATTTTCATTTCAAAATTTTGCTGTTGGGTTGAATGAAAGACACGACTTAATCATTTTGAAGCACTAATTTTGCTCTAACTCCTAGACTATTTGACGTTAAGGGATGATTTTTTACAATGAAGTCCTTATTCCTGTGTCCTTTAAGGAAATACAAAGCTTTTTCTATTCGAATTTTCATTTCAAAATTTTTCTGTTGGGTTGAATGAAAGACACGACTTAATCATCTTGAAGCACTAATTTTGCTCTAACTCCTAGACTATTTGACCTTAAGGGATGATTTTTTACAATGAAGTCCTTATTCCTGTGTCCTTTAAGGAAATACAAAGCTTTTTCTATTCGAATTTTCATTTCAAAATTTTGCTGTTGGGTTGAATGAAAGACACGACTTAATCATCTTGAAGCACTAATTTTGCTCTAACTCCTAGACTATTTGACCTTAAGGGATGATTTTTTACAATGAAGTCCTTATTCCTGTGTCCTTTAAGGAAATACAAAGCATTTTCTATTTGAATTTTCATTTCAAAATTTTGCTGTTGGATTGAATGAAAGACAAGACTTAATCATCTTGAAGCACTAATTTTGATCTAACTCCTAGACTATTTGACCTTAAGGGATGATTTCTTACAATGAAGTCCTTATTCTTGTGTCCTTTAAGAAAATATAAAGCTTTTTCTATTCGAATTTTCATTTCAAAATTTTTCTGTTGGGTTGAATGAAAGACAAGACTTAATCATCTTGAAGCACTAATTTTGCTCTAACTCCTAGACTATTTGACCTTAAGGGATGATTTTTCACAATGACGTCCTTATTTCAGTGTCCTTTAGGGAAATACAAAGCATTTTCTATTCGAATTTTCATTTCAAAATTTTGCTGTTGGATTGAATGAAAGACACGACTTAATCATCTTGAAGCACGAATTTTGCTCTAACTCCTAGACTATTTGACCTTAAGGGATGATTTTTTACAATGAAGTCCTTATTCCTGTGTCCTTTAAGGAATTACAAAACTTTTTCTATTCGAATTTTCATTTCAAAATTTTTCTGTTGGGTTGAATGAAAGACACGACTTAATCATCTTGAAGCACTAATTTTGCTCTAACTCCTAGACTATTTGACCTAAAGGGATGATTTCTTACAATGAAGTCCTTATTCCTGTGTCCTTTAAGGAATTACAAGACTTTTTCTATTCGAATTTTCATTTAAAAATTTTTCTGTTGGGTTGAATGAAAGACACGACTTAATCATCTTGGAGCACTAATTTTGCTCTAACTCCTAGACTATTTGACCTAAAGGGATGATTTCTTACAATGAAGTCCCTTTTCCTGTGTCCTTTAAGGAAATACAAAACTTTTTCTATTCGAATTTTCATTTCAAAATTTTGCTGTTGGGTTGAATGAAAGACACGACTTAATCATCTTGAAGCACTAATTTTGCTCTAACTCCTAGACTATTTGACGTTAAGGGATGATTTTTTACAATGAAGTCCTCATTCCTGTGTCCTTTAAGGAAATACAAAGCTTTTTCTATTCGAATTTTCGTTTCAAAATGTTGCTGTTAGGTTCAATGAAAGACACGACTTAATCATCTTGAAGCACTAATTTTGCTCTAACTCCTAGACTATTTGACCTTAAGGGATGATCTTTTACAATGAAGTCCTTATTTCTGTGTCCTTTAAGGAAATACAAAGCTTTTTCTATTCGAATTTTCATTTCAAAATTTTGCTGTTGGGTTCAATGAAAGACACGACTTAATCATCTTGAAGCACTAATTTTGCTCTAACTCCTAGACTATTTGACCTTAAGGGATGATTTTTTACAATGAAGTCCTTATTCCTGTGTCCTTTAAGGAATTAAAAAACTTTTTCTATTCGAACTTTCATTTCAAATTTTTTCTGTTGGGTTGAATGAAAGACACGACTTAATCATCTTGAAGCACTAATTTTGCTCTAACTCCTAGACTATTTGACCTCAAGTGATGATTTTTTACAATGAAGTCCTTATTTCTGTGTCCTTTAAGGAAATACAAAGCTTTTTCTATTCGAATTTTCATTTCAAAATTTTTCTGTTGGGTTGAATGAAAGACACGACTTAATCATCTTGAAGCACTAATTTTGCTCTAACTCCTAGACTATTTGACCTTAAGGGATGATTTTTTACAATAAAGTCCTTATTCCTGTGTCCTTTAAGGAAATACAAAGCTTTTTCTATTCGAATTTTCATTTCAAAATTTTGCTGTTGGGTTGAATGAAAGACACGACTTAATCATCTTGAAGCACTAATTTTGCTCTAACTCCTAGACTATTTGACCTTAAGGGATGATTTTTTACAATGAAGTCCTTATTCCTGTGTCCTTTAAGGAAATACAAAGCTTTTTCTATTCGAAATTTTATTTCAAAATTTTGCTGTTGGGTTGAATGAAAGACACGACTTAATCATCATGAAGCACTAATTTAGCTCTAACTCCTAGACTTTTTGACCTTAAGGGACGATATATTACAATGAAGTCCTTATTCCTGTGTCCTTTAAGGCAATAGAAAGCTTTTTCTATTCGAATTTTTTATTTCAAAATTTTGCTGTTGGGTTGAATGAAAGACACGACTTAATCATCTTGAAGCACTAATTTTGCTCTAACTCCTAGACTTTTTGACCTTAAGTGATGATTTTTTACAATGAAGTCCTTATTTTTGTGTCCTTTAAGGAAATACAAAGCTTTTTCTATTCGAATTTTCATTTCAAAATTTTGCTGTTGGGTTGAATGAAAGACACGACTTACTTAATCATCTTGAAGCACTAATTTTGCTCTAACTCCTAGACTATTTGACCTTAAGGGATGATTTTTTACAATGAAGTCCCTATTCCTGTGTCCTTTAAGGAAATACAAAGCTTTTTCTATTCGAATTTTCATTTCAAAATTTTGCTGCTGGGTTGAATGAAAGACACGACTTAATCATCTTGAAGCACTAATTTTGCTCTAACTCCTAGACTATTTGACCTCAAGGAACGATTGTTTACAATAAAGTCCTTATTCCTGTGTCCTTTAAGGAAATAGAAAGCTTTTTCTATTCGAATTTTTTATTTCAAAATTTTGCTGTTGGGTTGAATGAAAGACACGACTTAATCATCTTGAAGCACTAATTTTGCTCTATCTCCTAGACTTTTTGACCTTAAGTGATGATTTTTTACAATGAAGTCCTTATTTTTGTGTCCTTTAAGGAAATACAAAGCTTTTTCTATTCGAATTTTCATTTCAAAATTTTGCTGTTGGGTTGAATGAAAGACACGACTTACTTAATCATCTTGAAGCACTAATTTTGCTCTAACTCCTAGACTATTTGACCTTAAGGGATGATTTTTTACAATGAAGTCCCTATTCCTGTGTCCTTTAAGGAAATACAAAGGTTTTTCTTTTCGAATTTTCATTTCAAAATTTTGCTGTTGGGTTGAACGAAAGACACGACTTAATCATCTTGAAGCACTAATTTTGCTCTAACTCCTAGACTATTTGACGTTAAGGGATGATTTTTTACAATGAAGTCCTTATTTCTGTGTCCTTTAAGGAAATACAAAGCTTTTTCTATTCGAATTTTCATTTCAAAATTTTTCTGTTGGGTTGAATGAAAGACACGACTTAATCATCTTGAAGCACTAATTTTGCTCTAACTCCTAGTCTATTTGACCTTAAGGGATGATTTTTTACAATGAAGTCCTTATTCCTGTGTCCTTTAAGGAAATACAAAGCTTTTTCTATTCGAATTTTCATTTCAAAATTTTACTGTTGGGTTGAATGAAAGACACGACTTAATCATCTTGAAGCACTAATTTTGCTCTAACTCCTAGACTATTTGACGTTAAGGGATGATTTTTTACAATGAAGTCCTCATTCCTGTGTCCTTTAAGGAAATACAAAGCTTTTTCTATTCGAATTTTCGTTTCAAAATGTTGCTGTTAGGTTGAATGAAAGACACGACTTAATCATCTTGAAGCACTAATTTTGCTCTAACTCCTAGACTATTTGACCTTAAGGGATGATCTGTTACAATGAAGTCCTTATTCCTGTGTCCTTTAAGGAATTAAAAAACTTTTTTTATTCGAACTTTCATTTCAAATTTTTTATGTTGGGTTGAATGAAAGACACGACTTAATCATCTTGAAGCACTAATTTTGCTCTAACTCCTAGACTATTTGACCTTAAGGGATGATTTTTTACAATGAAGTCCTTATTCCTGTGTCCTTTAAGGAAATACAAAGCTTTTTCTATTCGAATTTTCATTTCAAAATTTTTCTGTTGGGTTGAATGAAAGACACGACTTAATCATCTTGAAGCACTAATTTTGCTCTAACTCCTAGACTATTTGACCTTAAGGGATGATTTTTTACAATGAAGTCCTTATTCCTGTGTCCTTTAAGGAAATACAAAGCTTTTTTTATTCGAAATTTTATTTCAAAATTTTGCTGTTGGGTTGAATGAAAGACACGACTTACTTAATCATCTTGAAGCACTAATTTTGCTCTAACTCCTAGACTATTTGACCTTAAGGGATGATCTTTTACAATGAAGTCCTTATTTCTGTGTCCTTTAAGGAAATACAAAGCTTTTTCTATTCGAATTTTCATTTCAAAATTTTGCTGTTGGGTTCAATGAAAGACACGACTTAATCATCTTGAAGCACTAATTTTGCTCTAACTCCTAGACTATTTGACCTTAAGGGATGATTTTTTACAATGAAGTCCTTATTCCTGTGTCCTTTAAGGAATTAAAAAACTTTTTCTATTCGAACTTTCATTTCAAATTTTTTCTGTTGGGTTGAATGAAAGACACGACTTAATCATCTTGAAGCACTAATTTTGCTCTAACTCCTAGACTATTTGACCTCAAGTGATGATTTTTTACAATGAAGTCCTTATTCCTGTGTCCTTTAAGGAAATACAAAGCTTTTTCTATTCGAATTTTCATTTCAAAATTTTTCTGTTGGGTTGAATGAAAGACACGACTTAATCATCTTGAAGCACTAATTTTGCTCTAACTCCTAGACTATTTGACCTTAAGGGATGATTTTTTACAATGAAGTCCTTATTCCTGTGTCCTTTAAGGAAATACAAAGCTTTTTCTATTCGAATTTTCATTTCAAAATTTTGCTGTTGGGTTGAATGAAAGACACGACTTAATCATCTTGAAGCACTAATTTTGCTCTAACTCCTAGACTATTTGACCTTAAGGGATGATTTTTTACAATGAAGTCCTTATTCCTGTGTCCTTTAAGGAAATACAAAGCTTTTTCTATTCGAAATTTTATTTCAAAATTTTGCTGTTGGGTTGAATGAAAGACACGACTTAATCATCATGAAGCACTAATTTAGCTCTAACTCCTAGACTTTTTGACCTTAAGGGACGATATATTACAATGAAGTCCTTATTCCTGTGTCCTTTAAGGCAATAGAAAGCTTTTTCTATTCGAATTTTTTATTTCAAAATTTTGCTGTTGGGTTGAATGAAAGACACGACTTAATCATCTTGAAGCACTAATTTTGCTCTAACTCCTAGACTTTTTGACCTTAAGTGATGATTTTTTACAATGAAGTCCTTATTTTTGTGTCCTTTAAGGAAATACAAAGCTTTTTCTATTCGAATTTTCATTTCAAAATTTTGCTGTTGGGTTGAATGAAAGACACGACTTACTTAATCATCTTGAAGCACTAATTTTGCTCTAACTCCTAGACTATTTGACCTTAAGGGATGATTTTTTACAATGAAGTCCCTATTCCTGTGTCCTTTAAGGAAATACAAAGCTTTTTCTATTCGAATTTTCATTTCAAAATTTTGCTGCTGGGTTGAATGAAAGACACGACTTAATCATCTTGAAGCACTAATTTTGCTCTAACTCCTAGACTATTTGACCTCAAGGAACGATTGTTTACAATAAAGTCCTTATTCCTGTGTCCTTTAAGGAAATAGAAAGCTTTTTCTATTCGAATTTTTTATTTCAAAATTTTGCTGTTGGGTTGAATGAAAGACACGACTTAATCATCTTGAAGCACTAATTTTGCTCTATCTCCTAGACTTTTTGACCTTAAGTGATGATTTTTTACAATGAAGTCCTTATTTTTGTGTCCTTTAAGGAAATACAAAGCTTTTTCTATTCGAATTTTCATTTCAAAATTTTGCTGTTGGGTTGAATGAAAGACACGACTTACTTAATCATCTTGAAGCACTAATTTTGCTCTAACTCCTAGACTATTTGACCTTAAGGGATGATTTTTTACAATGAAGTCCCTATTCCTGTGTCCTTTAAGGAAATACAAAGGTTTTTCTTTTCGAATTTTCATTTCAAAATTTTGCTGTTGGGTTGAACGAAAGACACGACTTAATCATCTTGAAGCACTAATTTTGCTCTAACTCCTAGACTATTTGACGTTAAGGGATGATTTTTTACAATGAAGTCCTTATTTCTGTGTCCTTTAAGGAAATACAAAGCTTTTTCTATTCGAATTTTCATTTCAAAATTTTTCTGTTGGGTTGAATGAAAGACACGACTTAATCATCTTGAAGCACTAATTTTGCTCTAACTCCTAGTCTATTTGACCTTAAGGGATGATTTTTTACAATGAAGTCCTTATTCCTGTGTCCTTTAAGGAAATACAAAGCTTTTTCTATTCGAATTTTCATTTCAAAATTTTACTGTTGGGTTGAATGAAAGACACGACTTAATCATCTTGAAGCACTAATTTTGCTCTAACTCCTAGACTATTTGACGTTAAGGGATGATTTTTTACAATGAAGTCCTCATTCCTGTGTCCTTTAAGGAAATACAAAGCTTTTTCTATTCGAATTTTCGTTTCAAAATGTTGCTGTTAGGTTGAATGAAAGACACGACTTAATCATCTTGAAGCACTAATTTTGCTCTAACTCCTAGACTATTTGACCTTAAGGGATGATCTGTTACAATGAAGTCCTTATTCCTGTGTCCTTTAAGGAATTAAAAAACTTTTTTTATTCGAACTTTCATTTCAAATTTTTTATGTTGGGTTGAATGAAAGACACGACTTAATCATCTTGAAGCACTAATTTTGCTCTAACTCCTAGACTATTTGACCTTAAGGGATGATTTTTTACAATGAAGTCCTTATTCCTGTGTCCTTTAAGGAAATACAAAGCTTTTTCTATTCGAATTTTCATTTCAAAATTTTTCTGTTGGGTTGAATGAAAGACACGACTTAATCATCTTGAAGCACTAATTTTGCTCTAACTCCTAGACTATTTGACCTTAAGGGATGATTTTTTACAATGAAGTCCTTATTCCTGTGTCCTTTAAGGAAATACAAAGCTTTTTTTATTCGAAATTTTATTTCAAAATTTTGCTGTTGGGTTGAATGAAAGACACGACTTACTTAATCATCTTGAAGCACTAATTTTGCTCTAACTCCTAGACTATTTGACCTTAAGGGATGATTTTTTACAATGAAGTCCATATTCCTGTGTCCTTTAAGGAAATACAAAGCTTTTTATATTCGAATTTTCATTTCAAAATTTTGCTGCTGGGTTGAATGAAAGACACGACTTAATCATCTTGAAGCACTAATTTTGCTCTAACTCCTAGACTTTTTGACCTTAAGTGATGATTTTTTACAATGAAGTCCTTATTTTTGTGTCCTTTAAGGAAATACAAAGCTTTTTCTATTCGAATTTTCATTTCAAAATTTTGCTGTTGGGTTGAATGAAAGACACGACTTACTTAATCATCTTGAAGCACTAATTTTGCTCTAACTCCTAGACTATTTGACCTTAAGGGATGATTTTTTACAATGAAGTCCCTATTCCTGTCTCCTTTAAGGAAATACAAAGGTTTTTCTTTTCGAATTTTCATTTCAAAATTTTGCTGTTGGGTTGAATGAAAGACACGACTTAATCATTTTGAAGCACTAATTTTGCTCTAACTCCTAGACTATTTGACCTTAACTGATGATTTCTTTACAATGAAGTCCTCATTCCTGTGTCCTTTAAGGAAATACAAAGTTTTTTCTATTCGAATTTTCATTTCAAAATTTTGCTGTTGGGTTGAATGAAAGACACGACTTAATCATCTTGAAGCACTAATTTTGCTCTAACTCCTAGACTATTTGACATTAAGGGATGATTTTTTACAATGAAGTCCTTATTCCTGTGTCCTTTAAGGAAATACAAAGCTTTTTCTATTCGAATTTTCATTTCAAAATTTTGCTGTTGGGTTGAATGAAAGACACGACTTAATCATCTTGAAGCACTAATTTTGCTCTAACTCCTAGACTATTTGACCTTAAGGGATGATTTTTTACAATGAAGTCCTTATTCTTGTGTCCTTTAAGGAATTACAAAACTTTTTCTATTCGAATTTTCATTTCAAAATTTTGCTGTTGGGTTGAATGAAAGACACGACTTAATCATCTTGAAGCACTAATTTTCCTCGAACTCCTAGACTATTTGACCTTAAGGGATAATTTTTTACAATGAACTCCTTCTTCCTGTGTCCTTTAAGGAAATATAAAGCTTTTTCTATTCGAATTTTCATTTCAAAATTTTGCTGTTGGGTTGGATGAAAGACACGACACGACTTAATCATCTTGAAGCACTAATTTTGCTCTAACTCCTAGACTATTTGACCTTAACTGATGATTTTTTTACAATGAAGTCCTCATTCCTGTGTCCTTTAAGGAAATACAAAGTTTTTTCTATTCGAATTTTCATTTCAAAATTTTGCTGTTGGGTTGAATGAAAGACACGACTTAATCATCTTGAAGCACTAATTTTGCTCTAACTCCTAGACTATTTGACCTTAAGGGATGATTTTTTACAATGAAGTCCCTATTCCTGTCTCCTTTAAGGAAATACAAAGGTTTTTCTTTTCGAATTTTCATTTCAAAATTTTGCTGTTGGGTTGAATGAAAGACACGACTTAATCATCTTGAAGCACTAATTTTGCTCTAACTCCTAGACTATTTGACCTTAAGGGATAATTTTTTACAATGAACTCCTTATTCCTGTGTCCTTTAAGGAAATACAAAGCTTTTTCTATTCGAATTTTCATTTCAAAATTTTGCTGTTGGGTTGAATGAAAGACACGACTTAATCATCTTGAAGCACTAATTTTGCTCTAACTCCTAGACTATTTGACCTTAAGGGATAATTTTTTACAATGAACTCCTTATTCCTGTGTACTTTAAGGAAATATAAAGCTTTTTCTATTCGAATTTTCATTTCAAAATTTTGCTGTTGGGTTGGATGAAAGACACGACACGACTTAATCATCTTGAAGCACTAATTTTGCTCTAACTCCTAGACTATTTGACCTTTACTGATGATTTCTTTACAATGAAGTCCTCATTCCTGTGTCCTTTAAGGAAATACAAAGTTTTTTCTATTCGAATTTTCATTTCAAAATTTTGCTGTTGGGTTGAATGAAAGACACGACTTAATCATCTTGAAGCACTAATTTTGCTCTAACTCCTAGACTATTTGACATTAAGGGATGATTTTTTACAATGAAGTCCTTATTCCTGTGTCCTTTAAGGAAATATAAAGCTTTTTCTATTCGAATTTTCATTTCAAAATTTTGCTGTTGGGTTGAATGAAAGACACGACTTAATCATCTTGAAGCACTAATTTTGCTCTAACTCCTAGACTATTTGACCTTAAGGGATGATTTTTTACAATGAAGTCCTTATTCTTGTGTCCTTTAAGGAATTACAAAACTTTTTCTATTCGAATTTTCATTTCAAAATTTTGCTGTTGGGTTGAATGAAAGACACGACTTAATCATCTTGAAGCACTAATTTTGCTCTAACTCCTAGACTATTTGACCTTAAGGGATGATTTTTTACAATGAAGTCCTTATTCCTGTGTCCTTTAAGGAATTAAAAAACTTTTTTTATTCGAACTTTCATTTCAAATTTTTTATGTTGGGTTGAATGAAAGACACGACTTAATCATCTTGAAGCACTAATTTTTCTTTAACTCCTAGACTATTTGACCTTAAGGGATGATTTTTTACAATGAAGTCCTTATTCCTGTGTCCTTTAAGGAAATACAAAGCTTTTTCTATTCGAATTTTCATTTAAAATTTTTTCTGTTGGGTTGAATGAAAGACACGACTTAATCATCTTGAAGCACTAATTTTGCTCTAACTCCTAGACTATTTGACCTTAAGGGATGATTTTTTACAATGAAGTCCTTATTTTTGTGTCCTTTAAGGAAATACAAAGCTTTTTTTATTCGAAATTTTATTTCAAAATTTTGCTGTTGGATTGAATGAAAGACACGACTTACTTAATCATCTTGAAGCACTAATTTTGCTCTAACTCCTAGACTATTTGACCTTAAGGGATGATTTTTTACAATGAAGTCCCTATTCCTGTGTCCTTTAAGGAAATACAAAGCTTTTTATATTCGAATTTTCATTTCAAAATTTTGCTGCTGGGTTGAATGAAAGACACGACTTAATCATCTTAAAGCACTAATTTTGCTCTAACTCCTAGACTTTTTGACCTTAAGTGATGATTTTTTACAATGAAGTCCTTATTTTTGTGTCATTTAAGGAAATACAAAGCTTTTTCTATTCGAATTTTCATTTCAAAATTTTGCTGTTGGGTTGAATGAAAGACACGACTTACTTAATCATCTTGAAGCACTAATTTTGCTCTAACTCCTAGACTATTTGACCTTAAGGGATGATTTTTTACAATGAAGTCCCTATTCCTGTCTCCTTTAAGGAAATACAAAGGTTTTTCTTTTCGAATTTTCATTTCAAAATTTTGCTGTTGGGTTGAATGAAAGACACGACTTAATCATTTTGAAGCACTAATTTTGCTCTAACTCCTAGACTATTTGACGTTAAGGGATGATTTTTTACAATGAAGTCCTTATTCCTGTGTCCTTTAAGGAAATACAAAGCTTTTTCTATTCGAATTTTCATTTCAAAATTTTTCTGTTGGGTTGAATGAAAGACACGACTTAATCATCTTGAAGCACTAATTTTGCTCTAACTCCTAGACTATTTGACCTTAAGGGATGATTTTTTACAATGAAGTCCTTATTCCTGTGTCCTTTAAGGAAATACAAAGCTTTTTCTATTCGAATTTTCATTTCAAAATTTTGCTGTTGGGTTGAATGAAAGACACGACTTAATCATCTTGAAGCACTAATTTTGCTCTAACTCCTAGACTATTTGACCTTAAGGGATGATTTTTTACAATGAAGTCCTTATTCCTGTGTCCTTTAAGGAAATACAAAGCTTTTTCTATTCGAAATTTTATTTCAAAATTTTGCTGTTGTGTTGAATGAAAGACACGACTTAATCATCATGAAGCACTAATTTAGCTCTAACTCCTAGACTATTTGACCTTAAGGGACGATATTTTACAATGAAGTCCTTATTTCTGTGTCCTTTAAGGAAAAAGAAAGCTTTTTCTATTCGAATTTTTTATTTCAAAATTTTGCTGTTGGGTTGAATGAAAGACACGACTTAATCATCTTGAAGCACTAATTTTGCTCTAACTCCTAGACTTTTTGACCTTAAGTGATGATTTTTTACACTGAAGTCCTTATTTTTGTGTCCTTTAAGGAAATACAAAGCTTTTTCTATTCGAATTTTCATTTCAAAATTTTGCTGTTGGGTTGAATGAAAGACACGACTTACTTAATCATCTTGAAGCACTAATTTTGCTCTAACTCCTAGACTATTTGACCTTAAGGAACGATTTTTTACAATGAAATCCTTATTCCTGTGTCCTTTAAGGAAATACAAAGCTTTTTCTAATCGAATTTTCATTTCAAAATTTTGCTGTTGGGTTGAATGAAAGACACGACTTAATCATCTTGAAGCACTAATTTTGCTCTAACTCCTAGACTATTTGATCTTAAGGGATGATTTTTTATAATGAAGTCCTTATTCCTGTGTCCTTTAAGGAATTACAAAACTTTTTCTATTCGAATTTTCATTTCAAAATTTTTCTGTTGGGTTGAATGAAAGACACGACTTAATCATCTTGAAGCACTAATTTTGCTCTAACTCCTAGACTATTTGATCTTAAGGGATGATTTTTTACAATGAAGTCCTTATTCCTGTGTCCTTTAAGGAATTACAAAACTTTTTCTATTCGAATTTTCATTTCAAAATTTTTCTGTTGGGTTGAATGAAAGACACGACTTAATCATCTTGAAGCACTAATTTTGCTCTAACTCCTAGACTATTTGACCTTAAGGGATGATTTTTTACAATGAAGTCCCTATTCCTGTGTCCTTTAAGGAAATACAAAGCTTTTTCTATTCGAATTTTCATTTCAAAATTTTGCTGTTGGGTTGAATGAAAGACACGACTTACTTAATCATCTTGAAGCACTAGTTTTGCTTTAACTCCTAGACTATTTGACCTTAAGGGACGATTTTTTACAATAAAGTCCTTATTCCTGTGTCCTTTAAGGAAATACAAAGCTTTTTCTATTCGAATTTTCATTTCAAAATTTTGCTGTTGGGTTGAAGGAAAGACACGACTTAATCATCTTGAAGCACTAATTTTGCTCTAACTCCTAGACTATTTGATCTTAAGGGATGATTTTTTACAATGAAGTCCTTATTCCTGTGTCCTTTAAGGAATTACAAAACTTTTTCTATTCCAATTTTCATTTCAAAATTTTGCTGTTGGGTTGAATGAAAGACACGACTTAATCATCATGAAGCACTAATTTAGCTCTAACTCCTAGACTATTTGACCTTAAGGGACGATATTTTACAATGAAGTCCTTATTCCTGTGTCCTTTAAGGAAATACGAAGCTTTTTCTATTCGAATTTTCATTTCAAAATTTTGCTGTTGGATTAAATGAAAGACACGACTTAATCATCTTGAAGCACTAATTTTGCTCTAACTCCTAGACTATTTGACCTTAAGGGATGATTTTTTACAATTAAGTCCTTATTTTTGTGTCTTTTAAGGAAATACAAAGCTTTTTCTATTCGAATTTTCATTTCAAAATTTTGCTGTTGGGTTGAATGAAAGACACGACTTAATCATCTTGAAGCACTAATTTTGCTCTAACTCCTAGACTATTTGACCTTAAGGGACGATTTTTTACAATGAAGTCCTTATTCCTGTGTCCTTTAAGGAAATAATAGCTTTTTCTAATCGAATTTTCATTTCAAAATTTTTCTGTTGGGTTGAATGAAAGACACGACACGACTTAATCATCTTGAAGCACTAATTTTGCTCTAACTCCTAGACTATTTGACCTTAAGGAACGATTTTTTACAATGAAATCCTTATTCCTGTGTCCTTTAAGGAAATACAAAGCTTTTTCTAATCGAATTTTCATTTCAAAATTTTGCTGTTGGGTTGAATGAAAGACACGACTTAATCATCTTGAAGCACTAATTTTGCTCTAACTCCTAGACTATTTGATCTTAAGGGATGATTTTTTATAATGAAGTCCTTATTCCTGTGTCCTTTAAGGAATTACAAAACTTTTTCTATTCAAATTTTCATTTCAAAATTTTTCTGTTGGGTTGAATGAAAGACACGACTTAATCATCTTGAAGCACTAATTTTGCTCTAACTCCTAGACTATTTGATCTTAAGGGATGATTTTTTACAATGAAGTCCTTATTCCTGTGTCCTTTAAGGAATTACAAAACTTTTTCTATTCGAATTTTCATTTCAAAATTTTTCTGTTGGGTTGAATGAAAGACACGACTTAATCATCTTGAAGCACTAATTTTGCTCTAACTCCTAGACTATTTGACCTTAAGGGATGATTTTTTACAATGAAGTCCCTATTCCTGTGTCCTTTAAGGAAATACAAAGCTTTTTCTATTCGAATTTTCATTTCAAAATTTTGCTGTTGGGTTGAATGAAAGACACGACTTACTTAATCATCTTGAAGCACTAGTTTTGCTTTAACTCCTAGACTATTTGACCTTAAGGGATGATTTTTTTACAATGAAGTCCCTATTCCTGTGTCCTTTAAGGAAATACAAAGCTTTTTCTATTCGAATTTTCATTTCAAAATTTTGCTGTTGGGTTGAAGGAAAGACACGACTTAATCATCTTGAAGCACTAATTTTGCTCTAACTCCTAGACTATTTGATCTTAAGGGATGATTTTTTACAATGAAGTCCTTATTCCTGTGTCCTTTAAGGAATTACAAAACTTTTTCTATTCGAATTTTCATTTCAAAATTTTGCTGTTGGGTTGAATGAAAGACACGACTTAATCATCTTGAAGCACTAATTTAGCTCTAACTCCTAGACTATTTGACCTTAAGGGACGATATTTTACAATGAAGTCCTTATTCCTGTGTCCTTTAAGGAAATACAAAGCTTTTTCTATTCGAATTTTCATTTCAAAATTTTGCTGTTGGATTAAATGAAAGACACGACTTAATCATCTTGAAGCACTAATTTTGCTCTAACTCCTAGACTATTTGACCTTAAGGGATTATTTTTTACAATGAAGTCCTTATTCCTGTGTCCTTTAAGGAAATACAAAGCTTTTCCTATTCGAATTTTCATTTCAAAATTTTGCTGTTGGGTTGAATGAAAGACACGACTTAATCATCTTGAAGCACTAATTTTGCTCTAACTCCTAGACTATTTGACCTTAAGGGACGATTTTTTACAATGAAGTCCTTAATCTTGTGTCCTTTAAGGAAATATAAAGCTTTTTCTATTCGAATTTTCATTTCAAAATTTTTCTGTTGGGTTGAATGAAAGACACGACTTAATCATTTTGAAGCACTAATTTTGCTCTAACTCCTAGACTATTTGACCTAAAGGGATGATTTCTTGCAACGAAGTCCTCATTCCTGTGTCCTTTAAGGAAATACAAAGCTTTTTTCTATTCGAGTTTTCATTTCAAAATTTTGCTGTTGGATTGAATGAAAGACATGACTTAATCTTCTTGAAGCACTAATTTTGCTCTAACTCCTAGACTGTTTGACCTTAAGGGATGATTTTTTACAATGAAGTCTTCATTCCTGTGTCCTTTAAGGAAATACAAAGCTTTTTCTATTCGAATTTTCATTTCAAAATTTTGCTGTTGGGTTGAATGAAAGACACGACTTAATCATCTTGAAGCACTAATTTTGCTCTAACACCTAGACTATTTGACCTTAAAGGATGATTTCTTACAATGAAGTCCTCTTTTCTGTGTCCTTTAAGGAAATATAAAGCTTTTTTTATTCGAATTTTCATTTCAAAATTTTGCTGTTGGGTTGAATGAAAGACACGACTTAGTCATCTTGAAGCACTAATTTTGCTCTAACTCCTAGACTATTTGACCTTAAGGGACGATTTTTTACAATGAAGTCCTTATTCCTGTGTCCTTTAAGAAAATATGAAGCTTTTTCTATTCCAATTTTCATTTCAAAATTTTGCTGTTGGGTTGAATGAAAGACACGACTTAATCATCTTGAAGCACTAATTTTGCTCTAACTCCTAGACTATTTGACCTTAAGGGACGATTTTTTACAATAAAGTCCTTATTCCTGTGTCCTTTAAGGAAATACAAAGCTTGAAAGACACGACTTAATCATCTTGAAGCACTAATTTTGCTCTAACTCCAAGAATTTTTGACCTTAAGGGATGATTTTTAACAATGAAGTCCTTATTCCTGTGTCCTTTAAGGAAATACAAAGCTTTTTCTATTCGAATTGTTATTTCGAAATTTTGCTGTTGGGTTGAATAAAAGACACGACTTAATCATCTTGAAGCACTAATTTTGCTCTAACTCCTAGACTATTTGACCTAAAGGGATGGTTTTTTACAATGAAGTCCTTATTTCTGTGTCCTTTAAGGAAATACAAAGCTTTTTCTATTCGAATTTTCATTTCAAAATTTTGCTGTTGGATTGAATGAAAGACACGACTTAATCATCTTGAAGCACTAATTTTGCTCTAACTCCTAGACTATTTGACCTTAAGGGATGATTTTTTACAATGAAGTCCTCATTCCTGTGTCCTTTAAGGAAATACAAAGCTTTTTCTATTCGAATTTTCATTTCAAAATGTTGCTGTTGGGTTGAATGAAAGACACGACTTAATCATCTTGAAGCACTAATTGTTGGGTTGAATGAAAGACACGACTTAATCATCTTGAAGCACTAATTTTGCTCTAACTCCTAGACTATTTGACCTAAAGGGATGATTTTTTACAATGAAGTCCTTATTTCTGTGTCCTTTAAGGAAATACAAAGCTTTTTCTATTCGAATTTTCATTTCAAAGTTTTGCTGTTGGGTTGAATGAAAGACACGACTTAATCATCTTGAAGCACTAATTTTGCTCTAACTCCTAGACTATTTGACCTAAAGGGATGATTTTTTACAATGAAGTCCTTATTTCTGTGTCCTTTAAGGAAATACAAAGCTTTTTCTATTCGAATTTTCATTTCAAAATTTTGCTGTTGGATTGAATGAAAGACACGACTTAATCATCTTGAAGCACTAATTTTGCTCTAACTCCTAGACTATTTGACCTTAAGGGATGATTTTTTACAATGAAGTGCTCATTCCTGTGTCCTTTAAGGAAATACAAAGCTTTTTCTATTCGAATTTTCATTTCAAAATTTTGCTGTTGGATTGTATGAAAGACACGACTTAATCATCTTGAAGCACTAATTTTGCTCTAACTCCTAGACTATTTGACCTTAAGGGATGATTTTTTACAATGAAGTCCTCATTCCTGTGTCCTTTAAGGAAATACAAATTTTTTTCTATTCGAATTTTCATTTCAAAATGTTGCTGTTGGGTTGAATGAAAGACACGACTTAATCATCTTGAAGCACTAATTTTGCTCTAACTCCTAGACTATTTGACCTCAAGTGATGATTTTTTACAATGAAGTCCTTATTCCTGTGTTTTCTTTAAGGAAATACAAAGCTTTTTCTATTCGAATTTTCATTTCAAAATTTTGCTGTTGGGTTGAATGAAAGACACGACTTAATCATCTTGAAGCACTAATTGTTGGGTTGAATGAAAGACACGACTTAATCATCTTGAAGCACTAATTTTGCTCTAACTCCTAGACTATTTGACCTAAAGGGATGATTTTTTACAATGAAGTCCTTATTTCTGTGTCCTTTAAGGAAATACAAAGCTTTTTCTATTCGAATTTTCATTTCAAAGTTTTGCTGTTGGGTTGAATGAAAGACACGACTTAATCATCTTGAAGCACTAATTTTGCTCTAACTCCTAGACTATTTGACCTAAAGGGATGATTTTTTACAATGAAGTCCTTATTTCTGTGTCCTTTAAGGAAATACAAAGCTTTTTCTATTCGAATTTTCATTTCAAAATTTTGCTGTTGGATTGAATGAAAGACACGACTTAATCATCTTGAAGCACTAATTTTGCTCTAACTCCTAGACTATTTGACCTTAAGGGATGATTTTTTACAATGAAGTGCTCATTCCTGTGTCCTTTAAGGAAATACAAAGCTTTTTCTATTCGAATTTTCATTTCAAAATTTTGCTGTTGGATTGTATGAAAGACACGACTTAATCATCTTGAAGCACTAATTTTGCTCTAACTCCTAGACTATTTGACCTTAAGGGATGATTTTTTACAATGAAGTCCTCATTCCTGTGTCCTTTAAGGAAATACAAATTTTTTTCTATTCGAATTTTCATTTCAAAATGTTGCTGTTGGGTTGAATGAAAGACACGACTTAATCATCTTGAAGCACTAATTTTGCTCTAACTCCTAGACTATTTGACCTCAAGTGATGATTTTTTACAATGAAGTCCTTATTCCTGTGTTTTCTTTAAGGAAATACAAAGCTTTTTCTATTCGAATTTTCATTTCAAAATTTTGCTGTTGGGTTGAATGAAAGACACGACTTAATCATCTTGAAGCACTAATTTTGCTCTAACTCCTAGACTATTTGACCTTAAGGGATGATTTCTTACAATGAAGTCCTTATTCCTGTGTCCTTTGAGGAAATTCTAAGCTTTTTCTATTCGAATTTTCATTTCAAAATGTTGCTGTTGGGTTGAATGAAAGACACGACTTAATCATCTTGAAGCACTAATTTTGCTCTAACTCCTAGACTATTTGACCTTAAGAGACGATTTTTTACAATGAAGTCCTTATTCCTGTGTCCTTTAACGAAATACAAAGCTTTTTCTATTCGAATTTTCATTTCAAAATTTTGCTGTTGGATTGAATGAAAGACACGACTTTATCATCTTGAAGCACTAATTTTGCTCTAACTCCTAGACTATTTGACCTTAAGGGATGATTTTTTACAATGAAGTCCTCATTCCTGTGTCCTTTAAGGAAATACAAAGCTTTTCCTATTCGAATTTTCATTTCAAAATTTTGCTGTTGGGTTGAATGAAAGACACGACTTAATCATCTTGAAGCACTAATTTTGCTCTAACTCCTAGACTATTTGACCTTAAGGGATGATTTTTTACAATGAAGTCCCTTTTCCTGTGCCCTTTAAGGAATTACAAAACTTTTTCTATTCGAATTTTCATTTCAAAATTTTGCTGTTGGGTTGAATGAAAGACACGACTTAATCATTTTGAAGCACTAATTTTGCTCTAACTCCTAGACTATTTGACCTTAAGGGATGATTTTTTACAATAAAGTCCTCATTTCTGTGTCCTTTAAGGAAATACAAAGCTTTTTCTATTCGAATTTTCATTTCAAAATTTTGCTGTTGGGTTCAATGAAAGACACGACTTAATCATCTTGAAGCACTAATTTTGCTCTAACTCCTAGACTATTTGACCTTAAGGGATGATTTTTTACAATGAAGTCCCTTTTCCTGTGTCCTTTAAGGAATTACAAAACTTTTTCTATTCGAATTTTCATTTC
Organism: Platycheirus rosarum; assembly: GCA_963971375.1. Classification (NCBI taxonomy): domain Eukaryota; kingdom Metazoa; phylum Arthropoda; class Insecta; order Diptera; family Syrphidae; genus Platycheirus; species Platycheirus rosarum. The sequence continues at coordinate 11,533,527 of OZ020511.1, read as the reverse complement.
AAAATTTTGCTGTTGGGTTGAATGAAAGACACAACTTAATCATTTTGAAGCACTAATTTTGCTCTAACTCCTAGACTATTTGACCTTAAGGGATGATTTATTACAATAAAGTCCTCATTTTTGTGTCCTTTAAGGAAATACAAAGCTTTTTCTATTCAAATTTTTTATTTCAAAATTTTGCTGTTGGGTTGAATGAAAGACACGACTTAATCATCTTGAAGCACTAATTTTGCTCTAACTCCAAGACTTTTTGACCTTAAGGGATGAGTTTTTACAATGAAGTCCCTTTTCCTGTGTCCTTTAAGGAATTACAAAACTTTTTCTATTCGAATTTTCATTTCAAAATTTTGCTGTTGGGTTGAATGAAAGACACGACTTAATCATCTTGAAGCACTAATTTTGCTCTAACTCCTAGACTATTTGACCTCAAGTGATGATTTTTTACAATGAAGCCCTTATTCCTGTGTTTTCTTTAAGGAAATACAAAGCTTTTTCTATTCGAATTTTCATTTCAAAATTTTGCTGTTGGGTTGAATGAAAGACACGACTTAATCATCTTGAAGCACTAATTTTGCTCTAACTCCTAGACTATTTGACCTTAAGGGATGATTTCTTACAATGAAGTCCTTATTCCTGTGTCCTTTGAGGAAATTCTAAGCTTTTTCTATTCGAATTTTCATTTCAAAATGTTGCTGTTGGGTTGAATGAAAGACACGACTTAATCATCTTGAAGCACTAATTTTGCTCTAACTCCTAGACTATTTGACCTTAAGAGACGATTTTTTACAATGAAGTCCTTATTCCTGTGTCCTTTAACGAAATACAAAGCTTTTTCTATTCGAATTTTCATTTCAAAATTTTGCTGTTGGATTGAATGAAAGACACGACTTTATCATCTTGAAGCACTAATTTTGCTCTAACTCCTAGACTATTTGACCTTAAGGGATGATTTTTTACAATGAAGTCCTCATTCCTGTGTCCTTTAAGGAAATACAAAGCTTTTCCTATTCGAATTTTCATTTCAAAATTTTGCTGTTGGGTTGAATGAAAGACACGACTTAATCATCTTGAAGCACTAATTTTGCTCTAACTCCTAGACTATTTGACCTTAAGGGATGATTTTTTACAATGAAGTCCCTTTTCCTGTGTCCTTTAAGGAATTACAAAACTTTTTCTATTCGAATTTTCATTTCAAAATTTTGCTGTTGGGTTGAATGAAAGACACGACTTAATCATTTTGAAGCACTAATTTTGCTCTAACTCCTAGACTATTTGACCTTAAGGGATGATTTTTTACAATAAAGTCCTCATTTCTGTGTCCTTTAAGGAAATACAAAGCTTTTTCTATTCGAATTTTCATTTCAAAATTTTGCTGTTGGGTTCAATGAAAGACACGACTTAATCATCTTGAAGCACTAATTTTGCTCTAACTCCTAGACTATTTGACCTTAAGGGATGATTTTTTACAATGAAGTCCCTTTTCCTGTGTCCTTTAAGGAATTACAAAACTTTTTCTATTCGAATTTTCATTTCAAAATTTTGCTGTTGGGTTGAATGAAAGACACGACTTAATCATTTTGAAGCACTAATTTTGCTCTAACTCCTAGACTATTTGACCTTAAGGGATGATTTATTACAATAAAGTCCTCATTTTTGTGTCCTTTAAGGAAATACAAAGCTTTTTCTATTCAAATTTTTTATTTCAAAATTTTGCTGTTGGGTTGAATGAAAGACACGACTTAATCATCTTGAAGCACTAATTTTGCTCTAACTCCAAGACTTTTTGACCTTAAGGGATGATTTTTTACAATGAAGTCCCTTTTCCTGTGTCCTTTAAGGAATTACAAAACTTTTTCTATTCGAATTTTCATTTCAAAATTTTGCTGTTGGGTTGAATGAAAGACACGACTTAATCATTTTGAAGCACTAATTTTGCTCTAACTCCTAGACTATTTGACCTTAAGGGATGATTTTTTACAATAAAGTCCTCATTTCTGTGTCCTTTAAGGAAATACAAAGCTCTTTCTATTCGAATTTTCATTTCAAAATTTTGCTGTTGGGTTGAATGAAAGACACGACTTACTTAATCATCTTGAAGCACTAATTTTGCTCTAACTCCTAGACTATTTGACCTTAAGGGATGATTTTTTACAATGAAGTCCTTATTCCTGTGTCCTTTAAGGAAATACAAAGCTTTTTCTATTCGAATTTTCATTTCAAAATTTTGCTGTTGGGTTGAATGAAAGACACGACTTAATCATCTTGAAGCACTAATTTTGCTCTAACTCCTAGACTATTTGACCTTAAGTGATGATTTTTTACAATGAAGTCCTTATTCCTGTGTTTTCTTTAAGGAAATACAAAGCTTTTTCTATTCGAATTTTCATTTCAAAATTTTGCTGTTGAAGCACTAATTTTGCTCTAACTCCTAGACTATTTGACCTTAAGGGATGATTTCTTACAATGAAGTCCTTATTCCTGTGTCCTTTGAGGAAATTCTAAGCTTTTTCTATTCGAATTTTCATTTCAAAATGTTGCTGTTGGGTTGAATGAAAGACACGACTTAATCATCTTGAAGCACTAATTTTGCTCTAACTCCTAGACTATTTGACCTTAAGGGACGATTTTTTACAATGAAGTCCTTATTCCTGTGTCCTTTAACGAAATACAAAGCTTTTTCTATTCGAATTTTCATTTCAAAATTTTGCTGCTGGGTTGAATGAAAGACACGACTTAATCATCTTGAAGCACTAATTTTGCTCTAACTCCTAGACTATTTGACCTTAAGGGACGATTTTTTACAATGAAGTCCTTATTCCTGTGTCCTTTAACGAAATACAAAGCTTTTTCTATTCGAATTTTCATTTCAAAATTTTGCTGCTGGGTTGAATGAAAGACACGACTTAATCATCTTGAAGCACTAATTTTGCTCTAACTCTTAGACTATTTGACCTTAAGGGATGACTTATTACAATGAAGTCCTTATTCTTGTGTCCTTTAAGGAAATACAAAGCTTTTTCTATTCGAATTTTCGTTTCAAAATTTTGCTGTTGGGTTAAATGAAAGACACGACTTAATACAAAGCTTTTTCTATTCGAATTTTCATTTCAAAATTTTGCTGTTGGGTTTGATGAAAGACACGACTTAATCATTTTGAAGCACTAATTTTGCTCTAACTCCTAGACTATTTGACCTAAAGGGTTGATTTTTTTACAATGAAGTCCTTATTTCTGCGTCCTTTAAATAAATTCAAAACATTTTCTATTAGAATTTTCATTTCAAAATTTTGCTGTTGGGTTGAATGAAAGACACGACTTACTTAATCATCTTGAAGCACTAATTTTGCTCTAACTCCTAGACTATTAGACCTTAAGGGATGATTTTTTACAATGAAGTCCTTATTCCTGTGTCCTTTAAGGAAATACAAAGCTTTTTCTATTCGAATTTTCATTTCAAAATTTTGCTGTTGGGTTGAATGAAAGACACGACTTAATCATCTTGAAGCACTAATTTTGCTCTAACTCCTAGACTATTTGGCCTTAAGGGATGATTTCTTACAATGAAGTCCTCATTCCTGTGTCCTTTAAGGAAATACAAAGCTTTTTCTATTCGAATTTTCATTTCAAAATTTTGCTGTTGGGTTGAATGAAAGACACGACTTGATCATCTTGAAGCACTAATTTTGTTCTAACTCCTAGACTATTTCAACTTTAGGGACGATTTTTTACATTAAAGTCCTTATTTCTGTGTCCTTAAGGAAATACAAAGCTTTTTCTATTCGAATTTTCATTTCAAAATTTTGCTGGTGGGTTGAATGAAAGACACGACTTAATCATCTTGAAGCACTAATTTTGCTCTAACTTCTAGACTCTTTGACCTTAAGTGATGATTTTTTACAATGAAGTCCTTATTCCTGTGTACTTTAAGGAAATACTAAGCCTTTTCTATTCGAATTTTCATTTCAAAATGTTGCTGTTGGGTTGAATGAAAGACACGACTTAATAATCTTGAAGCACTAATTTTGCTCTAACTCCTAGAGTATTTGACCTTAAGGGATGATTTTTTACAATGAAGTCTTTATTCCTGTGTCCTTTAGGGAAATACAAAGCTTTTTCTATTCGAATTTTCATTTCAAAATTTTGCTGTTGGGTTGAATGAAAGACACGACTTAATCATATTGAAGCACTAATTTTGCTCCAACTCCTAGACTATTTGACCTTAAGTGATGATTTTTTACAATGAAGTCCTTATTCCTGTGTTTTCTTTAAGGAAATACAAAGCTTTTTCTATTCGAATTTTCATTTCAAAATTTTGCTGTTGAAGCACTAATTTTGCTCTAACTCCTAGACTATTTGACCTTAAGGGATGATTTCTTACAATGAAGTCCTTATTCCTGTGTCCTTTGAGGAAATTCAAAGCTTTTTCTATTCGAATTTTCATTTCAAAATTTTGCTGTTGGGTTGAATGAAAGACACGACTTAATCATTTATTTATTTATTTATTTATTTAGGAGAAACATATAAACTTAATTTATAATGCTTCTTAGTCAAAGGAATTGGGGCGGAGGCCATATAATGCCGTCTTTAAAATTACATGTGTGTTTTTGTTTTGGTATATACATTATAAACGATATTTACAATATTTACATTAAAAATGTACATAAATATAATTGTATGGTTTTTATTTTGTTAAGGTTCTGGAATATCTATTGTAAGAGCTATATGTCGTTTAATTTTTGATGTAGGGAAGTTGCCGATTTGATGTTTTGGATGGAGTCATAAATTGCCGGGTTAAGATGATCTACTAGTTTGGATATTTCTTCGTTTTGCTCTATGAGCGAGGATCTTGGGCACTCAGTTAGTATGTGTTGCACTGTGAGATTGGACTCGCATTCAGCACATGTTTCTTGTGTTTCGCCATTGAAATAGTGTCTGCTGTTGAAGAGGGCTTTACCGACACGGATGCGAAAGAGTTTTATGCATTCATCTCTTGTGAATTGGGAGTTGTATGTGTAATGTCTGTTTGTGTTGTGGTGCATTCGCAGGAAGCAGGAGCTTTCCTGCCACTGAGTATTGAGTTGAATTTTTTCTTGAGCCATGTGAGTTCTTTGTGCAAGCTGAAATAAGTTTGGTACTTCAATTACTAAAGGAAATCTTGTTGCTCGTTTTGCTGCTTCGTCAGCTGAGTCGTTTCCTGGAATCCCTATGTGGCCTGGAACCCAGGAGAGCCAGATGTTTTTGTTATAGATGAGTTGGTTTCTGATGAAATCCAACGACGGACACTTGTTGTTGGAACTCTTGAGTCCTTGAAGAATACCCAGTCAGTACAAATGAGAACTTTGTTGCAGAAAGAATTCGCCAGGTTGATAGCTTTTTTTATGCCAGCTAGTTCTGCGATATAGCTTCCTGCTGCTTCTGGGAGAAGTCCTTGGTGTAGAATGGTAACTTGTCCTGAGGTTGGTAGTTCTACGATTGCATAAGAGGTGCTTCCTTCGGAGTGAGAGCCATCCGTGTAGAGAATTTTATGAGGGCTTAATTGTTCAATGAGTTCCTTATGTAGGCACTGAAAAACAAAATCTGAAGTCGAATCTTTGACGTATTTTTATAGGCTGGTATCTATTTGGAGGGTGTTTCTTTTCCATGGTGGGTTACGAATACCTGTTGGATTGTCGGGTTGTTCTGATAAAGCAGTTTGAAAGTCTGGGAAGATTATTGAAATGTTCTTGAGTGCTGACTTTGCTTTGCGTTTGCTCTTATGTTCCGTGAAGACTTTTTTGATGCTTGCGTGTAATGGATGTGCTCCGTCGAACAGGGCTTTTGAGCCCAATGAAATTGCTCTGCGTTTGGCAAATACTGTGAATGAGGAGAAGCCTGCCTCTGTTCTGAGTGCATCAATAGGTGTTGTTCTTAGGGCACCGGCGGCAGTTCGATAGCATTCGTTGATGGCGATGTCTAAGTTCTGGGAGTTTTTCTTTGTTGTCCACATGTAGGTTGTTAAACTATGTTGAAGAGTTCCTTCCACCAATGTTTTTGCTATCCGAAGTGTTATTTCAATGTGCGGGCCTTTTTTTCGTGAACAAATCATTTTTAGAGCGTTGTTGCGTTGTTTCAAGGTGTTGACAATATTTTTTGTGTGTATGTTCCATTTTAGATTTTTATTAAATGTGATGCCAAGTATCTTAAGCTCGTTTTGTAGTGGTATACAAGTGTCAGAGAGAATAATGGAGTTAGCTGTGCAGTTTCTTTTTGTACATACATGCAATGCTTCTATTTTGGTGGAGGGTATAATAGCCCCAACATCGTTTGCCCAGATAGAAATTGCAGTATTTGCTAATGTGAGTGAGTTTTGTACTATGTCGGGGTTGCCTGAGGTAAGTATGTATATGTTGTCTGCATAGATTCCCACAAAATCTAGGTTGTATGATGGTTTGATGAGTTCTACAACATGTATGCGTTGTATGCAACTACTGATAAGGGTGAACCTTGCGGGATTCCATTTTCTACTCTTGAAATATATGAACTGTGTCCATCTACATTGACGCTTTGACTTCTTCCGGAAAGAAATGATAGTACGAGTTTTAGAATTTGCTTTGGGATTCCCCAATGGAGGAGTTGACGGATGACCGGGGTTGATATAACGCGGTCAAATGCTTTTTCGAGGTCAAGTGAAACCACTACGCTATGTTTTGCTTGCTGTAGATTACTTACTAATTTGTGCTCAAGAAGGTGAACCAATGAGTGGACTCCTCTTTTGGGCCTAAAGGCATGTTGTTCTGGACTAATCTTGTTTTCTATATGCCATCCTACTCGTCTTGCAATAATTTTTTCCAAGATTTTTGAGAGAATAGGTAGCAAGGATATTGGCCGATATTCATCGTAGGAGTGACAGTTGCGACCTTTTTTGGGGATGGGTTTCAACAGTGCTCTTTTCCTGTCATGCGGGAAAATACCTGTTTTGATTATATTGGAATAGAGGGAGCAGATTTTCAATTTCAGATTAGTAGCGGAAGATTTTACCATTTTGTAAGTTATTTTGTCTTGTCCTGGTGAGGTTCCCTTAGTCATTTGAAGTGTCATAGTAAGTTCCAGCAAAGAAATATCTTCAGTCAAGCACTCTGGGTAGTTTTGTAGGCTTGGGAGATCGTCTATTTTAAATTGAGTTTTTTCTTCAATGATTTTGGATGGGTAAGATAGGTCAGAGCTATATGACCTCCACTTTTCTATAAATTTATTGGCGATCACTTCTGGATTGCAATGTAGATTATTGCTAAGCATCATAAAAGGGAACATTTCTGGAGGTTTATTAGACCGAATCGATCTGATTTTAGACCATAGGGTCTTCGAATCGATTGAAAGGTCCATTGAGTTGACAAAGGTTTCCCATGAGAGCCTTTTTGATGGGATGCATTCTTTTTTAACTTTTGCACAAATTTTTCTATATGCTAGGCAGTTAACAGTCGTCGGATCTCGGCGTAATCGGGACCAGGTCGCTTGTTTTTCTTTTATTAGTTTTCCTATGGTGGGTGAAAACCAAATGGGATTGTTTTTTATGCTTTTCTTTTTGGTTGTTGGAATGCTTTTGGATGCAGCTGTTCTTATTATTTTCTTTATTATGGCAGCTTCCTGGTTAATGTTTGATTTGGTTGGTGATGCGGATGTAAGATTTCCAGATATTTGTTCAAATAAACTCCAGTTTGCAAGGTTTTCCTTAAAGCGTGGAGTTTGTCTTCTGGTTGTTCTTCTTTCATGGCTATGAATTATTATTGGTATATGGTCCTTACTTTCTCCTCGAGGGATAACTTCCCAGTGAAGGAGAGGGGCTAGGTCCTCGGAAGCTAATGTAACGTTGATTGCAGAGAATGTGTTCCTAGTGGATAATAACGTAGGTGATCCGTCGTTAAGCACTATTAGCCCTCGTTCATTAATAAATTCTTCAAATTTGGTTCCGGTTGGGTTGTTTTGTGCCGATCCCCAGAGGGTGCTGGCAGCATTGAAGTCACCTAAAACAAGATTGTGGGAATTAGCGTGGCTGGGTATGCTGTTGAGTAGGTCCGAGCTAATTGTTACTTCCCCTTCCCTGTAAATGTTTGTTATGTATATTGGGATTGTTCCTGGAATTTGAATGGTTTGAAATAAAAGTTGTGCTGATGAAGTGATGTGAGATAATATGGGTATGTGTTTTTTCACTAGAAAACCATATTGATAGTCTTTGTTGTGATAGAGTGATTTGTAGTTTTTAATACTGAAGAATTTTTCCTTTTGAGATATGATGTGTGTTTCTTGAAGGGCTATGATGTCTGGGTTGTACGTTGATATAAGTATTTCGAGTGCATGTTTGTTGTTACAGAATCCTTGCAGATTCCATTGGAGTATGAGTAATTTGTTAAGTAACTGGTTCATTTTTCGTTATTAAAGGGGTTGTTTGCTTGGGCTGTGGGGATTGTTCCGATTATTTGTCTTATTTTTGTGGGGGATGTTTCGTGGGAAGGGGTTGGGTTGATGGGTGAATTTTCATCCAAATCCAATTCCATTTCCTCATTTTTACTTTCGTTGGCGTTGTTTTGTTGGTTAGGTTTGTTTAGATGGTTTTCATTCGATTGGGGTATATTTTCGATTTCTGTAGAATTATGTGTGTTAGGTGAATTTTGGTGATCTAAGTTGATTTGTGTGGGGGGAAGGGGTGATAGATCTTGTTGTTTGGTGTTTGGGATTGTATTTGTTGCTGGTTGTGAAGGATTGGTTAAGTTTTTATTTTCTTCTGACGTTGTTTTGGAGTTTTCAGTTGATATGGCTTTTGTGACTGTAGTTTTTGTTTGGGTGCGATCTTTTATTATTTCTGCCATTGTTTTACTTGCTTCTTGTCTTTTTTTGGGAGCTGGGAGTTGGTGAAGCGCCGGATCGTCGTTGTATATTTGCCAGGCTTCACGCACCGTGCAGCGTCGGTCAGCTTTGATTTTGTTTACCGATTTGTATTTTAGGAAGGATGGACAAGCAGGGTCGTACGATGAATGATTTTCTTGTTTGCAGTTTGTGCAGAATATTCTTGAGCATTCGACATGCGGGGGCGGTAGACAGCAGTCTTTGCAGACTGTGGTGTTTGTACATCTGTTTTTGGTATGCCCTAACTTTTGACACAAAATGCACCTCATAAGGTTCTGAATGTATTCAATGTAATGTATTCGTCAACTTGACAACTTGTTTGGCTATCAGGAGGTTGGGTACTTTTATCAGTAATAGCGAGTTTCATTCAAATTTCAAAGATTTGATCTGAAAATCAAGATTTGCTCTTTTCAATGAAACTTGTTTCATCATTTAATCCTAGTATTGGTCATTCACTGACGAGCATACACAGTATTTGATATCACACACAAAACTACCAGGCATGTACAGTATATATATTTAAAATGCCATATTTGTATTTTCTCTCTTCAAAAACACCTTTATTTGTTATTTTGTATATTTAATGGATATTTGTTAATTTTTTGACAAAGCACGGGCTAGCACAAGTTCACAACAAACAACAAAAACAACAAAATATTTTCCATTTGACGTTTGACCGAAAGACTATTTACATGTATGTGTGAATTCAGATCAAATCTGCCAACCCATCAGAGATCAAATCTTTCGTGTTGAGATTTGATCTAGATTTGCTCTTTTTCTTGCAATGGAACTCTCGAAATTGAAAAAGATCAAATCTTTTGACAGAAAGAGCAAATCTTTTCTTGAATGAAACTCGCTATAAGTCACCGGACCGCATGGCCTTGACTTCTAAGATCTCTTTGGATACATATTCCAAACCTCTATTGATTTGGAATGGGTTGTACGATGCAATGGGGCGTGTGTTATCGGTTGCAGATATGACTAAATAACGTGGGATGTTGTCGTTTTGTGTGGTTGTTGGAAGGGGTGGATAATAGTCGGGGTTGTTGTTTTTACGTTTGATTTTTTTGGATTGGTTCAGGACAACCTCTGGTTCCAGGAGGCTGAACTGGTTGGGGTCAGGGGGGTCCAGGCCCCCTCTCATTATGGGTTTTACACACGGAGAACCAGTGGACACAGAAATAAGGACTTCATTGTAAAAAATCATCCCTTAAGGTCAAAAAGTCTAGGAGTTAGAGCAAAATTAGTGCTTCAAGATGATTAAGTCGTAGTCTCATTCGGGCATCAGCCGTGTAAAGACGTATAACAACGAGTCTAATAAGAGAACCGCCATTTTCTATTAAATTCTACACCTTATTCCTGTGTCCTTTAAGGAATTACAAAACTTTTTCTATTCGAATTTTCATTTCAAAATTTTTCTGTTGGGTTGAATGAAAGACACGACTTAATAATCTTGAAGCACTAATTTTGCTCTAACTCCTAGACTATTTGATCTTAAGGGATGATTTTTTACAATGAAGTCCTTATTCCTGTGTCCTTTAAGGAATTACAAAACTTTTTCTATTCGAATTTTTATTTCAAAATTTTTCTGTTGGGTTGAATGAAAGACACGACTTAATCATCTTGAAGCACTAATTTTGCTCTAACTCCTAGACTATTTGACCTTAAGGGATGATTTTTTACAATGAAGTCCCTATTCCTGTGTCCTTTAAGGAAATACAAAGCTTTTTCTATTCGAATTTTCATTTCAAAATTTTGCAGTTGGGTTGAATGAAAGACACGACTTACTTAATCATCTTGAAGCACTAGTTTTGCTTTAACTCCTAGACTATTTGACCTTAAGGGACGATTTTTTACAATAAAGTCCTTATTCCTGTGTCCTTTAAGGAAATACAAAGCTTTTTCTATTCGAATTTTCATTTCAAAATTTTGCTGTTGGGTTGAAGGAAAGACACGACTTAATCATCTTGAAGCACTAATTTTGCTCTAACTCCTAGACTATTTGATCTTAAGGGATGATTTTTTACAATGAAGTCCTTATTCCTGTGTCCTTTAAGGAATTACAAAACTTTTTCTATTCGAATTTTCATTTCAAAATTTTGCTGTTGGGTTGAATGAAAGACACGACTTAATCATCATGAAGCACTAATTTAGCTCTAACTCCTAGACTATTTGACCTTAAGGGACGATATTTTACAATGAAGTCCTTATTCCTGTGTCCTTTAAGGAAATACAAAGCTTTTTCTATTCGAATTTTCATTTCAAAATTTTGCTGTTGGATTAAATGAAAGACACGACTTAATCATCTTGAAGCACTAATTTAGCTCTAACTCCTAGACTATTTGACCTTAAGGGATGATTTTTTACAATTAAGTCCTTATTTTTGTGTCTTTTAAGGAAATACAAAGCTTTTTCTATTCGAATTTTCATTTCAAAATTTTGCTGTTGGGTTGAATGAAAGACACGACTTAATCATCTTGAAGCACTAATTTTGCTCTAACTCCTAGACTATTTGACCTTAAGGGACGATTTTTTACAATGAAGTCCTTATTCCTGTGTCCTTTAAGGAAATAATAGCTTTTTCTAATCGAATTTTCATTTCAAAATTTTTCTGTTGGGTTGAATGAAAGACACGACACGACTTAATCATCTTGAAGCACTAATTTTGCTCTAACTCCTAGACTATTTGACCTTAAGGAACGATTTTTTACAATGAAATCCTTATTCCTGTGTCCTTTAAGGAAATACAAAGCTTTTTCTAATCCAATTTTCATTTCAAAATTTTGCTGTTGGGTTGAATGAAAGACACGACTTAATCATCTTGAAGCACTAATTTTGCTCTAACTCCTAGACTATTTGATCTTAAGGGATGATTTTTTATAATGAAGTCCTTATTCCTGTGTCCTTTAAGGAATTACAAAACTTTTTCTATTCGAATTTTCATTTCAAAATTTTTCTGTTGGGTTGAATGAAAGACACGACTTAATCATCTTGAAGCACTAATTTTGCTCTAACTCCTAGACTATTTGATCTTAAGGGATGATTTTTTACAATGAAGTCCTTATTCCTGTGTCCTTTAAGGAATTACAAAACTTTTTCTATTCGAATTTTCATTTCAAAATTTTTCTGTTGGGTTGAATGAAAGACACGACTTAATCATCTTGAAGCACTAATTTTGCTCTAACTCCTAGACTGTTTGACCTTAAGGGATGATTTTTTACAATGAAGTCTTCATTCCTGTGTCCTTTAAGGAATTGCAAAACTTTTTCTATTCGAATTTTCATTTCAAAATTTTGCTGTTGGGTTGAATGAAAGACACGACTTAATCATCTTGAAGCACTAATTTTGCTCTAACACCTAGACTATTTGACCTAAAGGGATGATTTCTTACAATGAAGTCCCTTTTCCTGTTTCCTTTAAGGAATTACAAAACTTTTTGTATTCGAATTTTCATTTCAAAATTTTGCTGTTGGGTTGAATCAAAGACACGACTTAATCATTTTGAAGCACTAATTTTGCTCTAACTCCTAGACTATTTGACCTTAAAGGATGATTTCTTACAATGAAGTCCTCTTTTCTGTGTCCTTTAAGGAAATATAAAGCTTTTTTTATTCGAATTTTCATTTCAAAATTTTGCTGTTGGGTTGAATGAAAGACACGACTTAGTCATCTTGAAGCACTAATTTTGCTCTAACTCCTAGACTATTTGACCTTAAGGGACGATTTTTTACAATGAAGTCCTTATTCCTGTGTCCTTTAAGAAAATATGAAGCTTTTTCTATTCCAATTTTCATTTCAAAATTTTGCTGTTGGGTTGAATGAAAGACACGACTTAATCATCTTGAAGCACTAATTTAGCTCTAACTCCTAGACTATTTGACCTTAAGGGACGATTTTTTACAATAAAGTCCTTATTCCTGTGTCCTTTAAGGAAATACAAAGCTTGAAAGACACGACTTAATCATCTTGAAGCACTAATTTTGCTCTAACTCCAAGAATTTTTGACCTGAAGGGATGATTTTTAACAATGAAGTCCTTATTCCTGTGTCCTTTAAGGAAATACAAAGCTTTTTCTATTCGAATTTTTATTTCGAAATTTTGCTGTTGGGTTGAATGAAAGACACGACTTAATCATCTTGAAGCACTAATTTTGCTCTAACTCCTAGACTATTTGACCTAAAGGGATGATTTTTTACAATGAAGTCCTTATTTCTGTGTCCTTTAAGGAAACACAAAGCTTTTTCTATTCGAATTTTCATTTCAAAATTTTGCTGTTGGATTGAATGAAAGACACGACTTAATCATCTTGAAGCACTAATTTTGCTCTAACTCCTAGACTATTTGACCTTAAGGGATGATTTTTTACAATGAAGTCCTCATTCCTGTGTCCTTTAAGAAAATACAAAGCTTTTTCTATTCGAATTTTCATTTCAAAATGTTGCTGTTGGGTTGAATGAAAGACACGACTTAATCATCTTGAAGCACTAATTGTTGGGTTGAATGAAAGACACGACTTAATCATCTTGAAGCACTAATTTTGCTCTAACTCCTAGACTATTTGACCTTAAGGGACGATTTTTTACAATAAAGTCCTTATTCCTGTGTCCTTTAAGGAAATACAAAGCTTTTTCTATTCGAATTTTCATTTCAAAATTTTGCTGTTGGGTTGAATGAAAGACACGACTTAATCATCTTGAAGCACTAATTTTGCTCTAACTCCTAGACTATTTGACCTAAAGGGATGATTTTTTACAATGAAGTCCTTATTTCTGTGTGCTTTAAGGAAATACAAAGCTTTTTCTATTCGAATTTTCATTTCAAAATTTTGCTGTTGGATTGAATGAAAGACACGACTTAATCATCTTGAAGCACTAATTTTGCTCTAACTCCTAGACTATTTGACCTTAAGGGATGATTTTTTACAATGAAGTCCTCATTCCTGTGTCCTTTAAGGAAATACAAAGCTTTTTCTATTCGAATTTTCATTTCAAAATTTTGCTGTTGGATTGTATGAAAGACACGACTTAATCATCTTGAAGCACTAATTTTGCTCTAACTCCTAGACTATTTGACCTTAAGGGATGATTTTTTACAATGAAGTCCTCATTCCTGTGTCCTTTAAGGAAATACAAATTTTTTTTATTCGAATTTTCATTTCAAAATGTTGCTGTTGGGTTGAATGAAAGACACGACTTAATCATCTTGAAGCACTAATTTTGCTCTAACTCCTAGACTATTTGACCTCAAGTGATGATTTTTTACAATGAAGTCCTTATTCCTGTGTTTTCTTTAAGGAAATACAAAGCTTTTTCTATTCGAATTTTCATTTCAAAATTTTGCTGTTGGGTTGAATGAAAGACACGACTTAATCATCTTGAAGCACTAATTTTGCTCTAACTCCTAGACTATTTGACCTTAAGGGATGATTTCTTACAATGAAGTCCTTATTCCTGTGTCCTTTGAGGAAATTCTAAGCTTTTTCTATTCGAATTTTCATTTCAAAATGTTGCTGTTGGGTTGAATGAAAGACACGACTTAATCATCTTGAAGCACTAATTTTGCTCTAACTCCTAGACTATTTGACCTTAAGAGACGATTTTTTACAATGAAGTCCTTATTCCTGTGTCCTTTAACGAAATACAAAGCTTTTTCTATTCGAATTTTCATTTCAAAATTTTGCTGTTGGATTGAATGAAAGACACGACTTAATCATCTTGAAGCACTAATTTTGCTCTAACTCCTAGACTATTTGACCTTAAGGGATGATTTTTTACAATGAAGTCCTCATTCCTGTGTCCTTTAAGGAAATACAAAGCTTTTCCTATTCGAATTTTCATTTCAAAATTTTGCTGTTGGGTTGAATGAAAGACACGACTTAATCATCTTGAAGCACTAATTTTGCTCTAACTCCTAGACTATTTGACCTTAAGGGATGATTTTTTACAATGAAGTCCCTTTTCCTGTGTCCTTTAAGGAATTACAAAACTTTTTCTATTCGAATTTTCATTTCAAAATTTTGCTGTTGGGTTGAATGAAAGACACGACTTAATCATTTTGAAGCACTAATTTTGCTCTAACTCCTAGACTATTTGACCTTAAGGGATGATTTTTTACAATAAAGTCCTCATTTCTGTGTCCTTTAAGGAAATACAAAGCTTTTTCTATTCGAATTTTCATTTCAAAATTTTGCTGTTGGGTTGAATGAAAGACACGACTTAATCATCTTGAAGCACTAATTTTGCTCTAACTCCTAGACTATTTGACCTTAAGGGATGATTTTTTACAATGAAGTCCCTTTTCCTGTGTCCTTTAAGGAATTACAAAACTTTTTCTATTCGAATTTTCATTTCAAAATTTTGCTGTTGGGTTGAATGAAAGACACGACTTAATCATTTTGAAGCACTAATTTTGCTCTAACTCCTAGACTATTTGACCTTAAGGGATGATTTATTACAATAAAGTCCTCATTTCTGTGTCCTTTAAGGAAATACAAAGCTATTTCTATTCAAATTTTTTATTTCAAAATTTTGCTGTTGGGTTGAATGAAAGACACGACTTAATCATCTTGAAGCACTAATTTTGCTCTAACTCCAAGACTTTTTGACCTTAAGGGATGATTTTTTACAATGAAGTCCCTTTTCCTGTGTCCTTTAAGGAATTACAAAACTTTTTCTATTCGAATTTTCATTTCAAAATTTTGCTGTTGGGTTGAATGAAAGACACGACTTAATCATTTTGAAGCACTAATTTTGCTCTAACTCCTAGACTATTTGACCTTAAGGGATGATTTTCTACAATAAAGTCCTCATTTCTGTGTCCTTTAAGGAAATACAAAGCTCTTTCTATTCGAATTTTCATTTCAAAATTTTGCTGTTGGGTTGAATGAAAGACACGACTTACTTAATCATCTTGAAGCACTAATTTTGCTCTAACTCCTAGACTATTTGACCTTAAGGGATGATTTTTTACAATGAAGTCCTTATTCCTGTGTCCTTTAAGGAAATACAAAGCTTTTTCTATTCGAATTTTCATTTCAAAATTTTGCTGTTGGGTTGAATGAAAGACACGACTTAATCATTTTGAAGCACTAATTTTGCTCTAACTCCTAGACTATTTGACCTTAAGGGATGATTTTTTACAATAAAGTCCTCATTTCTGTGTCCTTTAAGGAAATACAAAGCTCTTTCTATTCGAATTTTCATTTCAAAATTTTGCTGTTGGGTTGAATGAAAGACACGACTTACTTAATCATCTTGAAGCACTAATTTTGCTCTAACTCCTAGACTATTTGACCTTAAGGGATGATTTTTTACAATGAAGTCCTTATTCCTGTGTCCTTTAAGGAAATACAAAGCTTTTTCTATTCGAATTTTCATTTCAAAATTTTGCTGTTGGGTTGAATGAAAGACACGACTTAATCATCTTGAAGCACTAATTTTGCTCTAACTCCTAGACTATTTGACCTTAAGTGATGATTTTTTACAATGAAGTCCTTATTCCTGTGTTTTCTTTAAGGAAATACAAAGCTTTTTCTATTCGAATTTTCATTTCAAAATTTTGCTGTTGAAGCACTAATTTTGCTCTAACTCCTAGACTATTTGACCTTAAGGGATGATTTCTTACAATGAAGTCCTTATTCCTGTGTCCTTTGAGGAAATTCTAAGCTTTTTCTATTCGAATTTTCATTTCAAAATGTTGCTGTTGGGTTGAATGAAAGACACGACTTAATCATCTTGAAGCACTAATTTTGCTCTAACTCCTAGACTATTTGACCTTAAGGGACGATTTTTTACAATGAAGTCCTTATTCCTGTGTCCTTTAACGAAATACAAAGCTTTTTCTATTCGAATTTTCATTTCAAAATTTTGCTGTTGGATTGAATGAAAGACACGACTTAATCATCTTGAAGCACTAATTTTGCTCTAACTCCTAGACTATTTGACCTTAAGGGATGATTTTTTACAATGAAGTCCTCATTCCTGTGTCTTTTAAGGAAATACAAAGCTTTTCCTATTCGAATTTTCATTTCAAAATTTTGCTGTTGGGTTGAATGAAAGACACGACTTAATCATCTTGAAGCACTAATTTTGCTCTAACTCCTAGACTATTTGACCTTAAGGGATGATTTTTTACAATGAAGTCCCTTTTCCTGTGTCCTTTAAGGAATTGCAAAACTTTTTCTATTCGAATTTTCATTTCAAAATTTTGCTGTTGGGTTGAATGAAAGACACGACTTAATCATTTTGAAGCACTAATTTTGCTCTAACTCCTAGACTATTTGACCTTAAGGGATGATTTTTTACAATAAAGTCCTCATTTCTGTGTCCTTTAAGGAAATACAAAGATTTTTCTATTCGAATTTTCATTTCAAAATTTTGCTGTTGGGTTCAATGAAAGACACGACTTAATCATCTTGAAGCACTAATTTTGCTCTAACTCCTAGACTATTTGACCTTAAGGGATGATTTTTTACAATGAAGTCCCTTTTCCTGTGTCCTTTAAGGAAATACAAAGCTTTTTCTATTCGAATTTTTTATTTCAAAATTTTGCTGTTGGGTTGAATGAAAGACACGACTTAATCATCTTGAAGCACTAATTTTGCTCTAACTCCAAGACTTTTTGACCTTAAGGGATGATTTTTTACAATAAAGTCCTCATTTCTGTGTCCTTTAAGGAATTACAAAACTTTTTCTATTCGAATTTTCATTTCAAAATTTTGCTGTTGGGTTGAATGAAAGACACGACTTAATCATTTTGAAGCACTAATTTTGCTCTAACTCCTAGACTATTTGACCTTAAGGGATGATTTTTTACAATTAAGTCCTCATTTCTGTGTCCTTTAAGGAAATACAAAGCTCTTTCTATTCGAATTTTCATTTCAAAATTTTGCTGTTGGGTTGAATGAAAGACACGACTTACTTAATCATCTTGAAGCACTAATTTTGCTCTAACTCCTAGACTATTTGACCTTAAGGGATGATTTTTTACAATGAAGTCCTTATTCCTGTGTCCTTTAAGGAAATACAAAGCTTTTTCTATTCGAATTTTCATTTCAAAATTTTGCTGTTGGGTTGAATGAAAGACACGACTTAATCTTCTTGAAGCACTAATTTTGCTCTAACTCCTAGACTATTTGACCTTAAGTCATGATTTTTTACAATGAAGTCCTCATTCTTGTGTCCTTTAAGGAAAATACAAAGCTTTTTTTATTCGAATTTTTTATTTCAAAATTTTGCTGTTGGTTTGAATGAAAGACACGACTTAATCATCTTGAAGCACTAATTTTGCTCTAACTCCTAGACTATTTGACCTTAAGGGATGATTTTTTACAATGAAGTCCCTTTTCCTGTGTCCTTTAAGGAATTACAAAACTTTTTCTATTCGAATTTTCATTTCAAAATTTTGCTGTTGGGTTGAATGAAAGACACGACTTAATCATTTTGAAGCACTAATTTTGCTCTAACTCCTAGACTATTTGACCTTAAGGGATGATTTATTACAATAAAGTCCTCATTTCTGTGTCCTTTAAGGAAATACAAAGCTATTTCTATTCAAATTTTTTATTTCAAAATTTTGCTGTTGGGTTGAATGAAAGACACGACTTAATCATCTTGAAGCACTAATTTTGCTCTAACTCCAAGACTTTTTGACCTTAAGGGATGATTTTTTACAATGAAGTCCCTTTTCCTGTGTCCTTTAAGGAATTACAAAACTTTTTCTATTCGAATTTTCATTTCAAAATTTTGCTGTTGGGTTGAATGAAAGACACGACTTAATCATTTTGAAGCACTAATTTTGCTCTAACTCCTAGACTATTTGACCTTAAGGGATGATTTTTTACAATAAAGTCCTCATTCCTGTGTCCTTTAAGGAAATACAAATTTTTTTCTATTCGAATTTTCATTTCAAAATTTTGCTGTTGGGTTGAATGAAAGACACGACTTACTTAATCATCTTGAAGCACTAATTTTGCTCTAACTCCTAGACTATTTGACCTTAAGGGATGATTTTTTACAATGAAGTCCTTATTCCTGTGTCCTTTAAGGAAATACAAAGCTTTTTCTATTCGAATTTTCATTTCAAAATTTTGCTGTTGGGTTGAATGAAAGACACGACTTAATCATCTTGAAGCACTAATTTTGCTCTAACTCCTAGACTATTTGACCTTAAGTGATGATTTTTTACAATGAAGTCCTTATTCCTGTGTTTTCTTTAAGGAAATACAAAGCTTTTTCTATTCGAATTTTCATTTCAAAATTTTGCTGTTGAAGCACTAATTTTGCTCTAACTCCTAGACTATTTGACCTTAAGGGATGATTTCTTACAATGAAGTCCTTATTCCTGTGTCCTTTGAGGAAATTCTAAGCTTTTTCTATTCGAATTTTCATTTCAAAATGTTGCTGTTGGGTTGAATGAAAGACACGACTTAATCATCTTGAAGCACTAATTTTGCTCTAACTCCTAGACTATTTGACCTTAAGGGACGATTTTTTACAATGAAGTCCTTATTCCTGTGTCCTTTAACGAAATACAAAGCTTTTTCTATTCGAATTTTCATTTCAAAATTTTGCTGTTGGATTGAATGAAAGACACGACTTAATCATCTTGAAGCACTAATTTTGCTCTAACTCCTAGACTATTTGACCTTAAGGGATGATTTTTTACAATGAAGTCCTCATTCCTGTGTCCTTTAAGGAAATACAAAGCTTTTCCTATTCGAATTTTCATTTCAAAATTTTGCTGTTGGGTTGAATGAAAGACACGACTTAATCATCTTGAAGCACTAATTTTGCTCTAACTCCTAGACTATTTGACCTTAAGGGATGATTTTTTACAATGAAGTCCCTTTTCCTGTGTCCTTTAAGGAATTGCAAAACTTTTTCTATTCGAATTTTCATTTCAAAATTTTGCTGTTGGGTTGAATGAAAGACACGACTTAATCATTTTGAAGCACTAATTTTGCTCTAACTCCTAGACTATTTGACCTTAAGGGATGATTTTTTACAATAAAGTCCTCATTTCTGTGTCCTTTAAGGAAATACAAAGATTTTTCTATTCGAATTTTCATTTCAAAATTTTGCTGTTGGGTTCAATGAAAGACACGACTTAATCATCTTGAAGCACTAATTTTGCTCTAACTCCTAGACTATTTGACCTTAAGGGATGATTTTTTACAATGAAGTCCCTTTTCCTGTGTCCTTTAAGGAAATACAAAGCTTTTTCTATTCGAATTTTTTATTTCAAAATTTTGCTGTTGGGTTGAATGAAAGACACGACTTAATCATCTTGAAGCACTAATTTTGCTCTAACTCCAAGACTTTTTGACCTTAAGGGATGATTTTTTACAATAAAGTCCTCATTTCTGTGTCCTTTAAGGAATTACAAAACTTTTTCTATTCGAATTTTCATTTCAAAATTTTGCTGTTGGGTTGAATGAAAGACACGACTTAATCATTTTGAAGCACTAATTTTGCTCTAACTCCTAGACTATTTGACCTTAAGGGATGATTTTTTACAATTAAGTCCTCATTTCTGTGTCCTTTAAGGAAATACAAAGCTCTTTCTATTCGAATTTTCATTTCAAAATTTTGCTGTTGGGTTGAATGAAAGACACGACTTACTTAATCATCTTGAAGCACTAATTTTGCTCTAACTCCTAGACTATTTGACCTTAAGGGATGATTTTTTACAATGAAGTCCTTATTCCTGTGTCCTTTAAGGAAATACAAAGCTTTTTCTATTCGAATTTTCATTTCAAAATTTTGCTGTTGGGTTGAATGAAAGACACGACTTAATCTTCTTGAAGCACTAATTTTGCTCTAACTCCTAGACTATTTGACCTTAAGTCATGATTTTTTACAATGAAGTCCTCATTCCTGTGTCCTTTAAGGAAAATACAAAGCTTTTTTTATTCGAATTTTTTATTTCAAAATTTTGCTGTTGGTTTGAATGAAAGACACGACTTAATCATCTTGAAGCACTAATTTTGCTCTAACTCCTAGACTATTTGACCTTAAGGGATGATTTCATACAATGAAGTCCTTATTCCTGTGTCCTTTGAGGAAATTCAAAGCTTTTTCTATTCGAATTTTCATTTCAAAATGTTGCTGTTGGGTTGAATGAAAGACACGACTTAATCATCTTGAAGCACTAATTTTGCTCTAACTCCTAGACTATTTGACCTTAAGGGACGATTTTTTACAATGAAGTCCTTATTCCTGTGTCCTTTAAGGAAATACAAAGCTTTTTCTATTCG
Source organism: Platycheirus rosarum (assembly GCA_963971375.1). NCBI lineage: Eukaryota > Metazoa > Arthropoda > Insecta > Diptera > Syrphidae > Platycheirus > Platycheirus rosarum. The sequence goes on along the minus strand of OZ020511.1, from coordinate 11,512,392 downwards.
AATTTTCATTTCAAAATTTTGCTGTTGGGTTGAATGAAAGACACGACTTAATCATCTTGAAGCACTAATTTTGCTCTAACTCCTAGACTATTTCACCTTTAGGGACGATTTTTTACAATAAAGTCCTTATTTCTGTGTCCTTTAAGGAAATACACAGCTTTTTCTATTCGAATTCTCATTTCAAAATTTTGCTGTTGGGTTGAATGAAAGACACGACTTAATCATCTTGAAGCACTAATTTTGCTCTAACTCCTAGACTATTTGACGTTAAAGGATAATTTCTTACAATGAAGTCCTCATTTCTGTGTCCTTTAAGGAAATACAAAGCTTTTTCTATTCGAATTTTCATTTCAAAATTTTGCTGTTGGGTTGAATGAAAGACACGACTTAATCATTTTGAAGCACTAATTTTGCTCTAACTCCTAGACTATTTGACCTTAAGGGATGATTTTTTACAATGAAGTCCTTATTCCTGTGTCCTTTAAGGAAATACAAAGCTTTTTCTATTCGAATTTTCATTTCAAAATTTTGCTGTTGGGTTGAATGAAAGACACGACTTAATAATCTTGAAGCACTAATTTTGCTCTAACTCCTAGACTATTTGACCTTAAGGGATGATTTTTTACAATGAAGTCTTTATTCCTGTGTCCTTTAAGGAAATACAAAGCTTTTTCTATTCGAATTTTCATTTCAACATTTTGCTGTTGGGTTGAATGAAAGACACGACTTAATCATCATGAAGCACTAATTTTGCTCTAACTCCTAGACTATTTGACCTTAAGGGATGTTTTTTTACAATGAAGTCCCTTTTCCTGTGTCCTTTAAGGAATTACAAAACTTTTTCTATTCGAATTTTCATTTCAAAATTTTGCTGTTGGGTTGAATGAAAGACACGACTTAATCATTTTGAAGCACTAATTTTGCTCTAACTCCTAGACTATTTGACCTTAAGGGATGATTTTTTACAATAAAGTCCTCATTTCTGTGTCCTTTAAGGAAATACAAAGCTTTTTCTATTCGAATTTTTTATTTCAAAATTTTGCTGTTGGGTTGAATGAAAGACACGACTTAATCATCTTGAAGCACTAATTTTGCTCTAACTCCAAGACTTTTTGACCTTAAGGGATGATTTTTTACAATGAAGTCCCTTTTCCTGTGTCCTTTAAGGAATTACAAAACTTTTTCTATTCGAATTTTCATTTCAAAATTTTGCTGTTGGGTTGAATGAAAGACACGACTTAATCATTTTGAAGCACTAATTTTGCTCTAACTCCTAGACTATTTGACCTTAAGGGATGATTTTTTTCAATAAAGTCCTCATTTCTGTGTCCTTTAAGGAAATACAAAGCTCTTTCTATTCGAATTTTCATTTCAAAATTTTGCTGTTGGGTTGAAAGAAAGACACGACTTACTTAATCATCTTGAAGCACTAATTTTGCTCTAACTCCTAGACTATTTGACCTTAAGTGATGATTTTTTACAATGAAGTCCTTATTCCTGTGTTTTCTTTAAGGAAATACAAAGCTTTTTCTATTCGAATTTTCATTTCAAAATTTTGCTGTTGGTTTGAATGAAAGACACGACTTAATCATCTTGAAGCACTAATTTTGCTCTAACTCCTAGACTATTTGACCTTAAGTGATGATTTTTTACAATGAAGTCCTTATTCCTGTGTTTTCTTTAAGGAAATACAAAGCTTTTTCTATTCGAATTTTCATTTCAAAATTTTGCTGTTGGTTTGAATGAAAGACACGACTTAATCATCTTGAAGCACTAATTTTGCTCTAACTCCTAGACTATTTGACCTTAAGGGATGATTTCTTACAATGAAGTCCTTATTTTTGTGTCCTTTGAGGAAATTCAAAGCTTTTTCTATTCGAATTTTCATTTCAAAATGTTGCTGTTGGGTTGAATGAAAGACACGACTTAATCATCTTGAAGCACTAATTTTGCTCTAACTCCTAGACTATTTCACCTTTAGGGACGATTTTTTACAATAAAGTCCTTATTTCTGTGTCCTTTAAGGAAATACACAGCTTTTTCTATTCGAATTCTCATTTCAAAATTTTGCTGTTGGGTTGAATGAAAGACACGACTTAATCATCTTGAAGCACTAATTTTGCTCTAACTCCTAGACTATTTGACGTTAAAGGATAATTTCTTACAATGAAGTCCTCATTTCTGTGTCCTTTAAGGAAATACAAAGCTTTTTCTATTCGAATTTTCATTTCAAAATTTTGCTGTTGGGTTGAATGAAAGACACGACTTAATCATTTTGAAGCACTAATTTTGCTCTAACTCCTAGACTATTTGACCTTAAGGGATGATTTTTTACAATGAAGTCCTTATTCCTGTGTCCTTTAAGGAAATACAAAGCTTTTTCTATTCGAATTTTCATTTCAAAATTTTGCTGTTGGGTTGAATGAAAGACACGACTTAATAATCTTGAAGCACTAATTTTGCTCTAACTCCTAGACTATTTGACCTTAAGGGATGATTTTTTACAATGAAGTCTTTATTCCTGTGTCCTTTAAGGAAATACAAAGCTTTTTCTATTCGAATTTTCATTTCAACATTTTGCTGTTGGGTTGAATGAAAGACACGACTTAATCATCATGAAGCACTAATTTTGCTCTAACTCCTAGACTATTTGACCTTAAGGGATGTTTTTTTACAATGAAGTCCCTTTTCCTGTGTCCTTTAAGGAATTACAAAACTTTTTCTATTCGAATTTTCATTTCAAAATTTTGCTGTTGGGTTGAATGAAAGACACGACTTAATCATTTTGAAGCACTAATTTTGCTCTAACTCCTAGACTATTTGACCTTAAGGGATGATTTTTTACAATAAAGTCCTCATTTCTGTGTCCTTTAAGGAAATACAAAGCTTTTTCTATTCGAATTTTTTATTTCAAAATTTTGCTGTTGGGTTGAATGAAAGACACGACTTAATCATCTTGAAGCACTAATTTTGCTCTAACTCCAAGACTTTTTGACCTTAAGGGATGATTTTTTACAATGAAGTCCCTTTTCCTGTGTCCTTTAAGGAATTACAAAACTTTTTCTATTCGAATTTTCATTTCAAAATTTTGCTGTTGGGTTGAATGAAAGACACGACTTAATCATTTTGAAGCACTAATTTTGCTCTAACTCCTAGACTATTTGACCTTAAGGGATGATTTTTTTCAATAAAGTCCTCATTTCTGTGTCCTTTAAGGAAATACAAAGCTCTTTCTATTCGAATTTTCATTTCAAAATTTTGCTGTTGGGTTGAAAGAAAGACACGACTTACTTAATCATCTTGAAGCACTAATTTTGCTCTAACTCCTAGACTATTTGACCTTAAGTGATGATTTTTTACAATGAAGTCCTTATTCCTGTGTTTTCTTTAAGGAAATACAAAGCTTTTTCTATTCGAATTTTCATTTCAAAATTTTGCTGTTGGTTTGAATGAAAGACACGACTTAATCATCTTGAAGCACTAATTTTGCTCTAACTCCTAGACTATTTGACCTTAAGTGATGATTTTTTACAATGAAGTCCTTATTCCTGTGTTTTCTTTAAGGAAATACAAAGCTTTTTCTATTCGAATTTTCATTTAAAAATTTTGCTGTTGGTTTGAATGAAAGACACGACTTAATCATCTTGAAGCACTAATTTTGCTCTAACTCCTAGACTATTTGACCTTAAGGGATGATTTCTTACAATGAAGTCCTTATTTTTGTGTCCTTTGAGGAAATTCAAAGCTTTTTCTATTCGAATTTTCATTTCAAAATGTTGCTGTTGGGTTGAATGAAAGACACGACTTAATCATCTTGAAGCACTAATTTTGCTCTAACTCCTAGACTATTTGACCTTAAGGGACGATTTTTTACAATGAAGTCCTTATTCCTGTGTCCTTTAAGGAAATATAAAGCTTTTTCTATTCGAATTTTTATTTCAAAATTTTGCTGTTGGGTTGAATGAAAGACACGACTTAATCATCTTGAAGCACTAATTTTGCTCTAACTCCTAGACTATTTGACCTTAAGGGGTGATTTTTTACAATGAAGTCCTCATTCTTGTGTCCTTTAAGGAAATACAAAGCTTTTTCTATTTGAATTTTCATTTCAAAATTTTGCTGTTGGGTTGAATGAAAGACACGACTTAATCATCATGAAGCACTAATTTTGCTCTAACTCCTAGACTATTTGACCTAAAGGGTTGATTTTTTTACAATGAAGTCCTAATTTCTGTGTCATTTAAGGAAATACAAAGCATTTTCTATTAGAATTTTCATTTCAAAATTTTGCTGTTGGGTTGAATGAAAGACACGACTTACTTAATCATCTTGAAGCACTAATTTTGCTCTAACTCCTAGACTATTTGACCTTAAGGGATGATTTTTTACAATGAAGTCCTTATTCCTGTGTCCTTTAAGGAAATACAAAGCTTTTTCTATTCGAATTTTCATTTCAAAATTTTGCTGTTGGGTTGAATGAAAGACACGACTTAATCATCTTGAAGCACTAATTTTGCTCTAACGCCTAGACTATTTGACCTTAAGGGATGATTTCTTACAATGAAGTCCTCATTCCTGTGTCCTTTAAGGAAATACAAAGCTTTTTCTATTCGAATTTTCATTTCAAAATTTTGCTGTTGGGTTGAATGAAAGACACGACTTAATCATCTTGAAGCACTAATTTTGCTCTAACTCCTAGACTATTTGACCTTAAGGGACGATTTTTTACAATGAAGTCCTTATTCCTGTGTCCTTTAAGGAAATACAAAGCTTTTTCTATTCGAATTTTCATTTCAAAATTTTGCTGTTGGGTTGAATGAAAGACACGACTTAATCATATTGAAGCACTAATTTTGCTCCAACTCCTAGACTATTTGACCTTAAGTGATGATTTTTTACAATGAAGTCCTTATTCCTGTGTTTTCTTTAAGGAAATACAAAGCTTTTTCTATTCGAATTTTCATTTCAAAATTTTGCTGTTGAAGCACTAATTTTGCTCTAACTCCTAGACTATTTGACCTTAAGGGATGATTTCTTACAATGAAGTCCTTATTCCTGTGTCCTTTGAGGAAATTCAAAGCTTTTTCTATTCGAATTTTCATTTCAAAATTTTGCTGTTGGGTTGAATGAAAGACACGACTTAATCATTTATTTATTTATTTATTTATTTAGGAGAAACATATAAACTTAATTTATAATGCTTCTTAGTCAAAGGAATTGGGGCGGAGGCCATATAATGCCGTCTTTAAAATTACATGTGTGTTTTTGTTTTGGTATATACATTATAAACGATATTTACAATATTTACATTAAAAATGTACATAAATATAATTGTATGGTTTTTATTTTGTTAAGGTTCTGGAATATCTATTGTAAGAGCTATATGTCGTTTAATTTTTGATGTAGGGAAGTTGCCGATTTGACGTTTTGGATGGAGTCATAAATTGCCGGGTTAAGATGATCTACTAGTTTGGATATTTCTTCGTTTTGCTCTATGAGCGAGGATCTTGGGCACTCAGTTAGTATGTGTTGCACTGTGAGATTGGACTCGCATTCAGCACATGTTTCTTGTGTTTCGCCATTGAAATAGTGTCTGCTGTTGAAGAGGGCTTTACCGACACGGATGCGAAAGAGTTTTATGCATTCATCTCTTGTGAATTGGGAGTTGTATGTGTAATGTCTGTTTGTGTTGTGGTGCATTCGCAGGAAGCAGGAGCTTTCCTGCCACTGAGTATTGAGTTGAATTTTTTCTTGAGCCATGTGAGTTCTTTGTGCAAGCTGAAATAAGTTTGGTACTTCAATTACTAAAGGAAATCTTGTTGCTCGTTTTGCTGCTTCGTCAGCTGAGTCGTTTCCTGGAATCCCTATGTGGCCTGGAACCCAGGAGAGCCAGATGTTTTTGTTATAGATGAGTTGGTTTCTGATGAAATCCAACGACGGACACTTGTTGTTGGAACTCTTGAGTCCTTGAAGAATACCCAGGTTGTCAGTACAAATGAGAACTTTGTTGCAGAAAGAATTCGCCAGGTTGATAGCTTTTTTTATGCCAGCTAGTTCTGCGATATAGCTTCCTGCTGCTTCTGGGAGAAGTCCTTGGTGTAGAATGGTAACTTGTCCTGAGGTTGGTGGTTCTACGATTGCATAAGAGGTGCTTCCTTCGGAGTGAGAGCCATCCGTGTAGAGAATTTTATGAGGGCTTAATTGTTCAATGAGTTCCTTATGTAGGCACTGAAAAACAAAATCTGAAGTCGAATCTTTGACGTATTTTTATAGGCTGGTATCTATTTGGAGGGTGTTTCTTTTCCATGGTGGGTTACGAATACCTGTTGGATTGTCGGGTTGTTCTGATAAAGCAGTTTGAAAGTCTGGGAAGATTATTGAAATGTTCTTGAGTGCTGACTTTGATTTGCGTTTGCTCTTATGTTCCGTGAAGACTTTTTTGATGCTTGCGTGTAATGGATGTGCTCCGTCGAACAGGGCTTTTGAGCCCAATGAAATTGCTCTGCGTTTGGCAAATACTGTGAATGAGGAGAAGCCTGCCTCTGTTCTGAGTGCATCAATAGGTGTTGTTCTTAGGGCACCGGCGGCGGTTCGATAGCATTCGTTGATGGCGATGTCTAAGTTCTGGGAGTTTTTCTTTGTTGTCCACATGTAGGTTGTTAAACTATGTTGAAGAGTTCCTTCCACCAATGTTTTTGCTATCCGAAGTGTTATTTCAATGTGCGGGCCTTTTTTTCGTGAACAAATCATTTTTAGAGCGTTGTTGCGTTGTTTCAAGGTGTTGACAATATTTTTTGTGTGTATGTTCCATTTTAGATTTTTATTAAATGTGATGCCAAGTATCTTAAGCTCGTTTTGTAGTGGTATACAAGTGTCAGAGAGAATAATGGAGTTAGCTGTGCAGTTTCTTTTTGTACATACATGCAATGCTTCTATTTTGGTGGAGGGTATAATAGCCCCAACATCGTTTGCCCAGATAGAAATTGCAGTATTTGCTAATGTGAGTGAGTTTTGTACTATGTCGGGGTTGCCTGAGGTAAGTATGTATATGTTGTCTGCATAGATTCCCACAAAATCTAGGTTGTATGATGGTTTGATGAGTTCTACAACATGTATGCGTTGTATGCAACTACTGATAAGGGTGAACCTTGCGGGATTCCATTTTCTACTCTTGAAATATATGAACTGTGTCCATCTACATTGACGCTTTGACTTCTTCCGGAAAGAAATGATAGTACGAGTTTTAGAATTTGCTTTGGGATTCCCCAATGGAGGAGTTGACGGATGACCGGGGTTGATATAACGCGGTCAAATGCTTTTTCGAGGTCAAGTGAAACCACTACGCTATGTTTTGCTTGCTGTAGATTACTTACTAATTTGTACTCGAGAAGGTGAACCAATGAGTGGACTCCTCTTTTGGGCCTAAAGGCATGTTGTTCTGGACTGATCTTGTTTTCTATATGCCATCCTACTCGTCTTGCAATAATTTTTTCCAAGATTTTTGAGAGAATAGGTAGCAAGGATATTGGCCGATATTCATCGTAGGAGTGACAGTTGCGACCTTTTTTGGGGATGGGTTTCAACAGTGCTCTTTTCCTGTCATGCGGGAAAATACCTGTTTTGATTATATTGGAATAGAGGGAGCAGATTTTCAATTTCAGATTAGTAGCGGAAGATTTTACCATTTTGTAAGTTATTTTGTCTTGTCCTGGTGAGGTTCCCTTAGTCATTTGAAGTGTCATAGTAAGTTCCAGCAAAGAAATATCTTCAGTCAAGCACTCTGGGTAGTTTTGTAGGCTTGGGAGATCGTCTATTTTAAATTGAGTTTTTTCTTCAATGATTTTGGATGGGTAAGATAGGTCAGAGCTATATGACCTCCACTTTTCTATAAATTTATTGGCGATCACTTCTGGATTGCAATGTAGATTATTGCTTAGCATCATAAAAGGGAACATTTCTGAAGGTTTATTAGACCGAATCGATCTGATTTTAGACCATAGGGTCTTCGAATCGATTGAAAGGTCCATTGAGTTGACAAAGGTTTCCCATGAGAGCCTTTTTGATGAGATGCATTCTTTTTTAACTTTTGCACAAATTTTTCTATATGCTAGGCAGTTAACAGTCGTCGGGTTTCGGCGTAATCGGGACCAGGTCGCTTGTTTTTCTTTATTAGTTTTCCTATGGTGGGTGAAAACCAAATGGGATTGTTTTTTATGCTTTTCTTTTTGGTTGTTGGAATGCTTTTGGATGCAGCTGTTCTTCTTATTTTTTTTCTTTATTATGGCAGCTTCCTGGTTAATGTTTGATTTGGTTGGTGATGCGGATGTAAGATTTCCAGATATTTGTTCAAATAAACTCCAGTTTGCAAGGTTTTCCTTAAAGCGTGGAGTTTGTCTTCTGGTTGTTCTTCTTTCATGGCTATGAATTATTATTGGTATATGGTCCTTACTTTCTCCTCGAGGGATAACTTCCCAGTGAAGGAGAGGGGCTAGGTCCTCGGAAGCTAATGTAACGTCGATTGCAGAGAATGTGTTCCTAGTGGATAATAACGTAGGTGATCCGTCGTTAAGCACTATTAGCCCTCGTTCATTAATAAATTCTTCAAATTTGGTTCCGGTTGGGTTGTTTTGTGCCGATCCCCAGAGGGTGCTGGCAGCATTGAAGTCACCTAAAATAAGATTGTGGGAATTAGCGTGGCTAGGTATGCTGTTGAGTAGGTCCGAGCTAATTGTTACTTCCCCTTCCCTGTAAATGTTTGTTATGTATATTGGGATTGTTCCTGGAATTTGAATGGTTTGAAATAAAAGTTGTGCTGATGAAGTGATGTGAGATAATATGGGTATGTGTTTTTTCACTAGAAAACCTATGCCTGACTTGGCATATTGATAGTCTTTGTTGTGATGGAGTGATTTGTAATTTTTAATACTGAAGAATTTTTCCTTTTGAGATATGATGTGTGTTTCTTGAAGGGCTATGATGTCTGGGTTGTACGTTGATATAAGTATTTCGAGTGCATGTTTGTTGTTACAGAATCCTTGCAGATTCCATTGGAGTATGAGTAATTTGTTAAGTAACTGGTTCATTTTTCGTTATTAAAGGGGTTGTTTGCTTGGGCTGTGGGGATTGTTCCGATTATTTGTCTTATTTTTGTGGGGGATGTTTCGAGGGAAGGGGTTGGGTTGATGGGTGAATTTTCATCCAAATCCAATTCCATTTCCTCATTTTTACTTTCGTTGGCGTTGTTTTGTTGGTTAGGTTTGTTTAGATGGTTTTCATTCGATTGGGGTATATTTTCGATTTCTGTAGAATTATGTGTGTTGGGTGAATTTTGGTGATCTAAGTTGATTTGTGTGGGGGGAAGGGGTGATAGATCTTGTTGTTTGGTGTTTGGGATTGTATTTGTTGCTGGTTGTGAAGGATTGGTTAAGTTTTTATTTTCTTCTGACGTTGTTTTGGAGTTTTCAGTTGATAGGGCTTTTGTGACTGTAGTTTTTGTTTGGGTGCGATCTTTTATTATTTCTGCCATTGTTTTACTAGCTTCTTGTCTTTTTTTGGGAGCTGGGAGTTGGTGAAGCGCCGGATCGTCGTTGTATATTTGCCAGGCTTCACGAACCGTGCAGCGTTCGTCAACTTGACAGTTGACCCATCCAATTTTGATGTCCTTTGGTCTGCGAATTCGATCAAAAGTTATGATTGCAGCGCCTGTTGCTACGAGCTTATTTTTTCTTTTTTTCATTATTTTCCTCGATGACTTTTTGGTTTTTGAGTTCTGCTAGTAGTTCGTCTTCTGGAATGTCAATTATGTGTCTGGAGAAGATTCTGCCTTGCACGGAATTGAGACTCATATGTGGGGTGATTTTGACTTGAATTGTATCTATTAATTTTGTGTGAGTGAATTGTTTGGCTGTCAGGAGGTTGGGTACTTTTATCAGTAATAGCGAGTTTCATTCAAATTTCAAAGATTTGATCTGAAAATCAAGATTTGCTCTTTTCAATGAAACTTGTTTCATCATTTAATCCTAGTATTGGTCATTCACTGACGAGCATACACAGTATTTGATATCACACACAAAAATACCAGGCATGTACAGTATATAACGGGTGATTTTTTTGAGGTTAGGATTTTCATGCATTAGTATTTGACAGATCACGCGGGATTTCAGACATGGTGTCAAAGAGAAAGATGCTCAGTATGCTTTGACATTTCATCGTGAATAGACTTACTAACGAGCAACGCTTGCAAATCATTGAATTTTATTACCAAAATCAGTGTTCGGTTCATTCACCGTAACGTTGCGTCCAACAGCATCTTTGAAAAAATACGGTCCAATGATTCCACCAGCGTACAAACCACACCAAACAGTGCATTTTTCGGGATGAATGGGCAGTTCTTGAACGGCTTCTGGTTGCTCTTCACTCCAAATGCGGCAATTTTGCTTATTTACGTAGCCATTCAACCAGAAATGAGCCTCATCGCTGTCGATAAAAAAGCGGATTTTCTGCCAACTTTTCTAGGGCACTGATTTTGGTAATAAAATTCAATGATTTGCAAGCGTTGCTCGTTAGTAAGTCCATTCATGATGAAATGTCAAAGCATACTGAGCATCTTTCTCTTTGACACCATGTCTGAAATCCCGCGAAATCTGTCAAATACTAATGCATGAAAATCCTAACATCAAAAAATTCACCCGTTATATTTAAAATGCCATATTTGTATTTTCGCTCTTCAAAAACACCTTTATTTGTTATTTTGTATATTTAATGGATATTTGTTAATTTTTTGACTAAGCACGGGCTAGCACAAGTTCACAACAAACAACAAAAACAACAAAATATTTTCCATTTGACGTTTGACCGAAAGACTATTTACATGTATGTGTGAATTCAGATCAAATCTGCCAACCCATCAGAGATTAAATCTTTCGTGTTGAGATTTGATCTAGATTTGCTCTTTTTCTTGCAATGGAACTCTCGAAATTGAAAAAGATCAAATCTTTTGACAGAAAGAGCAAATCTTTTCTTGAATGAAACTCGCTATAAGTCACCGGACCGCATGGCCTTGACTTCTAAGATCTCTTTGGATACATATTCCAAACCTCTATTGATTTGGAATGGGTTGTACGATGCAATGGGGCGTGTGTTATCGGTTGCAGATATGACTAAATAACGTGGGATGTTGTTGTCGTTTTGTGTGGTTGTTGGAAGGGGTGGATAATAGTCGGGGTTGTTGTTTTTACGTTTGATTTTTTTGGATTGGTTCAGGACAACCTCTGGTTCCAGGAGGCTGAACTGGTTGGGGTCAGGGGGGTCCAGGCCCCCTCTCATTATGGGTTTTACACACGGAGAACCAGTGGGTATCGAAAAATTGTAAGAAAAACTTCAATTAGTTCAACCACGTGGTTAGCAAATTTTGACACTTGGTAGAATTTAATAGAAAATGGCGGTTCTCTTATTAGACTCGTTGTTATACGTCTTTACACGGCTGATGCCCGAATGAGACTACGACTTAATCATCTTGAAGCACTAATTTTGCTCTAACTCCTAGACTTTTTGACCTTAAGGGATGATTTTTTACAATGAAGTCCTTATTTCTGTGTCCTTTAAGGAAATACAAAGCATTTTCTATTTGAATTTTCATTTCAAAATTTTGCTGTTGGATTGAATGAAAGACAAGACTTAATCATCTTGAAGCACTAATTTTGATCTAACTCCTAGACTATTTGACCTTAAGGGATGATTTCTTACAATGTAGTCCTCATTCCTGTGTTCTTTAAGGAAATACAAAGCTTTTTTCTATTCGAATTTTCATTTCAAAATTTTGCTGTTGGGTTGAATGAAAGACACGACTTAATCATCTTGAAGCACTAATTTTGCTCTAACTCCTAGACTATTTGACCTTAAGGGACGATTTTTTTACAATGAAGTCCTTATTCCTGTGTCCTTTAAGGAAATATAAAGCTTTTTCTATTCGAATTTTCATTTCAAAATTTTGCTGTTGGGTTGAATGAAAGACACGACTTAATCATCTTGAAGCACTAATTTTGCTCTAACTCTTAGACTATTTGACCTAGAGGGATGATTTTTTACAATGAAGTCCTTATTTCTGTGTCCTTTAAGAAAATACAAAGAATTTTCTATTCGAATTTTCATTTTAAAATTTTGCTGTTGGATTGAATGAAAGACACGACTTAATCATCTTGAAGCACTAATTTTGCTCTAACTCCTAGACTATTTATTTGACCTTAAGGGATGATTTCTTACAATGAAGTCCTTATTCCTGTGTCCTTTGAGGAAATTCAAAGCTTTTTCTATTCGAATTTTCATTTCAAAATTTTGCTGTTGGGTTGAATGAAAGACACGACTTAATCATTTATTTATTTATTTATTTATTTAGGAGAAACATATAAACTTAATTTATAATGCTTCTTAGTCAAAGGAATTGGGGCGGAGGCCATATAATGCCGTCTTTAAAATTACATGTGTGTTTTTGTTTTGGTATATACATTATAAACGATATTTACAATATTTACATTAAAAATTTACATAAATATAATTGAATGGTTTTTATTTTGTTAAGGTTCTGGAATATCTATTGTAAGAGCTATATGTCGTTAAATTTTTGATGAAGGGAAGTTGCCGATTTGATGTTTTGGATGGAGTCATAAATTGCCGGGTTAAGATGATCTGCTAGTTTGGATATTTCTTCGTTTTGCTCTATGAGCGAGGATCTTGGGCACTCAGTTAGTATGTGTTGCAATGTGAGATTGGACTCGCATTCAGCACATGTTTCTTGTGTTTCGCCATTGAAATAGTTTCTGCTGTTGAAGAGGGCTTTACCGACACGGATGCGAAAGAGTTTTATGCATTCATCTCTTGTGAATTGGGAGTTGTATGTGATATGTCTGTTTGTGTTGTGGTGCATTCGCAGGAAGCAGGAGCTTTCCTGCCACTGAGTATTGAGTTGAATTTTTTCTTGAGCCATGTGAGTTCTTTGTGCAAGCTGAAATAAGTTTGGTACTTCAATTACTAAAGGAAATCTTGTTGCTCGTTTTGCTGCTTCGTCAGCTGAGTCGTTTCCTGGAATCCCTATGTGGCCTGGAACCCAGGAGAGCCAGATGTTTTTGTTATAGATGAGTTGGTTTCTGATGAAATCCAACGACGGACACTTGTTGTTGGAACTCTTGAGTCCTTGAAGAATACCCAGGTTGTCAGTACAAATGAGAACTTTGTTGCAGAAAGAATTCGCCAGGTTGATAGCTTTTTTTATGCCAGCTAGTTCTGCGATATAGCTTCCTGCTGCTTCTGGGAGAAGTCCTTGGTGTAGAATGGTAACTTGTCCTGAGGTTGGTAGTTCTACGATTGCATAAGAGGTGCTTCCTTCGGAGTGAGAGCCACCCGTGTAGAGAATTTTATGAGGGCTTAATTGTTCAGTGAGTTCCTTATGTAGGCACTGAAAAACAAAATCTGAAGTCGAATCTTTGACGTATTTTTATAGGCTGGTATCTATTTGGAGGGTGTTTCTTTTCCATGGTGGGTTACGAATACCTGTTGGATTGTCGGGTTGTTCTGATAAAGCAGTTTGAAAGTCTGGGAAGATTATTGAAATGTTCTTGAGTGCTGACTTTGATTTGCGTTTGCTCTTATGTTCCGTGAAGACTTTTTTGATGCTTGCGTGTAATGGATGTGCTCCGTCGAACAGGGCTTTTGAGCCCAATGAAATCGCTCTGCGTTTGGCAAATACTGTGAATGAGGAGAAGCATGCCTCTGTTCTGAGTGCATTAATAGGTGTTGTTCTTAGGGCACCGGCGGCGGTTCGATAGCATTCGTTGATGGCGACGTCTAACTTCTGGGTGTTTTTCTTTGTTGTCCACATGTGTTGAAGGGTTCCTTCCACCAATGTTTTTGCTAGCCGAAGTGCTATTTCAATGTGCGGGCCTTTTTTTCGTGAACAAATCATTTTTAGAGCGTTGTTGCGTTGTTTCAAGGTGTTGACAATATTTTTTGTGTGTATGTTCCATTTTAGATTTTTATTAAATGTGATGCCAAGTATCTTAAGCTCGTTTTGTAGTGGTATACAAGTGTCAGAGAGAATAATGGAGTTAGCTGTGCAGTTTCTTTTTGTACATACATTGAAGTGTCGATCCTAAGCTCGTAGTGGACGGATGTCGAGGTGCGCGCACAATTAATTAAACAAAAGCCAAACAAATAATTATTGCGCGTTGTTATCGCGAGTGCTTTAAAAAAAAATAATACACACTCGTTAGAGAAATTGGAAAAAACCCCCTCGCATGTGCTGTAAAAAAAATAATAATATTCACTCGCGTCGTAGGATGAATGATAAAGATGCCCACTCGCGCTGAGGAAGAAAAAAATAAATAAATAAAACGCATTCGCATAACAAATTATCCTCTAATCTGTCCCAAGACCTTTGTGCTTAACTGCCTCTTTCTTATCTACTGTAGGCATCGTATGACCATACAATGCTTGCGGTAAATAGATAAGGGCATCTGAATTTGTCTTATTGTGCTGAATGTTTAGATTGATTTTTTGTAAACAGGCTGTCTTATGGGCATAACACCTAAGACAGTTTGATTATTGCAGAAGTTAATTTGGATTTTCACTGCGCAGTTCGACTTAATCAGAGTTGTGTTTTGTATGTAAGTATTTTTAAATGGTAAGTGATTTTTGTGTCGTGTATTCAAATGTTCGTGGTTTAGTGAAAGTGAAAGTGAAACTCAGGTTGGAGTAAATACTGATTTATCAGAATTTGCTCTACATGGGTATAGCTTGGTGCCATTACTCTTTTCCCATCATGGTCTCGTGGTCTATGTTAGGAATGATATTGCTTGCCAGAGCCTTCCCCAATATGGGCAATGTTCCAACACGGACTTTAACTTCTTATGGCTCAAATTCACTGTCCGCAAGCATGTCATTCATTATTGTTTTATTTACAGGAGTCGAAATCTTGACAGTAATTCGACTCTTAACGAGTTTGATGCACTGTCTGATTCCATCTCGAAAATTGTTTCCCTTTGTCCTCGCACTGAAATCGTTATTGCGGGCGATTTCAATGTACACAATTCCAACTGGCTCCGCTATTCTGGTCAGACAACACCCGAAGGAAGGTATGTCGAGCTCTTTGCCGGGTTACATCACCTTACCCAACTGATCGATGTGCCAACGCGTATACCGGATGTTGCTGGGCAAGCCGCCCATACTCTTGACTTGTTTCTTACTTCTCACCCTGATAAATATACTATTAGTGTAACTTCTCCATTTGGCTCTTCAGACCATTGTATCATTTCAGCTAATTTCTCATCCCCCACCCATCCAGTTAAAGAAAAACTTCCCACCAGGACCGTTTGGCAATACGAGAAAGACAACTGGGACGGCCTGAATTTCTTTTTCCGAAACTTTAACTGGTCACTATGCTTCCTCGATAGTGACATTGATGCCAGTGCTGAAATGATCACAAATGTGATTCTTCTAGGGATGCGTGCTTTTATTCCTAACAGAGTAAAAAGCATCAAACCTAAAGAAAAGTCTTGGTTTAATTCTGAGTGTAAAGAAGCTATCAGGCTCAAAGAAGTAAGTTTCCGATCTTACAAAGCCAACCCTACAGAGGAAAATCGGAAAAAGCACAAACAAGCAAGGAACTCATGCAACTCCGTTATAGAAAGAACCAAATTTTCGCATGACCAAAAATTACGGCAAAAAATTCTGCAGTGTCCCAAAGGCAGTAAAAATGTTTGGTCATTTGTAAAAAAATATAAAAAACTCCTCGACATCTTCGGTTCCAACGCTCATCGACAATAACAAACCAATTGTTTACTCTTCAGAGAAGGCAAACTTGCTCGCCGCCCATTTCGCTGCCAGCTCCACGCTGCCTCAAAGCAACGTTGCCCCTCCTGTACTTGAGAATGTAAATTTTTCCATGGGACAAATTTTTTTCCGCACTCGTACAGTAGCAAGAGTTCTCAAAGATCTCGATATACACAAATCCGCTGGCCCGGATGGTATACCCCCGATTCTTCTGAAGAGGTGTTCTTCCACACTGGCAAAGCCATTGCGTAAGCTTTTCCATCGCTCCTACTCTTCTGGAATCTTTCCTAGAAGATGGAAAACAGCATTTGTCCAGCCTGTCCCTAAGAAAGGTGACCCATCCTCCCCCTCCTCCTACCGACCCATAGCACTGACATCCCTTCTTTCTAAGGTCATGGAAACACTGATTAACCGTCAGCTTAAGGAATATCTCGAAGATCGTAAGCTTCTCCATGACCGTCAGTATGGCTTCCGCAGCAACCGTTCCACTGGTGATCTGATGGCATATCTCACCGAACAGTGGAACAAATCTTTACATCGCTTTGGTGAAAGTAAGATTATTGCTCTTGATATCTCCAAGGCATTTGATAGAGTTTGGCATGAAGCTCTCTTATCGAAAATGCGTGCTTTTGGGATCGATAATACTCTTGTTCGTTGTATTGGACGGATTCAAGTCTGATTCCCATAAAATAAATGCTGGTGTGCCCCAGGGCTCTGTTCTGTCTCCGACTCTTTTCCTCATTTTTATAAATGATCTTCTGTCTGTTACTTCTAATCCACTTAACTGTTTTGCTGACGACTCTACCCTCAGCTTTTCATATTCGTTCGATAATTCACGTCCTTCGCCTTCGGACGTACAATTGCAACGGTGCCGTATGTCAAGCTCATTAAACTCCGATTTATACAGCATTGTCAAATGGGGTAATAGAAATCGTGTGGAGTTTAATGCTTCGAAAACTCAATGCTGTCTTCTGTCCTTAAAGCTAAACATTCCCCCAATGCCATTGTCCATGAATGGCACTTACATCGAAGAAACCGAAAAGCTCTCAGTACTCGGTATGTGTGTCAACGACGACCTCCGTTGGAACGACCATATATTTGAGATCGCTAAAAATGCTGCAAAGTGCTTAGGTTTTCTGTATCCGTGTAAGAAGTATTTTTCCCCATCTGATCTGGCTATAATTTATAAAGCGTTTATACGCCCTAAACTCGAGTATAACTCCCACCTCTGGGCAGGTGCTTCGCAAACATCGCTTCACCTGCTTGATAGAATACAAAATCGAGCGTTAAGATTGATAGGTAATAGAACTGCCGCTGAAACAATTGCCCCACTCGAACACCGACGCAATGTTTCATGTCTTTCCTTATTTTATCGTTTCTTTTACAAAAAATGTTCACTCGAAGTAGCCAGTTGCATTCCTCCCCTTAAAAGTTTCTCCCGTAATACTCGTCTCGCAAGGAATGCTCATCAGTTCACCCTTGAGCCTAATTTCCGACGTACCGTGAAATATAGGGATTCTTTTTTTAGCCGAACGACACGATTTTGGAATAGTTTACCCGGCGGGATTTTCCCTTGCCATTTTGATCTGCAAACATTCAAAACCAATGTTAATCGGCACCTCCTATCTCTCCCCTCCCTATCTTCGTAATGCCCGCGCAGTGTGTTCTACATTAAAAGGGAAACACATAATCCGTTGTGCGCGCGTTAATTATAAAAAAAAAAAAAAAAAACATACGTGCAATGCTTCTATTTTTGTGGAGGGTATAATAGCCCCAACATCGTTTGCCCAGGTAGAAATTGCAGTATTTGCTATAGTGAGTGAGTTTTGTACTATGTCGGGGTTGCCTGAGGTAAGTATGTATATGTTGTCTGCATAGATTCCCACAAAATCTAGGTTGTATGATGGTTTGATGAGTTCTACAACATGTATGCGTTGTATGCAACTACTGATAAGGGTGAACCTTGCGGGATTCCATTTTCTACTCTTGAAATATATGAACTGTGTCCATCTACATTGACGCTTTGACTTCTTCCGGAAAGAAATGATAGTACGAGTTTTAGAATTTGCTTTGGGATTCCCCAATGGAGGAGTTGACGGATGACCGGGGTTGATATAACGCGGTCAAATGCTTTTTCGAGGTCAAGTGAAACCACTACGCTATGTTTTGCTTGCTGTAGATTACTTACTAATTTGTGCTCGAGAAGGTGAACCAATGAGTGGACTCCTCTTTTGGGCCTAAAGGCATGTTGTTCTGGACTAATCTTGTTTTCTATATGCCATCCTACTCGTATTGCAATTACTAATTTTGCTCTAACTCCTAGACTATTTATTTGACCTTAAGGGATGATTTCTTACAATGAAGTCCTTATTCCTGTGTCCTTTGAGGAAATTCAAAGCTTTTTCTATTCGAATTTTCATTTAAAAATTTTGCTGTTGGGTTGAATGAAAGACACGACTTAATCATTTATTTATTTATTTATTTATTTAGGAGAAACATATAAACTTAATTTATAATGCTTCTTAGTCAAAGGAATTGGGGCGGAGGCCATATAATGCCGTCTTTAAAATTACATGTGTGTTTTTGTTTTGGTATATACATTATAAACGATATTTACAATATTTACATTAAAAATTTACATAAATATAATTGAATGGTTTTTATTTTGTTAAGGTTCTGGAATATCTATTGTAAGAGCTATATGTCGTTAAATTTTTGATGAAGGGAAGTTGCCGATTTGATGTTTTGGATGGAGTCATAAATTGCCGGGTTAAGATGATCTGCTAGTTTGGATATTTCTTCGTTTTGCTCTATGAGCGAGGATCTTGGGCACTCAGTTAGTATGTGTTGCACTGTGAGATTGGACTCGCATTCAGCACATGTTTCTTGTGTTTCGCCATTGAAATAGTTTCTGCTGTTGAAGAGGGCTTTACCGACACGGATGCGAAAGAGTTTTATGCATTCATCTCTTGTGAATTGGGAGTTGTATATGATATGTCTGTTTGTGTTGTGGTGCATTCGCAGGAAGCAGGAGCTTTCCTGCCACTGAGTATTGAGTTGAATTTTTTCTTGAGCCATGTGAGTTCTTTGTGCAAGCTGAAATAAGTTTGGTACTTCAATTACTAAAGGAAATCTTGTTGCTCGTTTTGCTGCTTCGTCAGCTGAGTCGTTTCCTGGAATCCCTATGTGGCCTGGAACCCAGGAGAGCCAGATGTTTTTGTTATAGATGAGTTGGTTTCTGATGAAATCCAACGACGGACACTTGTTGTTGGAACTCTTGAGTCCTTGAAGAATACCCAGGTTGTCAGTACAAATGATAACTTTGTTGCAGAAAGAATTCGCCAGGTTGATAGCTTTTTTTATGCCAGCTAGTTCTGCGATATAGCTTCCTGCTGCTTCTGGGAGAAGTCCTTGGTGTAGAATGGTAACTTGTCCTGAGGTTGGTAGTTCTACGATTGCATAAGAGGTGCTTCCTTCGGAGTGAGAGCCATCCGTGTAGAGAATTTTATGAGGGCTTAATTGTTCAATGAGTTCCTTATGTAGGCACTGAAAAACAAAATCTGAAGTCGAATCTTTGACGTATTTTTATAGGCTGGTATCTATTTGGAGGGTGTTTCTTTTCCATGGTGGGTTACGAATACCTGTTGGATTGTCGGGTTGTTCTGATAAAGCAGTTTGAAAGTCTGGGAAGATTATTGAAATGTTCTTGAGTGCTGACTTTGATTTGCGTTTGCTCTTATGTTCCGTGAAGACTTTTTTGATGCTTGCGTGTAATGGATGTGCTCCGTCGAACAGGGCTTTTGAGCCCAATGAAATCGCTCTGCGTTTGGCAAATACTGTGAATGAGGAGAAGCATGCCTCTGTTCTGAGTGCATTAATAGGTGTTGTTCTTAGGGCACCGGCGGCGGTTCGATAGCATTCGTTGATGGCGACGTCTTACTTCTGGGAGTTTTTCTTTGTTGTCCACATGTAGGTTGTTAAACCGTGTTGAAGGGTTCCTTCCACCAATGTTTTTGCTAGCCGAAGTGCTATTTCAATGTGCGGGCCTTTTTTTCGTGAACAAATCATTTTTAGAGCGTTGTTGCGTTGTTTCAAGGTGTTGACAATATTTTTTGTGTGTATGTTCCATTTTAGATTTTTATTAAATGTGATGCCAAGTATCTTAAGCTCGTTTTGTAGTGGTATACAAGTGTCAGAGAGAATAATGGAGTTAGCTGTGCAGTTTCTTTTTGTACATACATTGAAGTGTCGATCCTAAGCTCGTAGTGGACGGATGTCGAGGTGCGCGCACAATTAATTAAACAAAAGCCAAACAAATAATTATTGCGCGTTGTTATCGCGAGTGCTTTAAAAAAAAAATAATACACACTCGTTAGAGAAATTGGAAAAAACACCCTCGCATGTGCTGTAAAAAAAATAATAATATTCACTCGCGTCGTAGGATGAATGATAAAGATGCCCACTCGCGCTGAGGAAGAAAAAAATAAATAAATAAAACGCATTCGCATAACAAATTATCCTCTAATCTGTCCCAAGACCTTTGTGCTTAACTGCCTCTTTCTTATCTACTGTAGGCATCGTATGACTATACAATGCTTGCGGTAAATAGATAAGGGCATCTGAATTTGTCTTATTGTGCTGAATGTTTAGATTGATTTTTTGTAAACAGGCTGTCTTATGGGCATAACACCTAAGACAGTTTGATTATTGCAGAAGTTAATTTGGATTTTCACTGCGCAGTTCGACTTAATCAGAGTTGTGTTTTGTATGTAAGTATTTTTAAATGGTAAGTGATTTTTGTGTCGTGTATTCAAATGTTCGTGGTT
This sequence comes from Platycheirus rosarum, assembly GCA_963971375.1. NCBI lineage: Eukaryota > Metazoa > Arthropoda > Insecta > Diptera > Syrphidae > Platycheirus > Platycheirus rosarum. Next base: position 11,491,744 of record OZ020511.1, on the reverse strand, counting down.
TAGTGAAAGTGAAAGTGAAACTCAGGTTGGAGTAAATACTGATTTATCAGAATTTGCTCTACATGGGTATAGCTTGGTGCCATTACTCTTTTCCCATCATGGTCTCGTGGTCTATGTTAGGAATGATATTGCTTGCCAGAGCCTTCCCCAATATGGGCAATGTTCCAACACGGACTTTAACTTCTTATGGCTCAAATTCACTGTCCGCAAGCATGTCATTCATTATTGTTTTATTTACAGGAGTCCAAATCTTGACAGTAATTCGACTTGTAACGAGTTTGATGCACTGTCTGATTCCATCTCGAAAATTGTTTCCCTTTGTCCTCGCACTGAAATCGTTATTGCGGGCGATTTCAATGTACACAATTCCAACTGGCTCCGCTATTCTGGTCAGACAACACCCGAAGGAAGGTATGTCGAGCTCTTTGCCGGGTTACATCACCTTACCCAACTGATCGATGTGCCAACGCGTATACCGGATGTTGCTGGGCAAGCCGCCCATACTCTTGACTTGTTTCTTACTTCTCACCCTGATAAATATACTATTAGTGTAACTTCTCCATTTGGCTCTTCAGACCATTGTATCATTTCAGCTAATTTCTCATCCCCCACTCATCCAGTTAAAGAAAAACTTCCCACCAGGACCGTTTGGCAATACGAGAAAGCCAACTGGGACGGCCTGAATTTCTTTTTCCGAAACTTTAACTGGTCACTATGCTTCCTCGATAGTGACATTGATGCCAGTGCTGAAATGATCACAAATGTGATTCTTCTAGGGATGCGTGCTTTTATTCCTAACAGAGTAAAAAGCATCAAACCTAAAGAAAAGTCTTGGTTTAATTCTGAGTGTAAAGAAGCTATCAGGCTCAAAGAAGTAAGTTTCCGATCTTACAAAGCCAACCCTACAGAGGAAAATCGGAAAAAGCACAAACAAGCAAGGAACTCATGCAACTCCGTTATAGAAAGAACCAAATTTTCGCATGACCAAAAATTACGGCAAAAAATTCTGCAGTGTCCCAAAGGCAGTAAAAATGTTTGGTCATTTGTAAAAAATATAAAAAACTCCTCGACATCTTCGGTTCCAACGCTCATCGACAATAACAAACCAATTGTTTACTCTTCAGAGAAGGCAAACTTGCTCGCCGCCCATTTCGCTGCCAGCTCCACGCTGCCTCAAAGCAACGTTGCCCCTCCTGTACTTGAGAATGTAAATTTTTCCATGGGACAAATTTTTTTCCGCACTCGTACAGTAGCAAGAGTTCTCAAAGATCTCGATATACACAAATCCGCTGGCCCGGATGGTATACCCCCGATTCTTCTGAAGAGGTGTTCTTCCACACTGGCAAAGCCATTGCGTAAGCTTTTCCATCGCTCCTACTCTTCTGGAATCTTTCCTAGAAGATGGAAAACAGCATTTGTCCAGCCTGTCCCTAAGAAAGGTGACCCATCCTCCCCCTCCTCCTACCGACCCATAGCACTGACATCCCTTCTTTCTAAGGTCATGGAAACACTGATTAACCGTCAGCTTAAGGAATATCTCGAAGATCGTAAGCTTCTCCATGACCGTCAGTATGGCTTCCGCAGCAACCGTTCCACTGGTGATCTGATGGCATATCTCACCGAACAGTGGAACAAATCTTTACATCGCTTTGGTGAAAGTAAGATTATTGCTCTTGATATCTCCAAGGCATTTGATAGAGTTTGGCATGAAGCTCTCTTATCGAAAATGCGTGCTTTTGGGATCGATAATACTCTTGTTCGTTGTATTGGACGGATTCAAGTCTGATTCCCATAAAATAAATGCTGGTGTGCCCCAGGGCTCTGTTCTGTCTCCGACTCTTTTCCTCATTTTTATAAATGATCTTCTGTCTGTTACTTCTAATCCACTTAACTGTTTTGCTGACGACTCTACCCTCAGCTTTTCATATTCGTTCGATAATTCACGTCCTTCGCCTTCGGACGTACAATTGCAACGGTGCCGTATGTCAAGCTCATTAAACTCCGATTTATACAGCATTGTCAAATGGGGTAATAGAAATCGTGTGGAGTTTAATGCTTCGAAAACTCAATGCTGTCTTCTGTCCTTAAAGCTAAACATTCCCCCAATGCCATTGTCCATGAATGGCACTTACATCGAAGAAACCGAAAAGCTCTCAGTACTCGGTATGTGTGTCAACGACGACCTCCGTTGGAACGACCATATATTTGAGATCGCTAAAAATGCTGCAAAGTGCTTAGGTTTTCTGTATCCGTGTAAGAAGTATTTTTCCCCATCTGATCTGGCTATAATTTATAAAGCGTTTATACGCCCTAAACTCGAGTATAACTCCCACCTCTGGGCAGGTGCTTCGCAAACATCGCTTCACCTGCTTGATAGAATACAAAATCGAGCGTTAAGATTGATAGGTAATAGAACTGCCGCTGAAACAATTGCCCCACTCGAACACCGACGCAATGTTTCATGTCTTTCCTTATTTTATCGTTTCTTTTACAAAAAATGTTCACTCGAAGTAGCCAGTTGCATTCCTCCCCTTAAAAGTTTCTCCCGTAATACTCGTCTCGCAAGGAATGTTCATCAGTTCACCCTTGAGCCTAATTTCCGACGTACCGTGAAATATAGGGATTCTTTTTTTAGCCGAACGACACGATTTTGGAATAGTTTACCCGGCGGGATTTTCCCTTGCCATTTTGATCTGCAAACATTCAAAACCAATGTTAATCGACACCTCCTATCTCTCCCCTCCCTATCTTCGTAATGCCCGCGCAGTGTGTTCTACATTAAAAGGGAAACACATAATCCGTTGTGCGCGCGTTAATTATAAAAAAAAAAAAAAAAAAACATACGTGCAATGCTTCTATTTTTGTGGAGGGTATAATAGCCCCAACATCGTTTGCCCAGGTAGAAATTGCAGTATTTGCTATAGTGAGTGAGTTTTGTACTATGTCGGGGTTGCCTGAGGTAAGTATGTATATGTTGTCTGCATAGATTCCCACAAAATCTAGGTTGTATGATGGTTTGATGAGTTCTACAACATGTATGCGTTGTATGCAACTACTGATAAGGGTGAACCTTGCGGGATTCCATTTTCTACTCTTGAAATATATGAACTGTGTCCATCTACATTGACGCTTTGACTTCTTCCGGAAAGAAATGATAGTACGAGTTTTAGAATTTGCTTTGGGATTCCCCAATGGAGGAGTTGACGGATGACCGGGGTTGATATAACGCGGTCAAATGCTTTTTCGAGGTCAAGTGAAACCACTACGCTATGTTTTGCTTGCTGTAGATTACTTACTAATTTGTGCTCGAGAAGGTGAACCGATGAGTGGACTCCTCTTTTGGGCCTAAAGGCATGTTGTTCTGGACTAATCTTGTTTTCTATATGCCATCCTACTCGTATTGCAATAATTTTTTCCAAGATTTTTGAGAGAATAGGTAGCAAGGATATTGGCCGATATTCATCGTAGGAGTGACAGTTGCGACCTTTTTTGGGAATGGGTTTCAACAGTGCTCTTTTTCCAGTCATGCGGGAAAATACCTGTTTTGATTATATTGGAATAGAGGGAGCAGATTTTCAATTTCAGATTAGTAGCGGAAGATTTTACCATTTTATAAGTTATTTTGTCTTGTCCTGGTGAGGTTCCCTTAGTCATTTGAAGTGTCATAGTAAGTTCCAGCAAAGAAATATCTTCAGTCAAGCACTCTGGGTAGTTTTGTAGGCTTGGGAGATCGTCTATTTTAAATTGAGTTTTTTCTTCAATGATTTTGGATGGGTAAGATAGGTCAGAGCTATATGACCTCCACTTTTCTATAAATGTATTGCGAACAGTTCTGGATTGCAATGTAGATTATTGCTAAGCATCATAAAAGGGAACATTTCTGGAGGTTTATTAGACCGAATCGATCTGATTTTAGACCATAGGGTCTTCGAATCGATTGAAAGGTCCATTGAGTTGACAAAGGTTTCCCATGAGAGCCTTTTTGATGAGATGCATTCTTTTTTAACTTTTGCACAAATTTTTCTATATGCTAGGCAGTTAACAGTCGTCGGGTTTCGGCGTAATCGGGACCAGGTCGCTTGTTTTTCTTTTATTAGTTTTCCTATGGTGGGTGAAAACCAAATGGGATTGTTTTTTATGCTTTTCTTTTTGCTTGTTGGAATGCTTTTGGATGCAGCTGTTCTTCTTATTTTTTTTCTTTATTATGGCAGCTTCCTGGTTAATGTTTGATTTGGTTGGTGATGCGGATGTAAGATTTCCAGATATTTGTTCAAATAAACTCCAGTTTGCAAGGTTTTCCTTAAAGCGTGGAGTTTGTCTTCTGGTTGTTCTTCTTTCATGGCTATGAATTATTATTGGTATATGGTCCTTACTTTCTCCTCGAGGGATAACTTCCCAGTGAAGGAGAGGGGCTAAGTCCTCGGAAGCTAATGTAACGTCGATTGCAGAGAATGTGTTCCTAGTGGATAATAACGTAGGTGATCCGTCGTTAAGCACTATTAGCCCTCGTTCATTAATAAATTCTTCAAATTTGGTTCCGGTTGGGTTGTTTTGTGCCGATCCCCAGAGGGTGCTGGCAGCATTGAAGTCACCTAAAATAAGATTGTGGGAATTAGCGTTGCTAGGTATGCTGTTGAGTAGGTCCGAGCTAATTGTTACTTCCCCTTCCCTATAAATGTTTGTTATGTATATTGGGATTGTTCCTGGAGTTTGAATGGTTTGAAATAAAAGTTGTGCTGATGAAGTGATGTGAGATAATATGGGTATGTGTTTTTTCACTAGAAAACCTATGCCTGACTTGGCATATTGATAGTCTTTGTTGTGATGGAGTGATTTGTAATTTTTAATACTGAAGAATTTTTCCTTTTGAGATATGATGTGTGTTTCTTGAAGGGCTATGATGTCTGGGTTATACGTTGATATAAGTATTTCGAGTGCATGTTTGTTGTTACAGAATCCTTGCAGATTCCATTGGAGTATGAGTAATTTGTTAAGTAATTGGTTCATTGTTCGTTATTAAAGGGGTTGTTTGCTTGGGCTGTGGGGATTGTTCCGATTATTTGTCTTATTTTTGTGGGGGATGTTTCGAGGGAAGGGGTTGGGTTGATGGGTGAATTTTCATCCAAATCCAATTCCATTTCCTCATTTTTACTTTCGTTGGCGTTGTTTTGTTGGTTAGGTTTGTTTAGATGGTTTTCATTCGATTGGGGTATATTTTCGATTTCTGTAGAATTATGTGTGTTGGGTGAATTTTGGTGATCTAAGTTGATTTGTGTGGGGGGAAGGGGTGATAGATCTTGTTGTTTGGTGTTTGGGATTGTATTTGTTGCTGGTTGTGAAGGATTGGTTAAGTTTTTATTTTCTTCTGACGTTGTTTTGGAGTTTTCAGTTGATAGGGCTTTTGTGACTGTAGTTTTTGTTTGGGTGCGATCTTTTATTATTTCTGCCATTGTTTTACTTGCTTCTTGTCTTTTTTTGGGAGCTGGGAGTTGGTGAAGCGCCGGATCGTCGTTGTATATTTGCCAGGCTTCACGAACCGTGCAGCGTTCGTCAACTTGACAGTTGACCCATCCAATTTTGATGTCCTTTGGTCTGCGAATTCGATCAAAAGTTATGATTGCAGCGCTTGTTGCTACGAGCTTATTTTTTTCTTTTTTCATTATTTTCCTAACCTCGATGACTTTTTGGTTTTTGAGTTCTGCTAGTAGTTCGTCTTCTGGAATGTCAATTATGTGTCTGGAGAAGATTCTGCCTTGCACGGAATTGAGACTCATATGTGGGGTGATTTTGACTTGAACTGTATCTATTAATTTTGTGTGAGTGAATCGTTTGGCTGTCAGGAGGTTGGGTACTTTTATCAGTAATAGCGAGTTTCATTCAAATTTCAAAGATTTGATCTGAAAATCAAGATTTGCTCTTTTCAATGAAACTTGTTTCATCATTTAATCCTAGTATTGGTCATTCACTGACGAGCATACACAGTATTTGATATCACACACAAAAATACCAGGCATGTACAGTATATAACGGGTGATTTTTTTGAGGTTAGGATTTTCATGCATTAGTATTTGACAGATCACGCGGGATTTCAGACATGGTGTCAAAGAGAAAGATGCTCAGTATGCTTTGACATTTCATCGTGAATAGACTTACTAACGAGCAACGCTTGCAAATCATTGAATTTTATTACCAAAATCAGTGTTCGGTTCATTCACCGTAACGTTGCGTCCAACAGCATCTTTGAAAAAAACCTCGTCCAATGATTCCACCAGCGTACAAACCACACCAAACAGTGCATTTTTCGGGATGAATGGGCAGTTCTTGAACGGCTTCTGGTTGCTCTTCACTCCAAATGCGGCAATTTTGCTTATTTACGTAGCCATTCAACCAGAAATGAGCCTCATCGCTGTCGATAAAAAAGCGGATTTTCTGCCAACTTTTCTAGGGCACTGATTTTGGTAATAAAATTCAATGATTTGCAAGCGTTGCTCGTTAGTAAGTCTATTCATGATGAAATGTCAAAGCATACTAAGCATCTTTTTCTTTGACACCATGTCTGAAATCCCGCGTGATCTGTCAAATACTAATGCATGAAAATCCTAACATCAAAAAAATCACCCGTTATATTTAAAATGCCATATTTGTATTTTCTCTCTTCAAAAACACCTTTATTTGTTATTTTGTATATTTAATGGATATTTGTTAATTTTTTGACTAAGCACGGGCTAGCACAAGTTCACAACAAACAACAAAAACAACAAAATATTTTCCATTTGACGTTTGACCGAAAGACTATTTACATGTATGTGTGAATTCAGATCAAATCTGCCAACCCATCAGAGATTAAATCTTTCGTGTTGAGATTTGATCTAGATTTGCTCTTTTTCTTGCAATGGAACTCTCGAAATTGAAAAAGATCAAATCTTTTGACAGAAAGAGCAAATCTTTTCTTGAATGAAACTCGCTATAAGTCACCGGACCGCATGGCCTTGACTTCTAAGATCTCTTTGGATACATATTCCAAACCTCTATTGATTTGGAATGGGTTGTACGATGCAATGGGGCGTGTGTTATCGGTTGCAGATATGACTAAATAACGTGGGATGTTGTTGTCGTTTTGTGTGGTTGTTGGAAGGGGTGGATAATAGTCGGGGTTGTTGTTTTTACGTTTGATTTTTTTGGATTGGTTCAGGACAACCTCTGGTTCCAGGAGGCTGAACTGGTTGGGGTCAGGGGGGTCCAGGCCCCCTCTCATTATGGGTTTTACACACGGAGAACCAGTGGGTATCGAAAAATTGTAAGAAAAACTTCTATTAGAATTTAATAGAAAATGGCGGTTCTCTTATTAGACTCGTTGTTATACGTCTTTACACGGCTGATGCCCGAATGAGACTACGACTTAATCATCTTGAAGCACTAATTTTGCTCTAACTCCTAGACTTTTTGGCCTTAAGGGATGATTTTTTACAATGAAGTCCTTATTTCTGTGTCCTTTAAGGAAATACAAAGCATTTTCTATTTGAATTTTCATTTCAAAATGTTGCTGTTGGATTGAATGAAAGACAAGACTTAATCATCTTGAAGCACTAATTTTGATCTAACTCCTAGACTATTTGACCTTAAGGGATGATTTCTTACAATGAAGTCCTCATTCCTGTGTTCTTTAAGGAAATACAAAGCTTTTTCTATTCGAATTTTCATTTCAAAATTTTGCTGTTGGGTTGAATGAAAGACACGACTTAATCATCTTGAAGCACTAATTTTGCTCTAACTCCTAGACTATTTGACCTTAAGGGACGATTTTTTACAATAAAGTCCTTATTCCTGTGTCCTTTAAGGAAATATAAAGCTTTTTCTATTCGAATTTTCATTTCAAAATTTTGCTGTTGGGTTGAATGAAAGACACGACTTAATCATCTTGAAGCACTAATTTTGCTCTAACTCCTAGACTATTTGACCTAGAGGGATGATTTTTTACAATGAAGTCCTTATTTCTGTGTCCTTTAAGGAAATACAAAGAATTTTCTATTCGAATTTTCATTTCAAAATTTTGCTGTTGGATTGAATGAAAGACACGACTTAATCATCTTGAAGCACTAATTTTGCTCTAACTCCTAGACTATTTGACCTTAAGGGATGATTTTTTACAATGAAGTCCTCATTCCTGTGTCCTTTAAGGAAACACAAAGCTTTTTCTATTCGAATTTTCATTTCAAAATTTTGCTGTTGGGTTGAATGAAAGACACGACTTAATCATCTTGAAGCACTAATTTTGCTCTAACTCCTAGACTTTTTGACCTAAAGGGATGATTTTTTACAATGAAGTCCTTATTCCTGTGTCCTTTAAGGAAATACAAAGCTTTTTCTATTCGAATTTTCATTTCAAAATTTTTCTGGTGGGTTGAATCAAAGATACGACTTAATTATTTTGAAGCACTAATTTTGCTCTAACTCCTAGACTATTTAACCTTAAGGGATGATTTTTTACAATGAAGTCCTCATTTCTGTGTCCTTTAAGGAAATACAAAGCTTTTTCTATTCGAATTTTCATTTCAAAATTTTGCTGTTGGGTTGAATGAAAGACACGACTTAATCATCTTGAAGCACTAATTTTGCTCTAACTCCTAGACTATTTGACCTTAAGGGACGATTTTTTACAATGAAGACCTTATTCCTGTGTCCTTTAAGAAAATATAAAGCTTTTTCTATTCGAATTTTCATTTCAAAATTTTGCTGTTGGGTTGAATGAAAGACACGACTTAATCATCTTGAAGCACTAATTTAGCTCTAAATCCTAGACTATTTGACCTTAAGGGACGATTTTTTACAATAAAGTCCTTATTCCTGTGTCCTTTAAGGAAATACAAAGCTTTTTCTATTCGAATTTTCATTTCAAAATTTTGCTGTTGGGTTGAATGAAAGACACGACTTAATCATCTTGAAGCACTAATTTTGCTCTAACTCCTAGACTATTTGACCTTAAGGGACGATTTTTTACAATGAAGACCTTATTCCTGTGTTTTCTTTAAGGAAATACAAAGCTTTTTCTATTCGAATTTTCATTTCAAAATTTTGCTGTTGGGTTGAATGAAAGACACGACTTACTTAATCATCTTGAAGCACTAATTTTGCTCTAACTCCTAGACTATTTGACCTTAAGGGACGATTTTTTACAATGAAGTCCTTATTCCTGTGTCCTTTAAGGAAATATAAAGCTTTTTCTATTCGAATTTTCATTTCAAAATTTTGCTGTTGGGTTGAATGAAAGACACGACTTAATCATCTTGAAGCACTAATTTTGCTCTAACTCCTAGACTTTTTGACCTTAAGGGATGATTTTTTACAATGAAGTCCTTATTTCTGTGTCCTTTAAGGAAATACAAAGCATTTTCTATTTGAATTTTCATTTCAAAATTTTGCTGTTGGATTGAATGAAAGACACGACTTAATCATCTTGAAGCACTAATTTTGCTCTAACTCCTAGACTTTTTGACCTTAAGGGATGATTTTTTACAATGAAGTCCTTATTTCTGTGTCCTTTAAGGAAATACAAAGCTTTTTCTATTCGAATTTTCATTTCAAAATTTTGCAGTTGGGTTGAATGAAAGACACGACTTAATCATCTTGAAGCACTAATTTTGCTCTAACTCCTAGACTATTTCACCTTAAGGGACGATTTTTTACAATGAAGTCCTTATTCCTTTGTCCTTTAAGGAAATACAAAGCTTTTTCTATTCGAATTTTCATTTCAAAATTTTGCTGTTGGGTTGAATGAAAGACAAGACCTATTCATCTTGAAGCACTAATTTTGATCTAACTCCTAGACTATTTGACCTTAAGGGATGATTTCTTACAATGAAGTCCTTATTCCTGTGTCCTTTAAGAAAATATAAAGCTTTTTCTATTCGAATTTTCATTTCAAAATTTTTCTGTTGGGTTGAATGAAAGACACGACTTAATCATCTTGAAGCACTAATTTTGCTCTAACTCCTAGACTTTTTACAATGAAGTCCTTATTCCTGTGTCCTTTAAGGAAATACAAAGCTTTTTCTATTCGAATTTTCATTTCAAAATTTTGCTGTTGGGTTGAATGAAAGACACGACTTAATCATATTGAAGCACTAATTTTGCTCTAACTCCTAGACTATTTGACCTTAAGTGATGATTTTTTACAATGAAGTCCTTATTCCTGTGTTTTCTTTAAGGAAATACAAAGCTTTTTCTATTCGAATTTTCATTTCAAAATTTTGCTGTTGAAGCACTAATTTTGCTCTAACTCCTAGACTATTTATTTGACCTTAAGGGATGATTTCTTACAATGAAGTCCTTATTCCTGTGTCCTTTGAGGAAATTCAAAGCTTTTTCTATTCGAATTTTCATTTCAAAATTTTGCTGTTGGGTTGAATGAAAGACACGACTTAATCATTTATTTATTTATTTATTTATTTAGGAGAAACATATAAACTTAATTTATAATGCTTCTTAGTCAAAGGAATTGGGGCGGAGGCCATATAATGCCGTCTTTAAAATTACATGTGTGTTTTTGTTTTGGTATATACATTATAAACGATATTTACAATATTTACATTAAAAATTTACATAAATATAATTGTATGGTTTTTATTTTGTTAAGGTTCTGGAATATCTATTGTAAGAGCTATATGTCGTTAAATTTTTGATGAAGGGAAGTTGCCGATTTGATGTTTTGGATGGAGTCATAAATTGCCGGGTTAAGATGATCTGCTAGTTTGGATATTTCTTCGTTTTGCTCTATGAGCGAGGATCTTGGGCACTCAGTTAGTATGTGTTGCACTGTGAGATTGGACTCGCATTCAGCACATGTTTCTTGTGTTTCGCCATTGAAATAGTTTCTGCTGTTGAAGAGGGCTTTACCGACACGGATGCGAAAGAGTTTTATGCATTCATCTCTTGTGAATTGGGAGTTGTATGTGATATGTCTGTTTGTGTTGTGGTGCATTCGCAGGAAGCAGGAGCTTTCCTGCCACTGAGTATTGAGTTGAATTTTTTCTTGAGCCATGTGAGTTCTTTGTGCAAGCTGAAATAAGTTTGGTACTTCCATTACTAAAGGAAATCTTGTTGCTCGTTTTGCTGCTTCGTCAGCTGAGTCGTTTCCTGGAATCCCTATGTGGCCTGGAACCCAGGAGAGCCAGATGTTTTTGTTATAGATGAGTTGGTTTCTGATGAAATCCAACGACGGACACTTGTTGTTGGAACTCTTGAGTCCTTGAAGAATACCCAGGTTGTCAGTACAAATGAGAACTTTGTTGCAGAAAGAATTCGCCAGGTTGATAGCTTTTTTTATGCCAGCTAGTTCTGCGATATAGCTTCCTGCTGCTTCTGGGAGAAGTCCTTGGTGTAGAATGGTAACTTGTCCTGAGGTTGGTAGTTCTACGATTGCATAAGAGGTGCTTCCTTCGGAGTGAGAGCCATCCGTGTAGAGAATTTTATGAGGGCTTAATTGTTCAATGAGTTCCTTATGTAGGCACTGAAAAACAAAATCTGAAGTCGAATCTTTGACGTATTTTTATAGGCTGGTATCCATTTGGAGGGTGTTTCTTTTCCATGGTGGGTTACGAATACCTGTTGGATTGTCGGGTTGTTCTGATAAAGCAGTTTGAAAGTCTGGGAAGATTATTGAAATGTTCTTGAGTGCTGACTTTGATTTGCGTTTGCTATTATGTTCCGTGAAGACTTTTTTGATGCTTGCGTGTAATGGATGTGCTCCGTCGAACAGGGCTTTTGAGCCCAATGAAATTGCTCTGCGTTTGGCAAATACTGTGAATGAGGAGAAGCATGCCTCTGTTCTGAGTGCATCAATAGGTGTTGTTCTTAGGGCACCGGCAGCGGTTCGATAGCATTCGTTGATGGCGACGTCTAACTTCTGGGTGTTTTTCTTTGTTGTCCACATGTAGGTTGTTAAACCGTGTTGAAGGGTTCCTTCCACCAATGTTTTTGCTAGCCGAAGTGCTATTTCAATGTGCGGGCCTTTTTTTCGTGAACAAATCATTTTTAGAGCGTTGTTGCGTTGTTTCAAGGTGTTGACAATATTTTGTGTGTGTATGTTCCATATAGATTTTTATTAAATGTGATGCCAAGTATCTTAAGCTCGTTTTGTAGTGGTATACAAGTGTCAGAGAGAATAATGGAGTTAGCTGTGCAGTTTCTTTTTGTACATACATTGAAGTGTCGATCCTAAGCTCGTAGTGGACGGATGTCGAGGTGCGCGCACAATTAATTAAACAAAAGCCAAACAAATAATTATTGCGCGTTGTTATCGCGAGTGCTTTAAAAAAAAAAATAATACACACTCGTTAGAGAAATTGGAAAAAAACCCCCTCGCGTGTGCTGTAAAAAAAAATAATAATATTCACTCGCGTCATGGGATGAATGATAAAGATGCCCACTCGCGCTGAGGAAGAAAAAAATAAATAAATAAAACGCATTCGCATACCAAATTATCCTCTAATCTGTCCCAAGACCTTTGTGCTTAGCTGCCTCTTTCTTATCTACTGTAGGCATCGTATGACCATACAATGCTTGCGGTAAATAGATAAGGGCATCTGAATTTGTCTTATTGTGCTGAATGTTTAGATTGATTTTTTGTAAACAGGCTGTCTTATGGGCATAACACCTAAGACAGTTTGATTATTGCAGAAGTTAATTTGGATTTTCGCTGCGCAGTTCGACTTAATCAGAGTTGTGTTTTCTATGTAAGTATTTTTAAATGGTAAGTGATTTTTGTGTCGTGTATTCAAATGTTCGTGGTTTAAGAAAGAATTTCTTTCACGTGTACGTCTACACTGTTCAACACAGGCCAGCTGTTTTGGCATTAAGTGAAACTCAGGTTGGAGTAAATACTGATTTATCAGAATTTGCTCTACATGGGTATAGCTTGGTGCCATTACTCTTTTCCCATCATGGTCTCGTGGTCTATGTTAGGAATGATATTGCTTGCCAGAGCCTTCCCCAATATGGGCAATGTTCCAACACGGACTTTAACTTCTTATGGCTCAAATTCACTGTCCGCAAGCATGTCATTCATTATTGTTTTATTTACAGGAGTCCAAATCTTGACAGTAATTCGACTTGTAACGAGTTTGATGCACTGTCTGATTCCATCTCGAAAATTGTTTCCCTTTGTCCTCGCACTGAAATCGTTATTGCGGGCGATTTCAATGTACACAATTCCAACTGGCTCCGCTATTCTGGTCAGACAACACCCGAAGGAAGGTATGTCGAGCTCTTTGCCGGGTTACATCACCTTACCCAACTGATCGATGTGCCAACGCGTATACCGGATGTTGCTGGGCAAGCCGCCCATACTCTTGACTTGTTTCTTACTTCTCACCCTGATAAATATACTATTAGTGTAACTTCTCCATTTGGCTCTTCAGACCATTGTATCATTTCAGCTAATTTCTCATCCCCCACTCATCCAGTTAAAGAAAAACTTCCCACCAGGACCGTTTGGCAATACGAGAAAGCCAACTGGGACGGCCTGAATTTCTTTTTCCGAAACTTTAACTGGTCACTATGCTTCCTCGATAGTGACATTGATGCCAGTGCTGAAATGATCACAAATGTGATTCTTCTAGGGATGCGTGCTTTTATTCCTAACAGAGTAAAAAGCATCAAACCTAAAGAAAAGTCTTGGTTTAATTCTGAGTGTAAAGAAGCTATCAGGCTCAAAGAAGTAAGTTTCCGATCTTACAAAGCCAACCCTACAGAGGAAAATCGGAAAAAGCACAAACAAGCAAGGAACTCATGCAACTCCGTTATAGAAAGAACCAAATTTTCGCATGACCAAAAATTACGGCAAAAAATTCTGCAGTGTCCCAAAGGCAGTAAAAATTGTTGGTCATTTGTAAAAAATATAAAAAACTCCTCGACATCTTCGGTTCCAACGCTCATCGACAATAACAAACCAATTGTTTACTCTTCAGAGAAGGCAAACTTGCTCGCCGCCCATTTCGCTGCCAGCTCCACGCTGCCTCAAAGCAACGTTGCCCCTCCTGTACTTGAGAATGTAAATTTTTCCATGGGACAAATTTTTTTCCGCACTCGTACAGTAGCAAGAGTTCTCAAAGATCTCGATATACACAAATCCGCTGGCCCGGATGGTATACCCCCGATTCTTCTGAAGAGGTGTTCTTCCACACTGGCAAAGCCATTGCGTAAGCTTTTCCATCGCTCCTACTCTTCTGGAATCTTTCCTAGAAGATGGAAAACAGCATTTGTCCAGCCTGTCCCTAAGAAAGGTGACCCATCCTCCCCCTCCTCCTACCGACCCATAGCACTGACATCCCTTCTTTCTAAGGTCATGGAAACACTGATTAACCGTCAGCTTAAGGAATATCTCGAAGATCGTAAGCTTCTCCATGACCGTCAGTATGGCTTCCGCAGCAACCGTTCCACTGGTGATCTGATGGCATATCTCACCGAACAGTGGAACAAATCTTTACATCGCTTTGGTGAAAGTAAGATTATTGCTCTTGATATCTCCAAGGCATTTGATAGAGTTTGGCATGAAGCTCTCTTATCGAAAATGCGTGCTTTTGGGATCGATAATACTCTTGTTCGTTGGATTAGAAGCTATCTTCTGGACCGTTCAATACAAGTTGTATTGGACGGATTCAAGTCTGATTCCCATAAAATAAATGCTGGTGTGCCCCAGGGCTCTGTTCTGTCTCCGACTCTTTTCCTCATTTTTATAAATGATCTTGTCTGTTACTTCTAATCCACTTAACTGTTTTGCTGACGACTCTACCCTCAGCTTTTCATATTCGTTCGATAATTCACGTCCTTCGCCTTCGGACGTACAATTGCAACGGTGCCGTATGTCAAGCTCATTAAACTCCGATTTATACAGCATTGTCAAATGGGGTAATAGAAATCGTGTGGAGTTTAATGCTTCGAAAACTCAATGCTGTCTTCTGTCGTTAAAGCTTAACATTCCCCCAATGCCATTGTCCATGAATGGCACTTACATCGAAGAAACCGAAAAGCTCTCAGTACTCGGTATGTGTGTCAACGACGACCTCCGTTGGAACGACCATATATTTGAGATCGCTAAAAATGCTGCAAAGTGCTTAGGTTTTCTGTATCGGTGTAAGAAGTATTTTTCCCCATCTGATCTGGCTATAATTTATAAAGCGTTTATACGCCCTAAACTCGAGTATAACTCCCACCTCTGGGCAGGTGCTTCGCAAACATCGCTTCACCTGCTTGATAGAATACAAAATCGAGCGTTAAGATTGATAGGTAATAGAACTGCCGCTGAAACAATTGCCCCACTCGAACACCGACGCAATGTTTCATGTCTTTCCTTATTTTATCGTTTCTTTTACAAAAAATGTTCACTCGAAGTAGCCAGTTGCATTCCTCCCCTTAAAAGTTTCTCCCGTAATACTCGTCTCGCAAGGAATGCTCATCAGTTCACCCTTGAGCCTAATTTCCGACGTACCGTGAAATATAGGGATTCTTTTTTTAGCCGAACGACACGATTTTGGAATAGTTTACCCGGCGGGATTTTCCGTTGCCATTTTGATCTGCAAACATTCAAAACCAATGTTAATCGGCACCTCCTATCTCTCCCCTCCCTATCTTCGTAATGCCCGCGCAGTGTGTTCTACATTAAAAGGGAAACACATAATCCCTTGTGCGCGCGTTAATTATAAAAAAAAAAAAAAAAAAAAAACATACATGCAATGCTTCTATTTTTGTGGAGGGTACAATAGCCCCAACATCGTTTGCCCAGGTAGAAATTGCAGTATTTGCTATAGTGAGTGAGTTTTGTACTATGTCGGGGTTGCCTGAGGTAAGTATGTATATGTTGTCTGCATAGATTCCCACAAAATCTAGGTTGTATGATGGTTTGATGAGTTCTACAACATGTATGCGTTGTATGCAACTACTGATAAGGGTGAACCTTGCGGGATTCCATTTTCTACTCTTGAAATATATGAACTGTGTCCATCTACATTGACGCTTTGACTTCTTCCGGAAAGAAATGATAGTACGAGTTTTAGAATTTGCTTTGGGATTCCCCAATGGAGGAGTTGACGGATGACCGGGGTTGATATAACGCGGTCAAATGCTTTTTCGAGGTCAAGTGAAACCACTACGCTATGTTTTGCTTGCTGTAGATTACTTACTAATTTGTGCTCGAGAAGGTGAACCAATGAGTGGACTCCTCTTTTGGGCCTAAAGGCATGTTGTTCTGGACTAATCTTGTTTTCTATATGCCATCCTACTCGTATTGCAATAATTTTTTCCAAGATTTTTGAGAGAATAGGTAGCAAGGATATTGGCCGATATTCATCGTAGGAGTGACAGTTGCGACCTTTTTTGGGAATGGGTTTCAACAGTGCTCTTTTCCAGTCATGCGGGAAAATACCTGTTTTGATTATATTGGAATAGAGGGAGCAGATTTTCAATTTCAGATTAGTAGCGGAAGATTTTACCATTTTGTAAGTTATTTTGTCTTGTCCTGGTGAGGTTCCCTTAGTCATTTGAAGTGTCATAGTAAGTTCCAGCAAAGAAATATCTTCAGTCAAGCACTCTGGGTAGTTTTGTAGGCTTGGGAGATCGTCTATTTTAAATTGAGTTTTTTCTTCAATGATTTTGGATGGGTAAGATAGGTCAGAGCTATATGACCTCCACTTTTCTATAAATGTATTGGCGATCCCTTCTGGATTGCAATGTAGATTATTGCTAAGCATCATAAAAGGGAACATTTCTGGAGGTTTATTAGACCGAATCGATCTGATTTTAGACCATAGGGTCTTCGAATCGATTGAAAGGTCCATTGAGTTGACAAAGGTTTCCCATGAGAGCCTTTTTGATGAGATGCATTCTTTTTTAACTTTTGCACAAATTTTTCTATATGCTAGGCAGTTAACAGTCGTCGGGTTTCGGCGTAATCGGGACCAGGTCGCTTGTTTTTCTTTTATTAGTTTTCCTATGGTGGGTGAAAACCAAATGGGATTGTTTTTTATGCTTTTCTTTTTGGTTGTTGGAATGCTTTTGGATGCAGCTGTTCTTCTTATTTTTTTTCTTTATTATGGCAGCTTCCTGGTTAATGTTTGATTTGGTTGGTGATGCGGATGTAAGATTTCCAGATATTTGTTCAAATAAACTCCAGTTTGCAAGGTTTTCCTTAAAGCGTGGAGTTTGTCTTCTGGTTGTTCTTCTTTCATGGCTATGAATTATTATTGGTATATGGTCCTTACTTTCTCCTCGAGGGATAACTTCCCAGTGAAGGAGAGGGGCTAGGTCCTCGGAAGCTAATGTAACGTCGATTGCAGAGAATGTGTTCCTAGTGGATAATAACGTAGGTGATCCGTCGTTAAGCACTATTAGCCCTCGTTCATTAATAAATTCTTCAAATTTGGTTCCGGTTGGGTTGTTTTGTGCCGATCCCCAGAGGGTGCTGGCAGCATTGAAGTCACCTAAAATAAGATTGTGGGAATTAGCGTTGCTAGGTATGCTGTTGAGTAGGTCCGAGCTAATTGTTACTTCCCCTTCCCTGTAAATGTTTGTTATGTATATTGGGATTGTTCCTGGAGTTTGAATGGTTTGAAATAAAAGTTGTGCTGATGAAGTGATGTGAGATAATATGGGTATGTGTTTTTTCACTAGAAAACCTATGCCTGACTTGGCATATTGATAGTCTTTGTTGTGATGGAGTGATTTGTAATTTTTAATACGGAAGAATTTTTCCTTTTGAGATATGATGTGTGTTTCTTGAAGGGCTATGATGTCTGGGTTATACGTTGATATAAGTATTTCGAGTGCATGTTTGTTGTTACAGAATCCTTGCAGATTCCATTGGAGTATGAGTAATTTGTTAAGTAACTGGTTCATTGTTCGTTATTAAAGGGGTTGTTTGCTTGGGCTGTGGGGATTGTTCCGATTATTTGTCTTATTTTTGTGGGGGAAGGGGTTGGGTTGATGGGTGAATTTTCATCCAAATCCAATTCCATTTCCTCATTTTTACTTTCGTTGGCGTTGTTTTGTTGGTTAGGTTTGTTTAGATGGTTTTCATTCGATTGGGGTATATTTTCGATTTCTGTAGAATTATGTGTGTTGGGTGAATTTTGGTGATCTAAGTTGATTTGTGTGGGGGGAAGGGGTGATAGATCTTGTTGTTTGGTGTTTGGGATTGTATTTGTTGCTGGTTGTGAAGGATTGGTTAAGTTTTTATTTTCTTCTGACGTTGTTTTGGAGTTTTCAGTTGATAGGGCTTTTGTGACTGTAGTTTTTGTTTGGGTGCGATCTTTTATTATTTCTGCCATTGTTTTACTTGCTTCTTGTCTTTTTTTGGGAGCTGGGAGTTGGTGAAGCGCCGGATCGTCGTTGTATATTTGCCAGGCTTCACGAACCGTGCAGCGTCGGTCAGCTTTGATTTTGTTTACCGATTTGTATTTTAGGAAGGATGGACAAGCAGGGTCGTACGATGTATGATTTTCTTGTTTGCAGTTTGTGCAGAATATTCTTGAGCATTCGACATGCGGGGGCGGTAGACAGCAGTCTTTGCAGACTGTGGTGTTTGTACATCTGTTTTTGGTATGCCCTAACTTTTGACACAAAATGCACCTCATAGGGTTCTGAATGTATTCGTCAACTTGACAACTTGTTTGGCTGTCAGGAGGTTGGGTACTTTTATCAGTAATAGCGAGTTTCATTCAAATTTCAAAGATTTGATCTGAAAATCAAGATTTGCTCTTTTCAATGAAACTTGTTTCATCATTTAATCCTAGTATTGGTCATTCACTGACGAGCATACACAGTATTTGATATCACACACAAAAATACCAGGCATGTACAGTATATATATTTAAAATGCCATATTTGTATTTTCTCTCTTCAAAAACACCTTTATTTGTTATTTTGTATATTTAATGGATATTTGTTAATTTTTTGACAAAGCACGGGCTAGCACAAGTTCACAACAAACAACAAAAACAACAAAATATTTTCCATTTGACGTTTGACCGAAAGACTATTTACATGTATGTGTGAATTCAGATCAAATCTGCCAACCCATCAGAGATCAAATCTTTCGTGTTGAGATTTGATCTAGATTTGCTCTTTTTCTTGCAATGGAACTCTCGAAATTGAAAAAGATCAAATCTTTTGACAGAAAGAGCAAATCTTTTCTTGAATGAAACTCGCTATAAGTCACCGGACCGCATGGCCTTGACTTCTAAGATCTCTTTGGATACATATTCCAAACCTCTATTGATTTGGAATGGGTTGTACGATGCAATGGGGCGTGTGTTATCGGTTGCAGATATGACTAAATAACGTGGGATGTTGTTGTCGTTTTGTGTGGTTGTTGGAAGGGGTGGATAATAGTCGGGGTTGTTGTTTTTGCGTTTGATTTTTTTGGATTGGTTCAGGACAACCTCTGGTTCAAGGAGGCTGAACTGGTTGGGGTCAGGGGGGTCCAGGCCCCCTCTCATTATGGGTTTTACACACGGAGAACCAGTGGGTATCGAAAAATTGTAAGAAAAACTTCAATTAGTTCAACCACTTGGTTAGCAAATTTTGACACTTGGTAGAATTTAATAGAAAATGGCGGTTCTCTTATTAGACTCGTTGTTATACGTCTTTACACGGCTGATGCCCGAATGAGACTACTACTTAATCATCTTGAAGCACTAATTTTGCTCTAACTCCTAGACTATTTGACCTTAAGGGACGATTTTTTACAATGAAGTCCTTATTCCTGTGTCCTTTAAGGAAATATAAAGCTTTTTCTATTCGAATTTTCATTTCAAAATTTTGCTGTTGGGTTGAATGAAAGACACGACTTAATCATCTTGAAGCACTAATTTTGCTCTAACTCCTAGACTATTTGACCTAAAGGGATGATTTCTTACAATGAAGTCCTCATTCTTGTGTCATTTAAGGAAATATAAAGCTTTTTCTATTCGAATTTTCATTTCAAAATTTTGCTGTTGGGTTGAATGAAAGACACGACTTAATCATCTTGAAGCACTAATTTTGCTCTAACTCCTAGACTATTTGACCTAAAGGGATGATTTCTTACAATGAAGTCCTCATTCTTGTGTCCTTTAAGGAAATATAAAGCTTTTTCTATTCGAATTTTCATTTCAAAATTTTGCTGTTGGGTTGAATGAAAGACACGACTTAATCATCTTGAAGCACTAATTTTGCTCTAACTCCTAGACTATTTGACCTAAAGGGATGATTTCTTACAATGAAGTCCTCATTCTTGTGTCCTTTAAGAAAATATAAAGCTTTTTCTATTCGAATTTTCATTTCAAAATTTTGCTGTTGGGTTGAATGAAAGACACGACTTAATCATCTTGAAGCACTAATTTTGCTCTAACTCCTAGACTATTTGACCTTAAGGGACGATTTTTTACAATGAAGTCCTTATTCCTGTGTCCTTTAAGGAAATATAAAGCTTTTTCTATTCGAATTTTCATTTCAAAATTTTGATGCTGGGTTGAATGAAAGACACGACTTAATAATCTTGAAGCACTAATTTTGCTGTAACTCTTAGACTATTTGACCTTAAGGGACGATATTTTACAATGAAGTCCTTATTCCTGTGTCCTTTAAGGAAATACAAAGCTTTTTCTATTCGAATTTTCATTTCAAAATTTTGCTGTTGGATTAAATGAAAGACACGACTTAATCATCTTGAAGCACTAATTTTGCTCTAACGCCAAGACTATTTGACCTTAAGAGATGATTTCTTACAATGAAGTCCTCATTCCTGTGTCCTTTAAGGAAATACAAAGCTTTTTCTATTCGAATTTTCATTTCAAAATTTTGCAGTTGGGTTGAATGAAAGACACGACTTAATCATCTTGAAGCACTAATTTTGCTCTAACTCCTAGACTATTTGACCTAAAGGGACGATTTTTTACAATGAAGTCCTTATTCCTTTGTCCTTTAAGGAAATACAAAGCTTTTTCTATTCGAATTTTCATTTCAAAATTTTTTCTGTTGGGTTGAATGAAAGACACGACTTAATCATCTTGAAGCACTAATTTTGCTCTAACTCCTAGACTATTTGACGTTAAGGGATGATTTTTTACAATGAAGTCCTTATTCCTGTGTCCTTTAAGGAAATACAAAGCTTTTTCTATTCGAATTTTCATTTCAAAATTTTTCTGTTGGGTTGAATGAAAGACACGACTTAATCATCTTGAAGCACTAATTTTGCTCTAACTCCTAGACTTTTTACAATGAAGTCCTTATTCCTGTGTCCTTTAAGGAAATACAAAGCTTTTTCTATTCGAATTTTCATTTCAAAATTTTGCTGTTGGGTTGAATGAAAGACACGACTTAATCATATTGAAGCACTAATTTTGCTCTAACTCCTAGACTATTTGACCTTAAGTGATGATTTTTTACAATGAAGTCCTTATTCCTGTGTTTTCCTTAAGGAAATACAAAGCTTTTTCTATTCGAATTTTCATTTCAAAATTTTGCTGTTGAAGCACTAATTTTGCTCTAACTCCTAGACTATTTGACCTTAAGGGATGATTTCTTACAATGAAGTCCTTATTCCTGTGTCCTTTGAGGAAATTCAAAGCTTTTTCTATTCGAATTTTCATTTCAAAATTTTGCTGTTGGGTTGAATGAAAGACACGACTTAATCATTTATTTATTTATTTATTTATTTAGGAGAAACATATAAACTTAATTTATAATGCTTCTTAGTCAAAGGAATTGGGGCGGAGGCCATATAATGCCGTCTTTAAAATTACATGTGTGTTTTTGTTTTGGTATATACATTATAAACGATATTTACAATATTTACATTAAAAATTTACATAAATATAATTGAATGGTTTTTATTTTGTTAAGGTTCTGGAATATCTATTGTAAGAGCTATATGTCGTTAAATTTTTGATGAAGGGAAGTTGCCGATTTGATGTTTTGGATGGAGTCATAAATTGCCGGGTTAAGATGATCTGCTAGTTTGGATATTTCTTCGTTTTGCTCTATGAGCGAGGATCTTGGGCACTCAGTTAGTATGTGTTGCACTGTGAGATTGGACTCGCATTCAGCACATGTTTCTTGTGTTTCGCCATTGAAATAGTTTCTGCTGTTGAAGAGGGCTTTACCGACACGGATGCGAAAGAGTTTTATGCATTCATCTCTTGTGAATTGGGAGTTGTATGTGATATGTCTGTTTGTGTTGTGGTGCATTCGCAGGAAGCAGGAGCTTTCCTGCCACTGAGTATTGAGTTGAATTTTTTCTTGAGCCATGTGAGTTCTTTGTGCAAGCTGAAATAAGTTTGGTACTTCAATTACTAAAGGAAATCTTGTTGCTCGTTTTGCTGCTTCGTCAGCTGAGTCGTTTCCTGGAATCCCTATGTGGCCTGGAACCCAGGAGAGCCAGATGTTTTTGTTATAGATGAGTTGGTTTCTGATGAAATCCAACGACGGACACTTGTTGTTGGAACTCTTGAGTCCTTGAAGAATACCCAGGTTGTCAGTACAAATGAGAACTTTGTTGCAGAAAGAATTCGCCAGGTTGATAGCTTTTTTTTATGCCAGCTAGTTCTGCGATATAGCTTCCTGCTGCTTCTGGGAGAAGTCCTTGGTGTAGAATGGTAACTTGTCCTGAGGTTGGTAGTTCTACGATTGCATAAGAGGTGCTTCCTTCGGAGTGAGAGCCATCCGTGTAGAGAATTTTATGAGGGCTTAATTGTTCAATGAGTTCCTTATGTAGGCACTGAAAAACTAAATCTGAAGTCGAATCTTTGACGTATTTTTATAGGCTGGTATCCATTTGGAGGGTGTTTCTTTTCCATGGTGGGTTACGAATACCTGTTGGATTGTCGGGTTGTTCTGATAAAGCAGTTTGAAAGTCTGGGAAGATTATTGAAATGTTCTTGAGTGCTGACTTTGATTTGCGTTTGCTCTTATGTTCCGTGAAGACTTTTTTGATGCTTGCGTGTAATGGATGTGCTTCGTCGAACAGGGCTTTTGAGCCCAATGAAATTGCTCTGCGTTTGGCAAATACTGTGAATGAGGAGAAGCATGCCTCTGTTCTGAGTGCATTAATAGGTGTTGTTCTTAGGGCACCGGCGGCGGTTCGATAGCATTCGTTGATGGCGACGTCTAACTTCTGGGTGTTTTTCTTTGTTGTCCACATGTAGGTTGTTAAACCGTGTTGAAGGGTTCCTTCCACCAATGTTTTTGCTAGCCGAAGTGCTATTTCAATGTGCGGGCCTTTTTTTCGTGAACAAATCATTTTTAGAGCGTTGTTGCGTTGTTTCAAGGTGTTGACAATATTTTTTGTGTGTATGTTCCATTTTAGATTTTTATTAAATGTGATGCCAAGTATCTTAAGCTCGTTTTGTAGTGGTATACAAGTGTCAGAGAGAATAATGGAGTTAGCTGTGCAGTTTCTTTTTGTACATACATTGAAGTGTCGATCCTAAGCTCGTAGTGGACGGATGTCGAGGTGCGCGCACAATTAATTAAACAAAAGCCAAATAAATAATTATTGCGCGTTGTTATCGCGAGTGCTTTAAAAAAAAAATAATACACACTCGTTAGAGAAATTGGAAAAAACCCCCTCGCATGTGCTGTAAAAAAAATAATAATATTCACTCGCGTCGTAGGATGAATGATAAAGATGCCCACTCGCGCTGAGGAAGAAAAAAATAAATAAATAAAACGCATTCGCATAACAAATTATCCTCTAATCTGTCCCAAGACCTTTGTGCTTAACTGCCTCTTTCTTATCTACTGTAGGCATTATATGACCATACAATGCTTGCGGTAAATAGATAAGGGCATCTGAATTTGTCTTATTGTGCTGAATGTTTAGATTGATTTTTTGTAAACAGGCTGTCTTATGGGCATAACACCTAAGACAGTTTGATTATTGCAGAAGTTAATTTGGATTTTCACTGCGCAGTTCGACTTAATCAGAGTTGTGTTTTGTATGTAAGTATTTTTAAATGGTAAGTGATTTTTGTGTCGTGTATTCAAATGTTCGTGGTTTAGTGAAAGTGAAAGTGAA
Source organism: Platycheirus rosarum (assembly GCA_963971375.1). Taxonomy (NCBI): domain Eukaryota; kingdom Metazoa; phylum Arthropoda; class Insecta; order Diptera; family Syrphidae; genus Platycheirus; species Platycheirus rosarum. The sequence continues at coordinate 11,467,698 of OZ020511.1, read as the reverse complement.
ACTCAGGTTGGAGTAAATACTGATTTATCAGAATTTGCTCTACATGGGTATAGCTTGGTGCCATTACTCTTTTCCCATCATGGTCTCGTGGTCTATGTTAGGAATGATATTGCTTGCCAGAGCCTTCCCCAATATGGGCAATGTTCCAACACGGACTTTAACTTCTTATGGCTCAAATTCACTGTCCGCAAGCATGTCATTCATTATTGTTTTATTTACAGGAGTCCAAATCTTGACAGTAATTCGACTTGTAACGAGTTTGATGCACTGTCTGATTCCATCTCGAAAATTGTTTCCCTTTGTCCTCGCACTGAAATCGTTATTGCGGGCGATTTCAATGTACACAATTCCAACTGGCTCCGCTATTCTGGTCAGACAACACCCGAAGGAAGGTATGTCGAGCTCTTTGCCGGGTTACATCACCTTACCCAACTGATCGTTGTGCCAACGCGTAAACCGGATGTTGCTGGGCAAACCGCCCATACTCTTGACTTGTTTCTTACTTCTCACCCTGATAAATATACCATTAGTGTAACTTCTCCATTTGGCACTTCAGACCATTGTATCATTTCAGCTAATTTCTCATCCCCCACCCATCCAGTTAAAGAAAAACTTCCCACCAGGACCGTTTGGCAATACGAGAAAGCCAACTGGGACGGCCTGAATTTCTTTTTCCGAAACTTTAACTGGTCACTATGCTTCCTCGATATTGACATTGATGCCAGTGCTCAAATGATCACAAATGTGATTCTTCTAGGGATGCGTGCTTTTATTCCTAATAGAGTAAAAAGTATCAAACCTAACGAAAAGTCTTGGTTTAATTCTGAGTGTAAAGAAGCTATCAGGCTCAAAGAAGTAAGTTTCCGATCTTACAAAGCCAACCCTACAGAGGAAAATCGGAAAAAGCACAAACAAGCAAGGAACTCATGCAACTCCGTTATAGAAAGAACCAAATTTTCGCATGACCAAAAATTACGGCAAAAAATTCTGCAGTGTCCCAAAGGCAGTAAAAATTGTTGGTCATTTGTAAAAAATATAAAAAACTCCTCGACATCTTCGGTTCCAACGCTCATCGACAATAACAAACCAATTGTTTACTCTTCAGAGAAGGCAAACTTGCTCGCCGCCCATTTCGCTGCCAGCTCCACGCTGCCTCAAAGCAACGTTGCCCCTCCTGTACTTGAGAATGTAAATTTTTCCATGGGACAAATTTTTTTCCGCACTCGTACAGTAGCAAGAGTTCTCAAAGATCTCGATATACACATATCCGCTGGCCCGGATGGTATACCCCCGATTCTTCTGAAGAGGTGTTCTTCCACACTGGCAAAGCCATTGCGTAAGCTTTTCCATCGCTCCTACTCTTCTGGAATCTTTCCTAGAAGATGGAAAACAGCATTTGTCCAGCCTGTCCCTAAGAAAGGTGACCCATCCTCCCCCTCCTCCTACCGACCCATAGCACTGACATCCCTTCTTTCTAAGGTCATGGAAACACTGATTAACCGTCAGCTTAAGGAATATCTCGAAGATCGTAAGCTTCTCCATGACCGTCAGTATGGCTTCCGCAGCAACCGTTCCACTGGTGATCTGATGGCATATCTCACCGAACAGTGGAACAAATCTTTACATCGCTTTGGTGAAAGTAAGATTATTGCTCTTGATATCTCCAAGGCATTTGATAGAGTTTGGCATGAAGCTCTCTTATCGAAAATGCGTGCTTTTGGGATCGATAATACTCTTGTTCGTTGGATTAGAAGCTATCTTCTGGACCGTTCAATACAAGTTGTATTGGACGGATTCAAGTCTGATTCCCATAAAATAAATGCTGGTGTGCCCCAGGGCTCTGTTCTGTCTCCGACTCTTTTCCTCATTTTTATAAATGATCTTCTGTCTGTTACTTCTAATTCACTTAACTGTTTTGCTGACGACTCTACCCTCAGCTTTTCATATTCGTTCGATAATTCACGTCCTTCGCCTTCGGACGTACAATTGCAACGGTGCCGTATGTCAAGCTCATTAAACTCCGATTTATACAGCATTGTCAAATGGGGTAATAGAAATCGTGTGGAGTTTAATGCTTCGAAAACTCAATGCTGTCTTCTGTCCTTAAAGCTAAACATTCCCCCAATGCCATTGTCCATGAATGGCACTTACATCGAAGAAACCGAAAAGCTCTCAGTACTCGGTATGTGTGTCAACGACGACCTCCGTTGGAACGACCATATATTTGAGATCGCTAAAAATGCTGCAAAGTGCTTAGGTTTTCTGTATCGGTGTAAGAAGTATTTTTCCCCATCTGATCTGGCTATAATTTATAAAGCGTTTATACGCCCTAAACTCGAGTATAACTCCCACCTCTGGGCAGGTGCTTCGCAAACATCGCTTCACCTGCTTGATAGAATACAAAATCGAGCGTTAAGATTGATAGGTAATAGAACTGCCGCTGAAACAATTGCCCCACTCGAACACCGACGCAATGTTTCATGTCTTTCCTTATTTTATCGTTTCTTTTACAAAAAATGTTCACTCGAAGTAGCCAGTTGCATTCCTCCCCTTAAAAGTTTCTCCCGTAATACTCGTCTCGCAAGGAATGCTCATCAGTTCACCCTTGAGCCTAATTTCCGACGTACCGTGAAATATAGGGATTCTTTTTTTAGCCGAACGACACGATTTTGGAATAGTTTACCCGGCGGGATTTTCCCTTGCCATTTTGATCTGCAAACATTCAAAACCAATCTATCTCTCCCCTCCCTATCTTCGTAATGCCCGCGCAGTGTGTTCTACATTAAAAGGGAAACACATAATCCCTTGTGCGCGCGTTAATTATAAAAAAAAAAAAAAAAAAAAAAACATACATGCAATGCTTCTATTTTTGTGGAGGGTATAATAGCCCCAACATCGTTTGCCCAGGTAGAAATTGCAGTATTTGCTATAGTGAGTGAGTTTTGTACTATGTCGGGGTTGCCTGAGGTAAGTATGTATATGTTGTCTGCATAGATTCCCACAAAATCTAGGTTGTATGATGGTTTGATGAGTTCTACAACATGTATGCGTTGTATGCAACTACTGATAAGGGTGAACCTTGCGGGATTCCATTTTCTACTCTTGAAATATATGAACTGTGTCCATCTACATTGACGCTTTGACTTCTTCCGGAAAGAAATGATAGTACGAGTTTTAGAATTTGCTTTGGGATTCCCCAATGGAGGAGTTGACGGATGACCGGGGTTGATATAACGCGGTCAAATGCTTTTTCGAGGTCAAGTGAAACCACTACGCTATGTTTTGCTTGCTGTAGATTACTTACTAATTTGTGCTCGAGAAGGTGAACCAATGAGTGGACTCCTCTTTTGGGCCTAAAGGCATGTTGTTCTGGACTAATCTTGTTTTCTATATGCCATCCTACTCGTATTGCAATAATTTTTTCCAAGATTTTTGAGAGAATAGGTAGCAAGGATATTGGCCGATATTCATCGTAGGAGTGACAGTTGCGACCTTTTTTGGGAATGGGTTTCAACAGTGCTCTTTTCCAGTCATGCGGGAAAATACCTGTTTTGATTATATTGGAATAGAGGGAGCAGATTTTCAATTTCAGATTAGTAGCGGAAGATTTTACCATTTTGTAAGTTATTTTGTCTTGTCCTGGTGAGGTTCCCTTAGTCATTTGAAGTGTCATAGTAAGTTCCAGCAAAGAAATATCTTCAGTCAAGCACTCTGGGTAGTTTTGTAGGCTTGGGAGATCGTCTATTTTAAATTGAGTTTTTTCTTCAATGATTTTGGATGGGTAAGATAGGTCAGAGCTATATGACCTCCACTTTTCTATAAATGTATTGGCGAACAGTTCTGGATTGCAATGTAGATTATTGCTAAGCATCATAAAAGGGAACATTTCTGGAGGTTTATTAGACCGAATCGATCTGATTTTAGACCATAGGGTCTTCGAATCGATTGAAAGGTCCATTGAGTTGACAAAGGTTTCCCATGAGAGCCTTTTTGATGAGATGCATTCTTTTTTAACTTTTGCACAAATTTTTCTATATGCTAGGCAGTTAACAGTCGTCGGGCTTTGGCGTAATCGGGACCAGGTCGCTTGTTTTTCTTTTATTAGTTTTCCTATGGTGGGTGAAAACCAAATGGGATTGTTTTTTATGCTTTTCTTTTTGGTTGTTGGAATGCTTTTGGATGCAGCTGTTCTTCTTATTTTTTTTTCTTTATTATGGCAGCTTCCTGGTTAATGTTTGATTTGGTTGGTGATGCGGATGTAAGATTTCCAGATATTTGTTCAAATAAACTCCAGTTTGCAAGGTTTTCCTTAAAGCGTGGAGTTTGTCTTCTGGTTGTTCTTCTTTCATGGCTATGAATTATTATTGGTATATGGTCCATACTTTCTCCTCGAGGGATAACTTCCCAGTGAAGGAGAGGGGCTAGGTCCTCGGAAGCTAATGTAACGTCGATTGCAGAGAATGTGTTCCTAGTGGATAATAACGTAGGTGATCCGTCGTTAAGCACTATTAGCCCTCGTTCATTAATAAATTCTTCAAATTTGGTTCCGGTTGGGTTGTTTTGTGGCGATCCCCAGAGGGTGCTGGCAGCATTGAAGTCACCTAAAATAAGATTGTGGGAATTAGCGTTGCTAGGTATGCTGTTGAGTAGGTCCGAGCTAATTGTTACTTCCCCTTCCCTATAAATGTTTGTTATGTATATTGGGATTGTTCCTGGAGTTTGAATGGTTTGAAATAAAAGTTGTGCTGATGAAGTGATGTGAGATAATATGGGTATGTGTTTTTTCACTAGAAAACCTATGCCTGACTTGGCATATTGATAGTCTTTGTTGTGATGGAGTGATTTGTAATTTTTAATACTGAAGAATTTTTCCTTTTGAGATATGATGTGTGTTTCTTGAAGGGCTATGATGTCTGGGTTATACGTTGATATAAGTATTTCGAGTGCATGTTTGTTGTTACAGAATCCTTGCAGATTCCATTGGAGTATGAGTAATTTGTTAAGTAATTGGTTCATTGTTCGTTATTAAAGGGGTTGTTTGCTTGGGCTGTGGGGATTGTTCCGATTATTTGTCTTATTTTTGTGGGGGATGTTTCGAGGGAAGGGGTTGGGTTGATGGGTGAATTTTCATCCAAATCCAATTCCATTTCCTCATTTTTACTTTCGTTGGCGTTGTTTTGTTGGTTAGGTTTGTTTAGATGGTTTTCATTCGATTGGGGTATATTTTCGATTTCTGTAGAATTATGTGTGTTGGGTGAATTTTGGTGATCTAAGTTGATTTGTGTGGGGGGAAGGGGTGATAGATCTTGTTGTTTGGTGTTTGGGATTGTATTTGTTGCTGGTTGTGAAGGATTGGTTAAGTTTTTATTTTCTTCTGACGTTGTTTTGGAGTTTTCAGTTGATATGGCTTTTGTGACTGTAGTTTTTGTATGGGTGCGATCTTTTATTATTTCTGCCATTGTTTTACTTGCTTCTTGTCTTTTTTTGGGAGCTGGGAGTTGGTGAAGCGCCGGATCGTCGTTGTATATTTGCCAGGCTTCACGAACCGTGCAGCGTCGGTCAGCTTTGATTTTGTTTACCGATTTGTATTTTAGGAAGGATGGACAAGCAGGGTCGTACGATGTATGATTTTCTTGTTTGCAGTTTGTGCAGAATATTCTTGAGCATTCGACATGCGGGGGCGGTAGACAGCAGTCTTTGCAGACTGTGGTGTTTGTACATCTGTTTTTGGTATGCCCTAACTTTTGACACAAAATGCACCTCATAGCGTTCTGAATGTATTCGTCAACTTGACAGTTGACCCATCCAATTTTGATGTCCTTTGGTCTGCGAATTCGATCAAAAGTTATGATTGCAGCGCCTGTTGCTACGAGCTTATTTTTTTCTTTTTTCATTATTTTCCTAACCTCGATGACTTTTTGGTTTTTGAGTTCTGCTAGTAGTTCGTCTTCTGGAATGTCAATTATGTGTCTGGAAAAGATTCTGCCTTGCACGGAATTGAGACTCATATGTGGGGTGATTTTGACTTGAATTGTATCTATTAATTTTGTGTGAGTGAATTGTTTGGCTGTCAGGAGGTTGGGTACTTTTATCAGTAATAGCGAGTTTCATTCAAATTTCAAAGATTTGATCTGAAAATCAAGATTTGCTCTTTTCAATGAAACTTGTTTCATCATTTAATCCTAGTATTGGTCATTCACTGACGAGCATACACAGTATTTGATATCACACACAAAAATACCAGGCATGTACAGTATATATATTTAAAATGCCATATTTTTATTTTCTCTCTTCAAAAACACCTTTATTTGTTATTTTGTATATTTAATGGATATTTGTTAATTTTTTGACTAAGCACGGGCTAGCACAAGTTCACAACAAACAACAAAAACAACAAAATATTTTCCATTTGACGTTTGACCGAAAGACTATTTACATGTATGTGTGAATTCAGATCAAATCTGCCAACCCATCAGAGATCAAATCTTTCGTGTTGAGATTTGATCTAGATTTGCTCTTTTTCTTGCAATGGAACTCTCGAAATTGAAAAAGATCAAATCTTTTGACAGAAAGAGCAAATCTTTTCTTGAATGAAACTCGCTATAAGTCACCGGACCGCATGGCCTTGACTTCTAAGATCTCTTTGGATACATATTCCAAACCTCTATTGATTTGGAATGGGTTGTACGATGCAATGGGGCGTGTGTTATCGGTTGCAGATATGACTAAATAACGTGGGATGTTGTTGTCGTTTTGTGTGGTTGTTGGAAGGGGTGGATAATAGTCGGGGTTGTTGTTTTACGTTTGATTTTTTTGGATTGGTTCAGGACAACCTCTGGTTCCAGGAGGCTGAACTGGTTGGGGTCAGGGGGGTCCAGGCCCCCTCTCATTATGGGTTTTACACACGGAGAACCAGTGGGTATCGAAAAATTGTAAGAAAAACTTCTATTAGAATTTAATAGAAAATGGCGGTTCTCTTATTAGACTCGTTGTTATACGTCTTTACACGGCTGATGCCCGAATGAGACTACGACTTAATCATCTTGAAGCACTAATTTTGCTCTAACTCCTAGACTATTTGACCTTAAGGGATGATTTTTTACAATGAAGTCCTTATTTCTGTGTCCTTTAAGGATATACAAAGCATTTTGTATTCGAATTTTCATTTAAAAATTTTGCTGTTGGATTGAATGAAAGACACGACTTAATCATCTTGAAGCACTAATTTTGCTCTAACTCCTAGACTATTTGACCTTAAGGGATGATTTTTTACAATGAAGTCCTTATTCCTGTGTCCTTTAAGGAATTACAAAACTTTTTCTATTCGAATTTTCATTTCAAAATTTTTCTGTTGGGTTTAACGAAAGACACGACTTAATCATCTTGAAGAACTAATTTTGCTCTAACTCCTAGACTATTTGACGTTAAGGGATGATTTTTTACAATGAAGTCCCTTTTCCTGTGTCCTTTAAGGAAATACAAAGCTTTTTCTATTCGAATTTTCGTTTCAAAATTTTGCTGTTGGGTTGAATGAAAGACACGACTTAATCATCCTGAAGCACTAATTTTGCTCTAACTCCTAGACTATTTGACCTTAAGGGATGATTTCTTACAATGAAGTCCTCATTCCTGAAGTAAGTTTCCGATCTTACAAAGCCAACCCTACAGAGGAAAATCGGAAAAAGCACAAACAAGCAAGGAACTCATGCAACTCCGTTATAGAAAGAACCAAATTTTCGCATGACCAAAAATTACGGCAAAAAATTCTGCAGTGTCCCAAAGGCAGTAAAAATTGTTGGTCATTTGTAAAAAATATAAAAAACTCCTCGACATTTTCGGTTCCAACGCTCATCGACAATAACAAACCAATTGTTTACTCTTCAGAGAAGGCAAACTTGCTCGCCGCCCATTTCGCTGCCAGCTCCACGCTGCCTCAAAGCAACGTTGCCCCTCCTGTACTTGAGAATGTAAATTTTTCCATGGGACAAATTTTTTTCCGCACTCGTACAGTAGCAAGAGTTCTCAAAGATCTCGATATACACAAATCCGCTGGCCCGGATGGTATACCCCCGATTCTTCTGAAGAGGTGTTCTTCCACACTGGCAAAGCCATTGCGTAAGCTTTTCCATCGCTCCTACTCTTCTGGAATCTTTTCTAGAAGATGGAAAACAGCATTTGTCCAGCCTGTCCCTAAGAAAGGTGACCCATCCTCCCCCTCCTCCTACCCACCCATAGCACTGACATCCCTTCTTTCTAAGGTCATGGAAACACTGATTAACCGTCAGCTTAAGGAATATCTCGAAGATCGTAAGCTTCTCCATGACCGTCAGTATGGCTTCCGCAGCAACCGTTCCACTGGTGATCTGATGGCATATCTCACCGAACAGTGGAACAAATCTTTACATCGCTTTGGTGAAAGTAAGATTATTGCTCTTGATATCTCCAAGGCATTTGATAGAGTTTGGCATGAAGCTCTCTTATCGAAAATGCGTGCTTTTGGGATCGATAATACTCTTGTTCGTTGGATTAGAAGCTATCTTCTGGACCGTTCAATACAAGTTGTATTGGACGGATTCAAGTCTGATTCCCATAAATGCTGGTGTGCCCCAGGGCTCTGTTCTGTCTCCGACTCTTTTCCTCATTTTTATAAATGATCTTCTGTCTGTTACTTCTAATCCACTTAACTGTTTTGCTGACGACTCTACCCTCAGCTTTTCATATTCGTTCGATAATTCACGTCCTTCGCCTTCGGACGTACAATTGCAACGGTGCCGTATGTCAAGCTCATTAAACTCCGATTTATACAGCATTGTCAAATGGGGTAATAGAAATCGTGTGGAGTTTAATGCTTCGAAAACTCAATGCTGTCTTCTGTCCTTAAAGCTAAACATTCCCCAATGCCATTGTCCATGAATGGCACTTACATCGAAGAAACCGAAAAGCTCTCAGTACTCGGTATGTGTGTCAACGACGACCTCCGTTGGAACGACCATATATTTGAGATCGCTAAAAATGCTGCAAAGTGCTTAGGTTTTCTGTATCGGTGTAAGAAGTATTTTTCCCCATCTGATCTGGCTATAATTTATAAAGCGTTTATACGCCCTAAACTCGAGTATAACTCCCACCTCTGGGCAGGTGCTTCGCAAACATCGCTTCACCTGCTTGATAGAATACAAAATCGAGCGTTAAGATTGATAGGTAATAGAACTGCCGCTGAAACAATTGCCCCACTCGAACACCGACGCAATGTTTCATGTCTTTCCTTATTTTATCGTTTCTTTTACAAAAAATGTTCACTCGAAGTAGCCAGTTGCATTCCTCCCCTTAAAAGTTTCTCCCGTAATACTCGTCTCGCAAGGAATGCTCATCAGTTCACCCTTGAGCCTAATTTCCGACGTACCGTGAAATATAGGGATTCTTTTTTTAGCCGAACGACACGATTTTGGAATAGTTTACCCGGCGGGATTTTCCCTTGCCATTTTGATCTGCAAACATTCAAAACCAATCTATCTCTCCCCTCCCTATCTTCGTAATGCCTGCGCAGTGTGTTCTACATTAAAAGGGAAACACATAATCCCTTGTGCGCGCGTTAATTATAAAAAAAAAAAAAAAAAAAAACATACATGCAATGCTTCTATTTTTGTGGAGGGTATAATAGCCCCAACATCGTTTGCCCAGGTAGAAATTGCAGTATTTGCTATAGTGAGTGAGTTTTGTACTATGTCGGGGTTGCCTGAGGTAAGTATGTATATGTTGTCTGCATAGATTCCCACAAAATCTAGGTTGTATGATGGTTTGATGAGTTCTACAACATGTATGCGTTGTATGCAACTACTGATAAGGGTGAACCTTGCGGGATTCCATTTTCTACTCTTGAAATATATGAACTGTGTCCATCTACATTGACGCTTTGACTTCTTCCGGAAAGAAATGATAGTACGAGTTTTAGAATTTGCTTTGGGATTCCCCAATGGAGGAGTTGACGGATGACCGGGGTTGATATAACGCGGTCAAATGCTTTTTCGAGGTCAAGTGAAACCACTACGCTATGTTTTGCTTGCTGTAGATTACTTACTAATTTGTGCTCGAGAAGGTGAACCAATGAGTGGACTCCTCTTTTGGGCCTAAAGGCATGTTGTTCTGGACTAATCTTGTTTTCTATATGCCATCCTACTCGTATTGCAATAATTTTTTCCAAGATTTTTGAGAGAATAGGTAGCAAGGATATTGGCCGATATTCATCGTAGGAGTGACAGTTGCGACCTTTTTTGGGAATGGGTTTCAACAGTGCTCTTTTCCATTCATGCGGGAAAATACCTGTTTTGATTATATTGGAATAGAGGGAGCAGATTTTCAATTTCAGATTAGTAGCGGAAGATTTTACCATTTTGTAAGTTATTTTGTCTTGTCCTGGTGAGGTTCCCTTAGTCATTTGAAGTGTCATAGTAAGTTCCAGCAAAGAAATATCTTCAGTCAAGCACTCTGGGTAGTTTTGTAGGCTTGGGAGATCGTCTATTTTAAATTGAGTTTTTTCTTCAATGATTTTGGATGGGTAAGATAGGTCAGAGCTATATGACCTCCACTTTTCTATAAATGTATTGGCGAACAGTTCTGGATTGCAATGTAGATTATTGCTAAGCATCATAAAAGGGAACATTTCTGGAGGTTTATTAGACCGAATCGATCTGATTTTAGACCATAGGGTCTTCGAATCGATTGAAAGGTCCATTGAGTTGACAAAGGTTTCCCATGAGAGCCTTTTTGATGAGATGCATTCTTTTTTAACTTTTGCACAAATTTTTCTATATGCTAGGCTGTTAACAGTCGTCGGGTTTCGGCGTAATCGGGACCAGGTCGCTTGTTTTTCTTTTATTAGTCTTCCTATGGTGGGTGAAAACCAAATGGGATTGTTTTTTATGCTTTTCTTTTTGGTTGTTGGAATGCTTTTGGATGCAGCTGTTCTTCTTATTTTTTTTCTTTATTATGGCAGCTTCCTGGTTAATGTTTGATTTGGTTGGTGATGCGGATGTAAGATTTCCAGATATTTGTTCAAATAAACTCCAGTTTGCAAGGTTTTCCTTAAAGCGTGGAGTTTGTCTTCTGGTTGTTCTTCTTTCATGGCTATGAATTATTATTGGTATATGGTCCTTACTTTCTCCTCGAGGGATAACTTCCCAGTGAAGGAGAGGGGCTAGGTCCTCGGAAGCTAATGTAACGTCGATTGCAGAGAATGTGTTCCTAGTGGATAATAACGTAGGTGATCCGTCGTTAAGCACTATTAGCCCTCGTTCATTAATAAATTCTTCAAATTTGGTTCCGGTTGGGTTATTTTGTGCCGATCCCCAGAGGGTGCTGGCAGCATTGAAGTCACCTAAAATAAGATTATGGGAATTAGCGTGGCTAGGTATGCTGTTGAGTAGGTCCGAGCTAATTGTTACTTCCCCGTCCCTGTAAATGTTTGTTATGTATATTGGGATTGTTCCTGGAGTTTGAATGGTTTGAAATAAAAGTTGTGCTGATGAAGTGATGTGAGATAATATGGGTATGTGTTTTTTCACTAGAAAACCTATGCCTGACTTGGCATATTGATAGTCTTTGTTGTGATGGAGTGATTTGTAATTTTTAATACTGAAGAATTTTTCCTTTTGAGATATGATGTGTGTTTCTTGAAGGGCTATGATGTCTGGGTTATACGTTGATATAAGTATTTCGAGTGCATGTTTGTTGTTACAGAATCCTTGCAGATTCCATTAGAGTATGAGTAATTTGTTAAGTAACTGGTTCATTGTTTGTTATTAAAGGGGTTGTTTGCTTGGGCTGTGGGGATTGTTCCGATTATTTGTCTTATTTTTGTGGGGGATGTTTCGTGGGAAGGGGTTGGGTTGATGGGTGAATTTTCATCCAAATCCAATTCCATTTCCTCATTTTTACTTTCGTTGGCGTTGTTTTGTTGGTTAGGTTTGTTTAGATGGTTTTCATTCGATTGGGGTATATTTTCGATTTCTGTAGAATTATGTGTGTTGGGTGAATTTTGATGATCTAAGTTGATTTGTGTGGGGGGAAGGGGTGATAGATCTTGTTGTTTGGTGTTTGGGATTGTATTTGTTGCTGGTTGTGAAGGATTGGTTAAGTTTTTATTTTCTTCTGACGTTGTTTTGGAGTTTTCAGTTGATATGGCTTTTGTGACTGTAGTTTTTGTATGGGTGCGATCTTTTATTATTTCTGCCATTGTTTTACTTGCTTCTTGTCTTTTTTTGGGAGCTGGGAGTTGGTGAAGCGCCGGATCGTCGTTGTATATTTGCCAGGCTTCACGAACCGTGCAGCGTCGGTCAGCTTTGATTTTGTTTACCGATTTGTATTTTAGGAAGGATGGACAAGCAGGGTCGTACGATGTATGATTTTCTTGTTTGCAGTTTGTGCAGAATATTCTTGAGCATTCGACATGCGGGGGCGGTAGACAGCAGTCTTTGCAGACTGTGGTGTTTGTACATCTGTTTTTGGTATGCCCTAACTTTTGACACAAAATGCACCTCATAGCGTTCTGAATGTATTCGTCAACTTGACAGTTGACCCATCCAATTTTGATGTCCTTTGGTCTGCGAATTCGATCAAAAGTTATGATTGCAGCGCCTGTTGCTACGAGCTTATTTTTTTCTTTTTTCATTATTTTCCTAACCTCGATGACTTTTTGGTTTTTGAGTTCTGCTAGTAGTTCGTCTTCTGGAATGTCAATTATGTGTCTGGAGAAGATTCTGCCTTGCACGGAATTGAGACTCATATGTGGGGTGATTTTGACTTGAATTGTATCTATTAATTTTGTGTGAGTGAATTGTTTGGCTGTCAGGAGGTTGGGTACTTTTATCAGTAATAGCGAGTTTCATTCAAATTTCAAAGATTTGATCTGAAAATCAAGATTTGCTCTTTTCAATGAAACTTGTTTCATCATTTAATCCTAGTATTGGTCATTCACTGACGAGCATACACAGTATTTGATATCACACACAAAAATACCAGGCATGTACAGTATATATATTTAAAATGCCATATTTGTATTTTCTCTCTTCAAAAACATCTTTATTTGTTATTTTGTATATTTAATGGATATTTGTTAATTTTTTGACTAAGCACGGGCTAGCACAAGTTCACAACAAACAACAAAAACAACAAAATATTTTCCATTTGACGTTTGACCGAAAGACTATTTACATGTATGTGTGAATTCAGATCAAATCTGCCAACCCATCAGAGATCAAATCTTTCGTGTTGAGATTTGATCTAGATTTGCTCTTTTTCTTGCAATGGAACTCTCGAAATTGAAAAAGATCAAATCTTTTGACAGAAAGAGCAAATCTTTTCTTGAATGAAACTCGCTATAAGTCACCGGACCGCATGGCCTTGACTTCTAAGATCTCTTTGGATACATATTCCAAACCTCTATTGATTTGGAATGGGTTGTACGATGCAATGGGGCGTGTGTTATCGGTTGCAGATATGACTAAATAACGTGGGATGTTGTTGTCGTTTTGTGTGGTTGTTGGAAGGGGTGGATAATAGTCGGGGTTGTTGTTTTACGTTTGATTTTTTTGGATTGGTTCAGGACAACCTCTGGTTCCAGGAGGCTGAACTGGTTGGGGTCAGGGGGGTCCAGGCCCCCTCTCATTATGGGTTTTACACACGGAGAACCAGTGGGTATCGAAAAATTGTAAGAAAAACTTCTATTAGAATTTAATAGAAAATGGCGGTTCTCTTATTAGACTCGTTGTTATACGTCTTTACACGGCTGATGCCCGAATGAGACTACGACTTAATCATCTTGAAGCACTAATTTTGCTCTAACTCCTAGACTATTTGACCTTAAGGGATGATTTTTTACAATGAAGTCCTTATTTCTGTGTCCTTTAAGGATATACAAAGCATTTTGTATTCGAATTTTCATTTAAAAATTTTGCTGTTGGATTGAATGAAAGACACGACTTAATCATCTTGAAGCACTAATTTTGCTCTAACTCCTAGACTATTTGACCTTAAGGGATGATTTTTTACAATGAAGTCCTTATTCCTGTGTCCTTTAAGGAATTACAAAACTTTTTCTATTCGAATTTTCATTTCAAAATTTTTCTGTTGGGTTTAACGAAAGACACGACTTAATCATCTTGAAGAACTAATTTTGCTCTAACTCCTAGACTATTTGACGTTAAGGGATGATTTTTTACAATGAAGTCCCTTTTCCTGTGTCCTTTAAGGAAATACAAAGCTTTTTCTATTCGAATTTTCGTTTCAAAATTTTGCTGTTGGGTTGAATGAAAGACACGACTTAATCATCCTGAAGCACTAATTTTGCTCTAACTCCTAGACTATTTGACCTTAAGGGATGATTTCTTACAATGAAGTCCTCATTCCTGAAGTAAGTTTCCGATCTTACAAAGCCAACCCTACAGAGGAAAATCGGAAAAAGCACAAACAAGCAAGGAACTCATGCAACTCCGTTATAGAAAGAACCAAATTTTCGCATGACCAAAAATTACGGCAAAAAATTCTGCAGTGTCCCAAAGGCAGTAAAAATTGTTGGTCATTTGTAAAAAATATAAAAAACTCCTCGACATTTTCGGTTCCAACGCTCATCGACAATAACAAACCAATTGTTTACTCTTCAGAGAAGGCAAACTTGCTCGCCGCCCATTTCGCTGCCAGCTCCACGCTGCCTCAAAGCAACGTTGCCCCTCCTGTACTTGAGAATGTAAATTTTTCCATGGGACAAATTTTTTTCCGCACTCGTACAGTAGCAAGAGTTCTCAAAGATCTCGATATACACAAATCCGCTGGCCCGGATGGTATACCCCCGATTCTTCTGAAGAGGTGTTCTTCCACACTGGCAAAGCCATTGCGTAAGCTTTTCCATCGCTCCTACTCTTCTGGAATCTTTTCTAGAAGATGGAAAACAGCATTTGTCCAGCCTGTCCCTAAGAAAGGTGACCCATCCTCCCCCTCCTCCTACCGACCCATAGCACTGACATCCCTTCTTTCTAAGGTCATGGAAACACTGATTAACCGTCAGCTTAAGGAATATCTCGAAGATCGTAAGCTTCTCCATGACCGTCAGTATGGCTTCCGCAGCAACCGTTCCACTGGTGATCTGATGGCATATCTCACCGAACAGTGGAACAAATCTTTACATCGCTTTGGTGAAAGTAAGATTATTGCTCTTGATATCTCCAAGGCATTTGATAGAGTTTGGCATGAAGCTCTCTTATCGAAAATGCGTGCTTTTGGGATCGATAATACTCTTGTTCGTTGGATTAGAAGCTATCTTCTGGACCGTTCAATACAAGTTGTATTGGACGGATTCAAGTCTGATTCCCATAAAATAAATGCTGGTGTGCCCCAGGGCTCTGTTCTGTCTCCGACTCTTTTCCTCATTTTTATAAATGATCTTCTGTCTGTTACTTCTAATCCACTTAACTGTTTTGCTGACGACTCTACCCTCAGCTTTTCATATTCGTTCGATAATTCACGTCCTTCGCCTTCGGACGTACAATTGCAACGGTGCCGTATGTCAAGCTCATTAAACTCCGATTTATACAGCATTGTCAAATGGGGTAATAGAAATCGTGTGGAGTTTAATGCTTCGAAAACTCAATGCTGTCTTCTGTCCTTAAAGCTAAACATTCCCCCAATGCCATTGTCCATGAATGGCACTTACATCGAAGAAACCGAAAAGCTCTCAGTACTCGGTATGTGTGTCAACGACGACCTCCGTTGGAACGACCATATATTTGAGATCGCTAAAAATGCTGCAAAGTGCTTAGGTTTTCTGTATCGGTGTAAGAAGTATTTTTCCCCATCTGATCTGGCTATAATTTATAAAGCGTTTATACGCCCTAAACTCGAGTATAACTCCCACCTCTGGGCAGGTGCTTCGCAAACATCGCTTCACCTGCTTGATAGAATACAAAATCGAGCGTTAAGATTGATAGGTAATAGAACTGCCGCTGAAACAATTGCCCCACTCGAACACCGACGCAATGTTTCATGTCTTTCCTTATTTTATCGTTTCTTTTACAAAAAATGTTCACTCGAAGTAGCCAGTTGCATTCCTCCCCTTAAAAGTTTCTCCCGTAATACTCGTCTCGCAAGGAATGCTCATCAGTTCACCCTTGAGCCTAATTTCCGACGTACCGTGAAATATAGGGATTCTTTTTTTAGCCGAACGACACGATTTTGGAATAGTTTACCCGGCGGGATTTTCCCTTGCCATTTTGATCTGCAAACATTCAAAACCAATCTATCTCTCCCCTCCCTATCTTCGTAATGCCTGCGCAGTGTGTTCTACATTAAAAGGGAAACACATAATCCCTTGTGCGCGCGTTAATTATAAAAAAAAAAAAAAAAAAAAACATACATGCAATGCTTCTATTTTTGTGGAGGGTATAATAGCCCCAACATCGTTTGCCCAGGTAGAAATTGCAGTATTTGCTATAGTGAGTGAGTTTTGTACTATGTCGGGGTTGCCTGAGGTAAGTATGTATATGTTGTCTGCATAGATTCCCACAAAATCTAGGTTGTATGATGGTTTGATGAGTTCTACAACATGTATGCGTTGTATGCAACTACTGATAAGGGTGAACCTTGCGGGATTCCATTTTCTACTCTTGAAATATATGAACTGTGTCCATCTACATTGACGCTTTGACTTCTTCCGGAAAGAAATGATAGTACGAGTTTTAGAATTTGCTTTGGGATTCCCCAATGGAGGAGTTGACGGATGACCGGGGTTGATATAACGCGGTCAAATGCTTTTTCGAGGTCAAGTGAAACCACTACGCTATGTTTTGCTTGCTGTAGATTACTTACTAATTTGTGCTCGAGAAGGTGAACCAATGAGTGGACTCCTCTTTTGGGCCTAAAGGCATGTTGTTCTGGACTAATCTTGTTTTCTATATGCCATCCTACTCGTATTGCAATAATTTTTTCCAAGATTTTTGAGAGAATAGGTAGCAAGGATATTGGCCGATATTCATCGTAGGAGTGACAGTTGCGACCTTTTTTGGGAATGGGTTTCAACAGTGCTCTTTTCCATTCATGCGGGAAAATACCTGTTTTGATTATATTGGAATAGAGGGAGCAGATTTTCAATTTCAGATTAGTAGCGGAAGATTTTACCATTTTGTAAGTTATTTTGTCTTGTCCTGGTGAGGTTCCCTTAGTCATTTGAAGTGTCATAGTAAGTTCCAGCAAAGAAATATCTTCAGTCAAGCACTCTGGGTAGTTTTGTAGGCTTGGGAGATCGTCTATTTTAAATTGAGTTTTTTCTTCAATGATTTTGGATGGGTAAGATAGGTCAGAGCTATATGACCTCCACTTTTCTATAAATGTATTGGCGAACAGTTCTGGATTGCAATGTAGATTATTGCTAAGCATCATAAAAGGGAACATTTCTGGAGGTTTATTAGACCGAATCGATCTGATTTTAGACCATAGGGTCTTCGAATCGATTGAAAGGTCCATTGAGTTGACAAAGGTTTCCCATGAGAGCCTTTTTGATGAGATGCATTCTTTTTTAACTTTTGCACAAATTTTTCTATATGCTAGGCAGTTAACAGTCGTCGGGTTTCGGCGTAATCGGGACCAGGTCGCTTGTTTTTCTTTTATTAGTCTTCCTATGGTGGGTGAAAACCAAATGGGATTGTTTTTTATGCTTTTCTTTTTGGTTGTTGGAATGCTTTTGGATGCAGCTGTTCTTCTTATTTTTTTTCTTTATTATGGCAGCTTCCTGGTTAATGTTTGATTTGGTTGGTGATGCGGATGTAAGATTTCCAGATATTTGTTCAAATAAACTCCAGTTTGCAAGGTTTTCCTTAAAGCGTGGAGTTTGTCTTCTGGTTGTTCTTCTTTCATGGCTATGAATTATTATTGGTATATGGTCCTTACTTTCTCCTCGAGGGATAACTTCCCAGTGAAGGAGAGGGGCTAGGTCCTCGGAAGCTAATGTAACGTCGATTGCAGAGAATGTGTTCCTAGTGGATAATAACGTAGGTGATCCGTCGTTAAGCACTATTAGCCCTCGTTCATTAATAAATTCTTCAAATTTGGTTCCGGTTGGGTTATTTTGTGCCGATCCCCAGAGGGTGCTGGCAGCATTGAAGTCACCTAAAATAAGATTATGGGAATTAGCGTGGCTAGGTATGCTGTTGAGTAGGTCCGAGCTAATTGTTACTTCCCCGTCCCTGTAAATGTTTGTTATGTATATTGGGATTGTTCCTGGAGTTTGAATGGTTTGAAATAAAAGTTGTGCTGATGAAGTGATGTGAGATAATATGGGTATGTGTTTTTTCACTAGAAAACCTATGCCTGACTTGGCATATTGATAGTCTTTGTTGTGATGGAGTGATTTGTAATTTTTAATACTGAAGAATTTTTCCTTTTGAGATATGATGTGTGTTTCTTGAAGGGCTATGATGTCTGGGTTATACGTTGATATAAGTATTTCGAGTGCATGTTTGTTGTTACAGAATCCTTGCAGATTCCATTAGAGTATGAGTAATTTGTTAAGTAACTGGTTCATTGTTTGTTATTAAAGGGGTTGTTTGCTTGGGCTGTGGGGATTGTTCCGATTATTTGTCTTATTTTTGTGGGGGATGTTTCGAGGGAAGGGGTTGGGTTGATGGGTGAATTTTCATCCAAATCCAATTCCATTTCCTCATTTTTACTTTCGTTGGCGTTGTTTTGTTGGTTAGGTTTGTTTAGATGGTTTTCATTCGATTGGGGTATATTTTCGATTTCTGTAGAATTATGTGTGTTGGGTGAATTTTGATGATCTAAGTTGATTTGTGTGGGGGGAAGGGGTGATAGATCTTGTTGTTTGGTGTTTGGGATTGTATTTGTTGCTGGTTGTGAAGGATTGGTTAAGTTTTTATTTTCTTCTGACGTTGTTTTGGAGTTTTCAGTTGATATGGCTTTTGTGACTGTAGTTTTTGTATGGGTGCGATCTTTTATTATTTCTGCCATTGTTTTACTTGCTTCTTGTCTTTTTTTGGGAGCTGGGAGTTGGTGAAGCGCCGGATCGTCGTTGTATATTTGCCAGGCTTCACGAACCGTGCAGCGTCGGTCAGCTTTGATTTTGTTTACCGATTTGTATTTTAGGAAGGATGGACAAGCAGGGTCGTACGATGTATGATTTTCTTGTTTGCAGTTTGTGCAGAATATTCTTGAGCATTCGACATGCGGGGGCGGTAGACAGCAGTCTTTGCAGACTGTGGTGTTTGTACATCTGTTTTTGGTATGCCCTAACTTTTGACACAAAATGCACCTCATAGCGTTCTGAATGTATTCGTCAACTTGACAGTTGACCCATCCAATTTTGATGTCCTTTGGTCTGCGAATTCGATCAAAAGTTATGATTGCAGCGCCTGTTGCTACGAGCTTATTTTTTTCTTTTTTCATTATTTTCCTAACCTCGATGACTTTTTGGTTTTTGAGTTCTGCTAGTAGTTCGTCTTCTGGAATGTCAATTATGTGTCTGGAGAAGATTCTGCCTTGCACGGAATTGAGACTCATATGTGGGGTGATTTTGACTTGAATTGTATCTATTAATTTTGTGTGAGTGAATTGTTTGGCTGTCAGGAGGTTGGGTACTTTTATCAGTAATAGCGAGTTTCATTCAAATTTCAAAGATTTGATCTGAAAATCAAGATTTGCTCTTTTCAATGAAACTTGTTTCATCATTTAATCCTAGTATTGGTCATTCACTGACGAGCATACACAGTATTTGATATCACACACAAAAATACCAGGCATGTACAGTATATATATTTAAAATGCCATATTTGTATTTTCTCTCTTCAAAAACATCTTTATTTGTTATTTTGTATATTTAATGGATATTTGTTAATTTTTTGACTAAGCACGGGCTAGCACAAGTTCACAACAAACAACAAAAACAACAAAATATTTTCCATTTGACGTTTGACCGAAAGACTATTTACATGTATGTGTGAATTCAGATCAAATCTGCCAACCCATCAGAGATCAAATCTTTCGTGTTGAGATTTGATCTAGATTTGCTCTTTTTCTTGCAATGGAACTCTCGAAATTGAAAAAGATCAAATCTTTTGACAGAAAGAGCAAATCTTTTCTTGAATGAAACTCGCTATAAGTCACCGGACCGCATGGCCTTGACTTCTAAGATCTCTTTGGATACATATTCCAAACCTCTATTGATTTGGAATGGGTTGTACGATGCAATGGGGCGTGTGTTATCGGTTGCAGATATGACTAAATAACGTGGGATGTTGTTGTCGTTTTGTGTGGTTGTTGGAAGGGGTGGATAATAGTCGGGGTTGTTGTTTTTACGTTTGATTTTTTTGGATTGGTTCAGGACAACCTCTGGTTCCAGGAGGCTGAACTGGTTGGGGTCAGGGGGGTCCAGGCCCCCTCTCATTATGGGTTTTACACACGGAGAACCAGTGGGTATCGAAAAATTGTAAGAAAAACTTCAATTAGTTCAACCACGTGGTTAGCAAATTTTGACACTTGGTAGAATTTAATAGAAAATGGCGGTTCTCTTATTAGACTCGTTGTTATACGTCTTTACACGGCTGATGCCCGAATGAGACTACGACTTAATCATCTTGAAGCACTAATTTTGCTCTAACTCCTAGACTATTTGACCTTAAGGGATGATTTTTTACAATGAAGTCCTTATTTCTGTGTCCTTTAAGGATATACAAAGCATTTTGTATTCGAATTTTCATTTAAAAATTTTGCTGTTGGATTGAATGAAAGACACGACTTAATCATCTTGAAGCACTAATTTTGCTCTAACTCCTAGACTATTTGACCTTAAGGGATGATTTTTTACAATGAAGTCCTTATTCCTGTGTCCTTTAAGGAATTACAAAACTTTTTCTATTCGAATTTTCATTTCAAAATTTTTCTGTTGGGTTTAACAAAAGACACGACTTAATCATCTTGAAGAACTAATTTTGCTCTAACTCCTAGACTATTTGACGTTAAGGGATGATTTTTTACAATGAAGTCCCTTTTCCTGTGTCCTTTAAGGAAATACAAAGCTTTTTGTATTCGAATTTTCGTTTCAAAATTTTGCTGTTGGGTTGAATGAAAGACACGACTTAATCATCTTGAAGCACTAATTTTGCTCTAACTCCTAGACTATTTGACCTTAAGGGATGATTTCTTACAATGAAGTCCTCATTCCTGTGTTCTTTAAGGAAATACAAAGCTTTTTCTATTCGAATTTTCATTTCAAAATTTTGCTGTTGGGTTGAATGAAAGACACGACTTAATCATCTTGAAGCACTAATTTTGCTCTAACTCCTAGACTATTTGACCTTTAGGGACGATTTTTTACAATGAAGTCCTTATTTCTGTGTCCTTTAAGGAAATATAAAGCTTTTTCTATTCGAATTTTCATTTCAAAATTTTGCTGTTGGGTTAAATGAAAGACACGACTTAATCATCTTGAAGCACTAATTTTGCTCTAACTCCTAGACTATTTGAACTAAAGGGATGATTTTTTACAATGAAGTCCTTATTTCTGTGTCCTTTAAGGAAATACAAAGAATTTTCTATTCCAATTTTCATTTCAAAATTTTGCTGTTGGATTGAATGAAAGACACGACTTAATCATCTTGAAGCACTAATTTTGCTCTAACTCCTAGACTATTTGACCTTAAGGGATGATTTTTTACAATGAAGTCCTTATTAATGTGTTCTTTAAGGAAATACAAAGCTTTTTTTATTCGAATTTTCATTTCAAAATTTTGCTGTTGGGTTGAATGAAAGACACGACTCAATCATCATGAAGCACTAATTTAGCTCTAACTCCTAGACTATTTGACCTAAAGGGATGATTTTCTACAATGAAGTCCTTATTCCTGTGTCCTTTAAGGAAATACAAAGCTTTTTCTATTCAAACTTTCATTTCAAAATTTTGCTGTTGGGTTGAATGAAAGACACGACTTACTTAATCATCTTGAAGCACTAATTTTGCTCTAACTCCTAGACTATTTGACCTTAAGGGATGATTTTTTACAATGAAGTCCTTATTTTTGTGTCCTTTAAGGAAATACAAAGCTTTTTCTATTCGAATTTTCATTTCAAAATTTTGCTGTTGGGTTGAATGAAAGACACGACTTAATCATCTTGGAGTACTAATTTTGCTCTAACTCCTAGACTATTTGACCTTAAGAGATGATTTCTTTCAATGAAGTCCTTATTTTTGTGTCCTTTAACGAAATACAAAGCTTTTTCTATTCGAATTTTCATTTCAAAATTTTGCTGTTGGGTTGAATGAAAGACACGACTTAATCATCTTGAAGCACTAATTTTGCTCTAACTCCTAGACTATTTGACCTAAAGGGTTGATTTTTTACAATGAAGTCCTTATTTCTGTGTCCTTTAAGGAAATATAAATCTTTTTCTATTCGAATTTTTATTTCAAAATTTTGCTGTTGGGTTGAATGAAAGACACGACTTAATCATCATGAAGCACTATTTTAGCTCTAACTCCTAGACTATTTGACCTTAAGGGATGATTTTTTTACAATGAAGTCTTTATTTCTTTGTCCTTTAAGGAAATGCAAAGCTTTTTCTATTCGAATTTTCATTTCAAAATTTTGCTGTTGGGTTGAATGAAAGACACGACTTAATCATCTTGAAGCACTAATTTTGCTCTAACTCCTAGACTATTTGACCTTAAGTGATGATTTTTTAAAATTAAGTCTTTATTCCTTTGTCCTTTAAGGAAATACAAAGCTTTTTCTATTCGAATTTTCATTTCAAAATTTTGCTGTTGGGTTGAATGAAAGTCACGACTTAATCATCTTGAAGCACTAATTTTGCTCTAACTCCTAGACTATTTGACCTTAAGGGATGATTTTTTTACAATGAAGTCCTTATTCCTGTGTCCTTTAAGGAAATATAAAGCTTTTTCTATTCGAATTTTCATTTCAAAATGATGCTGTTGGGTTGAATGAAAGATACGACTTAATCATCTTGAAGCACTAATTTTGCTCTAACTCCTAGACTATTTGACCTTATGGGATGATTTCTTACAATGAAGTCCTTATTCCTTTGTCCTTCAAGGAAATACAAAGCTTTTTCTATTCGAATTTTCATTTCAAAATTTTGCTGTTGGGTTGAATGAAAGACACGACTTAATCATCTTGAAGCACTAATTTTGCTCTAACTCCTAGACTATTTGACCTTAAGGGACGATATTTTACAATGAAGTCCTTATTCCTGTGTCCTTTAAGGAAATACAAAGCTTTTTCTATTCTAATTTTCATTTCAAAATTTTGCTGTTGGGTTGAATGAAAGACACGACTAAATCATCTTGAAGCACTAATTTTGCTCTAACTCTTAGACTATTTGACCTTAAGGGATGATTTTGTACAATGAAGTCCTTATTCCTGTGTCCTTTAAGGAAATACAAAGCTTTTTCTATTCGAATTTTCATTTCAAAATTTTGCTGTTGGGTTGAATGAAAGACACGACTTAATCATCTTGAAGCACTAATTTTGCTCTAACTCCTAGACTATTTGACCTTAAGGGACGATTTTTTACAATGAAGTCCTTATTCCTGTGTCCTTTAAGGAAATATAAAGCTTTTTCTATTCGAATTTTCATTTCAAAATGATGCTGTTGGGTTGAATGAAAGATACGACTAAATCATCTTGAAGCACTAATTTTGCTCTAACTCCTAGACTATTTGACCTTATGGGATGATTTCTTACAATGAAGTCCTTATTCCTTTGTCCTTCAAGGAAATACAAAGCTTTTTCTATTCGAATTTTCATTTCAAAATGATGCTGTTGGGTTGAATGAAAGATACGACTTAATCATCTTGAAGCACTAATTTTGCTCTAACTCCTAGACTATTTGACCTTATGGGATGATTTCTTACAATGAAGTCCTTATTCCTGTGTCCTTTAAGGAAATACAAAGCTTATTCTATTCGAATTTTCATTTCAAAATTTTGCTGTTGGGTTGAATGAAAGACACGACTTAATCATCTTGAAGCACTAATTTTGCTCTAACTCCTAGACTATTTGACCTAAAGGGATGATTTTTTACAATGAAGTCCTTATTCTTTTGAACTTTATGGAAATACAAAGCTTTTTGTATTCGAATTTTCATTTCAAAATTTTGATGTTGGGTTGAATGAAAAACACGACTAAATCATCTTGAAGCACTAATTTTGCTCTAACTCCTAGACTATTTGACCTTAAGGGACGATTTTTTACAATGCAGTCCTTATTCCTGTGTCCTTTAAGGAAATACAAAGCTTTTTCTATTCGAATTTTCATTTCAAAATTTTGCTGTTGGGTTATATGAAAGACACGACTTAATCATCATGAAGCAATAATTTTGCTCTAACTCCTAGACTATTTGACCTTAAGGGACGATTTTTTACAAAGAAGTCCTTATTCCTGTGTCCTTTAAGGAAATACAAAGCTCTTTCTATTCGAATTTTCATTTAAAACTTTTGCTGTTGGGTTGAATGAAAGACACGACTTAATCATCTTGAAGCACTAATTTTGCTCTAACTCCTAGACTATTTGACCTTAAGTGATGATTTTTTAAAATGAAGTCTTTATTCCTTTGTCCTTTAAGGAAATATAAAGCTTTTTCTATTCGAATTTTCATTTCAAAATTTTGCTGTTAAGTTGAATGAAATACACTACTTAATCATCTTGAAGCACTAATTTTGCTCTAACTCCTAGACTATTTGACCTTAAGGGATGATTTTTTACAATGAAGTCCTTATTCCTGTGTCCTTTAAGGATATACAAAGCTTTTTCTATTCGAATTTTCATTTCAACATTTTGCTGTTGGGTTGAATGAAAAACAAGACTTAATCATCTTGAAGCACTAATGTTCTCTAAGTCCTAGACTATTTGACCTTAAGGAACGATTTTTTACAATGAAATCCTTATTCCTGTGTCCTTTAAGGAAATACAAAGCTTTTTCTAATCGAATTTTCATTTAAACATTTTGCTGTTGGGTTGAATGAAAGACAAGATTTAATCATCATGAAGCACTAATTTTGCTCTAACTCCTAGACTATTTGACCTTAAGGGATGATTTTTTTACAATGAAGTCCTTATTCCTGTGTCCTGTAAGGAAAAACAAAGCTTTTTCTATTCGAATTTTCATTTCAAAATTTTGCTGTTGGGTTGAATGAAAGACACGACTTAATCATCTTGAAGCACTAATTTTGCTCTAACTCTTAGACTATT
Source organism: Platycheirus rosarum (assembly GCA_963971375.1). Classification (NCBI taxonomy): domain Eukaryota; kingdom Metazoa; phylum Arthropoda; class Insecta; order Diptera; family Syrphidae; genus Platycheirus; species Platycheirus rosarum. The sequence goes on along the minus strand of OZ020511.1, from coordinate 11,442,439 downwards.
TGACCTTAAGGGATGATTTTTTACAATAAAGTCCTTATTCCTGTGTCCTTTAAGGAAATACAAAGCTTTTTCTATTCGAATTTTCATTTCAAAATTTTGCTGTTGGGTTGAATGAAAGACACGACTAAATCATCTTGAAGCACTATTTTTGCTCTAACTCTTAGACTATTTGACCTTAAGGGATGATTTTGTACAATGAAGTCCTTATTCCTGTGTCCTTTAAGGAAATACAAAGCTTTTTCTATTCGAATTTTCATTTCAAAATTTTGCTGTTGGGTTGAATGAAAGACACGACTTAATCATCTTGAAGCACTAATTTTGCTCTAACTCCTAGACTATTTGACCTTAAGGGACGATTTTTTACAATGAAGTCCTTATTTCTATGTCCTTTAAGGAAATACAAAGCTTTTTCTATTTGAATTTTCATTTCAAAATTTTGCTGTTGGGTTGAATGAAAGACACGACTTAATCATCTTGAAGCACTAATTTTGCTCTAACTCCTAGACTATTTGACCCAAAGGGATGATTTTTTACAATGAAGTCTCTCTTCCTGTGTCCTTTAAGGAAATACAAAGCTTTTTCTATTCGAATTTTCATTTCAAAATTTTGCTGTTGGGTTGAATGAAAGACACGACTTAATCATCTTGAAGCACTAATTTTGCTCTAACTCCTAGACTATTTGACCCAAAGGGATGATTTTTTACAATGAAGTCTCTCTTCCTGTGTCCTTTAAGGAAATACAAAGCTTTTTCTATTCGAATTTTCATTTCAAAATTTTGCTGTTGGGTTGAATGAAAGACACGACTTAATCATCTTGAAGCACTAATTTTGCTCTAACTCCTAGACTATTTGACCTAAAGGGATGATTTTTTACAATGAAGTCTCTCTTCCTGTGTCTTTTAAGGAATTACAAAACTTTTTCTATTCGAATTTTCATTTCAAAATTTTGCTGTTGGGTTGAATGAAAAACACGACTTAATCATCTTGAAGCACTAATTTTGCTCTAACTCCTAGACTATTTGACCTTAAGGGATGATTTTTTACAATGAAATCTTTATTCCTGTGTCCTTTAAGGAAATACAAAGCTTTTTCTATTCGATATTTTTATTTCAAAATTTTGCTGTTGGGTTGAATGAAAGACACGACTTAATCATCTTGAAGCACTAATTTTGCTCTAACTCCAAGACTTTTTGACCTTAAGGGACGATTTTTTACAATGAAGTCCTTATTCCTGTGTCCTTTAAGGAAATACAAAGCTCTTTCTATTCGAATTTTCATTTCAAAATTTTGCTGTTGGGTTGAATGAAAGACACGACTTACTTAATCATCTTGAAGCACTAATTTCGCTCTAACTCCTAGACTATTTGACCTTAAGGGATGATTTTTTACAATGAAATCTTTATTCCTGTGTCCTTTAAGGAAATACAAAGCTTTTTCTATTCGAATTTTCATTTCAAAATTTTGCTGTTGGGTTGAATGAAAGACAAGACTTAATCATCTTGAAGCACTAATTTTGCTGTAACTCCTAGACTATTTGACCTTAAGTGATGATTTTTTACAATGAAGTCCTTATTCCTGTGTTTTCTTTAAGGAAATATAAAGCTTTTTCTATTCGAATTTTCATTTCAAAATTTTGCTGTTGGGTTGAATGAAAGACACGACTTAATCATCTTGAAGCACTAATTTTGCTCTAACTCCTAGACTATTTGACCTAAAGGGTTGATTTTTTTACATTGAAGTCCTTATTTCTGTGTCCTTTAAGGAAATACAAAGCATTTTCTATTAGAATTTTCATTTCAAAATTTTGCTGTTGGGTTGAATAAAAGACACGACTTACTTAATCATCTTGAAGCACTAATTTTGCTCTAACTCCTAGACTATTTGACCTTAAGGGATGATTTCTTGCAATGAAGTCCTCATTCCTGTGTCCTTTAAGGAAATACAAAGCTTTTTTCTATTCGAATTTTCATTTCAAAATTTTGCTGTTGGGTTGAATGAAAGACACGACTTAATCATCTTGAAGCACTAATTTTGCTCTAACTCCTAGTGTACGAGAAAACTACATATGGATAACAAGATGGCAACATTTTTCTTACCATACACAGTGGCAACACTTAATTCACCATACATAGATCATAGCAAACTGTATTTTTCAATCGCAGCACAGTTAACGGCATTATGATCTGATTTTTACTCTCTTTGCTGTGCTTTAGTTTTTTGGATTCTTTTTTGTTAGTCTGAGTCTTCATTTAGCCTTCCGCTAGAATAAACATTATTTTACAAATTGATAGTCTCTTGTTTTTTTGCAAATAATTTCCTTCCTAATTGAGTGTATGAGAAACTCAAATCTTTTTTCATACATTTTTGGTGCCTCCTGTGAGGAATTCTATTCACAAAATTAATACAGATACTTTGTTGGATTGGCATAAGACGGAAGCAATTGGAAGTCTTGTTAGTACAGTTGGCGTTTCTTTGCATCTTTGCTGTTCCTTTGCTGTTTTTCCTGTTCCATAGTGGATATCTGAGGACGAGTCGGATTCATCGGACTCGACTATTTTGGCTCTATACATGGCTGATTTGAACCGGCGTTTATCCGCAGTTATTGCAATCAGGCGGATTGCTACGAATATTGCTAAGGATGAATTCTCTGGCGATAAATTTGGTTCTGAACAAGAAATCAAAACCTTACAATGGCATTTCGATCGGTTTGTGGCTGCTCACGATGCATTAATAGAGGCCGCAAAGCCAGGCGAAATTGAAGCACACGCGAGTCTATGGGATGAAATGGAGATACATCGCAACACTGCAATGGTAAAGCTACACCGCATGCTTTCTACTGCAAAAGCAGAACAAGCACCCGAAAATCAGGAAATGGCATCTGGGGAACGCTCGTCTATATTGGCTTTAAAACTAGATCCATTGTCAGTTCCGAAATTCGATGGCACGCTTCAGAACTGGCTTGCATTCAAGGATACGTTTGAGACACTTGTACATTCACAGGACTTCCCTGAGGCGTACAAGCTTGGCAAATTACGTGAGGCAGTTCAAGGTGATGCGGTGGCTTTGGTTGGTGGCACATACACTGGTGGCTATGGCGAAGTGTGGAAGGCGCTGAAGAATCGGTATGACAGCCCACGGCAATTGGCGGAGATTCATGTCTCCAGATTTATTGGCATCAAGCAACAGTCGAATCTACTTCATCCTTGCTCTCCGTGGTAGACACTGTGAGGGAATCATTCCGTGCGTTGACCGTGATGAAACTACCAGTGGAATCTTGGGACGCACTAGTTGTTCCTATTGTGATATCGAAAATTCCGACAACGATCCAGCAGGCTTGGGGTATGAGCAGAACGACTAACGAAATTCCTAAGCTCGAGAAGTTGTTGACGTTCGTGGAGAAGCGCGCTCACAGTTTGGCATCGGATGTACTGCGATGGAATACAGTCGACATCCACAATCAACCTGGTGTAAGGAAGAATCCTAACCCTTCTAATAACATATTGCGTTTAGTGAAAACTAATTTGGCTGCAACCACACCTGGCAATTGCGAATTTTGCGACTCCAACATACATCGTATAAGTAATTGTCCTAAACTGTTGGTTTTACCTGTGGTTGAACGATTCAACAAATTGCGTGGCTCCGATCTTTGCTTCAATTGCTTGCGGCCTGGACACGCAACCAAGTCTTGTGCAGGTGGTAACTGTCGAAGTTGCCAAGGCAGACATCATACGTTGCTGTGTCGCAATGGCCCTTCCGGCCCAACAAATACGACAATCGCTAGGTCTAAGGCAATGACGGCTGCTCCAACACCTACAGCAGCATCAACGCAACCACCTCGGAACTATACAGCATGACTACCACAAATGGCCAAATCATTTTTGGTAATAGGTGAACAATTGGTTTTGTTGGCGACTGCAATTGTTCACATTAAGGATGGCTATGGCTCTACCCATCGGTGCCGGATCATTTGCGATCCGGGCAGTCAGGTTAGTTTCATGAAATACAGCTTTTTTAATCAGTTATCTATCTGCAGAAAACCTGCTACAATCCCAGTCGAAGGTATTGGTTCAGTTGTGACATACACACGTGGCTGTGCTTCAATCCATATGGCTTCGAGCGACAATACATTTGGCATTGATGTAGAGTTCTATTTACTTACTTCCATCACTACATCGACTCCAATTGCTGATATTGCACCATCTTGCTGGCAGCATTTACGTACCTTGGCTTTGGCAGATCCTTCATTTGGTCGAACGGGTCGAATTGATGGGCTTATTGGAGCTGACGTATGGGGTGAAATCATCCGCGAAGGCATAGTACGTGGCTCAGCAGGTGAACCTTTTGCACAATTAACCACATTGGGATGGGTGGTATTTGGCAAGGCAACAATCAACACTTCTTTGACATCAGGCATTAGCTCTTTGTACACCATTCATGGCAGCGTAGGAGAGGATGATGAACACCTAGACGTGCAATGGCACGAATATTCGAGGTGGACGCTGACACACCGACAGCTTATAGCGAGAACGAGGCTTGTGAGAATTTATTCCTGGCTACGCACCGCCCCCAATGGCCGGTACATCGTACAAATTCCATTCCGGCCTGATGCTCCGGCTCTTGGCAACTCTCATCCACTGGCATTGCGACAGTTTTATCAATTAGAACGTAGATTGGCTGTTAATCCAGAGCTCAAAGAAAAATACGTGACTTTCATGCAGGACTACATCACTTTGGGCCACATGAAGGATGTTTCATATGTGTCATATGAACCTTCACAATGCTATTTCATACCACATCATGCTGTGCTGTCCAAATTTCGCGTTGTTTTCAATGCATCAGCGAAAACATCAAATGGCGTTTCCCTCAATGAGACCCAATTGGCTGGACCTCTCATACAAGAGTTGCTTGTTACAATCATCTTCCGTTTTCGGCGTTTTGCTGTGGCACTCTCGGCAGACGTGAAGAAAATGTTTCGCCAAGTTCAGATGGATGAGCGTCATCAACGTTGGCAGCAGATCCTGTGGCGAGAATCAACTGGTGAGCCGATTCGCACATATCAATTAACCACTGTAACATATGGCATGGCTTCTGGTCCTTACAATGCTATTAGGGCAATGCAACAATGCGCTCGAGACAATTGTCATATCCTGGCGGACGGCTTTCGAGAAGCAACCGCTCTCAAGAGCATTTTGCGAGATTTTTATGTCGATGATTATTTGGCAAGTGCAGAAACTATGGAAGAGGCAATACAATTGGCAAATGACGTCGATAAGATACTGAGACAAGGCTGCTTTCAACTATGCAAATGGCAATCCAACGACAAGATTGCATTGGCTCAAATCACCGACAATCCATGCTGAGCAAGTGAAGTCAGAATAAGCACTTCCGAGGTGACAGTTTTGGGCTTAAATTGGAATCCATCGACGGATGAACTCTTCTACCGCATTGACATTGGCGATGGTAAAACTACATCTACAACCAAGCGACAAGTGGTAGGTGACATTGCACGGTTATATGATCCTACAAACATGCTGGCACCTGTTATCATCGTATCAAAAATATTCATCCAAAATCTATGGCGTATTGGCTTGGATTGGGACGCTCCATTGCCGTTGGAATTACTTCAAGAGTGGTTGGCTTTTCGTAACAGTCTACATCGACTTCAACAGCTCCGAATTCCACGCTGTTTGCAAATGAAGGCATTGGTAACTACACATTTGCATGGTTTTTGCGATGCCAGCGTTAAGGCCTATGCGGCGGTCGTATACGTTTGTACGACGAATCCAAATGGTGACTTCACATCAGCACTGGTTACTGCGAAAACTCGTGTCGCACCATCTCGAGCGGATAACCAAGGCAATTCGATCACCACGATACCCCGCTTGGAGCTTTGTGCTGCACGACTATTAGCCGAAACTGTTGGCCATGTAAAACACGCATTGGACTTGGCGCATGCACCCTGCTCACTGTGGAGTGACTCAACTATCGTTCTTTGTTGGCTACGTAAATCACCGGCGATGCTCAAACAATATGTTGCGCATAGAATTGGCTACATTCAACAACACACAAAAACACAAACACGCATCTGAATCCCGCTGACTGTGCGAGTCGAGGTATTTCTGCCGAAGCACTGGTAAATCACGCATTATGGTGGCATGGCCCAATTGAACTTATGCGCGACCACATGGCAGGGGAGATCCCTATCCTTCGGAAGCGGATGAAAAAGCTATGGCAGTGGAATCTACACCAATTCAGGCTAACGTTGTGCATCTTGTCCCGCTCCATATAATTCAGACAAGATATCACTGTGCTAACGAAACAATCGAAATCGACTTGGTCGAACGCTTCTCAACCATTGGAAGGCTGATCCGAACCACGGCGTATGTGCTGCGTGCCAACCCAATCCGACGCCAATATTGGCATCACACACTACTGGATAGCGAGGAAATGGCTGTGGCTTTGAAATGGCACATTCGAGCAGAACAATCCAGGTATTTTCTAAATGAAATTCAAAAGTTACAAACTGTACGGCAAGTTCCAACAACAAGTAAATTGGCATCTTTGGCACCGTACATTGACCCAAATGGTATATTGCGAGTTGGGGGTCGACTAAGGCACGCTGAACTTCCTATGGAAAAGCAACATCCAATCATCATGGCAAAATCAAGCACCCTATCACGACTCATCGTTCAGGACCTTCATCTCACAAACTCCCATGCACAAACTACGCTCATGTTGCAAACAATTCGACAAAAATATTGGATCATTTCTGGCCGTGCGCTCGTGAAGCAATGCATACATGAGTGTGTCACATGTCGACGACATTCTCAACAGATGGCTAAGCAACAAATGGCATCCTTACCAACCGCCAGGGTCGTGGCTTCCCCACCGTTTTCATCATCAGGCGTCGATTATTGTGGACCAATCAACATTCGAATCGGATCACAGCGTACACGTACTACAAAGAAAACATATGTGGTTATTTTCATTTGCATGGCTACTAAGGCCGTACACATTGAGCTGGCGGAAGATTTGTCGGCCAGAGCTTTCATCAATGTATTTTTGCGATTTACTGGTCGTCGTGGCCCTTGTTATCATCTTTATAGCGATAATGGCACGCAATTCAAGAAGGCGAACAAAATCCTATTGGGAGACTGGGCTGAGTGGCGCAGTGAATACACCCAACAGCAGTTAGCAAACCAGAAGACTCAATGGCACTTCATCTCAGCAGCAGCACCGCATCAAGGCGGTCTGTGGGAAGCCGCGGTGAAGTCGGCGAAAAAACATTTATTACGTGTTGTTGGCAGCCAGACGCTGTACTTTGATCAATTGCATACCTTGCTAGTGCGAATTGAGGCGTGCATGAATTCGCGACCATTGGTGGCGGTATACGATGGAGTCGATGACCGTTTGGCACTCTCTCCAGCTGATTTTTTGATCGGTCGTTCTATTGTGGCTTTACCTGAACCATCGGCAATTGAAATCCCTATGGACCGACTCAAACATTGGAAACTTCTTCGACAAATGCATCAATCATTCTGGCAACGTTGGCATGACGAATATTTGGCCTCGATACAACAGCGATCGAAGTGGCAGCGACCATCTGAGAACCTTCGAGTTGGCGATGTCGTGGTTCTTCGTCACGAGAATCTACCACCATGCAAATGGCGACTTGGACGCATTGTTGGCGTACATCCAGGCAGTGACGGTTTGGTTCGTAACGTCACTGTCAAATATCATTTGGATAACGATGGCACTGGCGGAAATCTGAAGCTTACAACTCGACCATCACAGAAGGTGTGCAGACTATTAGGCACTTGTCCTGAGTCTACCGACCCAGCCGGGCAGTAAATGTAAGAGAAAACTACATATGTATAACAAGATGGCAACATTTTTCTTACCATACACAGTGGCAACACTTAATTCACCATACATAGATCATAGCAAACTGTATTTTTCAATCGCAGCACAGTTAACGGCATTATGATCTGATTTTTACTCTCTTTGCTGTGCTTTAGTTTTTTGGATTCTTTTTTGTTAGTATGAGTCTTCATTTAGCCTTCCGCTAGAATAAACATTATTTTACAAATTGATAGTCTCTTGTTTTTTTTGCAAATAATTTCCTTCCTAATTGAGTGTATGAGAAACTCAAATCTTTTTTCATACATTTTTGGTGCCTCCTGTGAGGAATTCTATTCACAAAATTAATACAGATACTTTGTTGGATTGGCATAAGACGGAAGCAATTGGAAGTCTTGTTAGTACAGTTGGCGTTTCTTTGCATCTTTGCTGTTCCTTTGCTGTTTTTCCTGTTCCATAGTGGATATCTGAGGACGAGTCGGATTCATCGGACTCGACTATTTTGGCTCTATACATGGCTGATTTGAACCGGCGTTTATCCGCAGTTATTGCAATCAGGCGGATTGCTACGAATATTGCTAAGGATGAATTCTCTGGCGATAAATTTGGTTTTGAACAAGAAATCAAAACCTTACAATGGCATTTCGATCGGTTTGTGGCTGCTCACGATGCATTAATAGAGGCCGCAAAGCCAGGCGAAATTGAAGCACACGCGAGTCTATGGGATGAAATGGAGATACATCGCAACACTGCAATGGTAAAGCTACACCGCATGCTTTCTACTGCAAAAGCAGAACAAGCACCCGAAAATCAGGAAATGGCATCTGGGGAACGCTCGTCTATATTGGCTTTAAAACTAGATCCATTGTCAGTTCCGAAATTCGATGGCACGCTTCAGAACTGGCTTGCATTCAAGGATACGTTTGAGACACTTGTACATTCACAGGACTTCCCTGAGGCGTACAAGCTTGGCAAATTACGTGAGGCAGTTCAAGGTGATGCGGTGGCTTTGGTTGGTGGCACATACACTGGTGGCTATGGCGAAGTGTGGAAGGCGCTGAAGAATCGGTATGACAGCCCACGGCAATTGGCGGAGATTCATGTCTCCAGATTTATTGGCATCAAGCAACAGTCGAATCTACTTCATCCTTGCTCTCCGTGGTAGACACTGTGAGGGAATCATTCCGTGCGTTGACCGTGATGAAACTACCAGTGGAATCTTGGGACGCACTAGTTGTTCCTATTGTGATATCGAAAATTCCGACAACGATCCAGCAGGCTTGGGGTATGAGCAGAACGACTAACGAAATTCCTAAGCTCGAGAAGTTGTTGACGTTCGTGGAGAAGCGCGCTCACAGTTTGGCATCGGATGTACTGCGATGGAATACAGTCGACATCCACAATCAACCTGGTGTAAGGAAGAATCCTAACCCTTCTAATAACATATTGCGTTTAGTGAAAACTAATTTGGCTGCAACCACACCTGGCAATTGCGAATTTTGCGACTCCAACATACATCGTATAAGTAATTGTCCTAAACTGTTGGTTTTACCTGTGGTTGAACGATTCAACAAATTGCGTGGCTCCGATCTTTGCTTCAATTGCTTGCGGCCTGGACACGCAACCAAGTCTTGTGCAGGTGGTAACTGTCGAAGTTGCCAAGGCAGACATCATACGTTGCTGTGTCGCAATGGCCCTTCCGGCCCAACAAATACGACAATCGCTAGGTCTAAGGCAATGACGGCTGCTCCAACACCTACAGCAGCATCAACGCAACCACCTCGGAACTATACAGCATGACTACCACAAATGGCCAAATCATTTTTGGTAATAGGTGAACAATTGGTTTTGTTGGCGACTGCAATTGTTCACATTAAGGATGGCTATGGCTCTACCCATCGGTGCCGGATCATTTGCGATCCGGGCAGTCAGGTTAGTTTCATGAAATACAGCTTTTTTAATCAGTTATCTATCTGCAGAAAACCTGCTACAATCCCAGTCGAAGGTATTGGTTCAGTTGTGACATACACACGTGGCTGTGCTTCAATCCATATGGCTTCGAGCGACAATACATTTGGCATTGATGTAGAGTTCTATTTACTTACTTCCATCACTACATCGACTCCAATTGCTGATATTGCACCATCTTGCTGGCAGCATTTACGTACCTTGGCTTTGGCAGATCCTTCATTTGGTGGAACGGGTCGAATTGATGGGCTTATTGGAGCTGACGTATGGGGTGAAATCATCCGCGAAGGCATAGTACGTGGCTCAGCAGGTGAACCTTTTGCACAATTAACCACATTGGGATGGGTGGTATTTGGCAAGGCAACAATCAACACTTCTTTGACATCAGGCATTAGCTCTTTGTACACCATTCATGGCAGCGTAGGAGAGGATGATGAACACCTAGACGTGCAATGGCACGAATATTCGAGGTGGACGCTGACACACCGACAGCTTATAGCGAGAACGAGGCTTGTGAGAATTTATTCCTGGCTACGCACCGCCCCCAATGGCCGGTACATCGTACAAATTCCATTCCGGCCTGATGCTCCGGCTCTTGGCAACTCTCATCCACTGGCATTGCGACAGTTTTATCAATTAGAACGTAGATTGGCTGTTAATCCAGAGCTCAAAGAAAAATACGTGACTTTCATGCAGGACTACATCACTTTGGGCCACATGAAGGATGTTTCATATGTGTCATATGAACCTTCACAATGCTATTTCATACCACATCATGCTGTGCTGTCCAAATTTCGCGTTGTTTTCAATGCATCAGCGAAAACATCAAATGGCGTTTCCCTCAATGAGACCCAATTGGCTGGACCTCTCATACAAGAGTTGCTTGTTACAATCATCTTCCGTTTTCGGCGTTTTGCTGTGGCACTCTCGGCAGACGTCAAGAAAATGTTTCGCCAAGTTCAGATGGATGAGCGTCATCAACGTTGGCAGCAGATCCTGTGGCGAGAATCAACTGGTGAGCCGATTCGCACATATCAATTAACCACTGTAACATATGGCATGGCTTCTGGTCCTTACAATGCTATTAGGGCAATGCAACAATGCGCTCGAGACAATTGTCATATCCTGGCGGACGGCTTTCGAGAAGCAACCGCTCTCAAGAGCATTTTGCGAGATTTTTATGTCGATGATTATTTGGCAAGTGCAGAAACTATGGAAGAGGCAATACAATTGTCAAATGACGTCGATAAGATACTGAGACAAGGCTGCTTTCAACTATGCAAATGGCAATCCAACGACAAGATTGCATTGGCTCAAATCACCGACAATCCATGCTCAGCAAGTGAAGTCAGAATAAGCACTTCCGAGGTGACAGTTTTGGGCTTAAATTGGAATCCATCGACGGATGAACTCTTCTACCGCATTGACATTGGCGATGGTAAAACTACATCTACAACCAAGCGACAAGTGGTAGGTGACATTGCACGGTTATATGATCCTACCAACATGCTGGCACCTGTTATCATCGTATCAAAAATATTCATCCAAAATCTATGGCGTATTGGCTTGGATTGGGACGCTCCATTGCCGTTGGAATTACTTCAAGAGTGGTTGGCTTTTCGTAACAGTCTACATCGACTTCAACAGCTCCGAATTCCACGCTGTTTGCAAATGAAGGCATTGGTAACTACACATTTGCATGGTTTTTGCGATGCCAGCGTTAAGGCCTATGCGGCGGTCGTATACGTTTGTACGACGAATCCAAATGGTGACTTCACATCAGCACTGGTTACTGCGAAAACTCGTGTCGCACCATCTCGAGCGGATAACCAAGGCAATTCGATCACCACGATACCCCGCTTGGAGCTTTGTGCTGCACGACTATTAGCCGAAACTGTTGGCCATGTAAAACACGCATTGGACTTGGCGCATGCACCCTGCTCACTGTGGAGTGACTCAACTATCGTTCTTTGTTGGCTACGTAAATCACCGGCGATGCTCAAACAATATGTTGCGCATAGAATTGGCTACATTCAACAACACACAAAAACACAAACACGCATCTGAATCCCGCTGACTGTGCGAGTCGAGGTATTTCTGCCGAAGCACTGGTAAATCACGCATTATGGTGGCATGGCCCAATTGAACTTATGCGCGACCACATGGCAGGGGAGATCCCTATCCTTCGGAAGCGGATGAAAAAGCTATGGCAGTGGAATCTACACCAATTCAGGCTAACGTTGTGCATCTTGTCCCGCTCCATATAATTCAGACAAGATATCACTGTGCTAACGAAACAATCGAAATCGACTTGGTCGAACGCTTCTCAACCATTGTAAGGCTGATCCGAACCACGGCGTATGTGCTGCGTGCCAACCCAATCCGACGCCAATATTGGCATCACACACTACTGGATAGCGAGGAAATGGCTGTGGCTTTGAAATGGCACATTCGAGCAGAACAATCCAGGTATTTTCTAAATGAAATTCAAAAGTTACAAACTGTACGGCAAGTTCCAACAACAAGTAAATTGGCATCTTTGGCACCGTACATTGACCCAAATGGTATATTGCGAGTTGGGGGTCGACTAAGGCACGCTGAACTTCCTATGGAAAAGCAACATCCAATCATCATGGCAAAATCAAGCACCCTATCACGACTCATCGTTCAGGACCTTCATCTCACAAACTCCCATGCACAAACTACGCTCATGTTGCAAACAATTCGACAAAAATATTGGATCATTTCTGGCCGTGCGCTCGTGAAGCAATGCATACATGAGTGTGTCACATGTCGACGACATTCTCAACAGATGGCTAAGCAACAAATGGCATCCTTACCAACCGCCAGGGTCGTGGCTTCCCCACCGTTTTCATCATCAGGCGTCGATTATTGTGGACCAATCAACATTCGAATCGGATCACAGCGTACACGTACTACAAAGAAAACATATGTGGTTATTTTCATTTGCATGGCTACTAAGGCCGTACACATTGAGCTGGCGGAAGATTTATCGGCCAGAGCTTTCATCAATGTATTTTTGCGATTTACTGGTCGTCGTGGCCCTTGTTATCATCTTTATAGCGATAATGGCACGCAATTCAAGAAGGCGAACAAAATCCTATTGGGAGACTGGGCTAAGTGGCGCAGTGAATACACCCAACAGCAGTTAGCAAACCAGAAGACTCAATGGCACTTCATCTCAGCAGCAGCACCGCATCAAGGCGGTCTGTGGGAAGCCGCGGTGAAGTCGGCGAAAAAACATTTATTACGTGTTGTTGGCAGCCAGACTCTGTACTTTGATCAATTGCATACCTTGCTAGTGCGAATTGAGGCGTGCATGAATTCGCGACCATTGGTGGCGGTATACGATGGAGTCGATGACCGTTTGGCACTCTCTCCAGCTGATTTTTTGATCGGTCGTTCTATTGTGGCTTTACCTGAACCATCGGCAATTGAAATCCCTATGGACCGACTCAAACATTGGAAACTTCTTCGATAAATGCATCAATCATTCTGGCAACGTTGGCATGACGAATATTTGGCCTCGATACAACAGCGATCGAAGTGGCAGCGACCATCTGAGAACCTTCGAGTTGGCGATGTCGTGGTTCTTCGTCACGAGAATCTACCACCATGCAAATGGCGACTTGGACGCATTGTTGGCGTACATCCAGGCAGTGACGGTTTGGTTCGTAACGTCACTGTCAAATATCATTTGGATAACGATGGCACTGGCGGAAATCTGAAGCTTACAACTCGACCATCACAGAAGGTGTGCAGACTATTAGGCACTTGTCCTGAGTCTACCGACCCAGCCGGGCAGTAAATGTACGAGAAAACTACATATGTATAACAAGATGGCAACATTTTTCTTACCATACACAGTGGCAACACTTAATTCACCATACATAGATCATAGCAAACTGTATTTTTCAATCGCAGCACAGTTAACGGCATTATGATCTGATTTTTACTCTCTTTGCTGTGCTTTAGTTTTTTGGATTCTTTTTTGTTAGTATGAGTCTTCATTTAGCCTTCCGCTAGAATAAACATTATTTTACAAATTGATAGTCTCTTGTTTTTTTTTGCAAATAATTTCCTTCCTAATTGAGTGTATGAGAAACTCAAATCTTTTTTCATACACCTAGACTATTTGACCTAAAGGGATGATTTTTTACAATGAAGTCCCTCTTCCTGTGTCCTTTAAGGAATTACAAAACTTTTTCTATTCGAATTTTCATTTCAAAATTTTGCTGTTGGGTTGAATCAAAGACACGACTTAATCATTTTGAAGCACTAATTTTGCTCTAACTCCTAGACTATTTGACCTTAAGGGATGATTTTTTACAATGAAGTCCTCATTTCTGTGTCCTTTAAGGAAATACAAAGCTTTTTCTATTCGAATTTTCATTTCAAAATTTTGCTGTTGGGTTGAATGAAAGACACGACTTAATCATCTTGAAGCACTAATTTTGCTCTAACTCCTAGACTATTTGACCTTAAGGGACGATTTTTTACAATGAAGTCCTTATTCCTGTGTCCTTTAAGAAAATATAAAGCTTTTTCTATTCGAATTTTCATTTCAAAATTTTGCTGTTGGGTTGAATGAAAGACACGACTTAATCATCTTGAAGCACTAATTTAGCTCTAACTCCTAGACTATTTGACCTTAAGGGACGATTTTTTACAATAAAGTTCTTATTTCTGTGTCCTTTAAGGAAATACAAAGCTTTTTCTATTCGAATTTTTTATTTCAAAATTTTGCTGTTGGGTTGAATGAAAGACACGACTTAATCATCTTGAAGCACTAATTTTGCTCTAACTCCAAGAATTTTTGACCTTCAGGGATGATTTTTTACAATGAAGTCCTTATTCCTGTGTCCTTTAAGGAAATACAACGCTCTTTCTATTTGAATTTTCATTTCAAAATTTTGCTGTTGGGTTGAATGAAAGACACGACTTACTTAATCATCTTGAAGCACTAATTTTGCTCTAACTCCTAGACTATTTGACCTTAAGGGATGATTTGTTACATTGAAATCTTTATTCCTGTGTCCTTTAAGGAAATACAAAGCTTTTTCTATTCGAATTTTCATTTCAAAATTTTGCTGTTGGGTTGAATGAAAGACACGACTTAATCATCTTGAAGCACTAATTTTGCTCTAACTCCTAGACTACTTGACCTTAAGGGATGATTTTTTACAATGAAGTCCTTATTCCTGTGTCCTTAAAGGAAATACAAAGCTTTTTCTATTCGAATTTTCATTTCAAAATTTTGCTGTTGGGTTGAATGAAAGACACGACTTAATCATCTTGAAGCACTAATTTTGCTCTAACTCCTAGAATATTTGACCTTAAGGGGTGATTTTTTACAATGAAGTCCTTATTCCTGTGTTCTTTAAGGAAATACAAAGCTTTTTTTATTCGAATTTTCATTTAAAAATTTTGCTGTTGGGTTGAATGAAAGACATGACTTAATCATCTTGAAGCACTAATTTAGCTCTAACTCCTAGACTATTTGACCTTAAGAAATGATTTTTTACAATGAAGTCCTTATTCCTGTGTCCTTTAAGGAAATACAAAGCTTTTTCTATTCGAATTTTCATTTCAAAATTTTGCTGTTGGGTTGAATGAAAGACACGACTTAATCATCATGAAGCACTAATTTATCTCTAACTCCTAGACTATTTGACCTTAAGGGTCAATTTTTTACAATGAAGTCATTATTCTTGTGTCCTTTAAGGAAATTCAAAGCTTTTTCTATTCGAATTTTCATTTCAAAATTTTGCTGTTGGGTTGAATGAAAGACACGACTTAATCATCTTGAAGCACTAATTTTGCTGTAACTCCTAGACTCTTTGACCTTAAGGAATGATTTTTTACAATGAAGTCCTAATTCCTGTGTCCTTTAAGGAAATACAAAGCTTTTTCTATTCGAATTTTCATTTCAAAATTTTTCAGTTGGGTTTTTTTTTTTTTTTTTTTTTTTTTTATACGTTGCACGCGCACAGGGATTAATGTTTCCCTTTTAATGTTAACACACTGCGCGAGCATAGGAATTTTAGGAAAGGAGGGACAGAAAGTGTCGATTAACATTGGTCTTGAATGCTTCTAGATTATAATGGCAAGGAAAAACCTCGCTGGGTAAGCCATTCCAAATTCGTGTTGTTCGACTAAAAAAAGAATCTCTATATTTAACGGTACGTCCGAAATTGGGCTCAAGGGTGAACTGATGAGCATTCCTTGCAAGGCGAGTATTACGGGTGAAATTTTTAAGGGGAGGAATGCAGCTGGCTACCTCGAGTGAACATTTTTTATAAAAGAAACGATAAAACAAGGAAAGACATGAAACATTGCGTCGATGTTCGAGGGGTGCAATCGTTTCCGAAACAGTTCTATTTCCTATCAATCTTACCGCTCTGTTTTGTATTCTATCGAGCAGGTGTAGAGATGCTTGGGAAGCACCTGCCCAGAGGTGTGAGTTATACTCAAGCTTTGGGCGTATAAACGCTTTATAAATTGTAGCCAGATCAGAAGGGGAAAAAAACTTCTTACACCGATACAGAAAACCCAAGCACTTAGCAGCATTCTTGGCGATCTCAAATATATGGTCATTCCAACGGAGGTCGTCATTGACACACATACCGAGTACTGAGAGCTTTTCGGTTTCTTCGATGCAAGTGCCATTCATGGACAATGGCATGGGGGGAATGTTTAGCTTTAACGACATGAGACAGCATTGAGTTTTCGAAGCATTAAACTCCACACGATTTCTATTACCCCATTTGACAATGCTGTATAAGTCGGAGTTTAATGAACTTATCATACGGTGCCGTTGCGATTGTACATCCGAAGACAAAGGACGTGCATCGTCGAACGAATATGAGAAGCTGAGGGTTGAGTCGTCAGCAAAACAGTTAAGTGGATTAGAAGTAACAGACAAAAGATCATTTATAAAAATGAGGAAAAGAGTTGGAGAAAGAACAGAGCCCTGGGGCACACCAGCATTTATAATATGGAGATCAGACTTGAAACCGTCCAGTACAACTTGCATTGAACGGTCCAGAAGATAACTTCTAATCCAGCGAACAAGAGTATCATCGATCCCAAAAGCACGCATTTTCGATAAGAGAGCTTCATGCCAAACTCTATCAAATGCCTTGGAGATATCAAGCGCAATAATCTTACTTTCGCCATAGCGATGTAAAGATTTGTTCCACTGTTCGGTGAGATATGCCATCAAGTCACCAGTGGAACGATTACTGCGAAAGCCATACTGACGGTCATGGAGAAGCTTTCGGTCTTCGAGATATTCCTTGAGCTGACGGTTGATCAGCGTTTCCATGACCTTGGAAAGAATGGACGTAAGTGCTATGGGTCGGTAGGAGGAGGGGGACGATGGGTCACCTTTCTTAGGGACAGGCTGGACAAATGCCGTTTTCCATCTTCTAGGAAAGATTCCAGAAGAGTAGGAGCGATGGAAAAGCTTACGCAGTGGTTTTGCCAGTGAGGAAGAACACCTCTTCAGAAGAATGGGGGGTATACCATCCGGGCCAGCAGATTTGTGTATGTCGAGATCTTTGAGAACTCTTGCTACTGTACGAGTGCGGAAAAAAATCTGTCCCATGGAAAAATTTACATTCTCAAGTACAGGAGGGGCAACATTTCTGTGAGGTAGCGTAGAGCTTGCAGCGAAATGAGCTGCGAGCAAGTTTGCTTTCTCAGAAGAGTGGACAATTGGTTTGTCATCAGCGATGAGCGTTGGAACCGAAGATGTTGAGGAGTTTTTAATATTTTTTACAAACGACCAAAAATTTTTACTGCCTTTGGGACATTGCAGAATTTTTTGCCGTAATTTTTGGTCATGTAAAAATTTGGTTCTTTCGATAACGGATTTGCATAAGTTTCTTGCTTGTTTGTGCTTTTTCCGATTTTCCTCTGTAGGGTCGGCTTTATAAGATCGGAAACTTACTTCTTTGAGCCTGATAGCTTCTTTACACTCAGAGTTAAACCAAGACTTTTCTTTGGGTTGAATACTTTTTACTCTGTTAGGAATAAAAGCACGCATCCCAAGAAGAATCACATTTGTGATCATTTCAGCGCTGGCATCAACGTCACTATCGAGGAAACATAGTGACCAGTTAAAGTAACGAAAGAAATTATTCAGGCCGTCCCAGTTGGCTTTCTCGTATTGCCAAACGGTCCTGGTGGGAGGTTTTTCTTTAACTGGATGGCTGGAGGACGAGAAATTTGCTGAAATGACACAATGGTCTGAGGTTCCAAATGGAGAAGTTACACTAATGGTATACTTATCAGGGTGAGAAGTAAGAAACAAGTCAAGAGTATGGGCGGCTTGCCCAGCAACATCCGGTATACGCGTTGGCTCATCTATTAATTGGGTAAGGTGATGTAACCCGGAAAAGAGCTCGACATACCTTCCTTCGGGTGTTGTCTGACCAGAATAGCGGAGCCAATTTGAATTGTGTACATTGAAATCGCCCGCAATAACAATTTCAGTGTGAGGACAATGGGAAACAATTTTGGAAATGGAATCAGACAGCGCATCAAACTCGTTAAAAGTCGATTTGCTGTCTAGATTTGGGCTCTTGTAGAGAAAACAATAATGAATGATTTGCTTGCGGACATTGAATTTGAGCCACAAGAAGTTAAAGTCCGTGTTGGAACATTGCCCATATTGGGGAAGGCTCTGGCAAGCAATATCATTCCGAACATATATAACAAGACCATGATGCAAAAAGAGAAGTGGCATCAAGCTATACCCATGTAAAGCAAATTCTGATAAATCAGTATTAACTCCAATCTGGGTTTCACTTAATGCCAAAACAGCTGGCCTGTATTGAACAGTGTGGACATAGACGTTAAAAAAATTTTTTCTGAGTCCACGAATATTGGTAAAAACAACAAGGAAATTACTTACCATTACAACAATAAAACATAAAGACACAATTCCGGCAAAGGTCAAATTGCAAAGTCAATGCAATAGATTAGTCTCTGTAATACAAATTGCCTTAGGTGTTATGCCCATAAGACAATTTGTATACAAAAAACTAGCTTGCAGAAACACCACAATGAGACCAAAGTCCAGATGTTCTTATCTATTCACTGCATCATCATACTATACATAGTATAACAATGCAGTGTATAGAAAAAAACAGTTTATCACTAGGTGTATGTGGAAGGGGTGGAGAGAAGCATCGCGAGTGGTAGGTGTTGTTGACTGTATGTGATGGCGTGATGGCGTGATTGCATTGCAAACAAATTAACATTCACAAACACAATTCTGGTTATTTTTTTTCAGCTTATTTATGGCACTGAATATTTTTTTTTTTTGGATGAATTTTATTATTTATTGCATATATTTTGAACTGGTTTATTTGTTTTATATGTTATATTTCGGGTTGAATGAAAGACACGACTTAATCATCTTGAAGCACTAATTTGGCTCTAACTCCTAGACTATTTGACCTTAAGGGGTGATTTTTTACAATGAAGTCCTTATTCCTGTGTCCTTAAAGGAAATACAAAGCTTTTTCTATTCGAATTTTCATTTCAAAATTTTGCAGTTGGGTTGAATGAAAGACACGACTTAATCATCTTGAAGCACTAATTTTGCTCTAACTCCTAGACTATTTGACCCTAAGGATCGATTTTTTACAATGAAGTCCTTATTCCTGTGTCCTTTAAAGAAATGTAAAGCTTTTTCTATTCGAATTTTCATTTCAAAATTTTGCTATTGGGTTGAATGAAAGACACGACTTAATCATCTTGAAGCACTTATTTTGCTCTAACTCCTAGACTATTTGACCTTAAGAAATGATTTTTTACAATGAAGTCCTTTTTCCTGTGTCCTTTAAGGAAATATAAAGCTTTTTCTATTCGAATTTTCATTTCAAAATTTTGCTGTTGGGTTGGATGAAAGACACGACTTAATCATCTTGAAGCACTAATTTCGCTCTAACTCCTAGACTATTTAACCTTAAGTGATGATTTTTTACAATGAAGTCCTCATTCCTGTGTCCTTTAAGGAAATACAAAGCTTTTTCTATTCGAATTTTCATTTGAAAATTTTGCTGTTGGGTTGAATGAAAGACACGACTTAATCATCATGAAGCACTAATTTATCTCTAACTCCTAGACTATTTGACCTTAAGGGTCGATTTTTTACAATGAAGTCATTATTCTTGTGTCCTTTAAGGAAATTTAAAGCTTTTTCTATTCGAATTTTCATTTCAAAATTTTGCTGTTGGGTTGAATGAAAGACACGACTTAATCATCTTGAAGCACTAATTTTGCTCTAACTCCTAGACTATTAGACCTTAAGGGACGATTTTTTACAATGAAGTCCTTATTTCTGTGTCCTTTAAGGAAATATAAAGCTTTTTCTATTCGAATTTTTATTTCAAAATTTTGCTGTTGGGTTGAATGAAAGACACGACTTAATCATCATGAAGCACTAATTTAGCTCTAACTCCTAGACTATTTGACCTTAAGGGATGATATTTTACAATGAAGTCTTTATTCCTGTGTCCTTTAAGGAAATAGAAAGCTTTTTCTATTCGAATTTTTTATTTCAAAATTTTGCTGTTGGGTTGAATGAAAGACACGACTTAATCATCTTTTGCTCTAACTCCTAGAATATTTGACCATAAGTGAAGATTTTTTACAATGAAGTCCTTATTTCTGTGTCCCTTAAGGAAATACAAAGCTTTTTCTATTCGAATTTTCATTTCAAAATTTTGCAGTTGGGTTGAATGAAAGACACGACTTAATCATCTTGAAGCACTAATTTTGCTCTAACTCCTAGACTATTTGACCCTAAGGATCGATTTTTTACAATGAAGTCCTTATTCCTGTGTCCTTTAAAGAAATGTAAAGCTTTTTCTATTCGAATTTTCATTTCAAAATTTTGCTATTGGGTTGAATGAAAGACACGACTTAATCATCTTGAAGCACTTATTTTGCTCTAACTCCTAGACTATTTGACCTTAAGAAATGATTTTTTACAATGAAGTCCTTTTTCCTGTGTCCTTTAAGGAAATATAAAGCTTTTTCTATTCGAATTTTCATTTCAAAATTTTGCTGTTGGGTTGGATGAAAGACACGACTTAATCATCTTGAAGCACTAATTTCGCTCTAACTCCTAGACTATTTAACCTTAAGTGATGATTTTTTACAATGAAGTCCTCATTCCTGTGTCCTTTAAGGAAATACAAAGCTTTTTCTATTCTAATTTTCATTTGAAAATTTTGCTGTTGGGTTGAATGAAAGACACGACTTAATCATCATGAAGCACTAATTTATCTCTAACTCCTAGACTATTTGACCTTAAGGGTCGATTTTTTACAATGAAGTCATTATTCTTGTGTCCTTTAAGGAAATTTAAAGCTTTTTCTATTCGAATTTTCATTTCAAAATTTTGCTGTTGGGTTGAATGAAAGACACGACTTAATCATCTTGAAGCACTAATTTTGCTCTAACTCCTAGACTATTAGACCTTAAGGGACGATTTTTTACAATGAAGTCCTTATTTCTGTGTCCTTTAAGGAAATATAAAGCTTTTTCTATTCGAATTTTTATTTCAAAATTTTGCTGTTGGGTTGAATGAAAGACACGACTTAATCATCATGAAGCACTAATTTAGCTCTAACTCCTAGACTATTTGACCTTAAGGGATGATATTTTACAATGAAGTCTTTATTCCTGTGTCCTTTAAGGAAATAGAAAGCTTTTTCTATTCGAATTTTTTATTTCAAAATTTTGCTGTTGGGTTGAATGAAAGACACGACTTAATCATCTTTTGCTCTAACTCCTAGAATATTTGACCATAAGTGAAGATTTTTTACAATGAAGTCCTTATTTCTGTGTCCCTTAAGGAAATACAAAGCTTTTTCTATTCGAATTTTCATTTCAAAATTTTGCTGTTGGGTTGAATGAAAGACACCACTTAATCATCTTGAAGCACTAATTTTGCTCTAACTCCTAGACTCTTTGACCTTAAGAAATGATTTTTTACAATGAAGTCCTAATTCCTGTGTCCTTTAAGGAAATACAAAGCTTTTTCTATTCGAATTTTCATTTCAAAATTTTGCTGTTGGGTTGAATGAAAGACACGACTTAATCATCATGAAGCACTAATTTTGCTCTAACTCTTAGACTATTTGACCTTAAGGGATGATTTTTTACAATGAAGTCCTTATTCCTGTGTCCATAAAGCAAATACAAAGCTTTTTCTATTCGAATTTTCATTTCAAAATTTTGCAGTTGGGTTGAATGAAAGACACGACTTAATCATCTTGAAGCACTAATTTTGCTCTAACTCCTAGACTATTTGACCTTAAGGATCGATTTTTTACAATGAAGTCCTTATTCCTGTGTCCTTTAAGGAAATCTAAAGCTTTTTCTATTCGAATTTTCATTTCAAAATTTTGCTATTGGGTTGAATGAAAGACACGACTTAATCATCTTGAAGCACTTATTTTGCTCTAACTCCTAGACTATTTGACCTTAAGAAAAGATTTTTTACAATGAAGTCTTTTTTCCTGTGTTCTTTAAGGAAATAAAAAGCTTTTTCTATTCGAATTTTCATTTCAAAATTTTGCTGTTGGGTTGGATGAAAGACACGACTTAATCATCTTGAAGCACTAATTTCGTTCTAACTCCTAGACTATTTGACCTTAAGTGATGATTTTTTACAATGAAGTCCTTATTCCTGTGTCCTTTAAGGAAATACAAAGCTTTTTCTATTCGAATTTTCATTTGAAAATTTTGCTGTTGGGTTGAATGAAAGACACGACTTACTTAATCATCTTGAAGCACTAATTTTGCTCTAACTCCTAGACTATTTGACCTTAAGGGTCGATTTTTTACAATGAAGTCATTATTCTTGTGTCCTTTAAGGAAATTTAAAGCTTTTTCTATTCGAATTTTCATTTCAAAATTTTGCTGTTGGGTTGAATGAAAGACATGACTTAGTCATCTTGAAGCACTAATTTTGCTGTAACTCCTAGACTATTAGACCTTAAGGGACGATTTTTTACAATGAAGTCCTTATTTCTGTGTCCTTTAAGGAAATATAAAGCTTTTTTTATTCTAATTTTTATTTCAAAATTTTGCTGTTGGGTTGAATGAAAGACACGACTTAATCATCATAAAGCACTAATTTAGCTCTAACTCCTAGACTATTTGACCTTAAGGGACGATATTTTACAATGAAGTCTTTATTCCTGTGTCCTTTAAGGAAATAGAAAGCTTTTTCTATTCGAATTTTTTATTTCAAAATTTTGCTGTTGGGTTGAATGAAAGACACGAATTAATCATCTTTTGCTCTAACTCCTAGAATATTTGACCATAAGTGAAGATTTTTTACAATGAAGTCCTTATTTCTGTGTCCCTTAAGGAAATACAAAGCTTTTTCTATTCGAATTTTCATTTCAAAATTTTGCTGTTGGGTTGAACTAAAGACACGACTTAATCATCTTGAAGAACTAATTTTGCTCTAACTCCTAGACTATTTGACCTTAAGTGATGATTTTTTACAATGAAGTCCTTATTTCTGTGTCCTATAAGGAAATACAAAGCTTTTTCTATTCGAATTTTCATTTCAAAATTTTGTTGTTGGGTTGAACTAAAGACACGACTAAATCATTTTGAAGCACTAATTTTGCTCTAACTCCTAGACTATTTGACCTTAAGGGATGATTTTTTACAATGAAGTCCTTATTCCTGTGTCCTTAAAGGAAATACAAAGCTTTTTCTATTCGAATTTTCATTTCAAAATTTTGCAGTTGGGTTGAATGAAAGACACGACTTAATCATCTTGAAGCACTAATTTTGCTCTAACTCCTAGACTTTTTGACCTTAAGGGTCGATTTTTTACAATGAAGTCCTTTTTCCTGTGTCATTTAAGGAAATATAAAGCTTTTTCTATTCGAATTTTCATTTCAAAATTTTGCTGTTGGGTTGGATGAAAGACACGACTTAATCATCTTGAAGCACTAATTTCGCTCTAACTCCTAGACTATTTGACCTTAACTGATGATTTTTTACAATGAAGTCCTTATTCCTGTGTCCTTTAAGGAAATACAAAGCTTTTTCTATTCGAATTTTCATTTGAAAATTTTGCTGTTGGGTTGAATGAAAGACACGACTTACTTAATCATCTTGAAGCACTAATTTTGCTCTAACTCCTAGACTATTTGACCTTAAGGGTCGATTTTTTACAATGAAGTCATTATTCTTGTGTCCTTTAAGGAAATTTAAAGCTTTTTCTATTCGAATTTTCATTTCAAAATTTTGCTGTTGGGTTGAATGAAAGACACGACTTAATCATCTTGAAGCACTAATTTTGCTCTAACTCCTAGACTATTAGACCTTAAGGGACGATTTTTTACAATGAAGTCCTTATTTCTGTGTCCTTTAAGGAAATATAAAGCTTTTTCTATTCGAATTTTTATTTCAAAATTTTGCTGTTGGGTTGAATGAAAGACACGACTTAATCATCATGAAGCACTAATTTAGCTCTAACTCCTAGACTATTTGACCTTAAGGGATGATATTTTACAATGAAGTCTTTATTCCTGTGTCCTTTAAGGAAATACAAAGCTTTTTCTATTCGAATTTTTTATTTCAAAATTTTGCTGTTGGGTTGAATGAAAGACACGACTTAATCATCTTTTGCTCTAACTCCTAGAATATTTGACCATAAGTGAAGATTTTTTACAATGAAGTCCTTATTTCTGTGTCCCTTAAGGAAATACAAAGCTTTTTCTATTCGAATTTTCATTTCAAAATTTTGCTGTTGGGTTGAATGAAAGACACCACTTAATCATCTTGAAGCACTAATTTTGCTCTAACTCCTAGACTCTTTGACCTTAAGAAATGATTTTTTACAATGAAGTCCTAATTCCTGTGTCCTTTAAGGAAATACAAAGCTTTTTCTATTCGAATTTTCATTTCAAAATTTTGCAGTTGGGTTGAATGAAAGACACGACTTAATCATCTTGACGCACTAATTTTGCTCTAACTCCTAGACTATTTGACCTTAAGGATCGATTTTTTACAATGAAGTCCTTATTCCTGTGTCCTTTAAGGAAATCTAAAGCTTTTTCTATTCGAATTTTCATTTCAAAATTTTGCTATTGGGTTGAATGAAAGACACGACTTAATCATCTTGAAGCACTTATTTTGCTCTAACTCCTAGACTATTTGACCTTAAGAAAAGATTTTTTACAATGAAGTCCTTATTCCTGTGTCCATAAAGCAAATACAAAGCTTTTTCTATTCGAATTTTCATTTCAAAATTTTGCAGTTGGGTTGAATGAAAGACACGACTTAATCATCTTGAAGCACTAATTTTGCTCTAACTCCTAGACTATTTGACCTTAAGGATCGATTTTTTACAATGAAGTCCTTATTCCTGTGTCCTTTAAGGAAATCTAAAGCTTTTTCTATTCGAATTTTCATTTCAAAATTTTGCTATTGGGTTGAATGAAAGACACGACTTAATCATCTTGAAGCACTTATTTTGCTCTAACTCCTAGACTATTTGACCTTAAGAAAAGATTTTTTACAATGAAGTCCTTTTTCCTGTGTCCTTTAAGGAAATAAAAAGCTTTTTCTATTCGAATTTTCATTTCAAAATTTTGCTGTTGGGTTGGATGAAAGACACGACTTAATCATCTTGAAGCACTAATTTCGCTCTAACTCCTAGACTATTTGACCTTAAGTGATGATTTTTTACAATGAAGTCCTTATTCCTGTGTCCTTTAAGGAAATACAAAGCTTTTTCTATTCGAATTTTCATTTGAAAATTTTGCTGTTGGGTTGAATGAAAGACACGACTTACTTAATCATCTTGAAGCACTAATTTTGCTCTAACTCCTAGACTATTTGACCTTAAGGGTCGATTTTTTACAATGAAGTCATTATTCTTGTGTCCTTTAAGGAAATTTAAAGCTTTTTCTATTCGAATTTTCATTTCAAAATTTTGCTGTTGGGTTGAATGAAAGACATGACTTAGTCATCTTGAAGCACTAATTTTGCTGTAACTCCTAGACTATTAGACCTTAAGGGACGATTTTTTACAATGAAGTCCTTATTTCTGTGTCCTTTAAGGAAATATAAAGCTTTTTTTATTCGAATTTTTATTTCAAAATTTTGCTGTTGGGTTGAATGAAAGACACGACTTAATCATCATAAAGCACTAATTTAGCTCTAACTCCTAGACTATTTGACCTTAAGGGACGATATTTTACAATGAAGTCTTTATTCCTGTGTCCTTTAAGGAAATAGAAAGCTTTTTCTATTCGAATTTTTTATTTCAAAATTTTGCTGTTGGGTTGAATGAAAGACACGAATTAATCATCTTTTGCTCTAACTCCTAGAATATTTGACCATAAGTGAAGATTTTTTACAATGAAGTCCTTATTTCTGTGTCCCTTAAGGAAATACAAAGCTTTTTCTATTCGAATTTTCATTTCAAAATTTTGCTGTTGGGTTGAACTAAAGACACGACTTAATCATCTTGAAGAACTAATTTTGCTCTAACTCCTAGACTATTTGACCTTAAGTGATGATTTTTTACAATGAAGTGCTTATTTCTGTGTCCTATAAGGAAATACAAAGCTTTTTCTATTCGAATTTTCATTTCAAAATTTTGTTGTTGGGTTGAACTAAAGACACGACTAAATCATTTTGAAGCACTAATTTTGCTCTAACTCCTAGACTATTTGACCTTAAGGGATGATTTTTTACAATGAAGTCCTTATTTCTGTGTCCTTAAAGGAAATACAAAGCTTTTTCTATTCGAATTTTCATTTCAAAATTTTGCAGTTGGGTTGAATGAAAGACACGACTTAATCATCTTGAAGCACTAATTTTGCTCTAACTCCTAGACTATTTGACCTTAAGGGTCGATTTTTTACAATGAAGTCCTTTTTCCTGTGTCATTTAAGGAAATATAAAGCTTTTTCTATTCGAATTTTCATTTCAAAATTTTGCTGTTGGGTTGGATGAAAGACACGACTTAATCATCTTGAAGCACTAATTTCGCTCTAACTCCTAGACTATTTGACCTTAACTGATGATTTTTTACAATGAAGTCCTTATTCCTGTGTCCTTTAAGGAAATACAAAGCTTTTTCTATTCGAATTTTCATTTGAAAATTTTGCTGTTGGGTTGAATGAAAGACACGACTTACTTAATCATCTTGAAGCACTAATTTTGCTCTAACTCCTAGACTATTTGACCTTAAGGGTCGATTTTTTACAATGAAGTCATTATTCTTGTGTCCTTTAAGGAAATTTAAAGCTTTTTCTATTCGAATTTTCATTTCAAAATTTTGCTGTTGGGTTGAATGAAAGACACGACTTAATCATCTTGAAGCACTAATTTTGCTGTAACTCCTAGACTATTAGACCTTAAGGGACGATTTTTTACAATGAAGTCCTTATTTCTGTGTCCTTTAAGGAAATATAAAGCTTTTTTTATTCGAATTTTTATTTCAAAATTTTGCTGTTGGGTTGAATGAAAGACACGACTTAATCATCATGAAGCACTAATTTAGCTCTAACTCCTAGACTATTTGACCTTAAGGGATGATTTTTTACAATGAAGTCCTTATTCATGTGTCCTTTAAGGAAATAGAAAGCTTTTTCTATTCGAATTTTTTATTTCAAAATTTTGCTGTTGGGTTGAATGAAAGACACGACTTAATCATCTTTTGCTCTAACTCCTAGAATATTTGACCATAAGTGAAGATTTTTTACAATGAAGTCCTTATTTCTGTGTCCCTTAAGGAAATACAAAGCTTTTTCTATTCGAATTTTCATTTCAAAATTTTGCTGTTGGGTTGAATGAAAGACACGACTTAATCATCTTGAAGCACTAATTTTGCTCTAACTGCTAGACTCTTTGACCTTAAGTGATGATTTTTTACAATGAAGTCCTTATTTCTGTGTCCTTTAAGGAAATATAAAGCTTTTTTTATTCGAATTTTTATTTCAAAATTTTGCTGTTGGGTTGAATGAAAGACACGACTTAATCATCATGAAGCACTAATTTAGCTCTAACTCCTAGACTATTTGACCTTAAGGGACGATATTTTACAATGAAGTCTTTATTCCTGTGTCCTTTAAGGAAATAGAAAGCTTTTTCTATTCGAATTTTTTATTTCAAAATTTTGCTGTTGGGTTGAATGAAAGACACGACTTAATTATCTTTTGCTCTAACTCCTATAATATTTGACCATAAGTGAAGATTTTTTACAATGAAGTCCTTATTTCTGTGTCCCTTAAGGAAATACAAAGCTTTTTCTATTCGAATTTTCATTTCAAAATTTTGCTGTTGGGTTGAACTAAAGACACGACTTAATCATCTTGAAGAACTAATTTTGCTCTAACTCCTAGACTATTTGACCTTAAGTGATGATTTTTTACAATGAAGTCCTTATTTCTGTGTCCTTTAAGGAAATATAAAGCTTTTTTTATTCGAATTTTTATTTCAAAATTTTGCTGTTGGGTTGAATGAAAGACACGACTTAATCATCATGAAGCACTAATTTAGCTCTAACTCCTAGACTATTTGACCTTAAGGGACGATATTTTACAATGAAGTCTTTATTCCTGTGTCCTTTAAGGAAATAGAAAGCTTTTTCTATTCGAATTTTTTATTTCAAAATTTTGCTGTTGGGTTGAATGAAAGACACGACTTAATCATCTTTTGCACTAACTCCTAGAATATTTGACCATAAGTGAAGATTTTTTACAATGAAGTCCTTATTTCTGTGTCCCTTAAGGAAATACAAAGCTTTTTCTATTCGAATTTTCATTTCAAAATTTTGCTGTTGGGTTGAACTAAAGACACGACTTAATCATCTTGAAGAACTAATTTTGCTCTAACTCCTAGACTATTTGACCTTAAGTGATGATTTTTTACAATGAAGTCCTTATTTCTGTGTCCTTTAAGGAAATACAAAGCTTTTTCTATTCGAATTTTCATTTCAAAATTTTGTTGTTGGGTTGAACTAAAGACACGACTAAATCATTTTGAAGCACTAATTTTGCTCTAACTCCTAGACTATTTGACCTTAAGGGATGATTTTTTACAATGAAGTCATTATTTTTGTGTCCTTTGAGGAAATTCAAAGCTTTTTCTATTCGAATTTTCATTTCAAAATTTTGCAGTTGGGTTGAATGAAAGACACGACTTAATCATCTTGAAGCACTAATTTTGCTCTAACTCCTAGACTATTTGACCTTAAGGGTCGATTTTTTACAATGAAGTCCTTTTTCCTGTGTCATTTAAGGAAATATAAAGCTTTTTCTATTCGAATTTTCATTTCAAAATTTTGCTGTTGGGTTGGATGAAAGACACGACTTAATCATCTTGAAGCACTAATTTCGCTCTAACTCCTAGACTATTTGACCTTAAGTGATGATTTTTTACAATGAAGTCCTTATTCCTGTGTCCTTTAAGGAAATACAAAGCTTTTTCTATTCGAATTTTCATTTGAAAATTTTGCTGTTGGGTTGAATGAAAGACACGACTTACTTAATCATCTTGAAGCACTAATTTTGCTCTAACTCCTAGACTATTTGACCTTAAGTGATGATTTTTTACAATGAAGTCCTTATTCCTGTGTCCTTTAAGGAAATATAAAGCTTTTTTTATTCGAATTTTTATTTCAAAATTTTGCTGTTGGGTTGAATGAAAGACACGACTTAATCATCATGAAGCACTAATTTAGCTCTAACTCCTAGACTATTTGACCTTAAGGGACGATATTTTACAATGAAGTCTTTATTCTTGTGTCCTTTAAGGAAATAGAAAGCTTTTTTTATTCGAATTTTTTATTTCAAAATTTTGCTGTTGGGTTGAATGAAAGACACGACTTAATCATCTTTTGCTCTAACTCCTAGAATATTTGACCATAAGTGAAGATTTTTTACAATGAAGTCCTTATTTCTGTGTCCCTTAAGGAAATACAAAGCTTTTTCTATTCGAATTTTCATTTCAAAATTTTGCTGTTGGGTTGAACTAAAGACACGACTTAATCATCTTGAAGAACTAATTTTGCTCTAACTCCTAGACTATTTGACCTTAAGTGATGATTTTTTACAATGAAGTCCTTATTTCTGTGTCCTTTAAGGAAATACAAAGCTTTTTCTATTCGAATTTTCATTTCAAAATTTTGTTGTTGGGTTGAACTAAAGACACAACTAAATCATTTTGAAGCACTAATTTTGCTCTAACTCCTAGACTATTTAACCTAAAGGGTTGATTTTTTACAATGAAGTCCTTATTTCTGTGTCCTTTAAGGAAATATAAAGCATTTTCTATTCGAATTTTCATTTCAAAATTTTGCTGTTGGATTGATTCAAAGACACGACTTAATCATTTTGAAGCACTAATTTATCTCAAACTCCTAGACTATTTGACCTTTAGGGATGATTTTTTACAATGAAGTCCTTATTCCTGTGTCGTTTAAGGAAATAGAAAGCTTTTTCTATTCGAATTTTTTATTTCAAAATTTTGCTGTTGGGTTGAATGAAAGACACGACTTAATCATCTTTTGCTCTAACTCCTAGAATATTTGACCATAAGTGAAGATTTTTTACAATGAAGTCCTTATTTCTGTGTCCCTTAAGGAAATACAAAGCTTTTTCTATTCGAATTTTCATTTCAAAATTTTGCTGTTGGGTTGAATGAAAGACACGACTTAATCATCTTGAAGCACTAATTTTGCTCTAACTCCTAGACTCTTTGACCTTAAGAAATGATTTTTTACAATGAAGTCCTAATGCCTGTGTCCTTTAAGGAAATACAAAGCTTTTTCGATTCGAATTTTCATTTCAAAATTTTGCAGTTGGGTTGAATGAAAGACACGACTTAATCATCTTGAAGCACTAATTTTGCTCTAACTCCTAGACTATTTGACCTTAAGGGATGATTTTTTACAATGAAGTCCTTATTCCTGTGTCCTTAAAGGAAATACAAAGCTTTTTCTATTCGAATTTTCATTTCAAAATTTTGCAGTTGGGTTGAATGAAAGACACGACTTAATCATCTTGAAGCACTAATTTTGCTCTAACTCCTAGACTATTTGACCTTAAGGGTCGATTTTTTACAATGAAGTCATTATTCTTGTGTCCTCTAAGGAAATCTAAAGCTTTTTCTATTCGAATTTTCATTTCAAAATTTTGCTATTGGGTTGAATGAAAGACACGACTTAATCATCTTGAAGCACTTATTTTGCTCTAACTCCTAGACTATTTGACCTTAAGAAATGATTTTTTACAATGAAGTCCTTTTTCCTGTGTCCTTTAAGGAAATATAAAGCTTTTTCTATTCGAATTTTCATTTCAAAATTTTGCTGTTGGGTTGGATGAAAGACACGACTTAATCATCTTGAAGCACTAATTTCGCTCTAACTCCTAGACTATTTGACCTTAAGTGATGATTTTTTACAATGAAGTCCTTATTCCTGTGTCCTTTAAGGAAATTTAAAGCTTTTTCTATTCGAATTTTCATTTCAAAATTTTGCTGTTGAGTTGAATGAAAGACACGACTTAATAATCTTGAAGCACTAATTTTGCTCTAACTCTTAGACTATTTGACCTTAAGGGATGATTATTTACAATAAGGTCCTTATTCCTGTGTCCTTTAAGGAAATACAAAGCTTTTTCTATTCGAATTTTCATTTCAAAATTTTGCAGTTGGGTTGAATGAAAGACACGACTTAATCATCTTGAAGCACTAATTTAGCTCTAACTCCTAGACTATTTGACCTTAAGGGATGATTTCTTACAATGAAGTCCTTATTCCTGTGTCCTTTAAGAAAATACAAAGCTTTTTCTATTCGAATTTTCATTTCAAAATTTTGCTGTTGGGTTGAATGAAAGACACGACTTAATAATCTTGAAGCACTAATTTTGCTCTAACTCCTAGACTATTTGACCTTAAGAAATGATTTTTTACAATGAAGTCCTTATTCCTGTGTCCTTTAAGGAAATACAAAGCTTTTTCTATTCGAATTTTCATTTCAAAATGTTGCTGTTGGGTTGAATGAAAGACACGACTTAATCATCTTGAAGCACTAATTTTGCTCTAACTCCTAGACTATTTGACCTTAAGGGATTATTTTTTACAATGAAGTCCTTATTCTTGTGTCCTTTAAGGAATTACAAAACTTTTTCTATTCGAATTTTCATTTCAAAATTTTGCTGTTGGGTTGAATGAAAGACACGACTTAATCATCTTGAAGCACTTATTTTGCTCTAATTCCTAGACTATTTGACCTTAAGGGATGATTTTTTACAATGAAGTCCTTATTCCTGTGTCCTCTAAGGAAATATAAAGCTTTTCTATTCGAATTTTCATTTGAAAATTTTGCTGTTGGGTTGGATGAAAGACACGACTTAATCATCTTGAAAAACTAATTTTGCTCTAACTCCTAGACTATTTTACCTTAAGTGATGATTTTTTACAATGAAGTCCTTATTTCTGTGTCCTTTAAGGAAATACAAACGTTTTTCTATTCGAATTTTCATTTCAAAATTTTGCTTTTGGGTTGAATGAAAGACACGACTTAATCATCGTGAAGCACTAATTTTGCTCTAACTCCTAGACTATTTGACCTTAAGGGACGATTTTTTACAATGAAGTCCTTATTTCTGTGTCCTTTAAGAAAATATAAAGCTTTTTCTATTCGAATTTTTATTTCAAAATTTTGCTGTTGGGTTGAATGAAAGACACGACTTAATCATCTTGAAGCACTAATTTTGCTGTAACTCCTAGACTATTAGACCTTAAGGGACGATTTTTTACAATGAAGTCCTTATTTCTGTGTCCTTTAAGGAAATATAAAGCTTTTTCTATTCGAATTTTTATTTCAAAATTTTGCTGTTGGGTTGAATGAAAGACACGACTTAATCATCATGAAGCACTAATTTAGCTCTAACTCCTAGACTACTTGACCTTAAGGGATGATTTTTTACAATGAAGTCTTTATTCCTGTGTCCTTTAAGGAAATAGAAAGCTTTTTCTATTCGAAATTTTTATTTCAAAATTTTGCTGTTGGGTTGAATGAAAGACACGACTTAATCATCTTTTGCTCTAACTCCTAGAATATTTGACCATAAGTGAAGATTTTTTACAATGAAATCCTTATTTCTGTGTCCCTTAAGGAAATACAAAGCTTTTTCTATTCGAATTTTCATTTCAAAATTTTGCTGTTGGATTGAATGAAAGACACGACTTAATCATTTTGAAGCACTAATTTATCTCAAACTCCTAAACTATTTGACCTTTAGGGATGATTTTTTACAATGAAGTCCTTATTCCTGTGTCCTTTAAGGAATTTCAAAACTTTTTCTATTTGAGTTTTCATTTCAAAATTTTGCTGTTGGGTTGAATGAAAGACACGACTTAATCATATTGAAGCACTAATTTTGCTCTAACTCCTAGACTACTTGACCTTAAAGGATGATTTTTTACAATAAAGTCCTTATTCCTGTGTCCTTTAAGGAAATACAAAGCTTTTTCTATTCGAATTTTCATTTCAAAATTTTGATGTTGGGTTGAATGAAAGACGACTTAATCATCTTGAAGCACTAATTTCGCTCTAACTCCTAGAAAATTTGACCTTAAGGGGTGATTTTTTACAATGAAGTCCTTATTCATGTGTCCTTTAAGGAAATACAAAGCTTTTTCTATTCGAATTTTCATTTCAAAATTTTGCTGTTGGGTTGAATGAAAGACACGACACGACTTAGTCATCTTGAAGCACCAATTTTGCTCTAACTCCTAGACTATTTGACCTTTAGGGATGATGTTTTACAACGAAGTCCTTATTCTTGTGTCCTTTGAGGAAATTCAAAGCTTTTTCTATTCGACACGACTTAATCATCTTTTGCTCTAACTCCTAGAATATTTGACCATAAGTGAAGATTTTTTACAATGAAGTCCTTATTTCTGTGTCCCTTAAGGAAATACAAAGCTTTTTCTATTCGAATTTTCATTTCAAAATTTTGCTGTTGGGTTGAATGAAAGACACGACTTAATCATCTTGAAGCACTAATTTTGCTCTAACTCCTAGACTATTTGACCTTAAGTGATGATTTTTTACAATGAAGTCCTTATTCCTGTGTCCTTTAAGGAAATATAAAGCTTTTTTTATTCGAATTTTTATTTCAAAATTTTGCTGTTGGGTTGAATGAAAGACACGACTTAATCATCATGAAGCACTAATTTAGCTCTAACTCCTAGACTATTTGACCTTAAGGGACGATATTTTACAATGAAGTCTTTATTCTTGTGTCCTTTAAGGAAATAGAAAGCTTTTTTTATTCGAATTTTTTATTTCAAAATTTTGCTGTTGGGTTGAATGAAAGACACGACTTAATCATCTTTTGCTCTAACTCCTAGAATATTTGACCATAAGTGAAGATTTTTTACAATGAAGTCCTTATTTCTGTGTCCCTTAAGGAAATACAAAGCTTTTTCTATTCGAATTTTCATTTCAAAATTTTGCTGTTGGGTTGAACTAAAGACACGACTTAATCATCTTGAAGAACTAATTTTTCTCTAACTCCTAGACTATTTGACCTTAAGTGATGATTTTTTACAATGAAGTCCTTATTTCTGTGTCCTTTAAGGAAATACAAAGCTTTTTCTATTCGAATTTTCATTTCAAAATTTTGTTGTTGGGTTGAACTAAAGACACAACTAAATCATTTTGAAGCACTAATTTTGCTCTAACTCCTAGACTATTTAACCTAAAGGGTTGATTTTTTACAATGAAGTCCTTATTTCTGTGTCCTTTAAGGAAATATAAAGCATTTTCTATTCGAATTTTCATTTCAAAATTTTGCTGTTGGATTGATTCAAAGACACGACTTAATCATTTTGAAGCACTAATTTATCTCAAACTCCTAGACTATTTGACCTTTAGGGATGATTTTTTACAATGAAGTCCTTATTCCTGTGTCGTTTAAGGAAATAGAAAGCTTTTTCTATTCGAATTTTTTATTTCAAAATTTTGCTGTTGGGTTGAATGAAAGACACGACTTAATCATCTTTTGCTCTAACTCCTAGAATATTTGACCATAAGTGAAGATTTTTTACAATGAAGTCCTTATTTCTGTGTCCCTTAAGGAAATACAAAGCTTTTTCTATTCGAATTTTCATTTCAAAATTTTGCTGTTGGGTTGAATGAAAGACACGACTTAATCATCTTGAAGCACTAATTTTGCTCTAACTCCTAGACTCTTTGACCTTAAGAAATGATTTTTTACAATGAAGTCCTAATGCCTGTGTCCTTTAAGGAAATACAAAGCTTTTTCGATTCGAATTTTCATTTCAAAATTTTGCAGTTGGGTTGAATGAAAGACACGACTTAATCATCTTGAAGCACTAATTTTGCTCTAACTCCTAGACTATTTGACCTTAAGGGATGATTTTTTACAATGAAGTCCTTATTCCTGTGTCCTTAAAGGAAATACAAAGCTTTTTCTATTCGAATTTTCATTTCAAAATTTTGCAGTTGGGTTGAATGAAAGACACGACTTAATCATCTTGAAGCACTAATTTTGCTCTAACTCCTAGACTATTTGACCTTAAGGGTCGATTTTTTACAATGAAGTCATTATTCTTGTGTCCTCTAAGGAAATCTAAAGCTTTTTCTATTCGAATTTTCATTTCAAAATTTTGCTATTGGGTTGAATGAAAGACACGACTTAATCATCTTGAAGCACTTATTTTGCTCTAACTCCTAGACTATTTGACCTTAAGAAATGATTTTTTACAATGAAGTCCTTTTTCCTGTGTCCTTTAAGGAAATATAAAGCTTTTTCTATTCGAATTTTCATTTCAAAATTTTGCTGTTGGGTTGGATGAAAGACACGACTTAATCATCTTGAAGCACTAATTTCGCTGTAACTCCTAGACTATTTGACCTTAAGTGATGATTTTTTACAATGAAGTCCTTATTCCTGTGTCCTTTAAGGAAATTTAAAGCTTTTTCTATTCGAATTTTCATTTCAAAATTTTGCTGTTGAGTTGAATGAAAGACACGACTTAATAATCTTGAAGCACTAATTTTGCTCTAACTCTTAGACTATTTGACCTTAAGGGATGATTATTTACAATAAGGTCCTTATTCCTGTGTCCTTTAAGGAAATACAAAGCTTTTTCTATTCGAATTTTCATTTCAAAATTTTGCAGTTGGGTTGAATGAAAGACACGACTTAATCATCTTGAAGCACTAATTTAGCTCTAACTCCTAGACTATTTGACCTTAAGGGATGATTTCTTACAATGAAGTCCTTATTCCTGTGTCCTTTAAGAAAATACAAAGCTTTTTCTATTCGAATTTTCATTTCAAAATTTTGCTGTTGGGTTGAATGAAAGACACGACTTAATAATCTTGAAGCACTAATTTTGCTCTAACTCCTAGACTATTTGACCTTAAGAAATGATTTTTTACAATGAAGTCCTTATTCCTGTGTCCTTTAAGGAAATACAAAGCTTTTTCTATTCGAATTTTCATTTCAAAATGTTGCTGTTGGGTTGAATGAAAGACACGACTTAATCATCTTGAAGCACTAATTTTGCTCTAACTCCTAGACTATTTGACCTTAAGGGATTAT
Organism: Platycheirus rosarum; assembly: GCA_963971375.1. Taxonomy (NCBI): domain Eukaryota; kingdom Metazoa; phylum Arthropoda; class Insecta; order Diptera; family Syrphidae; genus Platycheirus; species Platycheirus rosarum. The sequence goes on along the minus strand of OZ020511.1, from coordinate 11,405,942 downwards.
TTTTTACAATGAAGTCCTTATTCTTGTGTCCTTTAAGGAATTACAAAACTTTTTCTATTCGAATTTTCATTTCAAAATTTTGCTGTTGGGTTGAATGAAAGACACGACTTAATCATCTTGAAGCACTTATTTTGCTCTAATTCCTAGACTATTTGACCTTAAGGGATGATTTTTTACAAAGAAGTCCTTATTCCTGTGTCCTCTAAGGAAATATAAAGCTTTTCTATTCGAATTTTCATTTGAAAATTTTGCTGTTGGGTTGGATGAAAGACACGACTTAATCATCTTGAAAAACTAATTTTGCTCTAACTCCTAGACTATTTTACCTTAAGTGATGATTTTTTACAATGAAGTCCTTATTTCTGTGTCCTTTAAGGAAATACAAACGTTTTTCTATTCGAATTTTCATTTCAAAATTTTGCTTTTGGGTTGAATGAAAGACACGACTTAATCATCTTGAAGCACTAATTTTGCTCTAACTCCTAGACTATTTGACCTTAAGGGACGATTTTTTACAATGAAGTCCTTATTTCTGTGTCCTTTAAGAAAATATAAAGCTTTTTCTATTCGAATTTTTATTTCAAAATTTTGCTGTTGGGTTGAATGAAAGACACGACTTAATCATCTTGAAGCACTAATTTTGCTGTAACTCCTAGACTATTAGACCTTAAGGGACGATTTTTTACAATGAAGTCCTTATTTCTGTGTCCTTTAAGGAAATATAAAGCTTTTTCTATTCGAATTTTTATTTCAAAATTTTGCTGTTGGGTTGAATGAAAGACACGACTTAATCATCATGAAGCACTAATTTAGCTCTAACTCCTAGACTACTTGACCTTAAGGGAGGATTTTTTACAATGAAGTCTTTATTCCTGTGTCCTTTAAGGAAATAGAAAGCTTTTTCTATTCGAAATTTTTATTTCAAAATTTTGCTGTTGGGTTGAATGAAAGACACGACTTAATCATCTTTTGCTCTAACTCCTAGAATATTTGACCATAAGTGAAGATTTTTTACAATGAAATCCTTATTTCTGTGTCCCTTAAGGAAATACAAAGCTTTTTCTATTCGAATTTTCATTTCAAAATTTTGCTGTTGGATTGAATGAAAGACACGACTTAATCATTTTGAAGCACTAATTTATCTCAAACTCCTAAACTATTTGACCTTTAGGGATGATTTTTTACAATGAAGTCCTTATTCCTGTGTCCTTTAAGGAATTTCAAAACTTTTTCTATTTGAGTTTTCATTTCAAAATTTTGCTGTTGGGTTGAATGAAAGACACGACTTAATCATACTGAAGCACTAATTTTGCTCTAACTCCTAGACTACTTGACCTTAAAGGATGATTTTTTACAATAAAGTCCTTATTCCTGTGTCCTTTAAGGAAATACAAAGCTTTTTCTATTCGAATTTTCATTTCAAAATTTTGATGTTGGGTTGAATGAAAGACGACTTAATCATCTTGAAGCACTAATTTCGCTCTAACTCCTAGAAAATTTGACCTTAAGGGGTGATTTTTTACAATGAAGTCCTTATTCATGTGTCCTTTAAGGAAATACAAAGCTTTTTCTATTCGAATTTTCATTTCAAAATTTTGCTGTTGGGTTGAATGAAAGACACGACACGACTTAGTCATCTTGAAGCACCAATTTTGCTCTAACTCCTAGACTATTTGACCTTTAGGGATGATGTTTTACAACGAAGTCCTTATTCTTGTGTCCTTTAAGAAAATTCAAAGCTTTTTCTATTCGAATTTTCATTTCAAAATTTTGCTGTTGGGTTGAATGAAAGACACGACTTAATCATCTTGAAGTACTAATTTTGCTCTAACTCCTAGACTATTTGACCTTAAGTGATGATTTTTTACAATGAAGTCCTTATTCCTGTGTCCTGTAAGGAAAAACAAAGCTTTTTCTATTCGAATTTTCATTTCAAAATTTTGCTGTTGGGTTGAATGAAAGACACGACTTAATCATCTTGAAGCACTTATTTTGCTCTAATTCCTAGACTATTTGACTTTAAGGGATGATTTTTTACAATGAAGTCCTTATTCCTGTGTCCTCTAAGGAAATATAAAGCTTTTCTATTCGAATTTTCATTTGAAAATTTTGCTGTTGGGTTGGATGAAAGACACGACTTAATCATCTTGAAAAACTAATTTTGCTCTAACTCCTAGACTATTTTACCTTAAGTGATGATTTTTTACAATGAAGTCCTTATTTCTGTGTCCTTTAAGGAAATACAAACCTTTTTCTATTCGAATTTTCATTTCAAAATTTTGCTTTTGGGTTGAATGAAAGACACGACTTAATCATCTTGAAGCACTAATTTTGCTCTAACTCCTAGACTATTTGACCTTAAGGGACGATTTTTTACAATGAAGTCCTTATTTCTGTGTCCTTTAAGAAAATATAAAGCTTTTTCTATTCGAATTTTTATTTCAAAATTTTGCTGTTGGGTTGAATGAAAGACACGACTTAATCATCTTGAAGCACTAATTTTGCTGTAACTCCTAGACTATTAGACCTTAAGGGACGATTTTTTACAATGAAGTCCTTATTTCTGTGTCCTTTAAGGAAATATAAAGCTTTTTCTATTCGAATTTTTATTTCAAAATTTTGCTGTTGGGTTGAATGAAAGACACGACTTAATCATCATGAAGCACTAATTTAGCTCTAACTCCTAGACTACTTGACCTTAAGGGACGATATTTTACAATGAAGTCTTTATTCCTGTGTCCTTTAAGGAAATAGAAAGCTTTTTCTATTCGAATTTTTTATTTCAAAATTTTGCTGTTGGGTTGAATGAAAGACACGACTTAATCATCTTTTGCTCTAACTCCTAGAATATTTGACCATAAGTGAAGATTTTTTACAATGAAATCCTTATTCTTGTGTCCTTTAAGGAAATTTAAAGCTTTTTCTATTCGAATTTTCATTTCAAAATTTTGCTGTTGGATTGAATGAAAGACACGACTTAATCATTTTGAAGCACTAATTTATCTCAAACTCCTAAACTATTTGACCTTTAGGGATGATTTTTTACAATGAAGTCCTTATTCCTGTGTCCTTTAAGGAATTTCAAAACTTTTTCTATTTGAGTTTTCATTTCAATATTTTGCTGTTGGGTTGAATGAAAGACACGACTTAATCATATTGAAGCACTAATTTTGCTCTAACTCCTAGACTACTTGACCTTAAAGGATGATTTTTTACAATAAAGTCCTTATTCCTGTGTCCTTTAAGGAAATACAAAGCTTTTTCTATTCGAATTTTCATTTCAAAATTTTGATGTTGGGTTGAATGAAAGACGACTTAATCATCTTGAAGCACTAATTTCGCTCTAACTCCTAGAATATTTGACCTTAAGGGGTGATTTTTAACAATGAAGTCCTTATTCATGTGTCCTTTAAGGAAATACAAAGCTTTTTCTATTCGAATTTTCATTTCAAAATTTTGCTGTTGGGTTGAATGAAAGACACGACACGACTTAGTCATCTTGAAGCACCAATTTTGCTCTAACTCCTAGACTATTTGACCTTTAGGGATGATGTTTTATAACGAAGTCCTTATTCTTGTGTCCTTTAAGAAAATTCAAAGCTTTTTCTATTCGAATTTTCATTTCAAAATTTTGCTGTTGGGTTGAATGAAACACACGACTTAATCATCTTGAAGTACTAATTTTGCTCTAACTCCTAGACTATTTGACCTTAAGTGATGATTTTTTACAATGAAGTCCTTATTTCTGTGTCCTTTAAAGAAATACAAAGCTTTTTCTATTCGAATTTTCATTTCAAAATTTTGTTGTTGGGTTGAACTAAAGACACGACTAAATCATTTTGAAGCACTAATTTTGCTCTTACTCCTAGACTATTTAACCTAAAGGGTTGATTTTTTAATGAAGTCCTTATTTCTGGGTCCTTTAAGGAAATATAAAGCATTTTCTATTCGAATTTTCATTTCAAAATTTTGCTGTTGGATTGAATGAAAGACACGACTTAATCATTTTGAAGCACTAATTTTGCTCAAACTCCTAGACTATTTGACCTTTAGGGATGATTTCTTACAATGAAGTCCTTATTCCTGTGTCCTTTAAGGATTTTCAAAACTTTTTCTATTTGAGTTTTCATTTCAAAATTTTGCTGTTGGGTTGAATGAAAGACACGACTTAATCATATTGAAGCACTAATTTTGCTCTAGCTCCTAGACTACTTGACCTTAAAGGATGATTTTTTACAATAAAGTCCTTATTCCTGTGTCCTTTAAGGAAATACAAAGCTTTTTCTATTCGAATTTTTTATTTCAATATTTTGCTGTTGGGTTGAATGAAAGACACGACTTAATCATCTTGAAGAACTAATTTTGCTCTAACTCCTTGACTATTTGACCTTAAGTGATGATTTTTTACAATGAAGTCCTTATTTCTGTGTCCTTTAAGGAAATACAAAGCTTTTTCTATTCGAATTTTCATTTCAAAATTTTGTTGTTGGGTTGAACTAAAGACACGACTAAATCATTTTGAAGCACTAATTTTGCTCTAACTCCTAGACTATTTAACCTAAAGGGTTGATTTTTTACAATGAAGTCCTTATTTCTGTGTCCTTTAAGGAAATATAAAGCATTTTTTATTCGAATTTTCATTTCAAAATTTTGCTGTTGGATTGAATGAAAGACACGACTTAATCATTTTGAAGCACTAATTTTGCTCAAACTCCTAGACTATTTGACCTTTAGGGGTGATTTTTTACAATGAAGTCCTTATTCCTGTGTCCTTTAAAGAATTACAAAACTTTTTCTATTTGAGTTTTCATTTCAAAATTTTGCTGTTGGGTTGAATGAAAGACACGACTTAATCATATTGAAGCACTAATTTTGCTCTAACTCCTACACTACTTGACCTTAAAGGATGATTTTTTACAATAAAGTCCTTATTCCTGTGTCCTTTAAGGAAATACAAAGCTTTTTCTATTCGAATTTTCATTTCAAAATTTTGCTGTTGGGTTGAATGAAAGACACGACTTAATCATCTTGAAGCACTAATTTTGCTCTAACTCCTAGAATATTTGACCTTAAGGGGTGATTTTTTACAATGAAGTCCTTATTCCTGTGTCCTTTAAGGAAATACAAAGCTTTTTCTATTCGAATTTTCATTTCAAAATTTTGCTGTTGGGTTGAATGAAAGACACGACTTAATCATCATGAAGCACTAATTTATCTCTAACTCCTAGACTATTTGACCTTAAGGGTCGATTTTTTACAATGAAGTCATTATTCTTGTGTCCTTTAAGGAAATTCAAAGCTTTTTCTATTCGAATTTTCATTTCAAAATTTTGCTGTTGGGTTGAATGAAAGACACGACTTAATCATCTTGAAGCACTAATTTTGCTCTAACTCCTAGAATATTTGACCTTTAGGGATGATTTTTTACAATGAAGTCCTTATTTCTGTGTCCTTTAAGGAAATACGAAGCTTTTTCTATTCGAATTTTCATTTCAAAATTTTGCAGTTGGGTTGAATGAAAGGCACGACTTAATCATCTTGAAGCACTAATTTTGCTCTAACTCCTAGACTATTTGACCTTAAGGGATGATTTTTTACAATGAAGTCCTTATTCCTGTGTCCTTTAAGGAAATACAAAGCTTTTTCTATTCGAATTTTCATTTCAAAATTTTGCTGTTGGGTTGAATGAAAGACACGACTTAATCATCTTGAAGCACTAATTTTGCTCTAACTCCTAGACTATTTGACCTTAAGGGTCGATTTTTTACAATGAAGTCCTTATTCCTGTGTCCTTTAAGGAAATACAAAGCTTTTTCTATTCGAATTTTCATTTCAAAATTTTGCTGTTGGGTTGAATGAAAGACATGACTTAATCATCTTGAAGCACTAATTTTGCTCTAACTCCTAGACTATTTGACCTTAAGGGATGATGTTTTACAATGAAGTCCTTATTCCTGTGTCCTTTAAGGAAATACAAAGGTTTTTCTATTCGAATTTTCATTTCATAATTTTCCTGTTGGGTTGAATGAAAGACACGACTTAATCATTTTGAAGCACTAATTTTGCTCTAACTCCTAGACTATTTGACCTTAAGGGATGATTTTTTACAATAAAGTCTTTTTTTCCTGTGTCCTTTAAGGAAATACAAAGCTTTTTCTATTCGAATTTTCATTTCAAAATTTTGCTGTTGGGTTGAATGAAAGACACGACTTAATAATCTTGAAGCACTAATTTTGCTTTAACTCTTAGACTATTTGACCTAAAGGGATGATTTTTTACAATGAAGTCATTATTCTTGTGTCCTTTAAGGAAATACAAAGCTTTTTCTATTCGAATTTTCATTTCAAAATTTTGCAGTTGGGTTGAATGAAAGACACGACACGACTTAATCATCTTGAAGCACTTATTTTGCTCTAACTCCTAGACTATTTGACCTTAAGGGATGATTTTTTACAATGAAGTCATTATTCTTGTGTCCTTTAAGGAATTTCAAAACTTTTTCTATTTGAGTTTTCATTTCAATATTTTGCTGTTGGGTTGAATGAAAGACACGACTTAATCATATTGAAGCACTAATTTTGCTCTAACTCCTAGACTACTTGACCTTAAAGGATGATTTTTTACAATAAAGTCCTTATTCCTGTGTCCTTTAAGGAAATACAAAGCTTTTTCTATTCGAATTTTCATTTCAAAATTTTGATGTTGGGTTGAATGAAAGACGACTTAATCATCTTGAAGCACTAATTTCGCTCTAACTCCTAGAATATTTGACCTTAAGGGGTGATTTTTAACAATGAAGTCCTTATTCATGTGTCCTTTAAGGAAATACAAAGCTTTTTCTATTCGAATTTTCATTTCAAAATTTTGCTGTTGGGTTGAATGAAAGACACGACACGACTTAGTCATCTTGAAGCACCAATTTTGCTCTAACTCCTAGACTATTTGACCTTTAGGGATGATGTTTTATAACGAAGTCCTTATTCTTGTGTCCTTTAAGAAAATTCAAAGCTTTTTCTATTCGAATTTTCATTTCAAAATTTTGCTGTTGGGTTGAATGAAACACACGACTTAATCATCTTGAAGTACTAATTTTGCTCTAACTCCTAGACTATTTGACCTTAAGTGATGATTTTTTACAATGAAGTCCTTATTTCTGTATCCTTTAAAGAAATACAAAGCTTTTTCTATTCGAATTTTCATTTCAAAATTTTGTTGTTGGGTTGAACTAAAGACACGACTAAATCATTTTGAAGCACTAATTTTGCTCTTACTCCTAGACTATTTAACCTAAAGGGTTGATTTTTTAATGAAGTCCTTATTTCTGGGTCCTTTAAGGAAATATAAAGCATTTTCTATTCGAATTTTCATTTCAAAATTTTGCTGTTGGATTGAATGAAAGACACGACTTAATCATTTTGAAGCACTAATTTTGCTCAAACTCCTAGACTATTTGACCTTTAGGGATGATTTCTTACAATGAAGTCCTTATTCCTGTGTCCTTTAAGGATTTTCAAAACTTTTTCTATTTGAGTTTTCATTTCAAAATTTTGCTGTTGGGTTGAATGAAAGACACGACTTAATCATATTGAAGCACTAATTTTGCTCTAGCTCCTAGACTACTTGACCTTAAAGGATGATTTTTTACAATAAAGTCCTTATTTCTGTGTCCTTTAAGAAAATACAAAGCTTTTTCTATTCGAATTTTCATTTCAAAATTTTGCAGTTGGGTTGAATGAAAGACACGACTTAATCATCTTGAAGCACTAATTTTGCTCTAACTCCTAGAATATTTGACCTAAAGGGACGATATTTTACAATGAAGTCCTTATTTCTGTGTCCTTTAAGGAAATACAAAGCTTTTTCTATTCGAATTTTTTATTTCAATATTTTGCTGTTGGGTTGAATGAAAGACACGACTTAATCATCTTGAAGAACTAATTTTGCTCTAACTCCTTGACTATTTGACCTTAAGTGATGATTTTTTACAATGAAGTCCTTATTTCTGTGTCCTTTAAGGAAATACAAAGCTTTTTCTATTCGAATTTTCATTTCAAAATTTTGCTGTTGGGTTGAATGAAAGACACGACTTAATAATCTTGAAGCACTAATTTTGCTTTAACTCTTAGACTATTTGACCTAAAGGGATGATTTTTTACAATGAAGTCATTATTCTTGTGTCCTTTAAGGAAATACAAAGCTTTTTCTATTCGAATTTTCATTTCAAAATTTTGCTGTTGGATTGAATGAAAGACACGACTTAATCATTTTGAAGCACTAATTTATCTCAAACTCCTAAACTATTTGACCTTTAGGGATGATTTTTTACAATGAAGTCCTTATTCCTGTGTCCTTTAAGGAATTTCAAAACTTTTTCTATTTGAGTTTTCATTTCAATATTTTGCTGTTGGGTTGAATGAAAGACACGACTTAATCATATTGAAGCACTAATTTTGCTCTAACTCCTAGACTACTTGACCTTAAAGGATGATTTTTTACAATAAAGTCCTTATTCCTGTGTCCTTTAAGGAAATACAAAGCTTTTTCTATTCGAATTTTCATTTCAAAATTTTGATGTTGGGTTGAATGAAAGACGACTTAATCATCTTGAAGCACTAATTTCGCTCTAACTCCTAGAATATTTGACCTTAAGGGGTGATTTTTAACAATGAAGTCCTTATTCATGTGTCCTTTAAGGAAATACAAAGCTTTTTCTATTCGAATTTTCATTTCAAAATTTTGCTGTTGGGTTGAATGAAAGACACGACACGACTTAGTCATCTTGAAGCACCAATTTTGCTCTAACTCCTAGACTATTTGACCTTTAGGGATGATGTTTTATAACGAAGTCCTTATTCTTGTGTCCTTTAAGAAAATTCAAAGCTTTTTCTATTCGAATTTTCATTTCAAAATTTTGCTGTTGGGTTGAATGAAACACACGACTTAATCATCTTGAAGTACTAATTTTGCTCTAACTCCTAGACTATTTGGCCTTAAGTGATGATTTTTTACAATGAAGTCCTTATTTCTGTGTCCTTTAAAGAAATACAAAGCTTTTTCTATTCGAATTTTCATTTCAAAATTTTGTTGTTGGGTTGAACTAAAGACACGACTAAATCATTTTGAAGCACTAATTTTGCTCTTACTCCTAGACTATTTAACCTAAAGGGTTGATTTTTTAATGAAGTCCTTATTTCTGGGTCCTTTAAGGAAATATAAAGCATTTTCTATTCGAATTTTCATTTCAAAATTTTGCTGTTGGATTGAATGAAAGACACGACTTAATCATTTTGAAGCACTAATTTTGCTCAAACTCCTAGACTATTTGACCTTTAGGGATGATTTCTTACAATGAAGTCCTTATTCCTGTGTCCTTTAAGGATTTTCAAAACTTTTTCTATTTGAGTTTTCATTTCAAAATTTTGCTGTTGGGTTGAATGAAAGACACGACTTAATCATATTGAAGCACTAATTTTGCTCTAGCTCCTAGACTACTTGACCTTAAAGGATGATTTTTTACAATAAAGTCCTTATTCCTGTGTCCTTTAAGAAAATACAAAGCTTTTTCTATTCGAATTTTCATTTCAAAATTTTGCAGTTGGGTTGAATGAAAGACACGACTTAATCATCTTGAAGCACTAATTTTGCTCTAACTCCTAGAATATTTGACCTAAAGGGAAGATATTTTACAATGAAGTCCTTATTTCTGTGTCCTTTAAGGAAATACAAAGCTTTTTCTATTCGAATTTTTTATTTCAATATTTTGCTGTTGGGTTGAATGAAAGACACGACTTAATCATCTTGAAGAACTAATTTTGCTCTAACTCCTTGACTATTTGACCTTAAGTGATGATTTTTTACAATGAAGTCCTTATTTCTGTGTCCTTTAAGGAAATACAAAGCTTTTTCTATTCGAATTTTCATTTCAAAATTTTGTTGTTGGGTTGAACTAAAGACACGACTAAATCATTTTGAAGCACTAATTTTGCTCTAACTCCTAGACTATTTAACCTAAAGGGTTGATTTTTTACAATGAAGTCCTTATTTCTGTGTCCTTTAAGGAAATATAAAGCATTTTTTATTCGAATTTTCATTTCAAAATTTTGCTGTTGGATTGAATGAAAGACACGACTTAATCATTTTGAAGCACTAATTTTGCTCAAACTCCTAGACTATTTGACCTTTAGGGGTGATTTTTTACAATGAAGTCCTTATTCCTGTGTCCTTTAAAGAATTACAAAACTTTTTCTATTTGAGTTTTCATTTCAAAATTTTGCTGTTGGGTTGAATGAAAGACACGACTTAATCATATTGAAGCACTAATTTTGCTCTAACTCCTAGACTACTTGACCTTAAAGGATGATTTTTTACAATAAAGTCCTTATTCCTGTGTCCTTTAAGGAAATACAAAGCTTTTTCTATTCGAATTTTCATTTCAAAATTTTGCTGTTGGGTTGAATGAAAGACACGACTTAATCATCTTGAAGCACTAATTTTGCTCTAACTCCTAGAATATTTGACCTTAAGGGGTGATTTTTTACAATGAAGTCCTTATTCCTGTGTCCTTTAAGGAAATACAAAGCTTTTTCTATTCGAATTTTCATTTCAAAATTTTGCTGTTGGGTTGAATGAAAGACACGACTTAATCATCATGAAGCACTAATTTATCTCTAACTCCTAGACTATTTGACCTTAAGGGTCGATTTTTTACAATGAAGTCATTATTCTTGTGTCCTTTAAGGAAATTCAAAGCTTTTTCTATTCGAATTTTCATTTCAAAATTTTGCTGTTGGGTTGAATGAAAGACACGACTTAATCATCTTGAAGCACTAATTTTGCTCTAACTCCTAGAATATTTGACCTTTAGGGATGATTTTTTACAATGAAGTCCTTATTTCTGTGTCCTTTAAGGAAATACGAAGCTTTTTCTATTCGAATTTTCATTTCAAAATTTTGCAGTTGGGTTGAATGAAAGGCACGACTTAATCATCTTGAAGCACTAATTTTGCTCTAACTCCTAGACTATTTGACCTTAAGGGATGATTTTTTACAATGAAGTCCTTATTCCTGTGTCCTTTAAGGAAATACAAAGCTTTTTCTATTCGAATTTTCATTTCAAAATTTTGCTGTTGGGTTGAATGAAAGACACGACTTAATCATCTTGAAGCACTAATTTTGCTCTAACTCCTAGACTATTTGACCTTAAGGGTCGATTTTTTACAATGAAGTCCTTATTCCTGTGTCCTTTAAGGAAATACAAAGCTTTTTCTATTCGAATTTTCATTTCAAAATTTTGCTGTTGGGTTGAATGAAAGACATGACTTAATCATCTTGAAGCACTAATTTTGCTCTAACTCCTAGACTATTTGACCTTAAGGGATGATGTTTTACAATGAAGTCCTTATTCCTGTGTCCTTTAAGGAAATACAAAGGTTTTTCTATTCGAATTTTCATTTCATAATTTTCCTGTTGGGTTGAATGAAAGACACGACTTAATCATTTTGAAGCACTAATTTTGCTCTAACTCCTAGACTATTTGACCTTAAGGGATGATTTTTTACAATAAAGTCTTTTTTCCTGTGTCCTTTAAGGAAATACAAAGCTTTTTCTATTCGAATTTTCATTTCAAAATTTTGCTGTTGGGTTGAATGAAAGACACGACTTAATAATCTTGAAGCACTAATTTTGCTTTAACTCTTAGACTATTTGACCTAAAGGGATGATTTTTTACAATGAAGTCATTATTCTTGTGTCCTTTAAGGAAATACAAAGCTTTTTCTATTCGAATTTTCATTTCAAAATTTTGCAGTTGGGTTGAATGAAAGACACGACACGACTTAATCATCTTGAAGCACTTATTTTGCTCTAACTCCTAGACTATTTGACCTTAAGGGATGATTTTTTACAATGAAGTCATTATTCTTGTGTCCTTTAAGGAAATACAAAGCTTTTTCTATTCGAATTTACATTTCAAAATTTTGCAGTTGGGTTGAATGAAAGACACGACTTAGTCATCTTGAAGCACTAATTTTGCTCTAACTCCTAGACTATTTGACCTTAAGGGTCGATTTTTTACAATGAAGTCCTTATTCCTGTGTCCTTTAAGGAAATACAAAGCTTTTTCTATTCGAATTTTCATTTCAAAATTTTGCTGTTGGGTTGAATGAAAGACATGACTTAATCATCTTGAAGCACTAATTTTGCTCTAACTCCTAGACTATTTGACCTAAAGGGTTGATTTTTTACAATGAAGTCCTTATTCTTGTGTCCTTTAAGGAAATACAAAGCTTTTTCTATTCGAATTTTCATTTCAAAATTTTGCAGTTGGGTTGAATGAAAGACACGACTTAATCATTTTGAAGCACTACTTTTGCTCTAATTCCTAGACTATTAGACCTTAAGGGATGATGTTTTACAATGAAGTCCTTATTCCTGTGTCCTTTAAGGAAATACAAAGCTTTTTCTATTCGAATTTTCATTTCAAAATTTTCCTGTTGGGTTGAATGAAAGACACGACTTAATCATTTTGAAGCACTAATTTTGCTCTAACTCCTAGACTATTTGACCTTAAGGGATGATTTTTTACAATGAAGTCCTTTTTCCTGTGTCCTTTAAGGAAATACAAAGCTTTTTCTATTCGAGTTTTCATTTCAAAATTTTGCTGTCGGGTTGAATGAAAGACACGACTTAATCATCTTGAAGCACTAATTTTGCTCTAACTCCTAGACTACTTGACCTTAAGGGATGATTTTTTACAATAAAGTCCTTATTCCAGTGTTCTTTAAGGAAATATATAGCTTTTTCTATTCGAATTTTCATTTCAAAATTTTGCTGTTGGGTTGAATGAAAGACACGACTTAATCATCTTGAAGCACTAATTTTGTTCTAACTCCTAGACTATTTGACCTCAAGGGATGATTTTTTACAATGAAGTCCTTATTCCTGTGTCCTTTAAGAAAATTCAAAGCTTTTGCTATTCGAATTTTTATTTCAAAATTTTGCTGTTGGGTTGAATGAAAGACACGACTTAATAATCTTGAAGCACTAATTTTGCTCTAACTTTTAGACTATTTGACCTTAAGGGGTGATTTTTTACAATGAAGTCCTTTTTCCTGTGTCTTTTAAGGAAATACAAAGCTTTTTCTATTCGAATTTTCATTTCAAAATTGTGCAGTTGGGTTGGATGAAAGACACGACTTAATCATCTTGAAGCACTCATTTTGCACTAACTCCTAGACTATTTGACCTTAAGGGTCGATTTTTTACAATAAAGTCCTTATTCCTGTGTCCTTTAAGGAAATACAAAGCTTTTTCTATTCGAATTTTCATTTCAAAATCTTGCTGTTGGGTTGAATGAAAGACATGACTTAATCATCTTGAAGCACTAATTTTGCTCTAACTCCTAGACTATTTGACCTAAAGGGTTGATTTTTTACAATGAAGTCCTTATTCTTGTGTCCTTTAAGGAAATTTAAAGCTTTTTCTATTCGAATTTTCATTTCAAAATTTTGCTGTTGGGTTGAATGAAAGACACGACTTAATCATCTTGAAGCACTAATTTTGCTCTAACTCCTAGACTATTTGACCTTAAGAAATGATTTTTTACAATGAAGTCCTTATTTCTGTGTCCTTTAAGGAAATACAAAGCTTTTTCTATTCGAATTTTCATTTCAAAATTTTACTGTTGGGTTGAATGAAAGACACGACTTAATCATCATGAAGCACTAATTTATCTCTAACTCCTAGAATATTTGACCTTAAGGGTCGATTTTGAAAATGAAGTCATTATTTTTGTGTCCTTTGAGGAAATTCAAAGCTTTTTCTATTCGAATTTTCATTTCAAAATTTTGCAGTTGGGTTGAATGAAAGACACGACTTAATCATCTTGAAGCACTAATTTTGCTCTAACTCCTAGACTATTCGACCTTAAGGGATGATTTCTTACAATGAAGTCCTCATTCCTGAAGTAAGTTTCCGATCTTACAAAGCCAACCCTACAGAGGAAAATCGGAAAAAGCACAAACAAGCAAGGAACTCATGCAACTCCGTTATAGAAAGAACCAAATTTTCGCATGACCAAAAATTACGGCAAAAAATTCTGCAGTGTCCCAAAGGCAGTAAAAATTGTTGGTCATTTGTAAAAAATATAAAAAACTCCTCGACATTTTCGGTTCCAACGCTCATCGACAATAACAAACCAATTGTTTACTCTTCAGAGAAGGCAAACTTGCTCGCCGCCCATTTCGCTGCCAGCTCCACGCTGCCTCAAAGCAACGTTGCCCCTCCTGTACTTGAGAATGTAAATTTTTCCATGGGACAAATTTTTTTCCGCACTCGTACAGTAGCAAGAGTTCTCAAAGATCTCGATATACACAAATCCGCTGGCCCGGATGGTATACCCCCGATTCTTCTGAAGAGGTGTTCTTCCACACTGGCAAAGCCATTGCGTAAGCTTTTCCATCGCTCCTACTCTTCTGGAATCTTTTCTAGAAGATGGAAAACAGCATTTGTCCAGCCTGTCCCTAAGAAAGGTGACCCATCCTCCCCCTCCTCCTACCGACCCATAGCACTGACATCCCTTCTTTCTAAGGTCATGGAAACACTGATTAACCGTCAGCTTAAGGAATATCTCGAAGATCGTAAGCTTCTCCATGACCGTCAGTATGGCTTCCGCAGCAACCGTTCCACTGGTGATCTGATGGCATATCTCACCGAACAGTGGAACAAATCTTTACATCGCTTTGGTGAAAGTAAGATTATTGCTCTTGATATCTCCAAGGCATTTGATAGAGTTTGGCATGAAGCTCTCTTATCGAAAATGCGTGCTTTTGGGATCGATAATACTCTTGTTCGTTGGATTAGAAGCTATCTTCTGGACCGTTCAATACAAGTTGTATTGGACGGATTCAAGTCTGATTCCCATAAAATAAATGCTGGTGTGCCCCAGGGCTCTGTTCTGTCTCCGACTCTTTTCCTCATTTTTATAAATGATCTTCTGTCTGTTACTTCTAATCCACTTAACTGTTTTGCTGACGACTCTACCCTCAGCTTTTCATATTCGTTCGATAATTCACGTCCTTCGCCTTCGGACGTACAATTGCAACGGTGCCGTATGTCAAGCTCATTAAACTCCGATTTATACAGCATTGTCAAATGGGGTAATAGAAATCGTGTGGAGTTTAATGCTTCGAAAACTCAATGCTGTCTTCTGTCCTTAAAGCTAAACATTCCCCCAATGCCATTGTCCATGAATGGCACTTACATCGAAGAAACCGAAAAGCTCTCAGTACTCGGTATGTGTGTCAACGACGACCTCCGTTGGAACGACCATATATTTGAGATCGCTAAAAATGCTGCAAAGTGCTTAGGTTTTCTGTATCGGTGTAAGAAGTATTTTTCCCCATCTGATCTGGCTATAATTTATAAAGCGTTTATACGCCCTAAACTCGAGTATAACTCCCACCTCTGGGCAGGTGCTTCGCAAACATCGCTTCACCTGCTTGATAGAATACAAAATCGAGCGTTAAGATTGATAGGTAATAGAACTGCCGCTGAAACAATTGCCCCACTCGAACACCGACGCAATGTTTCATGTCTTTCCTTATTTTATCGTTTCTTTTACAAAAAATGTTCACTCGAAGTAGCCAGTTGCATTCCTCCCCTTAAAAGTTTCTCCCGTAATACTCGTCTCGCAAGGAATGCTCATCAGTTCACCCTTGAGCCTAATTTCCGACGTACCGTGAAATATAGGGATTCTTTTTTTAGCCGAACGACACGATTTTGGAATAGTTTACCCGGCGGGATTTTCCCTTGCCATTTTGATCTGCAAACATTCAAAACCAATCTATCTCTCCCCTCCCTATCTTCGTAATGCCCGCGCAGTGTGTTCTACATTAAAAGGGAAACACATAATCCCTTGTGCGCGCGTTAATTATAAAAAAAAAAAAAAAAAAAACATACATGCAATGCTTCTATTTTTGTGGAGGGTATAATAGCCCCAACATCGTTTGCCCAGGTAGAAATTGCAGTATTTGCTATAGTGAGTGAGTTTTGTACAATGTCGGGGTTGCCTGAGGTAAGTATGTATATGTTGTCTGCATAGATTCCCACAAAATCTAGGTTGTATGATGGTTTGATGAGTTCTACAACATGTATGCGTTGTATGCAACTACTGATAAGGGTGAACCTTGCGGGATTCCATTTTCTACTCTTGAAATATATGAACTGTGTCCATCTACATTGACGCTTTGACTTCTTCCGGAAAGAAATGATAGTACGAGTTTTAGAATTTGCTTTGGGATTCCCCAATGGAGGAGTTGACGGATGACCGGGGTTGATATAACGCGGTCAAATGCTTTTTCGAGGTCAAGTGAAACCACTACGCTATGTTTTGCTTGCTGTAGATTACTTACTAATTTGTGCTCGAGAAGGTGAACCAATGAGTGGACTCCTCTTTTGGGCCTAAAGGCATGTTGTTCTGGACTAATCTTGTTTTCTATATGCCATCCTACTCGTATTGCAATAATTTTTTCCAAGATTTTTGAGAGAATAGGTAGCAAGGATATTGGCCGATATTCATCGTAGGAGTGACAGTTGCGACCTTTTTTGGGAATGGGTTTCAACAGTGCTCTTTTCCAGTCATGCGGGAAAATACCTGTTTTGATTATATTGGAATAGAGGGAGCAGATTTTCAATTTCAGATTAGTAGCGGAAGATTTTACCATTTTGTAAGTTATTTTGTCTTGTCCTGGTGAGGTTCCCTTAGTCATTTGAAGTGTCATAGTAAGTTCCAGCAAAGAAATATCTTCAGTCAAGCACTCTGGGTAGTTTTGTAGGCTTGGTAGATCGTCTATTTTAAATTGAGTTTTTTCTTCAATGATTTTGGATGGGTAAGATAGGTCAGAGCTATATGACCTCCACTTTTCTATAAATGTATTGGCGAACAGTTCTGGATTGCAATGTAGATTATTGCTAAGCATCATAAAAGGGAACATTTCTGGAGGTTTATTAGACCGAATCGATCTGATTTTAGACCATAGGGTCTTCGAATCGATTGAAAGGTCCATTGAGTTGACAAAGGTTTCCCATGAGAGCCTTTTTGATGAGATGCATTCTTTTTTAACTTTTGCACAAATTTTTCTATATGCTAGGCAGTTAACAGTCGTCGGGCTTTGGCGTAATCGGGACCAGGTCGCTTGTTTTTCTTTTATTAGTTTTCCTATGGTGGGTGAAAACCAAATGGGATTGTTTTTTATGCTTTTCTTTTTGGTTGTTGGAATGCTTTTGGATGCAGCTGTTCTTCTTATTTTTTTTTCTTTATTATGGCAGCTTCCTGGTTAATGTTTGATTTGGTTGGTGATGCGGATGTAAGATTTCCAGATATTTGTTCAAATAAACTCCAGTTTGCAAGGTTTTCCTTAAAGCGTGGAGTTTGTCTTCTGGTTGTTCTTCTTTCATGGCTATGAATTATTATTGGTATATGGTCCTTACTTTCTCCTCGAGGGATAACTTCCCAGTGAAGGAGAGGGGCTAGGTCCTCGGAAGCTAATGTAACGTCGATTGCAGAGAATGTGTTCCTAGTGGATAATAACGTAGGTGATCCGTCGTTAAGCACTATTAGCCCTCGTTCATTAATAAATTCTTCAAATTTGGTTCCGGTTGGGTTGTTTTGTGGCGATCCCCAGAGGGTGCTGGCAGCATTGAAGTCACCTAAAATAAGATTGTGGGAATTAGCGTTGCTAGGTATGCTGTTGAGTAGGTCCGAGCTAATTGTTACTTCCCCTTCCCTATAAATGTTTGTTATGTATATTGGGATTGTTCCTGGAGTTTGAATGGTTTGAAATAAAAGTTGTGCTGATGAAGTGATGTGAGATAATATGGGTATGTGTTTTTTCACTAGAAAACCTATGCCTGACTTGGCATATTGATAGTCTTTGTTGTGATGGAGTGATTTGTAATTTTTAATACTGAAGAATTTTTCCTTTTGAGATATGATGTGTGTTTCTTGAAGGGCTATGATGTCTGGGTTATACGTTGATATAAGTATTTCGAGTGCATGTTTGTTGTTACAGAATCCTTGCAGATTCCATTGGAGTATGAGTAATTTGTTAAGTAATTGGTTCATTGTTCGTTATTAAAGGGGTTGTTTGCTTGGGCTGTGGGGATTGTTCCGATTATTTGTCTTATTTTTGTGGGGGATGTTTCGAGGGAAGGGGTTGGGTTGATGGGTGAATTTTCATCCAAATCCAATTCCATTTCCTCATTTTTACTTTCGTTGGCGTTGTTTTGTTGGTTAGGTTTGTTTAGATGGTTTTCATTCGATTGGGGTATATTTTCGATTTCTGTAGAATTATGTGTGTTGGGTGAATTTTGGTGATCTAAGTTGATTTGTGTGGGGGGAAGGGGTGATAGATCTTGTTGTTTGGTGTTTGGGATTGTATTTGTTGCTGGTTGTGAAGGATTGGTTAAGTTTTTATTTTCTTCTGACGTTGTTTTGGAGTTTTCAGTTGATATGGCTTTTGTGACTGTAGTTTTTGTATGGGTGCGATCTTTTATTATTTCTGCCATTGTTTTACTTGCTTCTTGTCTTTTTTTGGGAGCTGGGAGTTGGTGAAGCGCCGGATCGTCGTTGTATATTTGCCAGGCTTCACGAACCGTGCAGCGTCGGTCAGCTTTGATTTTGTTTACCGATTTGTATTTTAGGAAGGATGGACAAGCAGGGTCGTACGATGTATGATTTTCTTGTTTGCAGTTTGTGCAGAATATTCTTGAGCATTCGACATGCGGGGGCGGTAGACAGCAGTCTTTGCAGACTGTGGTGTTTGTACATCTGTTTTTGGTATGCCCTAACTTTTGACACAAAATGCACCTCATAGCGTTCTGAATGTATTCGTCAACTTGACAGTTGACCCATCCAATTTTGATGTCCTTTGGTCTGCGAATTCGATCAAAAGTTATGATTGCAGCGCCTGTTGCTACGAGCTTATTTTTTTCTTTTTTCATTATTTTCCTAACCTCGATGACTTTTTGGTTTTTGAGTTCTGCTAGTAGTTCGTCTTCTGGAATGTCAATTATGTGTCTGGAGAAGATTCTGCCTTGCACGGAATTGAGACTCATATGTGGGGTGATTTTGACTTGAATTGTATCTATTAATTTTGTGTGAGTGAATTGTTTGGCTGTCAGGAGGTTGGGTACTTTTATCAGTAATAGCGAGTTTCATTCAAATTTCAAAGATTTGATCTGAAAATCAAGATTTGCTCTTTTCAATGAAACTTGTTTCATCATTTAATCCTAGTATTGGTCATTCACTGACGAGCATACACAGTATTTGATATCACACACAAAAATACCAGGCATGTACAGTATATATATTTAAAATGCCATATTTGTATTTTCTCTCTTCAAAAACATCTTTATTTGTTATTTTGTATATTTAATGGATATTTGTTAATTTTTTGACTAAGCACGGGCTAGCACAAGTTCACAACAAACAACAAAAACAACAAAATATTTTCCATTTGACGTTTGACCGAAAGACTATTTACATGTATGTGTGAATTCAGATCAAATCTGCCAACCCATCAGAGATCAAATCTTTCGTGTTGAGATTTGATCTAGATTTGCTCTTTTTCTTGCAATGGAACTCTCGAAATTGAAAAAGATCAAATCTTTTGACAGAAAGAGCAAATCTTTTCTTGAATGAAACTCGCTATAAGTCACCGGACCGCATGGCCTTGACTTCTAAGATCTCTTTGGATACATATTCCAAACCTCTATTGATTTGGAATGGGTTGTACGATGCAATGGGGCGTGTGTTATCGGTTGCAGATATGACTAAATAACGTGGGATGTTGTTGTCGTTTTGTGTGGTTGTTGGAAGGGGTGGATAATAGTCGGGGTTGTTGTTTTTACGTTTGATTTTTTTGGATTGGTTCAGGACAACCTCTGGTTCCAGGAGGCTGAACTGGTTGGGGTCAGGGGGGTCCAGGCCCCCTCTCATTATGGGTTTTACACACGGAGAACCAGTGGGTATCGAAAAATTGTAAGAAAAACTTCTATTAGAATTTAATAGAAAATGGCGGTTCTCTTATTAGACTCGTTGTTATACGTCTTTACACGGCTGATGCCCGAATGAGACTACGACTTAATCATCTTGAAGCACTAATTTTGCTCTAACTCCTAGACTATTTGACCTTAAGGGATGATTTTTTACAATGAAGTCCTTATTTCTGTGTCCTTTAAGGATATACAAAGCATTTTGTATTCGAATTTTCATTTAAAAATTTTGCTGTTGGATTGAATGAAAGACACGACTTAATCATCTTGAAGCACTAATTTTGCTCTAACTCCTAGACTATTTGACCTTAAGGGATGATTTTTTACAATGAAGTCCTTATTCCTGTGTCCTTTAAGGAATTACAAAACTTTTTCTATTCGAATTTTCATTTCAAAATTTTTCTGTTGGGTTTAACGAAAGACACGACTTAATCATCTTGAAGAACTAATTTTGCTCTAACTCCTAGACTATTTGACGTTAAGGGATGATTTTTTACAATGAAGTCCCTTTTCCTGTGTCCTTTAAGGAAATACAAAGCTTTTTCTATTCGAATTTTCGTTTCAAAATTTTGCTGTTGGGTTGAATGAAAGACACGACTTAATCATCCTGAAGCACTAATTTTGCTCTAACTCCTAGACTATTTGACCTTAAGGGATGATTTCTTACAATGAAGTCCTCATTCCTGAAGTAAGTTTCCGATCTTACAAAGCCAACCCTACAGAGGAAAATCGGAAAAAGCACAAACAAGCAAGGAACTCATGCAACTCCGTTATAGAAAGAACCAAATTTTCGCATGACCAAAAATTACGGCAAAAAATTCTGCAGTGTCCCAAAGGCAGTAAAAATTGTTGGTCATTTGTAAAAAATATAAAAAACTCCTCGACATTTTCGGTTCCAACGCTCATCGACAATAACAAACCAATTGTTTACTCTTCAGAGAAGGCAAACTTGCTCGCCGCCCATTTCGCTGCCAGCTCCACGCTGCCTCAAAGCAACGTTGCCCCTCCTGTACTTGAGAATGTAAATTTTTCCATGGGACAAATTTTTTTCCGCACTCGTACAGTAGCAAGAGTTCTCAAAGATCTCGATATACACAAATCCGCTGGCCCGGATGGTATACCCCCGATTCTTCTGAAGAGGTGTTCTTCCACACTGGCAAAGCCATTGCGTAAGCTTTTCCATCGCTCCTACTCTTCTGGAATCTTTTCTAGAAGATGGAAAACAGCATTTGTCCAGCCTGTCCCTAAGAAAGGTGACCCATCCTCCCCCTCCTCCTACCGACCCATAGCACTGACATCCCTTATTTCTAAGGTCATGGAAACACTGATTAACCGTCAGCTTAAGGAATATCTCGAAGATCGTAAGCTTCTCCATGACCGTCAGTATGGCTTCCGCAGCAACCGTTCCACTGGTGATCTGATGGCATATCTCACCGAACAGTGGAACAAATCTTTACATCGCTTTGGTGAAAGTAAGATTATTGCTCTTGATATCTCCAAGGCATTTGATAGAGTTTGGCATGAAGCTCTCTTATCGAAAATGCGTGCTTTTGGGATCGATAATACTCTTGTTCGTTGGATTAGAAGCTATCTTCTGGACCGTTCAATACAAGTTGTATTGGACGGATTCAAGTCTGATTCCCATAAAATAAATGCTGGTGTGCCCCAGGGCTCTGTTCTGTCTCCGACTCTTTTCCTCATTTTTATAAATGATCTTCTGTCTGTTACTTCTAATCCACTTAACTGTTTTGCTGACGACTCTACCCTCAGCTTTTCATATTCGTTCGATAATTCACGTCCTTCGCCTTCGGACGTACAATTGCAACGGTGCCGTATGTCAAGCTCATTAAACTCCGATTTATACAGCATTGTCAAATGGGGTAATAGAAATCGTGTGGAGTTTAATGCTTCGAAAACTCAATGCTGTCTTCTGTCCTTAAAGCTAAACATTCCCCCAATGCCATTGTCCATGAATGGCACTTACATCGAAGAAACCGAAAAGCTCTCAGTACTCGGTATGTGTGTCAACGACGACCTCCGTTGGAACGACCATATATTTGAGATCGCTAAAAATGCTGCAAAGTGCTTAGGTTTTCTGTATCGGTGTAAGAAGTATTTTTCCCCATCTGATCTGGCTATAATTTATAAAGCGTTTATACGCCCTAAACTCGAGTATAACTCCCACCTCTGGGCAGGTGCTTCGCAAACATCGCTTCACCTGCTTGATAGAATACAAAATCGAGCGTTAAGATTGATAGGTAATAGAACTGCCGCTGAAACAATTGCCCCACTCGAACACCGACGCAATGTTTCATGTCTTTCCTTATTTTATCGTTTCTTTTACAAAAAATGTTCACTCGAAGTAGCCAGTTGCATTCCTCCCCTTAAAAGTTTCTCCCGTAATACTCGTCTCGCAAGGAATGCTCATCAGTTCACCCTTGAGCCTAATTTCCGACGTACCGTGAAATATAGGGATTCTTTTTTTAGCCGAACGACACGATTTTGGAATAGTTTACCCGGCGGGATTTTCCCTTGCCATTTTGATCTGCAAACATTCAAAACCAATCTATCTCTCCCCTCCCTATCTTCGTAATGCCTGCGCAGTGTGTTCTACATTAAAAGGGAAACACATAATCCCTTGTGCGCGCGTTAATTATAAAAAAAAAAAAAAAAAAAAAACATACATGCAATGCTTCTATTTTTGTGGAGGGTATAATAGCCCCAACATCGTTTGCCCAGGTAGAAATTGCAGTATTTGCTATAGTGAGTGAGTTTTGTACTATGTCGGGGTTGCCTGAGGTAAGTATGTATATGTTGTCTGCATAGATTCCCACAAAATCTAGGTTGTATGATGGTTTGATGAGTTCTACAACATGTATGCGTTGTATGCAACTGCTGATAAGGGTGAACCTTGCGGGATTCCATTTTCTACTCTTGAAATATATGAACTGTGTCCATCTACATTGACGCTTTGACTTCTTCCGGAAAGAAATGATAGTACGAGTTTTAGAATTTGCTTTGGGATTCCCCAATGGAAGAGTTGACGGATGACCGGGGTTGATATAACGCGGTCAAATGCTTTTTCGAGGTCAAGTGAAACCACTACGCTATGTTTTGCTTGCTGTAGATTACTTACTAATTTGTGCTCGAGAAGGTGAACCAATGAGTGGACTCCTCTTTTGGGCCTAAAGGCATGTTGTTCTGGACTAATCTTGTTTTCTATATGCCATCCTACTCGTATTGCAATAATTTTTTCCAAGATTTTTGAGAGAATAGGTAGCAAGGATATTGGCCGATATTCATCGTAGGAGTGACAGTTGCGACCTTTTTTGGGAATGGGTTTCAACAGTGCTCTTTTCCATTCATGCGGGAAAATACCTGTTTTGATTATATTGGAATAGAGGGAGCAGATTTTCAATTTCAGATTAGTAGCGGAAGATTTTACCATTTTGTAAGTTATTTTGTCTTGTCCTGGTGAGGTTCCCTTAGTCATTTGAAGTGTCATAGTAAGTTCCAGCAAAGAAATATCTTCAGTCAAGCACTCTGGGTAGTTTTGTAGGCTTGGGAGATCGTCTATTTTAAATTGAGTTTTTTCTTCAATGATTTTGGATGGGTAAGATAGGTCAGAGCTATATGACCTCCACTTTTCTATAAATGTATTGGCGAACAGTTCTGGATTGCAATGTAGATTATTGCTAAGCATCATAAAAGGGAACATTTCTGGAGGTTTATTAGACCGAATCGATCTGATTTTAGACCATAGGGTCTTCGAATCGATTGAAAGGTCCATTGAGTTGACAAAGGTTTCCCATGAGAGCCTTTTTGATGAGATGCATTCTTTTTTAACTTTTGCACAAATTTTTCTATATGCTAGGCAGTTAACAGTCGTCGGGTTTCGGCGTAATCGGGACCAGGTCGCTTGTTTTTCTTTTATTAGTCTTCCTATGGTGGGTGAAAACCAAATGGGATTGTTTTTTATGCTTTTCTTTTTGGTTGTTGGAATGCTTTTGGATGCAGCTGTTCTTCTTATTTTTTTTCTTTATTATGGCAGCTTCCTGGTTAATGTTTGATTTGGTTGGTGATGCGGATGTAAGATTTCCAGATATTTGTTCAAATAAACTCCAGTTTGCAAGGTTTTCCTTAAAGCGTGGAGTTTGTCTTCTGGTTGTTCTTCTTTCATGGCTATGAATTATTATTGGTATATGGTCCTTACTTTCTCCTCGAGGGATAACTTCCCAGTGAAGGAGAGGGGCTAGGTCCTCGGAAGCTAATGTAACGTCGATTGCAGAGAATGTGTTCCTAGTGGATAATAACGTAGGTGATCCGTCGTTAAGCACTATTAGCCCTCGTTCATTAATAAATTCTTCAAATTTGGTTCCGGTTGGGTTATTTTGTGCCGATCCCCAGAGGGTGCTGGCAGCATTGAAGTCACCTAAAATAAGATTATGGGAATTAGCGTGGCTAGGTATGCTGTTGAGTAGGTCCGAGCTAATTGTTACTTCCCCGTCCCTGTAAATGTTTGTTATGTATATTGGGATTGTTCCTGGAGTTTGAATGGTTTGAAATAAAAGTTGTGCTGATGAAGTGATGTGAGATAATATGGGTATGTGTTTTTTCACTAGAAAACCTATGCCTGACTTGGCATATTGATAGTCTTTGTTGTGATGGAGTGATTTGTAATTTTTAATACTGAAGAATTTTTCCTTTTGAGATATGATGTGTGTTTCTTGAAGGGCTATGATGTCTGGGTTATACGTTGATATAAGTATTTCGAGTGCATGTTTGTTGTTACAGAATCCTTGCAGATTCCATTAGAGTATGAGTAATTTGTTAAGTAACTGGTTCATTGTTTGTTATTAAAGGGGTTGTTTGCTTGGGCTGTGGGGATTGTTCCGATTATTTGTCTTATTTTTGTGGGGGATGTTTCGAGGGAAGGGGTTGGGTTGATGGGTGAATTTTCATCCAAATCCAATTCCATTTCCTCATTTTTACTTTCGTTGGCGTTGTTTTGTTGGTTAGGTTTGTTTAGATGGTTTTCATTCGATTGGGGTATATTTTCGATTTCTGTAGAATTATGTGTGTTGGGTGAATTTTGATGATCTAAGTTGATTTGTGTGGAGGGAAGGGGTGATAGATCTTGTTGTTTGGTGTTTGGGATTGTATTTGTTGCTGGTTGTGAAGGATTGGGTAAGTTTTTATTTTCTTCTGACGTTGTTTTGGAGTTTTCAGTTGATATGGCTTTTGTGACTGTAGTTTTTGTATGGGTGCGATCTTTTATTATTTCTGCCATTGTTTTACTTGCTTCTTGTCTTTTTTTGGGAGCTGGGAGTTGGTGAAGCGCCGGATCGTCGTTGTATATTTGCCAGGCTTCACGAACCGTGCAGCGTCGGTCAGCTTTGATTTTGTTTACCGATTTGTATTTTAGGAAGGATGGACAAGCAGGGTCGTACGATGTATGATTTTCTTGTTTGCAGTTTGTGCAGAATATTCTTGAGCATTCGACATGCGGGGGCGGTAGACAGCAGTCTTTGCAGACTGTGGTGTTTGTACATCTGTTTTTGGTATGCCCTAACTTTTGACACAAAATGCACCTCATAGCGTTCTGAATGTATTCGTCAACTTGACAGTTGACCCATCCAATTTTGATGTCCTTTGGTCTGCGAATTCGATCAAAAGTTATGATTGCAGCGCCTGTTGCTACGAGCTTATTTTTTTCTTTTTTCATTATTTTCCTAACCTCGATGACTTTTTGGTTTTTGAGTTCTGCTAGTAGTTCGTCTTCTGGAATGTCAATTATGTGTCTGGAGAAGATTCTGCCTTGCACGGAATTGAGACTCATATGTGGGGTGATTTTGACTTGAATTGTATCTATTAATTTTGTGTGAGTGAATTGTTTGGCTGTCAGGAGGTTGGGTACTTTTATCAGTAATAGCGAGTTTCATTCAAATTTCAAAGATTTGATCTGAAAATCAAGATTTGCTCTTTTCAATGAAACTTGTTTCATCATTTAATCCTAGTATTGGTCATTCACTGACGAGCATACACAGTATTTGATATCACACACAAAAATACCAGGCATGTACAGTATATATATTTAAAATGCCATATTTGTATTTTCTCTCTTCAAAAACATCTTTATTTGTTATTTTGTATATTTAATGGATATTTGTTAATTTTTTGACTAAGCACGGGCTAGCACAAGTTCACAACAAACAACAAAAACAACAAAATATTTTCCATTTGACGTTTGACCGAAAGACTATTTACATGTATGTGTGAATTCAGATCAAATCTGCCAACCCATCAGAGATCAAATCTTTCGTGTTGAGATTTGATCTAGATTTGCTCTTTTTCTTGCAATGGAACTCTCGAAATTGAAAAAGATCATATCTTTTGACAGAAAGAGCAAATCTTTTCTTGAATGAAACTCGCTATAAGTCACCGGACCGCATGGCCTTGACTTCTAAGATCTCTTTGGATACATATTCCAAACCTCTATTGATTTGGAATGGGTTGTACGATGCAATGGGGCGTGTGTTATCGGTTGCAGATATGACTAAATAACGTGGGATGTTGTTGTCGTTTTGTGTGGTTGTTGGAAGGGGTGGATAATAGTCGGGGTTGTTGTTTTTACGTTTGATTTTTTTGGATTGGTTCAGGACAACCTCTGGTTCCAGGAGGCTGAACTGGTTGGGGTCAGGGGGGTCCAGGCCCAGTCTCATTATGGGTTTTACACACGGAGAACCAGTGGGTATCGAAAAATTGTAAGAAAAACTTCAATTAGTTCAACCACGTGGTTAGCAAATTTTGACACTTGGTAGAATTTAATAGAAAATGGCGGTTCTCTTATTAGACTCGTTGTTATACGTCTTTACACGGCTGATGCCCGAATGAGACTACGACTTAATCATCTTGAAGCACTAATTTTGCTCTAACTCCTAGACTATTTGACCTTAAGGGATGATTTTTTACAATGAAGTCCTTATTTCTGTGTCCTTTAAGGATATACAAAGCATTTTGTATTCGAATTTTCATTTAAAAATTTTGCTGTTGGATTGAATGAAAGACACGACTTAATCATCTTGAAGCACTAATTTTGCTCTAACTCCTAGACTATTTGACCTTAAGGGATGATTTTTTACAATGAAGTCCTTATTCCTGTGTCCTTTAAGGAATTACAAAACTTTTTCTATTCGAATTTTCATTTCAAAATTTTTCTGTTGGGTTTAACAAAAGACACGACTTAATCATCTTGAAGAACTAATTTTGCTCTAACTCCTAGACTATTTGACGTTAAGGGATGATTTTTTACAATGAAGTCCCTTTTCCTGTGTCCTTTAAGGAAATACAAAGCTTTTTGTATTCGAATTTTCGTTTCAAAATTTTGCTGTTGGGTTGAATGAAAGACACGACTTAATCATCTTGAAGCACTAATTTTGCTCTAACTCCTAGACTATTTGACCTTAAGGGATGATTTCTTACAATGAAGTCCTCATTCCTGTGTTCTTTAAGGAAATACAAAGCTTTTTCTATTCGAATTTTCATTTCAAAATTTTGCTGTTGGGTTGAATGAAAGACACGACTTAATCATCTTGAAGCACTAATTTTGCTCTAACTCCTAGACTATTTGACCTTTAGGGACGATTTTTTACAATGAAGTCCATATTTCTGTGTCCTTTAAGGAAATATAAAGCTTTTTCTATTCGAATTTTCATTTCAAAATTTTGCTGTTGGGTTAAATGAAAGACACGACTTAATCATCTTGAAGCACTAATTTTGCTCTAACTCCTAGACTATTTGAACTAAAGGGATGATTTTTTACAATGAAGTCCTTATTTCTGTGTCCTTTAAGGAAATACAAAGAATTTTCTATTCCAATTTTCATTTCAAAATTTTGCTGTTGGATTGAATGAAAGACACGACTTAATCATCTTGAAGCACTAATTTTGCTCTAACTCCTAGACTATTTGATCTTAAGGGATGATTTTTTACAATGAAGTCCTTATTAATGTGTTCTTTAAGGAAATACAAAGCTTTTTTTATTCGAATTTTCATTTCAAAATTTTGCTGTTGGGTTGAATGAAAGACACGACTCAATCATCATGAAGCACTAATTTAGCTCTAACTCCTAGACTATTTGACCTAAAGGGATGATTTTTTACAATGAAGTCCTTATTCCTGTGTCCTTTAAGGAAATACAAAGCTTTTTCTATTCAAACTTTCATTTCAAAATTTTGCTGTTGGGTTGAATGAAAGACACGACTTACTTAATCATCTTGAAGCACTAATTTTGCTCTAACTCCTAGACTATTTGACCTTAAGGGATGATTTTTTACAATGAAGTCCTTATTTTTGTGTCCTTTAAGGAAATACAAAGCTTTTTCTATTCGAATTTTCATTTCAAAATTTTGCTGTTGGGTTGAATGAAAGACACGACTTAATCATCTTGAAGCAATAATTTTGCTCTAACTCCTAGACTATTTGACCTTAAGGGATGATTTTTTACAATGAAGTCCTTATTCCTGTGTCCTTTAAGGAAATACAAAGCTTTTTCTATTCGAATTTTCATTTCAAAATTTTGCTGTTGGGTTGAATGAAAGACACGAATTAGTCATCTTGAAGCACTAATTTTGCTCTAACTTATAGACTATTCGACCTTAAGGGATGATTTCTTACAATGAAGTCCTTATTCCTTTGCTTTTAAGGAAATACAAAGCTTTTTCTATTCGAATTTTCATTTCAAAATTTTGCTGTTGGGTTGAATGAAAGACACGACTTAATCATCTTGAAGCACCAATTTTGCTCTAACTCCTAGACTATTTGACCTTCAGGGACGATTTGTTACAATGAAGTCCTCATTCCTGTGTCCTTTAAGGAAATACAAAGCTTTTTCTATTCGAATTTTCATTTTAAAATTTTGCTGTTGGGTTGAATGAAAGACACGTCTAATCACCTTTTTTTTTTTTTTTATAATTAACGCGCGCACAAGGGACTATTTGTTTCCCTTTTAATGTAACACACTGCGCGGGCGTTAGGAAGATAGGGAGGGGAGAGATAGGAGGTGTCGATTAACATTGGTCTTGAATGTTTGCAAATTGAAATGGCAAGGGAAAATCTCGCCGGGTAAACCATTCCAAAGTCGTGTTGTGCGGCTAAAAAAAGAATCCCTATATTTCACGGTACGTCCGAAATTGGGCTCAAGGGTGAACTGATGGGCATTCCTAGCAAGACGAGTATTACGGGTGAAACTTTTAAGGGGAGGAATGCAGCTGGCTACCTCGAGTGAACATTTTTTATAAAAGAAACGATAAAATAAGGAAAGACATTAGAAAGACCAATTTTGCTCCAACTCCTAGACTATTTGACCTTAAGGGACAATTTTTTACAGTGACGTCCTTATTCCTGTGTCCTTTAAGGAAATACAAAGCTTTTTCTATTCGAATTTTCATTTCAAAATTTTGCTGTTGGGTTGAATGAAAGACACGACTTAATCATCTTGGAGTACTAATTTTGCTCTAACTCCTAGACTATTTGACCTTAAGAGATGATTTCTTTCAATGAAGTCCTTATTTTTGTGTCCTTTAACGAAATACAAAGCTTTTTCTATTCGAATTTTCATTTCAAAATTTTGCTGTTGGGTTGAATGAAAGACACGACTTAATCATCTTGAAGCACTAATTTTGCTCTAACTCCTAGACTATTTGACCTAAAGGGTTGATTTTTTACAATGAAGTCCTTATTTCTGTGTCCTTTAAGGAAATATAAATCTTTTTCTATTCGAATTTTTATTTCAAAATTTTGCTGTTGGGTTGAATGAAAGACACGACTTAATCATCATGAAGCACTATTTTAGCTCTAACTCCTAGACTATTTGACCTTAAGGGATGATTTTTTAAAATTAAGTCTTTATTTCTTTGTCCTTTAAGGAAATGCAAAGCTTTTTCTATTCGAATTTTCATTTCAAAATTTTGCTGTTGGGTTGAATGAAAGACACGACTTAATCATCTTGAAGCACTAATTTTGCTCTAACTCCTAGACTATTTGACCTTAAGTGATGATTTTTTAAAATTAAGTCTTTATTCCTTTGTCCTTTAAGGAAATACAAAGCTTTTTCTATTCGAATTTTCATTTCAAAATTTTGCTGTTGGGTTGAATGAAAGTCACGACTTAATCATCTTGAAGCACTAATTTTGCTCTAACTCCTAGACTATTTGACCTTAAGGGATGATTTTTTTACAATGAAGTCCTTATTCCTGTGTCCTTTAAGGAAATATAAAGCTTTTTCTATTCGAATTTTCATTTCAAAATGATGCTGTTGGGTTGAATGAAAGATACGACTTAATCATCTTGAAGCACTAATTTTGCTCTAACTCCTAGACTATTTGACCTTATGGGATGATTTCTTACAATGAAGTCCTTATTCCTTTGTCCTTCAAGGAAATACAAAGCTTTTTCTATTCGAATTTTCATTTCAAAATTTTGCTGTTGGGTTGAATGAAAGACACGACTTAATCATCTTGAAGCACTAATTTTGCTCTAACTCCTAGACTATTTGACCTTAAGGGACGATATTTTACAATGAAGTCCTTATTCCTGTGTCCTTTAAGGAAATACAAAGCTTTTTCTATTCAAACTTTCATTTCAAAATTTTGCTGTTGGGTTGAATGAAAGACACGACTTACTTAATCATCTTGAAGCACTAATTTTGCTCTAACTCCTAGACTATTTGACCTTAAGGGATGATTTTTTACAATGAAGTCCTTATTTTTGTGTCCTTTAAGGAAATACAAAGCTTTTTCTATTCGAATTTTCATTTCAAAATTTTGCTGTTGGGTTGAATGAAAGACACGACTTAATCATCTTGAAGCAATAATTTTGCTCTAACTCCTAGACTATTTGACCTTAAGGGATGATTTTTTACAATGAAGTCCTTATTCCTGTGTCCTTTAAGGAAATACAAAGCTTTTTCTATTCGAATTTTCATTTCAAAATTTTGCTGTTGGGTTGAATGAAAGACACGAATTAGTCATCTTGAAGCACTAATTTTGCTCTAACTTATAGACTATTCGACCTTAAGGGATGATTTCTTACAATGAAGTCCTTATTCCTTTGCTTTTAAGGAAATACAAAGCTTTTTCTATTCGAATTTTCATTTCAAAATTTTGCTGTTGGGTTGAATGAAAGACACGACTTAATCATCTTGAAGCACCAATTTTGCTCTAACTCCTAGACTATTTGACCTTCAGGGACGATTTGTTACAATGAAGTCCTCATTCCTGTGTCCTTTAAGGAAATACAAAGCTTTTTCTATTCGAATTTTCATTTTAAAATTTTGCTGTTGGGTTGAATGAAAGACACGTCTAATCACCTTTTTTTTTTTTTTTATAATTAACGCGCGCACAAGGGACTATTTGTTTCCCTTTTAATGTAACACACTGCGCGGGCGTTAGGAAGATAGGGAGGGGAGAGATAGGAGGTGTCGATTAACATTGGTCTTGAATGTTTGCAAATTGAAATGGCAAGGGAAAATCTCGCCGGGTAAACCATTCCAAAGTCGTGTTGTGCGGCTAAAAAAAGAATCCCTATATTTCACGGTACGTCCGAAATTGGGCTCAAGGGTGAACTGATGGGCATTCCTAGCAAGACGAGTATTACGGGTGAAACTTTTAAGGGGAGGAATGCAGCTGGCTACCTCGAGTGAACATTTTTTATAAAAGAAACGATAAAATAAGGAAAGACATTAGAAAGACTAATTTTGCTCCAACTCCTAGACTATTTGACCTTAAGGGACAATTTTTTACAGTGACGTCCTTATTCCTGTGTCCTTTAAGGAAATACAAAGCTTTTTCTATTCGAATTTTCATTTCAAAATTTTGCTGTTGGGTTGAATGAAAGACACGACTTAATCATCTTGGAGTACTAATTTTGCTCTAACTCCTAGACTATTTGACCTTAAGAGATGATTTCTTTCAATGAAGTCCTTATTTTTGTGTCCTTTAACGAAATACAAAGCTTTTTCTATTCGAATTTTCATTTCAAAATTTTGCTGTTGGGTTGAATGAAAGACACGACTTAATCATCTTGAAGCACTAATTTTGCTCTAACTCCTAGACTATTTGACCTAAAGGGTTGATTTTTTACAATGAAGTCCTTATTTCTGTGTCCTTTAAGGAAATATAAATCTTTTTCTATTCGAATTTTTATTTCAAAATTTTGCTGTTGGGTTGAATGAAAGACACGACTTAATCATCATGAAGCACTATTTTAGCTCTAACTCCTAGACTATTTGACCTTAAGGGATGATTTTTTAAAATTAAGTCTTTATTTCTTTGTCCTTTAAGGAAATGCAAAGCTTTTTCTATTCGAATTTTCATTTCAAAATTTTGCTGTTGGGTTGAATGAAAGACACGACTTAATCATCTTGAAGCACTAATTTTGCTCTAACTCCTAGACTATTTGACCTTAAGTGATGATTTTTTAAAATTAAGTCTTTATTCCTTTGTCCTTTAAGGAAATACAAAGCTTTTTCTATTCGAATTTTCATTTCAAAATTTTGCTGTTGGGTTGAATGAAAGTCACGACTTAATCATCTTGAAGCACTAATTTTGCTCTAACTCCTAGACTATTTGACCTTAAGGGATGATTTTTTTACAATGAAGTCCTTATTCCTGTGTCCTTTAAGGAAATATAAAGCTTTTTCTATTCGAATTTTCATTTCAAAATGATGCTGTTGGGTTGAATGAAAGATACGACTTAATCATCTTGAAGCACTAATTTTGCTCTAACTCCTAGACTATTTGACCTTATGGGATGATTTCTTACAATGAAGTCCTTATTCCTTTGTCCTTCAAGGAAATACAAAGCTTTTTCTATTCGAATTTTCATTTCAAAATTTTGCTGTTGGGTTGAATGAAAGACACGACTTAATCATCTTGAAGCACTAATTTTGCTCTAACTCCTAGACTATTTGACCTTAAGGGACGATATTTTACAATGAAGTCCTTATTCCTGTGTCCTTTAAGGAAATACAAAGCTTTTTCTATTCTAATTTTCATTTCAAAATTTTGCTGTTGGGTTGAATGAAAGACACGACTAAATCATCTTGAAGCACTAATTTTGCTCTAACTCTTAGACTATTTGACCTTAAGGGATGATTTTGTACAATGAAGTCCTTATTCCTGTGTCCTTTAAGGAAATACAAAACTTTTTCTATTCGAATTTTCATTTCAAAATTTTGCTGTTGGGTTGAATGAAAGACACGACTTAATCATCTTGAAGCACTAATTTTGCTCTAACTCGTAGACTATTTGACCTTAAGGGACGATTTTTTACAATGAAGTCCTTATTCCTGTGTCCTTAAAGGAAATATAAAGCTTTTTCTATTCGAATTTTCATTTCAAAATGATGCTGTTGGGTTGAATGAAAGATACGACTAAATCATCTTGAAGCACTAATTTTGCTCTAACTCCTAGACTATTTGACCTTATGGGATGATTTCTTACAATGAAGTCCTTATTCCTTTGTCCTTCAAGGAAATACAAAGCTTTTTCTATTCGAATTTTCATTTCAAAATGATGCTGTTGGGTTGAATGAAAGATACGACTTAATCATCTTGAAGCACTAATTTTGCTCTAACTCCTAGACTATTTGACCTTATGGGATGATTTCTTACAATGAAGTCCTTATTCCTGTGTCCTTTAAGGAAATACAAAGCTTATTCTATTCGAATTTTCATTTCAAAATTTTGCTGTTGGGTTGAATGAAAGACACGACTTAATCATCTTGAAGCACTAATTTTGCTCTAACTCCTAGACTATTTGACCTAAAGGGATGATTTTTTACAATGAAGTCCTTATTCTTTTGAACTTTATGGAAATACAAAGCTTTTTGTATTCGAATTTTCATTTCAAAATTTTGATGTTGGGTTGAATGAAAAACACGACTAAATCATCTTGAAGCACTAATTTTGCTCTAACTCCTAGACTATTTGACCTTAAGGGACGATTTTTTACAATGCAGTCCTTATTCCTGTGTCCTTTAAGGAAATACAAAGCTTTTTCTATTCGAATTTTCATTTCAAAATTTTGCTGTTGGGTTATATGAAAGACACGACTTAATCATCATGAAGCAATAATTTTGCTCTAACTCCTAGACTATTTGACCTTAAGGGACGATTTTTTACAAAGAAGTCCTTATTCCTGTGTCCTTTAAGGAAATACAAAGCTCTTTCTATTCGAATTTTCATTTAAAACTTTTGCTGTTGGGTTGAATGAAAGACACGACTTAATCATCTTGAAGCACTAATTTTGCTCTAACTCCTAGACTATTTGACCTTAAGTGATGATTTTTTAAAATGAAGTCTTTATTCCTTTGTCCTTTAAGGAAATATAAAGCTTTTTCTATTCGAATTTTCATTTCAAAATTTTGCTGTTAAGTTGAATGAAATACACTACTTAATCATCTTGAAGCACTAATTTTGCTCTAACTCCTAGACTATTTGACCTTAAGGGATGATTTTTTACAATGAAGTCCTTATTCCTGTGTCCTTTAAGGATATACAAAGCTTTTTCTATTCGAATTTTCATTTCAACATTTTGCTGTTGGGTTGAATGAAAAACAAGACTTAATCATCTTGAAGCACTAATGTTCTCTAAGTCCTAGACTATTTGACCTTAAGGAACGATTTTTTACAATGAAATCCTTATTCCTGTGTCCTTTAAGGAAATACAAAGCTTTTTCTAATCGAATTTTCATTTAAACATTTTGCTGTTGGGTTGAATGAAAGACAAGATTTAATCATCATGAAGCACTAATTTTGCTCTAACTCCTAGACTATTTGACCTTAAGGGATGATTTTTTTACAATGAAGTCCTTATTCCTGTGTCCTGTAAGGAAAAACAAAGCTTTTTCTATTCGAATTTTCATTTCAAAATTTTGCTGTTGGGTTGAATGAAAGACACGACTTAATCATCTTGAAGCACTAATTTTGCTCTAACTCTTAGACTATTTGACCTTAAGGGATGATTTTTTACAATAAAGTCCTTATTCCTGTGTCCTTTAAGGAAATACAAAGCTTTTTCTATTCGAATTTTCATTTCAAAATTTTGCTGTTGGGTTGAATGAAAGACACGACTAAATCATCTTGAAGCACTAATTTTGCTCTAACTCTTAGACTATTTGACCTTAAGGGATGATTTTGTACAATGAAGTCCTTATTCCTGTGTCCTTTAAGGAAATACAAAGCTTTTTCTATTCGAATTTTCATTTCAAAATTTTGCTGTTGGGTTGAATGAAAGACACGACTTAATCATCTTGAAGCACTAATTTTGCTCTAACTCCTAGACTATTTGACCTTAAGGGACGATTTTTTACAATGAAGTCCTTATTTCTATGTCCTTTAAGGAAATACAAAGCTTTTTCTATTTGAATTTTCATTTCAAAATTTTGCTGTTGGGTTGAATGAAAGACACGACTTAATCATCTTGAAGCACTAATTTTGCTCTAACTCCTAGACTATTTGACCTAAAGGGATGATTTTTTACAATGAAGTCTCTCTTTCTGTGTCCTTTAAGGAATTACAAAACTTTTTCTATTCGAATTTTCATTTCAAAATTTTGCTGTTAAGTTGAATGAAATACACGACTTAATCATCTTGAAGCACTAATTTTGCTCTAACTCCTAGACTATTTGACCCAAAGGGATGATTTTTTACAATGAAGTCTCTCTTCCTGTGTCCTTTAAGGAAATACAAAGCTTTTTCTATTCGAATTTTCATTTCAAAATTTTGCTGTTGGGTTGAATGAAAGACACGACTTAATCATCTTGAAGCACTAATTTTGCTCTAACTCCTAGACTATTTGACCTAAAGGGATGATTTTTTACAATGAAGTCTCTCTTCCTGTGTCTTTTAAGGAATTACAAAACTTTTTCTATTCGAATTTTCATTTCAAAATTTTGCTGTTGGGTTGAATGAAAAACACGACTTAATCATCTTGAAGCACTAATTTTGCTCTTACAATGAAGTCCTTATTCCTGTGTCCTTTAAGGAAATATAAAGCTTTTTCTATTCGAATTTTCATTTCAAAATGATGCTGTTGGGTTGAATGAAAGATACGACTTAATCATCTTGAAGCACTAATTTTGCTCTAACTCCTAGACTATTTGACCTTATGGGATGATTTCTTACAATGAAGTCCTTATTCCTTTGTCCTTCAAGGAAATACAAAGCTTTTTCTATTCGAATTTTCATTTCAAAATTTTGCTGTTGGGTTGAATGAAAGACACGACTTAATCATCTTGAAGCACTAATTTTGCTCTAACTCCTAGACTATTTGACCTTAAGGGACGATATTTTACAATGAAGTCCTTATTCCTGTGTCCTTTAAGGAAATACAAAGCTTTTTCTATTCTAATTTTCATTTCAAAATTTTGCTGTTGGGTTGAATGAAAGACACGACTAAATCATCTTGAAGCACTAATTTTGCTCTAACTCTTAGACTATTTGACCTTAAGGGATGATTATGTACAATGAAGTCCTTATTCCTGTGTCCTTTAAGGAAATACAAAGCTTTTTCTATTCGAATTTTCATTTCAAAATTTTGCTGTTGGGTTGAATGAAAGACACGACTTAATCATCTTGAAGCACTAATTTTGCTCTAACTCCTAGACTATTTGACCTTAAGGGACGATTTTTTACAATGAAGTCCTTATTCCTGTGTCCTTTAAGGAAATATAAAGCTTTTTCTATTCGAATTTTCATTTCAAAATGATGCTGTTGGGTTGAATGAAAGATACGACTAAATCATCTTGAAGCACTAATTTTGCTCTAACTCCTAGACTATTTGACCTTATGGGATGATTTCTTACAATGAAGTCCTTATTCCTTTGTCCTTCAAGGAAATACAAAGCTTTTTCTATTCGAATTTTCATTTCAAAATGATGCTGTTGGGTTGAATGAAAGATACGACTTAATCATCTTGAAGCACTAATTTTGCTCTAACTCCTAGACTATTTGACCTTATGGGATGATTTCTTACAATGAAGTCCTTATTCCTGTGTCCTTTAAGGAAATACAAAGCTTATTCTATTCGAATTTTCATTTCAAAATTTTGCTGTTGGGTTGAATGAAAGACACGACTTAATCATCTTGAAGCACTAATTTTGCTCTAACTCCTAGACTATTTGACCTAAAGGGATGATTTTTTACAATGAAGTCCTTATTCTTTTGAACTTTATGGAAATACAAAGCTTTTTGTATTCGAATTTTCATTTCAAAATTTTGATGTTGGGTTGAATGAAAAACACGACTAAATCATCTTGAAGCACTAATTTTGCTCTAACTCCTAGACTATTTGACCTTAAGGGACGATTTTTTACAATGCAGTCCTTATTCCTGTGTCCTTTAAGGAAATACAAAGCTTTTTCTATTCGAATTTTCATTTCAAAATTTTGCTGTTGGGTTAAATGAAAGACACGACTTAATCATCATGAAGCAATAATTTTGCTCTAACTCCTAGACTATTTGACCTTAAGGGACGATTTTTTACAAAGAAGTCCTTATTCCTGTGTCCTTTAAGGAAATACAAAGCTCTTTCTATTAGAATTTTCATTTAAAAATTTTGCTGTTGGGTTGAATGAAAGACACGACTTAATCATCTTGAAGCACTAATTTTGCTCTAACTCCTAGACTATTTGACCTTAAGTGATGATTTTTTAAAATGAAGTCTTTATTCCTTTGTCCTTTAAGGAAATATAAAGCTTTTTCTATTCGAATTTTCATTTCAACATTTTGCTGTTGGGTTGAATGAAAAACAAGACTTAATCATCTTGAAGCACTAATGTTCTCTAAGTCCTAGACTATTTGACCTTAAGGAACGATTTTTTACAATGAAATCCTTATTCCTGTGTCCTTTAAGGAAATACAAAGCTTTTTCTAATCGAATTTTCATTTAAACATTTTGCTGTTGGGTTGAATGAAAGACAAGATTTAATCATCATGAAGCACTAATTTTGCTCTAACTCCTAGACTATTTGACCTTAAGGGATGATTTTTTACAATGAAGTCCTTATTCCTGTGTCCTGTAAGGAAAAACAAAGCTTTTTCTATTCGAATTTTCATTTCAAAATTTTGCTGTTGGGTTGAATGAAAGACACGACTTAATCATCTTGAAGCACTAATTTTGCTCTAACTCTTAGACTATTTGACCTTAAGGGATGATTTTTTACAATAAAGTCCTTATTCCTGTGTCCTTTAAGGAAATACAAAGCTTTTTCTATTCGAATTTTCATTTCAAAATTTTGCTGTTGGGTTGAATGAAAGACACGACTAAATCATCTTGAAGCACTAATTTTGCTCTAACTCTTAGACTATTTGACCTTAAGGGATGATTTTGTACAATGGAGTCCTTATTCCTGTGTCCTTTAAGGAAATACAAAGCTTTTTCTATTCGAATTTTCATTTCAAAATTTTGCTGTTGGGTTGAATGAAAGACACGACTTAATCATCTTGAAGCACTAATTTTGCTCTAACTCCTAGACTATTTGACCTTAAGGGACGATTTTTTACAATGAAGTCCTTATTTCTATGTCCTTTAAGGAAATACAAAGCTTTTTCTATTTGAATTTTCATTTCAAAATTTTGCTGTTAAGTTGAATGAAATACACTACTTAATCATCTTGAAGCACTAATTTTGCTCTAACTCCTAGACTATTTGACCTTAAGGGATGATTTTTTACAATGAAGTCCTTATTCCTGTGTCCTTTAAGGATATACAAAGCTTTTTCTATTCGAATTTTCATTTCAACATTTTGCTGTTGGGTTGAATGAAAAACAAGACTTAATCATCTTGAAGCACTAATGTTCTCTAAGTCCTAGACTATTTGACCTTAAGGAACGATTTTTTACAATGAAATCCTTATTCCTGTGTCCTTTAAGGAAATACAAAGCTTTTTCTAATCGAATTTTCATTTAAACATTTTGCTGTTGGGTTGAATGAAAGACAAGATTTAATCATCATGAAGCACTAATTTTGCTCTAACTCCTAGACTATTTGACCTTAAGGGATGATTTTTTACAATGAAGTCCTTATTCCTGTGTCCTGTAAGGAAAAACAAAGCTTTTTCTATTCGAATTTTCATTTCAAAATTTTGCTGTTGGGTTGAATGAAAGACACGACTTAATCATCTTGAAGCACTAATTTTGCTCTAACTCTTAGACTATTTGACCTTAAGGGATGATTTTTTACAATAAAGTCCTTATTCCTGTGTCCTTTAAGGAAATACAAAGCTTTTTCTATTCGAATTTTCATTTCAAAATTTTGCTGTTGGGTTGAATGAAAGACACGACTAAATCATCTTGAAGCACTAATTTTGCTCTAACTCTTAGACTATTTGACCTTAAGGGATGATTTTGTACAATGAAGTCCTTATTCCTGTGTCCTTTAAGGAAATACAAAGCTTTTTCTATTCGAATTTTCATTTCAAAATTTTGCTGTTGGGTTGAATGAAAGACACGACTTAATCATCTTGAAGCACTAATTTTGCTCTAACTCCTAGACTATTTGACCTTAAGGGACGATTTTTTACAATGAAGTCCTTATTTCTATGTCCTTTAAGGAAATACAAAGCTTTTTCTATTTGAATTTTCATTTCAAAATTTTGCTGTTAAGTTGAATGAAATACACGACTTAATCATCCTGAAGCACTAATTTTGCTCTAACTCCTAGACTATTTGACCCAAAGGGATGATTTTTTACAATGAAGTCTCTCTTCCTGTGTCCTTTAAGGAAATACAAAGCTTTTTCTATTCGAATTTTCATTTCAAAATTTTGCTGTTGGGTTGAATGAAAGACACGACTTAATCATCTTGAAGCACTAATTTTGCTCTAACTCCTAGACTATTTGACCTAAAGGGATGATTTTTTACAATGAAGTCTCTCTTCCTGTGTCTTTTAAGGAATTACACAACTTTTTCTATTCGAATTTTCATTTCAAAATTTTGCTGTTGGGTTGAATGAAAAACACGACTTAATCATCTTGAAGCACTAATTTTGCTCTAACTCCTAGACAATTTGACCTAAAGGGTTAATTTTTTACAATGAAGTCCTTATTTTTGTGTCCTTTAAGGAAATACAAAGCTTTTTGTATTCGAATTTTCATTTCAAAATTTTGCTGTTGGGTTGAATGAAAGACACGACTTAATCATCTTTAAGCACTAATTTTGCTCTAACTCCTAGACTATTTGACCTTAAGTGATGATTTTTTAAAATGAAGTCTTTATTCCTTTGTCCTTTAAGGAAATACAAAGCTTTTTCTATTCGAATTTTCATTTCAAAATTTTGCTGTTAAGTTGAATGAAATACACGACTTAATCATCTTGAAGCACTAATTTTGCTCTAACTCCTAGACTATTTGACCTTAAGGGATGATTTTTTACAATGAAGTCCTTATTCCTGTGTCCTTTAAGGAATTACAAAACTTTTTCTATTCGAATTTTCATTTCAAAATTTTGCTGTTGTGTTGAATGAAAGACAAGATTTAATCATCATGAAGCACTAATTTTGCTCTAACTCCTAGACTATTTGACCTTAAGGGATGATTTTTTTACAATGAAGTCCTTATTCCTGTGTCCTGTAAGCAAATACAAAGCTTTTTCTATTCGAATTTTCATTTCAAAATGTTGCTGTTGGGTTGAATGAAAGACACGACTTAATCATCTTGAAGCACTAATTTTGCTCTAACTCCCAGACTATTTGACCTTAAGGGATGATTTTTTACAATAAAGTCCTTATTCCTGTTTCCTTTAAGGAAATACAAAGCATTTTCTATTCGAATTTTCATTTCAAAATTTTGCTGTTGGGTTGAATGAAAGACACGACTAAATCATCTTGAAGCACTAATTTTGCTCTAACTCCTAGACTATTTGACCTTAGGGGATGATTTTGTACAATGAAGTCCTTATTCCTGTGTCCTTTAAGGAAATACAAAGCTTTTTCTATTCGAATTTTCATTTCAAAATTTTGCTGTTGGGTTGAATGAAAGACACGACTTAATCATCTTGAAGCACTAATTTTGCTCTAACTCCTAGACTATTTGACCTTAAGGGACGATTTTTTACAATGAAGTCCCTATTTCTATGTCCTTTAAGGAAATACAAAGCTTTTTCTATTTGAATTTTCCTTTCAAAATTTTGCTGTTGGGTTGAATGAAAGACACGACTAAATCATCTTGAAGCACTAATTTTGCTCTAACTCCTAGACTATTTGACCTTAGGGGATGATTTTGTACAATGAAGTCCTTATTCCTGTGTCCTTTAAGGAAATACAAAGCTTTTTCTATTCGAATTTTCATTTCAAAATTTTGCTGTTGGGTTGAATGAAAGACACGACTTAATCATCTTGAAGCACTAATTTTGCTCTAACTCCTAGACTATTTGACCTTAAGGGACGATTTTTTACAATGAAGTCCCTATTTCTATGTCCTTTAAGGAAATACAAAGCTTTTTCTATTTGAATTTTCCTTTCAAAATTTTGCTGTTGGGTTGAATGAAAGACACGACTTAATCATCTTGAAGCACTAATTTTGCTCTAACTCCTAGACTATTTGACCTAAAGGGATGATTTTTTACAATGAAGTCTCTCTTCCTGAGTCCTTTAAGGAATCACAAAACTTTTTCTATTCGAATTTTCATTTCAAAATTTTGCTGTTAAGTTGAATGAAATACACGACTTAATCATCTTGAAGCACTAATTTTGCTCTAACTCCTAGACTATTTGACCTAAAGGGATGATTTTTTACAATGAAGTCTCTCTTCCTGTGTCCTTTAAGGAAATACAAAGCTTTTTCTATTCGAATTTTCATTTCAAAATTTTGCTGTTGGGTTGAATGAAAGACACGACTTAATCATCTTGAAGCACTAATTTTGCTCTAACTCCTAGACTATTTGACCTAAAGGGATGATTTTTTATAATGAAGTCTCTCTTCCTGTTTCTTTTAAGGAATTACAAAACTTTTTCTATTCGAATTTTCATTTCAAAATTTTGCTGTTGGGTTGAATGAAAAACACGACTTAATCATCTTG
The DNA here is from genome assembly GCA_963971375.1 of Platycheirus rosarum. NCBI lineage: Eukaryota > Metazoa > Arthropoda > Insecta > Diptera > Syrphidae > Platycheirus > Platycheirus rosarum. The sequence continues at coordinate 11,363,812 of OZ020511.1, read as the reverse complement.
AAGCACTAATTTTGCTCTAACTCCTAGACAATTTGACCTAAAGGGATGATTTTTCACAATGAAGTCTTTATTCCTTTGTCCTTTAAGGAAATACAAAGCTTTTTCTATTCGAATTTTCATTTCAAAATTCTGCTGTTGGGTTGAATGAAAGACACGACTTAATCATCTTAAAGCACTAATTTTGCTCTAACTCCTAGACTATTTGACCTTAAGTGATGATTTTTTAAAATGAAGTCTTTATTCCTTTGTCCTTTAAGGAAATACAAAGCTTTTTCTATTCGAATTTTCATTTCAAAATTTTGCTGTTAAGTTGAATGAAATACACGACTTAATCATCTTGAAGCACTAATTTTGCTCTAACTCCTAGACTATTTGACCTTAAGGGATGATTTTTTACAATGAAGTCCTCATTCCTGTGTCCTTGAAGGAAATACAAAGCTTTTTCTATTCGAATTTTCATTTCAAAATTTTGCTGTTGGGTTGAATGAAAGACACGACTTAATCATCTTGAAGCACTAATTTTGCTCTAACTCCTAGACTATTTGACCTAAAGGGATGATTTTTTACAATGAAGTCTCTCTTCCTGAGTCCTTTAAGGAATCACAAAACTTTTTCTATTCGAATTTTCATTTCAAAATTTTGCTGTTAAGTTGAATGAAATACACGACTTAATCATCTTGAAGCACTAATTTTGCTCTAACTCCTAGACTATTTGACGTTAAGGGATGATTTTTTACAATGAAGTCTCTCTTCCTGTGTCCTTTAAGGAAATACAAAGCTTTTTCTATTCGAATTTTCATTTCAAAATTTTGCTGTTGGGTTGAATGAAAGACACGACTTAATCATCTTGAAGCACTAATTTTGCTCTAACTCCTAGACTATTTGACCTTAAGGGACGATTTTTTACAATGAAGTCCTTATTCCTGTGTCCTTTATGAAAAATATAAAGCTTTTTCTATTCGAATTTTCATTTAAAAATTTTGCTGTTGGGTTGAATGAAAGACACGACTTACTTAATCATCTTGAAGCACTAATTTTGCTCTAACTCCTAGACTATTTGACCTTAAGGGATGATTTTTTACAATGAAATCTTTATTCCTGTGTCCTTTAAGGAAATACAAAGCTTTTTCTATTCGATATTTTTATTTCAAAATTTTGCTGTTGGGTTGAATGAAAGACACGACTTAATCATCTTGAAGCACTAATTTTGCTCTAACTCCAAGACTTTTTGACCTTAAGGGACGATTTTTTACAATGAAGTCCTTATTCCTGTGTCCTTTAAGGAAATACAAAGCTCTTTCTATTCGAATTTTCATTTCAAAATTTTGCTGTTGGGTTGAATGAAAGACACGACTTACTTAATCATCTTGAAGCACTAATTTCGCTCTAACTCCTAGACTATTTGACCTTAAGGGATGATTTTTTACAATGAAATCTTTATTCCTGTGTCCTTTAAGGAAATACAAAGCTTTTTCTATTCGAATTTTCATTTCAAAATTTTGCTGTTGGGTTGAATGAAAGACAAGACTTAATCATCTTGAAGCACTAATTTTGCTGTAACTCCTAGACTATTTGACCTTAAGTGATGATTTTTTACAATGAAGTCCTTATTCCTGTGTTTTCTTTAAGGAAATATAAAGCTTTTTCTATTCGAATTTTCATTTCAAAATTTTGCTGTTGGGTTGAATGAAAGACACGACTTAATCATCTTGAAGCACTAATTTTGCTCTAACTCCTAGACTATTTGACCTAAAGGGTTGATTTTTTTACATTGAAGTCCTTATTTCTGTGTCCTTTAAGGAAATACAAAGCATTTTCTATTAGAATTTTCATTTCAAAATTTTGCTGTTGGGTTGAATAAAAGACACGACTTACTTAATCATCTTGAAGCACTAATTTTGCTCTAACTCCTAGACTATTTGACCTTAAGGGATGATTTCTTGCAATGAAGTCCTCATTCCTGTGTCCTTTAAGGAAATACAAAGCTTTTTTCTATTCGAATTTTCATTTCAAAATTTTGCTGTTGGGTTGAATGAAAGACACGACTTAATCATCTTGAAGCACTAATTTTGCTCTAACTCCTAGTGTACGAGAAAACTACATATGGATAACAAGATGGCAACATTTTTCTTACCATACACAGTGGCAACACTTAATTCACCATACATAGATCATAGCAAACTGTATTTTTCAATCGCAGCACAGTTAACGGCATTATGATCTGATTTTTACTCTCTTTGCTGTGCTTTAGTGTTTTGGATTCTTTTTTGTTAGTCTGAGTCTTCATTTAGCCTTCCGCTAGAATAAACATTATTTTACAAATTGATAGTCTCTTGTTTTTTTGCAAATAATTTCCTTCCTAATTGAGTGTATGAGAAACTCAAATCTTTTTTCATACATTTTTGGTGCCTCCTGTGAGGAATTCTATTCACAAAATTAATACAGATACTTTGTTGGATTGGCATAAGACGGAAGCAATTGGAAGTCTTGTTAGTACAGTTGGCGTTTCTTTGCATCTTTGCTGTTCCTTTGCTGTTTTTCCTGTTCCATAGTGGATATCTGAGGACGAGTCGGATTCATCGGACTCGACTATTTTGGCTCTATACATGGCTGATTTGAACCGGCGTTTATCCGCAGTTATTGCAATCAGGCGGATTGCTACGAATATTGCTAAGGATGAATTCTCTGGCGATAAATTTGGTTTTGAACAAGAAATCAAAACCTTACAATGGCATTTCGATCGGTTTGTGGCTGCTCACGATGCATTAATAGAGGCCGCAAAGCCAGGCGAAATTGAAGCACACGCGAGTCTATGGGATGAAATGGAGATACATCGCAACACTGCAATGGTAAAGCTACACCGCATGCTTTCTACTGCAAAAGCAGAACAAGCACCCGAAAATCAGGAAATGGCATCTGGGGAACGCTCGTCTATATTGGCTTTAAAACTAGATCCATTGTCAGTTCCGAAATTCGATGGCACGCTTCAGAACTGGCTTGCATTCAAGGATACGTTTGAGACACTTGTACATTCACAGGACTTCCCTGAGGCGTACAAGCTTGGCAAATTACGTGAGGCAGTTCAAGGTGATGCGGTGGCTTTGGTTGGTGGCACATACACTGGTGGCTATGGCGAAGTGTGGAAGGCGCTGAAGAATCGGTATGACAGCCCACGGCAATTGGCGGAGATTCATGTCTCCAGATTTATTGGCATCAAGCAACAGTCGAATCTACTTCATCCTTGCTCTCCGTGGTAGACACTGTGAGGGAATCATTCCGTGCGTTGACCGTGATGAAACTACCAGTGGAATCTTGGGACGCACTAGTTGTTCCTATTGTGATATCGAAAATTCCGACAACGATCCAGCAGGCTTGGGGTATGAGCAGAACGACTAACGAAATTCCTAAGCTCGAGAAGTTGTTGACGTTCGTGGAGAAGCGCGCTCACAGTTTGGCATCGGATGTACTGCGATGGAATACAGTCGACATCCACAATCAACCTGGTGTAAGGAAGAATCCTAACCCTTCTAATAACATATTGCGTTTAGTGAAAACTAATTTGGCTGCAACCACACCTGGCAATTGCGAATTTTGCGACTCCAACATACATCGTATAAGTAATTGTCCTAAACTGTTGGTTTTACCTGTGGTTGAACGATTCAACAAATTGCGTGGCTCCGATCTTTGCTTCAATTGCTTGCGGCCTGGACACGCAACCAAGTCTTGTGCAGGTGGTAACTGTCGAAGTTGCCAAGGCAGACATCATACGTTGCTGTGTCGCAATGGCCCTTCCGGCCCAACAAATACGACAATCGCTAGGTCTAAGGCAATGACGGCTGCTCCAACACCTACAGCAGCATCAACGCAACCACCTCGGAACTATACAGCATGACTACCACAAATGGCCAAATCATTTTTGGTAATAGGTGAACAATTGGTTTTGTTGGCGACTGCAATTGTTCACATTAAGGATGGCTATGGCTCTACCCATCGGTGCCGGATCATTTGCGATCCGGGCAGTCAGGTTAGTTTCATGAAATACAGCTTTTTTAATCAGTTATCTATCTGCAGAAAACCTGCTACAATCCCAGTCGAAGGTATTGGTTCAGTTGTGACATACACACGTGGCTGTGCTTCAATCCATATGGCTTCGAGCGACAATACATTTGGCATTGATGTAGAGTTCTATTTACTTACTTCCATCACTACATCGACTCCAATTGCTGATATTGCACCATCTTGCTGGCAGCATTTACGTACCTTGGCTTTGGCAGATCCTTCATTTGGTCGAACGGGTCGAATTGATGGGCTTATTGGAGCTGACGTATGGGGTGAAATCATCCGCGAAGGCATAGTACGTGGCTCAGCAGGTGAACCTTTTGCACAATTAACCACATTGGGATGGGTGGTATTTGGCAAGGCAACAATCAACACTTCTTTGACATCAGGCATTAGCTCTTTGTACACCATTCATGGCAGCGTAGGAGAGGATGATGAACACCTAGACGTGCAATGGCACGAATATTCGAGGTGGACGCTGACACACCGACAGCTTATAGCGAGAACGAGGCTTGTGAGAATTTATTCCTGGCTACGCACCGCCCCCAATGGCCGGTACATCGTACAAATTCCATTCCGGCCTGATGCTCCGGCTCTTGGCAACTCTCATCCACTGGCATTGCGACAGTTTTATCAATTAGAACGTAGATTGGCTGTTAATCCAGAGCTCAAAGAAAAATACGTGACTTTCATGCAGGACTACATCACTTTGGGCCACATGAAGGATGTTTCATATGTGTCATATGAACCTTCACAATGCTATTTCATACCACATCATGCTGTGCTGTCCAAATTTCGCGTTGTTTTCAATGCATCAGCGAAAACATCAAATGGCGTTTCCCTCAATGAGACCCAATTGGCTGGACCTCTCATACAAGAGTTGCTTGTTACAATCATCTTCCGTTTTCGGCGTTTTGCTGTGGCACTCTCGGCAGACGTCAAGAAAATGTTTCGCCAAGTTCAGATGGATGAGCGTCATCAACGTTGGCAGCAGATCCTGTGGCGAGAATCAACTGGTGAGCCGATTCGCACATATCAATTAACCACTGTAACATATGGCATGGCTTCTGGTCCTTACAATGCTATTAGGGCAATGCAACAATGCGCTCGAGACAATTGTCATATCCTGGCGGACGGCTTTCGAGAAGCAACCGCTCTCAAGAGCATTTTGCGAGATTTTTATGTCGATGATTATTTGGCAAGTGCAGAAACTATGGAAGAGGCAATACAATTGGCAAATGACGTCGATAAGATACTGAGACAAGGCTGCTTTCAACTATGCAAATGGCAATCCAACGACAAGATTGCATTGGCTCAAATCACCGACAATCCATGCTGAGCAAGTGAAGTCAGAATAAGCACTTCCGAGGTGACAGTTTTGGGCTTAAATTGGAATCCATCGACGGATGAACTCTTCTACCGCATTGACATTGGCGATGGTAAAACTACATCTACAACCAAGCGACAAGTGGTAGGTGACATTGCACGGTTATATGATCCTACAAACATGCTGGCACCTGTTATCATCGTATCAAAAATATTCATCCAAAATCTATGGCGTATTGGCTTGGATTGGGACGCTCCATTGCCGTTGGAATTACTTCAAGAGTGGTTGGCTTTTCGTAACAGTCTACATCGACTTCAACAGCTCCGAATTCCACGCTGTTTGCAAATGAAGGCATTGGTAACTACACATTTGCATGGTTTTTGCGATGCCAGCGTTAAGGCCTATGCGGCGGTCGTATACGTTTGTACGACGAATCCAAATGGTGACTTCACATCAGCACTGGTTACTGCGAAAACTCGTGTCGCACCATCTCGAGCGGATAACCAAGGCAATTCGATCACCACGATACCCCGCTTGGAGCTTTGTGCTGCACGACTATTAGCCGAAACTGTTGGCCATGTAAAACACGCATTGGACTTGGCGCATGCACCCTGCTCACTGTGGAGTGACTCAACTATCGTTCTTTGTTGGCTACGTAAATCACCGGCGATGCTCAAACAATATGTTGCGCATAGAATTGGCTACATTCAACAACACACAAAAACACAAACACGCATCTGAATCCCGCTGACTGTGCGAGTCGAGGTATTTCTGCCGAAGCACTGGTAAATCACGCATTATGGTGGCATGGCCCAATTGAACTTATGCGCGACCACATGGCAGGGGAGATCCCTATCCTTCGGAAGCGGATGAAAAAGCTATGGCAGTGGAATCTACACCAATTCAGGCTAACGTTGTGCATCTTGTCCCGCTCCATATAATTCAGACAAGATATCACTGTGCTAACGAAACAATCGAAATCGACTTGGTCGAACGCTTCTCAACCATTGGAAGGCTGATCCGAACCACGGCGTATGTGCTGCGTGCCAACCCAATCCGACGCCAATATTGGCATCACACACTACTGGATAGCGAGGAAATGGCTGTGGCTTTGAAATGGCACATTCGAGCAGAACAATCCAGGTATTTTCTAAATGAAATTCAAAAGTTACAAACTGTACGGCAAGTTCCAACAACAAGTAAATTGGCATCTTTGGCACCGTACATTGACCCAAATGGTATATTGCGAGTTGGGGGTCGACTAAGACACGCTGAACTTCCTATGGAAAAGCAACATCCAATCATCATGGCAAAATCAAGCACCCTATCACGACTCATCGTTCAGGACCTTCATCTCACAAACTCCCATGCACAAACTACGCTCATGTTGCAAACAATTCGACAAAAATATTGGATCATTTCTGGCCGTGCGCTCGTGAAGCAATGCATACATGAGTGTGTCACATGTCGACGACATTCTCAACAGATGGCTAAGCAACAAATGGCATCCTTACCAACCGCCAGGGTCGTGGCTTCCCCACCGTTTTCATCATCAGGCGTCGATTATTGTGGACCAATCAACATTCGAATCGGATCACAGCGTACACGTACTACAAAGAAAACATATGTGGTTATTTTCATTTGCATGGCTACTAAGGCCGTACACATTGAGCTGGCGGAAGATTTGTCGGCCAGAGCTTTCATCAATGTATTTTTGCGATTTACTGGTCGTCGTGGCCCTTGTTATCATCTTTATAGCGATAATGGCACGCAATTCAAGAAGGCGAACAAAATCCTATTGGGAGACTGGGCTGAGTGGCGCAGTGAATACACCCAACAGCAGTTAGCAAACCAGAAGACTCAATGGCACTTCATCTCAGCAGCAGCACCGCATCAAGGCGGTCTGTGGGAAGCCGCGGTGAAGTCGGCGAAAAAACATTTATTACGTGTTGTTGGCAGCCAGACGCTGTACTTTGATCAATTGCATACCTTGCTAGTGCAAATTGAGGCGTGCATGAATTCGCGACCATTGGTGGCGGTATACGATGGAGTCGATGACCGTTTGGCACTCTCTCCAGCTGATTTTTTGATCGGTCGTTCTATTGTGGCTTTACCTGAACCATCGGCAATTGAAATCCCTATGGACCGACTCAAACATTGGAAACTTCTTCGACAAATGCATCAATCATTCTGGCAACGTTGGCATGACGAATATTTGGCATCGATACAACAGCGATCGAAGTGGCAGCAACCATCTGAGAACCTTCGAGTTGGCGATGTCGTGGTTCTTCGTCACGAGAATCTACCACCATGCAAATGGCGACTTGGACGCATTGTTGGCGTACATCCAGGCAGTGACGGTTTGGTTCGTAACGTCACTGTCAAATATCATTTGGATAACGATGGCACTGGCGGAAATCTGAAGCTTACAACTCGACCATCACAGAAGGTGTGCAGACTATTAGGCACTTGTCCTGAGTCTACCGACCCAGCCGGGCAGTAAATGTAAGAGAAAACTACATATGTATAACAAGATGGCAACATTTTTCTTACCATACACAGTGGCAACACTTAATTCACCATACATAGATCATAGCAAACTGTATTTTTCAATCGCAGCACAGTTAACGGCATTATGATCTGATTTTTACTCTCTTTGCTGTGCTTTAGTTTTTTGGATTCTTTTTTGTTAGTATGAGTCTTCATTTAGCCTTCCGCTAGAATAAACATTATTTTACAAATTGATAGTCTCTTGTTTTTTTTTGCAAATAATTTCCTTCCTAATTGAGTGTATGAGAAACTCAAATCTTTTTTCATACATTTTTGGTGCCTCCTGTGAGGAATTCTATTCACAAAATTAATACAGATACTTTGTTGGATTGGCATAAGACGGAAGCAATTGGAAGTCTTGTTAGTACAGTTGGCGTTTCTTTGCATCTTTGCTGTTCCTTTGCTGTTTTTCCTGTTCCATAGTGGATATCTGAGGACGAGTCGGATTCATCGGACTCGACTATTTTGGCTCTATACATGGCTGATTTGAACCGGCGTTTATCCGCAGTTATTGCAATCAGGCGGATTGCTACGAATATTGCTAAGGATGAATTCTCTGGCGATAAATTTGGTTTTGAACAAGAAATCAAAACCTTACAATGGCATTTCGATCGGTTTGTGGCTGCTCACGATGCATTAATAGAGGCCGCAAAGCCAGGCGAAATTGAAGCACACGCGAGTCTATGGGATGAAATGGAGATACATCGCAACACTGCAATGGTAAAGCTACACCGCATGCTTTCTACTGCAAAAGCAGAACAAGCACCCGAAAATCAGGAAATGGCATCTGGGGAACGCTCGTCTATATTGGCTTTAAAACTAGATCCATTGTCAGTTCCGAAATTCGATGGCACGCTTCAGAACTGGCTTGCATTCAAGGATACGTTTGAGACACTTGTACATTCACAGGACTTCCCTGAGGCGTACAAGCTTGGCAAATTACGTGAGGCAGTTCAAGGTGATGCGGTGGCTTTGGTTGGTGGCACATACACTGGTGGCTATGGCGAAGTGTGGAAGGCGCTGAAGAATCGGTATGACAGCCCACGGCAATTGGCGGAGATTCATGTCTCCAGATTTATTGGCATCAAGCAACAGTCGAATCTACTTCATCCTTGCTCTCCGTGGTAGACACTGTGAGGGAATCATTCCGTGCGTTGACCGTGATGAAACTACCAGTGGAATCTTGGGACGCACTAGTTGTTCCTATTGTGATATCGAAAATTCCGACAACGATCCAGCAGGCTTGGGGTATGAGCAGAACGACTAACGAAATTCCTAAGCTCGAGAAGTTGTTGACGTTCGTGGAGAAGCGCGCTCACAGTTTGGCATCGGATGTACTGCGATGGAATACAGTCGACATCCACAATCAACCTGGTGTAAGGAAGAATCCTAACCCTTCTAATAACATATTGCGTTTAGTGAAAACTAATTTGGCTGCAACCACACCTGGCAATTGCGAATTTTGCGACTCCAACATACATCGTATAAGTAATTGTCCTAAACTGTTGGTTTTACCTGTGGTTGAACGATTCAACAAATTGCGTGGCTCCGATCTTTGCTTCAATTGCTTGCGGCCTGGACACGCAACCAAGTCTTGTGCAGGTGGTAACTGTCGAAGTTGCCAAGGCAGACATCATACGTTGCTGTGTCGCAATGGCCCTTCCGGCCCAACAAATACGACAATCGCTAGGTCTAAGGCAATGACGGCTGCTCCAACACCTACAGCAGCATCAACGCAACCACCTCGGAACTATACAGCATGACTACCACAAATGGCCAAATCATTTTTGGTAATAGGTGAACAATTGGTTTTGTTGGCGACTGCAATTGTTCACATTAAGGATGGCTATGGCTCTACCCATCGGTGCCGGATCATTTGCGATCCGGGCAGTCAGGTTAGTTTCATGAAATACAGCTTTTTTAATCAGTTATCTATCTGCAGAAAACCTGCTACAATCCCAGTCGAAGGTATTGGTTCAGTTGTGACATACACACGTGGCTGTGCTTCAATCCATATGGCTTCGAGCGACAATACATTTGGCATTGATGTAGAGTTCTATTTACTTACTTCCATCACTACATCGACTCCAATTGCTGATATTGCACCATCTTGCTGGCAGCATTTACGTACCTTGGCTTTGGCAGATCCTTCATTTGGTCGAACGGGTCGAATTGATGGGCTTATTGGAGCTGACGTATGGGGTGAAATCATCCGCGAAGGCATAGTACGTGGCTCAGCAGGTGAACCTTTTGCACAATTAACCACATTGGGATGGGTGGTATTTGGCAAGGCAACAATCAACACTTCTTTGACATCAGGCATTAGCTCTTTGTACACCATTCATGGCAGCGTAGGAGAGGATGATGAACACCTAGACGTGCAATGGCACGAATATTCGAGGTGGACGCTGACACACCGACAGCTTATAGCGAGAACGAGGCTTGTGAGAATTTATTCCTGGCTACGCACCGCCCCCAATGGCCGGTACATCGTACAAATTCCATTCCGGCCTGATGCTCCGGCTCTTGGCAACTCTCATCCACTGGCATTGCGACAGTTTTATCAATTAGAACGTAGATTGGCTGTTAATCCAGAGCTCAAAGAAAAATACGTGACTTTCATGCAGGACTACATCACTTTGGGCCACATGAAGGATGTTTCATATGTGTCATATGAACCTTCACAATGCTATTTCATACCACATCATGCTGTGCTGTCCAAATTTCGCGTTGTTTTCAATGCATCAGCGAAAACATCAAATGGCGTTTCCCTCAATGAGACCCAATTGGCTGGACCTCTCATACAAGAGTTGCTTGTTACAATCATCTTCCGTTTTCGGCGTTTTGCTGTGGCACTCTCGGCAGACGTCAAGAAAATGTTTCGCCAAGTTCAGATGGATGAGCGTCATCAACGTTGGCAGCAGATCCTGTGGCGAGAATCAACTGGTGAGCCGATTCGCACATATCAATTAACCACTGTAACATATGGCATGGCTTCTGGTCCTTACAATGCTATTAGGGCAATGCAACAATGCGCTCGAGACAATTGTCATATCCTGGCGGACGGCTTTCGAGAAGCAACCGCTCTCAAGAGCATTTTGCGAGATTTTTATGTCGATGATTATTTGGCAAGTGCAGAAACTATGGAAGAGGCAATACAATTGTCAAATGACGTCGATAAGATACTGAGACAAGGCTGCTTTCAACTATGCAAATGGCAATCCAACGACAAGATTGCATTGGCTCAAATCACCGACAATCCATGCTCAGCAAGTGAAGTCAGAATAAGCACTTCCGAGGTGACAGTTTTGGGCTTAAATTGGAATCCATCGACGGATGAACTCTTCTACCGCATTGACATTGGCGATGGTAAAACTACATCTACAACCAAGCGACAAGTGGTAGGTGACATTGCACGGTTATATGATCCTACCAACATGCTGGCACCTGTTATCATCGTATCAAAAATATTCATCCAAAATCTATGGCGTATTGGCTTGGATTGGGACGCTCCATTGCCGTTGGAATTACTTCAAGAGTGGTTGGCTTTTCGTAACAGTCTACATCGACTTCAACAGCTCCGAATTCCACGCTGTTTGCAAATGAAGGCATTGGTAACTACACATTTGCATGGTTTTTGCGATGCCAGCGTTAAGGCCTATGCGGCGGTCGTATACGTTTGTACGACGAATCCAAATGGTGACTTCACATCAGCACTGGTTACTGCGAAAACTCGTGTCGCACCATCTCGAGCGGATAACCAAGGCAATTCGATCACCACGATACCCCGCTTGGAGCTTTGTGCTGCACGACTATTAGCCGAAACTGTTGGCCATGTAAAACACGCATTGGACTTGGCGCATGCACCCTGCTCACTGTGGAGTGACTCAACTATCGTTCTTTGTTGGCTACGTAAATCACCGGCGATGCTCAAACAATATGTTGCGCATAGAATTGGCTACATTCAACAACACACAAAAACACAAACACGCATCTGAATCCCGCTGACTGTGCGAGTCGAGGTATTTCTGCCGAAGCACTGGTAAATCACGCATTATGGTGGCATGGCCCAATTGAACTTATGCGCGACCACATGGCAGGGGAGATCCCTATCCTTCGGAAGCGGATGAAAAAGCTATGGCAGTGGAATCTACACCAATTCAGGCTAACGTTGTGCATCTTGTCCCGCTCCATATAATTCAGACAAGATATCACTGTGCTAACGAAACAATCGAAATCGACTTGGTCGAACGCTTCTCAACCATTGGAAGGCTGATCCGAACCACGGCGTATGTGCTGCGTGCCAACCCAATCCGACGCCAATATTGGCATCACACACTACTGGATAGCGAGGAAATGGCTGTGGCTTTGAAATGGCACATTCGAGCAGAACAATCCAGGTATTTTCTAAATGAAATTCAAAAGTTACAAACTGTACGGCAAGTTCCAACAACAAGTAAATTGGCATCTTTGGCACCGTACATTGACCCAAATGGTATATTGCGAGTTGGGGGTCGACTAAGGCACGCTGAACTTCCTATGGAAAAGCAACATCCAATCATCATGGCAAAATCAAGCACCCTATCACGACTCATCGTTCAGGACCTTCATCTCACAAACTCCCATGCACAAACTACGCTCATGTTGCAAACAATTCGACAAAAATATTGGATCATTTCTGGCCGTGCGCTCGTGAAGCAATGCATACATGAGTGTGTCACATGTCGACGACATTCTCAACAGATGGCTAAGCAACAAATGGCATCCTTACCAACCGCCAGGGTCGTGGCTTCCCCACCGTTTTCATCATCAGGCGTCGATTATTGTGGACCAATCAACATTCGAATCGGATCACAGCGTACACGTACTACAAAGAAAACATATGTGGTTATTTTCATTTGCATGGCTACTAAGGCCGTACACATTGAGCTGGCGGAAGATTTGTCGGCCAGAGCTTTCATCAATGTATTTTTGCGATTTACTGGTCGTCGTGGCCCTTGTTATCATCTTTATAGCGATAATGGCACGCAATTCAAGAAGGCGAACAAAATCCTATTGGGAGACTGGGCTAAGTGGCGCAGTGAATACACCCAACAGCAGTTAGCAAACCAGAAGACTCAATGGCACTTCATCTCAGCAGCAGCACCGCATCAAGGCGGTCTGTGGGAAGCCGCGGTGAAGTCGGCGAAAAAACATTTATTACGTGTTGTTGGCAGCCAGACTCTGTACTTTGATCAATTGCATACCTTGCTAGTGCGAATTGAGGCGTGCATGAATTCGCGACCATTGGTGGCGGTATACGATGGAGTCGATGACCGTTTGGCACTCTCTCCAGCTGATTTTTTGATCGGTCGTTCTATTGTGGCTTTACCTGAACCATCGGCAATTGAAATCCCTATGGACCGACTCAAACATTGGAAACTTCTTCGATAAATGCATCAATCATTCTGGCAACGTTGGCATGACGAATATTTGGCCTCGATACAACAGCGATCGAAGTGGCAGCGACCATCTGAGAACCTTCGAGTTGGCGATGTCGTGGTTCTTCGTCACGAGAATCTACCACCATGCAAATGGCGACTTGGACGCATTGTTGGCGTACATCCAGGCAGTGACGGTTTGGTTCGTAACGTCACTGTCAAATATCATTTGGATAACGATGGCACTGGCGGAAATCTGAAGCTTACAACTCGACCATCACAGAAGGTGTGCAGACTATTAGGCACTTGTCCTGAGTCTACCGACCCAGCCGGGCAGTAAATGTACGAGAAAACTACATATGTATAACAAGATGGCAACATTTTTCTTACCATACACAGTGGCAACACTTAATTCACCATACATAGATCATAGCAAACTGTATTTTTCAATCGCAGCACAGTTAACGGCATTATGATCTGATTTTTACTCTCTTTGCTGTGCTTTAGTTTTTTGGATTCTTTTTTGTTAGTATGAGTCTTCATTTAGCCTTCCGCTAGAATAAACATTATTTTACAAATTGATAGTCTCTTGTTTTTTTTTGCAAATAATTTCCTTCCTAATTGAGTGTATGAGAAACTCAAATCTTTTTTCATACACCTAGACTATTTGACCTAAAGGGATGATTTTTTACAATGAAGTCCCTCTTCCTGTGTCCTTTAAGGAATTACAAAACTTTTTCTATTCGAATTTTCATTTCAAAATTTTGCTGTTGGGTTGAATCAAAGACACGACTTAATCATTTTGAAGCACTAATTTTGCTCTAACTCCTAGACTATTTGACCTTAAGGGATGATTTTTTACAATGAAGTCCTCATTTCTGTGTCCTTTAAGGAAATACAAAGCTTTTTCTATTCGAATTTTCATTTCAAAATTTTGCTGTTGGGTTGAATGAAAGACACGACTTAATCATCTTGAAGCACTAATTTTGCTCTAACTCCTAGACTATTTGACCTTAAGGGACGATTTTTTACAATGAAGTCCTTATTCCTGTGTCCTTTAAGAAAATATAAAGCTTTTTCTATTCGAATTTTCATTTCAAAATTTTGCTGTTGGGTTGAATGAAAGACACGACTTAATCATCTTGAAGCACTAATTTAGCTCTAACTCCTAGACTATTTGACCTTAAGGGACGATTTTTTACAATAAAGTCCTTATTTCTGTGTCCTTTAAGGAAATACAAAGCTTTTTCTATTCGAATTTTTTATTTCAAAATTTTGCTGTTGGGTTGAATGAAAGACACGACTTAATCATCTTGAAGCACTAATTTTGCTCTAACTCCAAGACTTTTTGACCTTCAGGGATGATTTTTTACAATGAAGTCCTTATTCCTGTGTCCTTTAAGGAAATACAACGCTCTTTCTATTTGAATTTTCATTTCAAAATTTTGCTGTTGGGTTGAATGAAAGACACGACTTACTTAATCATCTTGAAGCACTAATTTTGCTCTAACTCCTAGACTATTTGACCTTAAGGGATGATTTGTTACATTGAAATCTTTATTCCTGTGTCCTTTAAGGAAATACAAAGCTTTTTCTATTCGAATTTTCATTTCAAAATTTTGCTGTTGGGTTGAATGAAAGACACGACTTAATCATCTTGAAGCACTAATTTTGCTCTAACTCCTAGACTACTTGACCTTAAGGGATGATTTTTTACAATGAAGTCCTTATTCCTGTGTCCTTAAAGGAAATACAAAGCTTTTTCTATTCGAATTTTCATTTCAAAATTTTGCTGTTGGGTTGAATGAAAGACACGACTTAATCATCTTGAAGCACTAATTTTGCTCTAACTCCTAGAATATTTGACCTTAAGGGGTGATTTTTTACAATGAAGTCCTTATTCCTGTGTTCTTTAAGGAAATACAAAGCTTTTTTTATTCGAATTTTCATTTAAAAATTTTGCTGTTGGGTTGAATGAAAGACATGACTTAATCATCTTGAAGCACTAATTTAGCTCTAACTCCTAAACTATTTGACCTTAAGAAATGATTTTTTACAATGAAGTCCTTATTCCTGTGTCCTTTAAGGAAATACAAAGCTTTTTCTATTCAAATTTTCATTTCAAAATTTTGCTGTTGGGTTGAATGAAAGACACGACTTAATCATCATGAAGCACTAATTTATCTCTAACTCCTAGACTATTTGACCTTAAGGGTCAATTTTTTACAATGAAGTCATTATTCTTGTGTCCTTTAAGGAAATTCAAAGCTTTTTCTATTCGAATTTTCATTTCAAAATTTTGCTGTTGGGTTGAATGAAAGACACGACTTAATCATCTTGAAGCACTAATTTTGCTGTAACTCCTAGACTCTTTGACCTTAAGGAATGATTTTTTACAATGAAGTCCTAATTCCTGTGTCCTTTAAGGAAATACAAAGCTTTTTCTATTCGAATTTTCATTTCAAAATTTTGCAGTTGGGTTGAATGAAAGACACGACTTAATCATCTTGAAGCACTAATTTTGCTCTAACTCCTAGACTATTTGACCTTAAGGGGTGATTTTTTACAATGAAGTCCTTATTCCTGTGTCCTTAAAGGAAATACAAAGCTTTTTCTATTCGAATTTTCATTTCAAAATTTTGCAGTTGGGTTGAATGAAAGACACGACTTAATCATCTTGAAGCACTAATTTTGCTCTAACTCCTAGACTATTTGACCTTAAGGATCGATTTTTTACAATGAAGTCCTTATTCCTGTGTCCTTTAAAGAAATGTAAAGCTTTTTCTATTCGAATTTTCATTTCAAAATTTTGCTATTGGGTTGAATGAAAGACACGACTTAATCATCTTGAAGCACTTATTTTGCTCTAACTCCTAGACTATTTGACCTTAAGAAATGATTTTTTACAATGAAGTCCTTTTTCCTGTGTCCTTTAAGGAAATATAAAGCTTTTTCTATTCGAATTTTCATTTCAAAATTTTGCTGTTGGGTTGGATGAAAGACACGACTTAATCATCTTGAAGCACTAATTTCGCTCTAACTCCTAGACTATTTAACCTTAAGTGATGATTTTTTACAATGAAGTCCTCATTCCTGTGTCCTTTAAGGAAATACAAAGCTTTTTCTATTCGAATTTTCATTTGAAAATTTTGCTGTTGGGTTGAATGAAAGACACGACTTAATCATCATGAAGCACTAATTTATCTCTAACTCCTAGACTATTTGACCTTAAGGGTCGATTTTTTACAATGAAGTCATTATTCTTGTGTCCTTTAAGGAAATTTAAAGCTTTTTCTATTCGAATTTTCATTTCAAAATTTTGCTGTTGGGTTGAATGAAAGACACGACTTAATCATCTTGAAGCACTAATTTTGCTCTAACTCCTAGACTATTAGACCTTAAGGGACGATTTTTTACAATGAAGTCCTTATTTCTGTGTCCTTTAAGGAAATATAAAGCTTTTTCTATTCGAATTTTTATTTCAAAATTTTGCTGTTGGGTTGAATGAAAGACACGACTTAATCATCATGAAGCACTAATTTAGCTCTAACTCCTAGACTATTTGACCTTAAGGGATGATATTTTACAATGAAGTCTTTATTCCTGTGTCCTTTAAGGAAATAGAAAGCTTTTTCTATTCGAATTTTTTATTTCAAAATTTTGCTGTTGGGTTGAATGAAAGACACGACTTAATCATCTTTTGCTCTAACTCCTAGAATATTTGACCATAAGTGAAGATTTTTTACAATGAAGTCCTTATTTCTGTGTCCCTTAAGGAAATACAAAGCTTTTTCTATTCGAATTTTCATTTCAAAATTTTGCTGTTGGGTTGAATGAAAGACACCACTTAATCATCTTGAAGCACTAATTTTGCTCTAACTCCTAGACTCTTTGACCTTAAGAAATGATTTTTTACAATGAAGTCCTAATTCCTGTGTCCTTTAAGGAAATACAAAGCTTTTTCTATTCGAATTTTCATTTCAAAATTTTGCTGTTGGGTTGAATGAAAGACACGACTTAATCATCATGAAGCACTAATTTTGCTCTAACTCTTAGACTATTTGACCTTAAGGGATGATTTTTTACAATGAAGTCCTTATTCCTGTGTCCATAAAGCAAATACAAAGCTTTTTCTATTCGAATTTTCATTTCAAAATTTTGCAGTTGGGTTGAATGAAAGACACGACTTAATCATCTTGAAGCACTAATTTTGCTCTAACTCCTAGACTATTTGACCTTAAGGATCGATTTTTTACAATGAAGTCCTTATTCCTGTGTCCTTTAAGGAAATCTAAAGCTTTTTCTATTCGAATTTTCATTTCAAAATTTTGCTATTGGGTTGAATGAAAGACACGACTTAATCATCTTGAAGCACTTATTTTGCTCTAACTCCTAGACTATTTGACCTTAAGAAAAGATTTTTTACAATGAAGTCCTTTTTCCTGTGTCCTTTAAGGAAATAAAAAGCTTTTTCTATTCGAATTTTCATTTCAAAATTTTGCTGTTGGGTTGGATGAAAGACACGACTTAATCATCTTGAAGCACTAATTTCGCTCTAACTCCTAGACTATTTGACCTTAAGTGATGATTTTTTACAATGAAGTCCTTATTCCTGTGTCCTTTAAGGAAATACAAAGCTTTTTCTATTCGAATTTTTATTTCAAAATTTTGCTGTTGGGTTGAATGAAAGACACGACTTACTTAATCATCTTGAAGCACTAATTTTGCTCTAACTCCTAGACTATTTGACCTTAAGGGTCGATTTTTTACAATGAAGTCATTATTCTTGTGTCCTTTAAGGAAATTTAAAGCTTTTTCTATTCGAATTTTCATTTCAAAATTTTGCTGTTGGGTTGAATGAAAGACATGACTTAGTCATCTTGAAGCACTAATTTTGCTGTAACTCCTAGACTATTAGACCTTAAGGGACGATTTTTTACAATGAAGTCCTTATTTCTTTGTCCTTTAAGGAAATATAAAGCTTTTTTTATTCGAATTTTTATTTCAAAATTTTGCTGTTGGGTTGAATGAAAGACACGACTTAATCATCATAAAGCACTAATTTAGCTCTAACTCCTAGACTATTTGACCTTAAGGGACGATATTTTACAATGAAGTCTTTATTCCTGTGTCCTTTAAGGAAATAGAAAGCTTTTTCTATTCGAATTTTTTATTTCAAAATTTTGCTGTTGGGTTGAATGAAAGACACGAATTAATCATCTTTTGCTCTAACTCCTAGAATATTTGACCATAAGTGAAGATTTTTTACAATGAAGTCCTTATTTCTGTGTCCCTTAAGGAAATACAAAGCTTTTTCTATTCGAATTTTCATTTCAAAATTTTGCTGTTGGGTTGAACTAAAGACACGACTTAATCATCTTGAAGAACTAATTTTGCTCTAACTCCTAGACTATTTGACCTTAAGTGATGATTTTTTACAATGAAGTCCTTATTTCTGTGTCCTTTGAGGAAATTCAAAGCTTTTTCTATTCGAATTTTCATTTCAAAATTTTGCAGTTGGGTTGAATTAAAGACACGACTTAATCATCTTGAAGCACTAATTTTGCTCTAACTCCTAGACTATTCGACCTTAAGGGATGATTTTTTACAATGAAGTCCTTATTTCTGTGTCCTTAAAGGAAATACAAAGCTTTTTCTATTCGAATTTTCATTTCAAAATTTTGCAGTTGGGTTGAATGAAAGACACGACTTAATCATCTTGAAGCACTAATTTTGCTCTAACTCCTAGACTATTTGACCTTAAGGGTCGATTTTTTACAATGAAGTCCTTTTTCCTGTGTCATTTAAGGAAATATAAAGCTTTTTCTATTCGAATTTTCATTTCAAAATTTTGCTGTTGGGTTGGATGAAAGACACGACTTAATCATCTTGAAGCACTAATTTCGCTCTAACTCCTAGACTATTTGACCTTAACTGATGATTTTTTACAATGAAGTCCTTATTCCTGTGTCCTTTAAGGAAATACAAAGCTTTTTCTATTCGAATTTTCATTTGAAAATTTTGCTGTTGGGTTGAATGAAAGACACGACTTACTTAATCATCTTGAAGCACTAATTTTGCTCTAACTCCTAGACTATTTGACCTTAAGGGTCGATTTTTTACAATGAAGTCATTATTCTTGTGTCCTTTAAGGAAATTTAAAGCTTTTTCTATTCGAATTTTCATTTCAAAATTTTGCTGTTGGGTTGAATGAAAGACACGACTTAATCATCTTGAAGCACTAATTTTGCTGTAACTCCTAGACTATTAGACCTTAAGGGACGATTTTTTACAATGAAGTCCTTATTTCTGTGTCCTTTAAGGAAATATAAAGCTTTTTTTATTCGAATTTTTATTTCAAAATTTTGCTGTTGGGTTGAATGAAAGACACGACTTAATCATCATGAAGCACTAATTTAGCTCTAACTCCTAGACTATTTGACCTTAAGGGATGATTTTTTACAATGAAGTCCTTATTCATGTGTCCTTTAAGGAAATAGAAAGCTTTTTCTATTCGAATTTTTTATTTCAAAATTTTGCTGTTGGGTTGAATGAAAGACACGACTTAATCATCTTTTGCTCTAACTCCTAGAATATTTGACCATAAGTGAAGATTTTTTACAATGAAGTCCTTATTTCTGTGTCCCTTAAGGAAATACAAAGCTTTTTCTATTCGAATTTTCATTTCAAAATTTTGCTGTTGGGTTGAATGAAAGACACGACTTAATCATCTTGAAGCACTAATTTTGCTCTAACTGCTAGACTCTTTGACCTTAAGTGATGATTTTTTACAATGAAGTCCTTATTTCTGTGTCCTTTAAGGAAATATAAAGCTTTTTTTATTCGAATTTTTATTTCAAAATTTTGCTGTTGGGTTGAATGAAAGACACGACTTAATCATCATGAAGCACTAATTTAGCTCTAACTCCTAGACTATTTGACCTTAAGGGACGATATTTTACAATGAAGTCTTTATTCCTGTGTCCTTTAAGGAAATAGAAAGCTTTTTCTATTCGAATTTTTTATTTCAAAATTTTGCTGTTGGGTTGAATGAAAGACACGACTTAATCATCTTTTGCTCTAACTCCTATAATATTTGACCATAAGTGAAGATTTTTTACAATGAAGTCCTTATTTCTGTGTCCCTTAAGGAAATACAAAGCTTTTTCTATTCGAATTTTCATTTCAAAATTTTGCTGTTGGGTTGAACTAAAGACACGACTTAATCATCTTGAAGAACTAATTTTGCTCTAACTCCTAGACTATTTGACCTTAAGTGATGATTTTTTACAATGAAGTCCTTATTTCTGTGTCCTTTAAGGAAATATAAAGCTTTTTTTATTCGAATTTTTATTTCAAAATTTTGCTGTTGGGTTGAATGAAAGACACGACTTAATCATCATGAAGCACTAATATAGCTCTAACTCCTAGACTATTTGACCTTAAGGGACGATATTGTACAATGAAGTCTTTATTCCTGTGTCCTTTAAGGAAATAGAAAGCTTTTTCTATTCGAATTTTTTATTTCAAAATTTTGCTGTTGGGTTGAATGAAAGACACGACTTAATCATCTTTTGCTCTAACTCCTAGAATATTTGACCATAAGTGAAGATTTTTTTCAATGAAGTCCTTATTTCTGTGTCCCTTAAGGAAATACAAAGCTTTTTCTATTCGAATTTTCATTTCAAAATTTTGCTGTTGGGTTGAACTAAAGACACGACTTAATCATCTTGAAGAACTAATTTTGCTCTAACTCCTAGACTATTTGACCTTAAGTGATGATTTTTTACAATGAAGTCCTTATTTCTGTGTCCTTTAAGGAAATACAAAGCTTTTTCTATTCGAATTTTCATTTCAAAATTTTGTTGTTGGGTTGAACTAAAGACACGACTAAATCATTTTGAAGCACTAATTTTGCTCTAACTCCTAGACTATTTGACCTTAAGGGATGATTTTTTACAATGAAGTCATTATTTTTGTGTCCTTTGAGGAAATTCAAAGCTTTTTCTATTCGAATTTTCATTTCAAAATTTTGCAGTTGGGTTGAATGAAAGACACGACTTAATCATCTTGAAGCACTAATTTTGCTCTAACTCCTAGACTATTTGACCTTAAGGGTCGATTTTTTACAATGAAGTCCTTTTTCCTGTGTCATTTAAGGAAATATAAAGCTTTTTCTATTCGAATTTTCATTTCAAAATTTTGCTGTTGGGTTGGATGAAAGACACGACTTAATCATCTTGAAGCACTAATTTCGCTCTAACTCCTAGACTATTTGACCTTAAGTGATGATTTTTTACAATGAAGTCCTTATTCCTGTGTCCTTTAAGGAAATACAAAGCTTTTTCTATTCGAATTTTCATTTGAAAATTTTGCTGTTGGGTTGAATGAAAGACACGACTTACTTAATCATCTTGAAGCACTAATTTTGCTCTAACTCCTAGACTATTTGACCTTAAGTGATGATTTTTTACAATGAAGTCCTTATTCCTGTGTCCTTTAAGGAAATATAAAGCTTTTTTTATTCGAATTTTTATTTCAAAATTTTGCTGTTGGGTTGAATGAAAGACACGACTTAATCATCATGAAGCACTAATTTAGCTCTAACTCCTAGACTATTTGACCTTAAGGGACGATATTTTACAATGAAGTCTTTATTCTTGTGTCCTTTAAGGAAATAGAAAGCTTTTTTTATTCGAATTTTTTATTTCAAAATTTTGCTGTTGGGTTGAATGAAAGACACGACTTAATCATCTTTTGCTCTAACTCCTAGAATATTTGACCATAAGTGAAGATTTTTTACAATGAAGTCCTTATTTCTGTGTCCCTTAAGGAAATACAAAGCTTTTTCTATTCGAATTTTCATTTCAAAATTTTGCTGTTGGGTTGAACTAAAGACACGACTTAATCATCTTGAAGAACTAATTTTGCTCTAACTCCTAGACTATTTGACCTTAAGTGATGATTTTTTACAATGAAGTCCTTATTTCTGTGTCCTTTAAGGAAATACAAAGCTTTTTCTATTCGAATTTTCATTTCAAAATTTTGTTGTTGGGTTGAACTAAAGACACAACTAAATCATTTTGAAGCACTAATTTTGCTCTAACTCCTAGACTATTTAACCTAAAGGGTTGATTTTTTACAATGAAGTCCTTATTTCTGTGTCCTTTAAGGAAATATAAAGCATTTTCTATTCGAATTTTCATTTCAAAATTTTGCTGTTGGATTGATTCAAAGACACGACTTAATCATTTTGAAGCACTAATTTATCTCAAACTCCTAGACTATTTGACCTTTAGGGATGATTTTTTACAACGAAGTCCTTATTCCTGTGTCCTTTAAGGAAATAGAAAGCTTTTTCTATTCGAATTTTTTATTTCAAAATTTTGCTGTTGGGTTGAATGAAAGACACGACTTAATCATCTTTTGCTCTAACTCCTAGAATATTTGACCATAAGTGAAGATTTTTTACAATGAAGTCCTTATTTCTGTGTCCCTTAAGGAAATACAAAGCTTTTTCTATTCGAATTTTCATTTCAAAATTTTGCTGTTGGGTTGAATGAAAGACACGACTTAATCATCTTGAAGCACTAATTTTGCTCTAACTCCTAGACTCTTTGACCTTAAGAAATGATTTTTTACAATGAAGTCCTAATGCCTGTGTCCTTTAAGGAAATACAAAGCTTTTTCGATTCGAATTTTCATTTCAAAATTTTGCAGTTGGGTTGAATGAAAGACACGACTTAATCATCTTGAAGCACTAATTTTGCTCTAACTCCTAGACTATTTGACCTTAAGGGATGATTTTTTACAATGAAGTCCTTATTCCTGTGTCCTTAAAGGAAATACAAAGCTTTTTCTATTCGAATTTTCATTTCAAAATTTTGCAGTTGGGTTGAATGAAAGACACGACTTAATCATCTTGAAGCACTAATTTTGCTCTAACTCCTAGACTATTTGACCTTAAGGGTCGATTTTTTACAATGAAGTCATTATTCTTGTGTCCTCTAAGGAAATCTAAAGCTTTTTCTATTCGAATTTTCATTTCAAAATTTTGCTATTGGGTTGAATGAAAGACACGACTTAATCATCTTGAAGCACTTATTTTGCTCTAACTCCTAGACTATTTGACCTTAAGAAATGATTTTTTACAATGAAGTCCTTTTTCCTGTGTCCTTTAAGGAAATATAAAGCTTTTTCTATTCGAATTTTCATTTCAAAATTTTGCTGTTGGGTTGGATGAAAGACACGACTTAATCATCTTGAAGCACTAATTTCGCTCTAACTCCTAGACTATTTGACCTTAAGTGATGATTTTTTACAATGAAGTCCTTATTCCTGTGTCCTTTAAGGAAATTTAAAGCTTTTTCTATTCGAATTTTCATTTCAAAATTTTGCTGTTGAGTTGAATGAAAGACACGACTTAATAATCTTGAAGCACTAATTTTGCTCTAACTCTTAGACTATTTGACCTTAAGGGATGATTATTTACAATAAGGTCCTTATTCCTGTGTCCTTTAAGGAAATACAAAGCTTTTTCTATTCGAATTTTCATTTCAAAATTTTGCAGTTGGGTTGAATGAAAGACACGACTTAATCATCTTGAAGCACTAATTTAGCTCTAACTCCTAGACTATTTGACCTTAAGGGATGATTTCTTACAATGAAGTCCTTATTCCTGTGTCCTTTAAGAAAATACAAAGCTTTTTCTATTCGAATTTTCATTTCAAAATTTTGCTGTTGGGTTGAATGAAAGACACGACTTAATAATCTTGAAGCACTAATTTTGCTCTAACTCCTAGACTATTTGACCTTAAGAAATGATTTTTTACAATGAAGTCCTTATTCCTGTGTCCTTTAAGGAAATACAAAGCTTTTTCTATTCGAATTTTCATTTCAAAATGTTGCTGTTGGGTTGAATGAAAGACACGACTTAATCATCTTGAAGCACTAATTTTGCTCTAACTCCTAGACTATTTGACCTTAAGGGATTATTTTTTACAATGAAGTCCTTATTCTTGTGTCCTTTAAGGAATTACAAAACTTTTTCTATTCGAATTTTCATTTCAAAATTTTGCTGTTGGGTTGAATGAAAGACACGACTTAATCATCTTGAAGCACTTATTTTGCTCTAATTCCTAGACTATTTGACCTTAAGGGATGATTTTTTACAATGAAGTCCTTATTCCTGTGTCCTCTAAGGAAATATAAAGCTTTTCTATTCGAATTTTCATTTGAAAATTTTGCTGTTGGGTTGGATGAAAGACACGACTTAATCATCTTGAAAAACTAATTTTGCTCTAACTCCTAGACTATTTTACCTTAAGTGATGATTTTTTACAATGAAGTCCTTATTTCTGTGTCCTTTAAGGAAATACAAACGTTTTTCTATTCGAATTTTCATTTCAAAATTTTGCTTTTGGGTTGAATGAAAGACACGACTTAATCATCTTGAAGCACTAATTTTGCTCTAACTCCTAGACTATTTGACCTTAAGGGACGATTTTTTACAATGAAGTCCTTATTTCTGTGTCCTTTAAGAAAATATAAAGCTTTTTCTATTCGAATTTTTATTTCAAAATTTTGCTGTTGGGTTGAATGAAAGACACGACTTAATCATCTTGAAGCACTAATTTTGCTGTAACTCCTAGACTATTAGACCTTAAGGGACGATTTTTTACAATGAAGTCCTTATTTCTGTGTCCTTTAAGGAAATATAAAGCTTTTTCTATTCGAATTTTTATTTCAAAATTTTGCTGTTGGGTTGAATGAAAGGCACGACTTAATCATCATGAAGCACTAATTTAGCTCTAACTCCTAGACTACTTGACCTTAAGGGATGATTTTTTACAATGAAGTCTTTATTCCTGTGTCCTTTAAGGAAATAGAAAGCTTTTTCTATTCGAATTTTTTATTTCAAAATTTTGCTGTTGGGTTGAATGAAAGACACGACTTAATCATCTTTTGCTCTAACTCCTAGAATATTTGACCATAAGTGAAGATTTTTTACAATGAAATCCTTATTTCTGTGTCCCTTAAGGAAATACAAAGCTTTTTCTATTCGAATTTTCATTTCAAAATTTTGCTGTTGGATTGAATGAAAGACACGACTTAATCATTTTGAAGCACTAATTTATCTCAAACTCCTAAACTATTTGACCTTTAGGGATGATTTTTTACAATGAAGTCCTTATTCCTGTGTCCTTTAAGGAATTTCAAAACTTTTTCTATTTGAGTTTTCATTTCAAAATTTTGCTGTTGGGTTGAATGAAAGACACGACTTAATCATATTGAAGCACTAATTTTGCTCTAACTCCTAGACTACTTGACCTTAAAGGATGATTTTTTACAATAAAGTCCTTATTCCTGTGTCCTTTAAGGAAATACAAAGCTTTTTCTATTCGAATTTTCATTTCAAAATTTTGATGTTGGGTTGAATGAAAGACGACTTAATCATCTTGAAGCACTAATTTCGCTCTAACTCCTAGACTATTTGACCTTAAGGGGTGATTTTTTACAATGAAGTCCTTATTCATGTGTCCTTTAAGAAAATACAAAGCTTTTTCTATTCGAATTTGCATTTCAAAATTTTGCTGTTGGATTGAATGAAAGACACGACACGACTTAGTCATCTTGAAGCACCAATTTTGCTCTAACTCCTAGACTATTTGACCTTTAGGGATGATGTTTTACAACGAAGTCCTTATTCTTGTGTCCTTTAAGAAAATTCAAAGCTTTTTCTATTCGAATTTTCATTTCAAAATTTTGCTGTTGGGTTGAATGAAAGACACGACTTAATCATCTTGAAGTACTAATTTTGCTCTAACTCCTAGACTATTTGACCTTAAGTGATGATTTTTTACAATGAAGTCCTTATTTCTGTGTCCTTTAAAGAAATACAAAGCTTTTTCTATTCGAATTTTCATTTCAAAATTTTGCTGTTGGGTTGAATGAAAGACACGACTTAATCATCTTGAAGCACTTATTTTGCTCTAATTCCTAGACTATTTGACCTTAAGGGATGATTTTTTACAATGAAGTCCTTATTCCTGTGTCCTCTAAGGAAATATAAAGCTTTTCTATTCGAATTTTCATTTGAAAATTTTGCTGTTGGGTTGGATGAAAGACACGACTTAATCATCTTGAAAAACTAATTTTGCTCTAACTCCTAGACTATTTTACCTTAAGTGATGATTTTTTACAATGAAGTCCTTATTTCTGTGTCCTTTAAGGAAATACAAACCTTTTTCTATTCGAATTTTCATTTCAAAATTTTGCTTTTGGGTTGAATGAAAGACACGACTTAATCATCTTGAAGCACTAATTTTGCTCTAACTCCTAGACTATTTGACCTTAAGGGACGATTTTTTACAATGAAGTCCTTATTTCTGTGTCCTTTAAGAAAATATAAAGCTTTTTCTATTCGAATTTTTATTTCAAAATTTTGCTGTTGGGTTGAATGAAAGACACGACTTAATCATCTTGAAGCACTAATTTTGCTGTAACTCCTAGACTATTAGACCTTAAGGGACGATTTTTTACAATGAAGTCCTTATTTCTGTGTCCTTTAAGGAAATATAAAGCTTTTTCTATTCGAATTTTTATTTCAAAATGTTGCTGTTGGGTTGAATGAAAGACACGACTTAATCATCATGAAGCACTAATTTAGCTCTAACTCCTAGACTACTTGACCTTAAGGGACGATATTTTACAATGAAGTCTTTATTCCTGTGTCCTTTAAGGAAATAGAAAGCTTTTTCTATTCGAATTTTTTATTTCAAAATTTTGCTGTTGGGTTGAATGAAAGACACGACTTAATCATCTTTTGCTCTAACTCCTAGAATATTTGACCATAAGTGAAGATTTTTTACAATGAAATCCTTATTCTTGTGTCCTTTAAGGAAATTTAAAGCTTTTTCTATTCGAATTTTCATTTCAAAATTTTGCTGTTGGATTGAATGAAAGACACGACTTAATCATTTTGAAGCACTAATTTATCTCAAACTCCTAAACTATTTGACCTTTAGGGATGATTTTTTACAATGAAGTCCTTATTCCTGTGTCCTTTAAGGAATTTCAAAACTTTTTCTATTTGAGTTTTCATTTCAAAATTTTGCTGTTGGGTTGAATGAAAGACACGACTTAATCATATTGAAGCACTAATTTTGCTCTAACTCCTAGACTACTTGACCTTAAAGGATGATTTTTTACAATAAAGTCCTTATTCCTGTGTCCTTTAAGGAAATACAAAGCTTTTTCTATTCGAATTTTCATTTCAAAATTTTGATGTTGGGTTGAATGAAAGACACGACACGACTTAGTCATCTTGAAGCACCAATTTTGCTCTAACTCCTAGACTATTTGACCTTTAGGGATGATGTTTTATAACGAAGTCCTTATTCTTGTGTCCTTTAAGAAAATTCAAAGCTTTTTCTATTCGAATTTTCATTTCAAAATTTTGCTGTTGGGTTGAATGAAAGACACGACTTAATCATCTTGAAGTACTAATTTTGCTCTAACTCCTAGACTATTTGACCTTAAGTGATGATTTTTTACAATGAAGTCCTTATTTCTGTGTCCTTTAAAGAAATACAAAGCTTTTTCTATTCGAATTTTCATTTCAAAATTTTGTTGTTGGGTTGAACTAAAGACACGACTAAATCATTTTGAAGCATTAATTTTGCTCTTACTCCTAGACTATTTAACCTAAAGGGTTGATTTTTTAATGAAGTCCTTATTTCTGGGTCCTTTAAGGAAATATAAAGCATTTTCTATTCGAATTTTCATTTCAAAATTTTGCTGTTGGATTGAATGAAAGACACGACTTAATCATTTTGAAGCACTAATTTTGCTCAAACTCCTAGACTATTTGACCTTTAGGGATGATTTCTTACAATGAAGTCCTTATTCCTGTGTCCTTTAAGGATTTTCAAAACTTTTTCTATTTGAGTTTTCATTTCAAAATTTTGCTGTTGGGTTGAATGAAAGACACGACTTAATCATATTGAAGCACTAATTTTGCTCTAGCTCCTAGACTACTTGACCTTAAAGGATGATTTTTTACAATAAAGTCCTTATTCCTGTGTCCTTTAAGAAAATACAAAGCTTTTTCTATTCGAATTTTCATTTCAAAATTTTGCAGTTGGGTTGAATGAAAGACACGACTTAATCATCTTGAAGCACTAATTTTGCTCTAACTCCTAGAATATTTGACCTAAAGGGACGATATTTTACAATGAAGTCCTTATTTCTGTGTCCTTTAAGGAAATACAAAGCTTTTTCTATTCGAATTTTTTATTTCAATATTTTGCTGTTGGGTTGAATGAAAGACACGACTTAATCATCTTGAAGAACTAATTTTGCTCTAACTCCTTGACTATTTGACCTTAAGTGATGATTTTTTACAATGAAGTCCTTATTTCTGTGTCCTTTAAGAAAATACAAAGCTTTTTCTATTCGAATTTTCATTTCAAAATTTTGTTGTTGGGTTGAACTAAAGACACGACTAAATCATTTTGAAGCACTAATTTTGCTCTAACTCCTAGACTATTTAACCTAAAGGGTTGATTTTTTACAATGAAGTCCTTATTTCTGTGTCCTTTAAGGAAATATAAAGCATTTTTTATTCGAATTTTCATTTCAAAATTTTGCTGTTGGATTGAATGAAAGACACGACTTAATCATTTTGAAGCACTAATTTTGCTCAAACTCCTAGACTATTTGACCTTTAGGGGTGATTTTTTACAATGAAGTCCTTATTCCTGTGTCCTTTAAAGAATTACAAAACTTTTTCTATTTGAGTTTTCATTTCAAAATTTTGCTGTTGGGTTGAATGAAAGACACGACTTAATCATATTGAAGCACTAATTTTGCTCTAACTCCTAGACTACTTGACCTTAAAGGATGATTTTTTACAATAAAGTCCTTATTCCTGTGTCCTTTAAGGAAATACAAAGCTTTTTCTATTCGAATTTTCATTTCAAAATTTTGCTGTTGGGTTGAATGAAAGACACGACTTAATCATCTTGAAGCACTAATTTTGCTCTAACTCCTAGAATATTTGACCTTAAGGGGTGATTTTTTACAATGAAGTCCTTATTCCTGTGTCCTTTAAGGAAATACAAAGCTTTTTCTATTCGAATTTTCATTTCAAAATTTTGCTGTTGGGTTGAATGAAAGACACGACTTAATCATCATGAAGCACTAATTTATCTCTAACTCCTAGACTATTTGACCTTAAGGGTCGATTTTTTACAATGAAGTCATTATTCTTGTGTCCTTTAAGGAAATTCAAAGCTTTTTCTATTCGAATTTTCATTTCAAAATTTTGCTGTTGGGTTGAATGAAAGACACGACTTAATCATCTTGAAGCACTAATTTTGCTCTAACTCCTAGACTACTTGACCTTAAGGGATGATTTTTTACAATAAAGTCTTTATTCCTGTGTCCTTTAAGGAAATACAAAGCTTTTTCTATTCGAATTTTCATTTCAAAATTTTGCTGTTGGGTTGAATGAAAGACACGACTTAATCATCTTGAAGCACTAATTTTGTTCTAACTCCTAGACTATTTGACCTTTAGGGATGACTTTTTACAATGAAGTCCTTATTTCTGTGTCCTTTAAGGAAATACGAAGCTTTTTCTATTCGAATTTTCATTTCAAAATTTTGCAGTTGGGTTGAATGAAAGGCACGACTTAATCATCTTGAAGCACTAATTTTGCTCTAACTCCTAGACTATTTGACCTTAAGGGATGATTTTTTACAATGAAGTCCTGATTCCTGTGTCCTTTAAGGAAATACAAAGCTTTTTCTATTCGAATTTTCATTTCAAAATTTTGCTGTTGGGTTGAATGAAAGACACGACTTAATCATCTTGAAGCACTAATTTTGCTCTAACTCCTAGACTATTTGACCTTAAGGGTCGATTTTTTACAATGAAGTCCTTATTCCTGTGTCCTTTAAGGAAATACAAAGCTTTTTCTATTCGAATTTTCATTTCAAAATTTTGCTGTTGGGTTGAATGAAAGACATGACTTAATCATCTTGAAGCACTAATTTTGCTCTAACTCCTAGACTATTTGACCTTAAGGGATGATGTTTTACAATGAAGTCCTTATTCCTGTGTCCTTTAAGGAAATACAAAGCTTTTTCTATTCGAATTTTCATTTCATAATTTTCCTGTTGGGTTGAATGAAAGACACGACTTAATCATTTTGAAGCACTAATTTTGCTCTAACTCCTAGACTATTTGACCTTAAGGGATGATTTTTTACAATAAAGTCTTTTTTCCTGTGTCCTTTAAGGAAATACAAAGCTTTTTCTATTCGAATTTTCATTTCAAAATTTTGCTGTTGGGTTGAATGAAAGACACGACTTAATAATCTTGAAGCACTAATTTTGCTTTAACTCTTAGACTATTTGACCTAAAGGGATGATTTTTTACAATGAAGTCATTATTCTTGTGTCCTTTAAGGAAATACAAAGCTTTTTCTATTCGAATTTTCATTTCAAAATTTTGCAGTTGGGTTGAATGAAAGACACGACACGACTTAATCATCTTGAAGCACTTATTTTGCTCTAACTCCTAGACTATTTGACCTTAAGGGATGATTTTTTACAATGAAGTCATTATTCTTGTGTCCTTTAAGGAAATACAAAGCTTTTTCTATTCGAATTTACATTTCAAAATTTTGCAGTTGGGTTGAATGAAAGACACGACTTAGTCATCTTGAAGCACTAATTTTGCTCTAACTCCTAGACTATTTGACCTTAAGGGTCGATTTTTTACAATGAAGTCCTTATTCCTGTGTCCTTTAAGGAAATACAAAGCTTTTTCTATTCGAATTTTCATTTCAAAATTTTGCTGTTGGGTTGAATGAAAGACATGACTTAATCATCTTGAAGCACTAATTTTGCTCTAACTCCTAGACTATTTGACCTAAAGGGTTGATTTTTTACAATGAAGTCCTTATTCTTGTGTCCTTTAAGGAAATACAAAGCTTTTTCTATTCGAATTTTCATTTCAAAATTTTGCAGTTGGGTTGAATGAAAGACACGACTTAATCATTTTGAAGCACTACTTTTGCTCTAATTCCTAGACTATTAGACCTTAAGGGATGATGTTTTACAATGAAGTCCTTATTCCTGTGTCCTCTAAGGAAATATAAAGCTTTTCTATTCGAATTTTCATTTGAAAATTTTGCTGTTGGGTTGGATGAAAGACACGACTTAATCATCTTGAAAAACTAATTTTGCTCTAACTCCTAGACTATTTGACCTTAAGGGATGATTTTTTACAATGAAGTCCTTTTTCCTGTGTCCTTTAAGGAAATACAAAGCTTTTTCTATTCGAGTTTTCATTTCAAAATTTTGCTGTCGGGTTGAATGAAAGACACGACTTAATCATCTTGAAGCACTAATTTTGCTCTAACTCCTAGACTACTTGACCTTAAGGGATGATTTTTTACAATAAAGTCCTTATTCCAGTGTTCTTTAAGGAAATATAAAGCTTTTTCTATTCGAATTTTCATTTCAAAATTTTGCTGTTGGGTTGAATGAAAGACACGACTTAATCATCTTGAAGCACTAATTTTGTTCTAACTCCTAGACTATTTGACCTCAAGGGATGATTTTTTACAATGAAGTCCTTATTCCTGTGTCCTTTAAGAAAATTCAAAGCTTTTGCTATTCGAATTTTTATTTCAAAATTTTGCTGTTGGGTTTAATGAAAGACACGACTTAATAATCTTGAAGCACTAATTTTGCTCTAACTTTTAGACTATTTGACCTTAAGGGGTGATTTTTTACAATGAAGTCCTTTTTCCTGTGTCTTTTAAGGAAATACAAAGCTTTTTCTATTCGAATTTTCATTTCAAAATTGTGCAGTTGGGTTGGATGAAAGACACGACTTAATCATCTTGAAGCACTCATTTTGCACTAACTCCTAGACTATTTGACCTTAAGGGTCGATTTTTTACAATAAAGTCCTTATTCCTGTGTCCTTTAAGGAAATACAAAGCTTTTTCTATTCGAATTTTCATTTCAAAATCTTGCTGTTGGGTTGAATGAAAGACATGACTTAATCATCTTGAAGCACTAATTTTGCTCTAACTCCTAGACTATTTGACCTAAAGGGTTGATTTTTTACAATGAAGTCCTTATTCTTGTGTCCTTTAAGGAAATTTAAAGCTTTTTCTATTCGAATTTTCATTTCAAAATTTTGCTGTTGGGTTGAATGAAAGACACGACTTAATCATCTTGAAGCACTAATTTTGCTCTAACTCCTAGACTATTTGACCTTAAGAAATGATTTTTTACAATGAAGTCCTTATTTCTGTGTCCTTTAAGGAAATACAAAGCTTTTTCTATTCGAATTTTCATTTCAAAATTTTACTGTTGGGTTGAATGAAAGACACGACTTAATCATCATGAAGCACTAATTTATCTCTAACTCCTAGAATATTTGACCTTAAGGGTCGATTTTTAAAATGAAGTCATTATTTTTGTGTCCTTTGAGGAAATTCAAAGCTTTTTCTATTCGAATTTTCATTTCAAAATTTTGCAGTTGGGTTGAATTAAAGACACGACTTAATCATCTTGAAGCACTAATTTTGCTCTAACTCCTAGACTATTCGACCTTAAGGGATGATTTTTTACAATGAAGTCCTTATTTCTGTGTCCTTTAAGGAAATACAAAGCTTTTTCTATTCGAGTTTTCATTTCAAAATTTTGCTGTTGGGTTGAATGAAAGACACGACTTAATCATCTTGAAGCACTAATTTTGCTCTAACTCCTAGACTATTTGACCTTAAGGGATGATTTTTTACAATCAAGTCCTTTTTCCTGTGTCCTTTAAGGAAATACAAAGCTTTTTCTATTCGAGTTTTCATTTCAAAATTTTGCTGTTGGGTTGAATGAAAGACACGACTTAATCATCTTGAAGCACTAATTTTGCTCTAACTCCTAGACTACTTGACCTTAAGGGATGATTTTTTACAATGAAGTCCTTATTTCTGTGTCCTTTAAGGAAATACAAAGCTTTTTCTATTCGAATTTTCATTTCAAAATTTTTCTGTTGGGTTAAATGAAAGACACGACTTAATCATCTTGAAGCACTAATTTTGCTCTAACTCCTAGACTATTTGACCTTAAGAAATGATTTTTTACAATGAAGTCCTTATACCTGTGTCCTTTAAGGAAATACAAAGCTTTTTCTATTCTAATTTTTATCTCAAAATTTTGCTGTTGGGTTGAATGAAAGACACGACTTAATCATCATGAAGCACTAATTTATCTCTAACTCCTAGACTATTTGACCTTAAGGGTCGATTTTTTACAATAAAGTCATTATTTTTGTGTCCTTTAAGGAAATACAAAGCTTTTTCTATTCGAATTTTCATTTCAAAATTTTGCAGTTGGGTTGAATGAAAGACACGACTTAATCATCTTGAAGCACTAATTTTGCTCTAACTCCTAGACTATTCGACCTTAAGGGATGATTTTTTACAATGAAGTCCTTATTTCTGTGTCCTTTAAGAAAATACAAAGCTTTTTCTATTCGAATTTTCATTTCAAAATTTTGCTGTTGGGTTGAATGAAAGACACGACTTAATAATCTTGAAGCACTAATTTTGCTCTAACTCCTAGACTATTTGACCTTAAGAAATGATTTTTTACAACGAAGTCCTTATTCCTGTGTCATTTAAGGAAATACAAAGCTTTTTCTATTCGAATTTTCATTTCAAAATTTTGCTGTTGGGTTGAATGAAAGACACGACTTACTTAATCATCTTGAAGCACTAATTTTGCTCTAACTCCTAGACTATTAGACCTTAAGGGATGATTTCTTACAATGAAGTCCTTATTTCTGTGTCCTTTAAGGAAATATAAAGCTTTTTCTATTCGAATTTTCATTTCAAAATTTTGCTGTTGGGTTGAATGAAAGACACGACTTAATCATATTGAAGCACTAATTTTGCTCTAACTCCTAGACTATTTGACCTTAAGAAATGATTTTTTACAATGAAGTCCTTATTCCTGTGTCCTTTAAGGAAATTCAAAGCTTTTTCTATTCGAATTTTCATTTCAAAATTTTGCTGTTGGGTTGAATGAAAGACACGACACGACTTAATCATCTTGAAGCACTAATTTATCTCTAACTCCTAGACTATTTGACCTTAAGGGTCGATTTTTTACAATGAAGTCATTATTTTTGTGTCCTTTGAGGAAATTCAAAGCTTTTTCTATTCGAATTTTCATTTCAAAATTTTGCAGTTGGGTTGAATGAAAGACACGACTTAATAATCTTGAAGCACTAATTTTGCTCTAACTCCTAGACTATTTGACCTTAAGGGTTGATTTTTTACAATGAAGTCCTTATTCTTGTGTCCTATAAGGAAATACAAAGCTTTTTCTATTCGAATTTTCATTTCAAAATTTTGCAGTTGGGTTGAATGAAAGACACGACTTAATCATCTTGAAGCACTACTTTTGCTCTAATTCCTAGACTATTAGACCTTAAGGGATGATGTTTTACAATGAAGTCCTTATTCCTGTGTCCTTTAAGGAAATACAAAGCTTTTTCTATTCGAATTTTCATTTCAAAATTTTGCAGTTGGGTTGAATGAAAGACACGACTTAATCATCTTGAAGCACTACTTTTGCTCTAATTCCTAGACTATTAGACCTTAAGGGATGATGTTTTACAATGAAGTCCTTATTCCTGTGTCCTTTAAGGAAATACAAAGCTTTTTCTATTCGAATTTTCATTTCAAAATTTTCCTGTTGGGTTGAATGAAAGACACGACTTAATCATTTTGAAGCACTTATTTTGCTCTAACTCCTAGACTATTTGACCTTAAGGGATGATTTTTTACAATGAAGTCCTTTTTACTGTGTCCTTTAAGGAAATACAAAGCTTTTTCTATTCGAATTTTCATTTCAAAATTTTGCAGTTGGGTTGAATGAAAGACACGACACGACTTAATCATCTTGAAGCACTTATTTTGCTCTAACTCCTAGACTATTTGACCTTAAGGGTCGATTTTTTACAATAAAGTCATTATTCTTGTGTCCTTTAAGGAAATACAAAGCTTTTTCTATTCGAATTTTCATTTCAAAATTTTGCAGTTGGGTTGAATGAAAGACACGACTTAGTCATCTTGAAGCACTAATTTTGCTCTAACTCCTAGACTATTTGACCTTAAGGGTCGATTTTTTACAATGAAGTCCTTATTCCTGTGTCCTTTAAGGAAATACAAAGCTTTTTCTATTCGAATTTTCATTTCAAAATTTTGCTGTTGGGTTGAATGAAAGACATGACTTAATCATCTTGAAGCACTAATTTTGCTCTAACTCCTAGACTATTTGACCTAAAGGGTTGATTTTTTACAATGAAGTCCTTATTCTTGTGTCCTTTAAGGAAATACAAAGCTTTTTCTATTCGAATTTTCATTTCAAAATTTTGCAGTTGGGTTGAATGAAAGACACGACTTAATCATCTTGAAGCACTACTTTTGCTCTAATTCCTAGACTATTAGACCTTAAGGGATGATGTTTTACAATGAAGTCCTTATTCCTGTGTCCTTTAAGGAAATACAAAGCTTTTTCTATTCGAATTTTCATTTCAAAATTTTCCTGTTGGGTTGAATGAAAGACACGACTTAATCATTTTGAAGCACTAATTTTGCTCTAACTCCTAGACTATTTGACCTTAAGGGATGATTTTTTTACAATGAAGTCCTTTATCCTGTGTCCTTTAAGGAAATACAAAGCTTTTTCTATTCGAGTTTTCATTTCAAAATTTTGCTGTCGGGTTGAATGAAAGACACGACTTAATCATCTTGAAGCACTAATTTTGCTCTAACTCCTAGACTACTTGACCTTAAGGGATGATTTTTTACAATAAAGTCCTTATTCCTGTGTTCTTTAAGGAAATATAAAGCTTTTTCTATTCGAATTTTCATTTCAAAATTTTGCTGTTGGGTTGAATGAAAGACACGACTTAATCATCTTGAAGCACTAATTTTGTTCTAACTCCTAGACTATTTGACCTTAAGGGATGATTTTTTACAATGAAGTCCTTATTCCTGTGTCCTTTAAGAAAATTCAAAGCTTTTTCTATTCGAATTTTTATTTCAAAATTTTGCTGTTGGGTTGAATGAAAGACACGACTTAATAATCTTGAAGCACTAATTTTGCTCTAACTTTTAGACTATTTGACCTTAAGGGGTGATTTTTTATAATGAAGTCCTTTTTCCTGT
This sequence comes from Platycheirus rosarum, assembly GCA_963971375.1. Taxonomy (NCBI): domain Eukaryota; kingdom Metazoa; phylum Arthropoda; class Insecta; order Diptera; family Syrphidae; genus Platycheirus; species Platycheirus rosarum. Next base: position 11,327,193 of record OZ020511.1, on the reverse strand, counting down.
GTCTTTTAAGGAAATACAAAGCTTTTTCTATTCGAATTTTCATTTCAAAATTGTGCAGTTGGGTTGGATGAAAGACACGACTTAATCATCTTGAAGCACTCATTTTGCACTAACTCCTAGACTATTTGACCTTAAGGGTCGATTTTTTACAATAAAGTCCTTATTCCTGTGTCCTTTAAGGAAATACAAAGCTTTTTCTATTCGAATTTTCATTTCAAAATCTTGCTGTTGGGTTGAATGAAAGACATGACTTAATCATCTTGAAGCACTAATTTTGCTCTAACTCCTAGACTATTTGACCTAAAGGGTTGATTTTTTACAATGAAGTCCTTATTCTTGTGTCCTTTAAGGAAATTTAAAGCTTTTTCTATTCGAATTTTCATTTCAAAATTTTGCTTTTGGGTTGAATGAAAGACACGACTTAATCATCTTGAAGCACTAATTTTGCTCTAACTCCTAGACTATTTGACCTTAAGAAATGATTTTTTACAATGAAGTCCTTATTTCTGTGTCCTTTAAGGAAATACAAAGCTTTTTCTATTCGAATTTTCATTTCAAAATTTTACTGTTGGGTTGAATGAAAGACACGACTTAATCATCATGAAGCACTAATTTATCTCTAACTCCTAGACTATTTGACCTTAAGAAATGATTTTTTACAATGAAGTCCTTATTTCTGTGTCCTTTAAGGAAATACAAAGCTTTTTCTATTCGAATTTTCATTTCAAAATTTTACTGTTGGGTTGAATGAAAGACACGACTTAATCATCATGAAGCACTAATTTATCTCTAACTCCTAGAATATTTGACCTTAAGGGTCGATTTTTAAAATGAAGTCATTATTTTTGTGTCCTTTGAGGAAATTCAAAGCTTTTTCTATTCGAATTTTCATTTCAAAATTTTGCAGTTGGGTTGAATGAAAGACACGACTTAATCATCTTGAAGCACTAATTTTGCTCTAACTCCTAGACTATTCGACCTTAAGGGATGATTTTTTACAATGAAGTCCTTATTTCTGTGTCCTTTAAGGAAATACAAAGCTTTTTCTATTCGAGTTTTCATTTCAAAATTTTGCTGTTGGGTTGAATGAAAGACACGACTTAATCATCTTGAAGCACTAATTTTGCTCTAACTCCTAGACTATTTGACCTTAAGGGATGATTTTTTACAATCAAGTCCTTTTTCCTGTGTCCTTTAAGGAAATACAAAGCTTTTTCTATTCGAGTTTTCATTTCAAAATTTTGCTGTTGGGTTGAATGAAAGACACGACTTAATCATCTTGAAGCACTAATTTTGCTCTAACTCCTAGACTACTTGACCTTAAGGGATGATTTTTTACAATGAAGTCCTTATTTCTGTGTCCTTTAAGGAAATACAAAGCTTTTTCTATTCGAATTTTCATTTCAAAATTTTTCTGTTGGGTTAAATGAAAGACACGACTTAATCATCTTGAAGCACTAATTTTGCTCTAACTCCTAGACTATTTGACCTTAAGAAATGATTTTTTACAATGAAGTCCTTATACCTGTGTCCTTTAAGGAAATACAAAGCTTTTTCTATTCTAATTTTTATCTCAAAATTTTGCTGTTGGGTTGAATGAAAGACACGACTTAATCATCATGAAGCACTAATTTATCTCTAACTCCTAGACTATTTGACCTTAAGGGTCGATTTTTTACAATAAAGTCATTATTTTTGTGTCCTTTGAGGAAATTCAAAGCTTTTTCTATTCGAATTTTCATTTCAAAATTTTGCAGTTGGGTTGAATGAAAGACACGACTTAATCATCTTGAAGCACTAATTTTGCTCTAACTCCTAGACTATTCGACCTTAAGGGATGATTTTTTACAATGAAGTCCTTATTTCTGTGTCCTTTAAGAAAATACAAAGCTTTTTCTATTCGAATTTTCATTTCAAAATTTTGCTGTTGGGTTGAATGAAAGACACGACTTAATAATCTTGAAGCACTAATTTTGCTCTAACTCCTAGACTATTTGACCTTAAGAAATGATTTTTTACAATGAAGTCCTTATTCCTGTGTCATTTAAGGAAATACAAAACTTTTTCTATTCGAATTTTCATTTCAAAATTTTGCTGTTGGGTTGAATGAAAGACACGACTTACTTAATCATCTTGAAGCACTAATTTTGCTCTAACTCCTAGACTATTAGACCTTAAGGGATGATTTCTTACAATGAAGTCCTTATTTCTGTGTCCTTTAAGGAAATATAAAGCTTTTTCTATTCGAATTTTCATTTCAAAATTTTGCTGTTGGGTTGAATGAAAGACACGACTTAATCATATTGAAGCACTAATTTTGCTCTAACTCCTAGACTATTTGACCTTAAGAAATGATTTTTTACAATGAAGTCCTTATTCCTGTGTCCTTTAAGGAAATTCAAAGCTTTTTCTATTCGAATTTTCATTTCAAAATTTTGCTGTTGGGTTGAATGAAAGACACGACACGACTTAATCATCTTGAAGCACTAATTTATCTCTAACTCTTAGACTATTTGACCTTAAGGGTCGATTTTTTACAATGAAGTCATTATTTTTGTGTCCTTTGAGGAAATTCAAAGCTTTTTCTATTCGAATTTTCATTTCAAAATTTTGCAGTTGGGTTGAATGAAAGACACGACTTAATAATCTTGAAGCACTAATTTTGCTCTAACTCCTAGACTATTTGACCTTAAGGGTTGATTTTTTACAATGAAGTCCTTATTCTTGTGTCCTATAAGGAAATACAAAGCTTTTTCTATTCGAATTTTCATTTCAAAATTTTGCAGTTGGGTTGAATGAAAGACACGACTTAATCATCTTGAAGCACTACTTTTGCTCTAATTCCTAGACTATTAGACCTTAAGGGATGATGTTTTACAATGAAGTCCTTATTCCTGTGTCCTTTAAGGAAATACAAAGCTTTTTCTATTCGAATTTTCATTTCAAAATTTTGCAGTTGGGTTGAATGAAAGACACGACTTAATCATCTTGAAGCACTACTTTTGCTCTAATTCCTAGACTATTAGACCTTAAGGGATGATGTTTTACAATGAAGTCCTTATTCCTGTGTCCTTTAAGGAAATACAAAGCTTTTTCTATTCGAATTTTCATTTCAAAATTTTCCTGTTGGGTTGAATGAAAGACACGACTTAATCATTTTGAAGCACTTATTTTGCTCTAACTCCTAGACTATTTGACCTTAAGGGATGATTTTTTACAATGAAGTCCTTTTTCCTGTGTCCTTTAAGGAAATACAAAGCTTTTTCTATTCGAATTTTCATTTCAAAATTTTGCAGTTGGGTTGAATGAAAGACACGACACGACTTAATCATCTTGAAGCACTTATTTTGCTCTAACTCCTAGAATATTTGACCTTAAGGGTCGATTTTTTACAATGAAGTCATTATTCTTGTGTCCTTTAAGGAAATACAAAGCTTTTTCTATTCGAATTTTCATTTCAAAATTTTGCAGTTGGGTTGAATGAAAGACACGACTTAGTCATCTTGAAGCACTAATTTTGCTCTAACTCCTAGACTATTTGACCTTAAGGGTCGATTTTTTACAATGAAGTCATTATTCTTGTGTCCTTTAAGGAAATACAAAGCTTTTTCTATTCGAATTTTCATTTCAAAATTTTGCAGTTGGGTTGAATGAAAGACACGACTTAATCATCTTGAAGCACTACTTTTGCTCTAATTCCTAGACTATTAGACCTTAAGGGATGATGTTTTACAATGAAGTCCTTATTCCTGTGTCCTTTAAGGAAATACAAAGCTTTTTCTATTCGAATTTTCATTTCAAAATTTTCCTGTTGGGTTGAATGAAAGACACGACTTAATCATTTTGAAGCACTTATTTTGCTCTAACTCCTAGACTATTTGACCTTAAGGGATGATTTTTTACAATGAAGTCCTTATTCCTGTGTCCTTTAAGGAAATACAAAGCTTTTTCTATTCGAATTTTCATTTCAAAATTTTGCTGTTGGGTTGAATGAAAGACATGACTTAATCATCTTGAAGCACTAATTTTGCTCTAACTCCTAGACTATTTGACCTAAAGGGTTGATTTTTTACAATGAAGTCCTTATTCTTGTGTCCTTTAAGGAAATACAAAGCTTTTTCTATTCGAATTTTCATTTCAAAATTTTGCAGTTGGGTTGAATGAAAGACACGACTTAATCATCTTGAAGCACTACTTTTGCTCTAATTCCTAGACTATTAGACCTTAAGGGATGATGTTTTACAATGAAGTCCTTATTCCTGTGTCCTTTAAGGAAATACAAAGCTTTTTCTATTCGAATTTTCATTTCAAAATTTTCCTGTTGGGTTGAATGAAAGACACGACTTAATCATTTTGAAGCACTAATTTTGCTCTAACTCCTAGACTATTTGACCTTAAGGGATGATTTTTTTACAATGAAGTCCTTTTTCCTGTGTCCTTTAAGGAAATACAAAGCTTTTTCTATTCGAGTTTTCATTTCAAAATTTTGCTGTCGGGTTGAATGAAAGACACGACTTAATCATCTTGAAGCACTAATTTTGCTCTAACTCCTAGACTACTTGACCTTAAGGGATGATTTTTTACAATAAAGTCCTTATTCCAGTGTTCTTTAAGGAAATATAAAGCTTTTTCTATTCGAATTTTCATTTCAAAATTTTGCTGTTGGGTTGAATGAAAGACACGACTTAATCATCTTGAAGCACTAATTTTGTTCTAACTCCTAGACTATTTGACCTTAAGGGATGATTTTTTACAATGAAGTCCTTATTCCTGTGTCCTTTAAGAAAATTCAAAGCTTTTTCTATTCGAATTTTTATTTCAAAATTTTGCTGTTGGGTTGAATGAAAGACACGACTTAATAATCTTGAAGCACTAATTTTGCTCTAACTTTTAGACTATTTGACCTTAAGGGGTGATTTTTTATAATGAAGTCCTTTTTCCTGTGTCTTTTAAGGAAATACAAAGCTTTTTCTATTCGAATTTTCATTTCAAAATTGTGCAGTTGGGTTGGATGAAAGACACGACTTAATCATCTTGAAGCACTCATTTTGCACTAACTCCTAGACTATTTGACCTTAAGGGTCAATTTTTTACAATAAAGTCCTTATTCCTGTGTCCTTTAAGGAAATACAAAGCTTTTTCTATTCGAATTTTCATTTCAAAATCTTGCTGTTGGGTTGAATGAAAGACATGACTTAATCATCTTGAAGCACTAATTTTGCTCTAACTCCTAGACTATTTGACCTAAAGGGTTGATTTTTTACAATGAAGTCCTTATTCTTGTGTCCTTTAAGGAAATTTAAAGCTTTTTCTATTCGAATTTTCATTTCAAAATTTTGCTTTTGGGTTGAATGAAAGACACGACTTAATCATCTTGAAGCACTAATTTTGCTCTAACTCCTAGACTATTTGACCTTAAGAAATGATTTTTTACAATGAAGTCCTTATTTCTGTGTCCTTTAAGGAAATACAAAGCTTTTTCTATTCGAATTTTCATTTCAAAATTTTACTGTTGGGTTGAATGAAAGACACGACTTAATCATCATGAAGCACTAATTTATCTCTAACTCCTAGACTATTTGACCTTAAGGGATGATTTTTAAAATGAAGTCATTATTTTTGTGTCCTTTGAGGAAATTCAAAGCTTTTTCTATTCGAATTTTCATTTCAAAATTTTGCAGTTGGGTTGAATGAAAGACACGACTTAATCATCTTGAAGCACTAATTTTGCTCTAACTCCTAGACTATTCGACCTTAAGGGATGATTTTTTACAATGAAGTCCTTATTTCTGTGTCCTTTAAGGAAATACAAAGCTTTTTCTATTCGACTTTTCATTTCAAAATTTTGCTGTTGGGTTGAATGAAAGACACGACTTAATCATCTTGAAGCACTAATTTTGCTCTAACTCCTAGACTATTTGACCTTAAGGGATGATTTTTTTAAATGAAGTCCTTTTTCCTGTGTCCTTTAAGGAAATACAAAGCTTTTTCTATTCGAGTTTTCATTTCAAAATTTTGCTGTTGGGTTGAATGAAAGACACGACTTAATCATCTTGAAGCACTAATTTTGCTCTAACTCCTAGACTACTTGACCTTAAGGGATGATTTCTTACAATGAAGTCCTTATTTCTGTGTCCTTTAAGGAAATACAAAGCTTTTTCTATTCGAATTTTCATTTCAAAATTTTTCTGTTGGGTTAAATGAAAGACACGACTTAATCATCTTGAAGCACTAATTTTGCTCTAACTCCTAGACTATTTGACCTTAAGAAATGATTTTTTACAATGAAGTCCTTATACCTGTGTCCTTTAAGGAAATACAAAGCTTTTTCTATTCGAATTTTCATTTCAAAATTTTGCAGTTAGGTTGAATGAAAGACACGACTTAATCATCATGAAGCACTAATTTATCTCTAACTCCTAGACTATTTGACCTTAAGGGTCGATTTTTTACAATAAAGTCATTATTTTTGTGTCCTTTGAGGAAATTCAAAGCTTTTTCTATTCGAATTTTCATTTCAAAATTTTGCAGTTGGGTTGAATGAAAGACACGACTTAATCATCTTGAAGCACTAATTTTGCTCTAACTCCTAGACTATTCGACCTTAAGGGACGATTTTTTACAATGAAGTCCTTATTTCTGTGTCCTTTAAGAAAATACAAAGCTTTTTCTATTCGAATTTTCATTTCAAAATTTTGCTGTTGGGTTGAATGAAAGACACGACTTAATAATCTTGAAGCACTAATTTTGCTCTAACTCCTAGACTATTTGACCTTAAGAAATGATTTTTTACAATGAAGTCCTTATTCCTGTGTCCTTTAAGGAAATACAAAGCTTTTTCTATTCGAATTTTCATTTCAAAATTTTGCAGTTGGGTTGAATGAAAGACACGACTTAATCATCTTGAAGCACTAATTTTGGTCTAACTCCTAGACTATTTGACCTTAAGGGATGATTTTTTACAATGAAGTCCTCATTTTTGTGTCCTTTAAGGAAATACAAAGCTTTTTCTATTCGAATTTTCATTTCAAAATTTTGCTGTTGGGTTGAATGAAAGACACGACTTAATCATCTTGAAGCACTAATTTTGCTCTAACTCCTAGACTATTTGACCTTAAGGGATTATTTTTTACAATGAAGTCCTTATTCTTGTGTCCTTTAAGGAATTTCAAAACTTTTTCTATTCGAATTTTCATTTCAAAATTTTGCTGTTGGGTTGAATGAAAGACACGACTTAATCATCTTGAAGCACTTATTTTGCTCTAACTCCTAGACTATTTGACCTTAAGGGATGATTTTTTACAATGAAGTCCTTATTCTTGTGTCCTTTAAGGAAATATAAAGCTTTTTCTATTCGAATTTTCATTTCAAAATTTTGCTGTTGGGTTGGATGAAAGACACGACTTAATCATCTTGAAGCACTAATTTTGCTCTCACTCCTAGAATATTTGACCTTAAGGGATGATTTTTTACAGTGAAGTCCTTATTTCTGTGTCCTTTAAGGTTATATAAAGCTTTTTCTATTCGAATTTTTATTTCAATATATTGCTGTTGGGTTGAATGAAAGACACGACTTAATCATCATGAAGCACTAATTTAGCTCTAACTCCCAGACTATTTGACCTTAAGGGACGGTATTTTACAATGAAGTCCTTATTTTTGTGTCCTTTAAGGAAATTCAAAGCTTTTTCTATTCGAATTTTTTATTTCAAAATTTTGCTGTTGGGTTGAATGAAAGACACGACTTAATCATCTTGAAGCACTAATTTTGCTCTAACTCCTAGACTTTTTGACCTTAAGGGATGATTTTTTATAATGAAGTCCTTATTCCTGTGTCATTTAAGGAAATACAAAGCTTTTTCTATTCGAATTTTCATTTCAAAATTTTGCTGTTGGGTTGAATGAAAGACACGACTTACTTAATCATCTTGAAGCACTAATTTTGCTCTAACTCCTAGACTATTAGACCTTAAGGGATGATTTCTTACAATGAAGTCCTTATTTCTGTGTCCTTTAAGGAAATATAAAGCTTTTTCTATTCGAATTTTCATTTCAAAATTTTGCTGTTGGGTTGAATGAAAGACACGACTTAATCATATTGAAGCACTAATTTTGCTCTAACTCCTAGACTATTTGACCTTAAGAATAGATTTTTTACAATGAAGTCCTTATTCCTGTGTCCTTTAAGGAAATTCAAAGCTTTTTCTATTCGAATTTTCATTTCAAAATTTTGCTGTTGGGTTGAATGAAAGACACGACACGACTTAATCATCTTGAAGCACTAATTTATCTCTAACTCCTAGACTATTTGACCTTAAGGGTCGATTTTTTACAATGAAGTCATTATTTTTGTGTCCTTTGAGGAAATTCAAAGCTTTTTCTATTCGAATTTTCATTTCAAAATTTTGCAGTTGGGTTGAATGAAAGACACGACTTAATCATCTTGAAGCACTAATTTTGCTCTAACTCCTAGACTATTTGACCTTAAGGGATTATTTTTACAATGAAGTCCTTATTCTTGTGTCCTTTAAGGAATTACAAAACTTTTTCTATTCGAATTTTCATTTCAAAATTTTGCTGTTGGGTTGAATGAAAGACACGACTTAATCATCTTGAAGCACTTATTTTGCTCTAACTCCTAGACTATTTGACCTTAAGTGATGATTTTTTACAATGAAGTCCTCATTTTTGTGTCCTTTAAGGAAATACAAAGCTTTTTCTATTCGAATTTTCATTTCAAAATTTTGCTGTTGGGTTGAATGAAAGACACGACTTAATCATCTTGAAGCACTAATTTTGCTCTAACTCCTAGACTATTTGACCTTAAGGGATGATTTCTTACAATGAAGTCCTTATTTCTGTGTCCTTTAAGGTTATATAAAGCTTTTTCTATTCGAATTTTTATTTCAATATATTGCTGTTGGGTTGAATGAAAGACACGACTTAATCATCATGAAGCACTAATTTAGCTCTAACTCCCAGACTATTTGACCTTAAGGGACGGTATTTTACAATGAAGTCCTTATTTTTGTGTCCTTTAAGGAAATTCAAAGCTTTTTCTATTCGAATTTTTTATTTCAAAATTTTGCTGTTGGGTTGAATGAAAGACACGACTTAATCATCTTGAAGCACTAATTTTGCTCTAACTCCTAGACTTTTTGACCTTAAGGGATGATTTTTTATAATGAAGTCCTTATTCCTGTGTCATTTAAGGAAATACAAAGCTTTTTCTATTCGAATTTTCATTTCAAAATTTTGCTGTTGGGTTGAATGAAAGACACGACTTACTTAATCGTCTTGAAGCACTAATTTTGCTCTAACTCCTAGACTATTAGACCTTAAGGGATGATTTTTTACAATTAAGTCCTTATTTCTGTGTCCTTTAAGGAAATACAAAGCTTTTTCTATTCGAGTTTTCATTTCAAAATTTTGCTGTTGGGTTGAATGAAAGACACGACTTAATCATCTTGAAGCACTAATTTTGCTCTAACTCCTAGACTATTTGACCTTAAGGGATGATTTTTTACAATGAAGTCCTTTTTCCTGTGTCCTTTAAGGAAATACAAAGCTTTTTCTATTCGAGTTTTCATTTCAAAATTTTGCTGTTGGGTTGAATGAAAGACACGACTTAATCATCTTGAAGCACTAATTTTGCTCTAACTCCTAGACTACTTGACCTTAAGGGATGATTTTTTACAATGAAGTCCTTATTTCTGTGTCCTTTAAGGAAATACAAAGCTTTTTCTATTCGAATTTTCATTTCAAAATTTTTCTGTTGGGTTAAATGAAAGACACGACTTAATCATCTTGAAGCACTAATTTTGCTCTAACTCCTAGACTATTTGACCTTAAGAAATGATTTTTTACAATGAAGTCCTTATACCTGTGTCCTTTAAGGAAATACAAAGCTTTTTCTATTCGAATTTTCATTTCAAAATTTTGCAGTTGGGTTGAATGAAAGACACGACTTAATCATCATGAAGCACTAATTTATCTCTAACTCCTAGACTATTTGACCTTAAGGGTCGATTTTTTACAATAAAGTCATTATTTTTGTGTCCTTTGAGGAAATTCAAAGCTTTTTCTATTCGAATTTTCATTTCAAAATTTTGCAGTTGGGTTGAATAAAAGACACGACTTAATCATCTTGAAGCACTAATTTTGCTCTAACTCCTAGACTATTCGACCTTAACGGATGATTTTTTACAATGAAGTCCTTATTTCTGTGTCCTTTAAGAAAATACAAAGCTTTTTCTATTCGAATTTTCATTTCAAAATTTTGCTGTTGGGTTGAATGAAAGACACGACTTAATAATCTTGAAGCACTAATTTTGCTCTAACTCCTAGACTATTTGACCTTAAGAAATGATTTTTTACAATGAAGTCCTTATTCCTGTGTTCTTTAAGGAAATACAAAGCTTTTTCTATTCGAATTTTCATTTCAAAATTTTGCAGTTGGGTTGAATGAAAGACACGACTTAATCATCTTGAAGCACTAATTTTGGTCTAACTCCTAGACTATTTGACCTTAAGGGATGATTTTTTACAATGAAGTCCTCATTTTTGTGTCCTTTAAGGAAATACAAAGCTTTTTCTATTCGAATTTTCATTTCAAAATTTTGCTGTTGGGTTGAATGAAAGACACGACTTAATCATCTTGAAGCACTAATTTTGCTCTAACTCCTAGACTATTTGACCTTAAGGGATTATTTTTTACAATGAAGTCCTTATTCTTGTGTCCTTTAAGGAATTTCAAAACTTTTTCTATTCGAATTTTCATTTCAAAATTTTGCTGTTGGGTTGAATGAAATACACGACTTAATCATCTTGAAGCACTTATTTTGCTCTAACTCCTAGACTATTTGACCTTAAGGGATGATTTTTTACAATGAAGTCCTTATTCTTGTGTCCTTTAAGGAAATATAAAGCTTTTCCTATTCGAATTTTCATTTCAAAATTTTGCTGTTGGGTTGGATGAAAGACACGACTTAATCATCTTGAAGCACTAATTTTGCTCTAACTCCTAGAATATTTGACCTTAAGAGATGATTTTTTACAGTGAAGTCCTTATTTCTGTGTCCTTTAAGGTTATATAAAGCTTTTTCTATTCGAATTTTTATTTCAATATATTGCTGTTGGGTTGAATGAAAGACACGACTTAATCATCATGAAGCACTAATTTAGCTCTGACTCCCAGACTATTTGACCTTAAGGGACGGTATTTTACAATGAAGTCCTTATTTTTGTGTCCTTTAAGGAAATTCAAAGCTTTTTCTATTCGAATTTTTTATTTCAAAATTTTGCTGTTGGGTTGAATGAAAGACACGACTTAATCATCTTGAAGCACTAATTTTGCTCTAACTCCTAGACTTTTTGACCTTAAGGGATGATTTTTTATAATGAAGTCCTTATTCCTGTGTCATTTAAGGAAATACAAAGCTTTTTCTATTCGAATTTTCATTTCAAAATTTTGCTGTTGGGTTGAATGAAAGACACGACTTACTTAATCATCTTGAAGCACTAATTTTGCTCTAACTCCTAGACTATTAGACCTTAAGGGATGATTTCTTACAATGAAGTCCTTATTTCTGTGTCCTTTAAGGAAATATAAAGCTTTTTCTATTCGAATTTTCATTTCAAAATTTTGCTGTTGGGTTGAATGAAAGACACGACTTAATCATATTGAAGCACTAATTTTGCTCTAACTCCTAGACTATTTGACCTTAAGAAATGATTTTTTACAATGAAGTCCTTATTCCTGTGTCCTTTAAGGAAATTCAAAGCTTTTTCTATTCGAATTTTCATTTCAAAATTTTGCTGTTGGGTTGAATGAAAGACACGACACGACTTAATCATCTTGAAGCACTAATTTATCTCTAACTCCTAGACTATTTGACCTTAAGGGTCGATTTTTTACAATGAAGTCATTATTTTTGTGTCCTTTGAGGAAATTCAAAGCTTTTTCTATTCGAATTTTCATTTCAAAATTTTGCAGTTGGGTTGAATGAAAGACACGACTTAATCATCTTGAAGCACTAATTTTGCTCTAACTCCTAGACTATTTGACCTTAAGGGATTATTTTTACAATGAAGTCCTTATTCTTGTGTCCTTTAAGGAATTACAAAACTTTTTCTATTCGAATTTTCATTTCAAAATTTTGCTGTTGGGTTGAATGAAAGACACGACTTAATCATCTTGAAGCACTTATTTTGCTCTAACTCCTAGACTATTTGACCTTAAGTGATGATTTTTTACAATGAAGTCCTCATTTTTGTGTCCTTTAAGGAAATACAAAGCTTTTTCTATTCGAATTTTCATTTCAAAATTTTGCTGTTGGGTTGAATGAAAGACACGACTTAATCATCTTGAAGCACTAATTTTGCTCTAACTCCTAGACTATTTGACCTTAAGGGATTAGTTTTTACAATGAAGTCCTTATTCTTGTGTCCTTTAAGGAATTACAAAACTTTTTCTATTCGAATTTTCATTTCAAAATTTTGCTGTTGGGTTGAATGAAAGACACGACTTAATCATCTTGAAGCACTTATTTTGCTCTAACTCCTAGACTATTTGACCTTAAGGGATGATTTTTTACAATGAAGTCCTTATTCTTGTGTCCTTTAAGGAAATATAAAGCTTTTTCTATTCGAATTTTCATTTCAAAATTTTGCTGTTGGGTTGGATGAAAGACACGACTTAATCATCTTGAAGCACTAATTTTGCTCTAACTCCTAGACTATTTGACCTTAAGGGATGATTTTTTACAGTGAAGTCCTTATTTCTGTGTCCTTTAAGGTTATTTAAAGCTTTTTCTATTCGAATTTTTATTTCAATATATTGCTGTTGGGTTGAATGAAAGACACGACTTAATCATCATGAAGCACTAATTTAGCTCTAACTCCCAGACTATTTGACCTTAAGGGACGGTATTTTACAATGAAGTCCTTATTTTTGTGTCCTTTAAGGAAATTCAAAGCTTTTTCTATTCGAATTTTTTATTTCAAAATTTTGCTGTTGGGTTGAATGAAAGACACGACTTAATCATCTTGAAGCACTAATTTTGCTCTAACTCCTAGACTTTTTGATCTTAAGGGATGATTTTTTATAATGAAGTCCTTATTCCTGTGTCATTTAAGGAAATACAAAGCTTTTTCTATTCGAATTTTCATTTCAAAATTTTGCTGTTGGGTTGAATGAAAGACACGACTTACTTAATCATCTTGAAGCACTAATTTTGCTCTAACTCCTAGACTATTAGACCTTAAGGGATGATTTCTTACAATGAAGTCCTTATTTCTGTGTCCTTTAAGGAAATACAAAGCTTTTTCTATTCGAATTTTCATTTCAAAATTTTGCAGTTGGGTTGAATGAAAGACACGACTTAATCATCTTGAAGCACTAATTTTGCTCTAACTCCTAGACTATTTGACCTTAAGGGATGATTTTTTACAATGAAGTTCTTATACCTATGTCCTTTAAGGAAATACAAAGCTTTTTCTATTCGAATTTTCATTTCAAAATTTTGCTGTTGGGTTGAATGAAAGACACGACTTAATCATCTTGAAGCACTAATTTTGCTCTAACTCCTAGACTATTTGACCTTAAGGGATTATTTTTTACAATGAAGTCCTTATTTCTGTGTCCTTTAAGGAAATATAAAGCTTTTTCTATTCGAATTTTTATTTCAAAATTTTGCAGTTGGGTTGAATGAAAGGCACGACTTAATCATCTTGAAGCACTAATTTTGCTCTAACTCCTAGACTATTTGACCTTAAGGGATTATTTTTTACAATGAAGTCCTTATTCCTGTGTCCTTTAAGGAAATACAAAGCTTTTTCTATTCGAATTTTCATTTCAAAATTTTGCTGTTGGGTTGAATCAAAGACACGACTTAATCATCTTGAAGCACTAATTTTGCTCTAACTCCTAGACTATTTGACCTTAAGGGTCGATTTTTTACAATGAAGTCCTTATTCCTGTGTCTTTTAAGGAAATACAAAGCTTTTTCTATTCGAATTTTCATTTCAAAATTTTGCTGTTGGGTTGAATGAAAGACATGACTTAATCATCTTGAAGCACTAATTTTGCTCTAACTTCAGACTATTTGACCTAAAGGGTTGATTTTTTACAATGAAGTCCTTATTCTTGTGTCCTATAAGGAAATACAAAGCTTTTTCTATTCGAATTTTCATTTCAAAATTTTGCAGTTGGGTTGAATGAAAGACACGACTTAATCATCTTGAAGCACTACTTTTGCTCTAATTCCTAGACTATTAGACCTTAAGGGATGATGTTTTACAATGAAGTCCTTATTCCTGTGTCCTTTAAGGAAATACAAAGCTTTTTCTATTCGAATTTTCATTTCAAAATTTTCCTGTTGGGTTGAATGAAAGACACGACTTAATCATTTTGAAGCACTAATTTTGCTCTAACTCCTAGACTATTTGATCTTAAGGGATGATTTTTTACAATGAAGTCCTTTTTCCTGTGTCCTTTAAGGAATTACAAAACTTTTTCTATTCGAATTTTCATTTCAAAATTTTGCTGTTGGGTTGAATGAAAGACACGACTTAATAATCTTGAAGCACTAATTTTGCTCTAACTCTTAGACTATTTGACCTAAAGGGATGATTTTTTACAATGAAGTCATTATTCTTGTGTCCTTTAAGGAAATACAAAGCTTTTTCTATTCGAATTTTCATTTCAAAATTTTGCAGTTGGGTTGAATGAAAGACACGACACGACTTAATCATCTTGAAGCACTTATTTTGCTCTAACTCCTAGACTATTTGACCTTAAGGGATGATTTTTTACAATGAAGTCATTATTCTTGTGTCCTTTAAGGAAATACAAAGCTTTTTCTATTCGAATTTTCATTTCAAAATTTTGCAGTTGGGTTGAATGAAAGACACGACTTAGTCATCTTGAAGCACTAATTTTGCTCTAACTCCTAGACTATTTGACCTTAAGGGATTATTTTTTACAATGAAGTCCTTATTTCTGTGTCCTTTAAGGAAATATAAAGCTTTTTCTATTCGAATTTTTATTTCAAAATTTTGCAGTTGGGTTGAATGAAAGGCACGACTTAATCATCTTGAAGCACTAATTTTGCTCTAACTCCTAGACTATTTGACCTTAAGGGTCGATTTTTTACAATGAAGTCCTTATTCCTGTGTCCTTTAAGGAAATACAAAGCTTTTTCTATTCGAATTTTCATTTCAAAATTTTGCTGTTGGGTTGAATCAAAGACACGACTTAATCATCTTGAAGCACTAATTTTGCTCTAACTCCTAGACTATTTGACCTTAAGGGTCGATTTTTTACAATGAAGTCCTTATTCCTGTGTCCTTTAAGGAAATACAAAGCTCTTTCTATTCGAATTTTCATTTCAAAATTTTGCTGTTGGGTTGAATGAAAGACATGACTTAATCATCTTGAAGCACTAATTTTGCTCTAACTCCTAGACTATTTGACCTAAAGGGTTGATTTTTTACAATGAAGTCCTTATTCTTGTGTCCTATAAGGAAATACAAAGCTTTTTCTATTCGAATTTTCATTTCAAAATTTTGCAGTTGGGTTGAATGAAAGACACGACTGAATCATCTTGAAGCACTACTTTTGCTCTAATTCCTAGACTATTAGACCTTAAGGGATGATGTTTTACAATGAAGTCCTTATTCCTGTGTCCTTTAAGGAAATACAAAGCTTTTTCTATTCGAATTTTCATTTCAAAATTTTCCTGTTGGGTTGAATGAAAGACACGACTTAATCATCTTGAAGCACTTATTTTGCTCTAACTCCTAGACTATTTGACCTTAAGTGATGATTTTTTACAATGAAGTCCTCATTTTTGTGTCCTTTAAGGAAATACAAAGCTTTTTCTATTCGAATTTTCATTTCAAAATTTTGCTGTTGGGTTGAATGAAAGACACGACTTAATCATCTTGAAGCACTAATTTTGCTCTAACTCCTAGACTATTTGACCTTAAGGGTCGATTTTTTACAATGAAGTCCTTATTCCTGTGTCCTTTAAGGAAATACAAAGCTTTTTCTATTCGAATTTTCATTTCAAAATTTTGCTGTTGGGTTGAATGAAAGACATGACTTAATCATCTTGAAGCACTAATTTTGCTCTAACTCCTAGACTATTTGACCTAAAGGGTTGATTTTTTACAATGAAGTCCTTATTCTTGTGTCCTATAAGGAAATACAAAGCTTTTTCTATTCGAATTTTCATTTCAAAATTTTGCAGTTGGGTTGAATGAAAGACACGACTGAATCATCTTGAAGCACTACTTTTGCTCTAATTCCTAGACTATTAGACCTTAAGGGATGATGTTTTACAATGAAGTCCTTATTCCTGTGTCCTTTAAGGAAATACAAAGCTTTTTCTATTCGAATTTTCATTTCAAAATTTTCCTGTTGGGTTGAATGAAAGACACGACTTAATCATTTTGAAGCACTAATTTTGCTCTAACTCCTAGACTATTTGACCTTAAGGGATGATTTTTTACAATGAAGTCATTATTCTTGTGTCCTTTAAGGAAATACAAAGCTTTTTCTATTCGAATTTTCATTTCAAAATTTTGCAGTTGGGTTGAATGAAAGACACGACACGACTTAATCATCTTGAAGCACTTATTTTGCTCTAACTCCTAGACTATTTGACCTTAAGGGATGATTTTTTTACAATGAAGTCCTTATTCCTGTGTCCTTTAAGGAAATATAAAGCTTTTTCTATTCGAATTTTCATTTCAAAATTTTGCTGTTGGGTTGAATGAAAGACACGACTTAATCATCTTGAAGCACTAATTTTGCTCTAACTCCTAGACTATTTGACCTTAAGGGATTATTTTTTACAATGAAGTCCTTATTTCTGTGTCCTTTAAGGAAATATAAAGCTTTTTCTATTCGAATTTTTATTTCAAAATTTTGCAGTTGGGTTGAATGAAAGGCACGACTTAATCATCTTGAAGCACTAATTTTGCTCTAACTCCTAGACTATTTGACCTTAAGGGTCGATTTTTTACAATGAAGTCCTTATTCCTGTGTCCTTTAAGGAAATACAAAGCTTTTTCTATTCGAATTTTCATTTCAAAATTTTGCTGTTGGGTTGAATCAAAGACACGACTTAATCATCTTGAAGCACTAATTTTGCTCTAACTCCTAGACTATTTGACCTTAAGGGTCGATTTTTTACAATGAAGTCCTTATTCCTGTGTCCTTTAAGGAAATACAAAGCTTTTTCTATTCGAATTTTCATTTCAAAATTTTGCTGTTGGGTTGAATGAAAGACATGACTTAATCATCTTGAAGCACTAATTTTGCTCTAACTCGTAGACTATTTGCCCTAAAGGGTTGATTTTTTACAATGAAGTCCTTATTCTTGTGTCCTATAAGGAAATACAAAGCTTTTTCTATTCGAATTTTCATTTCAAAATTTTGCAGTTGGGCTGAATGAAAGACACGACTGAATCATCTTGAAGCACTACTTTTGCTCTAATTCCTAGACTATTAGACCTTAAGGGATGATGTTTTACAATGAAGTCCTTATTCCTGTGTCCTTTAAGGAAATACAAAGCTTTTTCTATTCGAATTTTCATTTCAAAATTTTCCTGTTGGGTTGAATGAAAGACACGACTTAATCATTTTGAAGCACTAATTTTGCTCTAACTCCAAGACTATTTGACCTTAAGGGATGATTTTTTACAATGAAGTCCTTTTTCCTGTGTGCTTTAAGGAAATACAAAGCTTTTTCTATTCGAATTTTCATTTCAAAATTTTGCAGTTGGGTTGAATGAAAGACACGACACGACTTAATCATCTTGAAGCACTTATTTTGCTCTAACTCCTAGACTATTTGACCTTAAGGGATGATTTTTTACAATGAAGTCAATATTCTTGTGTCCTTTAAGGAAATACAAAGCTTTTTCTATTCGAATTTTCATTTCAAAATTTTGCAGTTGGGTTGAATGAAAGACACGACTTAGTCATCTTGAAGCACTAATTTTGCTCTAACTCCTAGACTATTTGACCTTAAGGGTCGATTTTTTACAATGAAGTCCTTATTCCTGTGTCCTTTAAGGAAATACAAAGCTTTTTCTATTCGAATTTTCATTTCAAAATTTTGCTGTTGGGTTGAATGAAAGACATGACTTAACCATCTTGAAGCACTAATTTTGCTCTAACTCCTAGACTATTTGACCTAAAGGGTTGATTTTTTACAATGAAGTCCTTATTCTTGTGTCCTTTAAGGAAATACAAAGCTTTTTCTATTCGAATTTTCATTTCAAAATTTTGCAGTTGGGTTGAATGAAAGACACGACTTAATCATCTTGAAGCACTACTTTTGCTCTAATTCCTAGACTATTAGACCTTAAGGGATGATGTTTTACAATGAAGTCCTTATTCCTGTGTCCTTTAAGGAAATACAAAGCTTTTTCTATTCGAATTTTCATTTCAAAATTTTCCTGTTGGGTTGAATGAAAGACACGACTTAATCATTTTGAAGCACTAATTTTGCTCTAACTCCTAGACTATTTTACCTTAAGGGATGATTTTTTACAATGAAGTCCTTTTTCCTGTGTCCTTTAAGGAAATACAAAGCTTTTTCTATTCGAGTTTTCATTTCAAAATTTTGCTGTCGGGTTGAATGAAAGACACGACTTAATCATCTTGAAGCACTAATTTTGCTCTAACTCCTAGACTATTTGACCTTAAGGGATGATTTTTTACAATAAAGTCCTTATTCCAGTGTTCTTTAAGGAAATATAAAGCTTTTTCTATTCGAATTTTCATTTCAAAATTTTGCTGTTGGGTTGAATGAACGACACGACTTAATCATCTTGAAGCACTAATTTTGTTCTAACTCCTAGACTATTTGACCTTAAGGGATGATTTTTTACAATGAAGTCCTTATTCCTGTGTCCTTTAAGAAAATACAAAGCTTTTTCTATTCGAATTTTTATTTCAAAATTTTGCTGTTGGGTTGAATGAAAGACACGACTTAATAATCTTGAAGCACTAATTTTGCTCTAACTTTTAGACCATTTGACCTTAAGGGGTGATTTTTTACAATAAAGTCCTTTTTCCTGTGTCTTTTAAGGAAATACAAAGCTTTTTCTATTCGAATTTTCATTTCAAAATTGTGCAGTTGGGTTGGATGAAAGACACGACTTAATCATCTTGAAGCACTCATTTTGCACTAACTCCTAGACTATTTGACCTTAATGGTCGATTTTTTACAATAAAGTCCTTATTCCTGTGTCCTTTAAGGAAATACAAAGCTTTTTCTATTCGAATTTTCATTTCAAAATCTTGCTGTTGGGTTGAATGAAAGACATGACTTAATCATCTTGAAGCACTAATTTTGCTCTAACTCCTAGACTATTTGACCTAAAGGGTTGATTTTTTACAACGAAGTCCTTATTCTTGTGTCCTTTAAGGAAATTTAAAGCTTTTTCTATTCGAATTTTCATTTCAAAATTTTGCTGTTGGGTTGAATGAAAGACACGACTTAATCATCTTGAAGCACTAATTTTGCTCTAACTCCTAGACTATTTGACCTTAAGAAATGATTTTTTACAATGAAGTCCTTATTTCTGTGTCCTTTAAGGAAATACAAAGCTTTTTCTATTCGAATTTTCATTTCAAAATTTTACTGTTGGGTTGAATGAAAGACACGACTTAATCATCATGAAGCACTAATTTATCTCTAACTCCTAGACTATTTGACCTTAAGGGTCGATTTTTAAAATGAAGTCATTATTTTTGTGTCCTTTGAGGAAATTCAAAGCTTTTTCTATTCGAATTTTCATTTCAAAATTTTGCAGTTGGGTTGAATGAAAGACACGACTTAATCATCTTGAAGCACTAATTTTGCTCTAACTCCTAGACTATTCGACCTTAAGGGATGATTTTTTACAATGAAGTCCTTATTTCTGTGTCCTTTAAGGAAATACAAAGCTTTTTCTATTCGAGTTTTCATTTCAAAATTTTGCTGTTGGGTTGAATGAAAGACACGACTTAATCATCTTGAAGCACTAATTTTGCTCTAACTCCTAGACTATTTGACCTTAAGGGATGATTTTTTACAATCAAGTCCTTTTTCCTGTGTCCTTTAAGGAAATATAAAGCTTTTTCTATTCGAGTTTTCATTTCAAAATTTTGCTGTTGGGTTGAATGAAAGACACGACTTAATCATCTTGAAGCACTAATTTTGCTCTAACTCCTAGACTACTTGACCTTAAGGGATGATTTTTTACAATGAAGTCCTTATTTCTGTGTCCTTTAAGGAAATACAAAGCTTTTTCTATTCGAATTTTCATTTCAAAATTTTTCTGTTGGGTTAAATGAAAGACACGACTTAATCATCTTGAAGCACTAATTTTGCTCTAACTCCTAGACTATTTGACCTTAAGAAATGAGTTTTTACAATGAAGTCCTTATACCTGTGTCCTTTAAGGAAATACAAAGCTTTTTCTATTCGAATTTTCATTTCAAAATTTTGCAGTTGGGTTGAATGAAAGACACGACTTAATCATCATGAAGCACTAATTTATCTCTAACTCCTAGACTATTTGACCTTAAGGGTCGATTTTTTACAATAAAGTCATTATTTTTGTGTCCTTTGAGGAAATTCAAAGCTTTTTCTATTCGAATTTTCATTTCAAAATTTTGCAGTTGGGTTGAATGAAAGACACGACTTAATCATCTTGAAGCACTAATTTTGCTCTAACTCCTAGACTATTCGACCTTAAGGGATGATTTTTTACAATGAAGTCCTTATTTCTGTGTCCTTTAAGAAAATACAAAGCTTTTTCTATTCGAATTTTCATTTCAAAATTTTGCTGTTGGGTTGAATGAAAGACACGACTTAATAATCTTGAAGCACTAATTTTGCTCTAACTCCTAGACTATTTGACCTTAAGAAATGATTTTTTACAATGAAGTCCTTATTCCTGTGTCCTTTAAGGAAAAACAAAGCTTTTTCTATTCGAATTTTCATTTCAAAATTTTGCAGTTGGGTTGAATGAAAGACACGACTTAATCATCTTGAAGCACTAATTTTGGTCTAACTCCTAGACTATTTGACCTTAAGGGATGATTTTTTACAATGAAGTCCTTATTCTTGTGTCCTTTAAGGAAATACAAAGCTTTTTCTATTCGAATTTTCATTTCAAAATTTTGCTGTTGGGTTGAATGAAAGACACGACTTAATCATCTTGAAGCACTAATTTTGCTCTAACTCCTAGACTATTTGACCTTAAGGGTTTATTTTTTTAATGAAGTCCTTATTCTTGTGTCCTTTAAGGAAATACAAAGCTTTTTCTATTCGAATTTTCATTTCAAAATTTTGCTGTTGGGTTGAATGAAAGACACGACTTAATCATCTTGAAGCACTAATTTTGCTCTAACTCCTAGACTATTTGACCTTAAGGGATGATTTTTTACAATGAAGTCCTTATTTTTGTGTCCTTTAAGGAATTACAAAACTTTTTCTATTCGAATTTTCATTTCAAAATTTTGCTGTTGGGTTGAATGAAAGACACGACTTAATAATCTTGAAGCACTTATTTTGCTCTAACTCCTAGACTATTTGACCTTAAGGGATGATTTTTTACAATGAAGTCCTTATTCTTGTGTCCTTTAAGGAAATATAAAGCTTTTTCTATTCGAATTTTCATTTCAAAATTTTGCTGTTGGGTTGGATGAAATACACGACTTAATCATCTTGAAGCACTAATTTTGCTCTAACTCCTAGAATATTTGACCTTAAGGGATGATTTTTTACAGTGAAGTCCTTATTACTGTGTCCTTTAAGGTTATATAAAGCTTTTTCTATTCGAATTTTTATTTCAATATATTGCTGTTGGGTTGAATGAAAGACACGACTTAATCATCATGAAGCACTAATTTAGCTCTAACTCCCAGACTATTTGACCTTAAGGGACGGTATTTTACAATGAAGTCCTTATTTTTGTGTCCTTTAAGGAAATTCAAAGCTTTTTCTATTCGAATTTTTTATTTCAAAATTTTGCTGTTGGGTTGAATGAAAGACACGACTTAATCATCTTGAAGCACTAATTTTGCTCTAACTCCTAGACTTTTTGACCTTAAGGGATGATTTTTTATAATGAAGTCCTTATTCCTGTGTCATTTAAGGAAATACAAAGCTTTTTCTATTCGAATTTTCATTTCAAAATTTTGCTGTTGGGTTGAATGAAAGACACGACTTACTTAATCATCTTGAAGCACTAATTTTGCTCTACTTCCTAGACTATTAGACCTTAAGGGATGATTTCTTACAATGAAGTCCTTATTTCTGTGTCCTTTAAGGAAATATAAAGCTTTTTCTATTCGAATTTTCATTTCAAAATTTTGCTGTTGGGTTGAATGAAAGACACGACTTAATCATATTGAAGCACTAATTTTGCTCTAACTCCTAGACTATTTGACCTTAAGAAATGATTTTTTACAATGAAGTCCTTATTCCTGTGTCCTTTAAGGAAATTCAAAGCTTTTTCTTTTCGAATTTTCATTTCAAAATTTTGCTGTTGGGTTGAATGAAAGACACGACACGACTTAATCATCTTGAAGCACTAATTTATCTCTAACTCCTAGACTATTTGACCTTAAGGGTCGATTTTTTACAATGAAGTCATTATTTTTGTGTCCTTTGAGGAAATTCAAAGCTTTTTCTATTCGAATTTTCATTTCAAAATTTTGCAGTTGGGTTGAATGAAAGACACGACTTAATAATCTTGAAGCACTAATTTTGCTCTAACTCCTAGACTATTTGACCTTAAGGGATGATTTTTTACAATGAAGTCCTTATTTCTGTGTCCTTTAAGGAAATACAAAGCTTTTTCTATTCGAATTTTCATTTCAAAATTTTGCAGTTGGGTTGAATGAAAGACACGACTTAATCATCTTGAAGCACTAATTTTGCTCTAACTCCTAGACTATTTGACCTTAAGGGATGATTTTTTACAATGAAGTTCTTATACCTATGTCCTTTAAGGAAATACAAAGCTTTTTCTATTCGAATTTTCATTTCAAAATTTTGCTGTTGGGTTGAATGAAAGACACGACTTAATCATCTTGAAGCACTAATTTTGCTCTAACTCCTAGACTATTTGACCTTAAGGGATTATTTTTTACAATGAAGTCCCTATTCTTGTGTCCTTTAAGGAATTACAAAACTTTTTCTATTCGAATTTTCATTTCAAAATTTTGCTGTTGGGTTGAATGAAAGACACGACTTAATCATCTTGAAGCACTTATTTTGCTCTAACTCCTAGATTATTTGACCTTAAGGGATGATTTTTTACATTGAAGTCCTTATTCCTGTGTCCTTTAAGGAAATATAAAGCTTTTTCTATTCGAATTTTCATTTCAAAATTTTGCTGTTGGGTTGGATGAAAGACACGACTTAATCATCTTGAAGCACTAATTTTGCTCTAACTCCTAGACTATTTGACCTTAAGTGATGATTTTTTACAATGAAGTCCTCATTTTTGTGTCCTTTAAGGAAATACAAAGGTTTTTCTATTCGAATTTTCATTTCAAAATTTTGCTGTTGGGTTGAATGAAAGACACTACTTAATCATCTTGAAGCACTAATTTTGCTCTAACTCCTTGACTATTTGACCTTAAGGGTTGATTTTATACAATGAAGTCCTTATTTTTGTGTCCTTTAAGGAAATATAAAGCTTTTTCTATTCGAATTTTTATTTCAAAATTTTGCTGTTGGGTTGAATGAAAGACACGACTTAATCATCATGAAGCACTAATTTAGCTCTAACTCCCAGACTATTTGATCTTGAGGGACTGTATTTTACAATGAAGTCCTTATTTCTGTGTCCTTTAAGGAAATACAAAGCTTTTTCTATTCGAATTTTTAATTTCAAAATTTTGCTGTTGGGTTGAATGAAAGACACGACTTAATCATCTTGAAGCACTAATTTTGCTCTAACTCCTAGACTATTAGACCTTAAGGGATGATTTCTTACAATGAAGTCCTTATTTCTGTGTCCTTTAAGGAAATATAAAGCTTTTTCTATTCGAATTTTCATTTCAAAATTTTGCTGTTGGGTTGAATGAAAGACACGACTTAATCATATTGAAGCACTAATTTTGCTCTAACTCCTAGACTATTTGACCTTAAGTGATGATTTTTTACAATGAAGTCCTTATTTCTGTGTCCTTTAAGGAAATACAAAGCTTTTTCTATTCCAATTTTCATTTCAAAATTTTGTTGTTGGGTTGAACTAAAGACACGACTTAATCATCTTGAAGCACTAATTTTGCTCTAACTCCTAGACTATTTGACCTAAAGGGTTGATTTTTTACAATGAAGTCCTTATTTCTGTGTCCTTTAAGGAAATACAAAGCTTTTTTTATTCGAATTTTCATTTCAAAATTTTGCTGTTGGATTGAATGAAAGACACGACTTAATCATATTGAAGCACTAATTTTGCTCTAACTCCTAGACTATTTGACCTTAAGTGATGATTTTTTAAAATGAAGTCCTTATTTCTGTGTCCTTTAAGGAAATACAAAGCTTTTTCTATTCGAATTTTCATTTCAAAATTTTGTTGTTGGGTTGAACTAAAGACACGACTTAATCATCTTGAAGCACTTATTTTGCTCTAACTCCTAGACTATTTGACCTTAAGGGATGATTTTTTACAATGAAGTCAATATTCTTGTGTCCTTTAAGGAAATACAAAGCTTTTTCTATTCGAATTTTCATTTCAAAATTTTGCAGTTGGGTTGAATGAAAGACACGACTTAGTCATCTTGAAGCACTAATTTTGCTCTAACTCCTAGACTATTTGACCTTAAGGGTCGATTTTTTACAATGAAGTCCTTATTCCTGTGTCCTTTAAGGAAATACAAAGCTTTTTCTATTCGAATTTTCATTTCAAAATTTTGCTGTTGGGTTGAATGAAAGACATGACTTAACCATCTTGAAGCACTAATTTTGCTCTAACTCCTAGACTATTTGACCTAAAGGGTTGATTTTTTACAATGAAGTCCTTATTCTTGTGTCCTTTAAGGAAATACAAAGCTTTTTCTATTCGAATTTTCATTTCAAAATTTTGCAGTTGGGTTGAATGAAAGACACGACTTAATCATCTTGAAGCACTACTTTTGCTCTAATTCCTAGACTATTAGACCTTAAGGGATGATGTTTTACAATGAAGTCCTTATTCCTGTGTCCTTTAAGGAAATACAAAGCTTTTTCTATTCGAATTTTCATTTCAAAATTTTCCTGTTGGGTTGAATGAAAGACACGACTTAATCATTTTGAAGCACTAATTTTGCTCTAACTCCTAGACTATTTTACCTTAAGGGATGATTTTTTACAATGAAGTCCTTTTTCCTGTGTCCTTTAAGGAAATACAAAGCTTTTTCTATTCGAGTTTTCATTTCAAAATTTTGCTGTCGGGTTGAATGAAAGACACGACTTAATCATCTTGAAGCACTAATTTTGCTCTAACTCCTAGACTACTTGACCTTAAGGGATGATTTTTTACAATAAAGTCCTTATTGTAGTGTTCTTTAAGGAAATATAAAGCTTTTTCTATTCGAATTTTCATTTCAAAATTTTGCTGTTGGGTTGAATGAACGACACGACTTAATCATCTTGAAGCACTAATTTTGTTCTAACTCCTAGACTATTTGACCTTAAGGGATGATTTTTTACAATGAAGTCCTTATTCCTGTGTCCTTTAAGAAAATACAAAGCTTTTTCTATTCGAATTTTTATTTCAAAATTTTGCTGTTGGGTTGAATGAAAGACACGACTTAATAATCTTGAAGCACTAATTTTGCTCTAACTTTTAGACCACTTGACCTTAAGGGGTGATTTTTTACAATAAAGTCCTTTTTCCTGTGTCTTTTAAGGAAATACAAAGCTTTTTCTATTCGAATTTTCATTTCAAAATTGTGCAGTTGGGTTGGATGAAAGACACGACTTAATCATCTTGAAGCACTCATTTTGCACTAACTCCTAGACTATTTGACCTTAAGGGTCGATTTTTTACAATAAAGTCCTTATTCCTGTGTCCTTTAAGGAAATACAAAGCTTTTTCTATTCGAATTTTCATTTCAAAATCTTGCTGTTGGGTTGAATGAAAGACATGACTTAATCATCTTGAAGCACTAATTTTGCTCTAACTCCTAGACTATTTGACCTAAAGGGTTGATTTTTTACAACGAAGTCCTTATTCTTGTGTCCTTTAAGGAAATTTAAAGCTTTTTCTATTCGAATTTTCATTTCAAAATTTTGCTGTTGGGTTGAATGAAAGACACGACTTAATCATCTTGAAGCACTAATTTTGCTCTAACTCCTAGACTATTTGACCTTAAGAAATGATTTTTTACAATGAAGTCCTTATTTCTGTGTCCTTTAAGGAAATACAAAGCTTTTTCTATTCGAATTTTCATTTCAAAATTTTACTGTTGGGTTGAATGAAAGACACGACTTAATCATCATGAAGCACTAATTTATCTCTAACTCCTAGACTATTTGACCTTAAGGGTCGATTTTTAAAATGAAGTCATTATTTTTGTGTCCTTTGAGGAAATTCAAAGCTTTTTCTATTCGAATTTTCATTTCAAAATTTTGCAGTTGGGTTGAATGAAAGACACGACTTAATCATCTTGAAGCACTAATTTTGCTCTAACTCCTAGACTATTCGACCTTAAGGGATGATTTTTTACAATGAAGTCCTTATTTCTGTGTCCTTTAAGGAAATACAAAGCTTTTTCTATTCGAGTTTTCATTTCAAAATTTTGCTGTTGGGTTGAATGAAAGACACGACTTAATCATCTTGAAACACTAATTTTGCTCTAACTCCTAGACTATTTGACCTTAAGGGATGATTTTTTACAATCAAGTCCTTTTTTCTGTGTCCTTTAAGGAAATATAAAGCTTTTTCTATTCGAGTTTTCATTTCAAAATTTTGCTGTTGGGTTGAATGAAAGACACGACTTAATCATCTTGAAGCACTAATTTTGCTCTAACTCCTAGACTACTTGACCTTAAGGGATGATTTTTTACAATGAAGTCCTTATTTCTGTGTCCTTTAAGGAAATACAAAGCTTTTTCTATTCGAATTTTCATTTCAAAATTTTTCTGTTGGGTTAAATGAAAGACACGACTTAATCATCTTGAAGCACTAATTTTGCTCTAACTCCTAGACTATTTGACCTTAAGAAATGAGTTTTTACAATGAAGTCCTTATACCTGTGTCCTTTAAGGAAATACAAAGCTTTTTCTATTCGAATTTTCATTTCAAAATTTTGCAGTTGGGTTGAATGAAAGACACGACTTAATCATCATGAAGCACTAATTTATCTCTAACTCCTAGACTATTTGACCTTAAGGGTCGATTTTTTACAATAAAGTCATTATTTTTGTGTCCTTTGAGGAAATTCAAAGCTTTTTCTATTCGAATTTTCATTTCAAAATTT
Organism: Platycheirus rosarum; assembly: GCA_963971375.1. Lineage (NCBI taxonomy): Eukaryota > Metazoa > Arthropoda > Insecta > Diptera > Syrphidae > Platycheirus > Platycheirus rosarum. Next base: position 11,299,706 of record OZ020511.1, on the reverse strand, counting down.
TGCTGTTGGGTTGAATGAAAGACACGACTTAATCATCTTGAAGCACTAATTTTGCTCTAACTCCTAGACTATTCGACCTTAAGGGATGATTTTTTACAATGAAGTCCTTATTTCTGTGTCCTTTAAGAAAATACAAAGCTTTTTCTATTCGAATTTTCATTTCAAAATTTTGCTGTTGGGTTGAATGAAAGACACGACTTAATAATCTTGAAGCACTAATTTTGCTCTAACTCCTAGACTATTTGACCTTAAGAAATGATTTTTTACAATGAAGTCCTTATTCCTGTGTCCTTTAAGGAAATACAAAGCTTTTTCTATTCGAAGTTTCATTTCAAAATTTTGCAGTTGGGTTGAATGAAAGACACGACTTAATCATCTTGAAGCACTAATTTTGGTCTAACTCCTAGACTATTTGACCTTAAGGGATGATTTTTTACAATGAAGTCCTTATTCCTGTGTCCTTTAAGAAAATACAAAGCTTTTTCTATTCGAATTTTCATTTCAAAATTTTGCTGTTGGGTTGAATGAAAGACACGACTTAATCATCTTGAAGCACTAATTTTGCTCTAACTCCTAGACTATTTGACCTTAAGGGTTTATTTTTACAATGAAGTCCTTATTCTTGTGTCCTTTAAGGAAATACAAAGCTTTTTCTATTCGAATTTTCATTTCAAAATTTTGCTGTTGGGTTGAATGAAAGACACGACTTAATCATCTTGAAGCACTAATTTTGCTCTAACTCCTAGACTATTTGACCTTAAGGGATGATTTTTTACAATGAAGTCCTTATTCTTGCGTCCTTTAAGGAATTACAAAACTTTTTCTATTCGAATTTTCATTTCAAAATTTTGCTGTTGGGTTGAATGAAAGACACGACTTAATAATTTTGAAGCACTTATTTTGCTCTAACTCCTAGACTATTTGACCTTAAGAAATGATTTTTTACAATGAAGTCCTTATTCCTGTGTCCTTTAAGGAAATTCAAAGCTTTTTCTTTTCGAATTTTCATTTCAAAATTTTGCTGTTGGGTTGAATGAAAGACACGACACGACTTAATCATCTTGAAGCACTAATTTATCTCTAACTCCTAGACTATTTGACCTTAAGGGTCGATTTTTTACAATGAAGTCATTATTCTTGTGTCCTCTAAGGAAATCTAAAGCTTTTTCTATTCGAATTTTCATTTCAAAATTTTGCTATTGGGTTGAATGAAAGACACGACTTAATAATCTTGAAGCACTAATTTTGCTCTAACTCCTAGACTATTTGACCTTAAGGGATGATTTTTTACAATGAAGTCCTTATTTCTGTGTCCTTTAAGGAAATACAAAGCTTTTTCTATTCGAATTTTCATTTCAAAATTTTGCAGTTGGGTTGAATGAAAGACACGACTTAATCATCTTGAAGCACTAATTTTGCTCTAACTCCTAGACTATTTGACCTTAAGGGATGATTTTTTACAATGAAGTTCTTATACCTATGTCCTTTAAGGAAATACAAAGCTTTTTCTATTCGAATTTTCATTTCAAAATTTTGCTGTTGGGTTGAATGAAAGACACGACTTAATCATCTTGAAGCACTAATTTTGCTCTAACTCCTAGACTATTTGACCTTAAGGGATTATTTTTTACAATGAAGTCCCTATTCTTGTGTCCTTTAAGGAATTACAAAACTTTTTCTATTCGAATTTTCATTTCAAAATTTTGCTGTTGGGTTGAATGAAAAACACGACTTAATCATCTTGAAGCACTTATTTTGCTCTAACTCCTAGATTATTTGACCTTAAGGGATGATTTTTTACATTGAAGTCCTTATTCCTGTGTCCTTTAAGGAAATATAAAGCTTCTTCTATTCGAATTTTCATTTCAAAATTTTGCTGTTGGGTTGGATGAAAGACACGACTTAATCATCTTGAAGCACTAATTTTGCTCTAACTCCTAGACTATTTGACCTTAAGTGATGATTTTTTACAATGAAGTCCTCATTTTTGTGTCCTTTAAGGAAATACAAAGGTTTTTCTATTCGAATTTTCATTTCAAAATTTTGCTGTTGGGTTGAATGAAAGACACTACTTAATCATCTTGAAGCACTAATTTTGCTCTAACTCCTTGACTATTTGACCTTAAGGGTTGATTTTATACAATGAAGTCCTTATTTTTGTGTCCTTTAAGGAAATATAAAGCTTTTTCTATTCGAATTTTTATTTCAAAATTTTGCTGTTGGGTTGAATGAAAGACACGACTTAATCATCATGAAGCACTAATTTAGCTCTAACTCCCAGACTATTTGATCTTGAGGGACTGTATTTTACAATGAAGTCCTTATTTCTGTGTCCTTTAAGGAAATACAAAGCTTTTTCTATTCGAATTTTTAATTTCAAAATTTTGCTGTTGGGTTGAATGAAAGACACGACTTAATCATCTTGAAGCACTAATTTTGCTCTAACTCCTAGACTATTAGACCTTAAGGGATGATTTCTTACAATGAAGTCCTTATTTCTGTGTCCTTTAAGGAAATATAAAGCTTTTTCTATTCGAATTTTCATTTCAAAATTTTGCTGTTGGGTTGAATGAAAGACACGACTTAATCATATTGAAGCACTAATTTTGCTCTAACTCCTAGACTATTTGACCTTAAGTGATGATTTTTTACAATGAAGTCCTTATTTCTGTGTCCTTTAAGGAAATACAAAGCTTTTTCTATTCCAATTTTCATTTCAAAATTTTGTTGTTGGGTTGAACTAAAGACACGACTTAATCATCTTGAAGCACTAATTTTGCTCTAACTCCTAGACTATTTGACCTAAAGGGTTGATTTTTTACAATGAAGTCCTTATTTCTGTGTCCTTTAAGGAAATACAAAGCTTTTTTTATTCGAATTTTCATTTCAAAATTTTGCTGTTGGATTGAATGAAAGACACGACTTAATCATATTGAAGCACTAATTTTGCTCTAACTCCTAGACTATTTGACCTTAAGTGATGATTTTTTACAATGAAGTCCTTATTTCTGTGTCCTTTAAGGAAATACAAAGCTTTTTCTATTCGAATTTTCATTTCAAAATTTTGTTGTTGGGTTGAACTAAAGACACGACTTAATCATCTTGAAGCACTTATTTTGCTCTAACTCCTAGACTATTTGACCTTAAGGGATGATTTTTTACAATGAAGTCAATATTCTTGTGTCCTTTAAGGAAATACAAAGCTTTTTCTATTCGAATTTTCATTTCAAAATTTTGCAGTTGGGTTGAATGAAAGACACGACTTAGTCATCTTGAAGCACTAATTTTGCTCTAACTCCTAGACTATTTGACCTTAAGGGTCGATTTTTTACAATGAAGTCCTTATTCCTGTGTCCTTTAAGGAAATACAAAGCTTTTTCTATTCGAATTTTCATTTCAAAATTTTGCTGTTGGGTTGAATGAAAGACATGACTTAACCATCTTGAAGCACTAATTTTGCTCTAACTCCTAGACTATTTGACCTAAAGGGTTGATTTTTTACAATGAAGTCCTTATTCTTGTGTCCTTTAAGGAAATACAAAGCTTTTTCTATTCGAATTTTCATTTCAAAATTTTGCAGTTGGGTTGAATGAAAGACACGACTTAATCATCTTGAAGCACTACTTTTGCTCTAATTCCTAGACTATTAGACCTTAAGGGATGATGTTTTACAATGAAGTCCTTATTCCTGTGTCCTTTAAGGAAATACAAAGCTTTTTCTATTCGAATTTTCATTTCAAAATTTTCCTGTTGGGTTGAATGAAAGACACGACTTAATCATTTTGAAGCACTAATTTTGCTCTAACTCCTAGACTATTTTACCTTAAGGGATGATTTTTTACAATGAAGTCCTTTTTCCTGTGTCCTTTAAGGAAATACAAAGCTTTTTCTATTCGAGTTTTCATTTCAAAATTTTGCTGTCGGGTTGAATGAAAGACACGACTTAATCATCTTGAAGCACTAATTTTGCTCTAACTCCTAGACTACTTGACCTTAAGGGATGATTTTTTACAATAAAGTCCTTATTGTAGTGTTCTTTAAGGAAATATAAAGCTTTTTCTATTCGAATTTTCATTTCAAAATTTTGCTGTTGGGTTGAATGAACGACACGACTTAATCATCTTGAAGCACTAATTTTGTTCTAACTCCTAGACTATTTGACCTTAAGGGATGATTTTTTACAATGAAGTCCTTATTCCTGTGTCCTTTAAGAAAATACAAAGCTTTTTCTATTCGAATTTTTATTTCAAAATTTTGCTGTTGGGTTGAATGAAAGACACGACTTAATAATCTTGAAGCACTAATTTTGCTCTAACTTTTAGACCACTTGACCTTAAGGGGTGATTTTTTACAATAAAGTCCTTTTTCCTGTGTCTTTTAAGGAAATACAAAGCTTTTTCTATTCGAATTTTCATTTCAAAATTGTGCAGTTGGGTTGGATGAAAGACACGACTTAATCATCTTGAAGCACTCATTTTGCACTAACTCCTAGACTATTTGACCTTAAGGGTCGATTTTTTACAATAAAGTCCTTATTCCTGTGTCCTTTAAGGAAATACAAAGCTTTTTCTATTCGAATTTTCATTTCAAAATCTTGCTGTTGGGTTGAATGAAAGACATGACTTAATCATCTTGAAGCACTAATTTTGCTCTAACTCCTAGACTATTTGACCTAAAGGGTTGATTTTTTACAACGAAGTCCTTATTCTTGTGTCCTTTAAGGAAATTTAAAGCTTTTTCTATTCGAATTTTCATTTCAAAATTTTGCTGTTGGGTTGAATGAAAGACACGACTTAATCATCTTGAAGCACTAATTTTGCTCTAACTCCTAGACTATTTGACCTTAAGAAATGATTTTTTACAATGAAGTCCTTATTTCTGTGTCCTTTAAGGAAATACAAAGCTTTTTCTATTCGAATTTTCATTTCAAAATTTTACTGTTGGGTTGAATGAAAGACACGACTTAATCATCATGAAGCACTAATTTATCTCTAACTCCTAGACTATTTGACCTTAAGGGTCGATTTTTAAAATGAAGTCATTATTTTTGTGTCCTTTGAGGAAATTCAAAGCTTTTTCTATTCGAATTTTCATTTCAAAATTTTGCAGTTGGGTTGAATGAAAGACACGACTTAATCATCTTGAAGCACTAATTTTGCTCTAACTCCTAGACTATTCGACCTTAAGGGATGATTTTTTACAATGAAGTCCTTATTTCTGTGTCCTTTAAGGAAATACAAAGCTTTTTCTATTCGAGTTTTCATTTCAAAATTTTGCAGTTGGGTTGAATGAAAGACACGACTTAATCATCTTGAAGCACTAATTTTGCTCTAACTCCTAGACTATTCGACCTTAAGGGATGATTTTTTACAATGAAGTCCTTATTTCTGTGTCCTTTAAGAAAATACAAAGCTTTTTCTATTCGAATTTTCATTTCAAAATTTTGCTGTTGGGTTGAATGAAAGACACGACTTAATAATCTTGAAGCACTAATTTTGCTCTAACTCCTAGACTATTTGACCTTAAGAAATGATTTTTTACAATGAAGTCCTTATTCCTGTGTCCTTTAAGGAAATACAAAGCTTTTTCTATTCGAAGTTTCATTTCAAAATTTTGCAGTTGGGTTGAATGAAAGACACGACTTAATCATCTTGAAGCACTAATTTTGGTCTAACTCCTAGACTATTTGACCTTAAGGGATGATTTTTTACAATGAAGTCCTTATTCTTGTGTCCTTTAAGGAAATACAAAGCTTTTTCTATTCGAATTTTCATTTCAAAATTTTGCTGTTGGGTTGAATGAAAGACACGACTTAATCATCTTGAAGCACTAATTTTGCTCTAACTCCTAGACTATTTGACCTTAAGGGTTTATTTTTACAATGAAGTCCTTATTCTTGTGTCCTTTAAGGAAATACAAAGCTTTTTCTATTCGAATTTTCATTTCAAAATTTTGCTGTTGGGTTGAATGAAAGACACGACTTAATCATCTTGAAGCACTAATTTTGCTCTAACTCCTAGACTATTTGACCTTAAGGGATGATTTTTTACAATGAAGTCCTTATTCTTGTGTCCTTTAAGGAATTACAAAACTTTTTCTATTCGAATTTTCATTTCAAAATTTTGCTGTTGGGTTGAATGAAAGACACGACTTAATAATCTTGAAGCACTTATTTTGCTCTAACTCCTAGACTATTTGACCTTAAGGGATGATTTTTTACAATGAAGTCCTTATTCTTGTGTCCTTTAAGGAAATATAAAGCTTTTTCTATTCGAATTTTCATTTCAAAATTTTGCTGTTGGGTTGGATGAAAGACACGACTTAATCATCTTGAAGCACTAATTTTGCTCTAACTCCTAGAATATTTGACCTTAAGGGATGATTTTTTACAGTGAAGTCCTTATTCCTGTGTCCTTTAAGGTTATATAAAGCTTTTTCTATTCGAATTTTTATTTCAATATATTGCTGTTGGGTTGAATGAAAGACACGACTTAATCATCATGAAGCACTAATTTAGCTCTAACTCCCAGACTATTTGACCTTAAGGGACGGTATTTTACAATGAAGTCCTTATTTTTGTGTCCTTTAAGGAAATTCAAAGCTTTTTCTATTCGAATTTTTTATTTCAAAATTTTGCTGTTGGGTTGAATGAAAGACACGACTTAATCATCTTGAAGCACTAATTATGCTCTAACTCCTAGACTTTTTGACCTTAAGGGATAATTTTTTATAATGAAGTCCTTATTCCTGTGTCATTTAAGGAAATACAAAGCTTTTTCTATTCGAATTTTCATTTCAAAATTTTGCTGTTGGGTTGAATGAAAGACACGACTTACTTAATCATCTTGAAGCACTAATTTTGCTCTAACTCCTAGACTATTAGACCTTAAGGGATGATTTCTTACAATGAAGTCCTTATTTCTGTGTCCTTTAAGGAAATATAAAGCTTTTTCTATTCGAATTTTCATTTCAAAATTTTGCTGTTGGGTTGAATGAAAGACACGACTTAATCATATTGAAGCACTAATTTTGCTCTAACTCCTAGACTATTTGACCTTAAGAAATGATTTTTTACAATGAAGTCCTTATTCCTGTGTCCTTTAAGGAAATTCAAAGCTTTTTCTTTTCGAATTTTCATTTCAAAATTTTGCTGTTGGGTTGAATGAAAGACACGACACGACTTAATCATCTTGAAGCACTAATTTATCTCTAACTCCTAGACTATTTGACCTTAAGGGTCGATTTTTTACAATGAAGTCATTATTTTTGTGTCCTTTGAGGAAATTTAAAGCTTTTTCTATTCGAATTTTCACTTCAAAATTTTGCAGTTGGGTTGAATGAAAGACACGACTTAATAATCTTGAAGCACTAATTTTGCTCTAACTCCTAGACTATTTGACCTTAAGGGATGATTTTTTACAATGAAGTCCTTATTTCTGTGTCCTTTAAGGAAATACAAAGCTTTTTCTATTCGAATTTTCATTTCAAAATTTTGCAGTTGGGTTGAATGAAAGACACGACTTAATCATCTTGAAGCACTAATTTTGCTCTAACTCCTAGACTATTTGACCTTAAGGGATGATTTTTTACAATGAAGTTCTTATACCTATGTCCTTTAAGGAAATACAAAGCTTTTTCTATTCGAATTTTCATTTCAAAATTTTGCTGTTGGGTTGAATGAAAGACACGACTTAATCATCTTGAAGCACTAATTTTGCTCTAACTCCTAGACTATTTGACCTTAAGGGATTATTTTTTACAATGAAGTCCCTATTCTTGTGTCCTTTAAGGAATTACAAAACTTTTTCTATTCGAATTTTCATTTCAAAATTTTGCTGTTGGGTTGAATGAAAGACACGACTTAATCATCTTGAAGCACTTATTTTGCTCTAACTCCTAGACTATTTGACCTTAAGGGATGATTTTTTACATTGAAGTCCTTATTCCTGTGTCCTTTAAGGAAATATAAAGCTTTTTCTATTCGAATTTTCATTTCAAAATTTTGCTGTTGGGTTGGATGAAAGACACGACTTAATCATCTTGAAGCACTAATTTTGCTCTAACTCCTAGACTATTTGACCTTAAGTGATGATTTTTTACAATGAAGTCCTCATTTTTGTGTCCTTTAAGGAAATACAAAGGTTTTTCTATTCGAATTTTCATTTCAAAATTTTGCTGTTGGGTTGAATGAAAGACACTACTTAATCATCTTGAAGCACTAATTTTGCTCTAACTCCTTGACTATTTGACCTTAAGGGTTGATTTTATACAATGAAGTCCTTATTTTTGTGTCCTTTAAGGAAATATAAAGCTTTTTCTATTCGAATTTTTATTTCAAAATTTTGCTGTTGGGTTGAATGAAAGACACGACTTAATCATCATGAAGCACTAATTTAGCTCTAACTCCCAGACTATTTGATCTTGAGGGACTGTATTTTACAATGAAGTCCTTATTTCTGTGTCCTTTAAGGAAATACAAAGCTTTTTCTATTCGAATTTTTAATTTCAAAATTTTGCTGTTGGGTTGAATGAAAGACACGACTTAATCATCTTGAAGCACTAATTTTGCTCTAACTCCTAGACTATTAGACCTTAAGGGATGATTTCTTACAATGAAGTCCTTATTTCTGTGTCCTTTAAGGAAATATAAAGCTTTTTCTATTCGAATTTTCATTTCAAAATTTTGCTGTTGGGTTGAATGAAAGACACGACTTAATCATATTGAAGCACTAATTTTGCTCTAACTCCTAGACTATTTGACCTTAAGTGATGATTTTTTACAATGAAGTCCTTATTTCTGTGTCCTTTAAGGAAATACAAAGCTTTTTCTATTCCAATTTTCATTTCAAAATTTTGTTGTTGGGTTGAACTAAAGACACGACTTAATCATCTTGAAGCACTAATTTTGCTCTAACTCCTAGACTATTTGACCTAAAGGGTTGATTTTTTACAATGAAGTCCTTATTTCTGTGTCCTTTAAGGAAATACAAAGCTTTTTTTATTCGAATTTTCATTTCAAAATTTTGCTGTTGGATTGAATGAAAGACACGACTTAATCATATTGAAGCACTAATTTTGCTCTAACTCCTAGACTATTTGACCTTAAGTGATGATTTTTTACAATGAAGTCCTTATTTCTGTGTCCTTTAAGGAAATACAAAGCTTTTTCTATTCGAATTTTCATTTCAAAATTTTGTTGTTGGGTTGAACTAAAGACACGACTTAATCATCTTGAAGCACTAATTTTGCTCTAACTCCTAGACTATTTGACCTAAAGGGTTGATTTTTAACAATGAAGTCCTTATTTCTGTGTCCTTTAAGGAAATACAAAGCATTTTCTATTCGAATTTTCATTTCAAAATTTTGCTGTTGGATTGAATGAAACCAACGACTTAATCATATTGAAGCACTAATTTTGCTCTAACTCCTAGACTATTTGACCTTAAAAAATGATTTTTTACAATGAAGTCCTTATTCCTGTGTCCTTTAAGGAAATACAAAGCTTTTTCTATTCGAATTTTCATTTCAAAATTTTGCTGTTGGGTTGAATGAAAGACACGACTTAATCATCATGAAGCACTAATTTATCTCTAACTCCTAGACTATTTGACCTTAAGGGTCGATTTCTTAAAATGAAGTCATTATTTTTGTGTCCTTTGAGGAAATTCAAAGCTTTTTCTATTCGAATTTTCATTTCAAAATTTTGCAGTTGGGTTGAATGAAAGACACGACTTAATAATCTTGAAGCACTAATTTTGCTCTAACTCCTAGACTATTTGACCTTAAGGGATGATTTTTTACAATGAAGTCCTTATTTCTGTGTCCTTTAAGGAAATACAAAGCTTTTTCTATTCGAATTTTCATTTCAAAATTTTGCAGTTGGGTTGAATGAAAGACACGACTTAATCATCTTGAAGCACTAATTTTGCTCTAACTCCTAGACTATTAGACCTTAAGGGATGATTTCTTACAATGAAGTCCTTATTTCTGTGTCCTTTAAGGAAATATAAAGCTTTTTCTATTCGAATTTTCATTTCAAAATTTTGCTGTTGGGTTGAATGAAAGACACGACTTAATCATATTGAAGCACTAATTTTGCTCTAACTCCTAGACTATTTGACCTTAAGTGATGATTTTTTACAATGAAGTCCTTATTTCTGTGTCCTTTAAGGAAATACAAAGCTTTTTCTATTCCAATTTTCATTTCAAAATTTTGTTGTTGGGTTGAACTAAAGACACGACTTAATCATCTTGAAGCACTAATTTTGCTCTAACTCCTAGACTATTTGACCTAAAGGGTTGATTTTTTACAATGAAGTCCTTATTTCTGTGTCCTTTAAGGAAATATAAAGCTTTTTCTATTCGAATTTTCATTTCAAAATTTTTCTGTTGGATTGAATGAAAGACACGACTTAATCATATTGAAGCACTAATTTTGCTCTAACTCCTAGACTATTTGACCTTAAGTGATGATTTTTTACAATGAAGTCCTTATTTCTGTGTCCTTTAAGGAAATACAAAGCTTTTTCTATTCGAATTTTCATTTCAAAATTTTGTTGTTGGGTTGAACTAAAGACACGACTTAATCATCTTGAAGCACTAATTTTGCTCTAACTCCTAGACTATTTGACCTAAAGGGTTGATTTTTTACAATGAAGTCCTTATTTTTGTGTCCTTTAAGGAAATACAAAGCATTTTCTATTCGAATTTTCATTTCAGAATTTTACTGTTGGATTGAATGAAACCAACGACTTAATCATATTGAAGCACTAATTTTGCTCTAACTCCTAGACTATTTGACCTTAAGTGATGAGTTTTTACAATGAAGTCCTTATTCCTGTGTCCTTTAAGGATATACAAAGCTTTTTCTATTCGAATTTTCATTTCAAAATTTTGCTGTTGGGTTGAATGAAAGACACGACTTAATCATCATGAAGCACTAATTTATCTCTAACTCCTAGACTATTTGACCTTAAGGGTCGATTTTTTAAAATGAAGTCATTATTTTTGTGTCCTTTGAGGAAATTCAAAGCTTTTTCTATTCGAATTTTCATTTCAAAATTTTGCAGTTGGGTTGAATGAAAGACACGACTTAATAATCTTGAAGCACTAATTTTGCTCTAACTCCTAGACTATTTGACCTTAAGGGATGATTTTTTACAATGAAGTCCTTATTTCTGTGTCCTTTAAGGAAATACAAAGCTTTTTCTATTCGAATTTTCATTTCAAAATTTTGCAGTTGGGTTGAATGAAAGACACGACTTAATCATCTTGAAGCACTAATTTTGCTCTAACTCCTAGACTATTTGACCTTAAGGGATGATTTTTTACAATGAAGTTCTTATACTTATGTCCTTTAAGGAAATACAAAGGTTTTTCTATTCGAATTTTCATTTCAAAATTTTGCTGTTGGGTTGAATGAAAGACACGACTTAATCATCTTGAAGCACTAATTTTGCTCTAACTCCTAGACTATTTGACCTTAAGGGAATGATTTTTTACAATGAAGTCCTTATTTCTGTGTCCTTTAAGGAAATACAAAGCTTTTTCTATTCGAATTTTCATTTCAAAATTTTGTTGTTGGGTTGAATGAAAGACACGACTTAATCATCTTGAAGCACTAATTTTGCTCTAACTCCTAGACTATTAGACCTTAAGGGATGATTTCTTACAATGAAGTCCTTATTTCTGTGTCCTTTAAGGAAATATAAAGCTTTTTCTATTCGAATTTTCATTTCAAAATTTTGCTGTTGGGTTGAATGAAAGACACGACTTAATCATATTGAAGCACTAATTTTGCTCTAACTCCTAGACTATTTGACCTTAAGTGATGATTTTTTACAATGAAGTCCTTATTTCTGTGTCCTTTAAGGAAATATAAAGCTTTTTCTATTCGAATTTTCATTTCAAAATTTTGCTGTTGGATTGAATGAAAGACACGACTTAATCATATTGAAGCACTAATTTTGCTCTAACTCCTAGACTATTTGACTTAAGTGATGATTTTTTACAATGAAGTCCTTATTTCTGTGTCCTTTAAGGAAATACAAAGCTTTTTCTATTCGAATTTTCATTTCAAAATTTTGTTGTTGGGTTGAACTAAAGACACGACTTAATCATCTTGAAGCACTAATTTTGCTCTAACTCCTAGACTATTTGACCTAAAGGGTTGATTTTTTACAATGAAGTCCTTATTTCTGTGTCCTTTAAGGAAATACAAAGCATTTTCTATTCGAATTTTCATTTCAAAATTTTACTGTTGGATTGAATGAAACCAACGACTTAATCATATTGAAGCACTAATTTTGCTCTAACTCCTAGACTATTTGACCTTAAGTGATGATTTTTTACAATGAAGTCCTTATTCCTGTGTCCTTTAAGGAAATACAAAGCTTTTTCTATTCGAATTTTCATTTCAAAATTTTGCTGTTGGGTTGAATGAAAGACACGACTTAATCATCATGAAGCACTAATTTATCTCTAACTCCTAGACTATTTGACCTTAAGGGTCGATTTTTTAAAATGAAGTCATTATTTTTGTGTCCTTTGAGGAAATTCAAAGCTTTTTCTATTCGAATTTTCATTTCAAAATTTTGCAGTTGGGTTGAATGAAAGACACGACTTAATAATCTTGAAGCACTAATTTTGCTCTAACTCCTAGACTATTTGACCTTAAGGGATGATTTTTTACAATGAAGTCCTTATTTCTGTTTCCTTTAAGGAAATACAAAGCTTTTTCTATTCGAATTTTCATTTCAAAATTTTGCAGTTGGGTTGAATGAAAGACACGACTTAATCATCTTGAAGCACTAATTTTGCTCTAACTCCTAGACTATTTGACCTTAAGTGATGATTTTTTACAATGAAGTTCTTATACTTATGTCCTTTAAGGAAATACAAAGGTTTTTCTATTCGAATTTTCATTTCAAAATTTTGCTGTTGGGTTGAATGAAAGACACGACTTAATCATCTTGAAGCACTAATTTTGCTCTAACTCCTAGACTATTTGACCTTAAGGGATTATTTTTTACAATGAAGTCCCTATTCTTGTGTCCTTTAAGGAAATATAAAGCTTTTTCTATTCGAATTTTCATTTCAAAATTTTGCTGTTGGGTTGGATGAAAGACACGACTTAATCATCTTGAAGCACTAATTTTGCTCTAACTCCTAGACTATTTGACCTTAAGTGATGATTTTTTACAATGAAGTCCTCATTTTTGTGTCCTTTAAGGAAATACAAAGGTTTTTCTATTCGAATTTTCATTTCAAAATTTTGCTGTTGGGTTGAATGAAAGACACTACTTAATCATCTTGAAGCACTAATTTTGCTCTAACTCCTTGACTATTTGACCTTAAGGGTTGATTTTATACAATGAAGTCCTTATTTTTGTGTCCTTTAAGGAAATATAAAGCTTTTTCTATTCGAATTTTTATTTCAAAATTTTGCTGTTGGGTTGAATGAAAGACACGACTAAATCATCTTGAAGCACTAATTTTGCTCTAACTCCTAGACTATTTGACCTTAGGGGATGATTTTGTACAATGAAGTCCTTATTCCTGTGTCCTTTAAGGAAATACAAAGCTTTTTCTATTCGAATTTTCATTTCAAAATTTTGCTGTTGGGTTGAATGAAAGACACGACTTAATCATATTGAAGCACTAATTTTGCTCTAACTCCTAGACTATTTGACCTTAAGTGATGATTTTTTACAATGAAGTCCTTATTTCTGTGTCCTTTAAGGAAATATAAAGCTTTTTCTATTCGAATTTTCATTTCAAAATTTTGCTGTTGGATTGAATGAAAGACACGACTTAATCATATTGAAGCACTAATTTTGCTCTAACTCCTAGACTATTTGACCTTAAGTGATGATTTTTTACAATGAAGTCCTTATTTCTGTGTCCTTTAAGGAAATACAAAGCTTTTTCTATTCGAATTTTCATTTCAAAATTTTGTTGTTGGGTTGAACTAAAGACACGACTTAATCATCTTGAAGCACTAATTTTGCTCTAACTCCTAGACTATTTGACCTAAAGGGTTGATTTTTTACAATGAAGTCCTTATTTCTGTGTCCTTTAAGGAAATATAAAGCTTTTTCTATTCGAATTTTCATTTCAAAATTTTGCTGTTGGATTGAATGAAAGACACGACTTAATCATATTGAAGCACTAATTTTGCTCTAACTCCTAGACTATTTGACCTTAAGTGATGATTTTTTACAATGAAGTCCTTATTTCTGTGTCCTTTAAGGAAATACAAAGCTTTTTCTATTCGAATTTTCATTTCAAAATTTTGTTGTTGGGTTGAACTAAAGACACGACTTAATCATCTTGAAGCACTAATTTTGCTCTAACTCCTAGACTATTTGACCTAAAGGGTTGATTTTTTACAATGAAGTCCTTATTTCTATGTCCTTTAAGGAAATACAAAGCATTTTCTATTCGAATTTTCATTTCAAAATTTTGCAGTTGGGTTGAATGAAAGACACGACTTAATAATCTTGAAGCACTAATTTTGCTCTAACTCCTAGACTATTTGACCTTAAGGGATGATTTTTTACAATGAAGTCCTTATTTCTGTGTGCTTTAAGGAAATACAAAGCTTTTTCTATTCGAATTTTTATTTCAAAATTTTGCTGTTGGGTTGAATGAAAGACACGACTTAATCATCATGAAGCACTAATTTAGCTCTAACTCCCAGACTATTTGATCTTGAGGGACTGTATTTTACAATGAAGTCCTTATTTCTGTGTCCTTTAAGGAAATACAAAGCTTTTTCTATTCGAATTTTTTATTTCAAAATTTTGCTGTTGGGTTGAATGAAAGACACGACTTAATCATCTTGAAGCACTAATTTTGCTCTAACTCCTAGACTATTAGACCTTAAGGGATGATTTCTTACAATGAAGTCCTTATTTCTGTGTCCTTTAAGGAAATATAAAGCTTTTTCTATTCGAATTTTCATTTCAAAATTTTGCTGTTGGGTTGAATGAAAGACACGACTTAATCATATTGAAGCACTAATTTTGCTCTAACTCCTAGACTATTTGACCTTAAGTGATGATTTTTTACAATGAAGTCCTCATTTCTGTGTCCTTTAAGGAAATACAAAGCTTTTTCTATTCCAATTTTCATTTCAAAATTTTGTTGTTGGGTTGAACTAAAGACACGACTTAATCATCTTGAAGCACTAATTTTGCTCTAACTCCTAGACTATTTGACCTAAAGGGTTGATTTTTTACAATGAAGTCCTTATTTCTGTGTCCTTTAAGGAAATATAAAGCTTTTTCTATTCGAATTTTAATTTCAAAATTTTGCTGTTGGATTGAATGAAAGACACGACTTAATCATTATGAAGCACTAATTTTGCTCTAACTCCTAGACTATTTGACCTTAAGTGATGATTTTTTACAATGAAGTCCTTATTTTTGTGTCCTTTAAGGAAATACAAAGCTTTTTCTATTCGAATTTTCATTTCAAAATTTTGTTGTTGGGTTGAACTAAAGACACGACTTAATCATCTTGAAGCACTAATTTTGCTCCAACTCCTAGACTATTTGACCTAAAGGGTTGATTTTTTACAATGAAGTCCTTATTTCTGTGTCCTTTAAGGAAATACAAAGCATTTTCTATTCGAATTTTCATTTCAAAATTTTGCTATTGGATTGAATGAAAGACACGACTTAATCATATTGAAGCACTAATTTTGCTCTAACTCCTAGACTATTTGACCTTAAGAAATGATTTTTTACAATGAAGTCCTTATTCCTGTGTCCTTTAAGGAAATACAAAGCTTTTTCTATTCGAATTTTCATTTCAAAATTTTGCTGTTGGGTTGAATGAAAGACACGACTTAATCATCTTGAAGCACTAATTTTGCTCTAACTCCTAGACTATTTGACCTTAAGGGATGATTTTTTACAATAAAGTCCTTATTCCTGTGTCCTTTAAGAAAATATAAAGCTTTTTCTATTCGAATTTGCATTTCAAAATTTTGCAGTTGGGTTGAATGAAAGACACGACTTAATCATCTTGAAGCACTAATTTTGCTCTAACTCCTAGACTATTTCACCTTAAGGGATGATTTTTTACAATGAAGTCCTTATACCTGTGTCCTTTAAGGAAATAGAAAGCTTTTTCTATTCGAATTTTCATTTCAAAATTTTGCTGTTGGGTTGAATGAAAGACACGACTTAATCATCTTGAAGCACTAATTTTGCTCTAACTCCTAGACTATTTGACCTTAAGGGATGATTTCTTACAATGAAGTCCTTATTTCTGTGTCCTTTAAGGAAATACAAAGCTTTTTCTATTCGAATTTTCATTTCAAAATTTTGCAGTTGGGTTGAATGAAAGACACGACTTAATCATCTTGAAGCACTAATTTTGCTCTAACTCCTAGACTATTTGACCTTAAGGGATGATTTTTTACAATGAAGTCCTTATTCCTGTGTCCTTTAAGGAAATACAAAGCTTTTTCTATTCGAATTTTCATTTCAAAATTTTGCTGTTGGGTTGAATGAAAGACACGACTTAATCATCATGAAGCACTAATTTATCTCTAACTCCTAGACTATTTGACCTTAAGGTATTATTTTTTACAATGAAGTCCCTATTCTTGTGTCCTTTAAGGAATTACAAAACTTTTTCTATTCGAATTTTCATTTCAAAATTTTGCTGTTGGGTTGAATGAAAGACACGACTTAATCATCTTGAAGCACTTATTTTGCTCTAACTCCTAGACTATTTGACCTTAAGGGATGATTTCTTACAATTAAGTCTTTATTCTTGTGTCCTTTAAGGTAATATAAAGCTTTTTCTATTCGAATTTTCATTTCAAAATTTTGCTGTTGGGTTGGATGAAAGACACGACTTAATCATCTTGAAGCACTAATTTTGCTCTAACTCCTAGACTATTTGACCTTAAGTGATGATTTTTTACAATGAAGTCCTTATTTTTGTGTCCTTTAAGGAAATACAAAGCTTTTTCTATTCGAATTTTCATTTCAAAATTTTGCTGTTGGGTTGAATGAAAGACACTACTTAATCATCTTGAAGCACTAATTTTGCTCTAGCTCCTAGACTATTTGACCTTAAGGGTTGATTTTTTACAATGAAGTCCTTATTTCTGTGTCCTTTAAGGAAATATAAAGCTTTTTCTATTCGAATTTTTATTTCAAAATTTTGCTGTTGGGTTGAATGAAAGACACGACTTAATCATCTTGAAGCACTAATTTTGCTCTAACTCCTAGAATATTTGACCTTAAGGGGTGATTTTTTACAATGAAGTCCTTATTTCTGTGTCCTTTAAGGAAATACAAAACTTTTTCTATTCGAATTTTCATTTCAAAATTTTGCTGTTGGGTTGAATACAAGACACGACTTAATCATCATGAAGCACTAATTTATCTCTAACTCCTAGACTATTTGACCTTAAGGGATTATTTTTTACAATGAAGTCCTCATTTTTGTGTCCTTTAAGGAAATACAAAACTTTTTCTATTCGAATTTTCATTTCAAAATTTTGCTGTTGGGTTGAATACAAGACACGACTTAATCATCATGAAGCACTAATTTAGCTCTAACTCCCAGACTATTTGACCTTGAGGGACTGTATTTTACAATGAAGTCCTTATTTCTGTGTCCTTTAAGGAAATACAAAGCTTTTTTTATTCGAATTTTCATTTCAAAATTTTGCTGTTGGGTTGAATGAAAGACACGACTTAATCATCTTGAAGCACTAATTTTGCTCTAACTCCTAGACTATTAGACCTTAAGGGATGATTTCTTACAATGAAGTCCTTATTTCTGTGTCCTTTAAGGAAATATAAAGCTTTTTCTATTCGAATTTTCATTTCAAAATTTTGCTGTTGGGTTGAATGAAAGACACGACTTAATCATATTGAAGCACTAATTTTGCTCTAACTCCTAGACTATTTGACCTTAAGTGATGATTTTGTACAATGAAGTCCTTATTCCTGTGTCCTTTAAGGAAATACAAAGCTTTTTTTATTCGAATTTTCATTTCAAAATTTTGTTGTTGGGTTGAACTAAAGACACGACTTAATCATCTTGAAGCACTAATTTTGCACTAACTCCTAGACTATTTGACCTTAAGGGACGATTTTTTACAATGAAGTCCTTATTTCTGTGTCCTTTAAGGAAATATAAAGCTTTTTCTATTCGAATTTTCATTTCAAAATTTTGCTGTTGGATTGAATGAAAGACACGACTTAATCATATTGAAGCACTAATTTTGCTCTAACTCCTAGACTATTTGACCTTAAGAAATGATTTTTTACAATGAAGTCCTTATTCCTGTGTCCTTTAAGGAAATACAAAGCTTTTTCTATTCGAATTTTCATTTCAAAATTTTGTTGTTGGGTTGAACTAAAGACACGACTTAATCATCTTGAAGCACTAATTTTGCTCTAACTCCTAGACTATTTGACCTTTAGGGATGATTTTTTACAATGAAGCCCTTATTTCTGTGTCCTTTAAGGAATTACAAAACTTTTTCTATTCGAGTTTTCATTTCAAAATTTTGCTGTTGGGTTGAATGAAAGACACGACTTAATCATATTGAAGCACTAATTTTGCTCTAACTCCAACACTACTTCTCCTTAAGGGATGATTTTTTACAATAAAGTCCTTATTTCTGTGTCCTTTAAGGAAATACAAAGCTTTTTCTATTCGAATTTTCATTTCAAAATTTTGCTGTTGGGTTGAATGAAAGACACGACTTAATCATCTTGAAGCACTAATTTTGCTCTAACTCCTAGAATATTTGACCTTAAGGGGTGATTTTTTACAATGAAGTCTTTATTCCTTTGTGCTTTAAGGAATTACAAAGCTTTTTCTATTCGAATTTTCATTTCAAAATTTTGCTGTTGGGTTGAATGAAAGACACGACTTAATCATCTTGAAGCACTAATTTTGCTCTAACTCCTAGAATATTTGACCTTAAGGGGTGATTTTTTACAATGAAGTCCTTATTTCTGTGTCCTTTAAGGAAATACAAAGCTTTTTCTATTCGAATTTTCATTTCAAAATTTTGCTGTTGGGTTGAATGAAAGACACGACTTAATCATCATGAAGCACTAATTTATCTCTAACTCCTAGACTATTTGACCTTAAGGGATGATTTTTTACAATGAAGTCCTTATTCCTGTGTCCTTTAAGAAAATACAAAGCTTTTTCTATTCGAATTTTCATTTCAAAATTTTGCTGTTGGGTTGAATGAAAGACACGACTTAATAATCTTGAAGCACTAATTTTGCTCTAACTCTTAGACTATTTGACCTTAAGGGATGTTTTTACAATAAAGTCCTTATTCATGTGTCCTTTAAGGAAATACAAAGCTTTTTCAATTCGAATTTTCATTTCAAAATTTTGCAGTTGGGTTGAATGAAAGACACGACTTAATCATCTTGAAGCACTAATTTTGCTCTAACTCCTAGACTATTCGACCTTAAGGGATGATTTTTTACAATGAAGTCCTTATTCCTGTGTCCTTTAAGGAAATACAAAGCTTTTTCTATTCGAATTTTCATTTCAAAATTTTGCTGTTGGGTTGAATGAAAGACACGACTTAATCATCTTGAAGCACTAATTTATCTCTAACTCCTAGACTATTTGACCTTAAGGGTCGATTTTTTACAATGAAGTCATTATTCTTGTGTCCTTTAAGGAAATATAAAGCTTTTTCTATTCGAATTTTCATTTCAAAATTTTGATGTTGGGTTGAACAAAAGACACGACTTAATCATCTTGAAGCACTAATTTTGCTCTAACTCCTAGACTATTTGACCTTAAAGGATGATTTTTTACAATGAAGTCCTTATTCTTGTGTCCTTTAAGGAAATATAAAGCGTTTTCTATTCGAATTTTCATTTCAAAATTTTGCTGTTGGGTTGAATGAAAGACACGACTTAATCATCTTGAAGCACTAATTTTGCTCTAACTCCTAGACTATTTGACCTTAAGGGATGATTTTTTACAATGAAGTCCTTATTCTTGTGTCCTTTAAGGAAATATAAAGCTTTTTTTATTCGAATTTTCATTTCAAAAAAGGGATGATTTTTTACAATGAAGTCCTTATTCCTGTGTCCTTTAAGGAAATTTAATGCTTTTTCTATTCGAATTTTCATTTCAAAATTTTGCTGTTGGGTTGAACTAAAGACACGACTTAATCACCTTGAAGCACTAATTTTGCTCTAGCTCCTAGACTATTTGACCTTAAGGGATGATTTTTTACAATGAAGTCCTTATTCTTGTGTCCTTTAAGGAAATATAAAGCGTTTTCTATTCGAATTTTCATTTCAAAATTTTGCTGTTGGGTTGAATGAAAGACACGACTTAATCATCTTGAAGCACTAATTTTGCTCTAACTCCTAGAATATTTGACCTTAAGGGGTGATTTTTTACAATGAAGTCCTTATTCCTGCGTCCTTTAAGGAAATACAAAGCTTTTTCTATTCGAATTTTCATTTCAAAATTTTGCTGTTGGGTTGAATGAAAGACACGACTTAATCATCTTGAAGCACTAATTTAGCTCTAACTCCTAGACTATTTGACCTTAAGAAATGATTTTTTACAATGAAGTTCTTATTTCTGTGTCTTTTTAGGAAATTCAAAGCTTTTTCTATTCGAATTTTCATTTCAAAATTTTGCTGTTGGGTTGAATGAAAGACACGACTTAATAATCTTGAAGCACTAATTTTGCTCTTACTCCAAGACTATTTGACCTTAAGGGTCGATTTTTTACAATGAAGTCATTATTCTTGTGTCTTTTAAGGAAATTCAAAGCTTTTTCTATTCGAATTTTCATTTCAAAATTTTGCAGTTGGGTTGAATGAAAGACACGACTTAATCATCTTGAAGCACTAATTTTGCTCTAACTCCTAGACTATATGACCTTAAGGGATGATTTTTTACAATGAAGTCCTTATACCTATGTCCTTTAAGGAAATTCAAAGCTTTTTCTATTCGAATTTTCATTTCAAAATTTTGCTGTTGGGTTGAATGAAAGACACGACTTAATCATCTTGAAGCACTTATTTTGCTCTAACTCCTAGACTATTTGACCCTAAGGGATGATTTTTTACAACGAAGTCCTTATTTTTGTGTCCTTTAAGGAAATATAAAGCTTTTTCTATTTGAATTTTCATTTCAAAATTTTGCTGTTGGGTTGAATGAAAGACACGACTTAATCATCTTGAAGCACTAATTTTGCTCTAACTCCTACACTATTTGACCTTAAGTGATGATTTTGTACAATGAAGTCCTCATTCCTGTGTCCTTTAAGGAAATACAAAGCTTTTTCTATTCGAATTTTCATTTCAAAATTTTGCTGTTGGGTTGAATGAAAGACACGACTTAATCATCTTGAAGCACTAATTTTGCTCTAACTCCTAGACTATTTGACCTTAAGGGACGATTTTTTACAATTAAGTCCTTATTCCCTTGTCCTTAAAGGAAATATAAAGCTTTTTCTATTCGAATTTTTATTTCAAAATTTTGCAGTTGGACTTAATCATCATGAAGCACTAATTTAGCTCTAACTCCCAGGCTATTTTACCTAAAGGGACGATATTTTACAATGAAGTCCTTTTTTCTGAGTCATTTAAGGAAATACAAAGCTTTTTCTATTCGAATTTTTTATTTCAAAATTTTGCAGTTGGGTTGAATGAAAGACACGACTTAATCATCTTGAAGCACTAATTTTGCTCTAACTCCTAGACTTTTTGACCTTAAGGGATGATTTTTTACAATGAAGTCCTTATTCCTGTGTCATTTAAGGAAATACAAAGCTTTTTCTATTCGAATTTTCATTTCAAAATTTTGCTGTTGGGTTGAATAAAAGACACGACTTACTTAATCATTTTGAAGCACTAATTTTGCTGTAACTCCTAGACTATAAGACCTTAAGGGATGATTTTTTACAATGAAGTCCTTATTTCTGTGTCCTTTAAGGAAATACAAAGCTTTTTCTATTCGAATTTTCATTTCAAAATTTTGCTGTTGGGTTGAATGAAAGACACGACTTAATCATATTGAAGCACTAATTTTGCTCTAACTCCTAGACTATTTGACCTTAAGTGATGATTTTTTACAACGAAGTCCTTATTCCTGTGTCCTTTAAGGAAATACAAAGCATTATCTATTCGAATTTTCATTTCAAAATTTTGCTGTTGGATTGAATGAAAGACACGACTTAATCATCTTGAAGCACTAATTTTGCTCTTACTCCTAGACTATTTGACCTTTAGGGATGATTTTTTACAATGAAGTCCTTATTCCTGTGTCCTTTAAGGAATTACAAAACTTTTTCTATTCGAGTTTTCATTTCAAAATTTTGGTGTTGGGTTGAATGAAAGACACGACTTAATCATATTGAAGCACTAATTTTGCTCTAACTCCTAGACTTCTTGACCTTAAGGGATGATTTTTACAATAAAGTCCTTATTCCTGTGTCCTTTAAGGAAATACAAAGCTTTTTCTCTTCGAATTTTCATTTCAAAATTTTGCTGTTGGGTTGAATTAAAGACACGACTTAATCATCTTGAAGCACTAATTTTGCTCTAACTCCTAGAATATTTGACCTTAAGGGATGATTTTTACAATGAAGTCCTTATTCCTGTGTCCTTTAAGGAAATACAAAGCTTTTTCTATTCGAATTTTCATTTCAAAATTTTGCTGTTGGGTTGAATGAAAGACACGACTTAATCATCTTGAAGCACTAATTTTGCTCTAACTCCTAGACTATTTGACCTTAAGGGATGATTTTTTACAATGAAGTCCTTATTCTTGTGTCCTTTAAGGAAATATAAAGCTTTTTTTATTCGAATTTTCATTTCAAAAAAGGGATGATTTTTTACAATGAAGTCCTTATTCCTGTGTCCTTTAAGGAAATTTAATGCTTTTTCTATTCGAATTTTCATTTCAAAATTTTGCTGTTGGGTTGAACTAAAGACACGACTTAATCACCTTGAAGCACTAATTTTGCTCTAACTCCTAGACTATTTGACCTTAAGGGATGATTTTTTACAATGAAGTCCTTATTCTTGTGTCCTTTAAGGATATATAAAGCGTTTTCTATTCGAATTTTCATTTCAAAATTTTGCTGTTGGGTTGAATGAAAGACACGACTTAATCATCTTGAAGCACTAATTTTGCTCTAACTCCTAGAATATTTGACCTTAAGGGGTGATTTTTTACAATGAAGTCCTTATTCCTGCGTCCTTTAAGGAAATACAAAGCTTTTTCTATTCGAATTTTCATTTCAAAATTTTGCTGTTGGGTTGAATGAAAGACACGACTTAATCATCTTGAAGCACTAATTTAGCTCTAACTCCTAGACTATTTGACCTTAAGAAATGATTTTTTACAATGAAGTTCTTATTTCTGTGTCTTTTTAGGAAATTCAAAGCTTTTTCTATTCGAATTTTCATTTCAAAATTTTGCTGTTGGGTTGAATGAAAGACACGACTTAATAATCTTGAAGCACTAATTTTGCTCTAACTCCAAGACTATTTGACCTTAAGGGTCGATTTTTTACAATGAAGTCATTATTCTTGTGTCTTTTAAGGAAATTCAAAGCTTTTTCTATTCGAATTTTCATTTCAAAATTTTGCAGTTGGGTTGAATGAAAGACACGACTTAATCATCTTGAAGCACTAATTTTGCTCTAACTCCTAGACTATATGACCTTAAGGGATGATTTTTTACAATGAAGTCCTTATACCTATGTCCTTTAAGGAAATTCAAAGCTTTTTCTATTCGAATTTTCATTTCAAAATTTTGCTGTTGGGTTGAATGAAAGACACTACTTAATCATCTTGAAGCACTTATTTTGCTCTAACTCCTAGACTATTTGACCCTAAGGGATGATTTTTTACAACGAAGTCCTTATTCTTGTGTCCTTTAAGGAAATATAAAGCTTTTTCTATTCGAATTTTCATTTCAAAATTTTGCTGTTGGGTTGAATGAAAGACACGACTTAATCATCTTGAAGCACTAATTTTGCTCTAACTCCTAGAATATTTGACCTTAAGTGATGATTTTGTACAATGAAGTCCTCATTCCTGTGTCCTTTAAGGAAATACAAAGCTTTTTCTATTCGAATTTTCATTTCAAAATTTTGCTGTTGGGTTGAATGAAAGACACGACTTAATCATCTTGAAGCACTAATTTTGCTCTAACTCCTAGACTATTTGACCTTAAGGGACGATTTTTTACAATTAAGTCCTTATTCCCTTGTCCTTTAAGGAAATATAAAGCTTTTTCTATTCGAATTTTTATTTCAAAATTTTGCAGTTGGACTTAATCATCATGAAGCACTAATTTAGCTCTAACTCCCAGGCTATTTGACCTAAAGGGACGATATTTTACAATGAAGTCCTTTTTTCTGCGTCATTTAAGGAAATACAAAGCTTTTTCTATTCGAATTTTTTATTTCAAAATTTTGCAGTTGGGTTGAATGAAAGACACGACTTAATCATCTTGAAGCACTAATTTTGCTCTAACTCCTAGACTTTTTGACCTTAAGGGATGATTTTTTACAATGAAGTCCTTATTCCTGTGTCATTTAAGGAAATACAAAGCTTTTTCTATTCGAATTTTCATTTCAAAATTTTGCTGTTGGGTTGAATAAAAGACACGACTTACTTAATCATCTTGAAGCACTAATTTTGCTGTAACTCCTAGACTATAAGACCTTAAGGGATGATTTCTTACAATGAAGTCCTTATTTCTGTGTCCTTTAAGGAAATACAAAGCTTTTTCTATTCGAATTTTCATTTCAAAATTTTGCTGTTGGGTTGAATGAAAGACACGACTTAATCATATTGAAGCACTAATTTTGCTCTAACTCCTAGACTATTTGACCTTAAGTGATGATTTTTTACAACGAAGTCCTTATTCCTGTGTCCTTTAAGGAAATACAAAGCATTATCTATTCGAATTTTCATTTCAAAATTTTGCTGTTGGATTGAATGAAAGACACGACTTAATCATCTTGAAGCACTAATTTTGCTCTTACTCCTAGACTATTTGACCTTTAGGGATGATTTTTTACAATGAAGTCCTTATTCCTGTGTCCTTTAAGGAATTACAAAACTTTTTCTATTCGAGTTTTCATTTCAAAATTTTGCTGTTGGGTTGAATGAAAGACACGACTTAATCATATTGAAGCACTAATTTTGCTCTAACTCCTAGACTTCTTGACCTTAAGGGATGATTTTTTACAATAAAGTCCTTATTCCTGTGTCCTTTAAGGAAATACAAAGCTTTTTCTCTTCGAATTTTCATTTCAAAATTTTGCTGTTGGGTTGAATTAAAGACACGACTTAATCATCTTGAAGCACTAATTTTGCTCTAACTCCTAGAATATTTGACCTTAAGGGATGATTTTTACAATGAAGTCCTTATTCCTGTGTCCTTTAAGGAAATACAAAGCTTTTTCTATTCGAATTTTCATTTCAAAATTTTGCTGTTGGGTTGAATGAAAGACACGACTCAATCATCTTGAAGCACTAATTTAGCTCTAACTCCTAGACTATTTGACCTTAAGAAATGATTTTTTACAATGAAGTCCTTATTCCTGTGTCCTTTAAGGAAATACAAAGCTTTTTCTAGTCGAATTTTCATTTCAAAATTTTGCTGTTGGGTTGAATGAAAGACACGACTTAATAATCTTGAAGCACTAATTTTGCTCTAACTCCTAGAATATTTGACCTTAAGGGGTGATTTTTTACAATGAAGTCCTTATTCCTGTGTCCTTTAAGGAAATATAAAGCTTTTTCTATTCGAATTTTCATTTCAAAATTTTGCAGTTGGGTTGAATGAAAGACACGACTTAATCATCTTGAAGCACTAATTTAGCTCTAACTCCTAGACTACTTGACCTTTAGAAATGATTTTTTACAATGAAGTCCTTATTCCTGTGTCCTTTAAGGAAATACAAAGCTATTTCTATTCGAATTTTCATTTCAAAATTTTGCTGTTGGGTTGAATGAAAGACACGACTTTATCATCATGAAGCACTAATTTATCTCTAACTCCTAGACTATTTGACCTTAAGGGTCGATTTTTTACAATGAAGTCATTATTCTCGTGTCCTTTAAGAAAATACAAAGCTTTTTCTATTCGAATTTGCATTTCAAAATTTTGCTGTTGGGTTGAATGAATGACACGACTTAATAATCTTGAAGCACTAATTTTGCTCTAACTCTTAGACTATTTGACCTTAAGGGATGATTGTTTACAATGAAGTCCTTATTCCTGTGTCCTTTAAGGAAATACAAAGCTTTTTCTATTCGAATTTTCATTTCAAAATTTTGCAGTTGGGTTGAATGAAAGACACGAATTAATCATCTTGAAGCACTAATTTTGCTCTAACTCCTAGACTATTTGACCTTAAGGGATGATTTTTTACAATTAGGTCCTTATTCCTGTGTCCTTTAAGGAAATTTAAAGCTTTTTCTATTCGAATTTTCATTTCAAAATTTTGCAGTTGGGTTGAATGAAAGACACGACTTAATCATCTTGAAGCACTAATTTTGCTCTAACTCCTAGAATATTTGACCTTAAGTGATGATTTTGTACAATGAAGTCCTCATTCCTGTGTCCTTTAAGGAAATACAAAGCTTTTTCTATTCGAATTTTCATTTCAAAATTTTGCTGTTGGGTTGAATGAAAGACACGACTTAATCATCTTGAAGCACTAATTTTGCTCTAACTCCTAGACTATTTGACCTTAAGGGACGATTTTTTACAATTAAGTCCTTATTCCCTTGTCCTTTAAGGAAATATAAAGCTTTTTCTATTCGAATTTTTATTTCAAAATTTTGCAGTTGGACTTAATCATCATGAAGCACTAATTTAGCTCTAACTCCCAGGCTATTTGACCTAAAGGGACGATATTTTACAATGAAGTCCTTTTTTCTGAGTCATTTAAGGAAATACAAAGCTTTTTCTATTCGAATTTTTTATTTCAAAATTTTGCAGTTGGGTTGAATGAAAGACACGACTTAATCATCTTGAAGCACTAATTTTGCTCTAACTCCTAGACTTTTTGACCTTAAGGGATGATTTTTTACAATGAAGTCCTTATTCCTGTGTCATTTAAGGAAATACAAAGCTTTTTCTATTCGAATTTTCATTTCAAAATTTTGCTGTTGGGTTGAATAAAAGACACGACTTACTTAATCATCTTGAAGCACTAATTTTGCTGTAACTCCTAGACTATAAGACCTTAAGGGATGATTTTTTACAATGAAGTCCTTATTTCTGTGTCCTTTAAGGAAATACAAAGCTTTTTCTATTCGAATTTTCATTTCAAAATTTTGCTGTTGGGTTGAATGAAAGACACGACTTAATCATATTGAAGCACTAATTTTGCTCTAACTCCTAGACTATTTGACCTTAAGAGATGATTTTTTACAACGAAGTCCTTATTCCTGTGTCCTTTAAGGAAATACAAAGCATTATCTATTCGAATTTTCATTTCAAAATTTTGCTGTTGGATTGAATGAAAGACACGACTTAATCATCTTGAAGCACTAATTTTGCTCTTACTCCTAGACTATTTGACCTTTAGGGATGATTTTTTACAATGAAGTCCTTATTCCTGTGTCCTTTAAGGAATTACAAAACTTTTTCTATTCGAGTTTTCATTTCAAAATTTTGCTGTTGGGTTGAATGAAAGACACGACTTAATCATATTGAAGCACTAATTTTGCTCTAACTCCTAGACTTCTTGACCTTAAGGGATGATTTTTTACAATAAAGTCCTTATTCCTGTGTCCTTTAAGGAAATACAAAGCTTTTTCTCTTCGAATTTTCATTTCAAAATTTTGCTGTTGGGTTGAATTAAAGACACGACTTAATCATCTTGAAGCACTAATTTTGCTCTAACTCCTAGAATATTTGACCTTAAGGGATGATTTTTACAATGAAGTCCTTATTCCTGTGTCCTTTAAGGAAATACAAAGCTTTTTCTATTCGAATTTTCATTTCAAAATTTTGCTGTTGGGTTGAATGAAAGACACGACTCAATCATCTTGAAGCACTAATTTAGCTCTAACTCCTAGACTATTTGACCTTAAGAAATGATTTTTTACAATAAAGTCCTTATTCCTGTGTCCTTTAAGGAAATACAAAGCTTTTTCTAGTCGAATTTTCATTTCAAAATTTTGCTGTTGGGTTGAATGAAAGACACGACTTAATAATCTTGAAGCACTAATTTTGCTCTAACTCCTAGAATATTTGACCTTAAGGGGTGATTTTTTACAATGAAGTCCTTATTC